>OY726522.1:88272196-89625095 GCA_963383655.1 Bathymodiolus septemdierum | reverse complement strand
TAGACTGACTGACATGACAGTTAATGGTAGCTAGTCTTAAATTAGAGTCTTATCTATTATAGACTGACTGACATGACTGTTAATGGTAGCTAGTCTTAAATTAGAGTCTTATCTATTATAGACTGACTGACATGACAGTTAATGGTAGCTAGTCTTAAATTAGAGTCTTATCTATTATAGACTGACTGACATGACTGTTAATGGTAGCTAGTCTTAAATTAGAGTCTTATCTATTATAGACTGACTGACATGACAGTTAATGGTAGCTAGTCTTAAATTAGAGTCTTATCTATTATAGACTGACTGACATAATGGTAGCTAGTCTTAAATTAGAGTCTTATCTATTATAGACTGACTGACATGACAGTTAATGGTAGCTAGTCTTAAATTAGAGTCTTATCTATTATAGACTGACTGACATGACTGTTAATGATAGCTAGTCTTAAATTAGAGTCTTATCTATTATAGACTGACTGACATGACAGTTAATGGTAGCTAGTCTTAAATTAGAGTCTTATCTATTATAGACTGACTGACATGACTGTTAATGGTAGCTAGTCTTAAATTAGAGTCTTATCTATTATAGACTGACTGACATGACAGTTAATGGTAGCTAGTCTTAAATTAGAGTCTTATCTATTATAGACTGACTGACATGACTGTTAATGGTAGCTAGTCTTAAATTAGAGTCTTATCTATTATAGACTGACATGACAGTTAATGGTAGCTAGTCTTAAATTAGAGTCTTATCTATTATAGACTGACTGACATGACTGTTAATGGTAGCTAGTCTTAAATTAGAGTCTTATCTATTATAGACTGACTGACATGACTGTTAATGGTAGCTAGTCTTAAATTAGAGTCTTATCTATTATAGACTGACTGACATGACTGTTAATGGTAGCTAGTCTTCAATTAGAGTCTTATCTATTATAGACTGACATGACAGTTAATGGTAGCTAGTCTTAAATTAGAGTCTTATCTATTATAGACTGACTGACATGACAGTTAATGGTAGCTAGTCTTAAATTAGAGTATTATCTGTTATAGACTGACATGACAGTTAATGGTAGCTAGTCTTAAATTAGAGTCTTATCTATTATAGACTGACTGACATGACAGTTAATGGTAGCTAGTCTTAAATTAGAGTCTTATCTATTATAGACTGACTGACATGACAGTTAATGGTAGCTAGTCTTAAATTAGAGTCTTATCTATTATAGACTGACTGACATGACAGTTAATGGTAGCTAGTCTTAAATTAGAGTCTTATCTATTATAGACTGACTGACATGACAGTTAATGGTAGCTAGTCTTAAATTAGAGTCTTATCTATTATAGACTGACTGACATGACTGTTAATGGTAGCTAGTCTTAAATTAGTCTTATCTATTATAGACTGACTGACATGACAGTTAATGGTAGCTAGTCTTAAATTAGAGTCTTATCTATTATAGACTGACTGACATGACAGTTAATGGTAGCTAGTCTTAAATTAGAGTCTTATCTATTATAGACTGACTGACATGACAGTTAATGGTAGCTAGTCTTAAATTAGAGTCTTATCTATTATAGACTGACTGACATGACTGTTAATGGTAGCTAGTCTTAAATTAGAGTCTTATCTATTATAGACTGACTGACATGACTGTTAATGGTAGCTAGTCTTAAATTAGAGTCTTATCTATTATAGACTGACTGACATGACAGTTAATGGTAGCTAGTCTTAAATTAGAGTCTTATCTATTATAGACTGACTGACATGACAGTTAATGGTAGCTAGTCTTAAATTAGAGTCTTATCTATTATAGACTGACTGACATGACTGTTAATGGTAGCTAGTCTTAAATTAGAGTCTTATCTATTATAGACTGACATGACTGTTAATGGTAGCTAGTCTTAAATTAGAGTCTTATCTATTATAGACTGACTGACATGACAGTTAATGGTAGCTAGTCTTAAATTAGAGTCTTATCTATTGTAGACTGACTGACATGACAGTTAATGGTAGCTAGTCTTAAATTAGAGTCTTATCTATTATAGACTGACATGACAGTTAATGGTAGCTAGTCTTAAATTAGAGTCTTATCTATTATAGACTGACATGACAGTTAATGGTAGCTAGTCTTAAATTAGAGTCTTATCTATTATAGACTGACTGACATGACAGTTAATGGTAGCTAGTCTTAAATTAGAGTCTTATCTATTATAGACTGACATGACAGTTAATGGTAGCTAGTCTTAAATTAGAGTCTTATCTATTATAGACTGACATGACTGTTAATGGTAGCTAGTCTTAAATTAGAGTCTTATCTATTATAGACTGACTGACATGACAGTTAATGGTAACTAGTCTTAAATTAGAGTCTTATCTATTATAGACTGACATGACAGTTAATGGTAGCTAGTCTTAAATTAGAGTCTTATCTATTATAGACTGACTGACATGACAGTTAATGGTAGCTAGTCTTAAATTAGAGTCTTATCTATTATAGACTGACATGACAGTTAATGGTAGCTAGTCTTAAATTAGAGTCTTATCTATTATAGACTGACATGACAGTTAATGGTAGCTAGTCTTAAATTAGAGTCTTATCTATTATAGACTGACATGACAGTTAATGGTAGCTAGTCTTAAATTAGAGTCTTATCTATTATAGACTGACATGACTGTTAATGGTAGCTAGTCTTAAATTAGAGTCTTATCTATTATAGATTGACATGACAGTTAATGGTAGCTAGTCTTAAATTAGAGTCTTATCTATTATAGACTGACATGACAGTTAATGGTAGCTAGTCTTAAATTAGAGTCTTATCTATTATAGACTGACATGACTGTTAATGGTAGCTAGTCTTAAATTAGAGTCTTATCTATTATAGACTGACATGACAGTTAATGGTAGCTAGTCTTAAATTAGAGTCTTATCTATTATAGACTGACTGACATGACTGTTAATGGTAGCTAGTCTTAGAGTCTTATCTATTATAGACTGACATGACAGTTAATGGTAGCTAGTCTTAAATTAGAGTCTTATCTATTATAGACTGACTGACATGACAGTTAATGGTAGCTAGTCTTAAATTAGAGTCTTATCTATTATAGACTGACTGACATGACAGTTAATGGTAGCTAGTCTTAAATTAGAGTCTTATCTATTATAGACTGACATGACAGTTAATGGTAGCTAGTCTTAAATTAGAGTTATCTATTATAGACTGACTGACATGACAGTTAATGGTAGCTAGTCTTAAATTAGAGTCTTATCTATTATAGACTGACATGACAGTTAATGGTAGCTAGTCTTAAATTAGAGTCTTATCTATTATAGACTGACTGACATGACTGTTAATGGTAGCTAGTCTTAAATTAGAGTCTTATCTATTATAGACTGACTGACATCACAGTTAATGGTAGCTAGTCTTAAATTAGAGTCTTATCTATTATAGACTGACTGACATGACAGTTAATGGTAGCTAGTCTTAAATTAGAGTCTTATCTATTATAGACTGACTGACATGACTGTTAATGGTAGCTAGTCTTAAATTAGAGTCTTATCTATTATAGACTGACATGACTGTTAATGGTAGCTAGTCTTAAATTAGAGTCTTATCTATTATAGACTGACTGACATGACAGTTAATGGTAGCTAGTCTTAAATTAGAGTCTTATCTATTGTAGACTGACTGACATGACAGTTAATGGTAGCTAGTCTTAAATTAGAGTCTTATCTATTATAGACTGACATGACAGTTAATGGTAGCTAGTCTTAAATTAGAGTCTTATCTATTATAGACTGACTGACATGACAGTTAATGATAGCTAGTCTTCAATTAGAGTCTTATCTATTATAGACTGACTGACATGACAGTTAATGGTAGCTAGTCTTAAATTAGAGTCTTATCTATTATAGACTGACTGACATGACAGTTAATGGTAGCTAGTCTTAAATTAGAGTCTTATCTATTATAGACTGACTGACATGACAGTTAATGGTAGCTAGTCTTAAATTAGAGTCTTATCTATTATAGACTGACTGACATGACTGTTAATGGTAGCTAGTCTTAAATTAGAGTCTTATCTATTATAGACTGACTGACATGACTGTTAATGGTAGCTAGTCTTAAATTAGAGTCTTATCTATTATAGACTGACTGACATGACTGTTAATGGTAGCTAGTCTTAAATTAGAGTCTTATCTATTATAAACTGACTGACATGACTGTTAATGGTAGCTAGTCTTAAATTAGAGTCTTATCTATTATAGACTGACTGACATGACTGTTAATGGTAGCTAGTCTTAAATTAGAGTCTTATCTATTATAGACTGACATGACAGTTAATGGTAGCTAGTCTTAAATTAGAGTCTTATCTATTATAGACTGACTGACATGACTGTTAATGGTAGCTAGTCTTAAATTAGAGTCTTATCTATTATAGACTGACTGACATGACTGTTAATGGTAGCTAGTCTTAAATTAGAGTCTTATCTATTATAGACTGACATGACAGTTAATGGTAGCTAGTCTTAAATTAGAGTCTTATCTATTATAGACTGACTGACATGACAGTTAATGGTAGCTAGTCTTAAATTAGAGTCTTATCTATTATAGACTGACTGACATGACAGTTAATGGTAGCTAGTCTTAAATTAGAGTCTTATCTATTATAGACTGACATGACTGTTAATGGTAGCTAGTCTTAAATTAGAGTCTTATCTATTATAGACTGACTGACATGACAGTTAATGGTAGCTATTCTTAAATTAGAGTCTTATCTATTATAGACTGACTGACATGACAGTTAATGGTAGCTAGTCTTAAATTAGAGTCTTATCTATTATAGACTGACTGACATGACAGTTAATGGTAGCTAGTCTTAAATTAGAGTCTTATCTATTATAGACTGACTGACATGACAGTTAATGGTAGCTAGTCTTAAATTAGAGTCTTATCTATTATAGACTGAAATGACAGTTAATGGTAGCTAGTCTTAAATTAGAGTCTTATCTATTATAGACTGACTGACATGACAGTTAATGGTAGCTAGTCTTAAATTAGAGTCTTATCTATTATAGACTGACATGACAGTTAATGGTAGCTAGTCTTAAATTAGAGTCTTATCTATTATAGACTGACATGACAGTTAATGGTAGCTAGTCTTAAATTAGAGTCTTATCTATTATAGACTGACATGACAGTTAATGGTAGCTAGTCTTAAATTAGAGTCTTATCTATTATAGACTGACATGACTGTTAATGGTAGCTAGTCTTAAATTAGAGTCTTATCTATTATAGACTGACATGACAGTTAATGGTAGCTAGTCTAAAATTAGAGTCTTATCTATTATAGACTGACATGACAGTTAATGGTAGCTAGTCTTAAATTAGAGTCTTATCTATTATAGACTGACTGACATGACTGTTAATGGTAGCTAGTCTTAAATTAGAGTCTTATCTATTGTAGACTGACTGACATGACAGTTAATGGTAGCTAGTCTTAAATTAGAGTCTTATCTATTATAGACTGACTGACATGACTGTTAATGGTAGCTAGTCTTAAATTAGAGTCTTATCTATTATAGACTGACTGACATGACAGTTAATGGTAGCTAGTCTTAAATTAGAGTCTTATCTATTATAGACTGACTGACATGACAGTTAATGGTAGCTAGTCTTAAATTAGAGTCTTATCTATTATAGACTGACATGACAGTTAATGGTAGCTAGTCTTAAATTAGAGTTATCTATTATAGACTGACTGACATGACAGTTAATGGTAGCTAGTCTTAAATTAGAGTCTTATCTATTATAGACTGACTGACATGACAGTTAATGGTAGCTAGTCTTAAATTGGAGTCTTATCTATTATAGACTGACTGACATGACTGTTAATGGTAGCTAGTCTTAAATTAGAGTCTTATCTATTATAGACTGACTGACATGACTGTTAATGGTAGCTAGTCTTAAATTAGAGTCTTATCTATTATAGACTGACTGACATGACAGTTAATGGTAGCTAGTCTTAAATTAGAGTCTTATCTATTATAGACTGACTGACATGACAGTTAATGGTAGCTAGTCTTAAATTAGAGTCTTATCTATTATAGACTGACATGACTGTTAATGGTAGCTAGTCTTAAATTAGAGTCTTATCTATTATAGACTGACTGACATGACAGTTAATGGTAGCTAGTCTTAAATTAGAGTCTTATCTATTATAGACTGACTGACATGACTGTTAATGGTAGCTAGTCTTAAATTAGAGTCTTATCTATTATAGACTGACTGACATGACTGTTAATGGTAGCTAGTCTTAAATTGGAGTCTTATCTATTATAGACTGACTGACATGACAGTTAATGGTAGCTAGTCTTAAATTAGAGTCTTATCTATTATAGACTGACTGACATGACAGTTAATGGTAGCTAGTCTTAAATTAGAGTCTTATCTATTATAGACTGACTGACATGACAGTTAATGGTAGCTAGTCTTAAATTAGAGTCTTATCTATTATAGACTGACTGACATGACTGTTAATGGTAGCTAGTCTTAAATTAGAGTCTTATCTATTATAGACTGACTGACATGACAGTTAATGGTAGCTAGTCTTAAATTAGAGTCTTATCTATTATAGACTGACTGACATGACTGTTAATGGTAGCTAGTCTTAAATTAGAGTCTTATCTATTATAGACTGACTGACATGACAGTTAATGGTAGCTAGTCTTAAATTAGAGTCTTATCTATTATAGACTGACTGACATGACTGTTAATGGTAGCTAGTCTTAAATTAGAGTCTTATCTATTATAGACTGATTGACATGACTGTTAATGGTAGCTAGTCTTAAATTAGAGTCTTATCTATTATAGACTGACTGACATGACTGTTAATGGTAGCTAGTCTTAAATTAGAGTCTTATCTATTATAGACTGACTGACATGACAGTTAATGGTAGCTAGTCTTAAATTAGAGTCTTATCTATTATAGACTGACTGACATGACAGTTAATGGTAGCTAGTCTTAAATTAGAGTCTTATCTATTATAGACTGACATGACAGTTAATGGTAGCTAGTCTTAAATTAGAGTCTTATCTATTATAGACTGACTGACATGACAGTTAATGGTAGCTAGTCTTAAATTAGAGTCTTATCTATTATAGACTGACATGACTGTTAATGGTAGCTAGTCTTAAATTAGAGTCTTATCTATTATAGACTGACTGACATGACAGTTAATGGTAGCTAGTCTTAAATTAGAGTCTTATCTATTATAGACTGACATGACAGTTAATGGTAACTAGTCTTAAATTAGAGTCTTATCTATTATAGACTGACTGACATGACAGTTAATGGTAGCTAGTCTTAAATTAGAGTCTTATCTATTATAGACTGACTGACATGACAGTTAATGGTAGCTAGTCTTAAATTAGAGTCTTATCTATTATAGACTGACATGACAGTTAATGGTAGCTAGTCTTAAATTAGAGTCTTATCTATTATAGACTGACTGACATGACTGTTAATGGTAGCTAGTCTTAGGGAGGTCAGACATTTTTCAATTTTATTTACACAATGGCAAATTCTGTAATTCTGTCTTGCATTTGAAGACAGCTGCAGTGACAATGCACTAGAACACTATTATTTAAAGTGAATTATTTAAAAGAAGACATGTTGAAATAAATAAATAATGCACATGTTTGGAGAAAATTCTTCTATGTCATAATTTTTTTATATTTAAACTGAACAGAAGCGACCAAAATTGAATGGAAACTTTGGAAATGGCACCGCTATTTTGAAACTATTTATTCCCTCAAACACATGTTGCTGACCAGTTAGACTGAAAGTAAAACTCTTCTGTAGTGGATAGTAGGCTAGGTTTTAATAATCTCATACAGTTTGATGAGAAAATTCAAAATTTTTACTTATAGGTTCAATTTTATGGGTAAAATTTATCCAATTTTGGTGCCGTTTTCAATTTTCCCATTGAAATGCATGGTAAAAAATAATTTTAAAAATGTGTTTGGAAACACATGTTGCTGATGAAACAAAGACTACAACTATGCAATTTCTTTTAGAACAATGTCTAAACTACATTTATCAAGTACAGTTTCATTAGATTTCATTATTGTTTTCAAATAATTTCTGATATTCTATTTCTTGGTAAAGACAGATAAAATTCAAAATGGCCACCATTATAAAATATAAGTGGTCATTTTCCGAACTTCAAATTGTCATAACTTTTGAACCGCTTTACAGATTTTAAAAAACTAAACACCACTGTAAATATCTTAAGGAGATCTGATCATTGGTGTGTACTTTAAGATAATTTAACACATTTTCAAAAAAGTCTGACCCTCCTACTAGTCTTAAATTAGTGTCTTATCTATTATAGACCGACTGACATGACTGTTAATGGTAGCTAGTCTTAAATTAGAGTCTTATCTATTATAGACTGACTGACATGACAGTTAATGGTAGCTAGTCTTAAATTAGAGTCTTATCTATTATAGACTGACTGACATGACAGTTAATGGTAGCTAGTCTTAAATTAGAGTCTTATCTATTATAGACTGACTGACATGACAGTTAATGGTAGCTAGTCTTAAATTAGAGTCTTATCTATTATAGACTGACTGACATGACTGTTAATGGTAGCTAGTCTTAAATTAGAGTCTTGTCTATTATAGACTGACTGACATGACAGTTAATGGTAGCTAGTCTTAAATTAGAGTCTTATCTATTATAGACTGACTGACATGACAGTTAATGGTAGCTAGTCTTAAATTAGAGTCTTATCTATTATAGACTGACTGACATGACAGTTAATGGTAGCTAGTCTTAAATTAGAGTCTTATCTATTATAGACTGACTGACATGACAGTTAATGGTAGCTAGTCTTAAATTAGAGTCTTATCTATTATAGACTGACTGACATGACAGTTAATGGTAGCTAGTCTTAAATTAGAGTCTTATCTATTATAGACTGACTGACATGACAGTTAATGGTAGCTAGTCTTAAATTAGAGTCTTATCTATTATAGACTGACTGACATGACAGTTAATGGTAGCTAGTCTTAAATTAGAGTCTTATCTATTATAGACTGACTGACATGACAGTTAATGGTAGCTAGTCTTAAATTAGAGTTATCTATTATAGACTGACATGACAGTTAATGGTAGCTAGTCTTAAATTAGAGTCTTATCTATTATAGACTGACTGACATGACAGTTAATGGTAGCTAGTCTTAAATTAGAGTCTTATCTATTATAGACTGACATGACAGTTAATGGTAGCTAGTCTTAAATTAGAGTCTTATCTATTATAGACTGACTGACATGACTGTTAATGGTAGCTAGTCTTAAATTAGAGTCTTATCTATTATAGACTGACTGACATGACTGTTAATGGTAGCTAGTCTTAAATTAGAGTCTTATCTATTATAGACTGACATGACAGTTAATGGTAGCTAGTCTTAAATTAGAGTCTTATCTATTATAGACTGACTGACATGACAGTTAATGGTAGCTAGTCTTAAATTAGAGTCTTATCTATTATAGACTGACTGACATGACTGTTAATGGTAGCTAGTCTTAAATTAGAGTTATCTATTATAGACTGACATGACAGTTAATGGTAGCTAGTCTTAAATTAGAGTCTTATCTATTATAGACTGACTGACATGACAGTTAATGGTAGCTAGTCTTAAATTAGAGTCTTATCTATTATAGACTGACTGACATGACAGTTAATGGTAGCTAGTCTTAAATTAGAGTCTTATCTATTATAGACTGACTGACATGACAGTTAATGGTAGCTAGTCTTAAATTAGAGTCTTATCTATTATAGACTGACTGACATGACAGTTAATGGTAGCTAGTCTTAAATTAGAGTCTTATCTATTATAGACTGACTGACATGACAGTTAATGGTAGCTAGTCTTAAATTAGAGTCTTATCTATTATAGACTGACTGACATGACTGTTAATGGTAGCTAGTCTTAAATTAGAGTCTTATCTATTATAGACTGACTGACATGACTGTTAATGGTAGCTAGTCTTAAATTAGAGTCTTATCTATTATAGACTGACTGACATGACAGTTAATGGTAGCTAGTCTTAAATTAGAGTCTTATCTATTATAGACTGACTGACATGACAGTTAATGGTAGCTAGTCTTAAATTAGAGTCTTATCTATTATAGACTGACTGACATGACAGTTAATGGTAGCTAGTCTTAAATTAGAGTCTTATCTATTATAGACTGACTGACATGACTGTTAATGGTAGCTAGTCTTAAATTAGAGTCTTATCTATTATAGACTGACTGACATGATTGTTAATGGTAGCTAGTCTTAAATTAGAGTCTTATCTATTATAGACTGACTGACATGACTGTTAATGGTAGCTAGTCTTAAATTAGAGTCTTATCTATTATAGACTGACTGACATGATTGTTAATGGTAGCTAGTCTTAAATTAGAGTCTTATCTATTATAGACTGACTGACATGACTGTTAATGGTAGCTAGTCTTAAATTGGAGTCTTATCTATTATAGACTGACTGACATGACAGTTAATGGTAGCTAGTCTTAAATTAGAGTCTTATCTATTATAGACTGACTGACATGACAGTTAATGGTAGCTAGTCTTAAATTAGAGTCTTATCTATTATAGACTGACTGACATGACAGTTAATGGTAGCTAGTCTTAAATTAGAGTCTTATCTATTATAGACTGACTGACATGACTGTTAATGGTAGCTAGTCTTAAATTAGAGTCTTATCTATTATAGACTGACTGACATGATTGTTAATGGTAGCTAGTCTTAAATTAGAGTCTTATCTATTATAGACTGACTGACATGACAGTTAATGGTAGCTAGTCTTAAATTAGAGTCTTATCTATTATAGACTGACTGACATGACTGTTAATGGTAGCTAGTCTTAAATTAGAGTCTTATCTATTATAGACTGACTGACATGACAGTTAATGGTAGCTAGTCTTAAATTAGAGTCTTATCTATTATAGACTGACATGACAGTTAATGGTAGCTAGTCTTAAATTAGAGTCTTATCTATTATAGACTGACTGACATGACTTAATGGTAGCTAGTCTTAAATTAGAGTCTTATCTATTATAGACTGACTGACATGATTGTTAATGGTAGCTAGTCTTAAATTAGAGTCTTATCTATTATAGACTGATTGACATGACTGTTAATGGTAGCTAGTCTTAAATTAGAGTCTTATCTATTATAGACTGACTGACATGACTGTTAATGGTAGCTAGTCTTAAATTAGAGTCTTATCTATTATAGACTGACTGACATGACAGTTAATGGTAGCTAGTCTTAAATTAGAGTCTTATCTATTATAGACTGACTGACATGACAGTTAATGGTAGCTAGTCTTAAATTAGAGTCTTATCTATTATAGACTGACATGACAGTTAATGGTAGCTAGTCTTAAATTAGAGTCTTATCTATTATAGACTGACTGACATGACAGTTAATGGTAGCTAGTCTTAAATTAGAGTCTTATCTATTATAGACTGACATGACTGTTAATGGTAGCTAGTCTTAAATTAGAGTCTTATCTATTATAGACTGACTGACATGACAGTTAATGGTAGCTAGTCTTAAATTAGAGTCTTATCTATTATAGACTGACATGACAGTTAATGGTAACTAGTCTTAAATTAGAGTCTTATCTATTATAGACTGACTGACATGACAGTTAATGGTAGCTAGTCTTAAATTAGAGTCTTATCTATTATAGACTGACTGACATGACAGTTAATGGTAGCTAGTCTTAAATTAGAGTCTTATCTATTATAGACTGACATGACAGTTAATGGTAGCTAGTCTTAAATTAGAGTCTTATCTATTATAGACTGACTGACATGACTGTTAATGGTAGCTAGTCTTAGGGAGGTCAGACATTTTTCAATTTTATTTACACAATGGCAAATTCTGTAATTCTGTCTTGCATTTGAAGACAGCTGCAGTGACAATGCACTAGAACACTATTATTTAAAGTGAATTATTTAAAAGAAGACATGTTGAAATAAATAAATAATGCACATGTTTGGAGAAAATTCTTCTATGTCATAATTTTTTTATATTTAAACTGAACAGAAGCGACCAAAATTGAATGGAAACTTTGGAAATGGCACCGCTATTTTGAAACTATTTATTCCCTCAAACACATGTTGCTGACCAGTTAGACTGAAAGTAAAACTCTTCTGTAGTGGATAGTAGGCTAGGTTTTAATAATCTCATACAGTTTGATGAGAAAATTCAAAATTTTTACTTATAGGTTCAATTTTATGGGTAAAATTTATCCAATTTTGGTGCCGTTTTCAATTTTCCCATTGAAATGCATGGTAAAAAATAATTTTAAAAATGTGTTTGGAAACACATGTTGCTGATGAAACAAAGACTACAACTATGCAATTTCTTTTAGAACAATGTCTAAACTACATTTATCAAGTACAGTTTCATTAGATTTCATTATTGTTTTCAAATAATTTCTGATATTCTATTTCTTGGTAAAGACAGATAAAATTCAAAATGGCCACCATTATAAAATATAAGTGGTCATTTTCCGAACTTCAAATTGTCATAACTTTTGAACCGCTTTACAGATTTTAAAAAACTAAACACCACTGTAAATATCTTAAGGAGATCTGATCATTGGTGTGTACTTTAAGATAATTTAACACATTTTCAAAAAAGTCTGACCCTCCTACTAGTCTTAAATTAGTGTCTTATCTATTATAGACCGACTGACATGACTGTTAATGGTAGCTAGTCTTAAATTAGAGTCTTATCTATTATAGACTGACTGACATGACAGTTAATGGTAGCTAGTCTTAAATTAGAGTCTTATCTATTATAGACTGACTGACATGACAGTTAATGGTAGCTAGTCTTAAATTAGAGTCTTATCTATTATAGACTGACTGACATGACAGTTAATGGTAGCTAGTCTTAAATTAGAGTCTTATCTATTATAGACTGACTGACATGACTGTTAATGGTAGCTAGTCTTAAATTAGAGTCTTGTCTATTATAGACTGACTGACATGACAGTTAATGGTAGCTAGTCTTAAATTAGAGTCTTATCTATTATAGACTGACTGACATGACAGTTAATGGTAGCTAGTCTTAAATTAGAGTCTTATCTATTATAGACTGACTGACATGACAGTTAATGGTAGCTAGTCTTAAATTAGAGTCTTATCTATTATAGACTGACTGACATGACAGTTAATGGTAGCTAGTCTTAAATTAGAGTCTTATCTATTATAGACTGACTGACATGACTGTTAATGGTAGCTAGTCTTAAATTAGAGTCTTATCTATTATAGACTGACTGACATGACAGTTAATGGTAGCTAGTCTTAAATTAGAGTCTTATCTATTATAGACTGACTGACATGACAGTTAATGGTAGCTAGTCTTAAATTAGAGTCTTATCTATTATAGACTGACTGACATGACAGTTAATGGTAGCTAGTCTTAAATTAGAGTCTTATCTATTATAGACTGACTGACATGACAGTTAATGGTAGCTAGTCTTAAATTAGAGTCTTATCTATTATAGACTGACTGACATGACAGTTAATGGTAGCTAGTCTTAAATTAGAGTTATCTATTATAGACTGACATGACAGTTAATGGTAGCTAGTCTTAAATTAGAGTCTTATCTATTATAGACTGACTGACATGACAGTTAATGGTAGCTAGTCTTAAATTAGAGTCTTATCTATTATAGACTGACATGACAGTTAATGGTAGCTAGTCTTAAATTAGAGTCTTATCTATTATAGACTGACTGACATGACTGTTAATGGTAGCTAGTCTTAAATTAGAGTCTTATCTATTATAGACTGACTGACATGACTGTTAATGGTAGCTAGTCTTAAATTAGAGTCTTATCTATTATAGACTGACATGACAGTTAATGGTAGCTAGTCTTAAATTAGAGTCTTATCTATTATAGACTGACTGACATGACAGTTAATGGTAGCTAGTCTTAAATTAGAGTCTTATCTATTATAGACTGACATGACAGTTAATGGTAGCTAGTCTTAAATTAGAGTCTTATCTATTATAGACTGACTGACATGACTGTTAATGGTAGCTAGTCTTAGGGAGGTCAGACATTTTTCAATTTTATTTACACAATGGCAAATTCTGTAATTCTGTCTTGCATTTGAAGACAGCTGCAGTGACAATGCACTAGAACACTATTATTTAAAGTGAATTATTTAAAAGAAGACATGTTGAAATAAATAAATAATGCACATGTTTGGAGAAAATTCTTCTATGTCATAATTTTTTTATATTTAAACTGAACAGAAGCGACCAAAATTGAATGGAAACTTTGGAAATGGCACCGCTATTTTGAAACTATTTATTCCCTCAAACACATGTTGCTGACCAGTTAGACTGAAAGTAAAACTCTTCTGTAGTGGATAGTAGGCTAGGTTTTAATAATCTCATACAGTTTGATGAGAAAATTCAAAATTTTTACTTATAGGTTCAATTTTATGGGTAAAATTTATCCAATTTTGGTGCCGTTTTCAATTTTCCCATTGAAATGCATGGTAAAAAATAATTTTAAAAATGTGTTTGGAAACACATGTTGCTGATGAAACAAAGACTACAACTATGCAATTTCTTTTAGAACAATGTCTAAACTACATTTATCAAGTACAGTTTCATTAGATTTCATTATTGTTTTCAAATAATTTCTGATATTCTATTTCTTGGTAAAGACAGATAAAATTCAAAATGGCCACCATTATAAAATATAAGTGGTCATTTTCCGAACTTCAAATTGTCATAACTTTTGAACCGCTTTACAGATTTTAAAAAACTAAACACCACTGTAAATATCTTAAGGAGATCTGATCATTGGTGTGTACTTTAAGATAATTTAACACATTTTCAAAAAAGTCTGACCCTCCTACTAGTCTTAAATTAGTGTCTTATCTATTATAGACCGACTGACATGACTGTTAATGGTAGCTAGTCTTAAATTAGAGTCTTATCTATTATAGACTGACTGACATGACAGTTAATGGTAGCTAGTCTTAAATTAGAGTCTTATCTATTATAGACTGACTGACATGACAGTTAATGGTAGCTAGTCTTAAATTAGAGTCTTATCTATTATAGACTGACTGACATGACAGTTAATGGTAGCTAGTCTTAAATTAGAGTCTTATCTATTATAGACTGACTGACATGACTGTTAATGGTAGCTAGTCTTAAATTAGAGTCTTGTCTATTATAGACTGACTGACATGACAGTTAATGGTAGCTAGTCTTAAATTAGAGTCTTATCTATTATAGACTGACTGACATGACAGTTAATGGTAGCTAGTCTTAAATTAGAGTCTTATCTATTATAGACTGACTGACATGACAGTTAATGGTAGCTAGTCTTAAATTAGAGTCTTATCTATTATAGACTGACTGACATGACAGTTAATGGTAGCTAGTCTTAAATTAGAGTCTTATCTATTATAGACTGACTGACATGACTGTTAATGGTAGCTAGTCTTAAATTAGAGTCTTATCTATTATAGACTGACTGACATGACAGTTAATGGTAGCTAGTCTTAAATTAGAGTCTTATCTATTATAGACTGACTGACATGACAGTTAATGGTAGCTAGTCTTAAATTAGAGTCTTATCTATTATAGACTGACTGACATGACAGTTAATGGTAGCTAGTCTTAAATTAGAGTCTTATCTATTATAGACTGACTGACATGACAGTTAATGGTAGCTAGTCTTAAATTAGAGTCTTATCTATTATAGACTGACTGACATGACAGTTAATGGTAGCTAGTCTTAAATTAGAGTTATCTATTATAGACTGACATGACAGTTAATGGTAGCTAGTCTTAAATTAGAGTCTTATCTATTATAGACTGACTGACATGACAGTTAATGGTAGCTAGTCTTAAATTAGAGTCTTATCTATTATAGACTGACATGACAGTTAATGGTAGCTAGTCTTAAATTAGAGTCTTATCTATTATAGACTGACTGACATGACTGTTAATGGTAGCTAGTCTTAAATTAGAGTCTTATCTATTATAGACTGACTGACATGACTGTTAATGGTAGCTAGTCTTAAATTAGAGTCTTATCTATTATAGACTGACATGACAGTTAATGGTAGCTAGTCTTAAATTAGAGTCTTATCTATTATAGACTGACTGACATGACAGTTAATGGTAGCTAGTCTTAAATTAGAGTCTTATCTATTATAGACTGACTGACATGACTGTTAATGGTAGCTAGTCTTAAATTAGAGTTATCTATTATAGACTGACATGACAGTTAATGGTAGCTAGTCTTAAATTAGAGTCTTATCTATTATAGACTGACTGACATGACTGTTAATGGTAGCTAGTCTTAAATTAGAGTCTTATCTATTATAGACTGACTGACATGATTGTTAATGGTAGCTAGTCTTAAATTAGAGTCTTATCTATTATAGACTGACTGACATGACTGTTAATGGTAGCTAGTCTTAAATTAGAGTCTTATCTATTATAGACTGACTGACATGATTGTTAATGGTAGCTAGTCTTAAATTAGAGTCTTATCTATTATAGACTGACTGACATGACTGTTAATGGTAGCTAGTCTTAAATTGGAGTCTTATCTATTATAGACTGACTGACATGACAGTTAATGGTAGCTAGTCTTAAATTAGAGTCTTATCTATTATAGACTGACTGACATGACAGTTAATGGTAGCTAGTCTTAAATTAGAGTCTTATCTATTATAGACTGACATGACAGTTAATGGTAGCTAGTCTTAAATTAGAGTCTTATCTATTATAGACTGACTGACATGACTGTTAATGGTAGCTAGTCTTAGGGAGGTCAGACATTTTTCAATTTTATTTACACAATGGCAAATTCTGTAATTCTGTCTTGCATTTGAAGACAGCTGCAGTGACAATGCACTAGAACACTATTATTTAAAGTGAATTATTTAAAAGAAGACATGTTGAAATAAATAAATAATGCACATGTTTGGAGAAAATTCTTCTATGTCATAATTTTTTTATATTTAAACTGAACAGAAGCGACCAAAATTGAATGGAAACTTTGGAAATGGCACCGCTATTTTGAAACTATTTATTCCCTCAAACACATGTTGCTGACCAGTTAGACTGAAAGTAAAACTCTTCTGTAGTGGATAGTAGGCTAGGTTTTAATAATCTCATACAGTTTGATGAGAAAATTCAAAATTTTTACTTATAGGTTCAATTTTATGGGTAAAATTTATCCAATTTTGGTGCCGTTTTCAATTTTCCCATTGAAATGCATGGTAAAAAATAATTTTAAAAATGTGTTTGGAAACACATGTTGCTGATGAAACAAAGACTACAACTATGCAATTTCTTTTAGAACAATGTCTAAACTACATTTATCAAGTACAGTTTCATTAGATTTCATTATTGTTTTCAAATAATTTCTGATATTCTATTTCTTGGTAAAGACAGATAAAATTCAAAATGGCCACCATTATAAAATATAAGTGGTCATTTTCCGAACTTCAAATTGTCATAACTTTTGAACCGCTTTACAGATTTTAAAAAACTAAACACCACTGTAAATATCTTAAGGAGATCTGATCATTGGTGTGTACTTTAAGATAATTTAACACATTTTCAAAAAAGTCTGACCCTCCTACTAGTCTTAAATTAGTGTCTTATCTATTATAGACCGACTGACATGACTGTTAATGGTAGCTAGTCTTAAATTAGAGTCTTATCTATTATAGACTGACTGACATGACAGTTAATGGTAGCTAGTCTTAAATTAGAGTCTTATCTATTATAGACTGACTGACATGACAGTTAATGGTAGCTAGTCTTAAATTAGAGTCTTATCTATTATAGACTGACTGACATGACAGTTAATGGTAGCTAGTCTTAAATTAGAGTCTTATCTATTATAGACTGACTGACATGACTGTTAATGGTAGCTAGTCTTAAATTAGAGTCTTGTCTATTATAGACTGACTGACATGACAGTTAATGGTAGCTAGTCTTAAATTAGAGTCTTATCTATTATAGACTGACTGACATGACAGTTAATGGTAGCTAGTCTTAAATTAGAGTCTTATCTATTATAGACTGACTGACATGACAGTTAATGGTAGCTAGTCTTAAATTAGAGTCTTATCTATTATAGACTGACTGACATGACAGTTAATGGTAGCTAGTCTTAAATTAGAGTCTTATCTATTATAGACTGACTGACATGACTGTTAATGGTAGCTAGTCTTAAATTAGAGTCTTATCTATTATAGACTGACTGACATGACAGTTAATGGTAGCTAGTCTTAAATTAGAGTCTTATCTATTATAGACTGACTGACATGACAGTTAATGGTAGCTAGTCTTAAATTAGAGTCTTATCTATTATAGACTGACTGACATGACAGTTAATGGTAGCTAGTCTTAAATTAGAGTCTTATCTATTATAGACTGACTGACATGACAGTTAATGGTAGCTAGTCTTAAATTAGAGTCTTATCTATTATAGACTGACTGACATGACAGTTAATGGTAGCTAGTCTTAAATTAGAGTTATCTATTATAGACTGACATGACAGTTAATGGTAGCTAGTCTTAAATTAGAGTCTTATCTATTATAGACTGACTGACATGACAGTTAATGGTAGCTAGTCTTAAATTAGAGTCTTATCTATTATAGACTGACATGACAGTTAATGGTAGCTAGTCTTAAATTAGAGTCTTATCTATTATAGACTGACTGACATGACTGTTAATGGTAGCTAGTCTTAAATTAGAGTCTTATCTATTATAGACTGACTGACATGACTGTTAATGGTAGCTAGTCTTAAATTAGAGTCTTATCTATTATAGACTGACATGACAGTTAATGGTAGCTAGTCTTAAATTAGAGTCTTATCTATTATAGACTGACTGACATGACAGTTAATGGTAGCTAGTCTTAAATTAGAGTCTTATCTATTATAGACTGACTGACATGACTGTTAATGGTAGCTAGTCTTAAATTAGAGTTATCTATTATAGACTGACATGACAGTTAATGGTAGCTAGTCTTAAATTAGAGTCTTATCTATTATAGACTGACTGACATGACAGTTAATGGTAGCTAGTCTTAAATTAGAGTCTTATCTATTATAGACTGACTGACATGACAGTTAATGGTAGCTAGTCTTAAATTAGAGTCTTATCTATTATAGACTGACTGACATGACAGTTAATGGTAGCTAGTCTTAAATTAGAGTCTTATCTATTATAGACTGACTGACATGACAGTTAATGGTAGCTAGTCTTAAATTAGAGTCTTATCTATTATAGACTGACTGACATGACAGTTAATGGTAGCTAGTCTTAAATTAGAGTCTTATCTATTATAGACTGACTGACATGACTGTTAATGGTAGCTAGTCTTAAATTAGAGTCTTATCTATTATAGACTGACTGACATGACTGTTAATGGTAGCTAGTCTTAAATTAGAGTCTTATCTATTATAGACTGACTGACATGATTGTTAATGGTAGCTAGTCTTAAATTAGAGTCTTATCTATTATAGACTGACTGACATGACTGTTAATGGTAGCTAGTCTTAAATTGGAGTCTTATCTATTATAGACTGACTGACATGACAGTTAATGGTAGCTAGTCTTAAATTAGAGTCTTATCTATTATAGACTGACTGACATGACAGTTAATGGTAGCTAGTCTTAAATTAGAGTCTTATCTATTATAGACTGACATGACAGTTAATGGTAGCTAGTCTTAAATTAGAGTCTTATCTATTATAGACTGACTGACATGACTGTTAATGGTAGCTAGTCTTAGGGAGGTCAGACATTTTTCAATTTTATTTACACAATGGCAAATTCTGTAATTCTGTCTTGCATTTGAAGACAGCTGCAGTGACAATGCACTAGAACACTATTATTTAAAGTGAATTATTTAAAAGAAGACATGTTGAAATAAATAAATAATGCACATGTTTGGAGAAAATTCTTCTATGTCATAATTTTTTTATATTTAAACTGAACAGAAGCGACCAAAATTGAATGGAAACTTTGGAAATGGCACCGCTATTTTGAAACTATTTATTCCCTCAAACACATGTTGCTGACCAGTTAGACTGAAAGTAAAACTCTTCTGTAGTGGATAGTAGGCTAGGTTTTAATAATCTCATACAGTTTGATGAGAAAATTCAAAATTTTTACTTATAGGTTCAATTTTATGGGTAAAATTTATCCAATTTTGGTGCCGTTTTCAATTTTCCCATTGAAATGCATGGTAAAAAATAATTTTAAAAATGTGTTTGGAAACACATGTTGCTGATGAAACAAAGACTACAACTATGCAATTTCTTTTAGAACAATGTCTAAACTACATTTATCAAGTACAGTTTCATTAGATTTCATTATTGTTTTCAAATAATTTCTGATATTCTATTTCTTGGTAAAGACAGATAAAATTCAAAATGGCCACCATTATAAAATATAAGTGGTCATTTTCCGAACTTCAAATTGTCATAACTTTTGAACCGCTTTACAGATTTTAAAAAACTAAACACCACTGTAAATATCTTAAGGAGATCTGATCATTGGTGTGTACTTTAAGATAATTTAACACATTTTCAAAAAAGTCTGACCCTCCTACTAGTCTTAAATTAGTGTCTTATCTATTATAGACCGACTGACATGACTGTTAATGGTAGCTAGTCTTAAATTAGAGTCTTATCTATTATAGACTGACTGACATGACAGTTAATGGTAGCTAGTCTTAAATTAGAGTCTTATCTATTATAGACTGACTGACATGACAGTTAATGGTAGCTAGTCTTAAATTAGAGTCTTATCTATTATAGACTGACTGACATGACAGTTAATGGTAGCTAGTCTTAAATTAGAGTCTTATCTATTATAGACTGACTGACATGACTGTTAATGGTAGCTAGTCTTAAATTAGAGTCTTGTCTATTATAGACTGACTGACATGACAGTTAATGGTAGCTAGTCTTAAATTAGAGTCTTATCTATTATAGACTGACTGACATGACAGTTAATGGTAGCTAGTCTTAAATTAGAGTCTTATCTATTATAGACTGACTGACATGACAGTTAATGGTAGCTAGTCTTAAATTAGAGTCTTATCTATTATAGACTGACTGACATGACAGTTAATGGTAGCTAGTCTTAAATTAGAGTCTTATCTATTATAGACTGACTGACATGACTGTTAATGGTAGCTAGTCTTAAATTAGAGTCTTATCTATTATAGACTGACTGACATGACAGTTAATGGTAGCTAGTCTTAAATTAGAGTCTTATCTATTATAGACTGACTGACATGACAGTTAATGGTAGCTAGTCTTAAATTAGAGTCTTATCTATTATAGACTGACTGACATGACAGTTAATGGTAGCTAGTCTTAAATTAGAGTCTTATCTATTATAGACTGACTGACATGACAGTTAATGGTAGCTAGTCTTAAATTAGAGTCTTATCTATTATAGACTGACTGACATGACAGTTAATGGTAGCTAGTCTTAAATTAGAGTTATCTATTATAGACTGACATGACAGTTAATGGTAGCTAGTCTTAAATTAGAGTCTTATCTATTATAGACTGACTGACATGACAGTTAATGGTAGCTAGTCTTAAATTAGAGTCTTATCTATTATAGACTGACATGACAGTTAATGGTAGCTAGTCTTAAATTAGAGTCTTATCTATTATAGACTGACTGACATGACTGTTAATGGTAGCTAGTCTTAAATTAGAGTCTTATCTATTATAGACTGACTGACATGACTGTTAATGGTAGCTAGTCTTAAATTAGAGTCTTATCTATTATAGACTGACATGACAGTTAATGGTAGCTAGTCTTAAATTAGAGTCTTATCTATTATAGACTGACTGACATGACAGTTAATGGTAGCTAGTCTTAAATTAGAGTCTTATCTATTATAGACTGACTGACATGACTGTTAATGGTAGCTAGTCTTAAATTAGAGTTATCTATTATAGACTGACATGACAGTTAATGGTAGCTAGTCTTAAATTAGAGTCTTATCTATTATAGACTGACTGACATGACAGTTAATGGTAGCTAGTCTTAAATTAGAGTCTTATCTATTATAGACTGACTGACATGACAGTTAATGGTAGCTAGTCTTAAATTAGAGTCTTATCTATTATAGACTGACTGACATGACAGTTAATGGTAGCTAGTCTTAAATTAGAGTCTTATCTATTATAGACTGACTGACATGACAGTTAATGGTAGCTAGTCTTAAATTAGAGTCTTATCTATTATAGACTGACTGACATGACAGTTAATGGTAGCTAGTCTTAAATTAGAGTCTTATCTATTATAGACTGACTGACATGACTGTTAATGGTAGCTAGTCTTAAATTAGAGTCTTATCTATTATAGACTGACTGACATGACTGTTAATGGTAGCTAGTCTTAAATTAGAGTCTTATCTATTATAGACTGACTGACATGACAGTTAATGGTAGCTAGTCTTAAATTAGAGTCTTATCTATTATAGACTGACTGACATGACAGTTAATGGTAGCTAGTCTTAAATTAGAGTCTTATCTATTATAGACTGACTGACATGACAGTTAATGGTAGCTAGTCTTAAATTAGAGTCTTATCTATTATAGACTGACTGACATGACTGTTAATGGTAGCTAGTCTTAAATTAGAGTCTTATCTATTATAGACTGACTGACATGATTGTTAATGGTAGCTAGTCTTAAATTAGAGTCTTATCTATTATAGACTGACTGACATGACTGTTAATGGTAGCTAGTCTTAAATTAGAGTCTTATCTATTATAGACTGACTGACATGATTGTTAATGGTAGCTAGTCTTAAATTAGAGTCTTATCTATTATAGACTGACTGACATGACTGTTAATGGTAGCTAGTCTTAAATTGGAGTCTTATCTATTATAGACTGACTGACATGACAGTTAATGGTAGCTAGTCTTAAATTAGAGTCTTATCTATTATAGACTGACTGACATGACAGTTAATGGTAGCTAGTCTTAAATTAGAGTCTTATCTATTATAGACTGACTGACATGACAGTTAATGGTAGCTAGTCTTAAATTAGAGTCTTATCTATTATAGACTGACTGACATGACTGTTAATGGTAGCTAGTCTTAAATTAGAGTCTTATCTATTATAGACTGACATGACTGTTAATGGTAGCTAGTCTTAAATTAGACTGATATATTTACTTGTGATCATTACAGCTAGCTCTAGTCATCTGTTAAATGTGGTACAGTCCAGTTCTGTGAACTCTATAGACAGTGTAAATAGTGACAGTACTAATCCAGCTAGACGGAGCTCCTCCTCAAATAATATAGGATTTGGATGTAGCACTATATATACTAATCTCTGGAGAGTTCTACTGAGTTTGTCAACAGATCCCCACCCTGTTGTCAGAGAAAATGTCAAGTATATTGTAAACTCAATGAAATTAAAAGTAAGTAATGAGAAGAAAGTTTAACAGTGATGGTCAGTAATCCCACCTATATATCAACAAAGTAAATAACTACCTCTCACCTCAAATCATCAACACAACAACAAAATGAATAACTACCTCTCACCTCAAATCATCAACACAACAAAATGAATAACTACCTCTCACCTCAAATCATCAACACAACAACAAAATGAATAACTACCTCTCACCTCAAATCATCAACACAACAACAAAATGAATAACTACCTCTCACCTCAAATCATCAACACAACAACAAAATGAATAACTACCTCTAACCTCAAATCATCAACACAACAACAAAATGAATAACTACCTTTCACCTCAAATCATCAACACAACAAAATGAATAACTACCTCTCATCTCAAATCATCAACACAACAAAATGAATAACTACCTCTCACCTCAAATCATCAACACAACAACAAAATGAATAACTACCTCTCACCTCAAATCATCAACACCACAACAAAATGAATAACTACCTCTCACCTCAAATCATCAACACCACAACAAAATGAATAACTACCTCTCACCTCAAATCATCAACACAACAACAAAATGAATAACTACCTCTCACCTCAAATCATCAACACAACAACAAAATGAATAACTACCTCTCACCTCAAATCATCAACACAACAAAAAAATGAATAACTACCTCTCACCTCAAATCATCAACACAACAACAAAATGAATAACTACCTCTCACCTCAAATCATCAACACAACAAAATGCATAACTACCTCTCACCTCAAATCATCAACACAACAACAAAATGAATAACTACCTCTCACCTCAAATCATCAACACAACAACAAAATGAATAACTACCTTTCACCTCAAATCATCAACACAACAAAATGAATAACTACCTCTCATCTCAAATCATCAACACAACAAAATGAATAACTACCTCTCACCTCAAATCATCAACACAACAACAAAATGAATAACTACCTCTCACCTCAAATCATCAACACAACAACAAAATGAATAACTACCTCTTACCTCAAATCATCAACACAACAACAAAATGAATAACTACCTCTCACCTCAAATCATCAACACAACAACAAAATGAATAACTACCTCTCACCTCAAATCATCAACACAACAACAAAAATGAATAACTACCTCTCACCTCAAATCATCAACAACAACAAAATGAATAACTACCTCTCACCTCAAATCATCAGCCCAACAAAATGAATAACTACCTCTCACCTCAAATCATCAGCCCAACAAAATGAATAACTACCTCTCACCTCAAATCATCAGCACAACAACAAAATTAATAACTACCTCTCACCTCAAATCATCAACAACAACAAAATGAATAACTACCTCTCACCTCAAATCATCAGCCCAACAAAATGAATAACTACCTCTCACCTCAAATCATCACAACAAAAAAATGAATAACTACCTCTCACCTCAAATCATCAACACAACAACAAAATGAATAACTACCTCATCTCAAATCATCAACACAACAAAATGAATAACTACCTCTCATATCAAATCATCAACAACAGCAAAATGAATAACTACCTCTCACCTCAAATCATCAACACAACAAAATGAATAACTACCTCTCACCTCAAATCATCAACACAACAAAATGAATAACTACCTTTCACCTCAAATCATCAACACAACAAAATGAATAACTACCTCTCACCTCAAATCATCAACACAACAACAAAATGAATAACTACCTCTCACCTCAAATCATCAACACAACAAAATGAATAACTACCTCTCATATCAAATCATCAACAACAACAAAATGAATAACTACCTCTCACCTCAAATCATCAACACAACAACAAAATGAATAACTACCTCTCACCTCAAATCATCAACCCAACAAAATGAATAACTACCTCTCATCTCAAATCATCAACAACAACAAAATGAATAACTACCTCTCACCTCAAATCATCAACACAACAAAATGAATAACTACCTCTCACCTCAAATCATCAACACAACAACAAAATGAATAACTACCTCTCACCTCAAATCATCAACACAACAAAATGAATAACTACCTCTCATATCAAATCATCAACACAACAAAATGAATAACTACCTCTCACCTCAAATCATCAACACAACAAAATGAATAACTACCTCTCATATCAAATCATCAACACAACAAAATGAATAACTACCTCTCACCTCAAATCATCAACACAACAAAATGAATAACTACCTCTCATCAAATCATCAACACAACAAAATGAATAACTACCTCTCACCTCAAATCATCAACACAACAAAATGAATAACTACCTCTCATATCAAATCATCAACAACAACAAAATGAATAACTACCTCTCACCTCAAATCATCAACACAACAAAATGAATAACTACCTCTCATATCAAATCATCAACACAACAAAATGAATAACTACCTCTCACCTCAAATCATCAACACAACAAAATGAATAACTACCTCTCATATCAAATCATCAACACAACAAAATGAATAACTACCTCTCACCTCAAATCATCAACACAACAAAATGAATAACTACCTCTTATATCAAATCATCAACACAACAAAATGAATAACTACCTCTCACCTCAAATCATCAACACAACAAAATGAATAACTACCTCTCATATCAAATCATCAACACAACAAAATGAATAACTACCTCTCACCTCAAATCATCAACACAACAAAATGAATAACTACCTCTCATATCAAATCATCAACAACAACAAAATGAATAACTACCTCTCACCTCAAATCATCAACACAACAAAATGAATAACTACCTCTCATATCAAATCATCAACACAACAAAATGAATAACTACCTCTCACCTCAAATCATCAACACAACAAAATGAATAACTACCTCTCATATCAAATCATCAACAACAACAAAATGAATAACTACCTCTCACCTCAAATCATCAGCACAACAACAAAATGAATAACTACCTCTCATCTCAAATCATCAACAACAACAAAATGAATAACTACCTCTCACCTCAAATCATCAACACAACAAAATGAATAACTACCTCTCACCTCAATTCATCAACACAACAAAATGAATAACTACCTCACCTCAAATCATCAACACAACAACAAAATGAATAACTACCTCTCACCTCAAATCATCAACACAACAACAAAATGAATAACTACCTCTCACCTCAAATCATCAACACAACAAAATGAATAACTACCTCTCACCTCAAATCATCAACAACAACAAAATGAATAACTACCTCTCATATCAAATCATCAACAACAACAAAATGAATAACTACCTCTCACCTCAAATCATCAACACAACAAAATGAATAACTACCTCTCATATCAAATCATCAACACAACAAAATGAATAACTACCTCTCACCTCAAATCATCAACACAACAAAATGAATAACTACCTCTCATATCAAATCATCAACAACAACAAAATGAATAACTACCTCTCACCTCAAATCATCAGCACAACAAAATGAATAACTACCTCTCATCTCAAATCATCAACAACAACAAAATGAATAACTACCTCTCACCTCAAATCATCAACACAACAAAATGAATAACTACCTCTCACCTCAATTCATCAACACAACAAAATGAATAACTACCTCACCTCAAATCATCAACACAACAACAAAATGAATAACTACCTCTCACCTCAAATCATCAACACAACAACAAAATGAATAACTACCTCTCACCTCAAATCATCAACACAACAAAATGAATAACTACCTCTCACCTCAAATCATCAACACAACAACAAAATGAATAACTACCTCTCACCTCAAATCATCAACACAACAAAATGAATAACTACCTCTCATATCAAATCATCAACAACAACAAAATGAATAACTACCTCTCACCTCAAATCATCAACACAACAACAAAATGAATAACTACCTCTCACCTCAAATCATCAACCCAACAAAATGAATAACTACCTCTCATCTCAAATCATCAACAACAACAAAATGAATAACTACCTCTCACCTCAAATCATCAACACAACAAAATGAATAACTACCTCTCACCTCAAATCATCAACACAACAACAAAATGAATAACTACCTCTCACCTCAAATCATCAACACAACAAAATGAATAACTACCTCTCATATCAAATCATCAACACAACAAAATGAATAACTACCTCTCACCTCAAATCATCAACACAACAAAATGAATAACTACCTCTTATATCAAATCATCAACACAACAAAATGAATAACTACCTCTCATATCAAATCATCAACACAACAAAATGAATAACTACCTCTCACCTCAAATCATCAACACAACAAAATGAATAACTACCTCTCATATCAAATCATCAACAACAACAAAATGAATAACTACCTCTCACCTCAAATCATCAACACAACAAAATGAATAACTACCTCTCATATCAAATCATCAACACAACAAAATGAATAACTACCTCTCACCTCAAATCATCAACACAACAAAATGAATAACTACCTCTCATATCAAATCATCAACAACAACAAAATGAATAACTACCTCTCACCTCAAATCATCAGCACAACAACAAAATGAATAACTACCTCTCATCTCAAATCATCAACAACAACAAAATGAATAACTACCTCTCACCTCAAATCATCAACACAACAAAATGAATAACTACCTCTCACCTCAATTCATCAACACAACAAAATGAATAACTACCTCACCTCAAATCATCAACACAACAACAAAATGAATAACTACCTCTCACCTCAAATCATCAACACAACAACAAAATGAATAACTACCTCTCACCTCAAATCATCAACACAACAAAATGAATAACTACCTCTCACCTCAAATCATCAACAACAACAAAATGAATAACTACCTCTCACCTCAAATAATCAACACAACAAGAAAATGAATAACTACTTCTCACCTCAAATCATCAACACAACAACAAAATGAATAACTACCTCTCACCTCAAATCATCAACAACAACAAAATGAATAACTACCTCTCACCTCAAATCATCAACACAACAACAAAATGAATAACTACCTCTCACCTCAAATCATCAGCACAACAACAAAATGAATAACTACCTCTCACCTCAAATCATCAACACAACAACAAAATGAATAACTACCTCTCACCTCAAATCATCAACAACAACAAAATGAATAATTACCTCTCACCTCAAATCATCAACCCAACAAAATGAATAACTACCTCTCACCTCAAATCATCAACACAACAAAATGAATAACTACCTCTCACCTCAAATCATCAACAACAACAAAATGAATAACTACCTCTCACCTCAAATCATCAACACAACAAAATGAATAACTACCTCTCACCTCAAATCATCAACAACAACAAAATGAATAACTACCTCTCACCTCAAATCATCAACACAACAAAATGAATAACTACCTCTCACCTCAAATCATCAACAACAACAAAATGAATAACTACCTCTCACCTCAAATCATCAACACAACAAAATGAATAACTACCTCTCACCTCAAATCATCACAACAACAAAATGAATAACTACCTCTCACCTCAAATCATCAACAACAAAATGAATAACTACCTCTCACCTCAAATCAATATCCCAACAAAATGAATAACTACCTCTCACCTCAAATCATCAACAACAACAAAATGAATAACTACCTCTCACCTCAAATCATCAGCCCAACAAAATGAATAACTACCTCTCACCTCAAATCATCAACACAACAAAAAAATGAATAACTACCTCTCACCTCAAATCATCAACACAACAACAAAATGAATAACTACCTCTCATCTCAAATCATCAACACAACAAAATGAATAACTACCTCTCACCTCAAATCATCAACACAACAACAAAATGAATAACTACCTCTCACCTCAATTCATCAACACAACAAAATGAATAATTACCTCTCACCTCAAATCATCAACACAACAAAATGAATAACTACCTCTCACCTCAAATCATCAACACAACAAAATGAATAACTACCTCTCACCTCAAATCATCAGCACAACAACAAAATGAATAACTACCTCTCACCTCAAATCATCAACAAAATGAATAACTACCTCTCACCTCAAATCATCAACACAACAAAATGAATAACTACCTCTCACCTCAAATCATCAACACAACAAAATGAATAACTACCTCTCACCTCAAATCATCAACACAACAAAATGAATAACTACCTCTCACCTCAAATCATCAACACAACAACAAAATGAATAACTACCTCTCACCTCAAATCATCAACACAACAAAATGAATAACTACCTCTCACCTCAAATCATCAACAACAACAAAATGAATAACTACCTCTCACCTCAAATCATCAACACAACAAAATGAATAACTACCTCTCACCTCAAATCATCAACACAACAAAATGAATAACTACCTCTCACCTCAAATCATCAACAACAACAAAATGAATAACTACCTCTCACCTCAAATCATCAACAAAACCAAATGAATAACTACCTCTCACTTCAAATCATCAACACAACAACAAAATGAATAGCTACCTCACATATCAAATCATCAACACAACAAAATGAATAACTACCTCTCATATCAAATCATCAACACAGCAAAATGAATAACTACCTCTCACCTCAAATCATCAACACAACAAAATGAATAACTACTTCTCACCTCAAATCATCAACACAACAACAAAATGAATAACTACTTCTCACCCCAAATCATCTACACAACAACAAAATGAATAACTACCTCTCACCTCAAATCATCAACACAACAACAAAATGAATAACTACCTCTCACCTCAAATCATCAACAACAACAAAATGCATGACTACCTCTCACCTCAAATCATCAACACAGCAACAAAATGCATAACTACCTCTCACCTCAATTCATCAACAACAAAATGCATAACTACCTCTCACCTCAAATCATCAACACAACAAAATGCATAACTACCTCTCACCTCAAATCATCAACACAACAACAAAATGCATAACTACCTCTCACCTCAAATCATCTACACAACAAAGACCACTACATATGCCGATGGAAATGCAGACCTTGACAGGGGACAGGCACCAAAATGTGGTGAAGTTAAATCAGTTAATGAGATTTTTATAGAGGTAATACAATTTCTATGAAAGTTTTCAAGTATTTATGTTAATGGTTTTTACAGTTTTAAGAATTTCAATCACTATAAGATATTGGTCAGTAAAGTGAGTAACATTATTACAAATATAAGTAAACCTAATTAACTGAGAAATGTAAACACCATAAGATATGGGCCAAAGGAACATCACTACAAAAAAAATAATTGAAGATGAGCAAAAAAAACATCTGTGTTGTCGAAAACGTGTGTTAAATTTACCTTGAGAAAGAAATATATAGAAATGTAAATTTGACATGCGTTGTTTGTAATGTTAGCCTTACATCTAATATGTGTTGACATCCTAGTGTCTGAAAGGCTGTAAGATACATTGTTACCTCTAGTGAAATAAATGTCAAAGTTGGTATACATCATATTTAATTGTCTATTTTTAAGACTTGAGTAATATAAGTAATTTCTTTTCTCCCGTATTAAGAATTTTTCAAAGGAATGTACTATCATTTGAATTTCTTTTTTGTTATTTTATTTTAAGGTACTGTCTTCTCTATGTTTTAGGCCACAATTACAGCCAAACCAAAGCTAGTAACACAAAATGCTAAAGTACCCCACTCAGCACCCTCCAGTCCATCAAACAGACCCTCTATGAACCATATAGGGTAAGTGTTTTAATCTTAGTTAACAGATTAATTATATTAATTTAAAGAGGGGAGTATTGATGTCTATTTTAGAAGGGGAAAAAATAAGACATCCGCCATGTTATTAATATATACAGTCAAGTGCGGTAAAGGTCTTGGCAGTGATAGAAGAAATAAACATCTAACATACTTAAAAAGTTAAAGATCCATTGTCATTTATATAATTCAGCTAAATAACACAAATTGTCATTCTAGCAAGTTCCAAACTGTATATTAATGTTGTCATCGTTTATGTAAACAATTGTAATTAAATTATGTAAATAGCTCAATGGCCATTGGGCAACAGCAAGAATAATTATTGTTGCGATACTTTATAATATTGTAACACAATGAATTATGAGTAACCAGGACTGGGTTGCAGAAACCTCAATTAAATTTTAAGTGTTAATTAAAACTTAATTGACACTTAAATCTACTTGGAATGTACATGCAATTAACGTTCACTAAAGATTTAAATGAAATTTAAATTTAATTGAGGTTTGTGCAACCCAGTCCAGGTATATAAAGACTGTATGATGCTTTAAAATTCTACTCAAAGAGAACAAGCAAGGTTACAACTGTCTAGAATATGTTGTATTTTATAGTACCCCACCAAATAATGGAGTAGATGAAAATATGGGATTGAAGAGAGACTTATCGTCACCTTCCATGCAGTATTCTTACTCAGCTCAATTCACAAGGAATAGGAAACTCTTTGACAAAGGACCCAATGGGGTAAGTCTGTGTATAGGTAAATGGGTAAGGGGAGAGACTTCTAATTACCTTCCATACAGTATTATTACTCAGCTCAATTTACAAGGAGTTCTATTGTTTTACTTTCTGTTTGTATTGTTGTTTGTATTGTTGTTTGTATCGTTGTTTGTATCGTTGTTTGTATCGTTGTTTGTATCGTTGTTTGTATCGTTGTTTGTATCGTTGTTTGTATCGTTGTTTGTATCGTTGTTTGTATCGTTGTTTGTATCGTTGTTTGTATCGTTGTTTGTATCGTTGTTTGTATCGTTGTTTGTATCGTTGTTTGTATCGTTGTTTGTATCGTTGTTTGTATCGTTGTTTGTATTGTTGTTTGTATATCTACATACTGTGTGTGTCTTTGACAAGTTGTTATATTGTAATATACAATTAATTTACAAAATCAACTTTATAAAGTTAACAACTGGCCTGAATGTTCACAGTTAAATTCCTTGAAATAAATGTCCTTTTCTTTTCCGTTATAATAGTTTGGATCCTTTCCTATGAAATTTAATTCCTGTTGAATTAAAATATTCTTTAGTTCCAATCTACAAACTGACAGTTTCCAAATATTGTCTTGAAATTGTTGATAGTTCAATGTTCAAGTCACGTGACTTCACTGAAGTAAATATATCCAAATACAATGCTATAAATTCCAGCTGTTATATAAATCCTAAATTTCTAACTGACTGCTCTCAACTTTGCTGACCCTTATATAATTATTTACAAAGTCTAGAAAGTTCAGGAAAATCTTTATCTCAATCATTTTAATAGAAACTCCAGGTCAAATATTAAAAACTTGTAAACAACTTTTCTATTTTTAGTAACTTATGTCACTGATGATGTAATATTATTTTTATCTATGTCGACAACAACAAAATTCTCTTGAACAAAATAATATATCATATTTGTTACATATACATAACAAAAGGAGATATGTTAAGAGAGAATTCTGTTGTTTTACTTTCTGTTTGTATTGTTGTTTTTTACTTCTTTCTCTATTTTGTTAATGATTATATTATGACTTAGAAGTAATGATCTTATTTTCAGCCGGAAGAAACAATTATTGAAGATTCCAAAAATCCTATGCAGTTTTCTGTATCTACCGAGTTCTTTCAATGGTGCTGTAAGCGATTTGCTGAACCTGTGATGAGAATGTCTGAAAACAAAGATCCAGAAAGTTTGTCACATCATGACAGAGAGTTCAAGTTTAGAAGAAATCATTTAATAAGGGATGAAGCTAGAGATGAGCAAATTAAAGCAGGTAAATACAGTTATATGTTGTAAGTAAATGTAGGTAAATCCAGTTATATGTTGTAAGTATTTCTAGGTAAATACATGTATATGTTGTAAGTAAATCTATGTAAATACATGTATCTGTTGTAAGTAAATCTAAGTAAATACATTTAAATGTTATAAGTAAATCTAGGTAAATACATTTATATGTTGTAAGTAAATCTAGGTAAATACATTTATATGTTGTAAGTATTTCTATGTAAATACATTTATATGTTGTAAGTAAATCTAGGTAAATACATTTAAATGTTATAAGTAAATCTAGGTAAATATATTTATATGTTGTAAGTAAATCTAGGTAAATACAGTTGTATGTTGTAAGTAAATCTAGGTAAATACATTTACAACCTGTAACTGAAGAGTTTGTTTTTAACGAGTTATGTTCTCTTAATGCCAATAAAAGCACTGGTTTAGATGAAATTCCAGCTTGATTTATAAAAGATGGTGCTAATATAATAAAAGTCCCTATTACAGCTATAATTAATCAGTCAATTACCACAGAGGTTGTTCCCCAAAGCATGAAATATGCCAGAGTTAAACCTCTATTTAAGAAAAACAGCCCTTTAGAGGTTGGTAATTATAGACCAATCAGTATATTGAGTATAGTATCTAAAATATTAGAAAGGAGTGTGTATAAACAACTTGTTGAATTTTTACAAGAAAACAAAATGTTATATCATTTACAGTCAGATTTTAGACAAAAGTATTCCACAGACACATGTCTCGTATATCTATTGGACTATTTAAGAACTAATAATGCTAAAGGTCTGTATACAGGGATGATAATGTTGGACCTACAGAAGGCTGTTGACACTCGATCACAATATTTTGTGTAGTAAACTGAATGTTATGGGTGTACAGTCAGTAGATTGATTTGAGTCATATCTAACAGATAGAGTCCAGTTTGTATCTGTAAACAGTACAATTTCAGAACCTATGAATGTAACATGTGGGGTGCCCCAGGGTAGTATACTGGGGCCCCTGCTTTTTTGACCTATATCAATAAGAATAGATGGAGACTGTAAACTGATATTGTATGCAGATGATAGTGCAATACTGTATACACATAAAGATCCTAATATTATATCGTCTAAATTAAGCAATGTATTAGAAAAATGTTCAGACTGGTTAACTGATAATAAATTGTCTTTACACCTTGGCAAGACTGAATGTATGCTTTTTGGCCCTAAAAGAAAGATCAGACAAATTAAAAAGTGTTATGTGAAATGTTATGAACATGTTATTACATCAACAGAGGTAGTTAAATATTTAGGAGTACATATTGATAAATATTTAAATTTTGAAAATATAGTCTCAAATATTGTCAGTAAAGTAAATGGTAGACTTAAATTTGTATATAGAAATGCAAAATGTCTTGATCCCAGGTCGAGAAAAACACTCAACAGCTTTAATTCAGTGTTATTTTGATTATTCATGTTCTTCATGGTACAGTGGTTTAGGCTCGGGATTGACCAAAAAACTTCAAATATTGCAAAATAAGGTTGTGAGATTTCTCCTCGACCTGGGACCCAGAACTCGCATAAATTGTGATATACTAGACAGTGTTGGAATCCTTTCTGTACCAGACAGAGTAAGTCAACTTAGAATTAACCATGTTTTTAATATACAGTATGGGTACCTGTGCGGCGCAACTGACGTGTTTACATAAAGTTTGTGGACACGTTACCGTTTCCGATCATCGACTGTCAAAACCGGAAGGGTTCAATGTAAGTTTTTATGTTTATATGTGGTAGTAAACATTGCTAATGAAGACAAAAAATTACAGACACCTGCTGATATAATACCTTTATATGCCAGGAAAATTTAAAACATATCTGTTGAACGGAAATATCCTTTTTTTTACACTTAAACTTGATTTTGATGTTGCGTGGACATTGACATCATTGTTTTCTCACTGAATTCAGCAAGGACGACCCTGATTTTTTCAAAGAAGCTTCTTCGTACAACCAATTATCACCACACAAAGACATGTCTCGTTCCAATTTACATTTTTTGTATAAATATAATCTTATCATTTCCAATGACTGTGGGCATCTAAATGTGTTAATGTGTTCGTATTACGTATTCCTAGCCCACAGTGTAATCTTAAAATGCCCACAGTCATTGTAAATGATAAGATTATAATTATGCAAAAAATGTAAATTGGAACGAGATATGACTTTGTGTGGTGATAATTGGTTGTACGAAGAAGCTTCTTTGAAAAAATCAGGGTCGTCCTTGCTGAATTCAGCGAGAAAACAATGATGTCAATGTTTACGCAACATCAAAATCAAGTTTAAGTGTAAAAAAAGGATATTTCCGTTCAACAGATATGTTTTAAATTTTCCTGGCATATAAAGGTATTATATCAGCTGGTGTCTGTAATTTTTTGTCTTCATTAGCAATGTTTACTACCACATATAAACATAAAAACTTACATTGAACCCTTCCGGTTTTGACAGTCGATGATCGGAAACGGTAACGTGCCCACAAACTTTACGTAAACACGTCAGTTGCGTCACACAGGTACCCATACTGTGTAATATATATCATGGTAGAGCACCAGAATATTTATGTGAACATTTTAATATTAATCAAGGAAATACAAGGGGAGCCTCTAATTTAAATTGTATTACTCCAAACACAAATTTATGTAGCACTAATAGCTTTTCATATAATGCAATAAGAGACTGGAACAGTTTGTCAATTTCTATTAAGAATGTAAATAATAAGGAAGCATTTAAAAATGCAGTAAAAGAATTTTTTTAATTTGAGGCAAGAAGAAGAGAAGAAAATGAATATTTTTATTTTTAGAAATCACTCATCAAAATTTTTTAATTATTTTTGTTCAGGCAAACTCAATATAGTGCTTGTAATTTAGTGCTTTATTTTAAAATATTTTATGTGCTAGTGTGTTTTATGTGTAAACAATTTTTATTATTTTACTCTTGTAATCTTACAAGACAAGAACCCCATTGAAAATAAGCTCAATTTATTGGGCTTTATGGGTTATCCTAGGCTGTCAAGTTTACAATATTTGTAACTTATTTTTATGTATATTGTAATAGTATATGTGTGTTTTATATGTATGTGCTTGATTTGCCTGAATAAAATATTATTATTATTATTATTATTATATGTTATAACTAAATCTAGGTAAATACATTTATATGTTGTAAGTAAATCTAGGTAAATACATTTATATGTTGTAAGTAAATCTAGGTAAATACATTTATGTTATAATTTGTATGTGACACATGTGTGGTATACTTAATCTTGAAGCATGTGTTTTTAGGCTTTAACAGATTAGATGATCAAGTGTTTGTGAACAAAAATCAAGGAATACCAACTGTGATAAAGTTCCATCCTTATGAACCATATATAGCTGTAGCTGATAAAGAAAGTATTAGGTATAGTGTAATCTTAAGTGTATAATGATCAATTCTTATGAATGCTACATAGACATGACTGATAAATAGAGCTTTAAATATACAGATTTGTTGTATAAATTTCAGTAAATAGAGCTTTAGATATACAGATTTGTTGTATGAAGTTCAGTAAATAGAGCTTTAGATATACAGATTTGTTGTATAAAGTTCAGTAAATAGAGCTTTAAATATACAGATTTGTTGTATAAAGTTCAGTAAATAGAGCTTTTGATATACAGATTTGTTGTATAAAATTCAGTAAATAGAGCTTTAGATATACAGATTTGTTGTATGAAGTTCAGTAAATAGAGCTTTAAATATACAGATTTGTTGTATAAAGTTCAGTAAATAGAGCTTTTGATATACAGATTTGTTGTATAAAATTCAGTAAATAGAGCTTTAGATATACAGATTTGTTGTATAAAGTTGAGTAAATAGAGCTTTAGATATACAGATTTGTTGTATGAAGTTCAGTAAATAGAGCTTTAGATATACAGATTTGTTGTATGAAGTTCAGTAAATAGAGCTTTAGATATACAGATTTGTTGTATAAAGTTGAGTAAATAGAGCTTTAGATATACAGATTTGTTGTATGAAGTTCAGTAAATAGAGCTTTAGATATACAGATTTGTTGTATGAAGTTCAGTAAATAGAGCTTTAGATATACAGATTTGTTGTATAAAGTTCAGTAAATAGAGCTTTAAATATACAGATTTGTTGTATAAAGTTCAGTAAATAGAGCTTTAGAGATGCAGATTTGTTGTATAATGTTCAGTAAATAGAGCTTTAAATATACAGATTTGTTGTATGAAGTTCAGTAAATAGAGCTTTAGATATACAGATTTGTTGTATAAAGTTCAGTAAATAGAGCTTTAAATATACAGATTTGTTGTATGAAGTTCAGTAAATAGAGCTTTAGATATACAGATTTGTTGTATAAAGTTGAGTAAATAGAGCTTTAAATATACAGATTTGTTGTATAAAGTTCAGTAAATAGAGCTTTAGATATACAGATTTGTTGTATAAAGTTGAGTAAATAGAGCTTTAAATATACAGATTTGTTGTATAAAGTTCAGTAAATAGAGCTTTAGATATACAGATTTGTTGTATGAAGTTCAGTAAATAGAGCTTTAGATATACAGATTTGTTGTATAAAGTTCAGTAAATAGAGCTTTAAATATACAGATTTGTTGTATGAATTTCAGTAAATAGAGCTTTAAATATACAGAATGGTTGTATAATGTTTAGTAAATAGAGCTTTAGATATACAGATTTGTTGTATGAACTTCAGTAAATAGAGCTTTAAATATACAGAATGGTTGTATAATGTTCAGTAAATAGAGCTTTAAATATACAGATTTGTTGTATGAACTTCAGTAAATAGAGCTTTAAATATACAGAATGGTTGTATAATGTTCAGTAAATAGAGCTTTAGATATACAGATTTGTTGTATAAAGTTCAGTAAATAGAGCTTTAAATATACAGATTTGTTGTATAAAGTTCAGTAAATAGAGCTTTAGATATACAGATTTGTTATATGAAGTTCAGTAAATAGAGCTTTAGATATACAGATTTGTTGTATAAAGTTCAGTAAATAGAGCTTTAAATATACAGATTTGTTGTATGAAGTTCAGTAAATAGAGCTTTAGATATACAGATTTGTTGTATAAAGTTCAGTAAATAGAGCTTTAAATATACAGATTTGTTGTATAAAGTTCAGTAAATAGAGCTTTAGATATACAGATTTGTTGTATAAATTTCAGTAAATAGAGCTTTAAATATACAGATTTGTTGTTTGAAGTTCAGTAAATAGAGCTTTAAATATACAGAATGGTTGTATAATGTTCAGTAAATAGAGCTTTAAATATACAGATTTGTTGTATAAAGTTCAGTAAATAGAGCTTTAGATATACAGATTTGTTGTATGAAGTTCAGTAAATAGAGCTTTAGATATACAGATTTGTTGTATAAAGTTCAGTAAATAGAGCTTTAAATATACAGATTTGTTGTATGAAGTTCAGTAAATAGGGCTTTAAATATACAGATTTGTTGTATGAAGTTCAGTAAATAGAGCTTTAGATATACAGATTTGTTGTATAAAGTTCAGTAAATAGAGCTTTAAATATACAGATTTGTGGATGGAAGTTCAGTAAATAGAGCTTTAAATATACAGAATGGTTGTATAATGTTCAGTAAATAGAGCTTTAAATATACAGCTTTGTTGTATAAAGTTCAGTAAATAGAGCTTTAGATATACAGATTTGTTGTATGAAGTTCAGTAAATAGAGCTTTAGATATACAGATTTGTTGTATGAAGTTCAGTAAATAGGGCTTTAAATATACAGATTTGTTGTATGAAGTTCAGTAAATAGAGCTTTAAATATACAGATTTGTTGTATGAAGTTCAGTAAATAGAGCTTTAGATATACAGATTTGTTGTATAAAGTTCAGTAAATAGAGCTTTAAATATACAGATTTGTTGTATGAAGTTCAGTAAATAGAGCTTTAGATATACAGATTTGTTGTATGAAGTTCAGTAAATAGAGCTTTAAATATACAGATTTGTTGTATAAAGTTCAGTAAATAGAGCTTTTGATATACAGATTTGTTGTATAAAATTCAGTAAATAGAGCTTTAGATATACAGATTTGTTGTATAAAGTTCAGTAAATAGAGCTTTAGATATACAGATTTGTTGTATGAAGTTCAGTAAATAGAGCTTTAAATATACAGATTTGTTGTATAAAGTTCAGTAAATAGAGCTTTAGATATACAGATTTGTTGTATAAAGTTCAGTTCGTACAAATCATACATAGACATCACTATTTAGGGAGTAATTTAGTAGTTTACAGAGCTCACCACACTTGGTAAAAACAGACATGACTTGTTTACAGAGCTCACCACACTGACATGACTTCTCTCTCAGTTGATATAAAGGCGAAGTGAGGAAAATTCTGGGAGTTTTCCGAAAAGCTTGTTTTTTCATGCTACTGCATGTCCCCTTTCCTTTCACCAAACAAACGATCTTAAAAAGATGCAATCAATAATTTTTTAATAAAATATGGCATATTGAACCCTGTATAACTCATACGTGAATATTGAAAAAAGATATAATTATTGGAGAAAAAATAACAACTTCCAAATACTGACAGGGCTATTAAAAATTCTCCATATGGCGGAAATAGGGGAAAAAAGCCACCCACTTCGCCCGGTTTGGTGAGCTCTGAGTTTATGTGTATAAAGTTGCTTTGAATCGTACATATTCTTCACTAATAAAGAGACCATTAAACTGAGATGCCTCTCACTTGACAACAACTATCAGTGGACATAAATATAATTTTATTTCTTTTTTTTCAGTTTTTGGGATTGGGAACAGGGGACAAAGATGGGCAGTATGCTAAATGACAATGTTAAAGCTTCAAAGATCTCAACGATAGAGTTTATAAATCCTCATGATAGTTCTCTGTTGTTGTGTGGATCTGGTAAGTAAATCCTCGTGATAGTTCTCTGTTATTGTGTGGATCTGGTAAGTAAATCCTCGTGATAGTTCTCTGTTGTTGTGTGGATCTGGTAAGTAAATCCTCGTGATAGTTCTCTGTTATTGTGTGGATCTGGCAAGTAAGTCCTCATGATAGTTCTCTGTTGTGTGGATCCAGTAAGTCAATCCTCATGATCGTTCTCTGTTGTGTGGATCTGGTAAGTAAATCCTCATGATAGTTCTCTGTTGTTGTGTGGATCTGGTAAGTAAATCCTCGTGATAGTTCTCTGTTATTGTGTGGATCCAGTAAGTAAATCCTCATGATAGTTCTCTGTTGTGTGGATCTGGTAAGTAAATTCTCATGATAGTTCTCTTGTGTGGATCTGGTAAGTAAATCCTCATGATAGTTCTCTGTTGTTGTGTGGATCTGGTAAGTAAATCCTCGTGATAGTTCTCTGTTGTGTGGATCTGGTAAGTAAATCCTCATGATAGTTCTCTGTTGTTGTGTGGATCTGGTAAGTAAATCCTCGTGATAGTTCTCTGTTATTGTGTGGATCCAGTAAGTAAATCCTCATGATAGTTCTCTGTTGTGTGGATCTGGTAATTATATACTGGTGATAGTTCTCTGTTGTGTGGATCTTGTAAGTAAATTCTCATGATAGTTCTCTTGTGTGGATCTGGTAAGTAAATCCTCATGATAGTTCTCTGTTGTTGTGTGGATCTGGTAAGTAAATCCTCGTGATAGTTCTCTGTTGTGTGGATCTGGTAAGTAAATCCTCGTGATAGTTCTCTGTTGTTGTGTGGATCTGGTAATTATATACTGGTGATAGTTCTCTGTTCTGTGGATCTAGTAAGTAAATTCTCATGATAGTTCTCTTGTGTGGATCTGGTAAGTAAATCTTCATGATCGTTCTCTGTTGTGTGGATCTGGTAAGTAAATCCTCGTGATAGTTCTCTGTTGTTGTGTGGATCTGGTAAGTAAATCCTCGTGATAGTTCTCTGTTATTGTGTGGATCTGGTAAGTAAATCCTCATGATAGTTCTCTGTTGTTGTGTGGATCTGGTAATTATATACTGGTGATAATTCTCTGTTGTGTGGATCCAGTAAGAAAATCCTCATGATAGTTCTCTGTTGTGTGGATCTAGTAAGTAAATTCTCATGATAGTTCTCTGTTGTTGTGTGGATCTGGTAGGTAAATTATCATGATAGTTCTCTGTTGTTGTGTGGATCTGGTAGGTAAACACTGGTGATCGTTCTCTGTTGTGTGGATCTGGTAAGTAAATCCTCATGATAGTTCTCTGTTGTTGTGTGGATCTGGTAGGTATATACTGGTGATAGTTCTCTGTTGTGTGGATCTTGTAAGTAAACACTGGTGATAATTCTATTTTGTTGTATGGATAAAGTACAAAAATATTACTAATAATTCTATTGATGTTGTGTGGATCTTGTAAGTAAACAGCACCGCATCGGTGGTGTAATGGTTAGCGTGCTCGCCTCGAGTGTGGTAGATCATGGGTTCAAGCCCCAATCAGGTCAAACCAAAGTCTATGAAATTGGTATTTGTTGCTTCTCTGCTATGCATGCAGCATTAATGAAAAAGAGTAAAGACTGGTTTGCTCAGAATCAGGATAATGTGGCAGAGTGGGGAAACATGTCTAGCCATGGACTGTTGTTTCAGTGAGCAAGCACTATTAAAATCCAGCTAAGCCTGTTGGTCTAGTGCAAGGAGGTCCTCATCATCATCTCATTGAAAATTAACTTGTTCTCGCCATAATATAGCTGAAAAATTGCTGAGTTAGCATTAAACAACAATCACTCACTCTGTAAGTAAACACTGGTGATAATTCTATTTTATTTGTATGGTCCCCTTGCAAACTTGTATCTACTTACCCAGTTAATTTTCCAACATAGCCACTACATAGTAACGCTGTTAAACGAATGGTGTGTTAATATCTTTGGTGAGCGACTACAAGCTATCAGGAGTCTATTTTTATATTGTTGTTATTTATATGAAGAAAATTAATTGATAAATTATTCCTGTTACAAAATATTAATTATTTTCAGATGATGGTGCTGTACGGATCTGGAGAAATTATATATCTGATACAATAGATTGTAAAGAATTAGTGACTGCCTTTCAAGCCATTACAGATCCTATACCCTTGTCTAAAGGTATTTTACTTGTAGTTTGTTTCATACTAATTTTATCCCAGTTAAAATGTATGATTGTTATCTCTGTGTAACTTATATCTTGCTAATTTTCATATTTTAAAATCTGACAAACAGTTTTAATATAAAATGTTTCATGTCTCTCTATGCAGATATCATTTATCTTAATTGCAGGATCTGGACTTGTTATTGACTGGGAACAGGAATCGGGGAGACTCCTGGCATCTGGAGATGTCCGTTATATTAGAGTTTGGGATTCTACAACAGAACTTAAATTACAGGTAAGGCATGTCAAGAAATATGTCAATTACCTAGGCCTCATAATGTAACTTAGATGTGAGAGGACCACTATGTGGCGAGTATCTATCTCGTAACACAACATAAATACAAGGAGCCTCTAAGTGCAAATTCGATGTGAGATAGCCCTTATATGGTGAGTACCTCATAATGTAGCTTATAAATATCAGACAGCCCCAATTTAGTGAGTACCTCATAGCACACATAAATGTGAAGCAGCCTCTAATTGGAAAGTACCCAATATGGAACGTAAATATTTGACAACACCTATGTGTGCGAGTAACTCGTATCACAACATAAATGTAAGATGACCCATATATGAGTACATCATACAACAGCAGCTTAAATGAGACAGCTCTCATCTGTACCACATAACAAAACAAAAATGTGAGACAACCTTTATGTGCCAAGAAATTCACCTTAAATAGGAAAAAAGTTCCAATGTGGCAAATACCTTAAAATATAATTGAAATGTGTGACTGCCCCTATGTGGCGAGTACCTCATACCACAACCTAAATGTGAGACACCCTTGATGTGGTGAGTACCTCATACCACAACCTAAATGTGAGACACCCTTGATGTGATGAGTATCTCATACCACAACCTAAATGTGAGACACCCTTGATGTGATGAGTATCTCATACCACAACCTAAATGTGAGACACCCTTGATGTGATGAGTATCTCATACCACAACCTAAATGTGAGACACCCTTGATGTGATGAGTATCTCATGACCTATGTAAATGTGAGATAGAGTCCAAGCTTGTTGAAAGTGGAATGAGTCGGCCCCTAAGCCTGTAGAAAGTTGTGAGTCCGAATCTCGTTCTTGACAAGGTGTACTCGATACAACATTTTGTGATAAACTTTGTCAGTGACTTACGACAGGTCAATGGTTTTCTCCGGGTACTCCGGTTTCCTCCACCAATAAAACTGACAGCACGATATAACTGAAATATTGCTGAAAGTGACGTTAAACACCATAAACCAAACTAAATCATCTTTATATAGAGGTGGTATATCAGATATAGCTGTGAGCCTATATGTGATTTATATCTTATTTACAGGATATACCCACGGGAGCTGACAGTTGTGTTACAAGTTTAGCTTCAGATTCAGAGGGTCGGTCGTTAGTAATAGCTGGTTGTGGAGATGGAACTGTTCGTCTGTTTGATAGAAGACTTGCTCCAACTGAATGGTAAGTTTAACTGTGGACTCTAGATTTGTGACAGCCATCAACACCTCTTTCAGCAATGTTTCAATTATATCAGTAGAGGAGAGCACAGAACCTGGAGAAATCCATTAATTTTCAGTCATGGAGGCCCTTCGTCATTTACAGGTTCTGGTAATTACATATATCAAATGTTTATGAGACTGTTCTCCAGATATTAAATGTATTTGTAATCAATCTTTTTTTTTCCCTAATTTATTTGACGCAAAATACATGTATCCACAACTTCAGTAGTTGGGTATTACATGAACATGAACACAATGATATACCGTACAAGTTGTTTTTTTCGCAGGTACCTAATTTTCGCTTTATTCCCGATAGTCATCGATCAGTGGAAAAAAGAATCCGCGTAAATTTCCACCCTTTACTACATAGATATCTTCTTTATTTTCTTAAATAATTGTACAACATCTATCTCCCCTAGTATGAATGAATATTTAGCAATAATATGGTCACTGCCATTCTTAAAGTTGTTGAAATGACGCTTTTAAAATATCTATAAAAAATATATAAAAAAAGGGAAAACAAAGCATATCGTGACAAATAACAGGTAAATTATTTTACATGTACCGGTAATTAATTGTCCTTTTAGCATTTCCATTAAACGATTTTTAATGACCTATAAGTCCGTTAATGAGACTTATCTGTTTTTAATTTTTGTAAATGTTTTCTAATAATGCATGCATACTTGCACCATTTTCAATTAATGAACATGTATACAATTCTAAAATACCACCGATCGCATACAAAAAGCTCTTACTCAATTTATTTAAAAACATTTTCTATTTTGAATTGTTGGTCAAACAATTCAGATAATGTTATACTAATATAGCGGTCAACTCGATAAAATTTGGTTTTGGTTAAAACTCAGGATCGTGAAAATTAAATACCGCTAAAAAAAATCCACTAATTTGGAAGAAAATCGTGAAATTTGGCTCCCGCGAAAAAACCACTTATAAGGTATTAATAAACAAAAATTCCACACCTTCAACAGTTACAAAATCCAATTGGAAAACCATTGAAACAGGGGCAAAATGATACCCCTAAAACATATATTTATGACCAACCACTCTCCTGGCTTGGTACAGGCACTTCAATAAAAAGTGATGGGCTTAAACTAGTTTTATAGGCCCAAGCCTCCTCTCTAAAGTGATGGCTTAAACTAGTTTTATAGGCCCAAGCCTTCTCTCTAAAGTGATGGGCTTAAACTAGTTTTATAGGCCCAAGCCTCCTCTCTAAAGTGATGGCTTAAACTAGTTTTATAGGCCCAAGCCATCTCTCTAAAGTGATGGCTTAAATTAGTTTTATAGGCCCAAGCCTCCTCTCTAAAGTGATGGCTTAAACTAGTTTTATAGGCCCAAGCCTCCTCTCTAAAGTGATGGCTTAAACTAGTTTTATAGGCCCAAGCCATCTCTCTAAAGTGATGGCTTAAATTAGTTTTATAGGCCCAAGCCTTCTCTCTAAAGTGATGGGCTTAAACTAGTTTTATAGGCCCAAGCCTCCTCTCTAAAGTGATGGGCTTAAACTAGTTTTATAGGCCCAAGCCTCCTCTCTAAAGTGATGGGCTTAAACTAGATTTATAGGCCCAAGCCTCCTCTCTAAAGTGATGGGCTTAAACTAGTTTTATAGGCCCAAGCCTCCTCTCTAAAGTGATGGGCTTAAACTAGATTTATAGGCCCAAGCCTCCTCTCTAAAGTGATGGCTTAAACTAGTTTTATAGGCCCAAGCCTCCTCTCTAAAGTGATGGGCTTAAACTAGTTTTATAGGCCCAAGCCTCCTCCCTAAGGTGATGGCTTAAACTAGTTTTATAGGCCCAAGCCTCCTCCCTAAGGTGATGGCTTAAACTAGTTTTATAGGCCCAAGCCTCCTCTCTAAAGTGATGGGCTTAAACTAGTTTTATAGGCCCAAGCCACCTCTCTAAAGTGATGGGCTTAAACTAGTTTTATAGGCCCAAGCCTCCTCTCTAAAGTGATGGGCTTAAATTAGTTTTATAGGCCCAAGCCTTCTCTCTAAAGTGATGGGCTTAAACTAGTTTTATAGGCCCAAGCCTTCTCTCTAAAGTGATGGGCTTAAACTAGTTTTATAGGCCCAAGCCTCCTCCCTAAGGTGATGGCTTAAACTAGTTTTATAGGCCCAAGCCTCCTCTCTAAAGTGATGGGCTTAAACTAGTTTTATAGGCCCAAGCCACCTCTCTAAAGTGATGGGCTTAAACTAGTTTTATAGGCCCAAGCCACCTCTCTAAAGTGATGGGCTTAAACTAGTTTTATAGGCCCAAGCCTCCTCTCTAAAGTGATGGGCTTAAATTAGTTTTATAGGCCCAAGCCTTCTCTCTAAAGTGATGGGCTTAAGCTAGTTTTATAGGCCCAAGCCACCTCTCTAAAGTGATGGGCTTAAACTAGTTTTATAGGCCCAAGCCTTCTCTCTAAAGTGATGGCTTAAACTAGTTTTATAGACCCAAACCTCCTCTCTAAAGTGATGGGCTTAAACTAGTTTTATAGGCCCAAGCCTCCTCTCTAAAGTGATGGCTTAAACTAGTTTTATAGGCCCAAGCCTCCTCTCTAAAGTGATGGGCTTAAACTAGTTTTATAGGCCTAAGCCTCCTCTCTAAAGTGATGGGCTTAAACTAGTTTTATAGGCCCAAGCCACCTCTCTAAAGTGATGGGCTTAAACTAGTTTTATAGGCCCAAGCCACCTCTCTAAAGTGATGGGCTTAAACTAGTTTTATAGGCCCAAGCCTCCTCTCTAAAGTGATGGGCTTAAGCTAGTTTTATAGGCCCAAGCCTTCTCTCTAAAGTGATGGCTTAAACTAGTTTTATAGGCCCAAGCCTCCTCTCTAAAGTGATGGGCTTAAACTAGTTTTATAGGCCCAAGCCTCCTCTCTAAAGTGATGGGCTTAAACTAGTTTTATAGGCCCAAGCCTCCTCTCTAAAGTGATGGGCTTAAACTAGTTTTATAGGCCCAAGCCTCCTCTCTAAAGTGATGGCTTAAACTAGTTTTATAGGCCCAAGCCTCCTCTCTAAAGTGATGGCTTAAACTAGTTTTATAGGCCCAAGCCTCCTCTCTAAAGTGATGGGCTTAAACTAGTTTTATAGGCCCAAGCCTCCTCTCTAAAGTGATGGGCTTAAGCTAGTTTTATAGGCCCAAGCCTTCTCTCTAAAGTGATGGGCTTAAACTAGTTTTATAGGCCCAAGCCTCCTCTCTAAAGTGATGGGCTTAAACTAGTTTTATAGGCCCAAGCCTTCTCTCTAAAGTGATGGCTTAAACTAGTTTTATAGGCCCAAGCCTCCTCTCTAAAGTGATGGGCTTAAACTAGTTTTATAGGCCCAAGCCTCCTCTCTAAAGTGATGGGCTTAAACTAGTTTTATAGGCCCAAGCCTCCTCTCTAAAGTGATGGGCTTAAACTAGTTTTATAGGCCCAAGCCTTCTCTCTAAAGTGGTGGCTTAAACTAGTTTTATAGGCCCAAGCCTCCTCTCTAAAGTGATGGGCTTAAACTAGTTTTATAGGCCCAAACCTCCTCTCTAAAGTGATGGCTTAAACTAGTTTTATAGGCCCAAGCCTCCTCTCTAAAGTGATGGGCTTAAACTAGTTTTATAGGCCCAAGCCTCCTCTCTAAAGTGATGGGCTTCAACTAGTTTTATAGGCCCAAGCCTCCTCTCTAAAGTGATGGGCTTAAACTAGTTTTATAGGCCCAAGCCTTCTCTCTAAAGTGATGGCTTAAACTAGTTTTATAGGCCCAAGCCTCCTCTCTAAAGTGATAGGCTTAAACTAGTTTTATAGGCCCAAGCCTCCTCTCTAAAGTGATGGGCTTAAACTAGTTTTATAGGCCCAAGCCTTCTCTCTAAAGTGATGGCTTAAACTAGTTTTATAGGCCCAAGCCTCCTCTCTAAAGTGATGGGCTTAAACTAGTTTTATAGGCCCAAGCCTCCTCTCTAAAGTGATGGGCTTAAACTAGTTTTATAGGCCCAAGCCTTCTCTCTAAAGTGATGGCTTAAACTAGTTTTATAGGCCCAAGCCTCCTCTCTAAAGTGATGGGCTTAAACTAGTTTTATAGGCCCAAACCTCCTCTCTAAAGTGATGGCTTAAACTAGTTTTATAGGCCCAAGCCTCCTCTCTAAAGTGATGGGCTTAAACTAGTTTTATAGGCCCAAGCCTCCTCTCTAAAGTGATGGGCTTAAGCTAGTTTTATAGGCCCAAGCCTCCTCTCTAAAGTGATGGGCTTAAACTAGTTTTATAGGCCCAAGCCTTCTCTCTAAAGTGATGGCTTAAACTAGTTTTATAGGCCCAAGCCTCCTCTCTAAAGTGATGGGCTTAAACTAGTTTTATAGGCCCAAGCCTCCTCTCTAAAGTGATGGCCTAAACTAGTTTTATAGGCCCAAGCCTCCTCTCTAAAGTGATGGGCTTAAACTAGTTTTATAGGCCCAAGCCTCCTCTCTAAAGTGATGGGCTTAAATTAGTTTTATAGGCCCAAGCCTTCTCTCTAAAGTGATGGGCTTAAACTAGTTTTATAGGCCCAAGCCACCTCTCTAAAGTGATGGCTTATATTAGTTTTATAGGCCCAAGCCTTCTCTCTAAAGTGATGGGCTTAAGCTAGTTTTATAGGCCCAAGCCACCTCTCTAAAGTGATGGGCTTAAACTAGTTTTATAGGCCCAAGCCTTCTCTCTAAAGTGATGGCTTAAACTAGTTTTATAGACCCAAGCCTCCTCTCTAAAGTGATGGGCTTAAACTAGTTTTATAGGCCCAAGCCTCCTCTCTAAAGTGATGGCTTAAACTAGTTTTATAGGCCCAAGCCTCCTCTCTAAAGTGATGGGCTTAAACTAGTTTTATAGGCCTAAGCCTCCTCTCTAAAGTGATGGGCTTAAACTAGTTTTATAGGCCCAAGCCTTCTCTCTAAAGTGATGGCTTAAACTAGTTTTATAGGCCCAAGCCATCTCTCTAAAGTGATGGCTTAAATTAGTTTTATAGGCCCAAGCCTTCTCTCTAAAGTGATGGGCTTAAACTAGTTTTATAGGCCCAAGCCACCTCTCTAAAGTGATGGGCTTAAACTAGTTTTATAGGCCCAAGCCTCCTCTCTAAAGTGATGGGCTTAAGCTAGTTTTATAGGCCCAAGCCTCCTCTCTAAAGTGATGGCTTAAACTAGTTTTATAGGCCCAAGCCTCCTCTCTAAAGTGATGGGCTTAAACTAGTTTTATAGGCCCAAGCCTCCTCTCTAAAGTGATGGGCTTAAACTAGTTTTATAGGCCCAAGCCTCCTCTCTAAAGTGATGGGCTTAAACTAGTTTTATAGGCCCAAGCCTCCTCTCTAAAGTGATGGCTTAAACTAGTTTTATAGGCCCAAACCTCCTCTCTAAAGTGATGGCTTAAACTAGTTTTATAGGCCCAAGCCTCCTCTCTAAAGTGATGGGCTTAAACTAGTTTTATAGGCCCAAGCCTCCTCTCTAAAGTGATGGGCTTAAGCTAGTTTTATAGGCCCAAGCCTTCTCTCTAAAGTGATGGGCTTAAACTAGTTTTATAGGCCCAAGCCTCCTCTCTAAAGTGATGGGCTTAAACTAGTTTTATAGGCCCAAGCCTTCTCTCTAAAGTGATGGCTTAAACTAGTTTTATAGGCCCAAGCCTCCTCTCTAAAGTGATGGGCTTAAACTAGTTTTATAGGCCCAAGCCTCCTCTCTAAAGTGATGGGCTTAAACTAGTTTTATAGGCCCAAGCCTCCTCTCTAAAGTGATGGGCTTAAACTAGTTTTATAGGCCCAAGCCTTCTCTCTAAAGTGATGGCTTAAACTAGTTTTATAGGCCCAAGCCTCCTCTCTAAAGTGATGGGCTTAAACTAGTTTTATAGGCCCAAACCTCCTCTCTAAAGTGATGGCTTAAACTAGTTTTATAGGCCCAAGCCTCCTCTCTAAAGTGATGGGCTTAAACTAGTTTTATAGGCCCAAGCCTCCTCTCTAAAGTGATGGGCTTAAACTAGTTTTATAGGCCCAAGCCTTCTCTCTAAAGTGATGGCTTAAACTAGTTTTATAGGCCCAAGCCTCCTCTCTAAAGTGATGGGCTTAAACTAGTTTTATAGGCCCAAGCCTCCTCTCTAAAGTGATGGGCTTAAACTAGTTTTATAGGCCCAAGCCTTCTCTCTAAAGTGATGGCTTAAACTAGTTTTATAGGCCCAAGCCTCCTCTCTAAAGTGATGGGCTTAAACTAGTTTTATAGGCCCAAGCCTCCTCTCTAAAGTGATGGGCTTAAACTAGTTTTATAGGCCCAAGCCTCCTCTCTAAAGTGATGGGCTTAAACTAGTTTTATAGGCCCAAGCCTTCTCTCTAAAGTGATGGCTTAAACTAGTTTTATAGGCCCAAGCCTCCTCTCTAAAGTGATGGGCTTAAACTAGTTTTATAGGCCCAAACCTCCTCTCTAAAGTGATGGCTTAAACTAGTTTTATAGGCCCAAGCCTCCTCTCTAAAGTGATGGGCTTAAACTAGTTTTATAGGCCCAAGCCTCCTCTCTAAAGTGATGGGCTTAAACTAGTTTTATAGGCCCAAGCCTTCTCTCTAAAGTGATGGGCTTAAACTAGTTTTATAGGCCCAAGCCTTCTCTCTAAAGTGATGGCTTAAACTAGTTTTATAGGCCCAAGCCTCCTCTCTAAAGTGATGGGCTTAAACTAGTTTTATAGGCCCAAGCCTCCTCTCTAAAGTGATGGGCTTAAACTAGTTTTATAGGCCCAAGCCTCCTCTCTAAAGTGATGGGCTTAAACTAGTTTTATAGGCCCAAGCCTTCTCTCTAAAGTGATGGCTTAAACTAGTTTTATAGACCCAAGCCTCCTCTCTAAAGTGAAATTATGCAGTGATTGGAGTGTTTCATACATGTGAGTAACATATCAACCCTGACATTATAATTAATCTTTAATGTAAACATTGACCTTACTAATGTTTTATAGCCGAGTGATGACCTTAAGAGAGCATCCACGATGGGTTGTTAAAGTACATCTACAGAAAGGAGCTGAAGGCAAAATAGTCAGTGCCAGGTAAGATTTAACAAGTGTATCACACAAATTTACAATTAAGCTGATTATGCAAATTAAGCCAATTTTGAACAAAAATCATTTGAAAATCTTTTTTAATAACCAAGCTGAACCAAAATTTTACAAAAAGACATGGCTGTCTAAATTATGGCTATCACCAATACTGAAAATGTCAGATTTTAGGATCAGACTTTTATTTTTATACATTTAACACTATGTTTTAACCAATGTAGAGGTGTGATCACACGATACGATTTTCCATCTGATTTCTATCTGATATATACTTTCAACACTCTTTCGACAATAATCGTATTGTGTGAGCACAAACGTCAAACTGAACTTTGTTTTAAAATCAGTTGGCCCCCTTTTTCCATCTGACAGTTGGATGAGAATCATAGCATGAGAACCGAAAAAAATCAGATCAAAATCAAATGGAAAGTCAGATTGTGTGAGCATTTAGCCATTCAACTTACCTATGTGGCATCGTTTAGTAGTCAAACAGAAAATCATACCGTGTTACAGCACCTTTGGAGATGTCAGGTTTTTAGGGTCAGACATTTATTTCTATGTATTCACACTGTTTTCAGTAATGCTGGAGATGTCAGGTTCTAGGATCTGACAATTTATTTTTATGCATTTCACACTCTGTTTTCAGTAATGCTGGAGATGTCAGATTTTGGGATCCTAGATTTACAGAATCAGTTAGGACTTTAAATTTACAGCAAGGTTTAACAGCAGTAGATATACATAAACATGCAGATGTGTTGTCATGGTAATTATAGTCTGAATCAATTTAATAATATAACTTGTTATTTATAGACTTTTAAGTAGCATTTTCATTAGCCATTGGCAGAGATGTTTACAACTACGATTTCTCCGTATTTTCTACGATTTTTTACAATGAAATACGGACTACGATTATGGTACTGAAACTACGGTCTGTGGTCGTTGTGTAAATTGTTTTGTGTGTGAATCTGAAAAATAGAATTACCAATCAGGGCGGGGAAAACGCTTGGGATGAAAAGAGCATTAAATAAAGCGATTAGGAGACTTGGTACTTCCAGGTTGTTGACATCACGGCAGTGGTTTTTTACTGGTCATGAAACGTGCTTGGAAAGATGACAATAATAATTTACCCAGTCAACAGGACATGTTTCCTTGTTTGGGAAAGTAAAAAAAAAAGGTGAAATGTAGGTCTTTTGCTCAACATGTGAGCGTGATTGTAAAAGGTATTCCTTGAAAATTAATTGTGATGTTGTATGTTCAGTAATTCAGACTGACTATTAGAACCAGTTCTACTACTGAGCTGTGCACAAATAATCAGTGAATTCTCACTGACAAAGACAAAGATAAATAAAATATGTTTTATCAGAGACTACAAACTTAAATGAACCCTAATTGTACATAAGTAGTCATTTGATTGTCATAATGTTTTATCCTAGTGTAGATCAGAAATCTAAGATGGCTGCCATAACAATACATTGGTTATCATTAGACCCTGTAGGTATATAGGCACATAACTTTTTCTCAGCGACTACATTAATTTGCAAATTAACCTGCATGCACAACCAGGTGGGTGATGCAAGCTTTGGTGAGCCTATTGTTATCAATCTAGTTTATTGGTTGTCATGGAGATAAGGACTGTTATTTGTTAGCTTCAAACTTGTAACTTTTACTTAATTAAAGAAGATGTGTTCTACCGGTATTTATTAAATATGAGTTTTATATTTTCAGTGGTTCTATAAATCAAGTGATCGGTGTTTACAATCAGTCTGGTGATAATCTGAGTACAATTAAATACCATGAAGGATTTCTGGGGCAGAGGATAGGATCTATTAATTGTCTGGCATTTCATCCTTATAAGGTACACATATAATCTACTCAACAAAAGACTGCTTCATTTTATACATACAAAGTGACAAATGAATAAAAAATGTTCCTTGTTTTAAATATTTTGAAAAATGCATGAGTAGTACTTTACTGACAATGTTGACCACAATAACGTACTGTATATGTCTATGACTGTTAATCAGTAGTAAGGTATTTATGTTGACCACAACAACATTGTACTGTATATGTCTATGACTGTTAATCAGTAGTAAGGTATTTATGTTGACCACAATAACGTACTGTATATGTCTATGACTGTTAATCAGTAGTAAGGTATTTATGTTGACCACAACAACATTGTACTGTATACATCTATAACTGTTAATCAGTAGTAAGGTATTTATGTTGACCACAACAACATTGTACTGTATACATCTATAACTGTTAATCAGTAGTAAGGTATTTATGTTGACCACAACAACATTGTACTGTATACATCTATAACTGATAATCAGTAGTAAGGTATTTATGTTGACCACAACAACATTGTACTGTATACATCTATGACTGTTAATCAGTAGTAAGGTATTTATGTTGACCACAACAACATTGTACTGTATACATCTATAACTGTTAATCAGTAGTAAGGTATTTATGTTGACCACAACAACATTGTACTGTATATGTCTATGACTGTTAATCAGTAGTAAAGTATTTATGTTGACCACAACAACATTGTACTGTATATGTCTATGACTGTTAATCAGTAGTAAGGTATTTATGTTGACCACAACAACATTATACTGTATACATCTATAACTGTTAATCAGTAGTAAGGTATTTATGTTGACCACATCAACATTGTACTGTATACATCTATGACTGTTAATCAGTAGTAAGGTATTTATGTTGACCACAACAACATTATACTGTATACATCTATGACTGTTAATCAGTAGTAAGGTATTTATGTTGACCACAACAACATTGTACTGTATACATCTATAACTGTTAATCAGTAGTAAGGTATTTATGTTGACCACAACAACATTATACTGTATACATCTATAACTGTTAATCAGTAGTAAGGTATTTATGTTGACCACAACAACATTGTACTGTATACATCTATAACTGTTAATCAGTAGTAAGGTATTTATGTTGACCACAATAACGTACTGTATACATCTATAACTGTTAATCAGTAGTAAGGTATTTATGTTGACCACAACAACATTATACTGTATACATCTATAACTGTTAATCAGTAGTAAGGTATTTATGTTGACCACAACAACATTGTACTGTATACATCTATAACTGTTAATCAGTAGTAAGGTATTTATGTTGACCACAATGACGTACTGTATACATCTATAACTGTTAATCAGTAGTAAGGTATTTATGTTGACCACAACAACATTGTACTGTATACATCTATAACTGTTAATCAGTAGTAAGGTATTTATGTTGACCACAATGACGTACTGTATACATCTATGACTGTTAATCAGTAGTAAGGTATTTATGTTGACCACAACAACATTGTACTGTATATGTCTATGACTGTTAATCAGTAGTAAGGTATTTATGTTGACCACAACAACATTATACTGTATACATCTATAACTGTTAATCAGTAGTAAGGTATTTATGTTGACCACAACAACATTGTACTGTATACATCTATAACTGTTAATCAGTAGTAAGGTATTTATGTTGACCACAACAACATTATACTGTATACATCTATAACTGTTAATCAGTAGTAAGGTATTTATGTTGACCACAACAACATTGTACTGTATACATCTATAACTGTTAATCAGTAGTAAGGTATTTATGTTGACCACAACAACATTATACTGTATACATCTATAACTGTTAATCAGTAGTAAGGTATTTATGTTGACCACAACAACATTGTACTGTATACATCTATAACTGTTAATCAGTAGTAAGGTATTTATGTTGACCACAATAACGTACTGTATACATCTATAACTGTTAATCAGTAGTAAGGTATTTATGTTGACCACAACAACATTATACTGTATACATCTATAACTGTTAATCAGTAGTAAGGTATTTATGTTGACCACAACAACATTGTACTGTATACATCTATAACTGTTAATCAGTAGTAAGGTATTTATGTTGACCACAATAATGTACTGTATATGTCTATGACTGTTAATCAATAGTAAGGTATTTATGTTGACCACAACAACATTGTACTGTATATGTCTATAACTGTTAATCAGTAGTAAGGTATTTATGTTGACCACAACAACATTATACTGTATACATCTATAACTGTTAATCAGTAGTAAAGTATTTATGTTGACCACAACAACATTATACTGTATACATCTATGACTGTTAATCAGTAGTAAGGTATTTATGTTGACCAACAACAACATTGTACTGTATACATCTATGACTGTTAATCAGTAGTAAGGTATTTATGTTGACCACAATAACGTATTGTATATGTCTATGACTGTTAATCAGTAGTAAGGTATTTATGTTGACCACAATAACGTACTGTATATGTCTATAACTGTTAATCAGTAGTAAGGTATTTATGTTGACCACAATAACGTACTGTATACATCTATGACTGTTAATCAGTAGTAAGGTATTTATGTTGACCACAATAACGTACTGTATATGTCTATAACTGTTAATCAGTAGTAAGGTATTTATGTTGACCACAACAACATTGTACTGTATACATCTATAACTGTTAATCAGTAGTAAGGTATTTATGTTGACCACAATAACGTACTGTATACATCTATAACTGTTGATCAGTAGTAAGGTATTTATGTTGACCACAACAACATTGTACTGTATACATCTATAACTGTTAATCAGTAGTAAGGTATTTATGTTGACCACAATAACGTACTGTATACATCTATAACTGTTAATCAGTAGTAAGGTATTTATGTTGACCACAATAACATACTGTATATGTCTATGACTGTTAATCAGTAGTAAGGTATTTATGTTGACCACAACAACATTGTACTGTATACATCTATGACTGTTAATCAGTAGTAAGGTATTTATGTTGACCACAACAACATTGTACTGTACACATCTATAACTGTTAATCAGTAGTAAGGTATTTATGTTGACCACAACAACATTGTACTGTATACATCTATAACTGTTAATCAGTAGTAAGGTATTTATGTTGACCACAACAACATTGTACTGTATACATCTATAACTGTTAATCAGTAGTAAGGTATTTATGTTGACCACAACAACATTGTACTGTATATGTCTATGACTGTTAATCAGTAGTAAAGTATTTATGTTGACCACAACAACATTATACTGTATACATCTATGACTGTTAATCAGTAGTAAGGTATTTATGTTGACCACAACAACATTGTACTGTATATGTCTATGACTGTTAATCAGTAGTAAGGTATTTATGTTGACCACAACAACATTGTACTGTATACATCTATAACTGTTAATCAGTAGTAAGGTATTTATGTTGACCACAACAACATTGTACTGTATATGTCTATGACTGTTAATCAGTAGTAAGGTATTTATGTTGACCACAACAACATTGTACTGTATACATCTATAACTGTTAATCAGTAGTAAGGTATTTATGTTGACCACAACAACATTGTACTGTATATGTCTATGACTGTTAATCAGTAGTAAGGTATTTATGTTGACCACAACAACATTATACTGTATACATCTATAACTGTTAATCAGTAGTAAGGTATTTATGTTGACCACAACAACATTGTACTGTATACATCTATGACTGTTAATCAGTAGTAAGGTATTTATGTTGACCACAATGACGTACTGTATACATCTATAACTGTTAATCAGTAATAAGCTATTTATGTTGACCACAACAACATTGTACTGTATATGTCTATGACTGTTAATCAGTAGTAAGGTATTTATGTTGACCACAACAACATTATACTGTATACATCTATGACTGTTAATCAGTAGTAAGGTATTTATGTTGACCACAACAACATTGTACTGTATACATCTATAACTGTTAATCAGTAGTAAGGTATTTATGTTGACCACAATAACGTATTGTATATGTCTATGACTGTTAATCAGTAGTAAGGTATTTATGTTGACCACAATAACGTACTGTATATGTCTATAACTGTTAATCAGTAGTAAGGTATTTATGTTGACCACAATAACGTACTGTATATGTCTATGACTGTTAATCAGTAGTAAGGTATTTATGTTGACTACAACAACATTGTACTGTATACATCTATAACTGTTAATCAGTAGTAAGGTATTTATGTTGACCACAACAACATTGTACTGTATACATCTATAACTGTTAATCAATAGTAAGGTATTTATGTTGACCACAATAACGTACTGTATATGTCTATAACTGTTAATCAGTAGTAAGGTATTTATGTTGACCACAATAACGTACTGTATACATCTATAACTGTTGATCAGTAGTAAGGTATTTATGTTGACCACAACAACATTGTACTGTATACATCTATGACTGTTAATCAGTGGTAAGGTATTTATGTTGACCACAACAACATTATACTGTATACATCTAAAACTGTTAATTAGTAGTAAGGTATTTATGTTGACCACAACAACATTGTACTGTATACATCTATAACTGTTAATCAGTAGTAAGGTATTTATGTTGACCACAACAACATTGTACTGTATACATCTATAACTGTTAATCAGTAGTAAGGTATTTATGTTGACCACAATAACGTACTGTATATGTCTGTGACTGTTAATCAGTAGTAAGGTATTTCTGTTGACTACAACAACATTGTACTGTATACATCTATAACTGTTAATCAGTAGTAAGGTATTTATGTTGACCACAATAGCGTACTGTATACATCTATAACTGTTGATCAGTAGTAAGGTATTTATGTTGACCACAACAACATTGTACTGTATACATCTATAACTGTTAATCGGTAGTAAGGTATTTATGTTGACCACAACAACATTGTACTGTATATGTCTATGACTGTTAATCAGTAGTAAGGTATTTATGTTGACCACAACAACATTGTACTGTATACATCTATGACTGTTAATCAGTAGTAAGGTATTTATGTTGACCACAATAACATACTGTATACATCTATGACTGTTAATCAGTAGTAAGGTATTTATGTTGACCACAATAACATTGTACTGTATACATCTATGACTGTTAATCAGTAGTAAGGTATTTATGTTGACCACAATAACATACTGTATATGTCTATGACTGTTAATCAGTAGTAAGGTATTTATGTTGACCACAACAACATTGTACTGTATACATCTATGACTGTTAATCAGTAGTAAGGTATTTATGTTGACCACAACAACATTGTACTGTATACATCTATGACTGTTAATCAGTAGTAAGGTATTTATGTTGACCACAACAACATTGTACTGTATACATCTATAACTGTTAATCAGTAGTAAGGTATTTATGTTGACCACAATAACGTACTGTATATGTCTATGACTGTTAATTAGTAGTAAGGTATTTCTGTTGACTACAACAACATTGTACTGTATATGTCTATGACTGTTAATCAGTAGTAAGGTATTTATGTTGACCACAATAACGTACTGTATACATCTATAACTGTTGATCAGTAGTAAGGTATTTATGTTGACCACAATAACGTACTGTATATGTCTATGACTGTTAATTAGTAGTAAGGTATTTATGTTGACCACAATAACGTACTGTATACATCTATAACTGTTAATCAGTAGTAAGGTATTTATGTTGACCACAATAACGTACTGTATATGTCTATGACTGTTAATTAGTAGTAAGGTATTTATGTTGACCACAATAACGTACTGTATACATCTATAACTGTTAATCAGTAGTAAGGTATTTATGTTGACCACAATAACGTACTGTATATGTCTATGACTGTTAATTAGTAGTAAGGTATTTATGTTGACCACAATAACGTACTGTATACATCTATAACTGTTGATCAGTAGTAAGGTATTTATGTTGACCACAATAACGTACTGTATATGTCTATGACTGTTAATTAGTAGTAAGGTATTTATGTTGACCACAATAACGTACTGTATACATCTATAACTGTTAATCAGTAGTAAGGTATTTATGTTGACCACAATAACGTACTGTATATGTCTATGACTGTTAATTAGTAGTAAGGTATTTATGTTGACCACAATAACGTACTGTATACATCTATAACTGTTAATCAGTAGTAAGGTATTTATGTTGACCACAATAACGTACTGTATATGTCTATGACTGTTAATTAGTAGTAAGGTATTTATGTTGACCACAATAACGTACTGTATACATCTATAACTGTTAATTAGTAGTAAGGTATTTATGTTGACCACAATAACGTACTGTATACATCTATAACTGTTGATCAGTAGTAAGGTATTTATGTTGACCACAATAATATTGTACTGTATACATCTATAACTGTTAATCAGTAGTAAGGTATTTATGTTGACCACAATAACGTACTGTATATGTCTATAACTGTTAATTAGTAGTAAGGTATTTATGTTGACCACAATAACGTACTGTATACATCTATGACTGTTAATTAGTAGTAAGGTATTTATGTTGACCACAACAACATTGTACTGTATACATCTATAACTGTTAATCAGTAGTAAGGTATTTATGTTGACCACAACAACATTGTACTGTATACATCTATAACTGTTAATCAGTAGTAAGGTATTTATGTTGACCACAACAACATTATACTGTATACATCTATAACTGTTAATTAGTAGTAAGGTATTTATGTTGACTACAACAACATTGTACTGTATACATCTATAACTGTTGATCAGTAGTAAGGTATTTATGTTGACTACAACAACATTGTACTGTATACATCTATAACTGTTAATTAGTAGTAAGGTATTTATGTTGACCACAACAACATTGTACTGTATACATCTATGACTGTTAATTAGTAGTAAGGTATTTATGTTGACCACAACAACATTGTACTGTATACATCTATAACTGTTAATTAGTAGTAAGGTATTTATGTTGACCACAACAACATTGTACTGTATACATCTATGACTGTTAATTAGTAGTAAGGTATTTATGTTGACTACAACAACATTGTACTGTATACATCTATAACTGTTGATCAGTAGTAAGGTATTTATGTTGACTACAACAACATTGTACTGTATACATCTATAACTGTTGATCAGTAGTAAGGTATTTATGTTGACCACAATAACGTACTGTATATGTCTATGACTGTTAATTAGTAGTAAGGTATTTATGTTGACCACAATAACGTACTGTATACATCTATAACTGTTAATTAGTAGTAAGGTATTTATGTTGACCACAATAACGTACTGTATACATCTATAACTGTTGATCAGTAGTAAGGTATTTATGTTGACCACAATAATATTGTACTGTATACATCTATAACTGTTAATCAGTAGTAAGGTATTTATGTTGACCACAATAACGTACTGTATATGTCTATAACTGTTAATTAGTAGTAAGGTATTTATGTTGACCACAATAACGTACTGTATACATCTATGACTGTTAATTAGTAGTAAGGTATTTATGTTGACCACAACAACATTGTACTGTATACATCTATAACTGTTGATCAGTAGTAAGGTATTTATGTTGACTACAACAACATTGTACTGTATACATCTATAACTGTTGATCAGTAGTAAGGTATTTATGTTGACTACAACAACATTGTACTGTATACATCTATAACTGTTGATCAGTAGTAAGGTATTTATGTTGACTACAACAACATTGTACTGTATACATCTATAACTGTTGATCAGTAGTAAGGTATTTATGTTGACCACAATAACGTACTGTATATGTCTATGACTGTTAATTAGTAGTAAGGTATTTATGTTGACCACAATAACGTACTGTATACATCTATAACTGTTAATTAGTAGTAAGGTATTTATGTTGACCACAATAACGTACTGTATACATCTATAACTGTTGATCAGTAGTAAGGTATTTATGTTGACCACAATAACGTACTGTATACATCTATAACTGTTAATTAGTAGTAAGGTATTTATGTTGACCACAATAACGTACTGTATACATCTATAACTGTTGATCAGTAGTAAGGTATTTATGTTGACCACAATAATATTGTACTGTATACATCTATAACTGTTAATCAGTAGTAAGGTATTTATGTTGACCACAATAACGTACTGTATATGTCTATAACTGTTAATTAGTAGTAAGGTATTTATGTTGACCACAATAACGTACTGTATACATCTATGACTGTTAATTAGTAGTAAGGTATTTATGTTGACCACAACAACATTGTACTGTATACATCTATAACTGTTAATCAGTAGTAAGGTATTTATGTTGACCACAATAATATTGTACTGTATACATCTATAACTGTTAATCAGTAGTAAGGTATTTATGTTGACCACAATAACGTACTGTATATGTCTATGACTGTTAATTAGTAGTAAGGTATTTATGTTGACCACAATAACGTACTGTATACATCTATAACTGTTGATCAGTAGTAAGGTATTTATGTTGACCACAATAACGTACTGTATATGTCTATGACTGTTAATTAGTAGTAAGGTATTTATGTTGATCACAATAACGTACTGTATACATCTATAACTGTTAATCAGTAGTAAGGTATTTATGTTGACCACAATAACGTACTGTATACATCTATAACTGTTAATCAGTAGTAAGGTATTTATGTTGACCACAATAACGTACTGTATACATCTATGACTGTTAATTAGTAGTAAGGTATTTATGTTGACCACAACAACATTGTACTGTTTACATCTATAACTGTTAATCAGTAGTAAGGTATTTATGTTGACCACAATAACGTACTGTATATGTCTATGACTGTTAATTAGTAGTAAGGTATTTCTGTTGACCACAATAACGTACTGTATACATCTATAACTGTTAATCAGTAGTAAGGTATTTATGTTGACCACAATAACGTACTGTATATGTCTGTGACTGTTAATCAGTAGTAAGGTATTTATGTTGACCACAATAACGTACTGTATATGTCTATGACTGTTAATTAGTAGTAAGGTATTTCTGTTGACTACAACAACATTGTACTGTATACATCTATAACTGTTAATCAGTAGTAAGGTATTTATGTTGACCACAATAACGTACTGTATATGTCTATGACTGTTAATTAGTAGTAAGGTATTTCTGTTGACTACAACAACATTGTACTGTATACATCTATAACTGTTAATCAGTAGTAAGGTATTTATGTTGACTACAACAACATTGTACTGTATACATCTATAACTGTTAATCAGTAGTAAGGTATTTATGTTGACCACAATAACGTACTGTATATGTCTATGACTGTTAATTAGTAGTAAGGTATTTATGTTGACCACAATAACGTACTGTATATGTCTATGACTGTTAATCAGTAGTAAGGTATTTATGTTGACCACAATAACGTACTGTATATGTCTATGACTGTTAATTAGTAGTAAGGTATTTATGTTGACCACAATAACGTACTGTATATGTCTATGACTGTTAATTAGTAGTAAGGTATTTATGTTGACCACAACAACATTGTACTGTATACATCTATAACTGTTAATCAGTAGTAAGGTATTTCTGTTGACTACAACAACATTGTACTGTATATGTCTATGACTGTTGATCAGTAGTAAGGTATTTATGTTGACCACAATAACGTACTGTATACATCTATGACTGTTAATTAGTAGTAAGGTATTTATGTTGACCACAATAACGTACTGTATACATCTATAACTGTTAATCAGTAGTAAGGTATTTATGTTGACCACAATAACGTACTGTATATGTCTGTGACTGTTAATTAGTAGTAAGGTATTTATGTTGACCACAATAACGTACTGTATACATCTATAACTGTTGATCAGTAGTAAGGTATTTATGTTGACCACAATAACGTACTGTATATGTCTATGACTGTTAATTAGTAGTAAGGTATTTATGTTGACCACAATAACGTACTGTATACATCTATGACTGTTAATCAGTAGTAAGGTATTTATGTTGACTACAACAACATTGTACTGTATACATCTATAACTGTTAATCAGTAGTAAGGTATTTATGTTGACTACAACAACATTGTACTGTATACATCTATGACTGTTAATCAGTAGTAAGGTATTTATGTTGACCACAACAACATTGTACTGTATACACCTATAACTGTTAATCAGTAGTAAGGTATTTATGTTGACCACAATAACGTACTGTATACATCTATGACTGTTAATCAGTAGTAAGGTATTTATGTTGACCACAATAACATTGTACTGTATACATCTATAACTGTTAATCAGTAGTAAGGTATTTATGTTGACCACAATAACATTGTACTGTATACATCTATAACTGTTAATTAGTAGTAAGGTATTTATGTTGACCACAATAACGTACTGTATACATCTATAACTGTTAATCAGTAGTAAGGTATTTATGTTGACCACAATAACATTGTACTGTATACATCTATAACTGTTAATCAGTAGTAAGGTATTTATGTTGACCACAATAACATTGTACTGTATACATCTATAACTGTTAATCAGTAGTAAGGTATTTATGTTGACCACAATAACGTACTGTATACATCTATAACTGTTAATCAGTAGTAAGGTATTTATGTTGACCACAATAACATTGTACTGTATACATCTATAACTGTTAATCAGTAGTAAGGTATTTATGTTGACCACAATAACGTACTGTATACATCTATAACTGTTAATTAGTAGTAAGGTATTTATGTTGACCACAATAACATACTGTATACATCTATAACTGTTAATCAGTAGTAAGGTATTTATGTTGACCACAATAACGTACTGTATATGTCTATGACTGTTAATTAGTAGTAAGGTATTTATGTTGACCACAATAACGTACTGTATACATCTATAACTGTTAATCAGTAGTAAGGTATTTATGTTGACCACAATAACGTACTGTATACATCTATAACTGTTAATCAGTAGTAAGGTATTTATGTTGACCACAATAACGTACTGTATACATCTATAACTGTTAATCAGTAGTAAGGTATTTATGTTGACCACAATAATATTGTACTGTATACATCTATAACTGTTAATTAGTAGTAAGGTATTTATGTTGACTACAACAACATTGTACTGTTTACATCTATAACTGTTAATCAGTAGTAAGGTATTTATGTTGACCACAATAACGTACTGTATATGTCTATGACTGTTAATTAGTAGTAAGGTATTTATGTTGACCACAATAACATTGTACTGTATACATCTATAACTGTTAATCAGTAGTAAGGTATTTATGTTGACCACAATAACATTGTACTGTATACATCTATAACTGTTAATCAGTAGTAAGGTATTTCTGTTGACCACAATAACATTGTACTGTATACATCTATAACTGTTAATCAGTAGTAAGGTATTTATGTTGACCACAATAACGTACTGTATACATCTATGACTGTTAATCAGTAGTAAGGTATTTATGTTGACCACAATAACGTACTGTATATGTCTATGACTGTTAATCAGTAGTAAGGTATTTATGTTGACCACAACAACATTGTACTGTATACATCTATGACTGTTAATCAGTAGTAAGGTATTTATGTTGACCACAATAACGTACTGTATATGTCTATGACTGTTAATCAGTAGTAAGGTATTTATGTTGACCACAACAACATTGTACTGTATACATCTATGACTGTTAATTAGTAGTAAGGTATTTATGTTGACCACAACAACATTGTACTGTATACATCTATAACTGTTAATCAGTAGTAAGGTATTTATGTTGACCACAACAACATTGTACTGTATACATCTATAACTGTTAATCAGTAGTAAGGTATTTATGTTGACCACAATAACATTATACTGTATACATCTATGACTGTTAATTAGTAGTAAGGTATTTATGTTGACCACAATAACGTACTGTATACATCTATAACTGTTAATCAGTAGTAAGGTATTTATGTTGACCACAATAACGTACTGTATACATCTATAACTGTTAATCAGTAGTAAGGTATTTATGTTGACCACAATAACGTACTGTATATGTCTATGACTGTTAATTAGTAGTAAGGTATTTATGTTGACCACAATAACGTACTGTATACATCTATAACTGTTAATCAGTAGTAAGGTATTTATGTTGACCACAATAACGTACTGTATACATCTATAACTGTTAATCAGTAGTAAGGTATTTATGTTGACCACAACAACATTGTACTGTATACATCTATAACTGTTAATTAGTAGTAAGGTATTTATGTTGCAGTAGTTAACCTGTGTAATCCTGAAATCATAAAATAAATGTGGATGAAAATTGTTTTGTATGTTTTTTTAAATGTACTCATATTTATTGTATTTGGGAATTTGTCCTTTGATCTTGACAAATAAACGAACTGACTATTGTATTCTCTGTGATACATGTGATAATGTTTTTCTCACTTTTGAAACAGACCAGTTCCATTTGCTAAAAGTACATAGCTGTCAAACAAGCACGAAACTAAAAACAGCTGATAAAAGTGAGAAATAAAATCAAACACCGGCAAAAAGTGCAAGACAGGGAAATCTCCGACACCCTCGGATGTCGGAGATTTCCCTGTCTTGCACTTTTGCCGTTATTGGATTCTATATGTCTCAACCAGCTGACTTTTATATTCTCTGTGATACATGTGATAATATTTGTCTTGACCTTAAAAACGGATGTTTACAACGATGGAACTAATATTTAGTGTTTTATTATTACTTTAAGAACCATATCACATCAAATGAACAATACACTAGAGCAGTAGATATATATCACATGATTAAAAATGTTGTTCACCTGTCAGTTCTAGCATTGATGTTCTATCCTATTATGTCTTACCAGGTCATTTCTTTGTACTGGGTGGTAAAATAAACATGTTTTTTTTTGGGGAAAGCTTAGAATGGAGCTGAAATGTCATCGTTATGATGTAGCAGATGTTGACATTGTTAATGTATTATGCCATGCAAAAGCAACGTCTGAGACAGAAGCAGACTTTCAGTAATGTTAAAATCGACATAATTTTGAATTTTAGAATTAAAAGCTATGCACCAGAATATAATAGTTATTCAGGTGCTAGACAGGGTATGTAATGTCACATTCCTGGCTTCTGATTTATGTATCACTTGAGTCTAGGATACATAAATCAGAACCCAGGAATGTGACATTATATACCCTGTCTAACTGCTGAAAAACGTAATATAAATTATATGTATGATGTAACATGTAATATAAATTTTATGTATGATGTAACATGTAATATAAATTATATGTATGATGTAACATGAATATAGATAATATTAACTTTATCACAGGATAAAAACCTGAATATTCTTATTTAGCTGAATACATGTTAATTGTAGGTTAAATTAGCAGCAGGTGGGAACGACTCGTTTATCTCTGTGTATTCCACGGCTTCTAGGAGGAGCTGATGTCTCAATGACAAGAGTGATGGATCTTATTATAGACTGGTTGTATCCTACTTCCAAAGGATATGGGATATCTATATTGCCATGGAGCTACCAGACTGAAGCATATCAGGATTTATATAGCCATGAAATTTACCAGACGGTGATGCACCTCTCGTTCTAAATGATAGGGGGGATTTATATTGCCACAGGTCTTACAAGATTGTGATGTATGCTGGCTCTGAAGGATAGGAGGGATTAAAATTGCCACTCATCTTACCAGATTGTAATGGCTCTGAATGCTTCTAATGTTAATTTTTTTTTATTATTGTAGTATGGAACTAGTGATTGCTATGGCCTAAATAATTGTTCATTGCAATATGATAATGATTTTATACCACAAACATCACATGATTAAAATATCAGTCAGATCATCAACTATTGTTTAAGTATTGAATCATTAGTTTATCAACTTCGTTTACAAATGGTTTTCTCTGATTTCACTGAATATATTTGATACTGTGATGTCATAAAAGACATCTTTAAATTTTTAAACATATCTGTTAATTAAGTCTTTCTTATGATAGCTTACCAGTATGTGAACTTCAGTCATTCAAAACAAGTGTTCTTTTAATAAAGGAAAGTTGTAATTTTACAGTTACACACGTCCTCAATTATCCAACATGTGTCCTCAATTTAGAGAGTTTGAAAAAAGAACCCATATTTCATCCAACAAGTATCCTTCATTTTGACAGCCAAAGAGAAAAACTTATCACTCTGTCCCCAAATTAATAATCCATTAAATATTGAATTGCCGAGTTGTTAGGCAGTTAACTTAAACTTGTTACTTATCTTAGAACACATCATGGAGTACTAGAATCTACATACAATACCTCTTATATAATCTTAAATCAAAGCTGGTATCTCATTATACATATACATGTACATTATATTAATGTATCTTATGTGTCAATATAGACAATGGTACATGTGTCATAGGCAATGTTGCATGTGTCAATATAGACAATATTACATGTGTCATAGGCAATGTTGCATGTGTCAATATAGACAATGTTACATGTGTCGTAGGCAATGTTACATGTGTCAATATAGACAATGCTACATGTGTCATAGGCAATGTTACATGTGTCAATATAGACAATGTTACAAGTGTCATAGGCAATGTTGCATGTGTCAATATAGACAATGTTACATGTGTCGTAGACAATGTTACATGTGTCAATATAGACAATGTTACATGTGTTGTAAGCAATGTTACATGTGTCAATATAGACAATGTTACATGTGTCAATATAGACAATGTTACATGTGTCAAAGGCAATGTTGCATGTGTCAATATAGACAATGTTACATGTGTCGTAGACAATGTTACATGTGTCAATATAGACAATGTTACATGTGTTGTAAGTAATGTTACATGTGTCAATATAGACAATGTTACATGTGTCAATATAGACAATGTTACATGTGTCATAGACAATGTTACATGTGCCAATATAGACAATGCTACATGTGTCATAGGCAATGTTACATGTGTCAATATAGACAATGTTACATGTGTCATAGGCAATGTTGCATGTGTCAATATAGACAATGTTACATGTGTCGTAGACAATGTTACATGTGTCAATATAGACAATGTTACATGTGTTGTAAGCAATGTTACATGTGTCAATATAGACAATGTTACATGTGTCAATATAGACAGTGTTGCAGGCAATGTTACATGTGTCGTAAGCAATGTTTCATGTGTCGATATAGACAATGTTACATGCGTTAATATAGACAATGTTGCATGTGTCAATATAGACAATGTTACATGTGTCAATATAGACAGTGTTGCAGGCAATGTTACATGTGTCGTAAGCAATGTTTCATGTGTCGATATAGACAATGTTACATGCATTAATATAGACAATGTTGCATGTGTTGATGAATGCAGTGTTACATGTGTTGATGAATTCAGTGATATGTGTGTTGATGAATGCAGTGTTACATGTGTTGATGAATTCAGTGTTATGTGTGTTGATGAATGCAGTGTTACATGTGTCGATATAGACAATGTTCTGGTGTCAGTGTTACATGTCAGTGGAGGCATTGCTACATATGTCAGTGGAGGAAGTGTTACATGTGTCAGTGGAGGAAGTGTTACATGTGTCAGTGGAGGAAGTGTTTCATGTCAGTGGAGGCATTGCTACATATGTCAGTGGAGGCATTGCTACATATGTCAGTGGAGGCAGTGTTACATGTGTCAGTGGAGGAAGTGTTACATGTGTCAGTGGAGGCAGTGTTACATGTATCAGTGGAGGCAAGGTTACATGTGTCAGTGAAAGCAGCAATGTTACATGTGTGGGTGGATGCAATGTTACATGTGTCAATGAAAGCAATGTTACATGTGTCAGTGAAAGCAATGTTACATGTGTCAGTGAAAGCAATGTTACATGTCAGTGGAGACAAGGTTACATGTGTCAGTTGAGGCACGGTTACATTTTGTACATGTGTCAGTTGAGGCAAGATTACATGTATCAGTTGAGGCAAGATTACATGTATCAGTTGAGGCAAGGTTACATGTGTCAGTGGAGGCAAGGTTACATGTATCAGTTGAGGCAAGGTTGCATGTCAGTGGAGGCAAGGTTACATATGTTAGTGGATGCAGTGTTACATGTGTCAGTGGAGGCTGTGTTACATGATTGTATCAGTGGAGGCAAGGTTACATGTGTCAGTGAAAGCAGCAATGTTACATGTGTGGGTGGATGCAATGTTGCATCTGTCAGTGAAAGCAATGTTACATGTGTCAGTTGATGCAAGGTTACATGTGTCAGTAAAAGCAATGTAACATGTGTCAATATAGACAATGTTACATGTGTCACAAGCAATTTTACATGTGTTGTGGGCAATGTTACATTTGTTGATGAAGGCAGTGTTACATGTGTTGATATAGACAATGTTTGGGTGTCAGTGGAGACAATGCTATGTTACATGTGTGGATGGATGCAATGTTACATGTGTGGGTGGATGCAGTGTTACATGTCTGAAGCTGTGTTATATGTGTGGATGGATGCAATGTTATATGTCTGAAGCTATGTTACATGTGTGAGTGGATGCAGTGTTACATGTCTGAAGCTATGTTACATGTGTGGATGGATGCAATGTTACATGTGTCAGTGACTAATTTACCATCTTCTATACATATATACTGGAAGTACTGTTTACTTAAATGTGCTAGGAGAATAATTGTTTATTTTAATTAATTAATCAGTGCTAGGAGAATAATTGTTTATTTTAATTAATTAATAAGTGCTAAGAGAATAATTGTTTATTTTAATTATATGTGCGGGGAGAATAATTGTTCAATGATTATAAAGATCTTCTAGAACATGTCTGTCTCATTTATTTCTTACTGAAAATGTTTCAACCCTTTCTGTTTAATTCATATCTTCAAGATAGCTAACCATTGTGAATCTCCTAAAAACATAGGAGTCTAATAGTAAACCTTACCCCTGTATTCACCCACTACAAATATACTTTAGAAATCCCAAATCAGAATCAGAACATTTTAGGACCAACTAGACAGTTTAAATCCTAAAGTACATGCGACTTGCTGGTTTTGAGAAAGGCTGCAGACAAGTGTTTACATTAGAGAATTAAATCCTAAAATACATGCAACTTGTTGGTTTTGAGAAAGGCTGCAGACAAGTGTTTATATAAGAGAATGAGAGATAGAATAATTATACAGAAAGGTGTCGGTAGATTGTTGCAAAAGTCCCCCAAGCCCCCTTTTGAGCCCTTAAAACATTATCTGACCCCCCACACCCTCCTTTTGGAATCTCTTCTAAAGTTTGAACAGGAGCTCACCTAATATTTAACCTTTAAGCAATTAATATGAAAAATTAAGAATTTTTTTTTAATTGTTTCCATAGCAATGACGGCCATTTTGAAAATTTCAAACCTGTCAAGCACTTATATGCATGATAAGGGATATGTATATGTATTTTTGAATAATTTATTTTGTTTTGTTACTTTTATTTCCATGAACTAAATTATATTGAAGAAGTGGAAAGAATTAATGATATCTATGCTAATCTTAAAAATAAATTATAAAACTGCAATAAATTGGTGCCTTTTACTTGTAGAGGTAGAAATTAGGCATTACATTGTAATATATTTATGTGTCAAAAATAACTCCCCAAAGTTTAGTTAGAAAACATGTTAGCTAGCACATGTATTCATTCATTGGATCATTATATACCTTTATAGAGCTATTTATAACCATGTTGTCTGAAGTTTACTGTAAAAGAAAACCATTGATTATCATTGTATTCTACAGGCTGATTAATATTGCTACATTTAGTTAAATATTGTTTTATGGTTCATTCAATTTACATTTATATGTATTTACTTTGTATTTGTTGGTTAAAATTGTGTAAAACAACTTATGAAATCTGAAAGATTAAAAATTAGTTCCTGGTTCTGTCAATCTAATATAAATCTAGTGATCCATTCAACAACATTCATTCATGTACGTTCTGAAGTTCTCTCCTTTTATCAAAACACTTCACTGTGCGAGGATTTTTATTCTAGTTGGTTATTTGTATCTTGATCTGTTTGTTTGTTTATTTGTTTGATGGTGTTTAACGCCACTTTCAACAATATTTCAGTTATATCATGGCGGTCAGTTTTATTGGTGGAGGAAACCAGATGACCCGGAGAAAACCACTGACCTGTCGCAGGTCACTGACAAACTTTATCACATAATGTTGTACACCTTGCCCTGACAGAGATTTGAACTCACAACATCAGTGGTGATTGGCACTGATTGCATAGGTAGTGGTAAATCCAACTACAATATGATGACAGCCCCTTTATCTTGATCTGTAAACTGTGACATGACTTGATGCTGATTGTTGTTGGAAGGTTGATGGATCTACAGATAAAACATATTAATCAGAGTCTAACTTATATCTAATTTGACATAGATTATCCTTCCTTACAATCAAGCACTTGAAGACATATAGTACTAATGTTTTATGTATGTGTGTTATATTAGAAGATCTGTTTGGATATATTTTACTTCTTGAAGCCAGTTTCTTTTGAATACAGTGAAGACTTGCATCATTTTATAGTAAAAATATGTCAGTTATTTCAATAATGTCCTGTCTTTCCATGTGAATATGATTTTATATTGAAAACCAAACATTATCTGTGAAATCCTTGGTTTTACTTCAGTTGTAATAAGTCTACAATACATGTCTATCTGGGGGGGATTGTGATATATAATGTGTTGTTATAAATACAGAATGATGTTTTATTTGTATGTAGCATTAACTTAAATGGATGAATATGTTTTAACCAAATTGTGAACCATGTATGATAAATATTAAGTTTGACATAAAAAATCAATATGAAACAAATACAAATATGTGTTAGTCTCTTTCTTTTCATGTCTTTTTCAACACATTAAATGATGTACATACAGTACAGTCATATGTCAAACTTGTCAATAAAGAATAGTTGGTATGTTTGTTTAGACCTTTCCATAGCGAGATTAGTTTCACCAAAGGCAATGTGAGCTTTGGCCATCACTTGGCGTCCTTTTCACATTTTAATTTCTCTTCTGAAACGGATCCAGTGATGAATGATCCAGTGCATCTTTAGTTGAAATTCCAAAGAAGCACAAAATAGATTGTCCAGGATTATTGTCCAAGATTTCTTCTTTCACAAGTGTCCACAGTGTATATAATTTTCAAACACATAATGCAACATCTTGAAAAATATAATATCCTAGTAGACTACCAACATGGTTTCAGACAAAAAAGATCATGTGAATCTCAATTAGTAACAACAATTGAAGATATATCCAGACATCTAGATAATAAAGAGCAAGTAGACATGTTAATTTTGGACTTCAGCAAAGCTTTTGATGTAGTACCACACATACGACTTCTACGAAAATTGGAGCATTATGGAATAAAAGGTAAAATACTTGAGTGGATCACACAGCGTCAACAGTGTGTGGCTGTAGAACCGGGTGTACCCTAAGAAACAGTTTTAGGCCTCTTAATGTTCCTATTGTACATAACTGACATTGGAGATGACATCAAGTCGAAATTACGTTTATTTGCAGATGATAGCCTCTTATACCCAGTGGCGGATTCAATTAATCTTCAAAGAGGTAATTATAAGTAATTATGCTAAATCAAATTTTCAAGTTTATTTGAAGTTTTTATGAATGTATTGTCAAAATACCAATTAATCAGGTATTGTCTTAAACCGTTATATAAACATGTCTAGTGTCACAATTTCATATAGGTATAACCAACACCTGTAAATTGAGGCTCTTTCAAGGAAATTCTTTTTTAAATATCATTTATTTTTACAAAAAAAATTAAAAGAAAATGTTGCTGTATTACAAAAAAAAAAGAAGGAAAAAATACACGAGTTTCCGTTTTGAAAATATATGAATTCAGCATATTTTAAACTCTAAATGAAAATATAAATAGATATAAAATAATTAAAATTAATTAGAAATAAAATAGACTTAAATTAGATTTTTTTCCCTGCTATTGTTCAAACTCTTGACAGGGGTGGATCCAGGATTTCAAGTTAGGGGGGGGGGGGGAGGTGCTTTTAAAAAAACATTTGGGGTATTTCGTGTGAAAAATCACGATTTTACGCCAAAATTTTTTGTTTTTTCCAATTTTAGGGGGGCGCGTGCCGGATGCGCCCCCTGGATCCGTCCCTGCTTGACCACTTTACAAAACTGCCAAAGCACACATACACTAGACCAGAAGTAGCTGATGTAACTTCTTTGTTGAATTCCATTTGCAACTTTGATTTTGTCGTAACCATTGTTCTTGTTCAAATGTGCCTGGCTTTTAAGAAAGGGCTCAGCAGATCACTAGATTTAGATTAAACTTATTTTATTGTTAACTATATAACATTTGGATCGGACACAAGTTATTCCATCTTATAAAGGTCCTCTACAAGACCACTTGACATAGGCAGACTCTTAAAAAGCGTAAATTTAATTCAGAGCTCACTAGCTATATATATATAGACTGCAGAGCAAATGTTGAACAATTCAACCACCAGTGTTTTGAGAGGAGTGCTAAAATATGTGAACCGCTAGACAAAGAGGTTAAAAAACCTAGAATATATATTAGGTGTGGTATAGGATATACGATATTATATGAACAAACTGGTCTTTAAAATAGGGATGAATTTCAGATTTTACCGATTTTTTATGGCATCAAGACGTTTGCTAAGTTTGTATTCATTTGAATCCGGATTTGTAACGTGGTTTTCTAAACATGTGTTGTACAAGGAATGTAGCTGTGAAAGTGGTGGTGAATATGGTTTTGAGCGAATGTGATATACACATACAACGACTTCAATATAAGTGGTAGGTCAATTAGTGAAGCATCACGGAGTATAGCGCATGTGTAATGACGATGGAAAGCACTTGCATGACCGCATCTTTTCACAAGGAAGGGATGTTTTGGCATATAAAACAAGTTTAACCCCGTCACTTTTTAATTAAGTGCCTGTACAAAGCCAGGACAGTGAGCGGTCATGTATTTGTGTGTTTGGGGTATCGATATGGCCTATTTCTGTGATTTTATTTATTGGATTTTGGAACTGTTCCAACAGTGTGGTAATTTTCTTTTCTTTTTTTTCATTTTATTTTCATATTAGACAAAAGATGGTAATACTGGTAGATTTCAAAGTGCGCGCTTTATGCTAGAGTTCTCTACAATATATAATATGGAACAAAAAAAGTACCTGGTCAAATTGTCCCACCTCAAAATCGCCCCGTCAATATATATCACCCCCACATTTAACAAAATCGATACCATACAAAATTGCCCCAACATTTTTTTATCAAGAATTTCTTTAATTTGTAAAGTAGAGATCTTGTGTAATGATTAATTAGCTACCTGATTAGTTTGTGGGGGGGGGGGGGGAGTGTTCAAATCGGATGATTTGATTGATTTATTTATTGTGTTTAACGCCACTTTCAGCAATATTTCGGCTATATCATGGCGACCAATTTTAGTGGTGGAAAAAGCCGGAGAGAACCATCGACCATGAGCAAGCAACTGGTAAACTTTATCACTTGCGAGTCGAGTGCACCCTTTTTGTAATTTACAACGCCGGGCGCGAACCCACGCCGTATTGGTGATAGGCTTCTATGAGTTTTTAGGTAATCCAACTACCTAACTCATTGAGCCATTGTTCAAATCGGAAGCACATCAAGGAGACCCAAGCCAATGATACAAATTCTTGATATTACACTAAAAACTTGCTGCGAAGCCATAAGCTTTCCCAAACTGGTAATGAAATTACATAAACTTGTTACCATGATGACTGGCATTAAACATAGTGGCCAGTGGCTGTATGGAGTGCAAGTTACACTGATCGTTATACCCAGACAAGAAGCAATCCAGTGCGATGGTTGTGAGAAATTGCAACATCGAACATGCGGCACTCTCATTTTCAGAGATTTGTATGGACAAGTCTTGATTATAAAGACAGATCTTGACTTGATTTTGCGCCCGTTGCATGCCACAGTACAGTACAGAAAGCACTATTTGCGATAAACTGTAACTGTTGAAGTTTACAATATTAAGGATTGAGTGAGTGAGCGAGTGATTGTTGTTTAACGCCAATTCAGCAATTTTTCAGCTATATCATGGCGAGAACAAGTTAATTTTCAATGAGATGATGATGAGGTCCGCTTTGTTTTAGACCAACACCCTGAGTTGGATTTTATAGTGCTAGCTCACTGAAACAACAGTCCACAGATAGACATGTTGCTCCACTCGGACACATTATTCTGATTCCGAGCTAACCAGTCTTTGCTCTTACTCCTTAATGCTGCGTACTTAGCGTAGAAGCAACAAATACCGATTTTATAGTCTTTGGTTTGACTCGAACCCACGATCTACCGCACTCGAGACGAGCACGCTAACCATTATGTAACAACACCGGTGCGGTTATATATTAAGGATATGATATGTTGTGTATTTATTGAGATATTTAGTAAGTGTTTTCTCTAAATCTACAATGATGATTTATTTTGTTGTCTATTATCTATCTTAATCAATTATTTAAACTCAGTGTTTGCCTTTATTAAATGTTACTTTTTTTTTTAATTTAACATGTTCGTTTCCATATTCAAGAGATGAAATAATGATGAAATTGTATTGAAAATAAATATGCAAACAGAAAGTTTAAAAAAAAAAAGGGGGGGGGTGGGTTCGTGCAACGAGCGCCTGTGATCTGACCCTGCAATTTTCAACAAGAAATTTGGAGGAAAAAACGTTGATTTTATTTTCATGTCCATAAACATTCCGATTTTTGTTTCGCGTGCGGAAAAAAAAAACGCCCAAAATGGTCGGTCACTTAATTATCCTTTGATATTTGGATAAATTTATCATATGAGCTAAAACATGAGTTTTATATATTGGCTTAAAATGGGTCTTGCAAGAATGCAAGTCAAATCGCCCCCGTCAATATCACCCCCACTTCAAAATCGCCACCATACAAAATCGCCCATATTAATTAAAATAATGAAGAAATTACTTTGAACATAAAATCGAGTTATGTACAATAATTTTGCCCTCTATGTTTTCATTAAAAAATATCATGAGAGATCCGACCGAACGTGATTACATCATAATTGCTTTTATAAGCCAGTTAACTTGAGATCAATATTTTTATATTGTTACTTGTAAATCAGTTTGATATTTCCAATGTATTATATCTTTAATATTTTTGTATCATTAGTGCATGATGATTTTATTTGTTAAGTTAACTAAAGGGATAGGACACAAGTTTTGCCAACTTATGAAGTCTTCTCCCATTAATACAATAAATTAACATAGCATAATGATCATTTTGAGCATGCATATAATACATATAGAAATATATTGTAAACAATTAACGAGTTAATAAAAAGGTTGTGTTGGATGGATGCGAGGTTGGAGAGTAGATACTTATCAAATAATTATACTACAAGGAATCTCTCTGAAGATTTCATAAAATTGAAAACGTGTTGATATTTTCTTCGTACATTTTTTGTATGTTAAAACATCAGACCCACAGATTAGTAGCTTGAGATCGATTGTCTGTACCCAATTTAAATTGCTCATCATAGAAAGTCTTATTTCCGTATAGTTTGGACAAGTAAAAAAATAATGGTATACATCTTCCCGTGGAGCTCCACATGAACAAGAAGCATCATTTACTATAGTAACCTTTGATAGATCGTAATTTAGAAAGGAATACGAGTTACGAAGTTGGGTAAGAATAATATTAAGTTTTCTGGAACCATAATAAAAATGTTTCGGGATACGTTTTGTATTATCTGACTGTTCCTTTCGAAGGGCTTTTTGAATTTAGTTAATGTGTCAAGATTACGATCAGATTGATCTAGCTGGTTCCAGAGTTTAACAGTAGATGGAATAAAAGATTCGGTTGTAATCGAGAGTCTACAAAAAGGTATTATTAAATCCGAATTGTTTCATAAGGGGTAAGTAGTTGTGCTTTGTACAGTTGGAGGAATAAGTTCTCTAAGATAATTTGGTACATGTCCATTCTTTATATTATAAAATAACTGGAGTTTCCTGTTATGTCTTCTACTAGAGAGAGTAGTCCATCCTGTTTCTGAGTACAATTTATCTGTTTTTTGTGAAAATTGGTAAACCAATTACAATCCTTGCAGCATCTAGTTGCAATTTTTCAAGCTTGGTTGAATAACACACTCCACAATTATCCCATATTTTTAGTTTTTAGTTTTAATTGAAATATTGGTGTATCTGTTAGCGTGCTCCCCTCGAGTGTCGTAGATCGTGGGTTTGATTCCCGATCGGGTAAACCAAAGACTATAAATTGGTATTTGTTGCTTCCCCGCTAAGCACAGAGTATTAAGGAGAAAGAGCAAAGATTGGTTGGCTCGGTATCAGGATAATGGGTCCTTGAAAAAATAAAAATAAAATCATCATTTTAGATTAGAGCAAATACATAATAATAATAATAATAATATAATAATATATTTTATTATAGTGTCACACATCAAATATAGACAAGACAATATATATATACAGTTATAAAATAATCTGATGCCCGGCCAATTTTGACCTACCAGACACTTTAATCATATAAAAATACATTATATATGCATGAGATACTGATAAAAAAAGATTGTATAAAAAAGATATACTGAATAAAACAATAATAACGATAAAGAATTAATCTGGACAATTTAAAACAGTACAAAATACTTAATAGAAAGAAAACAAAATTCGAATCTTGACCATATATAATATATCATCAATTACACATTAATGTCACTAGTCTAAAGTAGGACTGTTCAATGAACTACACAGATGTAGAAGTCTTTTGGTTGTAATTTCCTTGCGTGTGTACTGGTCCCACAGGCTGAAGATTGCAGACTGGTTTGATCGTGATACAGATCTCTGGAACCGAGATAGTTTTCCTTCAGATACAAGCTTCCGTTGCACTGGCCATGGTAATAAACGTGCTTCCACGAATAACTTCTCAACGAGCTGGTAGAATGGAGGCGTCTGGTCTGCATTTTTTTTGTTGAGTCGACGATGCCACCCTTCAACATTGTTGTTGGTTCTCGTTAGTTTCCCAAAAACTGTCCATGTGGATATAGTGTAGATGCTGTTGTTGATCCACGTTTTCGATATGTATTGTACCAGTTTCTGTAAAACGTGGTCATCTATTCCCGTTGTTAACTTCTCGAAGGCAGGTTGAATGTGGGCTCCGGTAGAAATGACAAAGCCATGAGCTTCTTACATAACTTAAACACGTTGTCTCGTTTGAAGTAATCAAACTTAAAAAAAGATTAAGCTTTGGTAAATAATTATGTTAAATAGGTTACAGACAATTTACATGGAAGTTGAATATAAGAAAATGTCATGGTCTATTTTGTATTCAATGATGAAAAGTAGTTTTTTTTCTTACTTTTATTTTTTATTTGTGGAGTTGTAGACCATCACTATTATATATCTGTATTAGATATACAACTGTGGATGATGCACGGTCTCTTAATCTATTGCAGGGATCACTATACTTGTCAAAATTATTGATTACAAAATTGTATATTTACATGTATTTGTATGTCTTGTATGCTAAATCCAATCAATCTAATCATACCAATTAATGTAAATATTGTGATTTTCATGTAATTATACTGCCTATCGTGGGCGTCTTTAATTGACAAATAAACATATTCTATTCTATTCTATTCTATTCTATTGTATATGGCACTCTGCGATGCATGTAAGTTTATTCTTATGTATTTATATATTATATTTACATCTTTAGTTGGTGCTAATAACATGTAATATAGCTGTATTTTACCATAATTACATATAATACAATATATATCAGTAAAAAAAACTTATTACAAATTATGTAACAACTCTGTTCATATTACAATTAATATTTTATTCATTCAACCGGGCACAAAAATACAGACAACAAATATATATTCAATTTCAGTTTAAGTGTATACTAGTATTATAAATACCGGGAACAACGTTTTATTTTTACGTAACGTTTAAAATGGTTAGCGTTCTCCTCTCGAGAGTGGTAGATCGTGTAGATTGTGTAAAACCAAAGACTATACCATTGGTATTATTTGTCTCTCTTCTAACATGCTGTATAAGTTAAATTGATAGTCGACGTGACCACGATCTCAGAGTCACTTGTATATATGACGTTAAAGACTGTCAAGATAGAAATTCACGGGACAAACGTTGAAACGTAAATAAATAAACGAAATATTTTACGTATAAAATAATCAATAAATCCACACATGTACCTCATCAAAAGATAGTCATGACCCTGTTCACACTAAGCGTATTTAGATCGATCGCGATCGCTTCGAGATCGATTTCAATGTTCACACCAAATAAAGATCGATCGCAATCGGTCTAATTTGAGACCCATAAAATATGTGGTCTAAATTAGATCGCTCTAAACTAGAACGCTTCACAGTTAGATGAGAACAACTAAATCGATTCGAGATCGGTTCAAAACGTGTTCATTAGGCATGCGTTGAATAAAAAGTCTGTAGATCCTCCTTTGAAGCAGTCTTCTGATCATAAAGTCAACTACCATTGCATTTAAAATGCAAATAAGCATAAACAATACTCTGTTTGCAAGATCAGCCATGATTATATCCAAGCAACAGTCTGCTGATGGCACGTGCCCGGAAGACAACAGAAAATTGAATCGATTCGAGATCGAATCAGATGAGCAGTGTGAACAGAGGTTATTACCGGAAACGAATGCAATCGGTTCGAGATTGATCCAATCTGAACACAAAGCGGTTTCAAACTGAATCGAACTAACCTAAACCGATCGCAATCGATCTATATGTGAACACGGTCTTTGTATAATGAATTGTATAAATTACTTTAACATGAAAAGAAGAAAGCAAAATCATAACATTACTTACTCTTCATGGTGTACAACTGGCTCTCTGTATGAGGCGCTGATGTTGAACGAACTATCGTCATTGAAATGTGGTGTATCCATGTCCGAGTCTGACTTGGATCTGTTGTACTTGATATTAGCTTACTTTCGATATGTGGTATACAACTGGCGCAAAACCATGCCAATGTCTGCATACCGTTGACTACTTGTCTGTATAAATCTCTGGAAATGAGATTGCCACATGTCCTATGTTGCCAGTTCTCACAACCATCACATTGTATAGCCTCTTGTCTAGGTCATACGATCTGCTTGCAGGCTATGCAGTCACTGGCCATTGTGTTTAATGCCAGTCATGATGGTAGCAGGTTTATATAATTTCATTACCAGCTTGGGCAAGCATATGGCTTCGCAGCAAGCTTTTATTGCAATATCAAGAATATGCATCATTGGCTTGGGTCTCCTTAATGCGTTTCAGTTCATTAGTCCGAAGGGTCAATGGTCCGAAGGGTCAATAGTTGTAACAAATAATAAACATGTAGTTGAAATGTTTGATTCATATTTATTACATGTTGTAAATATGAATCAAACATTTCAACTACATGTTAATTATTTGTTAAAACTACATGTATGACTTACATCTGTTCTGTCTAATTGGCGTTTACTCTGAGCTCTAAGCACGTCTGGGTGCAGAATGAGAATGTTTCGCGTCGAGTCGGCTTTTATAGGTTACTAAAAATAGATCGATGAGTCACCGAAGTGCTGTGACATTCGATACGGTCTGTTTAATTCTCTTTGTCTCTTTTATGTTTTGTCTTTTCGTTTATATCTCCGTTTCTTTTATGTTTTCCTTCTGTTTCTAATTTCTACTTCACGTCACAATACCACCAATTTCCTCTCTCTCACGCAGCAGCAGCAGCCATACACACTTACCCCAGAGCAGCAGCAGCAGCAGCCACCACCACCACCACAACCCTCACAATAGCCCTGAAATTCCACCCAAAACACGTAAACAAAAACGTTAACAAAACGAACAAATAGCCATTAAAAAGTTAAATGAACACGAAAACACGTGATTAAAACTGAAATCATAACGTGAAAACGTGATTAAAACGTGAAACACGCGCAAACAATACGACAAAAACTCGTACAAACGTGAAACACGATGTTAACATAAGGGGTAATAGGTCTATAGTGACCCGACACACTACTCATGTCTGATAGATATTCGAAGGAATTAGACATTGACATTGTTGATTCATATACAACGGTTGAATGATTCGGCATATCACAGTTTGAGCAAAACCAGGTGACATTTGGTTGTGCCAGTGATTCATACCTGGAAGATGACATCCCCATTATGACATACATTCTGTGTGATACCATTGGTCGCAGTTGTCACATGCGAGAGCCTCTTGACCGCATATGACTGCTTTCGAGCATATGCCACATGGGTATTTGATTTTCCGTGGGCCTGGGTTGGTCTAATGTTGTGCATTTTTACATTAATGCCATGTCTTAAGCAATAAAAACGTGATGCCATAGTTGATATACGTGTTGTGTTCGTGCATGGTATGTACTCCTTATGTAGATATATGGGGTCTAACACCGGGAGAGGTGCAAGATAGTAAAATCTGTGACACCCGAGGGCAAGATTTAAATCGTATCGGACGAGGCTTGTCCGAGTCCAATACGATTTAAATCTTACCCGAGGGTGTCACAGATTTTACTATCTTGCACCTTTTACGGTGTTTGACTCTTTTTCTCACCCCTTTCTACCGTGTCAATGTTTGTTTACTTGTTGTGTAGTTTGGTGCATTAATTTCCGAACCGTATCACTGCCACAGGACCAAAATGTCACGTAATAAAATAAAACAAGATGCTCATTTTACAACTTTAAAGAGGTTCAAAATAATAAAGTTAACAAACATGTGATAGATTCTACAATAACAAAATATTGCACCTTTTACGATGCTTGCCTCTTTTTCTCATCTCTTTCAATATTTGTTTACGTTGAGAAAACATAGAGTACTCTCCCTTGTTAGGTAACTAACGTAAATGAAAACAATTATCTCCCTTTGACCAACGCCAAATGAAATTGTTTAGGCATTTATTGCTGTTGTAGTAGCATTTATAATATATTTATAAATAAAATGTATTTTATTGTGAAATACATTTAAAATACTGTCAAGACACTAAATCGACAATTTAATTCAACAATGGAAAACAATTTTGCGGGAAAAACGGCGTGTAGCTTGTCTTACCCTGGAGCCGGGGTAAGATATATAGGGTCTAACACCGGGAGAGGTGCAAGATAGTAAAATCTGTGACACCCGAGGGTAAGATTTAAATCGTATCGGACGAGGCTTGTCCGAGTCCAATACGATTTAAATCTTACCCGAGGGTGTCACAGATTTTACAATCTTGCACCTTTTACGGTGTTTGACTCTTTTTCTCACCCCTTTCTACCGTGTCAATGTTTGTTTACTTGTTGTGTAGTTTGGTGCATTAATTTCCGAACCGTATCACAGCCACAGGACCAAAATGTCACGTAATAAAATAAAACAAGATGCTCATTTTACAACTTTAAAGAGGTTCAAAATAATATGCGAGCTTAAGCGAGCTCTTTATGGTATAAAATATGTACTTAGGATTTTTTAACAAACATGGCTGAACAAATTGTCGAAGAAAAAAAAATTCTACGTTTTGTATTTGTTATTCGAGTTATCGTTCCTTACGTTTTGTAAACACCGGTTTCCGGGTAACACACTAACACACTCAACTAATGAAGATCTTCTTAACATAAAGCGCAAAGGTGATCCTGAAGTCTCGTACCCTCTCTCGTAAGGAACGACAGCTCGATTGAATGAGACTAGATTCGGCCCTAAAAAAAAGTCGTCCCCAATATATCTCGACCCAAAAAATCTCGACACTTTTTGATGAAATTGCCAGATAATTTTCAGATGCGCGAGCATTCAAGGCCGTGCCGGTTTCATATTAAAGTTAACAAATTTGTGATAGATTCTACAATAACAAAATCTTGCACCTTTTACGATGTTTGCCTCTTTTTCTCATCTCTTTCAATATTTGTTTACGTTGAGAAAATATAGAGTACTCTCCCTTGTTATGTAACTAATGTAAATAAAAACAATTACCCTCATTTGACCAACGTCAAATATTTTTTTGCACAGGCATTTATCGCTGTTGTAGTAGCATTTATAATATATTTATAAATAAAATACATTGTATTTTTGTATTTTATATATGAAATATACTTCAAAATACTGTCAAGACACTATAAATCAACAATTTAATTAAACAATGAAAAACAATTTTGCGGGGAAAACGGCGTGTAGCTTGTCTTACCCTGGAGCCGGGGTAAGATAGAAAAATCTTTTTCACCTAAACTAACGGACTACTTTATCCAAGGGGTGAGAAATATAGGGTCTAACACCGGGAGAGGTGCAAGATAGTAAAATCTGTGACACCCGAGGGTAAGATTTAAATCGCATCAGACGAGGCTTGTCCGAGTCTAATACGATTTAAATCTTACCCGAGGGTGTCACAGATTTTACTATCTTGCACCTTTTACGGTGTTTGACTCCTTTTCTCACCCCTTTCTACCGTGTCAATGTTTGTTTACTTGTTGTGTAGTTTGGTGCACTAATTTGCGAACCATATCACAGCCACAGGACCAAAATGTTACGTAATAAAATAAAACAAGATTTTCATTTTACAATTTTAAAGAGGTTCAAAATAATAAAGTTAACAAACTTGTGATAGATTCTACAATAACAAAATCTTGCACTTTTTACGATGTTTGCCTCTTTTTCTCATCTCTTTCAATATTTGTTTACGTTGAGAAAATACAGATACATTGTATTTTATTTTATTTTATTGTGAAATACATTTAAAATACTGTCAATACTGTCAAATCGACAATTTAATTCAACAATGGAAAACTATTTTGCGGGAAAAACGGCGTGTAGCTTGTCTTACCCTGGAGCCGGGGTAAGATTAATAGGTTCTTACATACGTTCTTGGGAAAGACCGGGTGATCTTCCACGAGTGATATAAATTGTATGTCTTTTCGCGAGTAGAGCGCAGCGAAACGAGCGAAAAGACACAAAAATTTCTATCACGAGAGGAAGATCACCCGGGCTTTCCCAACAACGCATGTAAGTACCTATTTCTTCCGTAAACCAACAACTTTCACTATCGCGAACTCCTAGAGACGCCCACCATTGATCAGTAACTAATTTGCATAAATTATCAGATCAATATCATTGAGCGTTATGAAATACACATCACATAAAATTGACTTTTGTGACACCGACTAATGAACTAAGTAGCTTTCTACTGATATTTGAGTTTTTCTCACTAATATTTTATTGATAGTACAGTATTTTCCTTCATGAGACACCCCATACATGAAATATGACGTGACACATATTTTGACGTCATTGAAGAATGACGTCAAAGGTACGGAAAAGGACATCTAGAAATACGAAAAAATGAAAATTAAAGACACAAATATATTTAATACGGTTGGAGTCTGTATTTGAAAAAAAACCAATGGTTAAATCCGTAATATATCTGTTATTCAGCTATCAGACAGGGTATATAATGTGACATTCCCGGCTTAGGGTATATATTTAAACGATTTTTTTTCTTGTTAGAGGCGTTCTGATTGGATGTCACAACGAGTAAAGACGAGTGCACGTGGACTCGTCTTACCTCGGTCGTCTTCACCCGAAAACGGCCATTTACGGAAGAAAGAAAAATCTTTTTCACCTAAGCTAACGGACTACTTTATCCAAGGGGTGAGAAATATAGAATCTAACACCGGGGAGAGTACAAGATAGAGAAATCTCCGACACCCGAGGGTAAGATTTCAATCGTTCTCTTTACGAGGCTTGCCGAGTTAGAGAACGATTGTATTCTTACACAAGGGTGTCGGATATTTCCTTATCTTGTACTTTTTCCGGTGTTTGATTTTATTTCTCACTAAACACCTAATTGTTTTTGTTTACATTTCATCATCGAGCGTTTTCCCGCAATTTATTGTTCCATTACTGAAGTAAATATTCGAATTATCCATATGCAACCGTATCTCGGCAGTATTTCAAATGTATTTCATCATAAAGTACAATGTATTTAATAAATATATTATAAATGTTACTACAACAGAGATAAATACATGTAAACAATATTTGAATTTGGTCAAAGGGAGATAATTTCTTTCTTTACGTTAGTTACTAACAAGGGAGAGCACTCTAGTATTTACTCAAAGTAAACAAACATTGACTGGAAGAGATCCTGAAAAAAGAATCGAACACCGTGAAAGGTACACGTTAGCTAGCAGAATATAATACATAAATGAATTTAAAAATACTTATGTAGTAGAATCGTGGTTTATTGTTTATTTTAAAAAGGAAAAGCAAGGAGAATTGGGGGCAGTTGACATAAACTGTACAGCATGCATTTGCCGGTAAAACGCACGTGATTTTTTTGTCTTGCACTAGTGCAGGATAAGAAAATCTCACATCGCTAAAAATAGGAACTGGTCTGTCTCAAGACAAAAGTGAGAAAGAAAAATCTGTTTCACCTAAACTAACGGACTACTTTATCCAAGGGGTGAGAAAAACATATCTATCGTCACTCTTTTCACTGATGGGCGATTCTAATGTTAGAAATGTTTGGCAAAGTGTGTAATAAAATATGCATTTCCAAGCAATATGCGAGTAGCGACAGCGGATAGAGGGCGCTGAATTATTCGAGTTGGCTTAGCTCGATTTTATGTCGTAATACCCATAAGTCATATAGCGATTTACTATTTCCGGTTTGACGGGTTATCAATGAATGCATCCATGCGTTAATGTAGCGACCAGCAGGAGCGTAATTATAACGACTGGATTATTCTGGTTAGGTGTAAATGTCATGAATTGTGTTTATCCAGTATCCCATAACCCAATCTTTATTGATCACCTTGACCTTGCTTGTAAACATTTCACGAATATGTCGGGTCATTTCAATATTTTCATATCGCAGAAACTGTTGTGAATTTTATGTTTGATATCTTTAGAAGAGTTTGAATATAAACATTTTAGCATTAATATTTAGAAACTTGGACCAATTATTACTCCCAGGTAGAAATTTGTTTGTTCACGTGGTGTTACACACGACACGATTCAGATATCGGTAAACATATTTGTCCAACAATGAGAGCAGAGTCATGTCCTTAAATGCAAACAATATTTTGCGCATTGATAATAGATTTGATACCATTTTGTTTGTAAAGTACGAATAACAAGACTTATTTATATAAGTGGGATATAGCTATCGGTCGTTGATGAGACACATCTCTGGATTTATTATAAAACAAAGGTAAGAACATGTACACTGACTTGTAGTTGTAAAATAAATGATTTTCTGGAAAATAGGCATCGTATGATTTTGTTTACCATTTCATTATTTCAGTCAATCAATGTATTATTTTTCGGTGACCTGTAGCAAACAGCATTTGAAAATAGAAGCATAACCCCAGTATATCTAAACTCGCCCTGAGATTTATTTATTTGTAGCATTGAGTCTTATGGTTTTCAAGTTCTTAAGCCACTGAAGGGGGTCAAAATGAGATAAAGCCCAAAATTTTGAGCTTTTATTTTGATGGGGTCATTTTTTTTCTTTAGATTCCTTATGAAATTTATTACCTGTATTTTCAAAGATATTTGACATAGCTCTTGAGTATAGTCCGTGATTGATTTTAACAGAACAGTCACCCTAATCTCGTTGAGATTAGGATTCCAAAAATTGTTTCTGTCTGTTCTGGATAAAGAACAGACAGATTAGGATTCTGAAGAAATTTTCTGTCTTCTGAATTCTGAAATTTTTTTCTGTCTGTTCTGGATGAAGAACAGACAGAAAATTTCTTCGGAATCCTAATCTCAACGAGATTACAGTCACCCTAGATCTAGATGTTCAGGAAATATGTATACACTTGTACATGTACCTATATACCAATTTGGATGACTGCATCAGTGGCATAATGGTTAGCATGAGTGTGGTAGGTCGTGGGTTTGAGCCCAGGTCGGGTCAAACCAAAAACTATCAAATTGGTATTTGTTGCTTCTACGCTAAGCATGCATCATTAAGGAGAAAGAGCAAAGACTGGTTGGCTCGGAATCGGAATAATGTGTCCGAGTGGAGCGACATATCTACCCGCAGACTGTTGTTTCAGTGAGCTAGCACTATAAAAATCCAACTCTGCATGTTGGTCTAGTACAAAGCGGACCTCATCATCATCTCATTGATAATTAACTTGTTCTCGCCGTGATATAGCTGAAAAATTGCTGAATTGAAATTGGCATTAAACAACAATCACTCACTCACCCTCAAACCCCCAATTTGCAGTCTGTGCCAAAAACTACGACTAGCCCTACCCCCCCAGTCTAGTAAATATTGGTTCGGGCTAGTAAAACTTGCATAAAATTTGCTTATCCAAATAGATTTTTTTTTCTAAAATGCTGTTCAGGCTAGTTTGTCAAAATGTTTTTGACACAGGCTGAATTTTGATGTTATTTTGAGAAATAATGAAATATTTTATATTCATGATTTTAAGATTACATTCATGATATTTTGTACTACAGTGACATTTGTTAGATGTTTCTTATGTGTAGATTTGGCATCATTTGTAGGTAATATCGTACCATTTATTTTTCAGGATTTTGACTTTCAGGTAAAATCAACCTTTCTGATAAGAAACCAATTTACTACAGAAATAGTATAGCTCCTGTAAACTATACAGATAATAGTAACACAGATTGGATCAGACCTACAGTACCAATATCTGTGGTCATTACTAGCTTTTCTTGGCTGAATGGGTGAGCATGCGATGAGATTTTAAGTATGGTTAGATCATTGGACCTGAAATCAAATATATTACTTGTCTATGTCAATTCTTAATATTTCCATCAACAATATGTGATTTGAATTCTAGTTTGTCAGTGATAATGATAAAGTTACAAGTTTATTTTTATTTTGTCATAGACAAGAGTAGAATACTATATATCTGGTAGTTACCCCAGACAACAGGATTTTACACTTGTCCATATGCCGACAATTAAAAACATTTTGTACAACCAGATTTTACATGGTTTTTTTCTGTCTGAATTTGTATGTAAATAATGTTCACTGTTTTGATTTCTTATGTCACTATTTTAGACAAACAGTTTTGACTACTTGTCAATCCACATGTCATAGAGACCAATCACAGATCAATTTACTTTGTGTGATTTTATAAAAATTTCTTGTTGAAACCTGCAGTGTCAGATTATTTATTTTTGACATCTTTTAGGTGAAGTTATTTTTTTTTTATTTGACGACAGAAAATTTTGTTAAGATGACATTCTAAAGAATCGAATGTTTGGACAGTTATCTGACATAAGATGGCTTTGATTGGTACACACAAGATCAGGCAGATTTTTTTAATTTGTGAAATGTAAAGTTGAATCGGATAAAGTTAATTTCTACATTGTATCCTCTTGTCCATTCTAAAATTGTGTTGTTTTTATTGTGTTATATTTTTCTTTTCCATTCTAATATTGTGTTTTATTTTATGTAGTGTTGTGCTGTGCTGTGCCCCGCCCCCAAAATTGTATGCCCCTCTGCCCTTTTTAGCCATCCCTTGCACCCCTCTGTCCTTTTCATGCCGTACATGAACCCCAAATGTGTACGTGCTGTCCACTCAGGACATTGTCTCAAAACTTGTCCAATTAATTTCTAATTAAATGTGTACAGGTGTTAAAGCACAGTCGTATGAATTTTAGTCATAAATAGAGAAAAATAGTGAAAATTTAGATGTTGGGGTAATATAATATATATATAAGAGTCTCTAATATATGTATTATATTACCCCAACATCTCAATTTTCACTATGTTTCTATAAATAGAGAAAAATAGTGAAAATTTAGATGTTGGGGTAATATAATATATACATAAGAGTCTTACAATGTATATATATATATTATATTACCCCAACATCTAAATTTTCACTATTTTTCTCTATTTTTGACTAAAATTCATACGACTGGTTAAAGCGTGGCAGGTGTAATGCTTTTAACAACAATCACCTGTTGTCAGCTAATTAGTAATTTCCTGCCCTGACCAAGTGATCAGTTTATGACTTCGGTAATCCTGATCAGTGAAATATGTCCTTAGGTCATTGTAAAAAAAAACGACCGTGTAGAAATTTCACCCCAAAGCTCTGGATTATAAGGTTCATAAATTTCTTTTTTTCTGAACTTTACTCGTTAATCAATATTTCATGAAATAAACTCACATTATTTTAAGATTTTTCATTCTTATGACAGACGCGTAAACGTAGACATGCAAACATACCTTCCAAGAAGAGAAGGTTGGCTTAGATTGAAGGTGAAAAGAAGAAAATTGCCAAAACACCAAGTTCATCTTTTTTTTCTGGCAATGAACAACTTAAAATTATGATTCTGTACATTCCTATTTTTATGCATCTAAGCGGCATTTCTAAAAATACAAATAAGGAAAAAACAAGGAAGAAAAATGTGTATGACGGAGATCGAAAATCGCGATTCATTGACAGAAAAACCATGGGAGACAAGCTGAACGAGACTGGCAGACAAACACGTAAATTACGAAATGGACAGATGGGCAACATGAACATTTAAACATTTATTAAAAATTATTAAAATCTCGCACATACCTTTAAATATATCCACGTTCTGTAGAAGTACCCAGTGACCTACTAAAAACACCTCAGTCACTTGAGAATAATTTATAATTAATAAAGTTATGGAAAATTTCAGTGGTAGGAATTTATACAGATTTTGTCCTTAACTCACTTGAATGAACTATTTCAGTCAGTAGATCACAAAGACAAGAATCTTTCTTCAATGTATCCACTTGTCTCCAAACTGTACAGCATTGCTGTCATACAGCCTTTGAGCACTGCAGAAGTTGAGAGAATTTTCTCTCAAGTTGCCTTAATCAAAACCAGCCACAGAGCTAACAATAAAACTGAGACACTTTCCAAAATTTTGAACATTAAGTACAACTGTGATCAGACACTTTTTTAATTGCATCATTGATGAGTGTGTACATACCTTTTTTAAATGCAAAAACAGAAGACTTGTAAACATAGTGTGACTTTTATTTTAGTTAAAATTGTATCTGGAACATTCATAACACTAATATTCTTTTTAGCACATGTCTTTTTATTGATCTTCAGATTTTAACTGCATAATACAATATATATAAACAATGAGTCGTGTAGATGCATTGAATTTGATGCAAAGAGCTGAAAATGTAGTGCTGAAAGACATTTTTAATATTAAGTAACTGAAAATAACTATATTGTCCTTTTTCATAGTTTTTGACGTGCTGAAGTGCCCTTTTTCCAAATTCGCACCCCTCCATTTTCAATTCCTAGCTGGAACACTGTTATGTGTTTTATATATTGTATTTTATTTTTCTTGTCCATTCTAATATTTTATGTGTTGTTTATATTGTGTTTTATTTTTTAGCTTTAACATTGAGTCAGATGCCTGAACATTTTAGTTGGACATTGTCAGACTACAATGTTGATGATTGGGTTTGGGACCAGTCTAACAAGTCACCAGAGGTAGAGCTCTCCTCAGACAAGGAGAGTGTTTACTTCTACACAGATCCAGTACACCAAAGCACAGGAACAGCAGGTATAATTTGTTTTATATATATATATATATATATATATATGCATTTTTATCTTATATTAAAATTATGCATTTTCATATAATGATTAACAGCGCTGTGCTAAAATTAGTTCTGTTTATTTTCTGTATTCTTGCTTAAAAGCATTACCCGCGGTAGATATTTTACATATTTTTGTTATCAGTTTTTTAACTGTCAGATAAACTTTAGCTTTGTATTATACAATGTAGGTAGTATTGAGTACAATGATAAGTAAATGACACTGTATAATAGTTGTTACTGTGTACATGATAAGAAAGGAGTTATAACCTTGGAACTTTAGTCAAGATTTTTTCTATAAACATGATAAACACAGTGGATTTCTGGTCAGTGGCTTCATTTAATTATTTTGTTAAGATTTAAAATTAAACAAATTTAATATGACAATCAGCAATTCCTTTCAATTTTCTGGCATTGGAAATATGGCAGTTTCTTTGTGTATTTTTAGAATTTGTTTTATTTTCTTCTCATGGTGTGATGGACTGTATCTTAGAGGCATACACATTCAAACGACAAGCAATAATTCCCATCTTTTTGTTTTTGTCTATTATAAGAATATTGTTTTGAGGTCAAATGGTAGAGGTTAACATGGTTAACATGCCAGTCATTTTTGTAAGCATTTTTATATGAGGAATCTTCATTTTACATGATCAATAGAAACCCACAAAATTGTACCTAAATCTAAGTTACGTTTTAGACTTTAAAATTAAAAACATTTATAACTACAATATTTTATTTCTGCTTAATGTGATTAAAAAACATAAAGAAGTTTTTAAAATGGTTACTATATTTCTATTTCAATAACAATTTAATCTTCCACTTTTTTAAGAGGTGTTCTATGTTAAATAGGAGAAGATACAGAAAGAAATGGAATTAATTTTTAGAGCAGTGATGTTGATTTTTTCCTATTTTGCTGAAGATGGTTATTAACATGATAAAATAAATTAAAATATTCAAACAAGTGTCCCAGTTTAAAAATAAAGATAATCCAAGGGAATCCATATTATATTTTTTTTATTTATAGACAATTTTCTGGGACCTTTTAACCATCAGCATGTTTTTCAATAAGTTTGAAATCTTTCAAAGAAAATATTTTTGCCATATGTTTTTATATTGTTTGGCAAATGAGTGCATGAAATTTAATTAAAAAATAAATAGGGGCCACTTTAACACTTTCTGTGTGGGGTTTTTTCTCTAAACATTTAAGGCCCTGAAGCTTTTGTTAGGTACTTTTTGATATTTTTTTTACTCAACACGGTTTTTACGTGTTTGAGGTATTGAACATGCTATTATTAATGATTTGTGTTACAGGTGAGGGGAGACAACTGGAAAGTAAAGATGTTTAGCCGGAGGTAAATTTTGTGCCATTATATGGCCAACTTTATTACATGATAGTGTGTGTTGTGTATCACATGACGGTCATGTGACATCATTTTGGTAACTGTTTTGTTAATATTGTGTCAAACAACTACAAAGATTTTCTGTACTGGTATGGGTAAGTTGTCCCAAAATAAAACAAACTAAATATGCATTTTCAAAATTCATTGTTACAAAGGTCTTGTAACCCTTTCATGCTATGAATATTTTGTAATTGCACCTGTATTTTTACCTGAAGTACAAACTGACTTATATCTACAAACAAACAAATAATGAAATTCATCTCCACCATTTTGTCAATAAATATCGCATATCCTGTCTTTCAGAAGTACAATTTTTCATTTGTCCATTTATTTTTGGAATTTAATTTGAAGTTCTCAGTTTCAATGTGTGATTTTGGACTTGTTTTGATGATTTAAATAAAGATATCTCGAAACAGAAATTTATTTTTTAATTAGTGAGTCTGGATTTGTTTTCAGTATCTACATTTTATATATAGCTATGAACTGATACTGAATAAATGGATCACATTATCTCTCCTTTAAGGGTGTAGGCCTGGGGTATGGGAGATAACTGTATTTTCAGTGTCTTCTCAAATATAGGATCATCTGCATTTGAAAATTCCCCCTCAATATCAAGCTTCTTGGTGATAAAGATTGTTTACATTGGATATGTCCAGTTAAAAAAAATGACTCCTTTTCCTTTTACCTTTCCATAGCTGTGCTCCTTGTATTTTTATATCTTATTGCTGCTTATGCGAGTGTCAAGACAGTGTGTTATTATTATATGCCGGCGCCCACAAAATGTCATTGAAATATCTCTTTCCAGAAAAAATGTTCATCGAAATATGTTGTCAAAAATGCCAGAAATGTAACACAATTTGTTTGACAACCTTTTTCTATTGAATTTCAAGGGTTTGTCAAAATAAATAATTAAATATATACACCAGAATCTTAGATATTATGAAACTATAGAGCAAATTCATTTTATAGTAGTAAAAAAATAGAAAGCTATGTTTGGGAAAAAAATTGTAATATCTGATCCTCTCTTATGCCGCTGCTACCCTTCTCCTAAGATAACTAAAGAATAACCAGAATCAAACGAATACAACTGGTGCACAGAATTTGAAGGAATTTAACAATACAGCTGCGTGGCTGTCTGTGTTTTTGGTGTTTTTTTTTTGTAATGAATTAATCAAGTAGAGTCGCCCTCAAACCACCCCTACCCCTCCCCAGCCGACTTGAAAATAAAAAAGACAAATGCAGTCATTTGGTAATTTGGACATCCACTGTGTCAATTATAAGAATTCAAAAGCTTTTTGTTATTGGTAACTAGTTATTTTTTATCTCACAAACAAAGAAACTAGCAAAGAATGGGTGTGTGATAACTTTCCTCGACAATTTCATTTTTTTCTGGGTGCCATCCATGAAAAACATAAATTTAGATATTTTGAAAATCTGACAGTAAAAGTTTGTAAAATTTGGTGCAAAGATGTCTATATGTCTATTCTTCAGTGTGACATTTTTTGATGGAAATTAATCGGCATGAATTTTTTTAATCCGATTTTTAATACCAATGTGGTCCTCAGTGCATCCCCTTTTTTTGCAGTTTCCACTGTTTTGCACGTGATTATCTCCAAACAGGATATTCAGATATGCTAGATATTTCACATTTATTCAACAACAACACTCTCAAGTGTATTAAAGCCAAAATATTCTCTTTCAATCGGAAATAAATGTGCATATCTATTAGAATCTTCCGAAACTAGTATTACCATCTGGCGTCAAGAATACCCCCAAAATTGCTATGTTTAGGATGTGCTATGGAGAAAACGGCACAGTGGAATTTTTTGAAACTTTGACAGATAATGTATTTAGACATAGCTATTCCATGATGCAATTTTTTTTTAAAGTGAACGATGGGAAAATTTGAGGGTAACCCAGGTCTACACCCTTAAATAGAATGTTAATAAATTAATACTTGTTTGTTAATTTATTCCACTGTTCGGCAAATATTTAGTTAAGACCACTGTTACCAAAATTATAAACACAAATAAAGCTTAGTAAGTCAAATTCATTTCTATGGAGTTTCTAAGAGTTGAAATAAACATTTTTACTTGAATATATCATTTCTTAACCTAAATTGGTGAGACATTTGTATTCTGAAAATTATGAAGGTGGAATTTATCAACTACTGTACATGCCAGATGAATATATTATAAGTACAAGCAGAACATGGGTACATCTTAAGACTAAACTTAAACTCTTGGTATCATTGACCTGTGGTTCATCTGAATCTATCAGTGTAATCATTGACCTGTTGTTGTTTGGACATAAAACATTTGTCATACACATTAATAATACTGCCTACAGATTTATATATAGAACTTTGATCAATATCATTAGTGTAATGTCTAAACCTGTTGTACTAAAAAGAAAATTGTATGGGGAAAAAAAACAAATACCTTTTAAAATATGTTTATAATAAAGACAGATTATAATAGTTTTATTTGTGTAAATTTGTTAACTTATCTGTTCTTTATCTAAAAATTAATGGTTTAACCTTTAACTTTCACATTTTACTACTTGTTTATAATTTCGACCTTGAAAATTTAAAATAAATAGTTTTATCTGTGATAGTCTGTGTCATGAGTACTTTTACCTCAAACTAGATAAAGGTGGAATTTTATCAAAAAAGGACTGTATTTGATTACTATGTCTAGACCTAATTATCTATGTCTCTGTGGGGATATAATGTTATTATTATTGTCTAGACCTAATTACCTACGTCTCTGTGGACTCTGTAGAGTGGGGATATAATGTTATTATTATTGTCTAGACCTAATTACCTACGTCTCTGTGGACTGTAGAGTGGGGATATAATGTTATTATTATTGTCTAGACCTAATTACCTATGTCTCTGTGGACTCTGTAGAGTGGGGATATAATGTTATTATTATTGTCTAGACCTAATTACCTACGTCTCTGTGGACTCTGTAGAGTGGGGATATAATGTTATTATTATTGTCTAGACCTAATTACTTATGTCTCTGTGGACTCTGTAGAGTGGGGATATAATGTTATTATTATTGTCTAGACCTAATTACCTACGTCTCTGGACTCTGTAGAGTGGGGATATAATGTTATTATTATTGTCTAGACCTAATTACCTACGTCTCTGTGGACTCTGTAGAGTGGGGATATAATGTTATTATTATTGTCTAGACCTAATTACCTACGTCTCTGTGGACTGTAGAGTGGGGATATAATGTTATTATTATTGTCTAGACCTAATTCCCTACATCTCTGGACTCTGTAGAGTGGGGATATAATGTTATTATTATTGTCTAGACCTAATTACTTATGTCTCTGGACTCTGTAGAGTGGGGATATAATGTTATTATTATTGTCTAGACCTAATTACCTATGTCTCTGTGGACTCTGTAGAGTGGGGATATAATGTTATTATTATTGTCTAGACCTAATTACCTATGTCTCTGGACTCTGTAGAGTGGGGATATAATGTTATTATTATTGTCTAGACCTAATTACCTATGTCTCTGTGAACTCTGTAGAGTGGGGATATAATGTTATTATTATTGTCTAGACCTAATTACCTATGTCTCTGGACTCTGTAGAGTGGGGATATAATGTTATTATTATTGTCTAGACCTAATTACCTATGTCTCTGGACTCTGTAGAGTGGGGATATAATGTTATTATTATTGTCTAGACCTAATTACCTATGTCTCTGTGGACTCTGTAGAGTGGGGATTTAATGTTATTATTATTGTCTAGACCTAATTACCTATGTCTCTGGACTCTGTAGAGTGGGGATATAGTGTTAAAGTATTTGTTTATCCAATAATTATAGAGGAAGAAGATTCACAACTTATAACCCTGATCTGGAAGACTAAGATCAACTTTTGTAGACATGAACTGAAAGTCAATGATACCAAGTACATATAATAGTACATCTCAATATAAGGTTTATATTGTACATTGTACTTTGTACCACATATATATAATAATATTGGTAAAGGGTATTATAGTATTGTGTAACTCCACATCATACAGATATAGAGCCTCCACGTGGGGAACCCTGTAGTATCATGTAGCCCCATATCATGCAAACTTAGATATTAACAAAGTTTTTTTTTCTGTACAGGTGTAAGAGGTACCAAGGGTTTTACCAATGGTGTACATGTATGGGATGTTCACTTCCTGGAACCCCCTGCTGGAACCTCCATCATGGTTGGAGTAGGAACAGAAAGAACCCTTCTACATCAAGGGGACTACAAATATATAGATCTTATAGGTAAATTGTCATGCTACACACAAATGTATTGATCTTGTAGGTAAATTGTCATACAACATACAAATATATAGATCTTATAGGTAAATTGTCATACAACATACACATAGATCTTATAGGTAAATTGTCATACAACATACAAATATATAGATCTGATAGGTAAATTGTCATACAACATACACATAGATCTTATAGGTAAATTTTCATATACCATACACATAGATCTTATAGGTAAATTGTCATACAACATACAAATATATAGATCTGATAGGTAAATTGTCATACAACATACAAATATATAGATCTGATAGGTAAATTGTCATACAACATACAAATATATAGATCTTATAGGTAAATTGTCATACAACATACAAATATATAGATCTTATAGATAGATTGTCATACAACATACAAATATATAGATCTTATAGGTAAATTGTCATACAACATACAAATATATAGATCTTATAGGTAAATTGTCATACAACATACAAATATATAGATCTTATAGGTAAATTGTCATACAACATACAAATATATAGATCTTATAGGTAAATTGTCATACAACATACACATAGAGCTTATAGGTAAATTGTCATACAACATACAAATATATAGATCTTATAGGTAAATTGTCATACAACATACAAATATATAGATCTTATAGGTAAATTGTCATACAACATACACATAGATCTTATAGGTAAATTGTCATACAACATACACAGAGCTTATAGGTAAATTGTCATACAACATACAAATATATAGATCTGATTAGGTAAATTGTCATACAACATACAAATATATAGATCTGATAGGTAAATTGTCATACAACATACACATAGATCTTATAGGTAAATTGTCATACAACATACACATAGATCTTATAGGTAAATTGTCATACAACATACAAATATATAGATCTGATAGGTAAATTGTCATACAACATACACATAGATCTTATAGGTAAATTGTCATACAACATACACATAGATCTGATGGGTAAATTGTCATACAACATACACATAGATCTGATAGGTAAATTGTCCTACAACATACACATAGATCTTATAGGTAAATTGTCATACAACATACACAGAGCTTATAGGTAAATTGTTATACAACATACACATAGGTCTTATAGGTAAATTGTCATGCAACATACACATACAGTACAGAAAGGGACATACCATGAATGATCACTCCGAGAGACATAATTTTTAATCCTTTAGACATATCATCACGGACATAAACCCACTGTGATAGACCTAAAAAGGACCATAAAACAAGGTGGTGGGGATTAAATTTTATGGCTCTCGGTCACCTGTGCGCCGATTGATATTTTACCGCCAATTAAGAGATTAGCGTTACCTGTTCTACCTGTTGACTTTTAATATCGTAAGCCGTACTACTTGTTTGTTGCTTTTCATTGCCAAAGAATGTGTGTCTTGTTATCTTTTTTGTTTATTTTAGAAAGTTCTACTTTATGACCTCGAGTTCTATATCAAGAATTTTGTTGAAATCGCAACTGAACTTTATCTTGTTTAATTTTAATTTCTCATTTTATTTCTTCTGTTGGGTTGAATTCAGTATGTATTGAATTATTCGTAAATATGGGCTACTTCATAAATGTATTTTTTGTTTATAAGTTAAACCGCAGGCGCAGGGTTTTGAAGCACAGACTTTGCAAGCGCGGGTTTTGTAGTGTTTAGTTGGTAAAGAGCAGACTTAAAATTGATTATTGGTTTATTTTGTGTTTTGGACTTTTACCTCTCATATTGAAAAAAATTAACAATTCAAGTAAACTGTTTTACACACTTGGCTTGTTACGTAATTCCGCTATAGATGAAAATAATTTTCTTTAAAATTGCAAACAAAAACCTATAACAATCAAAATTTACATAGCCTAATGGCTACAAAATGAACAAAAAGCGAAAAACGAAGAGCATGCTTTTAATTTGTTCCATAAACTTTGTTTTTTTTGGCTGCATTATGTCACAAATCTATTGGGTTGAAAGCCAATTTGAATAAATAAATAAACTGGTGACATTTTATTTTGGTCAGATACTGTGTAATGTCAAACATTTGTAGGGGTAAAATCATGATAAAGGTTAATTCCTTATTTCCTTTCACGTTTCTAAACTTTCTGCAGATTAGCCGCTAATTTCCAAAATATATCCATAAATTTAGTGACTTTTGGACATGTAGTACTTCTTTGAACGATCTGTTTATAAATATTTGTTTCGTTAATTTTTAATCAAATTCTTCAATGACCGTATACAAATTATTTAGTACGTATTTCTACAACGAAAATGGTTTTAACTGGGTTTTCTACGAAGATTAAAATAAAAAAAATTACTGAACGTATAAAAAATATTAGTGAACTAAAATGTAATATTGAACTGGAAATACGCTTTAAAACGTAACAAATCACGCATATCGCGCATGTGTTTATGAAACTTCATTTGTGCACAAGCCAGGTCACGTGTACGCTTGTCAATAAAATACTAGGTGTAGATATGCAATACACAGCCAAGGTTAACAATCTTTGAAACAAATTTGCACAACCCATGATTTCACTGAATTGAAGTTGAATAATCATTTATTATTTACATTTTATTCATCAATTCAAATGAACTCTCCGTTCTCGTGCTATTTTCTCGATCTCGGGATTTCATATCCGGGATTACATTCAAGGATGTTTTACGTTTCGAGGAAAGAAATAAAAATGTTTTTTTTTAATTCTGAGGGGAATCTGAGACAGTACCTGAAAAAAAAATAGGCGATATAAAAACGTAGTTTGACCTGTACATCTTATCTGACTAGTTTACCTGTAAATTGTCATACAACATACACATAGATCTTATAGGTAAATTGTCATACAACATACAAATATATAGATCTGATAGGTAAATTGTCATACAACATACAAATATATAGATCTTATAGGTAAATTTTGTCATACAACATACAAATATATAGATCTTATAGGTAAATTGTCATACAACATACACAGATCTTATAGGTAAATTGTCATACAACATACACATAGATCTTATAGGTAAATTGTCATACAACATACACATAGATCTTATAGGTAAATTGTCATACAACATACACATAGATCTTATAGGTAAATTGTCATACAACATGCATATAGATCTAGGTAAATTGTCATACAACCGCATTGGTGGTACAATGGCTAGCGTGCTCGCCTCATGTACAGTAGATCGTGGGTTTGAGCCCAGTCGGGTCAAACCAAAGTCAATGAAATTGATATTTGCTGCTTCTCTGCTAAGCACGCAGCATTAAGGAGTAAGAGCAAAGACTGGTTGGATCGGAATCAGAATAATGTGTCAGAGTGGAGCAACATGTCTACCCACAGACTGTTGTTTCAGTGAGCTAGCACTATAAAATCCAACTCAGCGTGTTGGTCTAGTACAAAGCGGACTTCATCATCATCTCATTGTAAATGAACTTGTTCTCGCCATGATATAGCTGAAAAATTGCTGAATTGGTGCTAAACAACAATCACCAACCCAACCCTCGTACAACATACAAATATATAGACCTTATAGGTAAATTGTCATACAACATACAAATATATAGATCTTATAGGTAAATTGTCATACAACATACACATAGATCTTATAGGTAAATTGTCATACAACATACATAGATCTTATAGGTAAATTGTCATACAACATACAAATATATAGATCTTATAGGTAAATTGTCATACAACATACAAATATATAGATCTTATAGGTAGATTGTAGCATACAAATTTTATAAATAAATTGCTATAAATTGCCACATTTTTGTGCCTGTCTTAAACCAGGACCTGGATTACCATTCACATATGTCATGTTCTGTTTTATGTGTTCAGTTATTTGAGGTAAGAGGTAGTAGTTCGCTTTGTTTATATTGATGAAATTATGCTTTAAAACTTAAACCATTTGTCCTCACTTCCAATCTAGTTATCAAGCCTCACCAGATACCATTATACTTTAAAAGTTATCACTTTTTTTGTCACTTCCAATCTAATTATCAGACTCCATACCAGATAATATATATAGTCATGATCATATGGTAGTTAGATGTAATTATTGCCTATTACCATTAAAGTTTGATTGCCTTCTAGTGGTGAAATATGATGAATTTTTTCAGTGACTTGTGGCAGATTCAGTGATTTTCTCTGGGTACTCAATGACTTGTGGCATGTTCAGTGATTTTCTCTGGGTACTCAGTGACTTGTGGCAGGTTCAGTGATTTTCTCTGGGTACTCAGTGACTTGTGGCAGGTTCAGTGATTTTCTCTGGGTACTCAGTGACTTATGGCAGGTTCAGTGATTTTCTCTGGGTACTCAGTGACTTGTGGCAGGATCAGTGATTTTCTCTTGAGTACTCAGTGACTTGTGGCATGTTCAGTGATTTTCTCTGGGTACTCAATGACTTGTGGCAGGTTCAGTGATTTTCTCTGGGTACTCAATGACTTGTGGCAGATTCAGTGATTTTCTCTGGGTACTCAATGACTTGTGGCATGTTCAGTGATTTTCTCTGGGTACTCAGTGACTTGTGGCAGGTTCAGTGATTTTCTCTGGGTACTCAGTGACTTATGACAGGTTCAGTGATTTTCTCTGGGTACTCAGTGACTTGTGGCAGGATCAGTGATTTTCTCTGAGTACTCAAGTGACTTGTGGCATGTTCAGTGATTTTCTCTGGGTACTCAGTGACTTGTGGCAGGTTCAGTGATTTTCTCTGGGTACTCAGTGATTTTCTCTGAGTACTCAGTGACTTGTGGCATGTTCAGTGATTTTCTCTTGGTACTCAGTGACTTGTGGCAGATTCAGTGATTTTCTCTGGGTACTCAGTGACTTGTGGCAGGTTCAGTGATTTTCTATGGGTACTCAGTGACTTTTGGCAGGTTCAGTGATTTTCTCTGAGTACTCAGTGACTTGTGGCATGTTCAGTGATTTTCTCTGGGTACTCAGTGACTTTTGGTAGGTTCAGTGATTTTCTCTGGGTACTCAGTGACTTGTGGCAGATTCAGTGATTTTCTCTGGGTACTCAGTGACTTGTGGCAGGTTCAGTGATTTTCTCTGGGTACTCCGTGACTTGTGGCATGTTCAGTGATTTTCTCTGGGTACTCGGTGACTTGTGGCAGTTCAGTGATTTTCTCTGGGTACTCAGTGACTTGTGGCAGATTCAGTGATTTTCTCTGGGTACTCAGTGACTTGTGGCAGGTTCAGTGATTTTCTCTGAGTACTCAGTGACTTGTGGCAGGTTCAGTGATTTTCTCTGAGTACTCAGTGACTTGTGGCATGTTCAGTGATTTTCTCTGGGTACTCAGTGACTTGTGGCAGGTTCAGTGATTTTCTCTGGGTACTCAGTGACTTGTGGCAGATTCAGTGATTTTCTCTGGGTACTCAGTGACTTGTGGCAGGTTCAGTGGTCAGGGACAAAGCTTAGTATTTTTGCTGCAGTTACTAGCTAGGCTCCCTAAAATAGCAATAGTAGAAGCCCAGCAAAAATTCTTGGGGTCCAGCAACTGCTTTTTGCATGAAACATTCAAAATTTCAGTAGCCAACTGAACTACTGTATGGAAATTTTCAGGAGCCCAGATCAAACTTTAGCAGTCTTTGGCTGCTGTCCTCGTTAAGTTTTATCCCTGGTGGTTTTCTCAGACTACTCACAATTCCTCTGCCAATAATAAAATTAACTCCCATTATATAACTGAGATATTAAAAGTCAAAACATTCATTATAAGATATATAGACTAACGATATGAAGTGATAATTACTAACTAGTATACTAAAGTTCACTTACTCGGTACAACTTTATATTACACATCGCAGCTGATATTTGAGGATATAATTATCCAATAATTTTACCCTCTATCCAGAATAGGAATAGCTTAAAATGACAAAAAAAATTATATTGTAAGCTTGAGTTTATTCTATTTGAGTTTAAACGATATTCCAGAGCATGTGGTTCCTATCAGGATTTCCTTGATAGAGGGTTGCTGCTAACAAGAAAGCTGCTGAACCAAGGGTTCTTCTTGGTTAAGTTGAAGTCATCATTTCGAACGTTTTATGGTCGCCACCATGACTTGGTTGACCGTTATGGAATATTTGTGTCACAAATGACCACAGATATGTTCAACTGGTTGTCAACAGTTCCTGGCCCTTTCCTTCTTCAAGACATATAACCGGGTTTGTAACTAGATTAACACGATGGATGCCACTAGTGGAGCAGTAACTACTTATCCTTCCAGAGCACCTGAGTTCACCCCCTGGTTTTTAGTGGGGTTCGTGTTACTCAATCTTTAGTTTTATGTGTATGTTTTGTAGATCATTGTCCTTTTGGCCATTGTGTTGTCTGTTCTTCTTCGATATACAGATTCTGATTACCCCTTTGGTATCTTCAAACTCTTCTAACATATAATTTGTTATTTTCTTAGAATTTATGATTTTTTTTTGTATTTGTCAGTTAAGCAAACAAATTGGGCTTTTTATGACAATAAAAAACAAAACTGAAGCAATCAAAGTTTTAGGGACAGTTTGTTAAATGTCTTTTTGTTTAAAGATATTGTACTATCAGTATTTTCTGTTTAAAAAAAGGGGGCCATTGTGGTTATGGTAGTTTGATTTATAACTACATGTACCTACACAATCAGTGCCTATCACAACTAACTTTGTGAGTTTGAATCCCGCTCAGGCCAGGTGTAATTGATATAACATTATGTGATCAGTTTGTCAGTGGCTTGCTGCAGGTCGGTGGTTTTCTCCGGATACTCCGGTTTCCTCCACCAATACAACTGACTGCCATGATATAACTGAAATAGTGTTGACAGTGGCATTAAACACCATAACCCTAACCCCCTGTTAAGGAAATGAAACATTACCCCAAATTATTTTTTTTTAGTTTAAAGACAGCACAGGTTACAAAAGAACAATAAAAACAAAGCAAATTGTGTAGAACAACACAGGATACAACACTCAACAGAACTCCAAGATAACAATTAAACAATAGTATTAAAAAATGATAGATAAAAAAAACAAGACCTCTCACAAAAAACCAACAGTGCCATCAAACATTCAGGAGGTATCAATTTGTTCACTAGTAGTAACACATAATAAAACAATTTAAAATAAAACAGTGATTGATGATTTAGTACTTTATTATAATACATTGACAGAAAGTAGTAATAATTAATTATATTATTGTTTTAGGAATGGATTCTGAGAGTTGGGGATTGTCATACAAGGGCAAAATATGGCACAATGGACAGAGCAAGCAGTACTGTCAACCATTCTATGATAAGACTACAGTCATTACTTGTCATCTAGACTTGTACTCAGGAACTTTGTCTTTCTACTGTAATGGTGGTAGTCTGGGTGTAGCATTTACAGGACTTGATAAGATAGGTGAACCATTGTATCCCATCGTTAGTTCTACAGCATCAGAATCAGAACTAGGTCTAGGAACACGAGGCTGTCAATATCTCTCTTTACAAGAAAAATGCTTCCAAGCTATCAAAAGACATCTTGTTTATAATGAGACTTATAGTGAATGTATTGATTGTCTGCCCTTGCCAAAAATCATGAAATCTCACTTGAGTGGATTGTGACATAACAAACGAATAAAAAAGATGTGTTTCCATTAACTGATTGAACAATAGAACTGAAAATTTGAAAAAATATTATTATTTGAATTGTTTTTGTTCCATTTTTTACATCACTGGAACCAATGGTCTATATGAGTACATGTATTGTTTTTATCACCTTTCAACCATTGTCTGTTAACCTTTCACATTTCAATCTTTTTCTTTCTTATAAAATACTGGACTTCAACTCTACATGAATAATTATTGGATTAGTGTTCTACAGAATTAGAGACTGATGCAATGTTAATCCTAGGTTTTTACCCAGAAACTAAAAACTTGCTTGAATGCAAACAGTCCATGAAAAACCAAGAGTTTTTATTAAGAAAAATATTCAGATTTGAAAATACCATTTTGTTGATTTGATTGGGACCAAGTCAAAAGGTTACTGGAAACACAAGGTTGTTGGCCCAATAACAACTTCAATGGCAGCATAGTCAGATATTATAATAAGATGTTGATAAAATTGTTGTAATATTGATCTAACTGTATGTAGGATGTAATGTTGATCTAACTGTATGTATGATGTAATATTGATCTAACTGAATGTAGGGTGTAATGTTGATCTAACTGAATGTATGGTGTAATATTGATCTAACTGTATGTAGGATGTAATGTTGATCTAACTGTATGTATGATGTAATGTTGATATAACTGTATTGTATGTAGGATGTAATGTTGATCTAACTGTATGTAGGGTGTAATGTTGATCTAACTGTATGTAGGATGTAATGTTGATCTAACTGTATGTAGGATGTAATGTTGATCTAACTGAATGTATGGTGTAATATTGATCTAACTGTATGTAGGATGTAATGTTGATCTAACTGTATGTAGGATGTAATATTGATCTAACTGTATGTAGGATGTAATGTTGATCTAACTGTATGTAGGATGTAATGTTGATATAACTGTATTGTATGTAGGATGTAATGTTGATCTAACTGTATGTAGGGTGTAATGTTGATCTAACTGTATGTAGGATGTAATGTTGATCTAACTGTATGTAGGATGTAATGTTGATCTAACTATGTAGGATGTAATGTTGATCTAACTTTATGTAGGATGTAATGTTGATCTAACTTTATGTAGGGTGTAATGTTGATCTAACTGTATGTAGGGTGTAATGTTGATCTAACTGTATGTAGGGTGTAATGTTGATCTAACTGTATGTATGGTGTAATGTTGATCTAACTGTATGTAGGATGTAATGTTGATCTAACTGTATGTAGGATGTAATGTTGATCTAACTGTATGTAGGGTGTAATGTTGATATAACTCTATGTAGGATGTAATGTTGATCTAACTGTATGTATGGTGTAATGTTGATCTAACTGTATGTAGGGTGTAATGTTGATCTAACTGTATGTATGGTATTTTAAATGTAGAGTGATGATGATATTATCATCAATATATGTATGAGGATGTAGAAAATGTTATTTACATTAATATTACTGTTAATATCCAATATTTAGGAGGGGCGGTCATGGTCGTTATCATATGGTTTTTGGATTTATAATTACCTATGCAATAATAATAATAATACTTTATGTTATGAGGGTAAGCTCAGTTAGCTACACTAATCTTCACTGAGGCCCTCAGATTACACAATAGAGAAATTATATTACACTACATTACAATCATACAATCAGTGCCTTTCACCACTAACGTTGTGAGTTCAAATCCCGCTCAGGTGAGGTGTGCAACATTATGTGATAAAGATTGTCAGTTACTTGCGACAGGTCGATGGTTTTCTCTGGGAAGTGCGGTTTCCTCAACCAATGTTTGTGGCTGTGTTTGTATTTTTATGATTCTAGTCAACAACTTAGTAAACAAGATGATGAGGATCGGGAGACTCTGTTCCATAACCCATTAAATTAGTATAAAATTGTACCATTAAAAAAACCAAAAACAAATATAGAAAACTTGCATGTCTTGCTTTCTAATATAAGAGGTAGAAGTATGACACAATGATATGAGTGATTGGTTGTTGTGTAATCATTTTTATATGTTCTGATTTTTGTTTTCTATTGCCAATTATCAACTATCAAAATATTTAAAATACGAGTTGAGTTTTCTCCCTTTCAAGTGTTGATCTTAAGGGATGAGGTACATGAAGGAGAGAAAAAAAAAAAGGAAAATAGCCTTACAAGAAATTAGAAAAAAAATACCTGTTAAGACATATTGAATTATTGTACATCATTTAATAGAATAGAAGTGAATAATGAAAATAAATTGTAGTAGAAGGTTTACACAAAGGAGGAGTTTTATTATGTAACATAAAGTAGAAATTGGAGCCATTTTATTAGTGCATAGACACTTATTTAAAATATAATTCTATGTAAGTCTGATAAATTTGTAATTTCAAAGATTGAATAACAAAAATAACAAAATAGACCAATTCTATGTTAAACTGATGTAGTATGTATATTAATATAATGTTGATTAACATAAGAGAATAACAGTACAATGAGACATTAAAATGTATTACAATGACATTAATTGATAATCAAGCAATATACATTTTATTATGCAAGTAGATTTGTAATTTACTGTTGTAGTAAGGATTTATTATTTCAGTTCAGCTTTTTATTTTGTATGTTATTGATGTTTACATTGTTTCTGTAAGGTATAATACAAGTATGTAAGAAGTGCTATGTAAATCTGTATATGTATGTAGGTTGTAAGTATAGAACTATGTAAGGATTTTATTGTTATTTGTTATTATCTATGATTGTCTGATTTCTGTATATAAAACATTTTATTCTCTATATCTTGATAGTTACCTATCATAATGTAACTTGTATTGTCAGGTGATCAACTGTTCTTTTTTTAATACTTATTTTCTATTACAGTTAAATACTTAAGATTTTAACATTGCTAAGATGTTAATTAAACTATTATACACATAGATGCCAACCATTACGATTTTTCCGTAATTGTTGCGAATTACGGTGTTACGGTCAACAGTCTACTTGTTACGGATTTCCGATTATTGCCGGCCCAAAACCGTTCCCCATTTAAATATCATTATGATCATTTAGATGCTTCATTGTATGTTAAAATCGCGTAATGATAAGCACTTGAGGGATTTCGATTATTTAATCCTTTAGGGATTCTCGGGACTATCTATAGTAGAAAACGATCTATCCATTTCTTGTTTGATCCCGAGTAGTTAATGAACACAGCACGTTTTTGTCAATTTCGCGATGTCTGAGGGAGCAAGTGAAGCTTCTGCAGCAAAGAAAAGAAAATTGGGACAACAATTTCGTCCCGAATATTCTTCTCTTGCCTTATGAAATCAATACGGGAACATTATGCCTATTGCAAATATTGCAAACAAGACTTGTCCATTCAGCACGGTGGTCGGGATGAACACACATATACAACAAAACAGTTCAAAAGTGCCAAGTCAACAACATATCAGGCACTCCAGAATTAGACATTAATTATTCCATGGGAGGGTGAGGGAGGGCCACTTCAGGAAATTTTCATTTCTATTGACAGTAAGTTGAAACATAGAATACATTTGTAAGTGAACATACATGTATTAAAACTTAACTTTTTATTTCTTTTTGTTGCTCATCAATTTTACATTTAGTTGTCACAAATAAAGGAAATCATTTGCTCATCACTTTGTGCCTAGTATGTAGTACGATTATGGTAAAATTTTATGAAAAATTATGATTACTGAAAAAAATCACAAATTACTGACATCTCAACTTTTTGTTACTGATTGCACCAAAAAGGGGTTGGCATCTATGTATACATTCTGATGAATTATAGCTTGTTTTACAATTATTTCAAAATGATATCCTGACATATATAGGAAAAAATACTTTCACTTTTGTAACAGGAGTTATTTCCCTTGGAGAAAGATAGCATTATATAATAATTCCGTTTTCTGATAGGAGTTATTTCCCTTAGAGAAAGATAGCATTATATGATAATTCCATTTTCTGATGGGAGTTATTTCCCTTGGAGAAAGATAGCATTATATGATAATTCCATTTTCTGATAGGAGTTATTTCCCTTGGAGAAAGATAGCATTATATGATAATTCCATTTTCTGATAGGAGTTATTTCCCTTAGAGAAAGATAGCATTATATGATAATTCCATTTTCTGATAGGAGTTATTTCCCTTGGAGAAAGATAGCATTATTTGATAATTCCATATATATATATATATATATATATATATATTGTATTTATATAGATAGATTTCAGTATGTCCTCATTTACAATACCAGTGAGCTTTAATCTGCAATGTTTATCATAATTCTCAGGATTCTTGTTTGTAAGAATAATAAAAAGTATTTATATAGTGCTAAAACTAATTATTTGACTCTTGTCATTATTACAGAGCATTGATATTGTTGTTTATCATTGATATATGACACCATTGTCACTTCATTGATTATAGTATATTAGAAGTCTAATTATGTTCCTAATTGTGTTCATACAATACAACCTGGCATTTCAACTTGTGATCTACTCATACCATTAACATTAACACCATCATATATACTATAGGAACCTTTCATTAGCTAGCCTACTTGTATCGTTCAACATTATTTTCATTACAGCTTAAAAGTAGATATGTTTTATTGTCAAACATAATAGACATTGTTTTGTGATGGTTTTAATAAATTTTTTATGAATTTTTGTGATTTTTATATAATTTTTTCATGAATTTTTAGATTTTGTTGCATTATGGACGATGGACTTTATTAGTTCATCTTACCCATACAAGTGAGTTATTGTCATCAATTTACATCCATCATTGTGCATAAGTGTTTCACATATTAATTTTGCTCACAATCCAATGGACTAAAAGAAACTACTAAGAAATATAACTTGGATGATACTCAACATTTCCTTTGATGTTATGTTCCACTTACAAATGCTAGGAATAATGTTGATTTCTGAGTGATAAAATTTCAAATTTTTTCTCAGAAGTCACATATTTGATAGAATTATAACATGATATTTTTTTTACATGACCCTGTATAAAAGTTAATGTGTTATTGTCCATCAGATATTCATGATGGGAACCACCATGTAGTTTAGTGAATTGTATTTTGTCTGTACTACAAACTTGATTAAACCCAAACTGTGTGAATAACAATACATGTACAAGTAAGCATTTCTAGTTTATATATTAACCAAACACTTGTTTTCAAAGGTACATGTTTCAAACAAAATAATTTTTAGTCAAGGTTTACAATAAAGTTAGAGAAAACTGAAGGGGCAATCAAGAATGGACAATCCAAGTCACCTATGAAGGACAAGCAGTTACTGCCTCTTATAAGACACCCTCCACATTACTCATACATAGATAGGTTTTTTTATTTATTACATTTAGTTGTAAGAGATGATAACTGTAATTATTCAGAGGGTTTTCTGGCCAGATTATCCATCTTGCCAAAATGCGGACTGATCTTACAAATATTAAACTGATTGCTTCAATCATGCTCATAAACATGTAATAACATAATGTATTGATTTTATTTATATGTGTTATAAAAAAGTAACCCAGGCCCAGCCTAGTACCACTTTGTACCTACATGATGTTCTTGTATAGCTGACATACTGTTGGTGTTAAACAATGAATGATTATAAAGTAACCCAGACCCAGCCTAGTACCACTTTGTACCTACATGATGTTCTTGTATAGCTGACATACTGTTGGTGTTAAACAATGAATGATTATAAAGTAACCCAGACCCAGCCTAGTACCACTTTGTACCTACATGATGTCCTTGTATAGCTGACATACTGTTGGTGTTAAACAATGAATGATTATAAAGTAACCCAGACCCAGCCTAGTACCACTTTGTACCTACATGATGTTCTTGTATAGCTGACGTACTGTTGGTGTTAAACAATGAATGATTATAAAGTAACCCAGGCTCAGCCTAGTACCACTTTGTACCTACATGATGTTCTTGTATAGCTGACATACTGTTGGTGTTAAACAATGAATGATTATAAAGTAACCCAGACCCAGCCTAGTACCACTTTGTACCTACATGATGTTCTTGTATAGCTGACGTACTGCTGGTGTTAAACAATGAATGATTATAAAGTAACCCAGGCCCAGCCTAGTACCACTTTGTACCTACATGATGTTCTTGTATAGCTGACGTACTGTTGGTGTTAAACAATGAATGATTATAAAGTAACCCAGGCCCAGCCTAGTACCACTTTGTACCTACATGATGTTCTTGTATAGCTGACGTACTGCTGGTGTTAAACAATGAATGATTATAAAGTAACCCAGGCCCAGCCTAGTACCACTTTGTACCTACATGATGTTCTTGTATAGCTGACATACTGTTGGTGTTAAACAATGAATGATTATAAAGTAACCAAGGCCCATCCTAGTACCACTTTGTACCTACATGATGTTCTTGTATAGCTGACGTACTGCTGGTGTTAAACAATGAATGATTATAAAGTAACCCAGGCCCAGCCTAGTACCACTTTGTACCTACATGATGTTCTTGTATAGCTGACGTACTGCTGGTGTTAAACAATGAATGATTATAAAGTAACCCAGGCCCAGCCTAGTACCACTTTGTACCTACATGATGTTCTTGTATAGCTGACATACTGCTGGTGTTAAACAATGAATGATTATAAAGTAACCCAGGCCCAGCCTAGTACCACTTTGTACCTACATGATGTTCTTGTATAGCTGACATACTGTTGGTGTTAAACAATGAATGATTATAAAGTAACCAAGGCCCATCCTAGTACCACTTTGTACCTACATGATGTTCTTGTATAACTGACGTACTGCTGGTGTTAAACAATGAATGATTATAAAGTAACCCAGGCCCAGCCTAGTACCACTTTGTACCTATATGATGTTCTTGTATAGCTGACGTACTGCTGGTGTTAAACAATGAATGATTATAAAGTAACCCAGGCCCAGCCTAGTACCACTTTGTACCTACATGATATTCTTGTATAGCTGACATCTACTGGTGTTAAACAATGAATGATTATAAAGTAACCCAGGCTCAGCCTAGTACCACTTTGTACCTACATGATGTTCTTGTATAACTGACGTACTGCTGGTGTTAAACAATGAATGATTATAAAGTAACCCAGGCCCAGCCTAGTACCACTTTGTATCTACATGATGTTCTTGTATAACTGACGTACTGCTGGTGTTAAACAATGAATGATTATAAAGTAACCCAGGCCCAGCCTAGTACCATTTTGTACCTACATGATGTTCTTGTATAGCTGACGTACTGCTGGTGTTAAACAATGAATGATTATAAAGTAACCCAGGCCCAGCCTAGTACCACTTTGTACCTACATGATGTTCTTGTATAGCTGACATACTGCTGGTGTTAAACAATGAATGATTATAAAGTAACCCAGGCCCAGCCTAGTACCACTTTGTACCTACATGATGTTCTTGTATAGCTGACGTGCTGCTGGTGTTAAACAATGAATGATTATAAAGTAACCCAGGCCCAGCCTAGTACCACTTTGTACCTACATGATGTTCTTGTATAGCTGACATACTGCTGGTGTTAAACAATGAATGATTATAAAGTAACCCAGGCCCAGTCTAGTACCACTTTGTACCTACATGATGTTCTTGTATAGCTGACGTACTGCTGGTGTTAAACAATGAATGATTATAAAGTAACCCAGGCCCAGTCTAGTACCACTTTGTACCTACATGATGTTCTTGTATAGCTGACATACTGCTGGTGTTAAACAATGAATGATTATAAAGTAACCCAGGCCCAGCCTAGTACCACTTTGTACCTACATAATGTTCTTGTATAGCTGACATACTGCTGGTGTTAAACAATGAATGATTATAAAGTAACCCAAGCCCAGCCTAGTACCACTTTGTACCTATATGATGTTCTTGTATAGCTGACATACTGTTGGTGTTAAACAATGAATGATTATAAAGTAACCCAGACCCAGCCTAGTACCACTTTGTACCTACATGATGTTCTTGTATAGCTGACATACTGTTGGTGTTAAACAATGAATGATTATAAAGTAACCCAGACCCAGCCTAGTACCACTTTGTACCTACATGATGTTCTTGTATAGCTGACGTACTGCTGGTGTTAAACAATGAATGATTATAAAGTAACCCAGGCTCAGCCTAGTACCACTTTGTACCTATATGATGTTCTTGTATAGCTGACGTACTGTTGGTGTTAAACAATGAATGATTATAAAGTAACCCAGGCCCAGCCTAGTACCACTTTGTACCTACATGATGTTCTTGTATAGCTGACATACTGCTGGTGTTAAACAATGAATGATTATAAAGTAACCCAGGCTCAGCCTAGTACCACTTTGTACCTATATGATGTTCTTGTATAGCTGACATACTGTTGGTGTTAAACAATGAATGATTATAAAGTAACCAAGGCCCAGCCTAGTACCACTTTGTACCTACATGATGTTCTTGTATAGCTGACGTACTGCTGGTGTTAAACAATGAATGATTATAAAGTAACCCAGGCTCAGCCTAGTACCACTTTGTACCTATATGATGTTCTTGTATAGGTGACGTACTGCTGGTGTTAAACAATGAATGATTATAAAGTAACCCAGGCCCAGCCTAGTACCACTTTCTACCTACATGATGTTCTTGTATAACTGACGTACTGTTGGTGTTAAACAATGAATGATTATAAAGTAACCCAGGCCCAGCCTAGTACCACTTTGTACCTACATGATGTTCTTGTATAGCTGACGTACTGCTGGTGTTAAACAATGAATGATTATAAAGTAACCCAGGCCCAGCCTAGTACCACTTTGTACCTACATGATGTTCTTGTATAGCTGACGTACTGCTGGTGTTAAACAATGAATGATTATAAAGTAACCCAGGCCCAGCCTAGTACCACTTTGTACCTACATGATGTTCTTGTATAGCTGACATACTGTTGGTGTTAAACAATGAATGATTATAAAGTAACCAAGGCCCATCCTAGTACCACTTTGTACCTACATGATGTTCTTGTATAGCTGACGTACTGCTGGTGTTAAACAATGAATGATTATAAAGTAACCCAGGCTCAGCCTAGTACCACTTTGTACCTACATGATGTTCTTGTATAGCTGACGTACTGCTGGTGTTAAACAATGAATGATTATAAAGTAACCCAGGCCCAGCCTAGTACCACTTTGTACCTACATGATGTTCTTGTATAGCTGACGTACTGCTGGTGTTAAACAATGAATGATTATAAAGTAACCCAGGCCCAGCCTAGTACCACTTTGTACCTACATGATGTTCTTGTATAACTGACGTACTGCTGGTGTTAAACAATGAATGATTATAAAGTAACCCAGGCCCAGCCTAGTACCACTTTGTACCTACATGATATTCTTGTATAGCTGACATCTACTGGTGTTAAACAATGAATGATTATAAAGTAACCCAGGCTCAGCCTAGTACCACTTTGTACCTACATGATGTTCTTGTATAACTGACGTACTGCTGGTGTTAAACAATGAATGATTATAAAGTAACCCAGGCCCAGCCTAGTACCACTTTGTACCTACATGATGTTCTTGTATAACTGACGTACTGTTGGTGTTAAACAATGAATGATTATAAAGTAACCCAGGCCCAGCCTAGTACCATTTTGTACCTACATGATGTTCTTGTATAGCTGACGTACTGCTGGTGTTAAACAATGAATGATTATAAAGTAACCCAGGCCCAGCCTAGTACCACTTTGTACCTACATGATGTTCTTGTATAGCTGACATACTGCTGGTGTTAAACAATGAATGATTATAAAGTAACCCAGGCCCAGCCTAGTGCCACTTTGTACCTACATGATGTTCTTGTATAGCTGACGTGCTGCTGGTGTTAAACAATGAATGATTATAAAGTAACCCAGGCCCAGCCTAGTACCACTTTGTACCTACATGATGTTCTTGTATAGCTGACATACTGCTGGTGTTAAACAATGAATGATTATAAAGTAACCCAGGCCCAGTCTAGTACCACTTTGTACCTACATGATGTTCTTGTATAGCTGACGTACTGCTGGTGTTAAACAATGAATGATTATAAAGTAACCCAGGCCCAGCCTAGTACCACTTTGTACCTACATGATGTTCTTGTATAGCTGACATACTGCTGGTGTTAAACAATGAATGATTATAAAGTAACCCAGGCCCAGCCTAGTACCACTTTGTACCTATATGATGTTCTTGTATAGCTGACGTACTGCTGGTGTTAAACAATGAATGATTATAAAGTAACCCAGGCCCAGCCTAGTACCACTTTGTACCTACATGATATTCTTGTATAGCTGACGTACTGCTGGTGTTAAACAATGAATGATTATAAAGTAACCCAGGCCCAGCCTAGTACCACTTTGTACCTACATGATGTTCTTGTATAGCTGACATACTGCTGGTGTTAAACAATGAATGATTATAAAGTAACCCAGGCCCAGTCTAGTACCACTTTGTACCTACATGATGTTCTTGTATAGCTGACGTACTGCTGGTGTTAAACAATGAATGATTATAAAGTAACCCAGGCCCAGCCTAGTACCACTTTGTACCTACATGATGTTCTTGTATAGCTGACGTACTGCTGGTGTTAAACAATGAATGATTATAAAGTAACCCAGGCCCAGCCTAGTACCACTTTGTATCTACATGATGTTCTTGAATAGCTGACGTACTGCTGGTGTTAAACAATGAATGATTATAAAGTAACCCAGGCCCAGCCTAGTACCACTTTGTACCTACATGATGTTCTTGTATAGCTGACGTACTGCTGGTGTTAAACAATGAATGATTATAAAGTAACCCAGGCCCAGCCTAGTACCACTTTGTACCTACATGATGTTCTTGTATAGCTGACGTACTGCTGGTGTTAAACAATGAATGATTATAAAGTAACCCAGGCCCAGCCTAGTACCACTTTGTACCTACATGATGTTCTTGTATAGCTGACGTACTGCTGGTGTTAAACAATGAATGATTATAAAGTAACCCAGGCCCAGCCTAGTACCACTTTGTACCTACATGATGTTCTTGTATAGCTGACGTACTGCTGGTGTTAAACAATGAATGATTATAAAGTAACCCAGGCCCAGCCTAGTACCACTTTGTACCTACATGATGTTCTTGTATAGCTGACATACTGTTGGTGTTAAACAATGAATGATTATAAAGTAACCCAGGCCCAGCCTAGTACCACTTTGTACCTACATGATGTTCTTGTATAGCTGACGTACTGCTGGTGTTAAACAATGAATGATTATAAAGTAACCCAGGCCCAGTCTAGTACCACTTTGTACCTACATGATGTTCTTGTATAGCTGACATACTGCTGGTGTTAAACAATGAATGATTATAAAGTAACCCAGGCCCAGCCTAGTACCACTTTGTACCTACATAATGTTCTTGTATAGCTGACATACTGCTGGTGTTAAACAATGAATGATTATAAAGTAACCCAAGCCCAGCCTAGTACCACTTTGTACCTATATGATGTTCTTGTATAGCTGACATACTGTTGGTGTTAAACAATGAATGATTATAAAGTAACCCAGACCCAGCCTAGTACCACTTTGTACCTACATGATGTTCTTGTATAGCTGACATACTGTTGGTGTTAAACAATGAATGATTATAAAGTAACCCAGACCCAGCCTAGTACCACTTTGTACCTACATGATGTTCTTGTATAGCTGACGTACTGCTGGTGTTAAACAATGAATGATTATAAAGTAACCCAGGCTCAGCCTAGTACCACTTTGTACCTATATGATGTTCTTGTATAGCTGACGTACTGTTGGTGTTAAACAATGAATGATTATAAAGTAACCCAGGCCCAGCCTAGTACCACTTTGTACCTACATGATGTTCTTGTATAGCTGACATACTGCTGGTGTTAAACAATGAATGATTATAAAGTAACCCAGGCTCAGCCTAGTACCACTTTGTACCTATATGATGTTCTTGTATAGCTGACATACTGTTGGTGTTAAACAATGAATGATTATAAAGTAACCAAGGCCCAGCCTAGTACCACTTTGTACCTACATGATGTTCTTGTATAGCTGACGTACTGCTGGTGTTAAACAATGAATGATTATAAAGTAACCCAGGCTCAGCCTAGTACCACTTTGTACCTATATGATGTTCTTGTATAGGTGACGTACTGCTGGTGTTAAACAATGAATGATTATAAAGTAACCCAGGCCCAGCCTAGTACCACTTTCTACCTACATGATGTTCTTGTATAACTGACGTACTGTTGGTGTTAAACAATGAATGATTATAAAGTAACCCAGGCCCAGCCTAGTACCACTTTGTACCTACATGATGTTCTTGTATAGCTGACGTACTGCTGGTGTTAAACAATGAATGATTATAAAGTAACCCAGGCCCAGCCTAGTACCACTTTGTACCTACATGATGTTCTTGTATAGCTGACGTACTGCTGGTGTTAAACAATGAATGATTATAAAGTAACCCAGGCCCAGCCTAGTACCACTTTGTACCTACATGATGTTCTTGTATAGCTGACATACTGTTGGTGTTAAACAATGAATGATTATAAAGTAACCAAGGCCCATCCTAGTACCACTTTGTACCTACATGATGTTCTTGTATAGCTGACGTACTGCTGGTGTTAAACAATGAATTATTATAAAGTAACCCAGGCTCAGCCTAGTACCACTTTGTACCTACATGATGTTCTTGTATAGCTGACGTACTGCTGGTGTTAAACAATGAATGATTATAAAGTAACCCAGGCCCAGCCTAGTACCACTTTGTACCTACATGATGTTCTTGTATAGCTGACGTACTGCTGGTGTTAAACAATGAATGATTATAAAGTAACCCAGGCCCAGCCTAGTACCACTTTGTACCTACATGATGTTCTTGTATAACTGACGTACTGCTGGTGTTAAACAATGAATGATTATAAAGTAACCCAGGCCCAGCCTAGTACCACTTTGTACCTACATGATATTCTTGTATAGCTGACATCTACTGGTGTTAAACAATGAATGATTATAAAGTAACCCAGGCTCAGCCTAGTACCACTTTGTACCTACATGATGTTCTTGTATAACTGACGTACTGCTGGTGTTAAACAATGAATGATTATAAAGTAACCCAGGCCCAGCCTAGTACCACTTTGTACCTACATGATGTTCTTGTATAACTGACGTACTGTTGGTGTTAAACAATGAATGATTATAAAGTAACCCAGGCCCAGCCTAGTACCATTTTGTACCTACATGATGTTCTTGTATAGCTGACGTACTGCTGGTGTTAAACAATGAATGATTATAAAGTAACCCAGGCCCAGCCTAGTACCACTTTGTACCTACATGATGTTCTTGTATAGCTGACATACTGCTGGTGTTAAACAATGAATGATTATAAAGTAACCCAGGCCCAGCCTAGTGCCACTTTGTACCTACATGATGTTCTTGTATAGCTGACGTGCTGCTGGTGTTAAACAATGAATGATTATAAAGTAACCCAGGCCCAGCCTAGTACCACTTTGTACCTACATGATGTTCTTGTATAGCTGACATACTGCTGGTGTTAAACAATGAATGATTATAAAGTAACCCAGGCCCAGTCTAGTACCACTTTGTACCTACATGATGTTCTTGTATAGCTGACGTACTGCTGGTGTTAAACAATGAATGATTATAAAGTAACCCAGGCCCAGCCTAGTACCACTTTGTACCTACATGATGTTCTTGTATAGCTGACATACTGCTGGTGTTAAACAATGAATGATTATAAAGTAACCCAGGCCCAGCCTAGTACCACTTTGTACCTATATGATGTTCTTGTATAGCTGACGTACTGCTGGTGTTAAACAATGAATGATTATAAAGTAACCCAGGCCCAGCCTAGTACCACTTTGTACCTACATGATATTCTTGTATAGCTGACGTACTGCTGGTGTTAAACAATGAATGATTATAAAGTAACCCAGGCCCAGCCTAGTACCACTTTGTACCTACATGATGTTCTTGTATAGCTGACATACTGCTGGTGTTAAACAATGAATGATTATAAAGTAACCCAGGCCCAGTCTAGTACCACTTTGTACCTACATGATGTTCTTGTATAGCTGACGTACTGCTGGTGTTAAACAATGAATGATTATAAAGTAACCCAGGCCCAGCCTAGTACCACTTTGTACCTACATGATGTTCTTGTATAGCTGACGTACTGCTGGTGTTAAACAATGAATGATTATAAAGTAACCCAGGCCCAGCCTAGTACCACTTTGTATCTACATGATGTTCTTGAATAGCTGACGTACTGCTGGTGTTAAACAATGAATGATTATAAAGTAACCCAGGCCCAGCCTAGTACCACTTTGTACCTACATGATGTTCTTGTATAGCTGACGTACTGCTGGTGTTAAACAATGAATGATTATAAAGTAACCCAGGCCCAGCCTAGTACCACTTTGTACCTACATGATGTTCTTGTATAGCTGACGTACTGCTGGTGTTAAACAATGAATGATTATAAAGTAACCCAGGCCCAGCCTAGTACCACTTTGTACCTACATGATGTTCTTGTATAGCTGACGTACTGCTGGTGTTAAACAATGAATGATTATAAAGTAACCCAGGCCCAGCCTAGTACCACTTTGTACCTACATGATGTTCTTGTATAGCTGACGTACTGCTGGTGTTAAACAATGAATGATTATAAAGTAACCCAGGCCCAGCCTAGTACCACTTTGTACCTACATGATGTTCTTGTATAGCTGACATACTGTTGGTGTTAAACAATGAATGATTATAAAGTAACCCAGGCCCAGCCTAGTACCACTTTGTACCTACATGATGTTCTTGTATAGCTGACGTACTGCTGGTGTTAAACAATGAATGATTATAAAGTAACCCAGGCCCAGCCTAGTACCACTTTGTACCTACATGATGTTCTTGTATAGCTGACATACTGTTGGTGTTAAACAATGAATGATTATAAAGTAACCCAGGCCCAGCCTAGTACCACTTTGTACCTACATGATGTTCTTGTATAGCTGACATACTGTTGGTGTTAAACAATGAATGATTATAAAGTAACCCAGGCCCAGCCTAGTACCACTTTGTACCTACATGATGTTCTTGTATAGCTGACATACTGTTGGTGTTAAACAATGAATGATTATAAAGTAGCCCAGGCCCAGCCTAGTACCACTTTGTACCTACATGATGTTCTTGTATAGCTGACGTACTGCTGGTGTTAAACAATGAATGATTATAAAGTAACCCAGGCCCAGCCTAGTACCACTTTGTACCTACATGATGTTCTTGTATAGCTGACATACTGTTGGTGTTAAACAATGAATGATTATAAAGTAACCCAGGCCCAGCCTAGTACCACTTTGTACCTACATGATGTTCTTGTATAGCTGACATACTGCTGGTGTTAAACAATGAATGATTATAAAGTAACCCAGGCCCAGCCTAGTACCACTTTGTACCTACATGATGTTCTTGTATAGCTGACATACTGTTGGTGTTAAACAATGAATGATTATAAAGTAACCCAGGCCCAGCCTAGTACCACTTTGTACCTATATGATGTTCTTGTATAGCTGACATACTGTTGGTGTTAAACAATGAATGATTATAAAGTAACCCAGGCCCAGCCTAGTACCACTTTGTACCTACATGATGTTCTTGTATAGCTGACGTACTACTGGTGTTAAACAATGAATGATTATAAAGTAACCCAGGCCCAGCCTAGTACCACTTTGTACCTACATGATGTTCTTGTATAGCTGACATACTGTTGGTGTTAAACAATGAATGATTATAAAGTAACCCAGGCCCAGCCTAGTACCACTTTGTACCTACATGATGTTCTTGTATAGCTGACATACTGTTGGTGTTAAACAATGAATGATTATAAAGTAACCCAGGCCCAGCCTAGTACCACTTTGTACCTACATGATGTTCTTGTATAGCTGACATACTGTTGGTGTTAAACAATGAATGATTATAAAGTAACCCAGGCCCAACCTAGTACCACTTTGTACCTACATGATGTTCTTGTATAGCTGACGTACTGCTGGTGTTAAACAATGAATGATTATAAAGTAACCCAGGCCCAGCCTAGTACCACTTTGTACTACATGATGTTCTTGTATAGCTGACGTACTGCTGGTGTTAAACAATGAATGATTATAAAGTAACCCAGGCCCAGCCTAGTACCACTTTGTACCTACATGATGTTCTTGTATAGCTGACGTACTGCTGGTGTTAAACAATGAATGATTATAAAGTAACCCAGGCCCAGCCTAGTACCACTTTGTACCTACATGATGTTCTTGTATAGCTGACGTACTGCTGGTGTTAAACAATGAATGATTATAAAGTAACCCAGGCCCAGCCTAGTACCACTTTGTACCTACATGATGTTCTTGTATAGCTGACGTACTGCTGGTGTTAAACAATGAATGATTATAAAGTAACCCAGGCCCAGCCTAGTACCACTTTGTACCTACATGATGTTCTTGTATAGCTGACATACTGCTGGTGTTAAACAATGAATTATTATAAAGTAACCCAGGCCCAGCCTAGTACCACTTTGTACCTACATGATGTTCTTGTATAGCTGACGTACTGCTGGTGTTAAACAATGAATGATTATAAAGTAACCCAGGCCCAGCCTAGTACCACTTTGTACCTACATGATGTTCTTGTATAGCTGACATACTGCTGGTGTTAAACAATGAATGATTATAAAGTAACCCAGGCCCAGCCTAGTACCACTTTGTACCTACATGATGTTCTTGTATAGCTGACGTACTGCTGGTGTTAAACAATGAATGATTATAAAGTAACCCAGGCCCAGCCTAGTACCACTTTGTACCTACATGATGTTCTTGTATAGCTGACGTACTACTGGTGTTAAACAATGAATGATTATAAAGTAACCCAGGCCCAGCCTAGTACCACTTTGTACCTACATGATGTTCTTGTATAGCTGACGTACTGCTGGTGTTAAACAATGAATGATTATAAAGTAACCCAGGTCCAGCCTAGTACCACTTTGTACCTACATGATGTTCTTGTATAGCTGACGTACTGCTGGTGTTAAACAATGAATGATTATAAAGTAACCCAGGTCCAGCCTAGTACCACTTTGTACCTACATGATGTTCTTGTATAGCTGACGTACTACTGGTGTTAAACAATGAATGATTATAAAGTAACCAAGGCCCAGCCTAGTACCACTTTGTACCTACATGATGTTCTTGTATAGCTGACGTACTGCTGGTGTTAAACAATGAATGATTATAAAGTAACCCAGGTCCAGCCTAGTACCACTTTGTACCTACATGATGTTCTTGTATAGCTGACGTACTACTGGTGTTAAACAATGAATGATTATAAAGTAACCAAGGCCCAGCCTAGTACCACTTTGTACCTACATGATGTTCTTGTATAGCTGACATACTGTTGGTGTTAAACAATGAATGATTATAAAGTAACCCAGGTCCAGCCTAGTACCACTTTGTACCTACATGATGTATTGTTTGTTAGCTTGTTCTTGTCATCATTGTAGTGAACCACATTGTTGGTGTCTATAAATTTGGTATTTGGTGCTTCTCCGCTAAGCACGCAGCATTCAGGAGAAAGAGCAAAGACTGGTTGGCTGGGAATCGGGATAATGTGAACATATCTATCCGCGGACTGGTGTTTCAGTGAATTAGCACTATAAAAAATTCAACTAAGCCTGTTGGTCTAGTACAAAGCGGACCTCATCATCATTTCATTGAAAATTAACTTGCACCCGCCATGATATAGCTGAAAAATTGCTGAGTTGGCATTAAACAACAATTGCTCACTCATCAATATAGCTGACATACTGCTGGTGTTGAACAATGAATGATTATAAAGCAGCTGTTGTTTCTCTCTTGTTCAATAAGGCTACAATCAACAAATGGCATAACATATTCCTCCTATCTGTTATCAATGGCATCAGTATCATGGGGCACAACTTGATCTGTGTCGGGCAGGTTGGACACTCGATGATCCCTGCCATTATGAAGGTATGTCACATTGAAATGTGTCAGTAAAATGTTTTGGTGTATATTGTTTAGTGTCATTAAAATGACATGTCATGATCTGTATCATTAGGATGGTTGGTTTATGGTGTTTAATGACACTTTAAAGAATATTTCAATTGTATCGTAGCAGTCAGTTTTATTTGGTGGAGGTACCTGGAGAAGTCCACCGACCTGTCGCAAGTCGCTGACAAACTTGATCACATAATTAGCACCAAAGCCTTCGCCTAAGAATGAATGCGGAAAAAGAAATCTGTTGTATCCAATACATGCAACTTCTTTTGCTTCAATAGTAATATATCTAACTTGCACAATAATGAGAACCGTTTTGTTTGTGACCGAGTTTACCTAATTTCGCTATTACAATATTGGTTATTTTCTTAAGCTTGTTCATAAAAAGAACTGCAAAAACATTATCCTGTATCGGTGGCCTCTAACAGCAGGCTGTAACTAATATTAGAGGCCGCATTTACTATAGCATTGCTGGGGTTTATTATTGTACAAGAAGATTAATCAGATGTCGATTCGTGTCATTAAGATTTGACACGTTGATCTGTGTCATTAATAATGTTGTGAATCTTACGTCACACTACTGGATGCCTAAATTACACAAGTGTCCATAGAAACAGCATTCTATGGCTGGGTCTGACAAATGCTCCACAAAACCTTTTTCCAAATTATTAACATCAATTCTATCAGCGGCTGTGCTTCAGAGTTACTGTGACACTAGCTTCTCAAGGGGTGGTGTGAATCAGATGTGAATTCTAAATAATTCTTAAATTCTGCAAGAGCACATACAATCAAGGCCCCTCTCATTCAATAGCATTACCACTTGACTCCTCTACCCTTTACACTATTCAATCCCATCGGTGGTGTAATACTTAGCTTGCTCTGTTCGAGTGCGATAAATTGTTGGTTCTGGCTCTGGTCGAATCAAACCAAGGACTATAAAATTGGCATTTTGCTGCTTCTCTGCTAAGCACACAGTATTAAGGAGTAAGAACAAATACTGGTTGGCTGGGAATCATGATAAGTCTATCCGGGCACTTGTTACACTGAGCTGGCACAATAAAGATCCAACTCAGCGTGTTGGTCTAGTACAAAGCGGATCTCATCAACCTCTCATTGAAATACAACTTGTTCTCTCCATAATATAACATAAAAATTGCTGAGTTGGCGCTAAGCAACAACCATTTACTCACACAACTATTTACTCACACAACCATTTACTCACACAACTATTTACTCACACAACTATTTCTCACTCAAAACTAAAAGACAAAGTAAAATAATTAGTTCAACTGTGTTTCATAAAACGAAAATGAATGACAAACGTAGATACAATACCTTGTTTTAGTAAGGGACAATTCAAACGTAGATACAATACCTTGTCTTAGGAAGGGACAATTCAAACGTAGATACAATACCTTGTCTTAGGAAGGGACAATTCAAACGTAGATACAATACCTAGCGTTAGGAAGGGACAATTCAAACGTAGATACAATACCTTGTTTTAGGAAGGGACAATTCAAACGTAGATACAATACCTTGTTTTAGCAAGAGACAATTCAAATGTAGATACAATACCTTGTTTTAGGAAGAGACAATTCAAACGTAGATACAATACCTTGTTTTAGGAAGGGACAATTCAAACGTAGATACAATACCTTGTTTTAGGAAGGGACAATTCAAACGTAGATACAATACCTTGCGTTAGGAAGGGACAATTCAAACGTAGATACAATACCTTGTTTTAGGAAGAGACAATTCAAATGTAGATACAATACCTTGTTTTAGGAAGGGACAATTCAAACGTAGATACAATACATTGCGTTAGGAAGGGACAATTCAAACGTAGATACAATACCTTGTTTTAGGAAGAGACAATTCAAACGTAGATACAATACCTTGTTTTAGGAAGGGACAATTCAAACGTAGATACAATACCTTGTTTTAGGAAGGGACAATTCAAACGTAGATACAATACCTTGCGTTAGGAAGGGACAATTCAAACGTAGATACAATACCTTGTTTTAGGAAGAGACAATTCAAATGTAGATACAATACCTTGTTTTAGGAAGGGACAATTCAAACGTAGATACAATACATTGCGTTAGGAAGGGACAATTCAAACGTAGATACAATACCTTGTTTTAGGAAGAGACAATTCAAACGTAGATACAATACCTTGTCTTAGGAAGGGACAATTCAAACGTAGATACAATACCTTGTTTTAGGAAGAGACAATTCAAACGTAGATACAATACCTTGTTTTAGGAAGGGACAATTCAAACGTAGATACAATACCTTGCGTTAGGAAGGGACAATTCAAACGTAGATACAATACCTTGTTTTAGGAAGGGACAATTCAAACGTAGATACAATACCTTGCGTTAGGAAGGGACAATTCAAACGTAGATACAATACCTTGTTTTAGGAAGAGACAATTCAAATGTAGATACAATACCTTGTTTTAGGAAGAGACAATTCAAACGTAGATACAATACCTTGTTTTAGGAAGAGACATTTCAAACGTAGATACAATACCTTGTTTTAGGAAGGGACAATTCAAACGTAGATACAATACCTTGTTTTAGGAAGGGACAATTCAAACGTAGATACAATACCTTGTTTTAGGAAGAGACAATTCAAATGTAGATACAATACCTTGTTTTAGGAAGGGACAATTCAAACGTAGATACAATACATTGCGTTAGGAAGGGACAATTCAAACGTAGATACAATACCTTGTTTTAGGAAGAGACAATTCAAACGTAGATACAATACCTTGTTTTAGGAAGGGACAATTCAAACGTAGATACAATACCTTGTTTTAGGAAGGGACAATTCAAACGTAGATACAATACCTTGCGTTAGGAAGGGACAATTCAAACGTAGATACAATACCTTGTTTTAGGAAGAGACAATTCAAATGTAGATACAATACCTTGTTTTAGGAAGGGACAATTCAAACGTAGATACAATACATTGCGTTAGGAAGGGACAATTCAAACGTAGATACAATACCTTGTTTTAGGAAGAGACAATTCAAACGTAGATACAATACCTTGTCTTAGGAAGGGACAATTCAAACGTAGATACAATACCTTGTTTTAGGAAGAGACAATTCAAACGTAGATACAATACCTTGTTTTAGGAAGGGACAATTCAAACGTAGATACAATACCTTGCGTTAGGAAGGGACAATTCAAACGTAGATACAATACCTTGTTTTAGGAAGGGACAATTCAAACGTAGATACAATACCTTGCGTTAGGAAGGGACAATTCAAACGTAGATACAATACCTTGTTTTAGGAAGAGACAATTCAAATGTAGATACAATACCTTGTTTTAGGAAGAGACAATTCAAACGTAGATACAATACCTTGTTTTAGGAAGAGACATTTCAAACGTAGATACAATACCTTGTTTTAGGAAGGGACAATTCAAACGTAGATACAATACCTTGTTTTAGGAAGGGACAATTCAAACGTAGATACAATACCTTGCGTTAGGAAGGGACAATTCAAACGTAGATACAATACTTTGTTTTAGGAAGAGACAATTCAAACGTAGATACAATACCTTGTTTTAGGAAGAGACAATTCAAACGTAGATACAATACCTTGTTTTAGGAAGAAACAATTCAAACGTAGATACAATACCTTGTTTTAGGAAGGGACAATTCAAACGTAGATACAATACCTTGCGTTAGGAAGGGACAATTCAAACGTAGATACAATACCTTGTTTTAGGAAGAGACAATTCAAATGTAGATACAATACCTTGTTTTGGGAAGAGACAATTCAAACGTAGATACAATACCTTGTTTTAGGAAGAGACAATTCAAACGTAGATACAATACCTTGTTTTAGGAAGGGACAATTCAAACATAGATGCAATACTTTGTTTTAGGAAGGGACAATTCAAACATAGATGCAATACTTTGCTTTAGGAAGGGACAATTCAAATGTAGATACAATACCTTGTTTTAGGAAGGGACAATTCAAACGTAGATACAATACTTTGTTTTAGGAAGGGACAATTCAAACATAGATGCAATATTTTGTTTTAGGAAGGGACAATTCAAACATAGATGCAATACTTTGTTTTAGGAAGGGACAATTCAAACATAGATGCAATACTTTGTTTTAGGAAGGGACAATTCAAACGTAGATACAATACCTTGTTTTAGGAAGAGACAATTCAAATGTAGATACAATACCTTGTTTTAGGAAGAGACAATTCAAACGTAGATACAATACCTTGTTTTAGGAAGAGACAATTCAAACGTAGATACAATACCTTGTTTTAGGAAGAGACAATTCAAACGTAGATACAATACCTTGTTTTAGGAAGAGACAATTCAAACGTAGATACAATACCTTGTTTTAGGAAGGGACAATTCAAACGTAGATACAATACCTTGTTTTAGGAAGGGGCAATTCAAACATAGATGCAATACTTTGTTTTAGGAAGGGACAATTCAAACATAGATGCAATACTTTGTCTTAGGAAGAGACAATTCAAATGTAGATACAATACCTTGTTTTAGGAAGGGACAATTCAAACATAGATGCAATACTTTATTTTAGGAAGAGACAATTCAAACGTAGATACAATACCTTGTTTTAGGAAGGGACAATTCAAACGTAGATAATATACCTTGTTTTAGGAAGGGACAATTCAAACATAGATGCAATACTTTGTTTTAGGAAGGGAAAATTCAAACATAGATGCAATACTTTGTTTTAGGAAGAGACAATTCAAACGTAGATACAATACCTTGTTTTAGGAAGAGACAATTCAAACGTAGATACAATACCTTGTTTTAGGAAGAGACCATTCAAATGTAGATACAATACCTTGTTTTAGGAAGAGACAATTCAAACGTAGATACAATACCTTGTTTTAGGAAGAGACAATTCAAACGTAGATACAATACCTTGTTTTAGGAAGGGACAATTCAAACGTAGATACAATATCTTGTTTTAGGAAGGGGCAATTCAAACATAGATGCAATACCTTGTTTTAGGAAGGGACAATTCAAACATAGATGCAATACTTTGTTTTAGGAAGGGACAATTCAAACATAGATGCAATACTTTGTTTTAGGAAGAGACAATTCAAACGTAGATACAATACCTTGTTTTAGGAAGGGACAATTCAAACGTAGATACAATACCTTGTTTTAGGAAGGGACAATTCAAATGTAGATACAATACCTTGTTTTAGGAAGAGAAAATTCAAATGTAGATACAATGCCTTGTTTTAGGAGGGGACAATTCAAACATAGATGCAATACTTTGTTTTAGGAAGGGACAATTCAAACATAGATGCAATACTTTGTTTTAGGAAGAGACAATTCAAACGTAGATACAATACCTTGTTTTAGGAAGGGACAATTCAAACGTAGATACAATACCTTGTTTTAGGAAGGGACAATTCAAACATAGATGCAATACTTTGTTTTAGGAAGGGACAATTCAAACATAGATGCAATACTTTGTTTTAAGAAGAGACAATTCAAATGTAGATACAATACCTTGTTTTAGGAAGAGACAATTCAAACGTAGATACAATACCTTGTTTTAGGAAGAGGCAATTCAAACGTAGATACAATACCTTGTTTTAGGAAGAGACAATTCAAACGTAGATACAATACCTTGTTTTAGGAAGAGACAATTCAAACGTAGATACAATACCTTGTTTTAGGAAGGGACAATTCAAACGTAGATACAATACCTTGTTTTAGGAAGGGGCAATTCAAACATAGATGCAATACTTTGTTTTAGGAAGGGACAATTCAAACATAGATGCAATACTTTGTTTTAGGAAGGGACAATTCAAACATAGATGCAATACTTTGTTTTAGGAAGAGACAATTCAAACGTAGATACAATACCTTGTTTTAGGAAGGGACAATTCAAACGTAGATACAATACCTTGTTTTAGAAAGGGACAATTCAAATGTAGATACAATACCTTGTCTTAGGAAGAGAAAATTCAAATGTAGATACAATACCTTGTTTTAGGAAGAGACAATTCAAACGTAGATACAATACCTTGTTTTAGGAAGGGACAATTCAAACGTAGATACAATACCTTGTTTTAGGAAGGGACAATTCAAACATAGATGCAATACTTTGTTTTAGGAAGGGACAATTCAAACATAGATGCAATACTTTGTTTTAGGAAGGGACAATTCAAACGTAGATACAATACCTTGTTCTAGAAAGAGACAATTCAAACGTAGATACAATACCTTGTTTTAGGAAGGGACAATTCAAACATAGATGCAATACTTTGTTTTAGGAAGGGACAATTCAAACATAGATGCAATACTTTGTTTTAGGAAGGGACAATTCAAACGTAGATACAATACCTTGTTTTAGGAAGGGACAATTCAAATGTAGATACAATACCTTGTTTCAGGAAGAGACAATTCAAACGTAGATACAATACCTTGTTTTAGGAAGGGACAATTCAAACGTAGATACAATACCTTGTTTTAGGAAGGGACAATTCAAACATAGATGCAATACTTTGTTTTAGGAAGGGACAATTCAAACGTAGATACAATACCTTGTTTTAGGAAGAGACAATTCAAATGTAGATGCAATACTTTGTTTTAGGAAGGGACAATTCAAACGTAGATACAATACTTTGCTTTAGGAAGGAACAATTCAAACGTAGATACAATACCTTGTTTTAGGAAGAGACAATTCAAATGTAGATGCAATACTTTGTTTTAGGAAGGGACAATTCAAACGTAGATACAATACCTTGTTTTAGGAAGAGACAATTCAAATGTAGATGCAATACTTTGTTTTAGGAAGGGACAATTCAAACGTAGATAAAATACCTTGTTTTAGGAAGGGACAATTCAAACGTAGATACAATACTTTGTTTTAGGAAGGGATAATTCAAACATAGATGCAATACTTTGTTTTAGGAAGGGACATTCAAACATAGATGCAATACTTTGTTTTAGGAAGGGACAATTCAAACATAGATGCAATACTTTGTTTTAGGAAGGGACAATTCAAACATAGATGCAATACTTTGTTTTAGGAAGGGACAATTCAAACGTAGATGCAATACTTTGTTTTAGGAAGAGACAATTCAAACGTAGATACAATACCTTGTTTTAGGAAGGGACAATTCAAACGTAGATACAATACCTTGTTTTAGGAAGGGACAATTCAAACGTAGATACAATACCTTGTTTTAGGAAGGGACAATTCAAACATAGATGCAATACTTTGTTTTAGGAAGAGACAATTCAAACGTAGATAAAATACCTTGTTTTAGGAAGAGACAATTCAAATGTAGATACAATACCTTGTTTTAGGAAGGGACAATTCAAACATAGATGCAATACTTTGTTTTAGGAAGAGACAATTCAAACGTAGATACAATACCTTGTTTTAGGAAGGGACAATTCAAACGTAGATACAATACCTTGTTTTAGGAAGGGACAATTCAAACATAGATGCAATACTTTGTTTTAGGAAGAGACAATTCAAACGTAGATACAATACCTTGTTTTAGGAAGAGACAATTCAAATGTAGATACAATACCTTGTTTTAGGAAGGGACAATTCAAACATAGATGCAATACTTTGTTTTAGGAAGGGACAATTCAAACGTAGATACAATACCTTGTTTTAGGAAGGGACAATTCAAACGTAGATACAATACCTTGTTTTAGGAAGGGACAATTCAAACATAGATGCAATACCTTGTTTTAGGAAGGGACAATTCAAACATAGATGCAATACTTTGTTTTTGGAAGAGACAATTCAAACGTAGATACAATATCTTGTTTTAGGAAGAGACAATTCAAATGTAGATACAATACCTTGTTTTAGGAAGGGACAATTCAAACATAGATGCAATACTTTGTTTTAGGAAGGGACAATTCAAACGTAGATACAATACCTTGTTTTAGGAAGGGACAATTCAAACGTAGATACAATACTTTGTTTTAGGAAGGGACAATTCAAACATAGATGCAATACTTTGTTTTAGGAAGGGAAAATTCAAACGTAGATACAATACCTTGTTTTAGGAAGGGACAATTCAAATGTAGATACAATACCTTGTTTTAGGAAGAGACAATTCAAACGTAGATACAATACCTTGTTTTAGGAAGGGACAATTCAAACGTAGATACAATACCTTGTTTTAGGAAGGGACAATTCAAACGTAGATACAATACCTTGTTTTAGGAAGAGACAATTCAAACGTATATACAATACCTTGTTTTAGGATTCAAACGTAGAAACAATACCTTGTTTTAAGAAGGGACAATTCAAACGTAGATACAATACCTTGTTTTAGGAAGAGATAATTCAAACGTGGATACAATACCTTGTTTTAGGAAGGGACAATTCAAACATAGGTGCAATACCTTGTTTTAAGAAGGGACAATTCAAACGTAGATACAATACCTTGTTTTAGGAAGGGACAATTTAAATGTAGATACAATACCTTGTTTTAGGAAGGGACAATTCAAACGTAGATACAATACCTTGTTTTAAGAAGGGACAATTCAAACGTAGATACAATACCTTGTTTTAGGAAGGGACAATTTAAATGTAGATACAATACCTTGTTTTAGGAAGGGACAATTCAAACGTAGATGCAATACTTTGTTTTAGGACGAGACAATTCAAACGTAGATACAATACCTTGTTTTAGGAAGGGACAATTCAAACGTAGATACAATACCTTGTTTTAGGAAGGGACAATTCAAACATAGATGCAATACTTTGTTTTAGGAAGGGACAATTCAAACATAGATGCAATACTTTGTTTTAGAAAGAGACAATTCAAACGTAGATACAATACCTTGTTTTAGGAAGGGACAATTCAAACGTAGATACAATACCTTGTCTTAGGAAGGGACAATTCAAATGTAGATACAATACCTTGTTTTAGGAAGGGACAATTCAAACATAGATGCAATACTTTGTTTTAGGAAGGGACAATTCAAACGTAGATACAATACCTTGTTTTAGGAAGGGACAATTCAAACGTAGATACAATACCTTGTTTTAGGAAGGGACAATTCAAACATAGATGCAATACTTTGTTTTAGGAAGGGAAAATTCAAACGTAGATACAATACCTTGTTTTAGGAAGGGACAATTCAAATGTAGATACAATACCTTGTTTTAGGAAGAGACAATTCAAACGTAGATACAATACCTTGTTTTAGGAAGGGACAATTCAAACGTAGATACAATACCTTGTTTTAGGAAGGGACAATTCAAACGTAGATACAATACCTTGTTTTAAGAAGGGACAATTCAAACGTAGATACAATACCTTGTTTTAGGAAGGGACAATTCAAACGTAGATACAATACCTTGTTTTAGGAAGAGACAATTCAAACGTAGATACAATACCTTGTTTTAGGAAGGGACAATTCAAACGTAGATACAATACCTTGTTTTAGGAAGGGACAATTCAAATGTAGATACAATACCTTGTTTTAGTAAGGGACAATTCAAACGTAGATACAATACCTTGTTTTAGGAAGAGACAATTCAAACGTAGATACAATACCTTGTTTTAGGAAGAGACAATTCAAACGTAGATACAATACCTTGTCTTAGGAAGGGACAATTCAAACGTAGATACAATACCTTGCTTTAGGAAGGGACAATTCAAACGTAGATACAATACCTTGTTTTAGGAAGAGACAATTCAAACGTAGATACCATACCTTGTTTTAGGAAGGGACAATTCAAACGTAGATACAATACCTTGTTTTGGGAAAGGACAATTCAAACGTAGATACAATACCTTGTTTTAGGAAGGGACAATTCAAACATAGATGCAATACTTTGTTTTAGGAAGGGACAATTCAAACGTAGATACAATATTTTGTTTTAGGAAGAGACAATTCAAACGTAGATACAATACCTTGTTTTAGGAAGAGACAATTCAAACGTAGATACAATACCTTGTTTTAAGATTCAAACGTAGAAACAATACCTTGTTTTAAGAAGGGACAATTCAAACGTAGATACAATACCTTGTTTTAGGAAGAGAGAATTCAAATGTGGATACAATACCTTGTTTTAGGAAGGGACAATTCAAACATAGGTGCAATACCTTGTTTTAAGAAGGGACAATTCAAACGTAGATACAATACCTTGTTTTAGGAAGGGACAATTTAAATGTAGATACAATACCTTGTTTTAGGAAGGGACAATTCAAACGTAGATACAATACCTTGTTTTAGGAAGAGACAATTCAAACGTAGATACAATACCTTGTTTTAGGAAGGGACAATTCAAACGTAGATACAATACCTTGTTTTAGGAAGAGACAATTCAAATGTAGATACAATACCTTGTTTTAGGAAGGGACAATTCAAACGTAGATACAATACCTTGTTTTAGGAAGGGACAATTCAAACGTAGATACAATACCTTGTTTTAGTAAGGGACAATTCAAACGTAGATACAATACCTTGTTCTAGGAAGGGAGACAACTTATTTTGAAAAGATAGTATTGGTTGAATTGTTGATCATCACTGTTCATAATTCATAGATGGTAAGTTAAAAAGTCACCACGAAAGTTTTATGATCGTCACCTTCACTGGAGTAATCGTTACGGAATATCTGTGTCACAGAGATACGTTCTGCTTGTCGTAATCACAATCTGGTCCTTACCTCATTCATGACTTGTCATCGAGTTTGTTACACGACGGGTGCAACAAGTGTTGGAAATGCCTACCCTTCCGGAGCACACGAGTTCATCCCCGATTTTGAGTGCGGCACGTTTCGCTTATTCCTTCGATTTACGGATTTTGATAACCACTTTAGTATCTTGAAATATTGTTTTAATGTCATTCAACCACTGATAGCTCATACAAACATTTGTTCTAAACAGTGATCATGCAAATGCCTATGTTTTACAATCATTAGATACAATAAAAGCTTTCAATGATATTTAAACAGGTAATAATCGTATATAAAGAGATGGCTGATTTTAAACTTCAAAAGCTTATTCAATGCGCTCTGTTAGTCTCAACACAACAGCTCTCATGCCTTTAATACGTCGAAGGGAGAGGATTGATTAACAATCTTCTTTCTCTGTATTGACAATATGTTCGTCATCGTCTACAATAATTGTCATTCAAGCAACAATTCAGTTAGTAAATACAAAAGTGTTATAAAAGACTTAAAAATAGCAGTTTTTTCTACAGTCTATTTCTATCTGTAAATTGAATTGATGTTTGTAAACCGTCATTACTGATTTGAAGAATTCCTTTCAGATATAGAACAAAGTTGTTGATTTTAGAAAACATGACACATATATACTCATACGTAGGTATCAGACATAGACCGTGGCAGAAGTTGTTGATTTTAGAAAACATAGTAGACGGTGTTGATTTTAGAAAACATAGTAGAAATTGTTGATTTTAGAAAACATAGTAGAAATTGTTGATCTTAGAAAACATAGCAGAAGTTGTTGATTTTAGAAAACAGTAGAAGTTGTTGATTTTAAAAAACATAGTAGAAATTGTTGATTTTAGAAAACATAGTAGAAGTTGTTGATTTTAGAAAACATAGTAGAAGTTGTTGATTTTAGACAACATAGTGGTGGAGGTGTGGTCATTTGAGTAGAACTGTGGGTATTTTGGTGGAGGTGTGGTCATTTTGGTGGAGGTGTGGTAATTTTGGTGGAGATGTGGTCATTTTGGTGGAGATGTGGTGATTTGGTGGAGGTGTGGTCATTTTGGTGGAGATGTGGTCATTTTGGTGGAGATGTGGTCATTTTGGTGGAGATGTGGTCATTTTGGTGGAGGTGTGGTCATTTTGGTGGAGATGTGGTCATTTTGGTGGAGATGTGGTCATTTTGGTGGAGGTGTGGTAATTTTTGGTGGAGATGTGGTCATTTTGGTGGAGATGTGGTGATTTGGTGGAGGTGTGGTCATTTTGGTGGAGATGTGGTCATTTTGGTGGAGATGTTGTTATTTTGGTGGAGATGTGGTCATTTTGGTGGAGGTGTGGTCATTTTGGTGGAGATGTGGTCATTTTGGTGGAGATGTTGTTATTTTGGTGGAGGTGTGGCCATTTTGGTGGAGATGTGGTCATTTTGGTGGAGATGTGGTGATTTGGTGGAGGTGTGGTCATTTCGGTGGAGATGTGGTAATTTTGGTGGAGGTGTAGTCATTTTGGTAGAGGTGTGGTCATTTTGGTGGAGGTATGGTCAATTTGGTGGAGATGTGGTCATTTTGGTGGAAGTGTGATCATTTTGGTGGAGATGTTGTTATTTTGGTGGAGGTGTGGTCATTTCGATGAAGATGTGGTCATTTTGGTGGAGGTGTGATCATTTCGGTGGAGATGTGGTCATTTTGGTGGAGATGTGGTGATTTTGGTGGAGGTGTGGTCATTTCGGTGGAGATGTGGTAATTTTGGTGGAGGTGTGGTCATTTTGGTAGAGGTGTGGTCATTTTGGTGGAGGTATGGTCAATTTGGTGGAGATGTGGTCATTTTGGTGGGGGTGTGGTCATTTTGGTGGAGATGTTGTTATTTTGGTGGAGGTGTGGTCATTTCGATGAAGATGTGATCATTTTGGTGGAGGTGTGATCATTTCGGTGGAGATGTGGTAATTGTGGTGGAGTTGTGGTAATTTCGGTGGAGATGTGGTCATTTGGGTGGAGGTGTGGTCATTTGGGTGGAGATGTGGTAATTTTGGTGAAGGTGTGGTCATTTTGGTGGAGATGTTGTTATTTTGGCGGAGATGTGGTCATTTCGATGAAGATGTGGTCATTTTGGTGGAGGTGTGGTCATTTTGGTGAAGATGTGGTCATTTTGGTGGAGATGTGGTCATTTTGGTGGAGGTGTGGTCATTTTGGTGAAGGTGTGCTCATTTTAAGTGGAAGCTTTAATTGGTTTGTATCTGTATTTTCATTGTTAACCAACAGGAAACATTGTACCTACAATGTCAAATATTTAATTTCTCTGATTAGTTAACATTGTGCCTGGATTATCAGAAAATTTGTCTTTCCGATGCAGAAGGTATGCCGATGTTGTTTTTTTCCCACCACTCATACTATTTTTCCATCGGGATGGTTTTAACAAGTTTCGTGATACACATTGAAATATAGCCTTTATTTGTCAACAGTAAATATCATTTATTGAAAGTATAATGTATAATGTTTGAAAAATACGATAGTGTCATCGTAATTTTGACATGAACGGGCACACACGACATTTCTGTGAGATGATGATGATGTCTTTTTTGTATTACACTGAAACACCAAATGTAAGATTTTTATACGCTAGCTCACTAAGAATAAAATCAGAGGTAGTCGTGTCATTCTACTCGAACATATTATCTATCCTGACTCCAGCCCTACCATTAGCTCGCCAACCATTACACTCTGACGAGTGCTATGAAGGTAAGTTTCTGTACCTAGAAAATATTGGATAATCTCTAAAGGAAAGTGAAACAAATAATATTGTATTTTGAAGAGATGACTTATTTATATGTTTTTTTTTTTATATAATGCGACAGAGGATTTCCAGGAAATTGAAACAAATAATAATCATGCTATGACGTGATGGCTTACTTGAAATCTCTAAAGCTTTAATCACTTTACTAAATACACAATGACTTCTCTATCGTGGTACAAACTAGGATTGATTAAAACAACTTCCTTTCTCTGGAATAACAATAAGGTTGTCATACTACGTAGACACGAACTAACGAAATCAACGTCCATAATTACTATACCATAGACACTTGGTAATATATATCAAGTAGACTCAAAATAAACCTCACACAGAATATCGAAGGGGGGATAAAAAATGTGGACATTCCAGAGAAACTGGCAACATTGGGAACACAAGACGAAGACAAACAAAACAAAAACACAACATAATATGTATTTGACACCACTATGCGTAAACAAACACAAAAAGAGTAAATAAGATATGAGCCCTCCTACAAAAAAATAATATGTCTACTTCAACTGATGTCTAACATAAAACTGAATTGAACAAAATAAATGTTTTTGTAAATCGGTATAATCAATTTTAACAAATTGTCGTTCGTAATAAAACACGATCGAACTAATATAATAAGTAATGATATATATAGGGGAGAGTAGGGTTGAATGTGAGAGGTACTAGAAACCATGTTGTAATGATTGAAATAACGTTATATTGTAAATTATTACAGACGACATTTTCATTTAATTTGTGGTGGATAGAATTGCATGTGAAAGACATGTTTGATTATTTTACTACGGAAAAACTGAATTCATAATCAGAGAGTATTCTTGTTATTATTATTGGGTAATATATAATCAGTGCCGGATTTAACATCGTGCTTAGGTGTGCTTAAGCACAGGACCCCCTCGGCCAACGGGGCCATCTTCCTGCCAAAAAAAAAATACGATCGATTTTCGCAGTGTACATGTCTGACCTAATATAGCGTAATATTTCAACTATTCCTAAATTTCCTGATCACGCCTAATTGCCTGTGTAGGGCTAATGGGTATACCTCCTTTAGGACCCAAGTAAGGAGCATAATAACTTAACTAGCAGAGGGTCTCATTTGTCCTAAATCCGGCACTGAATATATTCATACAGCTGTAATTATTGCTTGCATTAAAGCAATCATGATATTAGTATGACAAACAAATTAAGAGCATAACCAGTACGTAGGCGTCATACTGTTGATGGCTTCTTCGTGAGTGATCACCTCGTGCTTCAAGTGATGACAGAGCAGTTGATACACAATACATGGGTCAGATTGTTATATTGTATCAACCTATACCCCCTCTTTGTCCTTAAATGTACCTTTTGCTCGCAGTTACACTTTATATAGAGGTTCATATAATATGAACTATTCATTAAATAGAGAAAATGATACTACTCTTAATAGACAGTGATATGTTTTACAGTGGCTTTTAAGGCAGGGTTGACTATATATTGTGTAAATGTACATAGTTACTGATATATCTACTGGTATACCACATATTCTGCTGATTTTTATAGAATGTAGAAGAAAGTAGGAATTACTGTTTAAAGAATAGAGAGAAATATTTTCATACAACGTAGCATTATTCAGTAGTTCTATTTGGTAACAAAAATACAACTATCTAGAGTTTTGTTGTGTGTCGCTGTATTGGTACTTATTACAATACAGTGGTACCACCAATACTAATGATTCCATGTTACTAATTCATTGTTTTACACTATTTAATGATATCACTTGAGTGACTTAGTAATATCTCATATGTTATTTAAAAATCTATTTAAAATTGGATCTCAGTTTTCAATATTTCTATACTTTTGTCCTAGTTAAGATGGCGAAACAAAGGGTGGAGTTAAGAATAAATATTGGTTACTGTAACGCAGGGCGTTACAAATGTCCCCCAAACGAACAATGCAAGTACTAGTGGTATGAATGAAGAATAGTGTGAGAACATAGCCAGAAATAATTAGAGCCCAGTTTTTGACTCTATCATGTCTATAGTTATGCTATGTTACCCTACAATGTGCTACAATAAACTAGTAAGCAAAGCAAGAAAAAAATGGCTTCAATTGTCTGCCATCATCTACAACACCAGTAATGGAGATGTTAGAAGACTATATTATTAGCATGAAATCAAATGCAAAAGATGTTTGTCATACACTATTATATTAATAAGCAAATATTAGATAACTATTTGCATAATAAGTCTGAAAAGATATGATTATTGTTAATCTTTGTGTTAAATTGAGGGGTTTTGCAGTTTCCATGGCAACAGCAGGCATTTTGAAATTTCCAAGCCTCAAAACCATTCATACACATGCCATGCAACATTTCTATTAAGTTTCATCCAATTCCGAGCACTTTAAATTTTTCACGTTTTTTAAGCCTCAAAATTATGTGTACACATGTCAGACAAAATTTCTGGAAAATTTCATCCAATTTCGAGCACCATAGCAAACCAACGATGAATATCAATTCGCAACATCATAATCTACTTGGAAGCCAAATTTTGACCAAATCGGAGGATTTTTGTATTTGGTGGCCATTTTGCACCTTGGTTACCATGGCAACGGCCACCATTTTGAATTTGTTCAACCCCCCAATAGCTGCCACATACTACGGGGGATATTCCTACAAAGTGGATCATAATATGGCTCCCAAACCATGGATATCAATTCCCAACATCAAAATCTACTTGGAAACCAAATTTCGCCCAAATCGGAGGATTTTTGTATTTTGGCGGTCATTTTGGATTCAAAATGGCCGCCATAGCAAACCAATGAAGAATATCAATTCGCAACATCATAATCTACTTGGAAGCCAAATTTCGCCCAAATCGGAGGATTTTTGTGTTTGGTGGCCATTTTGTACCTTGGTTACCATGGCAACGGCCGCCATTTTGAAATTTTTCAACCCCAAAAGCTGCCACACACTACGGTGGATATTCCTACAAAGTTTCATGAAGTTTGATGAAAGGAATCCAAAAGAAATTAAATCCCCCTTTTTTGTTTCCATGACAACTGCGACAAAGCTTGTCCAACCGATTCCGATTTTTTTGGCTTATCTCGTTCCACCAGATGTGGATGTTGTTCCTATCAAGTTTCATCAATTTCTGTTCGGCGAGTAACCTGCTATGATCATTTTTGTGCTTTTAATTTTTTTAGTATTTTGGCCGTTTCCATGGCAACGGCGGCCATTTTAAAAATTCCGAAAGTATTCTGCACATCTACTCATAGTGCTTAACATTCCTGTGAAGTTTCATTGATTTCCGTTCAGTAGTCGCCGGGAAATGTCTCGGATAAACTTTTGGCGGAAGAATGAAAGAAGAAGAAGAATAAGAAACGGAGCAAACACATATTTTATTGAAAAAACGCCGAATTTGCATGTGTAATAAAAGCATAATTTGCGGCGTGTTATTTGCCTCCGGGGCAATAACATTTTACTACGAGGGCAATAATATACAATTACTGTCTTTTGTTGAGGTAAATGTGCAGTGTTATTAACTTTTGTGAAAACAGATATTCACTGAGCCCGAAGGGCGAGGTGAATTTCTTAGTTTTTCAAAAGCCATAGCACTCACATTTACTGAAACAGAAAACAGTGATTGTTTTATTCTATTATCCGATTATAACATAGAATACTCTTCTCAGTTTCTCTCTTTGATACATGTACTTCGTCATAACATCATATTGATCAAGTTCAAGTGTAGTAATTGTTTTATTACATAAGATTCTTTTTGTCCTTAATTTTGAAATCTTATGAAAATTTTGAATTTTTTTTTTTATTTTTTTAAATGTTTGACATTTTGAAATTTTTTGAAAATTTTGAAATTTTGAACTTTAAATTTAAGAAAAATTAAAATCTAAAATTGCGATTTGATTGGACGATATAAATATCGGGTTTTCCCTTTTCTAAAAAATATGCCGCACGAGGCATTTTCCGCGTTATCGGAGTCAATAGCATTTTTCTCGAGTCAATAGCCTTTTTTATTCATTTGGCTGTCTGTAATTTATTTATTAGTATAAATTTATTATAGAATAACATGTTATCTGCCCTGGCAAAATATGTGATAAATAGATTAATACATGGCCTTTTTCATATTGCCCTTGTCATCAACCCTCGACTGATATCGTCCCTCGGGGCCGATATCAAGGTCTCGAGCTGATAACAAGGGCAATATGAAAAAGGCCATGTATTAATCTATAAATATTTAACCCATTTAAGGACGTAAATATAAATAACTATGAAAGTTTGTAGAATTTTTTTTATTGAATCGAACGGTATCGATGCACTTATTCGAGCACCACAAATGACATTATAGGTTTTGGGCCTTGTAGTATATCATATTGCATTCGCAAGTTCATGCAATATGATATACTGCTCTGGACAATATTCACCAATGCTCATGCAATGACCAGTTAATTGATTTTTTATATTGATTTTGTATTTCCCAAATAAGAATTACGTAAAAACATCAAACTATATTTTTGTTAACTTTCTAAGTATTCTGCTGCAGTATGGTGACTCACTGAGTATTCTGCTACAGTATGATGACTCACTGATTATTCTGCTACACCTATGTAGTGAGTATTCTGCTACAGTATGGTGACTCCCGGAGTATTATTCTACATGATGGTGACTCACTGAGTATTCTGCTACAGTATGGTGACTCCCGGAGTATTATTCTACATGATGGTGACTCACTGAGTATTCTGCTACAGTATGGTGACTCCCGGAGTATTATTCTACATGATGGTGACTCACTGAGTATTCTGCTACAGTATGGTGACTCATTGAGTATTCTGCTACAGTATGGTGACTCACTGAGTATTATGTTACAGTATGGTGACTCACTGAGTATTCTGCTACAGCATGGTAACTCACTGAGTATTCTGCTACATGATGGTTACTCACTGAGTATTCTGCTACAGTATGGTGACTCACTGAGTATTCTGCTACAGTATGGTGACTCACTGAGTATTCTGCTGCAGTATGGTGACTCACTGAGTATTCTGTTACAACATGGTAACTCACTGAGTATTCTTCTACATAATGGTTACTCACTGAGTATTCTGTTACAGCATGGTGATCCCCTGAGTATTCCGCTAGAGTATGTTGACTCACTGAGTATTCTGCTACAGTATGGTGACTCACTGAGTACTCTGCTACAGTATAGTGACCCACTGAGTATTCTGCTACAGTATGGTGACTCACTGAGTATTCTGCTGCAGTATGGTGACTCACTGAGTATTCTGCTACAACATGGTAACTCACTGAGTATTCTTCTACATAATGGTTACTCACTGAGTATTCTGTTACAGCATGGTTACAGCATGGTGACTCCCTGAGTATTCCGCTACAGTATGTTGACTCACTGAGTATTCTGCTACAGTATGGTGACTCACTGAGTACTCTGCTACAGTATAGTGACCCACTGAGTATTCTGCTACAGTATGGTGACTCACTGAGTATTATTCTACATGATGGTGACTCACTGAGTATTTTGTTACAGTATGGTGACTCACTGGGTATTCTGGTACAGTATGGTGACTCACTGAGTATTCTGCTACAGTGTGGCGACTCACTGAGTATTCTGCTACAGTATGGTGACTCACTGGGTATTCTGCTACAGTGTGGCGACTCACTGAGTATTCTGCTGCAGTATGGTGACTCACTGAGTATTCTGCTACAGTATGGCGACTCACTGAGTATTCTGCTACAGTATGGTGACTCACTGAGTATTCCGCTACAGCATAGTTATACACCGATTGAGATCTTTTACTTGATTAGGTTGAATCTCCTTTCATGTCATTTTCAAGTTTGCATTCGTCATTTTGGTTTTTTCCCCATTTACATAAACAAATAGACAAAACATTGTCGTGATCTGCTTTAAATTAATGACAGTCTGCTGTAATAATTATTTCACATGCAATCTATCGTTTTCATTAGATTTTTTATCTAGACATCACTCTGAAAATCTTAGGTGTTAGATCAAGATAGACGATGTATAGTGTCAATCTGTCTGACGTGTGGAAGTTGAGTCAGAAACTTCACCTTTACCGAGATTAACATTATAGTCACAGAATTACAATTGTACATGACAAATCAAATTGGAAATTAGTGAATTAGTGACTCACTGATTATTCTGCTACACTGATTTAGTGAGTATTCTGCTACAGTATGGTGACTCCCTGAGTATTCTGCTACAGTATGGTGACTCACTGAGTATTCTGCTGCAGTATGGTGACTCATTGAGTATTCTGCTACAGTATGGTGACTCACTGAGTATTCTGCTACAGTATGGTGACTCACTGAGTATTCTGCTACAGCATGGTAACTCACTGAGTATTCTTCTACATAATGGTTACTCACTGAGTATTATGTTACAGCATGGTGACTCCCTGAGTATTTTGCTACAGTATGGTGACTCACTGAGTATTCTGCTACAGTATGGTGACTCACTGAGTACTCTGCTACAGTATAGTGACCCACTTAGTATTCTGCTACAGTATGGTGACTCACTGAGTATTATTCTACATGATGGTGACTCACTGAGTATTTTGTTACAGTATGGTGACTCACTGAGTATTCTACTACAGTATGGTGACTCACTGAGTATTCTGCTACAGTATGGTGACTCACTTAGTATTCTGCTACAGTATGGTGACTCACTGAGTATTCTGCTACAGTATGGTGACTCACTGAGTATTCCACTATAACATAGTTATACACCGATTGAGATCTTTTACTTGATTAGGTTAAATCTCCTTTCATGTCATTTTCAAGTTTGCATTCATCATATTAGTTTTTTCCCCATTTACATAAACAAATAGACAAAACATTGTCGTGATCTGTTTTAAATTAATGACAGTCTGCAGTAATAATTATTTCCCATACAATCTATCGTTTTCATTAGATTTTTTATCTAGACATCACTCTGAAAATCTTAGGTGTTAGATCAAGATAGACGATGTATAGTGTCAATCTGTCTGACGTGTGGAAGTTGAGTCAGAAACTTCACCTTTACCGAGATTAACATTATAGTCACAGAATTACAATTGTACATGACAAATCAAATTGGAAATTAGTGAATTAGTGACTCACTGATTATTCTGCTACACTGATTTAGTGAGTATTCTGCTACAGTATGGTGACTCCCTGAGTATTCTGCTACAGTATGGTGACTCACTGAGTATTCTGCTGCAGTATGGTGACTCATTGAGTATTCTGCTACAGTATGGTGACTCACTGAGTATTCTGCTACAGTATGGTGACTCACTGAGTATTCTTCTACATAATGGTTACTCACTGAGTATTATGTTACAGCATGGTGACTCCCTGAGTATTTTGCTACAGTATGGTGACTCACTGAGTATTCTGCTACAGTATGGTGACTCACTGAGTACTCTGCTACAGTATAGTGACCCACTTAGTATTCTGCTACAGTATGGTGACTCACTGAGTATTATTCTACATGATGGTGACTCACTGAGTATTTTGTTACAGTATGGTGACTCACTGAGTATTCTACTACAGTATGGTGACTCACTGAGTATTCTGCTACAGCATGGTGACTCACTTAGTATTCTGCTACAGTATGGTGACTCACTGAGTATTCTGCTACAGTATGGTGACTCACTGAGTATTCCACTATAACATAGTTATACACCGATTGAGATCTTTTACTTGATTAGGTTAAATCTCCTTTCATGTCATTTTCAAGTTTGCATTCATCATATTAGTTTTTTCCCCATTTACATAAACAAATAGACAAAACATTGTCGTGATCTGTTTTAAATTAATGACAGTCTGCAGTAATAATTATTTCACATACAATCTATCGTTTTCATTAGATTTTTTATCTAGACATCACTCTGAAAATCTTAGGTGTTAGAACAAGATAGACGATGTATAAAGTGTCAATCTGTCTGACGTGTGGAAGTTGAGTCAGAAACTTCACCATTACCGAGATTAACATTATAGTCACAGAATTACAATTGTACATGACAAATCAAATTGGAGATTAGTGAATTCATATCAATTACACGTGATATTTACCACGTAATACGACAGATAAAAACATTTCATGCATCAATTTTCGTGATAAGTTTAGAATCAATAGCACTTATGTTGATAAGAGACGTTCAACTAGAAAATGCATGTTTAGGAAGAGGCTGTTTAACCTTATTGAGTGACAAGTATATGTTTGCATCGTGTAAGATTAACCTTTAACAGGAAATCAACAGATGGTAAAGGAAATGTAACATCACTTTATACCTCATAGATGTCATGCTTAGTCAAACAGATTGTAACCACTTTAGGTATTACGTGCTATATGAATCCCTCCAGGGAATATATAAAACTGTATTAATAGTGTTCTGCTTACTTTCAATCATGATATGGACGACACGTTGACGGGGAGATAGCGACAATTGGCATGCACAGTGCGATAACTATCGGTGCTAATTTCAAACACTGGGGTGAATATTTCTCATGTTGATATCAACGGGTAACATAGTTTTTATTGTTTTGCCGGAAAGGCGGTTGGCGGGAGGGGTGTCAAACTCAAATAGTAGTATAGCTGTATTGAGATCAAACATATACCAGTGCAAAATGTTTGATGATTCAAAAGATTTGATTTGATTTGATTTATTGTGTTTAACATCATTTTCAGCAATATTTCAGCTGGAGTACCCGGAGAGAACCACCGACCATGGACAAGCAACTGGTAAACTTTATCACTTGCGATTCAAAAGAGGGACAAAAGAAGACAAACAATGGTCAATAAAACACTACGCAGAAAACTAAAGATTGAATATGTTCCAAAGGGCTAAGTAATTCCTGCTCCACTAAGTGTTACCTGTCGTGTTACTCGTGGTAAAAATCCGTTAATAAGTCGACATATATAATATTCGATGATAAGTCATGAACGAGGAAATAAGAACATTGATACTAAAATAATTGAGCATCATACAAATGTGTATATTATGCAAAAACACATTTTAATTTTAAACAGTATTTAATAAAATGTGGAATGGGAAGGGATATGGCATAGTAAAGAACTGTGGAATGAGGAGTACTGTGGGATGGTAGGACTGGTGTAGGGAACAATGTTGCATGTGGAGGAATGACATATGGAGAGAAATATTGTATATGGAGGATGATAGTAGAAAGAGGATATGTGGTACATGTGGGGAGGAGTGTAATATGAGAATAATGTGGTATGGGGCGGATGATCGTAGAAAGAGAATATGTGGGGAGGAGCACAGGTGCTCGCAGTTATATTTTCACATCACCAGGTATGTATTAAAAAGAAGAAGGGAGGACACTTTTTGGGGAGCCAAAAGTGAAAGTAGAGTTTCGGCAACTTTTTTCTCTTCAAAAACGGTTTAGTTTTTGTTCTTCCCATGAAATTAATGCAAATATCGATGTTTTTTGCTGATTGACTGGTTAACAGTGGAATAACACTCGTTTTTAAATTCTAAGCGGTTTGGACAACTTCTTATCATACTCAATTCCGGTTTATACGAACTAGATATCAAGGTGAGTTTTCATTGGTCGAAGGATTTAAACTGGCATTTTTGCGTGAAATTATTTACTCATCTTCTCAAAAGATGTTCTTTAAAATGCTGTCTTCCTATATTTCCAGATTGATTGAGACAAGGACAAAATATATTTTAATGCAAGAGATTTAAGTTGTCTTTTTTTCAACTTTTTAAAATTATATTTCGATTTTTTTATTTCTATCAATATTATTAAGTCCGTAGAAACCGGAATTGAGTATGATAAGAAGTTGTCCAGACCGCTTGGAATTTAAAAACGAGTGTTATTCCACTGTAAACCAGTCAATCTGCCAAAAAACAACGATATATGTATTAATATTATGGTAAAAACAAAGACTAAACCGTTTTTGAAGCGAAAAAAGGTGCCGAAATTCTACTTTCACCTTGGGCAGCAAAAAAAGTGTCCTCCCTTCTCTTTTAACATATACCTGGCGATGTGAAAATATAACTGCGAGCCCCTGTGGGGAGGAGTGTGTTATGATAATAATGTGGTATGGGGTGGATGATCGTAGAAAGAGGATACGTGAGAAGGAGTGCGATATGATAATAATGTGGTATGCGGCGAATGATCGTAGAAAGAGGATATGTGGTGCATGTAGGGAGGAGTGTAATATGATAATAATGTGGTATGGGGCGCATGATCGTAGAAAGAGGATATATGGGGAGGAGTGTGATATGATAATAATGTGGTATGGGACGGATAATCGTAGAAAGAGGATATGTGGTGCATGTAGGGAGGAGTGTGATATGATAATAATGTAGAATGGGGCGGATGATCGTAGAAAGAGGATATGTGGATTGATTGATTGATTGATTGATTGATTGATTGATTGATTGATTGATTGATTGATTGATTGATTGATTGAATGATTGATTGATTGATTGATTGATTGATTGATTGATTGATTGATTGATTGATTGATTGATTGATTGATTGATTGATTGATTGATTGATTGATTGATTGATTGATTGATTGATTGATTGATTGATTGATTGATTGATTGATTGATTGACGTCCAGCGAGCAATTTTTCAGCTATATTCAGGACGAGAACATTTAAAAATTTAAACACCACGGCACTCGAAACAAGGAAAGGTGATGGGTATGGACGGATAATTTAGCCAGTGCAAAAGGTCTCCTATGGACCACTCATCATGAGCATAATGCTCAAAATGAGCTGTTACACTGGGTTCTTTAACGTGCGAAGAGGGTGCCAATCTCTCAACACGGGACCTCGGTTTTATTTACGTCTCATCCGAAAGACGGGTTGGTTGTGAATGTATACATCCCGCACAACCGACGGACGTCCCTTCAAGCAGAAGAAGCTCTCGGTTCCATTTATATACCCCAGGGTTCCCGCGGGGTTGACCCCTTTTAGAGGATTAGTGCCTCTAGGGCGGAGCAACCTGGTGCCTATTCTACCCCCGGCACACCCTCTATGAGAATAATGTGGTATGGGGAGGACTATGGTATGAGAAGGAATGTGGTAAAGGGAGGAATACGTATTGGGAGGACTGTGCTATGAGAAGAATGTTGTATGGGGAGGAATGTATTATGCGAATAATATGGTATGGGGAAGAGAGTGGTATGAGAAGGAATGTGGCATGGGGGAGGAAGGACTGTGATATTATGAGAAAGAAAATGGTATTAGGAGGATAGTGGTATGGGAGGATATGCGATATGGGGAGGAATGTGGTATGGAGTGTATTAATATAAGGGGATAATGTGGTATCAAGATGGCTAGGGCATAGGGCATCTTTGTTTCAAAATAATAAATTTCCCAAAGAAAAATATAGTATCAGATTTAAATGTAAACCTCATGTGTCTCTTTGTGTCATACTTAAAACGGTAAATATTGAATTTAGTGCACACGAAACGTCATGTAAGTGATGACTAAATTTACCAGAGTTATCTAACATGATTCCATCAATGTACAGTGTATCTAAACGTGACAACACGAGTTGACATTAAAGTTAACTAACAATCAGTAATCAATTTAATTAATGTCAAGTGATTAAATAATAGTCTAAACGGTTTCAAAACCTTAACTAAGATAATTAAGTTGATTTTAGTAGAAGCCTTCATTTCACTTCTACGGAATCTGATTGCTCCTTTGGTATCTTCAAACTCTTTTTATGTACCTTCTATTTTCCTGTTTAGTAATGAGTTAGTTATGTCTAACATAATGGTTCCATATATTTTCATAAATATTTTGATATCAATGTAACAATTTTCATTTACGCCTATCTGTTGTGAAAGGCTAGGGTTTGTTTTCTGTTTCATGTTTACCTATTGCGTCGTTCAAGAAAAGTTTGAAGATATTAAAGTGGTCATCGAAGAAGGACAGACAATACAAAGGTCAAAAGAAAAAGGGCAAAAGGACAAACAATGATCTAAGCCAACCACAAAAGATTGAGCAACACTGTCCCCACAACAAAACCGAGTGACGATGCTCCCGAGAAGTAAGCAGTTCCTGCTACACTAGTGACACCCGTCTTGTTACAAACACTATCTATGTGTGCAAATATTGTGTGTGTCATTTTGTCTGAACATGGCATGTGTTTGTCTTTTTGTGTGAACATGGCATGTGCTTGTCTTTTTGTGTGAACATGGCATGTGTGTGTCTTTTTGTGTGAACATGGTATGTGTTTGTCTTTTTGTGTGAACATGGCATGTGTGTGTGTCTTTTTGTATGAACATGGCATGTGTTTGTCTTTTTGTGTGAACATGGCATGTGTTTGTCTTTTTGTGTGAACATGGCATGTGTTTGTCTTTTTGTGTGAACATGGTATGTGTTTGTCTTTTTGTGTGAACATGCCATGTGTTTGTCTTTTTGTGTGAACATGGCATGTGTTTGTCTTTTTTTGTGAATATGGCATGTGTTTGTCTTTTGGTATAAACATCGTACTTGTGTTATTTCGTAAGATTGTGGATATCAAGGACAAGCTAATTCATACGATTAGAAATTGAGGGTGCAGTTCGGTATTAAGAACGAACGTTTCCGACAAAAGAAATGATTTCAATTTCCCCGTTGTGATCTTCCATCTATGTGTAGCAACGTTCCAGCAGCACATGTATATGGGATATATCTTTCTACATGAAGTATTTTTCAGGCATAGTTAGGTTGTTCGGAGCTGCTCTCTACCTGGTGTTTGTACCATGCGTGGTTAGGATTTTCGAGGTTAGGTTTATTGGTAATGGTGTTTAACGCCACTTTCAACAATATTTCAGTTATATCGCTGCGGTCAGTTTTATTGGTGGAGGAAACCGGAGTACCCGGAGACAACCACCGACATTTCGCAAGTCACTGACAAACTTTATCACATTGTTTTTCGGAACTGCTGATTACATGAACTTTGTATTCTTCGGGGATGAGGTCGAAATAATTTTGTGTAATTTATGGCTTGATTGATATAAGCTTAATAATACCATTTAAAATCGATTTTCTAAACAATGACTATTGTAATAAACAAATAACAATCTAATGTAACCAGTTTATATACATTACCTGAGAGATTATATGTCATCAGGGAGATTAAAATGTTTTATAAATGTCTACATTAGTATGTGATCAATACCAATACATTTGGACAGGGAATTATTTTGAGAAATATGGCCATTTAACCTTCTAAAATAATTTAATAATTGTTATAATCGCTTGGATAACAATTGAGATAGAATTATATGATATCTAGATTATAATAATATTTGTTGTAACAGCACCACAGGGAAATTATCTTCACAGATTTCATATTTTGTTTCCCATACATTATTTATACCGATAAAGGGCAAATAGATATTTTGTCAGATGAACTGGATGAAATAATGTCACGAGAAAAGTTTTAAAAAGAAATACTATGCAAAAAAAACTCAGTAGACAAAATGAAGACTACAAGAATTAGGGACTGCAACAGCCTATGATTGTGACAAAATTGATGGTATAGGTATCCTATCTAGCCATACATCATGTAGATCGGTAAATGTGATGAATATTTCCAACTCTGCTCCTCGGTGTAAACGAAGCCATGGTCATCATCATTATACTTTAAGATTTTTCACTAAATGACCTTCTGCCATTTATGCAGAAACCGTTGGGTATGTATCACATTCGCTCGAAACTATTTTCACTACCCCGATCCTTTAATGGCACGTTCTGCTATATAGATGATGTCCTTTCTCTAAAGAATTCTAGGTTTTGGTGATTTTGTTGATCGCATCTATCCCACTGAGCTTGAAATAAAGGATACCACATATACAGATATAGATCTGCTTCATACCTTTACATACACCTCGAAATTGACAGTGAGGGGCGGTTTAAGAAATAATTTTTACAACAAAAGAGATGATTCCAATTTTTCTCTTTGTGAACTTTTCCTTTATATGTAGCAACATTCCAGCAACACCTGCATATGGAGTATATCTCTCTCAGTTGATTCGCTATTTAAGAACTTGTGGTTCCTATCAGGATATCCTTGATAGAGGCTTGCTGTTAACAATGAAGATGCAGAACCAAGGGTTCCTAGTGGTCAAGTTAAGTCATCGCTTCGAAAATTTTGCTGTCGCCACCATGACTTTGTTAACCGTTAGGGAATATCTGTGTCACAAATGATCACTGATGTGTTCCGTTTGTCGTAATCACAATCCGGTACTTTCCTCATTCGTTGCTTATCACCGGGTTTATAACAGGAGTAAAACGACGGGTGCCACATGTGAGGCAGGAGCTTCTTACCCATCCAGAGCACCTGAGTCCACTCCGGTTTTTATTGGGGTTGGTGTTTCTCGACCTTTGATTTTCTGCGTAGTGTTTTATGGATCATTGTTTGTACTTTTTCTGTTGGTCATTGCATTGTCTGTCCTTCGATATACGGCTTCTGGTATCTTCAATCTTTTCTTAAATTTTTATGTTGTACCTAAGACAGTGTCTTAGATAATTGTTGACATCTCAATGGTTGAATATTAAGAAAACAATAATCAGGATCATAGATAGACTCCGGTGAAAAATAAATGATATTCTTAATTCAATAAAAGCATATCAATTATTGGTTCTCGCCATATCAATTATTGATTCTCGTTGAGATTAATGACACTGTAGATTACACAAGGACAATCAAGTTGTACGGAATGATCAGTCTGATGCTACACTAAAGCCGTCATGTACTGTTAATGAATCACGAACAATAATTACATTACTTGGAGTGTGTTGCCTATAGAGCACATGTGTTGCACAAACCTTCCCGGGGCACCTCGGTTTTGTTTATTTAATGTTTGGAGGATGTTACTGTTGTTGTTGTTACTGTTGTTGTTGTTGTTGTTTTTATTGTTACTGTTGTTTATGTTGTTGTTTATGTTGTTGTTGCTGCTGCTGTTGTTGTTTATGTCGTTGCTGTTGTTGTTGTTGCTGATGTTGTTGTTGCTGCTGCTGTTGTTGCTTATGTCGTTGTTGTTGTTGTTGCTGCTGCTGTTGTTGCTTATGTCGTTGCTGTTGTCGTTGCTGCTGCTGTTGTTGTTTATGTCGTTGCTGTTGTTGTTGCTGCTGCTGTTGTTGTTTATGTCGTTGCTGATGTTGTTGTTGTTGCTGCTGCTGTTGTTACTTATGTCGTTGCTGTTGTTGTTGCTGCTGCTGTTGTTGCTTATGTCGTTGCTGTTGTTGTTGCTGCTGCTGTTGTTGTTTATGTCGTTGCTGTTGTTGCTGTTGTTGTTGCTGCTGATGTTGTTGTTGTTGCTGCTGATGTTGTTGTTGTTGCTGTTGCTGTTGTTGTTTATGCTGTTGCTGTTTTTGCTTTTTTATCAGTGATGTGTTGTTATAAGAATGTTCCTTTACACGTATAATATTCTTTTCTTTATTTTCCATAATATTCTCTATTGCAGTACTATGTTTTCTATGTTCATCTCTCAATTCAGAAGAACTGAGAACGAAACCAAAGATCGATGATGATTTATTTCTAATTAATACTACTAAAGTAACTTTGATGGCATTGCTTAATATACCGTGCTGTAACGTCTTCTAGATATCAACACTTAATTAAGGAAAGTCGATTTAACAATTCAGGAAAGTGATATGTGGAAGTGAACGCTAATGGTATCATAAAATTCCTAATTGGTAAAAAAGCAGCATTAAACCAAGAAAAATAGTACCCAGTAGTGTACAGTGAACTACATTCTAAAAGCTATGTAATATAATAATTATTCTTAAATGTCACTGACTGAAGCGAAAATGCTACCGAGGATGGAATTTACAAGAGAAAAATCACACCCATGGGTCATCAACAAGATCTATATAGATATATTATTGAATATAGTATTAAATATTATAAATAAACTGAAAAACAAATCAAAGAATACCACACTATCTGTAAACTTATTTCATTATTGAATCCTAAGGCACTGTCAGATTTTATGCCATTTACCTAGAAATTCACAGTAAAATCTCCAAACTGCAAAACAAAGAGTGTCTTTAAATTAGATGCTATGTCATACCGTAGTTACAGTGCATTGACTCCGGCTTGTAACTCTGTTAATCTTGATTCGTCAGAGAGTCTAACCATCATTTTAGCACTGAATTGTTAAGTCAGTGATCTTCCCATGGGTACTTTGGACCATTTATTAGCACAGATAGCGAAATTAACTCACAAACGGTCCATTCAATCTCAAAGACAAACCATTCATTCAGACAAAAAAAAAGGATATTAACTCTCGAACAGACCATTCATTCATACAGATGATGAAAACAAAGTCACAAATGAACCATTCAACCTGACATATAATGACATAAAGTCATGAACAGACCATTCAACCTGACATATAATGACATAAAGTCATTAACGGACCATTCAACCTGACATATAATGACATAAGTCATGAACAAACCATTCAACCTGACATATAATGACATAAAGTCATGAACAGACCATTCAACCTGACATATAATGACATAAAGTCATGAACAGACCATTCAACCTGACATATAATGACATAAAGTCATGAACAGACCATTCAACCTGACATATAATGACATAAAGTCATGAACAGACCTTTCAATCTGACATATAATGGCATAAAGTCATGAACAGACCATTCAACTTGATATATAATGACATAAAGTCATTAACGGACCATTCAACCTGACATATAATGACATAAGTCATGAACAAACCATTCAACCTGACATATAATGACATAAAGTCATGAACAGACCATTCAACCTGACATATAATGACATAAAGTCATGAACAAACCATTCAACCTGACACATAATGACATAAAGTCATGAACAGACCATTCAACCTGACATATAATGACATAAAGTCATGAACAGACCATTCAACCTGACATATAATGACATAAAGTCATGAACAGACCATTCAACCTGACATATAATGACATAAGTCATGAACAGACCATTCAACCTGGCATATAATGACATAAAGTCATGAACAGACCTTTCAACCTGACATATAATGGCATAAAGTCATGAACAGACCATTCAACCTGACATATAATGAAAGAACGTCATGAATGAACCATTTATTCTGTAAAATAAAGAAATAAAAGTCATGAACAGTCCATTCATTCATACAGATGATGTAAACAAAGTCACAAATGGAACATTCAACCTGACATATAATGACATAAAGTCATGAACAGACCATTCAACCTGATATATAATGACATAAAGTCATGAACAGACCATTTAACCTGACATATAATGACATAAAGTCATGAACAGACCATTCAATCTGACATATAATGAAAGAACGTCATGAATGGACCATTCATTCTCTAAAATAAGGAATTAAAGTCATGAACAGGCCATTCATTCTGACAGATAATTGAATAAAAGTCACAAATTTCATTTACACGGGATATATATATATATATATATATATATATATATATGTAGATTCATTTCTCCAGGGTACTTTACTTCATTACAATAACAATATCTACAATTTGATTATCTTGTATTAACAATGTTTTGTTTGTTTGTAATCCTCCAAGTCTTCTGTGAGTAATCTAAATGTGTTAATCCATTCAAAATAAAACATTGCAATTTATAAAACTATGTGTGCAGATAATTTGTGGACTATAAACAGTCAATGTGCTAAAAATCATTACAAAGTCATTCTACGTGGTAATGAATGGCCACTTTAGATACATTATGTAAATATTATTCTCTCTTTCATCTATCTGTAATTAATTAGAATTAAGTAATCTATAATTGTATTTGTAAATAACTAATTGTAATTCTGTAGCTCTCAATCACCTTATATTAAGCGTAGTAACACTGAGAGATAAAGATTAAGTGTAGTAATATTGAGAGATAAAGATTAAGTGTAGTGACATTGAGAGATAAAGATTAAGTGTAGTAACATTGAGAGATAAAGATTAAGTGTAGTAACATTGAGAGATAAATATTAAGTGTAGCAACATTGAGAGATAAAGATTAAGTGTAGTAATATTGAGAGATAAAGATTAAGTGTAGTAATATTGAGAGATAAAGATTAAGTGTAGTAACATTGAGAGATAAATATTAAGTGTAGCAACATTGAGAGATAAAGATTAAGTGTAGTAACGTTGAGAGATAAAGATTAAGTGTAGTAATTTTGAGAGATAAAGATTAAGTGTTGTATCATTGAGAGATACAGATTAAGTGTAGTAACATTGAGAGATAAATATTAAGTGTAGCAACATTGAGAGATAAAGATTAAGTGTTGTATCATTGAGAGATACAGATTAAGTGTAGTAACATTGAGAGATAAAGATTAAGTGTAGTAACGTTGAGAGATAAAGATTAAGTGTAGTAATATTGAGAGATAAAGATTAAGTGTTGTATCATTGAGAGATAAATATTAAGTGTAGCAACATTGAGAGATAAAGATTAAGTGTTGTATCATTGAGAGATACAGATTAAGTGTAGTAACATTGAGAGATAAAGATTAAGTGTAGTAATATTGAGAGATAAAGATTAAGTGTAGTAACGTTGAGAGATAAAGATTAAGTGTAGTAATATTGAGAGATAAAGATTAAGTGTAGTAACATTGAGAGATAAATATTAAGTGTAGCAACATTGAGAGATAAAGATTAAGTGTAGTAACGTTGAGAGATAAAGATTAAGTGTAGTAATATTGAGAGATAAAGATTAAGTGTTGTATCATTGAGAGATAAAGATTAAGTGTAGTAATATTGAGAGATAAAGATTAAGGGTAGTAACGTTGAGAGATAAAGATTAAGTGTAGTAATATTGAGAGATATTGATTAAGGGTAGTAATATTGAGAGATAAAGATTAAGTGTAGTAACATTGAGAGATAAATATTAAGTGTAGCAACATTGAGAGATAAAGATTAAGTGTAGTATCATTGAGAGATAAAGATTAAGTGTAGTATCATTGAGAGATACAGATTAAGTGTAGTAACATTGAGAGCTAAAGATTAAGTGTAGTAATATTGAGAGATAAAGATTAAGGGTAGTAACGTTGAGAGATAAAGATTAAGTGTAGTAATATTGAGAGATATTGATTAAGGGTAGTAATATTGAGAGATACAGATTAAGTGTAGTAACACTGAGAGATAAATATTAAGTGTAGCAACATTGAGAGATAAAGATTAAGTGTAGTATCATTGAGAGATAAAGATTAAGTGTAGTATCATTGAGAGATAAAGATTAAGTGTAGTAATATTGAGAGATAAAGATTAAGTGTAGAAACATTGAGAGATAACGATTAAGTGTAGCAACATTGAGAGATAAAGATTAAGTGTAGCAACATTGAGAGATAAAGATTAAGTGTAGTATCATTCAGAGATAAAGATTAAGTGTAGCAACATTGAGAGATAAAGAATAAGTATAGTATCATTGAGAGATAAAGATTAAGTATAGTATCATTGAGAGATAAAGATTAAGTGTAGTATCATTGAGAGATAAAGATTAAGTGTAGTATCATTGAGAGATAAAGATTAAGTGTAGCAACATTGAGAGATAAAGATTAAGTGTAGTATCATTGAGAGATAAAGATTAACTGTAGCAACATTGAGAGATAAAGATTAAGTGTAGTAACATTGAGAGATAAAGATTAAGTGTAGTATCATTGAGAGATAAAGATTAAGTGTAATATCATTGAGAGATAAAGACTAAGTGTAGTATCATTGAGAGATAAAGATTAAGTGTAGTAATATTGAGAGATAAAGATTAAGTGTAGAAACATTGAGAGATAACGATTAAGTGTAGCAACATTGAGAGATAAAGATTAAGTGTAGCAACATTGAGAGATAAAGATTAAGTGTAGTATCATTGAGAGATAAAGATTAAGTGTAGCAACATTGAGAGATAAAGATTAAGTATAGTAACATTGAGAGATAAAGATTAAGTGTAGTATCATTGAGAGATAAAGATTAAGTGTAGTATCATTGAGAGATAAAGATTAAGTGTAGTAACATTGAGAGATAAAGATTAAGTGTAGAAACATTGAGAGATACAGATTAAGTGTAGTCACATTGAGAGATAAAGATTAAGTGTAGCAACATTGAGAGATAAAAATTAAGTGCAGTAACGTTGAGAGATAAAGATTAAGTGTAGTAACATTGACAGATAAAGATTAAGTGTAGTAACATTGACAGATAAAGATTAAGTGTAGTATCATTGAGAGATAACGATTAAGTGTAGTAACACTGAGAGTTAAAGATTAAGTGTAGCAAGATTGAGAGATAAATATTAAGTGTAGCAACATTGAGAGATAAAGATTAAGTGTAGTAACATTGAGAGATAAAGATTAAGTGTAGTCACATTGAGAGATAAAGATTAAGTGTAGCAAAAATCAATGCATGTATAAAATGTCTATGGCTAAGGCTATGTGTCCCTTCAGAGATTCACATGCCCCTTATTGGCTCTCCGGGCCCCGGACCGATGTACCGACTGCATAAACCTCCCTCTCATAGGTCACAGTGATACGTCATACGAACCAGCAAAGAATTACGGAATTGAGACTTCAACAAACGGAATAACAGTGGCCATCTGTGTCACAGATACTCAAGATATTTATCCAAATTATGATGTCGTTAAATTTACCATTATGAACTCTAGAATTAGCAGCTTCCATGTTAACAGTAACCTTCTATCAAAGAAATCCTGATAGAAAACACAATCTCAATGATAACGTATCAACTGAGATGTATTCTTAACATACAGGTGCTGCTGAAAAGTTACTACATAGAAATAAATGGAAAGTTCACAGTGAGAAAAAAATTAATTGTCTTTTTTCTTAGTGAAGTTTCGTTATCAATCAGCCTTCAACTATCAATTTATAGGTGTCTGTCATACAAGAAGAGTTTGAAGATACCAAAGGGGTAATCAAAATACGTAAATCGAAGGACAGACAACACACTGACCAAAAGAAAAAGTACAAAAGAACAAACAACGATCTACAAAACATTACACAAAAGACTAAAGATCGAGCAACACGAACCCCCAAAAACCAGGATGAACTCCACTAATGGCACCTGTTGTGTTACTCTAGTTACAAACCCCGTGATAAGTCATGAACGAGGAAAGGATCGGGTAGGGCTTACGTCAAGTGGAACACATCCGTAGTCATTTGTGACATAGACATGCCATAGCGGTTAACTCAGCCATGGTGGCAACCGTAAAGCGTTCGAAGTGACGACTCCAACTTAATCAATAGGAACGCTTAGTTCGGTAGCTTCTATTACGATGTCCGTTATGATTTCCACTAAAATTATGTTCGGTTCATATTTTCCTCCAGTTTTTTGTGGGAGGGCCCATGTCTTATTTACGTTATTTGTGATTGTTTCTGTATAGTGGTGACCAACACATTTTGTGTTGTGTATTTGTTTTGTTTTTCTTCGTGTTGTGTACCCTATGTTGCCAGTTTCTCTGGATTGTCCATTTTTGATTACCCCTTCATCATTCTCTAACTCTTATTTACATGTCATTCTTTACTTTGTTCAGAGGACCGTGATATGTTCTATTCGTTTTTCTTGAGAGTCTCTTGCATGATTTCTGCTTCATGCGAGAAAAACAAAAGGAACATATCCGATGATATTCATGTAGCATTAACGGTAAAACGACGGTTGCTATTAGTGGAGCAGTAACTGTTTACTCTTCCAGAACACATCCGTACTCCTGCGGGTATTAGTCCAACTCAATCTTACGGCTTCTGATTACCCCTTTTGGTATCTTCAATCTTTTCGCAGAAGATGAGCACAGTACGTATCCATATTAATGATTCGTTTTGAGTATGTTACATGTTATATCAGGATCAACTACCGTTCATTAGTCTATATCATTAACTATCAGGGGGGACTCTGGGAATATTCCATTTTTCGATCGGGGTGAATGCTCCGCTGTTTGATATATTTCTTTTTTCTATCAGGATGGGTGAATGGCAGTGCCGTCTTAACGCATGGGCACGCAGAGGCCCAATGCTAATATATGTATGTTGTGTCCTGCTGTCAATAAATAAATACTATACTATACTAACCAATAAATATTTGTCATTGAAAAATGAATATTTTTCATGTGTTATGCTAAAGATAATGAACAATATGCATTTTTATTTCAAAATTTTTATGATAACAAGTGGGCCTATGATGGTGTTAAGACGGCTCTGATGAATGGTCAGCTCATGAGTACTAGTATATTCCATTTGTCTATCAGATTGAATGTTTCACTACTGGCATACTAGAAAATTTCAGTTGCCCACCAGATTGAATGGTGTTTTTGTGTTTATATTTCATTGTCTATAAGGTTGAATCAATCGTTTGTGAGTATATTCCATTCTCTAAGGACTTTTAAATATAGGACAAAGTCATCATTTTGAAGATATTTTATGAAATAAAAAGTGATAGATGATATTGAACAATAAAGAATACAAAAATTGTAATTTGGTGTTTTTATAATGTTCATATGATAAGATAACAATAGTATCAGAAATATCATACATACATGTACATGTACGATATAGGTAATGATGTTATTAATTGTATAATCATGAATACTAATTACATTGTCTCCGTGTCATCTTTAGGACATATTATTATGTTGTAGATCGTTGTATATTACATATCGTTCCCTTTGTTTTAAACCCCCATTTCCATCAATACGAGAAACCGCATCGGTGGTGTAATGGTTAGAATGCTCGCCTCGAGTGCGGCAGATCGTGGGTTTGACCCGAACGTGGGTATACAATAGGTATGTGTTGCTTCTCCGTGTTGTACCCAACATTAAGAGTAAGAACAAAGAATTGTTGGCTCGGAATTAGGAGAATGTGACAGAGTGGGGCGACATGTCTATCCGCGGACTGTTGTTTCATTGGAATAGCACTATAAAAATCCAACTAAGTATGTTGGTCTAGTATAGAGCGGACCTCATCATCGTCTCATTGAAATTCAACTTGTTCTCGCCATGATATAGCTGAAAAAATTATTGAGTTGGCGTTAAACAACAATCACTCACTCCTTCAATTAAGAAATAAATCATGGAAGCCAGAATGTGTTGGGAGTTTTAACATGGGTTGGCGGATATTAGTATTTTATCCCGAACCAGAGGAGAGAGATAACATTTACTAATATCCGCCAACCCATGTTAAAACTCAAAACACATTCTGGCATTTACGGTAGTATACTTTGATTGCGGAAGACGGTAATTTATATTTACGTTTGCGGAAAATGTCGCACACAATGGAAAAGTCAGTCACATTCACCGGCGCATGTGCGAATGAGAGCATACCATCGATAAATCGCTCGTTTGTCTACAAGGCGAAAGAAGGACGCCATGTTAGAATACATATATAATTAATTTTAAAATACGAGTATACTTAGAGACAACAAACGATTCTTTTTTCCTTTTCCTTACAGGAACCCCCGGTCCTTTTCTCTGAACAATTAGTTGATCCCTGATACTTAACATAACATTGTAAGTGATTGATAAAAATGTTGCTTTTTCAACAAAGCAAAAAAAAAACAACAAAAAACACTATATTAATAGCCACAAGGCGATCGTTATGGATTTTGCAAACGAGGAATAGAAAAATTGAATGCTACACGTGTACATAGAAATAAAAATCTGTGTCAATGACGTTTAAATATTAACTTTGACCCATAACTTATATATTGCCATATGTTTTTTTTATCTTTCCTATTAATATGTTGAGCTCTTTCTCGGGTAACACAATGAAACCTAACCATATAATTTTAGTTTATTATTACAAATAATGAAAATATTGTACATATTTGCACGAAATTATAACTTAGTTTCAAACTGGTTGGCACGATATTTGCAACTGGTGCGAACAAGTAGCAAAACTCGTGCACTTAACGACGTCCATATATTACAGTTATGGCAGAAACACAACGACAGATCCTATCATTCTACCATAGTATAACGGATTGTGCCTTCATCTTCTTCTGATCCTAAACAGTTCCAGTATATAATTTGTAGGTTCCATGTTGTCAAGCATGTGTCATCTATTTGTGTATATTTGTATTCCTCGAAAACAGAAAATGTATTTATTGTATCGGAAAGGTTATTTTAAGGATACTTTTTAACATTTGGATTGCCATCTCTGTCAACACACAAAGATTTACCAATGTCAAGGTCATACTGACACGTTTTATATCCGATGTTGTAGTTCATGGTACATATGTTCCCTAATTTACACTCGGCAGATTTGTAGCAGGGTTTATCAGGCATACATAGTCCATTTTGACAGGATCCATCAGGACAACCATCAGAACAATGGAGTACAGGATAGCAGATAGAACTAAAGGCACAGAATTCATGTGGACAGCAGCCTTCTGAACAGTAGGGATACTGGAAGATAAAAAAAACTTAATGTTAAAGATACTGGAAGATAAAAAAAACTTAATACTAAAGATACTGGAAAATAAAAATAATTTAATGTTAAAGATACTGGAAGATAAAAATAACTTAATGTTAAAGATACTGGAAGAAAAAAATAACTTAATGTTAAAGATACTGGAAGATAAAATAACTTAATGTTAAAGATACTGGAAGATAAAAAATAACTTAATGTTAAAGATATTGGAAAATAAAAATAACTTAATGTTAAATATACTGGAAGATAAAATAACTTAATGTTAAATATACTGGAAGATAAAATAACTTAATGTTAAAGATACTGGAAGATAAAAAAATTACTTAATGTTAAAGATACTGGAAGATAAAAAATAACTTAATGTTAAAGATATTGGAAGATAAAAAAAACTTAATACTAAAGATACTGGAAAATAAAAATAATTTAATGTTAAAGATACTGGAAGATAAAAATAACTTAATGTTAAAGATACTGGAAGATAAAAATAACTTAATGTTAAAGATACTGGAAGATAAAATAACTTAATGTTAAAGATACTGGAAGATAAAAAATAACTTAATGCTAAAGATACTGGAAGATAAAATAACTTAATGTTAAAGATACTGGAAGATAAAAAATAACTTAATGTTAAAGATATTGGAAAATAAAAATAACTTAATTTTAAATATACTGGAAGATAAAATAACTTAATGTTAAATATACTGGAAGATAAAATAACTTAATGTTAAAGATACTGGAAGATAAAAAAATAACTTAATGTTAAAGATACTGGAAGATAAAACAACTTAATGTTAAAGATACTGGAAGATAAAAAATAACTTAATGTTAAAGATATTGGAAAATAAAAATAACTTAATGTTAAATATACTGGAAGATAAAATAACTTAATGTTAAATATACTGGAAGATAAAATAACTTAATGTTAAAGATATTGGAAGATAAAAAAAATAACTTAATGTTAAAGATACTGGAATATAAAATAACTTAATGTTAAAGATGTTAACTTAAATCTTCTGAACAGTATGGATACTGGAAGATAAAATAACTTAATGTTAAAGATACTGGAAGATAAAATAACTTAATGTTAAAGATGTTAACTTAAATCTTCTGAACAGTATGGATACTGGAAGATAAAATAACTTAATGTTAAAGATACTGGAAGATAAAATAACTTAATGTTAAATATACTGGAAGATAAAATAACTTAATGTTAAAGATACTGGAAGATAAAAAAAATAACTTAATGTTAAAGATACTGGAAGATAAAATAACTTAATGTTAAAGATACTGGAAGATAAAATAACTTAATGTTAAAGATGTTAACTTAAATCTTCTGAACAGTATGGATACTGGAAGATAAAATAACTTAATGTTAAAGATACTGGAAGATAAAATAACTTAATGTTAAATATACTGGAAGATAAAATAACTTAATGTTAAAGATACTGGAAGATAAAAAAATAACTTAATGTTAAAGATACTGGAAGATAAAATAACTTAATGTTAAAGATACTGGAAGATAAAATAACTTAATGTTAAATATACTGGAAGATAAAATAACTTAATGTTAAAGATACTGGAAGATAAAAAAATAACTTAATGTTAAAGATACTGGAAGATAAAATAACTTAATGTTAAAGATACTGGAAGATAAAATAACTTAATGTTAAAGATGTTAACTTAAATCTTCTGAACAGTATGGATACTGGAAGATAAAATAACTTAATGTTAAAGATACTGGAAGATAAAATAACTTAATGTTAAAGATGTTAACTTAAATCTTCTGAACAGTATGGATACTGGAAGATAAAATAACTTAATGTTAAAGATACTGGAAGATAAAATAACTTAATGTTAAATATACTGGAAGATAAAATAACTTAATGTTAAAGATACTGGAAGATAAAAAAATAACTTAATGTTAAAGATACTGGAAGATAAAATAACTTAATGTTAAAGATACTGGAAGATAAAATAACTTAATGTTAAAGATGTTAACTTAAATCTTCTGAACAGTATGGATACTGGAAGATAAAATAACTTAATGTTAAAGATACTGGAAGATAAAATAACTTAATGTTAAATATACTGGAAGATAAAATAACTTAATGTTAAAGATACTGGAAGATAAAAAAATAACTTAATGTTAAAGATACTGGAAGATAAAATAACTTAATGTTAAATATACTGGAAGATAAAATAACTTAATGTTAAAGATACTGGAAGATAAAAAAATAACTTAATGTTAAAGATACTGGAAGATAAAATAACTTAATGTTAAAGATACTGGAAGATAAAATAACTTAATGTTAAAGATACTGGAAGATAAAATAACTTAATGTTAAAGATGTTAACTTAAATCTTCTGAACAGTATGGATACTGGAAGATAAAATAACTTAATGTTAAAGATACTGGAAGATAAAATAACTTAATGTTAAAGATGTTAACTTAAATCTTCTGAACAGTATGGATACTGGAAGATAAAATAACTTAATGTTAAAGATACTGGAAGATAAAATAACTTAATGTTAAATATACTGGAAGATAAAATAACTTAATGTTAAAGATACTGGAAGATAAAAAAATAACTTAATGTTAAAGATACTGGAAGATAAAATAACTTAATGTTAAAGATACTGGAAGATAAAATAACTTAATGTTAAAGATGTTAACTTAAATCTTCTGAACAGTATGGATACTGGAAGATAAAATAACTTAATGTTAAAGATACTAACTTAAATGAGCAGCTTAGTGATCAAAATTGTGTGACTAGACCAACAATAAAACAGACCATATGTGAACATAATGTCATTTTATATGTAATTTTATATGAACTGTGTGAGGGTCATTAGTGTTTAATCTCAATTTCAACAGTATCCCAGTTATAACGTAATCGGTTCTATATCTGATAGGAACCGGAATACACGGTAAAAAAAATATCAAACTACCGAAAGTGACAATATTTTAAGTACAACTCAAAATCTACTGCACGACTTTAGTATTGATAGACACTGATTCCAACTCCCATGTGCTTGCGGCCACGATGGCCCCCTTTTATGAACATCATCCACAAACAATGCGGGTACTAATAAAACACATACAATAATGTGTGGACGTAAAGACGTACAGCTTGTATGAACACCATGTAGCTATTTGTTCTCACGCTGTTGACATTTTACTTGACAATATAATGATGTAAGGGGCCGCCGTGGCCGTGATCGCATGGTAGTTGGATTTACAAATACATGTGTAATCAGTACCTATAATCACTAAATTTTGTAGAGTAAAAATAGGCAATTTTGTAAAACTCGTTATAAAATGATGAAAAGTTTCTTCTAAAGTTGATGGTATTGATCTTATATAAGAAACTTAATTGCCACTTAACTAACGTGTACTTACAGCAGGCAATGTTGTGCTTTATTAAAACTTTCATACATTGTATATATACCCATATGGGTTAAACGGTAAAACAATAAAACCAGAGGATATAATCAGCATAGAAAGCTTTAATGAGAAAATATAGGGTCACAACCAAACTCAATTTCTCTACAAAATTGAAATTTTGATCTAATAATCATTGATGAAAGAGACACACATATTGTGTGCGAGTTAATCAGTATATAAATTAGAATTCTTTATAGTCCTTGCTTTATTAAGTCGTAATTCTTTATACTACTAATTAACTGGTATTAAACGTGTAGAGCTGTTAGTTGTCAATCAATCTGACACCATAACTGTCTTCATTAGCTATAACACTTATAAATATCACGAAATGTCGAGAATCATCGATCATTAGGAGTTGTAGATGAATATTGGTATTTGAACGGATATTACCAAAGCAAATAATTGTATACTGGAAGGTATAACTATAGTAGGTGAAAACAGCATGAATGTAATAATCATAAAAAAGTGGGTTGAATGAGAGGAATGTAATGACTATTAAAAAGTAAATAGAATGGGGAAAATGGAATGACCATTACATAATGGGTAAAACGGGAGGAATGAAATGTTCATTATGAAGTAGTGGGTAGATAGATGAGAATGTAACGACCATCATCACATAGAGGGTAGAGGGGAGTATGGTCATTACTTAATTGAAGAACGAGGAATGAAATGATCATTAAAAAGTGGGTAGATCGAGGGGAATGTAACGACCATCATCACATAGAGGGTAGAGGGGAGTATGGTCATTACATAGTTGAAGAACGAGGAATGAAATGATCATTAAAAAGTGGGTAGATCGAGGGGAATGTAACGACCATCATCACATAGAGGGTAGAGGGGAGTATGGTCATTACTTAATTGAAGAACGAGGAATGAAATGATCATTAAAAAGTGGGTAGATCGAGGGGAATGTAACGACCATCATCACATAGAGGGTAGAGGGGAGTATGGTCATTACTTAATTGAAGAACGAGGAATGAAATGATCATTAAAAAGTGGGTAGATCGAGGGGAATGTAACGACCATCATCACATAGAGGGTAGAGGGGTGTATGGTCATTACATAGTTGAAGCTCGAGGAATGAAATGATCATTAAAAAGTGGGTAGATCGAGGGGAATGTAACGACCATCATCACATAGAGGGTAGAGGGGAGTATGGTCATTACATAGTTGAAGCTCGAGGAATGAAATGATCATTAAAAAGTGGGTAGATCGAGGGGAATGTAACGACCATCATCACATAGAGGGTAGAGGGGAGTATGGTCATTACATAGTTGAAGAACGAGGAATGAAATGATCATTAAAAAGTGGGTAGATCGAGGGGAATGTAACGACCATCATCACATAGAGGGTAGAGGGGAGTATGGTCATTACATAGTTGAAGAACGAGGAATGAAATGATCATTAAAAAGTGGGTAGATCGAGGGGAATGTAACGACCATCATCACATAGAGGGTAGAGGGGAGTATGGTCATTACTTAATTGAAGAACGAGGAATGAAATGATCATTAAAAAGTGGGTAGATCAAGGGGAATGTAACGACCATCATCACATAGAGGGTAGAGGGGTGTATGGTCATTACATAGTTGAAGCTCGAGGAATGAAATGATCATTAAAAAGTGGGTAGATCGAGGGGAATGTAACGACCATCATCACATAGAGGGTAGAGGGGAGTATGGTCATTACATAGTTGAAGCTCGAGGAATGAAATGATCATTAAAAAGTGGGTAGATCGAGGGGAATGTAACGACCATCATCACATAGAGGGTAGAGGGGAGTATGGTCATTACATAGTTGAAGCTCGAGGAATGAAATGATCATTAAAAAGTGGGTAGATCGAGGGGAATGTAACGACCATCATCACATAGAGGGTAGAGGGGTGTATGGTCATTACATAGTTGAAGCTCGAGGAATGAAATGATCATTAAAAAGTGGGTAGATCGAGGGGAATGTAACGACCATCATCACATAGAGGGTAGAGGGGTGTATGGTCATTACATAGTTGAAGCTCGAGGAATGAAATGATCATTAAAAAGTGGGTAGATCGAGGGGAATGTAACGACCATCACATAGTAGGTGGAACGGACGATGTAATAGCCATTACATAGTAGGTGCAACGGACGATGTAATCGCCATTACATAGTAGGTGCAACGGACGATGTAATAGCCATTACATAGTAGGTGCAACGGACGATGTAATAACCATTACATAGTAGGTGCAACGGACGATGTAATAGCCGCCATTACATAGTTGGAAAAACGGAGGAATGTAATGACCATTACAAAGTGGGTAGATCGAGGGGAGGTAATATATGTATCTAGTTATCTACGTTCATGTCCGTAGATAGGGAGATTGTAACACCCTACTGCACCAGTGTACGCCCTGAGGAGACACAGTACGGTATACATGTATATTGAAGTGATGGTGTTAAAATGTCTAAATACGGAAATGATTGTAGATAAGGAATTGTTTCCCGATCTAGGCTTAAATAGGACGATAACATAATTACCCAATAACAATAAGAAGATGAAGTACATACTACAGGACGATGTGACACCAAATCGTGAAGGAAATGACTTGTGATAGCTGTAATGAAATGAATAAAATCAGAGTCAATCAGATTACGTCTAATGTTACATGATTAGATCCTATTTTAATTTCCGTAGACTGCAATGCAACATTATCTGAGGTAATGTATGCAAGTGAATAATACTATAAGAGTTTTACATAAAAATCTAAATTTAGTAACAGAAGTCGTAACAGTGTAGAATAAACGTTAGAGAAAACCGAATGTGTAAATCAATAAAGGAACAATCTAGAGACACAGGCAACATTGAGCACAAGAGCAAGAACGACGACAAACAAACAAACAAACAAACCATACACACAGCATAAAAAATCTAAAAAGATGAATTATGAATTAAACATATTTTATTGCTCTCATATAAGCAATGGGATCGGGCACAAGTTATAACAACATTATAAACGCCCTCTCCCTACAATTTACAACATAGCATAATAAAAAGATGAGCAACACGGACCCCACAAAAAAAACCGGGGGTGAACTCGGGTGCTCGCGAAGAGTGAGTAGTTCCTGTTTCTAAAAAGACACCCGCCGCGTTATTCATAGTACAATTTGGCTACATATAAGACGCTGACTTTGACACGTTTTATGATTTTAGCAATGATTGTGAAGCATCTCTTTTTATCTGGGAATAATCTATGCGAAATGAATGAATGAATGATTGAATGGGTTCATCCCGGTTTTTCGAGGGGTTCGTCTTGCCAATATTTAGTTTTCTGTGTAGTTTTCGTGTTTTGGTGATCATTGTTTGTTCTTTCTTTACTTTAGTCATTGCATTGTCTGTACTAACAGTCTGATCAATCTCACAAGAAGAGACTATGTTTGTTAAATAATCAATATACTAATTTATGTGCACATTAACAACCTTAAATAATTATTAATTTGTGTGCACATACTCAACATTAGAATTATTTACTCTTTGGTGGTGATGTTTCAAGGGTCAACAAAACATAGAGGACAGCTCTAAAATTGTTAGTCATATCCATTTTGCTAGAGGAAGTGGTATATTTCTTAGCAGTCGGTTTCCAGGAGGTGAACCGGTTAGACTGCGGAAAAAAAACTTGATTAGAAATTGAAAAATGTTGACAAGTTTTCTACATTTTACTGTTCTGTTGTTATCTAAATCCTAGGTGGGCCAAAGTTATTGTAATTTCTCAGCTAGGAAGATGTCTAATCTCCTGCGATGTGGCAATTCTTTCATATCTTTTCTTTCTGATTACTGAGTATGCGAAAGTAATTGTCATTAATAGGATATGACGATTTGTAATCCTGTCAAATTGTATTTTTATTGTGTATTTTTAATCTAGTTCTGAGGTTGGCAAAAGTTATTGCCATTTCTTAGGGTAGAGAGACATTAATCCCTAGTCACGTGGCATATTTTGTCCCTTCTGTATCTGTCTACTAAGTACTACAATCGTTTAATCCAGTGCCGGATTTACCTATAGGCTCGATATGCTGAAGTCTCAGGCCTCAAAATTCAGGGGGCCTCCGGCCAAGGTGTATAATATTCTTAACACTGTTATTGAACTTTCACACTTATGCTGTCATAACGTACTGTACTTTCTAAACAACCCTTCAGGAATTTTTCTTACACAGTTGCACTTCATTTCAGAATATTGCAGAATTTTAACACCCCTCATCATCTTTGCATTTATTGAAATTGATTAAACACACTTCCATCTTCCTTCAGTCGTGAATGTAGGGAATTGGGAGGGGTCTCACAAGTGGATTGGCCTAGGGCCTCTCTTTTAGATCTAAATCCGGCACTGGTTTAATCCATGCTATTCTAGTAATCTGTGTCGCTTAAACCATGCTATTCAAGTATTCTGTGCCGTTTAATCCATGCTATTCTAGTATTCTGTGCCGTTTAATCCATGCTATTCTAGTATTCTGTGCCGTTTAATCCATGCTATTCTAGTATTCTGTGTCGTTTAATCCATGCTATTCTAGTAATCTGTGTCGTTTAAACCATGCTATTCAAGTATAGTATTCTGTTTTAATAAACACAGCAGAAACCATGATTACGTATTATGTAAGGTGATTATAGATCCAATATTTTAAATCACGCATCTCTTTACTACATCATTCTTGTTTGTTTCAATTTCCGGGGAAAGCCTGTGACGTTTTTAGTACATGATTGTGTAAACTATGTGATTATGTGGTTATAAACAGTTCTTAGAAGCAATATGCAGTCAGTTCATTTTTAACTTTCGTGTGTATAATATCCTATGAATATCAGAAGAGTTTGAAGATACTAAATGTGTAATCAGAATCCGTAAATCAAAGGACAGAAAACACAATGGCCAAATCAAAGGGGGTAAAAGGACAAACAACGATCTACAAAACACTACACAGAAAACTAAAGATTGCATAACAAGAACCCCACTAAAACCGGTGGTGAACTCGGGTGCCCCGGAAGGGGAGGGGCACTTCCTGTTCCACATGTGACACCCGTTGTGTTACTCTAGTTACAATCACGGTGATGAATGAGGAAAGGACCGTGAAGTGTTTACGACAAGTAAACATAATATCATTACTGATCAATAATACTGAATATACTAGATAGCTTAATAATATGACCTAGAAACATATGAAAATTCCGTTATACAACATACGTTACAAATCAGGATTATATTATTCAAAATATTTGATTTGTGTTCTCTTCTCACGATGACTATTTATCTGGTGTGAATGTGTGTAAAATAGTAATGGAATCAAGATTGCTGAATTTTGAACATCGGCATACAATTTTACACATGACAATATCTTCTGTCTTTATATCTTCGTTTGATTTTCATTTTCATTTTTTTTTGTCAGATTTATTTTCACACGAGGGTGTACATAGACATAATATTACTTTGTGGTTCTGAGGTACATTTGGAAATGTTGTTTTTTTTTATCAAAGAAAAATGATAAAACCATTTTTATGTAAAGAGCTATTTTAGTAATGTGCATTCAAAATTAGTTTTTCATTTTAAAACAATATACCACATTCATCACCATCTTGGTTAGTATTGGGTTGTAAGTTGTGAAAAATAAGTTTTATTTTTTATTCTGCACAAAATAAGAAATGTTTCAAAGAAATGATCCTTGAGAGTGCACTTTCTTGATACATGTATCTCAGCAGTGTATCATATTTTTTTTTTTCATTTTGAAATTGAGCAATTCAAAGTTGTATTAATAATGATGTGATGGCAAAAAAAGAGACATTTTTTCCCACCCTGCATAAAATAGGTAAGAATGACTGGTAAGCTGTTCATTTCTCTCTGCTTGTAAGTCATGTGAAAAATTAGCTTGATATCCTGAAGGTATATGTTTCATAACTTAACATCAGGATGACATTCATAGACTTTGTTGTTTTTTAACCTTTGCTGGGTTGGAGGTGTTTTCCATTTGTGGAGAAGTGTGAGTTTGTCTCACTGTTGAAGGCTTCAAAATAAATGCAGAATGAAAAACAAGGTTCAAAGCACAGGCACTTGTTTCATTCAAAAAATATATGCCCCCTCCACTTCCTGACTTCAAGGTAAATATCTGCCCTTTTCCCCTTCCTCACTTCGCCTCAATATTTTTCGCTTATTTGTGATCCTTTCGCTGACCCAAATATATCGCTACACTCCCGAGATATTTCTCTTTTCGACTGCCACATTTAAACATACTTACCGGGACCCCCTAGGACGAATTGGACAAGAATATTCAGCGAACGTCGTATGGTCTATTTTTCAGTCATTGAAACGGATACAGCCACTTCCGGTCCGGTTTAAATTGATTTAGAAAATAAAAAAAAAAGGTGCTTTAAAAATCAAATGTCAGTAATTTGGAGTTGAACATTTTTTATAATCTGCATTGGAACAATTATCTGTATTTTAAAGGCTTATTTTGCATTTGAGAGGAGATGATCATGATGGCATTGTTACACATGGCCGGTCTAGAGAATTCCGAATGCATATGAAAAATCCAGCGCAAACCGGAAATATTTATCACGATATCCATGTTATATAAAGTCAAAGTTTCATTGGTGGAAAGTTTTATTTTTCCATTCTATTGATATTATGATTGTAAATGCATTTATTGTTTTCCAGGAATTTAAAAAAGAAAATCCACAAAAGTTTGATAATTTACCTGTACATTTTGGTCAGTTGGAATTCAGAGAATCTCTTGTAAAATCTTTATTAGGTCTTGATTTTGGTGTAAAACATTCTGATTTTAAATCTACTTGCATTCCATCTTTTAATGAAAACTCCAAGAGACTAAGATGTACTTTTTGTTATGCTCATGCCAAGTTAAATGAACTCCCAGAAACACATTGTAAAACATTGTTCCATTGTGGAAATTGTAATGTGAATCTTTGTTTTTCACCTGACAGAGATTGCTTTACTAAATGGCACAGTACAGAAGGTGCTAGAGTGAGGGCTTGGGTAAAATAAAATGGAAGGAATAAAGATCATTAAGTTATATTAAATTTTAGTAAGTTTGTTTTAGCTGAAGCAATTTTTTTTTCAGTGTAACTTATAACAAAATCAAAGAAAAAGCAAAAAATAAAATGAAAAAAGATGTAAAAAAATATGCTGATATCAAGTCAACAGTTATGAATACAAAAAAAAACAGAGAGAAAAATAAAGCAGTTAGTTATAAAGAATTAGTCAAAAAGAAATAATAGAAAAAATGAGTATATGAAAAAAAAAATCTGATCACAAAATTGTAAAAATAAAACCAACACTAGATCACAAAATTATGAAAAAGCACAAAAAAAGAAGAAAAAAATATAAGCTTTGGTAGTTTAAAGACAAACACTGAACTTCCAGTTCAGAGATGGTGGTTCAAATCCACCCCAAAGCTAAGAACAGTTATTTTTTTTAATGTTAGTAGTCTTTTTATCACTAGTATAGGAGCACAGGTATAACCTATTTTTGAAGGTAAGAAGTGGCAGTTTCAGATGTCACAAAACCTCAATCATTAATGTAAATTACTAGTACCAGTTAATTAGTGATTTTAAAGACCTCAATTATATCATTAAATAAAAACTAAACAAAAAGGTCAATTTATTTTATTTATATGTCACTATATCAATTTTATGTCTGAATATGTGATGAAATGCTGAAATTCAGACATAGTTCTATGGTTGCTATGCAGTAGAAATGGTTGCTATGCAGAAGAAATGGTTGATATGGATCAAAACAGGTAGTATATAATTCCTATTTTTTTTTTAATAAAAATATATTAAGAGACTGACACATTTACAGCAAAATTCGAATTTTTCATTAGCAATGATTTGTAGAAAGTTTTGTTGTAGATGCAGCAAAACTGCAAGCATTCTTTTATTTCTTGGACATGAACATTAACTTCTTACCAATATTCTAGTAAGTAATATTAACAATCATAATCTACCTTTAAATAAAAACTCATCATATCTTTTCAAGGTATTTTTGTGTAAAGAAATTGATTTCATGTTTGAAAATATGATGAAATACTGAAAATCATATCTCGTCCTCACGGTTGCCATGCAGTAAAAATGGTTGCTAACAATAAATTACAGGTTATAAATATATTTTTTTGCTCTTGAAAGTGCAAAAATATAAAAAGATAAACAGCTTTACTTTATAATTCTATTTCTTAATATAATAATAATTATTCCATTATTATTAGAAACACTGGTGAAAAAATGGCCATAAATTGAACCAAATTTGTTTTACTTCTGATGAAAATCCAAAATACAAATGAGTATGGAATAAAAATTAAATATCATAGAAGATATTTAATGTTAATATTACACACTATTTCACAATGTATGGTGTGTTTATAGAGGAACCTTTTTGTGTTTGATGAACAAATATAGGTATTTTTTGCTACTTAGTAAATGCGAATGTGGTTACCAATAGCAACAGCTCTTGATTTTTCTGCAATATAGCATTTTATTTTCAAAAACAACTTTAATGCCTTCACTTTGGTCCCTAACATTAGGATGAATGACCATTGATATCACCATACTAGTGTCTACAACTCAAGCTTAGTTTTTGTCATGATTTTGCACCAAAAAGTCATTAATGGTAAAGAGTTAATATAATTGTTGGATAAAATGTTTTAGAAACACATTATTAAATATCACACGGAACTGTTTTCTGTATTTTGCTATATTGGTTTTTAGTTTGCTCAAATAATTAAAACACTCAATTGAAAATTGAAAAAAATAAAGAAGATTTATAACATTTTTAAACAACAGTATTAAGAAAAAAAACTGCTGGAACGTGCTAATCTGGGTCACGGGTCAATGTAATCGGGCGGCTGTATCGAGAAACAGATACGGTGTTGAAAAAAACTGTTGATACTCATAAAATATTGATAAATGCAATAAAACTTTATGTTTGTCTTCAAGAAATATGATAGACAAAAACCATGTGTGAAGTTTTATGACGAAATATCTCTGATTTCTATGTAAATTTACGAGTTGAAGTGGGGAAATTTTATGTTCGATTTCTAAAAATCTTCTTCTCTGAAACCACAGGTAAATTTACTTTAGCGATGTATTTTTATCTTGGACAAGAATAATGAGCGTCCTGATTGGATGACCGATTTAAAACACACTGACTCTGCATGTTAAAAAGATGCATGTAAAAGAAATCTATGTTATATTTATTCATTTGTTTGATTCTGGAATATTGTTGATCATTGATTTAAACAAGAAAAAAGGGAAAAAGGGGGGGGTGTGAATTTTATTTGTGAATTTTACAGTTTAAATAAATGTTATGTTTCGACAGTTTAAAGAGAAAAATAAAAAACTGTTGCGACTAAAGCTTAAATCAGCGTTAAAAATTGAACAAATATCAGTGGTTTTGTAAATGAAATTTATTTTAAATAGAAAATCTGAATTTATCATTTATTAATTTATTATTAATGATACAATTTTATATCCCTTGGGAAGGGGAGGGGGGCTATGATGATAATTTGAAATAAAAACACAGGACCGGATTTTAAGCAAAAATAAAAATCCAGGATTAATTTTTTATTAAAAAAAAAATCCAGAACCCTGTGTCCAGGATTTTTTTTTTTTTTTTTTTAAAGTTAATAATATGAAATATTGACATCCACACTTGCCTTTTGGATAGCACATTTCTATAAACTACAAACTTCACTGTTTTTGTTAATGAAAAAGTTATCAAAATCAGACATGGATTGACATCAGGTTGTCATGTCTTGTGAAATCCGTGAGAATTCTGAATAATATGGGAAATACTATTTATCGTAGGAAACTTTTGTCCACTTTATATTCACGAAGAGAACAAGTTTACAAACAAATAATATTGTAGGTCAGCTTGACCTATGGGTGGAAAACATATTGTAACAGAAAAAAATAATATGAATGGATATTCTCGGAAAAGGTTACCCTTGCAACGGGCCATAAACGACCATTCCAACTCTTTATTTGACACTAAATCATGATGCATGTTTTATATTACGTCCCGAGGTTCGCACCCCCCCCCCCCCCCTCCCCCTCCCCCAATTTAATTAACTAAATGGTATATACAATAAGTGAATTATGTCAAACTGGTTTTTTTTATGTGAAGTAATAAAGACTTACCCGTCCAGCACTCGTTGTTTTCAACATTATAAGCCACCAAAGGCAACATAAAACTTTCCTCATTTTATATAATTCCATTTTTGTCGTATGTATATGTATGCCATTTCTACGATGAATTCATCACCATGTGTGTGTTATAGAAACATGTTAAGTGACAATAGCGCGGGTTTTTATTGATGATCGAAGTCAACCAATTCCACTGTGTTTTACCGTATGTAGTCTACTGTTATGTGTTATTTATAAGTCTATATATATATATGAAATATTAATGTCTACCACTGGAGGAGAAAATTCTATAACAATATCATTATACGTTATAAATATTACAAATAACAAATTATCAAAGTTCCACGTCATGTTCCAAACTTCATTACAAGGAAATATCTTTTTCTGCAATAGATGTAAAACGACATTACTCGATCGCTGCTTTTCTATTGCTTCCGTAGAATACAGTCTATTATGTTTCTAAGCAACACAAATCATATTATGAATTATGTTTACGTGATTTTAATCAAATTTGAAATTGAAAGGCACATTATCTTAAAAATCACGACAATATACAAATCAATACATGTCAATTCTACTGGGAATTGTAGTTTACAGTACTGATCAATTTTAAGTTTAATTTTTTTTTTTTTTTTATTTAGTTTAAATGAAGACAACAATTTCTGTCATCACCAATAAAATCAACAGTGGTATTATGTAATGCTATGTCACTTAATGTAAGTTTATTTGTTTACAGTTATTTGTAGATAACCATCAGACGGACAGACATTTTGTTAAGACATGAACCTTACTTAATTAATCAATTATTTATCTTTACGTACACTAAGAAGTATTTAATTATCAGACGAAAGTTAGTTAACACATAAATATGACTTCCTGGTAAATCATTTATAAATCTTTATTTACAATCTACAATAAACTCTTGTAAAACAGGAATAAAATTCCCGGGAAACTTTATAGTTCCTACACATATAGAATCTTATTTCATCGCAACACTCAAAAGAGGAGTTCACTGGTTGTAAAGAACAAAACTAAATACACAACTCGCCCTCCGTTAGGGAATGTAGATACAATGTATATACATTCATAATTAGAAAATGACACGCTCCATGCACGTGAAACTTACACCACCATGAGAGATAACTCTTTAGTAGGATCTAATGTAAATTACAATTTACCTACCCTAACCTTAATCTCCCTCCTTCCGTAGTACCATCACAATTTGCCGACCCTCCCTCCCTCCGTAGTACCATCACAATTTACCGACCCTCCCTCCCTCCGTAGTACCATCACAATTTACAGACCCCCCCTCCCTCCGTACTACCATCACAATTTACCGACCCTCCCTCCCTCCGTACTACCATCACAATTTACCGACCCTCCGTAGTACCATCACAATTTACCGACCCTCCCCCTTCCGTAGTACCATCACAATTTACCGATCTTCCCTCCTTCCGTAGTACCATCACAATTTACCGACCCTCCCTCCTTCCGTAGCACCATCACAATTTACCGACCCTCCCTCCTTCCGTAGCACCATCACAATTTATCTTATGCTTAATTTGTAAGAAAAGATTGAAGATACCAAAGGGGTAATCAGAAGCACAATGATATGCAAAAAGAACTACACCATAACTCAGCTGATACCACTCACTTGAAGTTACAGAACAATCAACACCACTCACTTGAAGTTACAGAACAATCAACATCACTCAACTGACGTTAATGAACATTCAATGTCACTCAACTGACGTTAATAAGCAACCAATACCACTCACCTGACGTTAATAAACAACCCATGCCACTCACCTGACGCTAAGGAACAATCAATGTCACTCACCTGACGTTAATAAACATTCAATACCACTCACATTAAGTTTATGAACAATCAACACCACTCAACTGACGTTAATAAACAATCAATGCCACTCACCTGACGTTAATAAACAATCAATATCACTCACCTGACGTTAATAAACAACCAATACAACTCACCTGACGCTAATAAACAATCAATGCCACTCACCTGACGTTAATAAACAATCAATATCACTCACCTGACGTTAATAAACAACCAATACCACTCACCTGACGTTAATAAACAATCAATATCACTCATCTGACGTTAATAAACAATCAATACCACTCACTTGAAGTTACAGAACAATCAACACCACTCAACAGACGTTAATAAACAATCAATGCCACTCACCTGACGTTAATAAACAATCAATATCACTCACCTGAGGTTAATAAACAATCAATACCACTCACTTGAAGTTACAGAACAATCAACACCACTCAACTGACGTTAATAAACAATCAATACCACTCACTTGAAGTTACAGAAATATCAACACCACTCAACTGACGTTAATAAACAATCAATATCACTCACTTGACGTTAATAAACATTCAATATCACTCAGTTGACGTTAATAAACAATCTATATCACTCACCTGACGTTAATAAACAATCAATATCAATCAACTGACGTTAATAAACAATCTATATCACTCACCTGACGTTAATAAATAATCAATGTCAATCACCTGACGTTAATAAACAACCCAAGCCACTCACCTGACGCTAAGGAACAATCAATGTCAATCACCTGACGTTAATAAACATTCACTACCACTCACTTGAGGCTAAAGAACAGCCAATGCCACTCACCTGACGTTAATGAACAGCCAATACCACTCACCTGACGTTAATGAACAGCCAATATCACTCACCTGACGTTAATGAACAACCAATACCACTCACCTAAACGTTAATAAACAATCAATACCACTCACTTAAACGTTAATAAACCATCAATCCCACTCACCTGACGTTAATAAACAATCAATACTACTCACCTGACGCCAATGAACAATCAATACCACTAACCTGACGCCAATGAACAATCAATACCACTCACCTGACGCCAATGAACAATCAATACCACTAACCTGACGCCAATGAACAATTAAAATCACTCACTTGAACGTTAATAAACAATTAATACCACTCACCTGACGTTAATGTACAATCAATACCACTGACCTAACGTTAATAAACAATCAATACCACTCACATGATGTTAATAAACAATCAATACCACTCACTTGACGTTAATGTACAATCAATACCACTCACCTGACGCTAATAAACAATCAATGTCACTCACATGACGTTAAAGAACAATCAATACCACTCACCTGACGTTAAAGACCAATCAATACCACTCACCTGACGTTAAAGAACAATCAATACCACTCACTTGACGTTAAAGAACAATCAATACTGTGACAAAAGGGATTTTTACCCATCAAAATACAGGAACCAATTTTTTTCATAAAAACTAACGATCAGCTGATTTTGCCGCACGGGCACCTGCTCTAAATTTCCTGTGTATATTGTTTTGAATAGACGTAATAAATTGTATTTCCAACTTTCGGGATTATTGTTATGTAATTATAATGTATTCATCAGTGTTCAACCAGGTTCGAAGGCGTAAAGTGTTGTATTTTTCGTCATACACATTTTGTGTATTGACACCAGTTCTTGTTGTTATTGTAAATATAGGTCATAGTGTCAAGCATCCCATGATGCATCATTCTTCTAACTTACTTAGCGGGAAAATACAAATGTCGACGTAAGAATTTGTATTAAAATGTGTAGTCAAACTAAGAAACTGTTTATTAAAGTGTGAAAGAAAACTTATGAATATTATAGAGTATTGATTTTTAAGTATGAAACAATATTTTGTTTATGTAAATACTTTGTATTTTATGGCTGCCGGGATTTATTTTCACTGGCGAGTGCATTGCCGGGATTTGGTTGGGAGTAAAATGTCGTCATACCGGCAGTTATCCCGGCAGGATTTTTGGGTATAAATAGGAGCAGCGTCTTCTGCTCTGGGTCCTTTTCTCATTTGAAGGTTGAACAAAGCAGACGGGTTCCCAAAGCAGACGATATTGAGTTACAAATTTATTCTTTTAAAGGATTTTTCTTTTGATAGGTTAGTTAAGTAACGATTATTTGCGAACTTCACGATAAATTATTTTAGATATTTTTGTTAACAGAATATTCCTTTTGACGGAATATTGTTCTATTTGCCATTTTCTTTTACCGGACATTTTCGCTAGTGTTCTAGTGGAGTTCGGTTTAAATTTACTTTAGTAAGGATAGTTAATTATTTCATTTTCTACGTTCTATAAGTGATTAACTTGTAGATCGAAATCAAAGATTGTTATTTATTTATAGGGGATATTTTCGGACTTTCACTGACATTTCTGCTAGTGTTTCTAGTCAGGTCAGTGCTAAATTTATTTATTATAGGGGATATTTTCGGACTTTCACTGACATTTCTGCTAGTGTTTCTAGTCAGGTCAGTGCTAAATTTATTTGTTTATAAGGAATATTTTCGGACTTTCACTGACATTTCTGCTAGTGTTTCTAGTCAGGTCAGTGCTAAATTTATCATTTTTTCTAAGCTTTCGTTCATATTACATATAAATACATGCCATGCCATGCCCACCCGCACCTGTAGTTTGCTTTATTAAATTAGGTTTTGTTGTTAAATAGGTTTTGTTAGGTTGGACATAGGAATTTCCTGACATTCAACTGTTGAGAATCAAAGTTGGTCAGTGTAATTATTTCTGTTATATTCGTGAGTAGGACCCGCTGACAGTTCAGTTTATGTGTTCATAAACTGGTTAGCGTAAACTTCATTTAAGACAATTATATAGTAATTGGTTAAAGACTTAAAATAAACTTGGTTTAATAAAATACTAAACCATCCTGACATTCGACTATGCTTTCATAGATCGGCCAGAGAAGACTAGTGTATAAATCACAAGCCCGTAGACAAGATAAACAAACAGTACACCAAAGTATCTTATATTTTTATTGAATATTAAGTATCTTATATTTTATTGAAGATTAAGTATATTGTTGGTAGTTTCTGAAAACACAATGAATGGTTGAACACTGGTTGATAATATTTACTGTATCTGTATTATTGTGAATTACACATATAACTATACATATCTAATATATATAAAATATTCTGAACTAAATTTATTATCTTACTTGTCGATACTAAGTAAAATCCCCCCTTCCAAGTTCTGTTAATTTCACGGTATTTCCTAAGTACCCTGCGAGTATCCTCTTTTCTATCTCGTAAGATAATGGTGTCTCTTGTTTTGTCCACACAAGAGCCTGTTTGATTACCTGATAGGCCATTCCCTACATTTTCCCGTGCGATAGTCTGAGTATTTTCCCAATATATCTCTCTACTCGATTGCTGTCCGTGTGGTTTCCGCTGATACAAGAGAGGCAGAGTGTAATTGTATTGCCAGACTAGAGCACTGGAAAGTTATTTTATACATCCTCTTTTGTCCGGTTATATTAGTGCTGTGTTCTATAATTCGTAAATTAAACCCGTGGTCCATACTAAATTGGCTTGATAATATCCCGTCGGTATATGGTATAATTTTATCTGCTTCTGTGGTATTAATCCAACTTTTCTGAGACTTTGGCTTCAAGTCTCAGGCTAATTTCCTAGATTTGTGTGTCAAATCTAAAGTAGTTTCCGGTGTACTTCAACATCGGTGGTGGCAGCAGATTACCCGGTAGTAGTATAGATACTACAGTTAACCGCCTAGCCCGTTACAATACCACTCACCTAACGTTAAAGAACAATCAATACCACTCACCTGACGTTAATAAACAATCAATACCACTCACTTGACGTTAATGTACAATCAATACCACTCACCTGACATTAATGAACAATCAATATCACTCACTTGACGCTAAAGAACAACCAATACCACTCACCTGACGTTAATAAACAATCAATACCACTCACCTGACGTTAATAAACAATCAATACCACTCACCTGACGCTAATAAACAATCTATGTCACTCACCTAACGTTAAAGAACAATCAATATCACTCACCTGACGTTCATAAACAATCAATACCACTCACCTGACATTAATAAACAATCAATACCACTCACCTGACATTAATGAACAATCAATATCACTCACTTGACGCTAAAGAACAACCAATACCACTCACCTGACGTTAATAAACAATCAATACCACTCACCTAACGTTAATAAACAATCAATGCCACTCACCTGACGCTAATAAACAATCTATGTCACTCACCTAACGTTAAAGAACAATCAATACCACTCACCTGACGTTAAAGAACAATCAATACCACTCACTTGACGTTAATAAACAATCAATACCACTCACCTGACATTAATAAACAATCAATACCACTCACATGACGTTAATAAACAATCAATACCACTCACCTGACGCTAATAAACAAGCTATGTCACTCACATAACGTTAAAGAACAATCAATACCACTCACCTGACGTTAAAGAACAACCAATACCACTCACTTGACGTTAATAAACAATCAATACCACTCACCTGACATTAATAAACAATCAATACCACTCACATGACGTTAATAAACAATCAATACCACTCACTTGACGTTAATGTACAATCAATACCACTCACCTGACGTTAAAGAACAATCAATACCACTCACCTGACGTTAAAGAACAATCAATACCACTCACTTGACGTTAAAGAACAATCAATACCACTCACTTGACGTTAAAGAACAATCAATACCACTCACCTGACGTTAAAGAACAATCAATACCACTCACTTGACGTTAAAAAACAATCAATACCACTCACTTGACGTTAATAAACAATCAATACCACTCACCTGACATTAATAAACAATCAATACCACTCACATGACGTTAATAAACAATCAATACCACTCACTCGACGTTAATGTACAATCAATACCACTCACCTGACGCTAATAAACAATCAATGTCACTCACATGACGTTAATAAACAATCAATACCACTCACTCGACGTTAATGTACAATCAATACCACTCACCTGACGCTAATAAACAATCAATGTCACTCACATGACGTTAATAAACAATCAATACCACTCACTCGACGTTAATGTACAATCAATACCACTCACCTGACGCTAATAAACAATCAATGTCACTCACCTGACGTTAAAGAACAACCAATACCACTCACCTGACGCTAATAAACAATCAATACCACTCACTTGACGCTAATGTACAATCAATACCACTCACCTGACGTTAAAGAACAGCCAATACCACTCACTTGACGTTAATAAACAATCAATACCACTCACCTGACATTAATAAACAATCAATACCACTCACATGACGTTAATAAACAATCAATACCACTCACTCGACGTTAATGTACAATCAATACCACTCACCTAACGTTAAAGAACAATCAATACCACTCACCTGACGTTAAAGAACAATCAATACCACTCACTTGACGTTAAAGAACAATCAATACCACTCACTTGACGTTAAAGAACAATCAATACCACTCACCTGACGTTAAAGAACAATCAATACCACTCACTTGACGTTAAAGAACAATCAATACCACTCACCTGACGTTAAAGAACAATCAATACCACTCACTTGACGTTAATAAACAATCAATACCACTCACCTGACATTAATAAACAATCAATACCACTCACATGACGTTAATAAACAATCAATACCACTCACTCGACGTTAATGTACAATCAATACCACTCACCTGACGCTAATAAACAATCAATGTCACTCACCTGACGCTAATAAACAATCAATGTCACTCACCTGACGTTAAAGAACAACCAATACCACTCACCTGACGCTAATAAACAATCAATACTACTCACTTGACGCTAATGTACAATCAATACCACTCACCTGACGTTAATGAACAATCAATATCACTCACTTCACGTTAATAAACAATCAATACCACTCACCTGACGTTAATAAACAATCAATACCACTCACCTGACGTTAATAAACAATCAATACCACTCACTTGACGTTAATGTACAATCAATACCACTCACCTGACGTTAATAAACAATCAATACCACTCACCTGACGTTAAAGAACAATCAATACCACTCACCTGACGCTAATAAACAATCAATACCACTCACCTAACGTTAAAGAACAATCAATACCACTCACTTGACGTTAAAGAACAACCAATGTCACTCACCTGACGTTAAAGAACAATCAATGCCACTCACCTGATGCTAATAAACAATCAATGTCACTCACCTGATGTTAATAAACAATCTATATCACTCACCTGACGTTAATAAACAATCAATATCACTCACCTGACGTTAATAAACAATCTATATCACTCACCTGTCGTAAATAAATAATCAATGTCAATCTCCTGACGTTAATAAAGAACCCAAACATCTCACCTGACGCTAAGGAACAATCAATGTCACTCACCTGACGTTAATAAACATTCACTACCACTCACTTGACGCTAAGGAACAGCCAATACCACTCACCTGACGTTAATGAACAGCCAATACCACTCACCTGACGTTAATGAACAGCCAATACCACTCACCTGACGTTAATGAACAACCAATACCACTCACCTAAACGTTAATAAACAATCAATACCACTCACTTAAACGTTAATAAACCATCAATACCACTCACCTGACGTTAATAAACAATCAATACCACTCACCTGACGTTAAAGAACAACCAATACCACTCACTTGACGTTAATAAACAATCAATACCACTCACCTGACATTAATAAACAATCAATACCACTCACTTGACGTTAATAAACAATCAAAACCACTCACTCGACGTTAATGTACAATCAATACCACTCACCTGACGTTAAAGAACAATCAATACCACTCACCTGACGTTAAAGAACAATCAATACCACTCACTTGACGTTAAAGAACAATCAATACCACTCACTTGACGTTAAAGAACAATCAATACCACTCACCTGACGTTAAAGAACAATCAATACCACTCACTTGACGTTAAAGAACAATCAATACCACTCACCTGACGTTAAAGAACAATCAATACCACTCACTTGACGTTAATAAACAATCAATACCACTCACCTGACATTAATAAACAATCAATACCACTCACATGACGTTAATAAACAATCAATACCACTCACTCGACGTTAATGTACAATCAATACCACTCACCTGACGTTAATAAACAATCAATGTCACTCACATGACGTTAATAAACAATCAATACCACTCACTCGACGTTAATGTACAATCAATACCACTCACCTGACGCTAATAAACAATCAATGTCACTCACCTGACGTTAAAGAACAACCAATACCACTCACTTGACGTTAATAAACAATCAATACCACTCACCTGATATTAATAAACAATCAATACCACTCACATGACGTTAATAAACAATCAATACCACTCACTCGACGTTAATGTACAATCAATACCACTCACCTGACGTTAAAGAACAATCAATATCACTCACTTGACGTTAATAAACAATCAATACCACTCACTTGACGTTAAAGAACAATCAATACCACTCACCTGACATTAAAGAACAATCAATACCACTCACCTAACGTTAAAGAACAATCAATACCACTCACCTGACGTTAAAGAACAATCAATACCACTCACTTGACGTTAAAGAACAATCAATACCACTCACTTGACGTTAAAGAACAATCAATACCACTCACCTGACGTTAAAGAACAATCAATACCACTCACTTGACGTTAAAGAACAATCAATACCACTCACCTGACGTTAAAGAACAATCAATACCACTCACTTGACGTTAATAAACAATCAATACCACTCACCTGACATTAATAAACAATCAATACCACTCACATGACGTTAATAAACAATCAATACCACTCTCTCGACGTTAATGTACAATCAATACCACTCACCTGACGCTAATAAACAATCAATGTCACTCACCTGACGCTAATAAACAATCAATGTCACTCACCTGACGTTAAAGAACAACCAATACCACTCACCTGACGCTAATAAACAATCAATACCACTCACTTGACGCTAATGTACAATCAATACCACTCACCTGACGTTAATGAACAATCAATATCACTCACTTGACGTTAATGAACAACCAATACCACTCACTTCACGTTATTAAACAATCAATACCACTCACCTGACGTTAATAAACAATCAATGCCACTCACCTGACGTTAATAAACAATCAATACCACTCACTTGACGTTAATGTACAATCAATACCACTCACCTGACGTTAATAAACAATCAATACCACTCACCTGACGTTAAAGAACAATCAATACCACTCACCTGACGCTAATAAACAATCAATACCACTCACCTGACGTTAAAGAACAATCAATACCACTCACTTGACGTAAAAGAACAACCAATGTCACTCACCTGACGTTAAAGAACAATCAATGCCTCTCACATGACGCTAATAAACAATCAATGTCACTCACCTGATGTTAATAAACAATCTATATCACTCACCTGACGTTAATAAACAATCAATATCACTCACCTGACGTTAATAAACAATCTATATCACTCACCTGTCGTAAATAAATAATCAATGTCAATCTCCTGACGTTAATAAAGAACCCAAACATCTCACCTGACGCTAAGGAACAATCAATGTCACTCACCTGACGTTAATAAACATTCACTACCACTCACTTGACGCTAAGGAACAGCCAATACCACTCACCTGACGTTAATGAACAGCCAATACCACTCACCTGACGTTAATGAACAGCCAATACCACTCACCTGACGTTAATGAACAACCAATACCACTCACCTAAACGTTAATAAACAATCAATACCACTCACTTAAACGTTAATAAACCATCAATACCACTCACCTGACGTTAATAAACAATCAATACCACTCACCTGACGCCAATGAACAATCAATACCACTCACCTGACGCCAATGAACAATCAATACCACTCACCTGACGCCAATGAACAATCAATACCACTAACCTGACGCCAATGAACAATTAAAATCACTCACTTGAACGTTAATAAACAATTAATACCACTCACCTGACGTTAATGTACAATCAATACCACTGACCTAACGTTAATAAACAATCAATACCACTCACATGATGTTAATAAACAATCAATACCACTCACTTGACGTTAATGTACAATCAATACCACTCACCTGACGCTAATAAACAATCAATGTCACTCACATGACGTTAAAGAACAATCAATACCACTCACCTGACGTTAAAGACCAATCAATACCACTCACCTGACGCTAATAAACAATCAATACCACTCACTTGACGTTAATGTACAATCAATACCACTCACCTGACATTAATGAACAATCAATATCACTCACTTGACGCTAAAGAACAACCAATACCACTCACCTGACGTTAATAAACAATCAATACCACTCACCTGACGTTAATAAACAATCAATACCACTCACCTGACGCTAATAAACAATCTATGTCACTCACCTAACGTTAAAGAACAATCAATACCACTCACCTGACGTTAATAAACAATCAATACCACTCACCTGACATTAATAAACAATCAATACCACTCACCTGACATTAATGAACAATCAATATCACTCACTTGACGCTAAAGAACAACCAATACCACTCACTTGACGTTAATAAACAATCAATACCACTCACCTAACGTTAATAAACAATCAATACCACTCACCTGACGCTAATAAACAATCTATGTCACTCACCTAACGTTAAAGAACAATCAATACCACTCACCTGACGTTAAAGAACAATCAATACCACTTACTTGACGTTAAAGAACGACCAATGTCACTCACCTGACGTTAAAGAACAATCAATGCCACTGACCTGACGCTAATAAACAATCAATGTCACTCACCTGATGTTAAAGAACAATCAATACCACTCACTTGACGTTAAAGAACAATCAATACCACTCACTTGACGTTAAAGAACAACCAATGTCACTCACCTGACGTTAAAGAACAATCAATACCACTCACCTGACGTCAATAAACAATCAATGTCACTCACCTGATGTTAAAGAACAATCAATACCACTCACTTGACGTTAAAGAACAATCAATACCACTCACTTGACGTTAAAGAACAACCAAAGTCACTCACCTGACGTTAAAGAACAATCAATACCACTCACCTGACGTCAATAAACAATCAATGTCACTCACATGACGTTAAAGAACAATCAATACCACTCACCTGACGTTAAAGAACAATCAATACCCCTCAATTGACGTTAAAGAACAATCACCACCAATCACCTAACGCTAATAAACAACCAATACCACTCACCTGACGTTAAAGAACAATCACCACCAATCACCTGACGTTAATAAACAATCAATACCACTCACCTGACGTTGATAAGCAATCAATACCACTCACCTGACGTTAATAAACAATCAATACCACTCACCTGACGTTGATAAGCAATCAATACCACTCACCTGACGTTAATAAACAATCAATACCACTCACTTGACTTTAATAAACAACCAATGCCACTCACCTGACGTTAAAGAACAATCAATGAAAGTCAATTGACGTTAAAAACAACCAATGCCACTCACCTGACGGTAATGTGCAATCAGAATCAATCGACATCAAAGTAAAAAATTAAAAACTTAGATATCAATTTTTGGAATACGTGTGCGCTCAAAAGATTGGAAAGCCAAATAATTTCAAGAACAATCGATGGTACTAACTACGTATCATGCCTTTTAGTATTCAATTTCTGTTTATTTATTGGTGAATCTGATATATATCGTCAATAAATGTTCCCTTCTGCATCAAGCAGTCGTTTTTTTAATACTCAGTTGTATTTGTATCTCTACATAGTTTTCTATATGTAAGCCTGTAATATATACATATACAGTCAAAACTGCTCATACAGTCACCTCTATTAAGCAGTCACCTGCATTAAAAGGTCACTTTTTTCTTGTCCTGTCATAGAACATTCTGACCTCTTTAAAGAGGTCACCTGTCTTAAAAGACTACTTTTTCCTTATTCCAAGAGTGACCTCTAAATAAAGGTTTGACTGTATATATATTGTAGGACGACACATAATGTGATTTATCAACGTTTTACTTAAAGTCGATGTATTTATTATTAACTCACAAATGAATATAAAATGTCTGTATACATCTCAAGTTAACACGAGTGAAGATGACATGTTTTTGCCTACTTCGAATTACGTTCAATTATAAAGATAGAATTTAACCTTCAATAATCTCATATTTTAACGTCACATTTATATGTTTATTTAAGTATATCATTTCGTCTGTATAAAACACTGGTTCGTCCAATATATTGTATCTGATTCGTCTATTATATTGTATCTGGTTCGTCCAATATATTGTATCTGATTCGTCTATTATATTGTATCTGGTTCGTCCAATATATTATATCTGGTTCGCCCAATATATTGTATCTGGTTCGTCCAATATATTGTATCTGGTTCGTCCAATATATTATATCTGATTCGTCCATTATATTGTATCTGGTTTGTCCAATATATTGTATCTGGTTCGTCCAATTTATTGTATCTGGTTCGTCCAATATATTGTATCTGGTTTGTTCATTATATTGTATCTGGTTCGTCCAATATATTGTATCTGGTTCGTCCAATATATTATATCTGATTCGTCCATTATATTGTATCTGGTTTGTCCAATATATTGTATCTGGTTTGTTCATTATATTGTATCTGGTTCGTCCAATATATTGTATCTGGTTCGTCCAATATATTGTATCTTGTTCGTCCATTATATTGTATCTGGTTTGTCCAATATATTGTATCTGGTTCGTCCAATATATTATATCTGATTCGTCCAATATATTGTATCTGGTTTGTCCAATATATTGTATCTGGTTCGTCCAATTTATTGTATCTGGTTCGTCCAATATATTGTATCTGGTTTGTTCATTATATTGTATCTGGTTCGTCCAATATATTGTATCTGGTTCGTCCATTATATTGTATTTGGTTTGTCCAATTTATTATATCTGATTCGTCCAATATATTGTATCTGATTTGTCTATTATATTGTATCTGATTCGTCTATTATATTGTATCTGGTTCGTCCAATATATTATATTTGGTTCGTCCAATATATTGTATCTGGTTCGTCCATTATATTGTATCTGATTTGTCCAATATATTGTATCTGGTTCCATCAATATATTATATCTGATTCGTCCAATATATTGTATCTGGTTTGTCCAATATATTGTATCTGGTTCGTCCAATTTATTGTATCTGGTTCGTCCAATATATTGTATCTGGTTTGTTCATTATATTGTATCTGGTTCGTCCAATATATTGTATCTGGTTCGTCCATTATATTGTATCTGGTTTGTCCAATTTATTATATCTGATTCGTCCAATATATTGTATCTGATTTGTCCATTATATTGTATCTGATTCGTCTATTATATTGTATCTGGTTCGTCCAATATATTGTATCTGATTCGTCCAATATATTGTATCTGGTTCGTCCAATATATTGTACCTGGTTCGTCCCATATATTATATCTGATTCGTCCATTATATTGTATCTGGTTTGTCCAATATATTGTATCTGGATCGTCCAATATATTGTATCTAGTTCGTCCAATATATTGTATCTGGTTTGTTCATTATATTGTAATCGGTTCTGATCTTCCGTCCAGCAACTTCTGGGAAACTGATACAGAAATAGATATAAAATACAATAAATACACAAAGGGAGATACAAACAATAAGTTGATAAAGCAAAAATAAAACAATACGAAAGAACTAAGACTCGTTCGATTCGAGCGCCAATACAACCGGAAATGAATTCAGGTAATTTTCCATTCAGGTTTAAATAATGCTCCACCTTCATCATTGATCGTGTATCGTTACTAATTGATTCATAAGATACACGAGAAAGAACATTGATTACATATTGATTACAAGACAAAAGAAAACTCTTAAAATGCATAATTTAACAGTTGTAGTTCTGAAAATATTATTCCTGGTTGTTTTACAAGGATGAAAATGCATGATATATTAATCTATCTCACAATTTTTCATTTATTTAATCTCTCAAACGAGTGCTTCTTTATTTTGTTAATCTTTTTCTAAGCGTGTTTATTCTCTCCTGTATTTTTGCATCGTATTGTTCATTTTATTAGAGAAAACCGAAGGTGCAATCAAGAATGGACAGTCCAGAAACATCGGTAAGATTGAACACGCAAAACACAGCACGAAGACTAACAAAACAAAAAAAGTCACAACACAGAAAAACTATAAAGATGAGCACAACACGTACCACACCAAAAACCAGGGGTGAACTCATGTGCTCGAGAAGGGTAAGGGGTGAACCCATGTGCTCGAGAAGGGTAAGGGGTGAACCCATGTGCTCGAGAAGGGTAAGCAGTTCTTATTACTCATAGAGTCAAGTCCGATTAAAGTTTTGTCGATGACAGAGAAAAGGGGGAAAAACAACGTAAAAGGGAAAAGATCCATTTTCATTTACGAAATAGATATTTCGTAACTGTCACCCAAATCGTGCTGACGACCGTAGATATTTCGTAACTGTCACCCAGATCGTACTGACGACCGTAGATATTTCGTAGCTGTCACCCAGATCGTGCTGACGACCGTAGATATTTCGTAGCTGTCACCCAGATCGTACTGACGACCGTAGATATTTCGTAACTGTCACCCAGATCGTGCTGACGACCGAAGATATTTCGTAACTGTCACCCAGATCGTGCTGACGACCGCAGATTCTTTGTAGCGATAACTGGATCCGACTGAAGCAACGTAGCCTTGCTTTAGTAGCTTTTGCGTCAGCGGCTGAGCTCTGTCCAGAAAAACACAGTACTGGGCACAAGCCCTAGAATAACGTATGGGTTGAGAAATGTAAACTCCATACGCTGGTGCTGCTGGCATATTGCTACTGATGAAAAGAGGGTTGGAAAATTGAAGTTATCACGTTTGTCGTAGAGTTTTGTTTTTAATTTTCCTCCAACGTCGATTTCAAGGTGAAGGTCAAGGAAGGAGCATACTTTTGAGTGTCAGTAGTATTCTTTACTTCAAGCTCATTTGAATAGATGAGATGCAGATAAATTGTTCAGCGACAGAACAACAACTATATAGCGGAAACTGGAATTAAAGGCTTAAGTTATTTTTCTTTTATTCTTGAGAAGTTCTTGTAGGAAGTCTGCCTCATAAGCATGTGAAACAAAGCAGCGAGTAGCGAGCACAATTTGTACTCATTGGAATGACAAAACAGGACATATGTTGTCGATCAAAACAATATGAATGATTTCCTCCTGTTTATATTTATTATTAGATTTTGATTGGCTTTTGACAAAGTAAGATTGGTCTCTACCAATAATTTAATTCAAGTGTATTGAATTATTGCATGTAACTTATTGCTTTTAATAAAGATTTGGCTTTAGAATAACAGATACATCATATGAAGCTTTATAATAACCAGTAGAGGAATTTCCTTTTAAACAGAATTCATTATTATTATACGGGAAAAAAAATCATCGTACACAATATACTTAAATCAATTTATGTGATGATAACATCATTATATAAGGTATTCATTATAAAGTGTGTGATAAATGAAAAACATCAAATTATCACACTGTTAGAACAGTTTCAAAATATAATAGAAAAATCGTAGAAATAGAAGCACAGTCGATTTTCTTAACCTTAAATATACATCACCGCTCACTTCTCTGGCTTGGTACAGGCTCCTCAATATAAATTGGAGGGTTAAGTTAGTACATATGATGCGATATATTAAATCTTACTATTTCTAGTTGTCTAACAATATATTTCTTACTTTTAACTAAATTTAAATGTATAAATACGAGTGTATAATTGAAACTGATTTTATGTTTTATTCTATGTCATTTGTATTTATTTACGTGTACAGGTGTCCAACAGATCAGGTTTTTGTATCAGATGGTGTTCGTGTCGTTTAACAGTAACACGTGTGGAATAGGAATTGCTAGCACTTCCGGGGCGCATGCGTTCACCCCCAACTCCTGAGATTTAGTGGGGTTAGTGTTGCTCGATCTGTAGTTTTATGTGTAATGTTTTGTAAAATTGTCCTTTTGTCCTTTTTTCTTTTGGCCATTGTATTGTCTGTCCTTCGAGTTACTGCTTCTTGTTACCCTTTGGTATCGTCAAGCTCTTTTTAACATTACAATGACAAAGCACCAAATTCAAGTGATAAGCACAATATAGACAATATCTGGGAGGAGTATAAAACCAATGAACAAGAACTAATTGAATTCCACCACTACTCCTGTTCCTGACTTACATGTGGCTTTTACGTACCACCTGTGAAACGTAATTCTATAATCTGTTCCAATTAAAAGGACTTTATGAAGAGGAGACTATAACTGTCAAATGTATTACATGTACTTGTCATGGGATACTATCTAAACTAGAGTGGCATTACATCAAACGCACGACAAGAAAAGATTGAAGATGCCACAGTGATCAAAAGTCGTAAAGCGGTGAAGGACACAGAATACAGAAAGAAGAAAATACACAAACATTCATCTACAAAATACTACACAGTGAACTAAAAAATGAGTAACACGAACCCCACAGGTGCTCCGGAAAGATAAGTAGTTCATGTGCCACGAACCCCACAGGTGCTCCGGAAAGATAAGTAGTTCATGTGCCACGAACCCCACAGGTGCTCCGGAAAGATAAGTAGTTCATGTGCCACGAACCCCACAGGTGCTCCGGAAAGATAAATAGTTCATGTGCCACGAACCCCACAGGTGCTCCGGAAAGATAAGTAGTTCATGTGCCACGAACCCCACAGGTGCTCCGGAAAGATAAGCCGTTCATGTGCCACTAGTGGCACCGGGCGTGTTACTGTTATGCGTATGTAGAAATATTCTTATCTTCTGGAACCATGTAAAAGTATTCTTACAAAATACATGAGAAGAGTTTGAAGATATCAAAGGGGTAATCTGAAGCCGTAAATTGAAGGACAGACAAAGATTACCATAGCCGAGTTTGGCTATCCTGTTTAGGGCCTTTGGTTTCCATGCTTCCAAGGACTGTTAAACCATTTGGCTTCGAGTGTGCCTGATGACGGTTATTTCAGACACATGTCGTACACACTAAAGATACGTTTTTATTGGCCGTTGTTTTGGACATTTTGACAATGCCGAATATACACAACAGACGTACATTCTCGGGATTTTTGGGAAACTGACTAGAAAAGCTCACAGAATGATCGTTTGTCTCAACGTGTTTCAAAGCTCGTACAAATAAATAATATATTTACCGACAATGTACATGTTTTGTATATTGATATGATTTCAGAAAACCATCTATTTCAGAAATTTAAATGTTATTTCCGTTCACAGACAGGTTTAAACCCCTGGGTATAATTTATCTTGGATTAATTGAGCTGTTCACCGACGAGGTGTTACTTTGTATTCTATCTTTGACTTAGATGATATCATTAAGGTTCTAAATTGACTATCATCATTAGGTGTTGACGACAGTGAGATTTTCTGGTCTGACCAATCAAGCTATGACAATACATGTTGTACTAGTGATTTCTCTGTGATTAAATTGTCAATTTATACGAAAGGAACCATAACTCTTTTGTTAGTAAATACGCCATACTGTACACCGATGATTGGTTGATCAAAACAAATACAAAATGTGTTTCTCAAAGTAAGTTCGTTGTAGATAAATTTGAACTAATGTGGTGGGTCAGCATTTAAATGCAGCAACTATACTATTTCAGTTAATATTCGGTAGATAAAGATATATTTAAAATGAAAAATATGACACATCGTCCATTGAAACTGTGTATCGAAATTAATACGATATCAAAGAGAGCTTGGCTGTTGTGTGATTTATTACTGTAATTATTAACTGCATAAGAGTACAATGCAGTGCCGGATTTAGAAAAAGAGAGGCCCAAGGCTATATGCCACTTGTGAGGCCCTTCCCAATTCCCCACCTTCACGACTGGAGGAAGATGGAAGTGTGCTTAATCAATATCAATAAAGGCGAAGATGATGAGGGATGTTTAAGATTCTGCAATATTCCGAAATTGAGTGCAACTGTGTAAGGAAAATTACTGAAGGGTTATTTAGAACGTATAGTACGTTATGACAGCATAAGTGTGAAAGTGCAATAAGAATGTTAAAATTAGTTTACACCTTGGCCGGAGGTCCCCTAAATTGTGAGGCCCAAGGCTTCAGCCTATCGAGCCTATGGGTAAATCCGGCACTGGTACGCTGTGTCGGAAACGTGTATATAACAAGTATCAATTGATGAATATCCTGGTAAGGTCTTATGTGTGATTTCTTTTTAATTTACCAAATGATGCAATGCATGGATATGAATAATGGTGTAATTCTTCGAAGTAAAACGTGATATAATAAATGGAAATTAAGGTGGTGCATCCCAATGAAACTTGAAATGTTGTACAAATAAACGTTAGTGAATACCGAAGGGTAATCAAAAATGGACAATCCAGAGAACTGGCAAATAAATGTTAGAGAATACCGAAGGGTAATCAAAAATGGACAATCCAGAGAACTGACAAATAAACGTTAGAGAATACCGAAGGGTAATCAAAAATGGACAATCCAGAGAACTGGCAAATAAACGTTAGAGAATACCGAAGGGTAATCAAAAATGGACAATCCAGGGAACTGGCAAATAAACGTTAGAGAATACCGAAGGGTAATCAAAAATGGACAATCCAGGGAACTGGCAAATAAACGTTAGAGAATACCGAAGGGTAATCAAAAATGGACAATCCAGAGAACTGGCAAATAAACGTTAGAGAATACCGAAGGGTAATCAAAAATGGACAATCCAGAGAACTGGCAAATAAACGTTAGAGAATACCGAAGGGTAATCAAAAATGGACAATCCAGAGAACTGGCAACATGGGGTACGCAAGACGAAAGAAAAAAACAACAACAACACTATACAAATAAACACAAATAGCGTAAAATAAGGTAGGAGCCCTCCTACAAGCAACTGGAGGTAAAACACATTCTGACCCGAAGAAAAGGTACAAAGATACAAAGACGAACCGAACATCGTTATTATGTGGAAACCATAGCAGACATCACAACACGGACAACACAAAAAACTAAAAAGATGAGCAACACGGACCTACCAAACAACCCTGGTGAACTCATATGCTCGCGAAGAGTAAGCAGTTCCTGCTTCTTATAAGACATACCCCGTGTTACTCATACATGTGTATATACAGTCAAGTTCGGCAATGATAGAGGAAAGAAAAGATCTACGTAAAAAGTGAAAGGTTCATTGTCATTTGAAATATGGATATTTCGTAACGGTCAACCAGATTGTGATGACGACCGTAGAATTTTTGTAGCGATGACTTCAACATAGGAGCAATGTAGTCTTCCTTGAGTAACTTTTGCGTCAGCAGCTGAGCTCTGTCCAGAAATTCACTGTACTGGACACAAGCTCTATAACGCATGAGTTGTGAAATCTAAACTCCATACGCTGGTGATGCTGGAATAATGGTACTGATGAAAGGGAAGTCAACTATTGGAAAAGTTAAGTCATCGCAGTGGTCGTAGAGTTTTGTTTTTAATCTTCCTTCGTTGTCCAAAATGAACTGTTCCACAGTGCAAAGAAATCGAACATGGCGAAATGAAATGCATCGATATTAAACATAGCGTTTACTAATAATAGCCCCCAATAAGAGGCGTCATCAACCGCTTATTGTTTCATTAAACGTACTAGAGCAGGTGTTTACTAACTGTTATAAAGATCATTTATTTTCCAAGTACCCATACTGTTTTAGATGTTGTTTATTATCATGCCCACAGGTTATATAGATCTCTGGTTATTAACATGACTATTGCCCACATATTAAATAGATGTCTGGTTGTTATTTATTAGTTTTACAACTGGTCATATATTCCACTGGCTCTTACAGAATTGTTGACTGGTGTATCGTACATCGCTTGGGGTTATATAATGTCGATATTGAAAATACTCTTGAGGTTAAACATCATACACATTAATGAGTTGTATTGTATCCACACTTTTTACTCTAATTAGATTGACCACTAGAGACAGACAATAAGGTGTTATGGTGTATGTTCATTTCTATGTTGCATTGAATCAGGTTTGGCTCTCTAGTTACGACTATTTATATTATGTTATGTACAATGTACGCAATGAATCGCTCCAAACAGAAATATGTGATAATGTCACTAGAAACAACAACACGGATCATTCTCAGGGCCGGATCCAGGGGTGAGCGCACCCGGCGCCCCCCCCCCCCCCCCCCCCCCCCTAAATTGGAAAAAATATAATTTTTTGGCGTAAAAACGTGATTCTTAACACGAAATACCCCAAAAATTTTCGTGCCTCCCTCCGCTCGGCGCAATTTTTTTAAGTGCGCCCCTCCCCCTAACTTGAAACCCTGAATGCGCCCCTGATTCTTATTGCATACCTCACAGAGCAATAGTCGATAATGTTAACATCCAAAACAGCACAATTACTTCAGTATATAACACTGCCCTGTGTCGCTTCAACACTTCAAATAGTGAACAAAATCGCAGTCTACAAGACGAGTCATTCCTATATATCATAACAAATAGCACCTGTTAAAATGTCACCATTGTCATATCTGACATGATATTTCAAAACAAAACAATAAACAAACACAAAAAAAGTATTTGGTGTAATTTTGCTTAGAGAAAGTCGTTCTTTGTACATCACTGAAATTAAAACTATATAGTACACTGTTTCTCTGGTGTCTGTTATAGAATGTCTATTTTTGAAACATGGGAATCATACGAAAACCAAACGGTTATTGAAAAATCAAATTCATTTTTAGAAAGCGATTTTCTTTATAAACAGTTTTAATTAGTTGATCTCTGATGATTTCACGCTGTAATGATTTGTTATTAGATCAAACTCCCACAAGGATGTTCATAAAATATAAAGTTCCACGTTTCAATTATTAAAATAGAAATGTGTTTTTCTTCTCTAATCCCTATTATACAACCTAATACGCATTCGATATAAAATCAATATTTACAATTTATAGATGAAATGTCATCATTTTGTGCAATCAGTCAGCCCAATTATATTTGTTTCTTCCTTAAAAAACCATATAATTACTTTTTACAGATGTCTGTCTATACCGGATTCTGATGTCTAAAATGTAGAAAATTTGAAAACACAGCACAATTATATAACATTTTAGTAACATTATAAAAGCATTAACGTCTGCTGTTTAAACTGATAACATGATTATCCAATAAGAATTTCAATCACTTTTGTCAACCTGTCATTTCTAATTATTCAGCATTAGTCGTCTTTTTCTTTTAAGAACGGTGAGAAGAGGTTGAAGATACCAAAGGGGTAACCAGAATCCGTTAATCGAAGAAGAACAGACAACACAATGGCCAAAAGAAAAAGGACAAACAACGATCTACAAAACATGCAAATAAAACTAAAGATCGAGTAACACGAACCCCACTAAAAACCGGGGGTGAACTCTGGTGCTCCGGAAGTTTAAGCAGTTCCTGCTCCACTAGTGGCATCCGTCGTGTTAATCTAGTTACACACACGGTGTGTCATGAATGAGGAAAGGACCAGGCTTCAGAGTTACTGTGACACTAGCTACTCGAGAGGTGGTGTGAATCAGATGTGGATTCTGAAGAACTCTAAAGATCTGTTAAGAGTACATACAATGTAGGTCTCTCTCCTCCTGTAATAACATTAAAACATTTGACTTCTCTACACTCTACACAAATATTCCTCACTCTAAGCTGAAGGATAAATTAAGGGAGTTGGTCCAACTGTGTTTCATAAAAATGAATGGCCAACTTAGATACAAATACCTTGTGCTAGGAAGGGAAAGATCTTATTTTGTAAAAAAAAAAAAAAAAAAAAAAAAAACCACTCCTATTCTACCAAAACGTTCTCTCAAATTGATATCATCAACAAGCTCGAGTTTTTGATTGACAACATATTTGTTTATCTTTGGAGGTTTTTCAACAGACCTATGGGTACAAACTTTGATCCTCTTCTCACCGACTTGTTCCTTTATTCGTATGAGGCAGACTTCATACAGGAGTTTTTCAAGAAAAACGAAAAGAAGCTAGCCAGATCCTTTAATTTCACGTTCCGCTATATAAATGATGTCCTTTCACTAAATAATTCTAGGTTTGGTGAATTCATTGATCGCATTTATCCCATTGAGCTTGAAATAAAGGATACCACAGATACATATAAGTCCGCTTCATACCTTGACCTATACCTCGAAATTGACAGTGAGGAGCGCTTGAGAACGAAACCTTACGACAAAAGAGATGATTTCAATTTTCTCATTGTGAACTTTCCATTTATATGTAGCAACATTCCAGCAGCACCTGCATATGGAGTATATATATTTCTCAGTTGATACGATATTCCAATTTGTGGTTCCTATCAGGATGATCTTGATAGAGGGTTGCTGCTAACAAGGAACTACTGAACCAAAGGTTCCTCTTGGCTAAGTTGAAGTCATCACTTCGAAAGCTATTTGTACACAGATATTCCGTAAAGGTTTACCAAGTAATGGTGGCGACCGTAAAACTTTCGTAGTAATGACTTCAATTCATGGATCGCAAATTATCTGGCGCGTTCCAGTTGAATTTGATATTAATTGTATACTGATTTGTTATCAAGATTTCTTACGATAAAGCTAAGAACGTGTTTAAGCTAGAATAAAAATGAAAATCTTTATTAATATCGATATTTTTAAACCGATTGCGTTCAGATTGCACATTCTCAAAGCGATCGCGATCGACCTATTTTAATTTATGTGAGAAGCTATTAATATTATTTTACATCTCCGCTCCATAGAGGTAATCAAAACACACGCTACACTATTTTGAAAATATTCTTGTTATTTGAAAAATGGAGGAAAACGTATACATATTACAACTACAGATACCAGCATTAATTCCCTTTAATTTAATTAATAGGACAATCTCTTCCTCCCAAGCCTTTCATTATTACACCTGTAAATACGTATTTGTATATTCATTTCATTCGAATGCGATCTATCTTTACGGTTTCCACAATGGGAAATATCTGTTTAATTTAGATCAAACTTTTAAAACAAAAGAATATCTCGACAGATGAACCTTCAAGATCGATTCAAATCATAAAAAGATTGACCATAATCGTAAATACAATTCCAAACACATCAACATTTTTAAAACTCTTTTCTTTTTAAGCGGACTATATGTACTAGTGTAAACACTGTCTAATGCTAGGCTGGAATATTAAAATGTTTTGAAACTTGACTAAGATGTTCATTTTTTTCTGACATGGGTCGATTGACTTGCATCCTTGTTGCTGTCTTAGTTACATAAGAACAATCAATCTTTCCGTCCGAAGTAAAACAATTACAATTCTCTGTCCAAAACAATTATATCAATAACAGACAGATGACACGACTCTGTAATACAGTAATCAATAGAACTTTACTAACAATGTCACACAAAACAATCTTCATTAAGTCCTGAAAATTCATCATTGTCAATTCCTCAATTAATATAGAGCTGAAATGTAACCATAGATAGTACAAAGAATATTCTCTTTGTTTTAGAACATCTCTTATCAACTTATATAGTGTGTGAACAATTGTATATATACTTATCTCTTATAGATATAATGTGAATATGGTATGATATAAATATGATACAATTACAGAAAACTTGTGATTCCTGGGAAAACTTCAAAATGTCATCAAGATTAATAAATAAAGAATAATAAATTGCTACAACAACTTCAGACAAAAATAATTTTGGTGTCGGAGATACACCTGCAATGATACTACAACTTCAGACAAAAATAATTTTGGTGTCGGAGATACACCTGCAATGATACTACAACTTCAGACAAAAAGAATGTTGGTGTCGGGGATACACCTGCAATGATACTACAACTTCAGACAAAAAGAATTTTGGTGTCGGGGATACACCTGCAATGATACTACAACAACTTCAGACAAAAAGAATTTTGGTGTCAGGGATACACCTGCAATGATACTACAACTTCAGACAAAAATAATTTTGGTGTCAGGGATACACCTGCAATGATACTACAACAACTTCAGACAAAAAGAATGTTGGTGTCAAGGATACACCTGCAATGATACTACAACAACTTCAGACAAAACGAATTTTGGTGTCAGGGATACACCTGCAATGATACTACAACAACTTCAGACAAAAAGAATGTTGGTGTCAAGGATACACCTGCAATGATACTACAACAACTTCAGACAAAAGAATTTTGGTGTCAGGGATACACCTGCAATGATACTACAACAACTTCAGACAAAAAGAATGTTGGTGTCAGGGATACACCTGCAATGATACAACAACTTCAGACAAAAATAATTTTCATGTCGAGGATACACCTGCAATGATATTACAACAAATTTAGACAAAAAGAATGTTGGTGTCAGATATACACCTGCAATGATACTACAACAACTTCAGACAAAAAGAATGATGGTGTCAGGGATACACCTGCAATGATACTACAACAACTTCAGACAAAAAGAATTTTGGTGTCAGGGATACACCTGCAATGATACTACAACAACTTCAGACAAAAAGAATTTTGGTGTCAGGGATACACCTGCAATGATACTACAACATATTCAGACAAAAATAATTGTGGTGTCGAGGATACACCTGCAATGATACTACAACAACTTCAGACAAAAATAATGTTGGTGTCGAGGATACACCTGCAATGATACTACAACAACTTCAGACAAAAATAATGTTGATGTCAGGGATACACCTGCAATGATAATACAACAACTTCAGACAAAAAGAATTTTGGTGTTGAGGATACACCTGCAATGATACAAGTTGTGTCGGGGATACACCTGCAATGATACAAGTTGTTGATACGACACCACAGAAGTCAAAATAAAAACGTGAAATGGAATAAACTTACAAACAAAAGAACGAAGTTTGTCGAGTACTTCAACAGAATTATTTACACTCCAAAACTTTTTACTCCAGTGTTTATAAAACTAATAAAAATTGATATCAAGTTGTTTGAATGTATAGTTAAAGCGCTTGTTATGAGAACGGAAATTTGTGTGGTAGAAAAAATTTTCAAGTTGACAATATCTTATATATTTTTTAATATGGCCATATTTAGGTCATACAGCACAACACCAATATTGTGAGCTGCTTTGTCAGCTGGCACAAAAATAAATTATTCGCAAAATTCTTTTAATTCGTTTTACACGACATCCATTTCCCACCCTCCTTAACGTGAATCATTTTATATGATCCCCCATCCCCACCCTCCTTCACCGTGAATCGTTTTAGATGATATCCCATTCTCATCCTCATTTACCATGAATCGTTTCAGATGATACCCCATCCCCACCCTCCTTTACATATATTTGTGGTTCTATATATATTATATAGGGAGTGGATGTGGTCGAGTGGTCTAGGGCGCTGGACGTAAGGCTAAGCGAATGGTGCTGCAGTGTATCAATGGTGTGAGTTCAAATCCCGTCGAGGGAAGAACAAACATTTGACAGCTCTAAAATCTAATTCTAACACTGTTTGGTTTAATTTTCAGACGTATATATATATATATATATTACGAATTTAGTTTGTTACACATATTTGCATTGGTTCTTCAGCCCTGAATGTTAGCATATATTCGGAAAACAGACGGGGTATATATTTCAGTCCCCAAAAACCATTAAAACATGGACGACAAAACATTAGGCTTCACTGAATCAATGGTATAATACGGGATAATAAATGTATTTTTACCAAATTAAATGCTGTTTTTATACTCAAAACGGCTGCATGAACAAAAAAATATTACAACGCTTAATTCCGTCACAAATACCTGATCGATTCAGCAAACTCCTATGTTCCACGGCTGTACCATAACAAATAAACAAAACGTTGAGCCTTGAAAAATTTCGACGTCATGGGGCCACACCAAGGTTTTATTTACATGTAGTTAACATTTAAATTATTGAAACTGTTTCGCAAACCCGTTGTTTTGTTATGTGATATATTAATGTTATATTTATAAAGTTCATAAAATTTACTACATATGAAACTGTATTGATTTAGAAATTTAGTACAGTATTTTCCTTCACGAGACACCCTATACATGAAATATGACGTGACACATATTTTGACGTCATTGAAGAATGACGTCAAAGGTACGGACATCTAGAGATACGAAAAATGAAAATAAAAGAGGCAAATTTATTTAATACAGTTGGATGTTGTATTTAAAAAAAAAAAACTTAAATCCGTAATATATCTGTTATTCAGCTATCAGACAGGGTATATAATGTGACATTATATACCCTGTCTGATAGCTGAATAACATATAATATATATGTACATGTATATATGACATTTGATGTAAAGTCAAAAGAATTGGACATATCAACAGAGGGAAATACTAGTCATTCTTGTAGGATTTTACCGTATGTAAATCATGTACGAATGGGACATAAAGATGGTAATTCTAACAATTTAAACCTATTTCTTCCGACATTCAAACAGTTTTAATTTATTGGTATTTGATTATCTATTGTAGAAACTGTTAGTTATTAGATTGAGCTCCTGTGAGATTGTTCCTAAAATATTACATTCTAACTTTCAATTATCCTGTTAAAACGTGCATAGAATATATAATAGCCATTCTAGTTACACAATCTTCTATTTATCATCGCTATATTATAGACCTATTTTTATTAAGTTGTTTGTCACGGCATAAACAATGAGTGTTCATAATATACTCACTGTATCTACTACTATGTTTTCCTGTTTTGTCCTTTTAATTGTTGATGCTGTACATCGATACATCACCCATCCATGATCAATAAAATCAATACATTGTTCAACAAATTCCAATATAAAGGTTTATGGTGTTTAAAGCCGCTTTCAACAATATTTCAATTATATCGTGGTGGTTCTGTTGCACGGTGATACTTGTCAGTTTACGCAGTGTATCAAGTTACATATCATTTCCTTCAGTAAATGTTTACCATCAGTTCCCCTCCAAAATGCAGAAACCTGAAGATGATGAAATAATTATTTAATTATTTTTTAATTCTCTCCATATCTCTATGTCACATCTTTTTCCAGTATTTCCGGTTTGATATATCCAACAAATCTGTTTCCTGTTTATGGAGATGGAGAAGGATTTCCTTCTGTTCCTTAGTCTAAACAACATCTACTACTTATCCCTTTGTTTTCAACCATGTTTCATATACCACGTGCTCACCATGTACTTGTTTTTGTTGATGTGAACTTCTTGACCTCAAATCATGACCTGTCATTGGTCAGAGATAAAAAAGTTGCATGAAATTGCTCCACAGAATAGAGCATGTCTTAGTGTGTATCAAGTGTGTATCAAGCAACTCATGATACAGAGTAAAAACACTGTATACATGGTATTATTTCGTTTATGAAACCCCTGCATTGTGTGACAAAGCCTTAAGAGAATCTCTTAATACCGACTGTAAATATTGAGTGGTGTATTCAAGAACAAAGAAAAATATTCTTGCTCAGGTGTCCAGGATGGAAATATAAGACTTAAGGAAAAATATCGCCCTTTTATCCTCTACATGATTTATCACCAATTTTTATTTATCACCGATATTGAAGACGAGTAGCACGACGGATGCCACTCTTGAAGCAGGAATTGTTTTGTGTACCATTAGTCGTTTTATTTATTTGTAGGCTTCCTGTGGAAGTTTGAGACTTTTGTTGTCACCATACTCAAAATACGGCCAAATTTGAATCTTTTGATTTGTCTGTCCGATTTACGGCTTCTGAATACCACTTTGACATCTTAAAACTTTTCCTAAAACACAAGTTTATGACAAAAAAAAATCATTATAAGTTATTTACGTTCCTATCCGTAGATATGGAGATTTGAACACCCTGAAGTGGCCAAGTACATCCTGGTTTTTCTATGACCGAGATTTTAACCAATCAAAAGTTGTTATAATGTTCAAGCCGGGGATAATATGGCTTATCCTGCAATCAGTACATTTGCTGTACAAATATGCTATACGAATAAATTTTTGCTTTATTCGTACTAGACGAATAAACTTTTCGTACTATACGAATAAACTTTTCGTACTATACGAATGAACTTTTCAGCCTATGAATAAACTTTCCTGGTACCCTGTAGCTATGTACAGCGGAGGACGCAGACAAGTATGAAACTGGTACTAATGTAACGCGGACCACGAAGAAGACATCCTTGACAACATTTATGAAAGGCGAGGAATGACGCTTTTTTCTGTCCTTTTTGTTTAAATCTGACAAGTTTTCCGACATTTTTGACATTGCAGGATAAACACAATATACGTACATTGTCGTTAAATATAAAATTCATTTGTACTCGCTGCAAAACAGGCCTGAAAAGCTCGCCGAAGGCTCGCTATTCTGCCTGTTTCTAAAGCTCGTACAAATAAATTTTATATTTACCGACAATGTACGTATATTGTATATATATTCTCTATTTTTACGGCAAAGTCCCTTTAGCAACATCATATTGCATATAAATTTCGCATTAGTCATATTTTATAATGTGTTGACTTTAATGAACCTAATCTTATACTTACCAATAAACTTATAATACATCTGAGATATTGTTCACATAACCTAATGAAACTAAACGTCATTACTACTTTTAAGATCTTGTATATATACAATATACGTACATTGTCGGTAAATATAAAATTTATTTGTACGAGCTTTAGAAACAGGCAGAATAGCGTGCCTTCGGCGAGCTTTTCACGCCTGTTTCGCAGCGAGTCCAAATGACTTTTATATTTAACGACAATGTACGTATATTGTATTTATCCTGCAATGTCAAAAAAGTCGGAAAACTTGTTAGATTTAGACAAAAAGGACAGAAACAAGCGTCATTCCTCGCCTTTCATAATGTTGTCAAGGGTGTCTTCTTCGTGGTCCGCGTTACATTAGTACCAGTTTCATACTTGTCTGCGCCCTCCGCTGTACATAGCTACAGGGTACCAGGAAAGTTTATTCGTAGGCTGAAAAGTTTATTCGTATAGTACGAAAAGTTTATTCGTCTAGCACGAATAAAGCAAAAATTTATTCGTATAGCATCAAATGTACTGATTGCAGGATAAACACATATATTTCAACTTGTAGAGATGTAATAAAAAAAAACCTACATTCTTCATCATTGTTTCTATAGAGATGTTGTTCAAAAAGATTAATGTTAAAGTCTGACATTTCTAGACTTATTACATCTTCTAAATATCTTATTCACAAAAGTTATAATATAACAGTCTAACCGTAATTAAATCTTTGATTTTCTTTACCTAATAAGATTACTGAACTAATCAATCTATTATACAACTATAATTTTCAGTATGGTAGATTAACTTTTTACTGTCATATCCTAAATATAATTCCTAGTTTAATGACATTTTTTGTTCACATCTTGTCTCTCACAAAGACAATTAATTTCTTTGCATGTTTACGACTTATTGTTGTTTTGGTTTTTTTCGCCCACCGACAAAGGATATGTACACCATGGATATAAACAGCACAACATTTAGTATTTCACTTATAACAATCATTACAAGTAATATCTATTTACCAGTTTTTACTAGATTTTGACGATGTGTAACATACAGTTCCACTAAAGGAGCAGGAACTGTTTACCTTTCAAGAACAAATGTGTTGATCACTCGTTTTTGGTAGTGGTCATGTTGTTCTTAAATATTTTTTTTTTTTTTTTGTTTTTTTTTTTTGTATCTATTGAATGTACTTATATGGGATATAATTCTATAATTTTATTGACTTGATCTGATGAATAAAATAAAGAATCACTAAAACAAGAACTATGCTTGTGCAAATATGTCTAAACCGACCCTTCATGGGACCGACTCTTGTTTGGATTTGATAGACTACAAGGTACATGTAGTCCTGTCTAAACTGAACCTTCTTATGACTGACTCTTGTTTGGATTAGACAGGCTACAAGGTACATGTAGTTCTGTCTAAACCGAACCTTCTTAGGACTGACTCTTGTTTGGATTAGATAGGCTACAAGGTACATGTAGTTCTTTCTAAACCGAACCTTCATGGGACTGACTCTTGTTTGGATTAGATAGGCTACAAGGTACATGTAGTTCTGTCTAAACCGCACCTTCATGGGACCGACTCTTGTTTGGATTAGATAGGCTACAAGGTACATGTAGTTCTGTCTAAACCGAACCTCCCTGGGACCGACTCTTGTTTGGAATAGATAGGCTACAAGGTACATGTTGTTCTGTCTAAACCGAACCTCCCTGGGACCGACTCTTGTTTGGAATAGATAGGCTGCAAGGTACATGTAGTTCTGTCTAAACCGAACCTCCCTGGGACCGACTCTTGTTTGGATTAGATAGGCTACAAAGTACATGTAGTTCTGTCTAAACCAAACATTCATGGGACCGACTCTTGTTTGGATTAGATAGGCTACAAGGTACATGTAGTTCTGTCTAACTCGAACCTCCCTGGGACCGACTCTTGTTTGGATTAGATAGGTTACAAGGTACATGTAGTTCTGTCTAAACCGAACTTCCCTGGGACCGACTCTTGTTTGGATTAGATAGGCTACAAGGTACATGTAGTTCTGTCTAAACCGAACCTTCTTAGGACCAACTCTTGTTTGGATTAGATAGGCTACAAGGTACATGTAGTCCTGTCTAAACCGAATCTTCTTAGGACCGACTCTTGTTTAGATTAGATAGGCTACAAGGTACATGTAGTCCTGTCTAAACTGAATCTTCTTAGGACCGACTCTTGTTTGGATTAGATAGGCTACAAGGTACATGTAGTCCTGTCTAAACTGAGCCTTCTTAGGACCGACTCTTGTTTGGATTAGATAGGCTACAAAGTACATGTAGTCCTGTCTAAACCGAACCTTCTTAGGACTGACTCTTGTTTGGATTAGTTAGGCTACAAGGTACATGCAGTCCTGTCTAAACCGAACCTTCTTGGGACTGACTTGTTTGGATTAGATAGGCTACAAGGTACATGTAGTCCTGTCTAAACTGGACCTTCTTAGAACCACCTCGTTTGGATTAGATAGGCTACAAAGTACATGTAGTCCTGTCAAAACCGAACCTTCTTAGGACCAACTCTTGTTTGGATTAGATAGGCTACAAGGTACATGTAGTCCTGTCTAAACCGAACCTTCTTAGGACCGACTCTTGTTTGGATTAGATAGGCTACAAGGTACATGTAGTCCTGTCTAAACTGAACCTTCTTAGGACCACCTCTTGTTTGGATTAGATAGGCTACAAAGTACATGTAGTCCTGTCTAAACTGAATCTTCTTGGGACTGACTCTTGTTTGGATTAGATAGGCTACAAGGTACATGTAGTCCTGTCTAAACCGAACCTTCTTAGGACCGACTCTTGTTTGGATTAGATAGGCTACAAGGTACATGTAGTCCTGTCTAAACTGAACCTTCTTAGGACCACCTCTTGTTTGGATTAGATAGGCTACAAAGTAAATGTAGTCCTGTCTAAACCGAACCTTCTTAGGACCGACTCTTGTTTGGATTAGATAGGCTACAAGGTACATGTAGTCCTGTCTAAACCGAACCTTCTTGGGACTGACTCTTGTTTGGATTAGATAGGCTACAAGGTACATGTAGTCCTGTCTAAACTGAACCTTCTTAAGACCACCTCTTGTTTGGATTAGATAGGCTACAAAGTACATGTAGTCCTGTCTAAACTGAACCTTCTTGGGACTGACTCTTGTTTGGATTAGATAGGCTACGAGGTACATGTAGTCCTGTCTAAACCGAACCTTCTTAGGACCGACTCTTGTTTGGATTAGATAGGCTACAAGGTACATGTAGTCCTGTCTAAACTGAACCTTCTTAGGACTGACTCTTGTTTGGATTAGATAGGCTACAAGGTACATGTAGTCCTGTCTAAACCGAACCTTCTTAGGACCGACTCTTGTTTGGATTAGATAGGCTACAAGGTACATGTAGTCCTGTCTAAACTGAACCTTCTTAGGACCACCTCTTGTTTGGATTAGATAGGCTACAAAGTACATGTAGTCCTGTCTAAACTGAATCTTCTTGGGACTGACTCTTGTTTGGATTAGATAGGCTACAAGGTACATGTAGTCCTGTCTAAACTGAACCTTCTTAGGACCACCTCTTGTTTGGATTAGATAGGCTACAAGGTACATGTAGTCCTGTCTAAACTGAACCTTCTTAGGACCACCTCTTGTTTGGATTAGATAGGCTACAAAGTACATGTAGTCCTGTCTAAACTGAACCTTCTTGGGACTGACTCTTGTTTGGATTAGATAGGCTACAAGGTACATGTAGTCCTGTCTAAACCGAACCTTCTTAGGACCGACTCTTGTTTGGATTAGATAGGCTACAAGGTACATGCAGTCCTGTCTAAACCGAACCTTCTTGGGACTGACTCTTGTTTGGATTAGATAGGCTAAAAAGTACATGTAGTCCTGTCTAAACCGAACCTTCTTAGGACCGACTCTTGTTTGGATTAGATAGGCTACAAGGTACATGTAGTTCTGTCTAAACTGAACCTTCTTAGGACCGACTCTTGTTTGGATTAGATAAGCTACAAGGTACATGTAGTCCTGTCTAAACTGAACCTTCTTAGGACTGACTCTTGTTTGGATTAGATAGGCTACAAGGTACATGTAGTCCTGTCTAAACCGAACCTTCTTAGGACCGACTCTTGTTTGGATTAGATAGGCTACAAGGTACATGTAGTCCTGTCTACACCGAACCTTCTTAGGACCGACTCTTGTTTGGATTAGATAGGCTACAAAGTACATGTAGTCCTGTCTAAACTGAACCTTCTTAGGACCGACTCTTGTTTGGATTAGATAGGCTACAAGGTACATGTAGTCCTGTCTAAACCGAACCTTCTTGGGACTGACTCTTGTTTGGATTAGATAGGCTACAAGGTACATGTAGTTATCTCTAAACCGAACCTTCTTAGGACCAACTCTTGTTTAGATTAGATAGGCTACAAGGTACATGTAGTCCTGTCTTAACCGAACCTTCTTAGGACCGACTCTTGTTTGGATTAGATAGGCTACAAGGTACATGTAGTCCTGTCTAAACTGAACCTTCTAAGGACCACCTCTTGTTTGGATTAGATAGGCTACAAGGTACATGTAGTCCTGTCTAAACTGAACCTTCTTAGGACCACCTCTTGTTTGGATTAGATAGGCTACAAAGTACATGTAGTCCTGTCTAAACTGAACCTTCTTGGAACTGACACTTGTTTGGATTAGATAGGCTACAAGGTACATGTAGTCCTGTCTAAACCGAACCTTCTTAGGACCAACTCTTGTTTGGATTAGAAAGGCTACAAGGTACATGCAGTCCTGTCTAAACCGAACCTTCTTGGGACTGACTCTTGTTTGGATTAGATAGGCTACAAGGTACATGTAGTTCTGTCTAAACTGAACCTTCTTAGGACCGACTCTTGTTTGGATTAGATAAGGTACAAGGTACATGTAGTCCTGTCTAAACTGAACCTTCTTAGGACTGACTCTTGTTTGGATTAGATAGGCTACAAGGTACATGTAGTCCTGTCTAAACCGAACCTTCTTAGGACCGACTCTTGTTTGGATTAGATAGGCTACAAGGTACGTGTAGTCCTGTCTAAACCGAACCTTCTTAGGACCGACTCTTGTTTGGATTAGATAGGCTACAAGGTACATGTAGTCCTGTCTAAACCGAACCTTCTTAGGACCGACTCTTGTTTGGATTAGATAGGCTACAAGGTACATGTAGTCCTGTCTAAACTGAACCTTCTTAGGACCGACTCTTGTTTGGATTAGATAGGCTACAAGGTACATGTAGTCCTGTCTAAACCGAACCTTCTTGGGACTGACTCTTGTTTGGATTAGATAGGCTACAAGGTACATGTAGTTCTGTCTAAACCGAACCTTCTTAGGACCAACTCTTGTTTAGATTAGATAGGCTACAAGGTACATGTAGTCCTGTCTTAACCGAACCTTCTTAGGACCGACTCTTGTTTGGATTAGATAGGCTACAAGGTACATGTAGTCCTGTCTAAACCGAACCTTCTTGGGACTGACTCTTGTTTGGATCAGATAGGCTACAAGGTACATGTAGTCCTGTCTTAACCGAACCTTCTTAGGACCGACTCTTGTTTGGATTAGATAGGCTACAAGGTACATGTAGTCCTGTCTAAACCGAACCTTCTTAGGACCGACCCTTGTTTGGATTAGATAGGCTACAAGGTACATGTAGTCCTGTCTAAACCGAACCTTCTTAGGACCGACTCTTGTTTGGATTAGATAGGCTACAAGGTACATGTAGTCCTGTCTAAACCGAACCTTCTTAGGACCGACTCTTGTTTGGATTAGATAGGCTACAAGGTACATGTAGTCCTGTCTAAACTGAACCTTCTTAGGACTGACTCTTGTTTGGATTAGATAGGCTACAAGGTACATGTAGTCCTGTCTTAACCGAACCTTCTTAGGACCGACTCTTGTTTGGATTAGATAGGCTACAAAGTACATGTAGTCCTGTCTAAACCGAACCTTCTTGGGACTGACTCTTGTTTCGATCAGATAGGCTACAAGGTACATGTAGTCCTGTCTAAACTGAACCTTCTTAGGACCACCTCTTCTTTGGATTAGATAGGCTACAAAGTACATGTAGTCCTGTCTAAACCGAACCTTCTTAGGACCGACTCTTGTTTGGATTAGATAGGCTACAAGGTACATGTAGTTCTGTCTAAACCGAACCTTCTTAGGACTGACTCTTGTTTGGATTAGATAGGCTACAAGGTACATGTAGTCCTGTCTAAACTGAACCTTCTTAGGACCGACTCTTGTTTGGATTAGATAGGCTACAAGGTACATGTAGTCCTGTCTAAACCGAACCTTCTTAGGACTGACTCTTGTTTGGATTAGATAGGCTACAAGGTACATGTAGTCCTGTCTAAGCTGAACCTTCTTAGGACCGACTCTTGTTTGGATTAGATAGGCTACAAGGTACATGTAGTCCTGTCTAAACTGAACCTTCATAGGACCTGTTTGGATTAGATAGGCTACAAGGTACATGTAGTCCTGTCTAAACCAAACCTACTTAGGACCAACTCTTGTTTGGATTAGATAGGCTACAAAGTACATGTAGTCCTGTCTAAACCGAACCTTCTTAGGACTGACTCTTGTTTGGATTAGATAGGCTACAAGGTACATGTAGTCCTGTCTAAACTGAACCTTCATAGGACCTGTTTGGATTAGATAGGCTACAAGGTACATGTAGTCCTGTCTAAACCGAACCTTCTTAGGACTGACTCTTGTTTGGATTAGATAGGCTACAAGGTACATGTAGTCCTGTCTAAACCGAACCTTCTTAGGACTGACTCTTGTTTGGATTAGATAGGCTACAAGGTACATGTAGTCCTGTCTAAACTGAACCTTCATAGGACCTGTTTGGATTAGATAGGCTACAAGGTACATGTAGTCCTGTCTAAACCGAACCTTCTTAGGACTAACTCTTGTTTGGATTAGATAGGCTACAAGGTACATGTAGTCCTGTCTAAACTGAACCTTCATAGGACCTGTTTGGATTAGATAGGCTACAAGGTACATGTAGTCCTGTCTAAACCGAACCTTCTTAGGACTGACTCTTGTTTGGATTAGATAGGCTACAAGGTACATGTAGTCCTGTCTAAACCGAACCTTCTTAGGACTGACTCTTGTTTGGATTAGATAGGCTACAAGGTACATGTAGTCCTGTCTAAACCGAACCTTCTTAGGACCAACTCTTGTTTGGATTAGATAGGCTACAAGGTACATGTAGTCCTGTCTAAACCGAACCTTCTTAGGACCGACTCTTGTTTGGATTAGATAGGCTACAAGGTACATGTAGTCCTGTCTAAACTGAACCTTCATAGGACCTGTTTGGATTAGATAGGCTACAAGGTACATGTAGTCCTGTCTAAACCGAACCTTCTTAGGACCAACTCTTGTTTGGATTAGATAGGCTACAAGGTACATGTAGTCCTGTCTAAACCGAACCTTCTTAGGACTGACTCTTGTTTGGATTAGATAGGCTACAAGGTACATGTAGTCCTGTCTAAACTGAACCTTCATAGGACCTGTTTGGATTACATAGGCTACAAGGTACATGTAGTCCTGTCTAAACCGAACCTTCTTAGGACTGACTCTTGTTTGGATTAGATAGGCTACAAGGTACATGTAGTCCTGTCTAAACTGAATCTTCTTAGGACCGACTCTTGTTTGGATTAGATAGGCTACAAAGTACATGTAGTCCTGTCTAAACTGAACCTTCTTAGGACCGACTCTTGTTTGGATTAGATAGGCTACAAAGTACATGTAGTTCTGTCTAAACTGAACCTTCATAGGACCTGTTTGGATTAGATAGGCTACAAGGTACATGTAGTCCTGTCTAAACCGAACCTTCTTAGGACCGACTCTTGTTTGGATTAGATAGGCTACAAGGTACATGCAGTCCTGTCTAAACCGAACCTTCTTGGGACTGACTCTTGTTAGGATTAGATAGGCTACAAAGTACATGTAGTCCTGTCTAAACCGAACCTTCTTAGGACCGACTCTTGTTTGGATTAGATAGGCTACAAGGTACATGTAGTCCTGTCTAAACTGAACCTTCTTAGGACTGACTCTTGTTTGGATTAGATAGGCTACAAGGTACATGTAGTCCTGTCTAAACTGAATCTTCTTAGGACCACCTCTTGTTTGGATTAGATAGGCTACAAAGTACATGTAGTCCTGTCTAAACCGAACCTTCTTAGGACCGACTCTTGTTTGGATTAGATAGGCTACAAGGTACATGTAGTCCTGTCTAAACCGAACCTTCTTGGGACTGACTCTTGTTTGGATCAGATAGGCTACAAGGTACATGTAGTCCTGTCTAAACTGAACCTTCTTAGGACCACCTCTTCTTTGGATGAGATAGGCTACAAAGTACATGTAGTCCTGTCTAAACCGAACCTTCTTAGGACCGACTCTTGTTTGGATTAGATAGGCTACAAAGTACATGTAGTCCTGTCTAAACCGAACCTTCTTAGGACCGACTCTTGTTTGGATTAGATAGGCTACAAGGTACATGCAGTCCTGTCTAAACCGAACCTTCTTGGGACTGACTCTTGTTTGGATTAGATAGGCTACAAAGTACATGTAGTCCTGTCTAAACCGAACCTTCTTAGGACCGACTCTTGTTTGGATTAGATAGGCTACAAGGTACATGTAGTTCTGTCTAAACTGAACCTTCTTAGGACCGACTCTTGTTTGGATTAGACAGGCTACAAGGTACATGTAGTCCTGTCTAAACTGAACCTTCTTAGGACCGACTCTTGTTTGGATTAGATAGACTACAAGGTACATGTAGTCCTGTCTAAACCGAACCTTCTTAGGACCGACTCTTGTTTGGATTAGATAGGCTACAAGGTACATGCAGTCCTGTCTAAACCGAACCTTCTTGGGACTGACTTGTTTGGATTAGATAGGCTACAAGGTACATGTAGTCCTGTCTAAGCTGAACCTTCTTAGAACCACCTCTTGTTTGGATTAGATAGGCTACAAAGTACATGTAGTCCTGTCAAAACCGAACCTTCTTAGGACCGACTCTTGTTTGGATTAGATAGGCTACAAGGTACATGTAGTCCTGTCTAAACCGAACCTTCTTAGGACCGACTCTTGTTTGGATTAGATAGGCTACAAGGTACATGTAGTCCTGTCTAAACCGAACCTTCTTAGGACCACCTCATGTTTGGATTAGATAGGCTACAAAGTACATGTAGTCCTGTCTAAACTGAATCTTCTTGGGACTGACTCTTGTTTGGATTAGATAGGCTACAAGGTACATGTAGTCCTGTCTAAACCGAACCTTCTTAGGACCGACTCTTGTTTGGATTAGATAGGCTACAAGGTACATGTAGTCCTGTCTAAACTGAACCTTCTTAGGACCACCTCTTGTTTGGATTAGATAGGCTACAAAGTACATGTAGTCCTGTCTAAACCGAACCTTCTTAGGACCGACTCTTGTTTGGATTAGATAGGCTACAAGGTACATGTAGTCCTGTCTAAACCGAACCTTCTTGGGACTGACTCTTGTTTGGATTAGATAGGCTAAAAGGTACATGTAGTCCTGTCTAAACTGAACCTTCTTAGGACCACATCTTGTTTGGATTAGATAGGCTACAAAGTACATGTAGTCCTGTCTAAACTGAACCTTCTTGGGACCGACTCTTGTTTGGATTAGATAGGCTACAAGGTACATGTAGTCCTGTCTAAACCAAACCTTCTTAGGACCGACTCTTGTTTGGATTAGATAGGCTACAAGGTACATGTAGTCCTGTCTAAACTGAACCTTCTTAGGACCGACTCTTGTTTGGATTAGATAGGCTACAAGGTACATGCAGTCCTGTCTCAACCGAACCTTCTTGGGACTGACTCTTGCTTGGATTAGATAGGCTACAAGGTACATGTAGTCCTGTCTAAACCGAACCTTCTTAGGACCGACTCTTGTTTGGATTAGATAGGCTACAAGGTACATGTAGTTCTGTCTAAACTGAACCTTCATAGGACCTGTTTGGATTAGATAGGCTACAAGGTACATGTAGTCCTGTCTAAACCGAACCTTCTTAGGACCGACTCTTGTTTGGATTAGATAGGCTACAAGGTACATGCAGTCCTGTCTAAACCGAACCTTCTTGGGACTGACTCTTGTTTGGATTAGATAGGCTACAAAGTACATGTAGTCCTGTCTAAACCGAACCTTCTTAGGACCGACTCTTGTTTGGATTAGATAGGCTACAAGGTACATGTAGTTCTGTCTAAACTGAACCTTCATAGGACCTGTTTGGATTAGATAGGCTACAAGGTACATGTAGTCCTGTCTAAACCGAACCTTCTTAGGACCGACTCTTGTTTGGATTAGATAGGCTACAAGGTACATGCAGTCCTGTCTAAACCGAACCTTCTTGGGACTGACTCTTGTTAGGATTAGATAGGCTACAAAGTACATGTAGTCCTGTCTAAACCGAACCTTCTTAAGACCGACTCTTGTTTGGATTAGATAGGCTACAAGGTACATGTAGTTCTGTCTAAACTGAACCTTCTTAGGACCGACTCTTGTTTGGATTAGACAGGCTACAAGGTACATGTAGTCCTGTCTAAACTGAACCTTCTTAGGACCGACTCTTGTTTGGATTAGATAGACTACAAGGTACATGTAGTCCTGTCTAAACCGAACCTTCTTAGGACCGACTCTTGTTTGGATTAGATAGGCTACAAGGTACATGCAGTCCTGTCTAAACCGAACCTTCTTGGGACTGACTTGTTTGGATTAGATAAGCTACAAGGTACATGTAGTCCTGTCTAAACTGAACCTTCTTAGAACCACCTCTTGTTTGGATTAGATAGGCTACAAAGTACATGTAGTCCTGTCAAAACCGAACCTTCTTAGGACCGACTCTTGTTTGGATTAGATAGGCTACAAGGTACATGTAGTCCTGTCTAAACCGAACCTTCTTAGGACCGACTCTTGTTTGGATTAGATAGGCTACAAGGTACATGTAGTCCTGTCTAAACTGAACCTTCTTAGGACCACCTCTTGTTTGGATGAGATAGGCTACAAAGTACATGTAGTCCTGTGTAAACTGAATCTTCTTGGGACTGACTCTTGTTTGGATTAGATAGGCTACAAGGTACATGTAGTCCTGTCTAAACCGAACCTTCTTAGGACCGACTCTTGTTTGGATTAGATAGGCTACAAGGTACATGTAGTCCTGTCTAAACTGAACCTTCTTAGGACCACCTCTTGTTTGGATTAGATAGGCTACAAAGTACATGTAGTCCTGTCTAAACCGAACCTTCTTAGGACCGACTCTTGTTTGGATTAGATAGGCTACAAGGTACATGTAGTCCTGTCTAAACCGAACCTTCTTAGGACCGACTCTTGTTTGGATTAGATAGGCTACAAGGTACATGTAGTCCTGTCTAAACTGAACCTTCTTAGGACCACCTCTTCTTTGGATTAGATAGGCTACAAAGTACATGTAGTCCTGTCTAAACTGAACCTTCTTGGGACTGACTCTTGTTTGGATTAGATAGGCTACAAGGTACATGTAGTCCTGTCTAAACCGAACCTTCTTAGGACCGACTCTTGTTTGGATTAGATAGGCTACAAGGTACATGTAGTCCTGTCTAAACTGAACCTTCTTAGGACTGACTCTTGTTTGGATTAGATAGGCTACAAGGTACATGTAGTCCTGTCTAAACTGAATCTTCTTAGGACCACCTCTTGTTTGGATTAGATAGGCTACAAAGTACATGTAGTCCTGTCTAAACCGAACCTTCTTAGGACCGACTCTTGTTTGGATTAGATAGGCTACAAGGTACATGTAGTCCTGTCTAAACCGAACCTTCTTGGGACTGACTCTTGTTTGGATCAGATAGGCTACAAGGTACATGTAGTCCTGTCTAAACTGAACCTTCTTAGGACCACCTCTTCTTTGGATGAGATAGGCTACAAAGTACATGTAGTCCTGTCTAAACCGAACCTTCTTAGGACCGACTCTTGTTTGGATTAGATAGGCTACAAAGTACATGTAGTCCTGTCTAAACCGAACCTTCTTAGGACCGACTCTTGTTTGGATTAGATAGGCTACAAGGTACATGCAGTCCTGTCTAAACCGAACCTTCTTGGGACTGACTCTTGTTTGGATTAGATAGGCTACAAAGTACATGTAGTCCTGTCTAAACCGAACCTTCTTAGGACCGACTCTTGTTTGGATTAGATAGGCTACAAGGTACATGTAGTTCTGTCTAAACTGAACCTTCTTAGGACCGACTCTTGTTTGGATTAGACAGGCTACAAGGTACATGTAGTCCTGTCTAAACTGAACCTTCTTAGGACCGACTCTTGTTTGGATTAGATAGACTACAAGGTACATGTAGTCCTGTCTAAACCGAACCTTCTTAGGACCGACTCTTGTTTGGATTAGATAGGCTACAAGGTACATGCAGTCCTGTCTAAACCGAACCTTCTTGGGACTGACTTGTTTGGATTAGATAGGCTACAAGGTACATGTAGTCCTGTCTAAGCTGAACCTTCTTAGAACCACCTCTTGTTTGGATTAGATAGGCTACAAAGTACATGTAGTCCTGTCAAAACCGAACCTTCTTAGGACCGACTCTTGTTTGGATTAGATAGGCTACAAGGTACATGTAGTCCTGTCTAAACCGAACCTTCTTAGGACCGACTCTTGTTTGGATTAGATAGGCTACAAGGTACATGTAGTCCTGTCTAAACCGAACCTTCTTAGGACCACCTCATGTTTGGATTAGATAGGCTACAAAGTACATGTAGTCCTGTCTAAACTGAATCTTCTTGGGACTGACTCTTGTTTGGATTAGATAGGCTACAAGGTACATGTAGTCCTGTCTAAACCGAACCTTCTTAGGACCGACTCTTGTTTGGATTAGATAGGCTACAAGGTACATGTAGTCCTGTCTAAACTGAACCTTCTTAGGACCACCTCTTGTTTGGATTAGATAGGCTACAAAGTACATGTAGTCCTGTCTAAACCGAACCTTCTTAGGACCGACTCTTGTTTGGATTAGATAGGCTACAAGGTACATGTAGTCCTGTCTAAACCGAACCTTCTTGGGACTGACTCTTGTTTGGATTAGATAGGCTAAAAGGTACATGTAGTCCTGTCTAAACTGAACCTTCTTAGGACCACATATTGTTTGGATTAGATAGGCTACAAAGTACATGTAGTCCTGTCTAAACTGAACCTTCTTGGGACCGACTCTTGTTTGGATTAGATAGGCTACAAGGTACATGTAGTCCTGTCTAAACCAAACCTTCTTAGGACCGACTCTTGTTTGGATTAGATAGGCTACAAGGTACATGTAGTCCTGTCTAAACTGAACCTTCTTAGGACCGACTCTTGTTTGGATTAGATAGGCTACAAGGTACATGCAGTCCTGTCTCAACCGAACCTTCTTGGGACTGACTCTTGCTTGGATTAGATAGGCTACAAGGTACATGTAGTCCTGTCTACACCGAACCTTCTTAGGACCGACTCTTGTTTGGATTAGATAGGCTACAAGGTACATGTAGTTCTGTCTAAACTGAACCTTCTTAGGACCGACTCTTGTTTGGATTAGACAGGCTACAAGGTACATGTAGTCCTGTCTAAACTGAACCTTCTTAGGACCGACTCTTGTTTGGATTAGATAGACTACAAGGTACATGTAGTCCTGTCTAAACCGAACCTTCTTAGGACCGACTCTTGTTTGGATTAGATAGGCTACAAGGTACATGCAGTCCTGTCTAAACCGAACCTTCTTGGGACTGACTTGTTTGGATTAGATAGGCTACAAGGTACATGTAGTCCTGTCTAAACTGAACCTTCTTAGAACCACCTCTTGTTTGGATTAGATAGGCTACAAAGTACATGTAGTCCTGTCAAAACCGAACCTTCTTAGGACCGACTCTTGTTTGGATTAGATAGGCTACAAGGTACATGTAGTCCTGTCTAAACCGAACCTTCTTAGGACCGACTCTTGTTTGGATTAGATAGGCTACAAGGTACATGTAGTCCTGTCTAAACTGAACCTTCTTAGGACCACCTCTTGTTTGGATGAGATAGGCTACAAGTACATGTAGTCCTGTGTAAACTGAATCTTCTTGGGACTGACTCTTGTTTGGATTAGATAGGCTACAAGGTACATGTAGTCCTGTCTAAACCGAACCTTCTTAGGACCGACTCTTGTTTGGATTAGATAGGCTACAAGGTACATGTAGTCCTGTCTAAACTGAACCTTCTTAGGACCACCTCTTGTTTGGATTAGATAGGCTACAAAGTACATGTAGTCCTGTCTAAACCGAACCTTCTTAGGACCGACTCTTGTTTGGATTAGATAGGCTACTAGGTACATGTAGTCCTGTCTAAACCGAACCTTCTTAGGACCGACTCTTGTTTGGATTAGATAGGCTACAAGGTACATGTAGTCCTGTCTAAACTGAACCTTCTTAGGACCACCTCTTCTTTGGATTAGATAGGCTACAAAGTACATGTAGTCCTGTCTAAACTGAACCTTCTTGGGACTGACTCTTGTTTGGATTAGATAGGCTACAAGGTACATGTAGTCCTGTCTAAACCGAACCTTCTTAGGACCGACTCTTGTTAGGATTAGATAGGCTACAAGGTACATGTAGTCCTGTCTAAACTGAACCTTCTTAGGACTGACTCTTGTTTGGATTAGATAGGCTACAAGGTACATGTAGTCCTGTCTAAACTGAATCTTCTTAGGACCACCTCTTGTTTGGATTAGATAGGCTACAAAGTACATGTAGTCCTGTCTAAACCGAACCTTCTTAGGACCGACTCTTGTTTGGATTAGATAGGCTACAAGGTACATGTAGTCCTGTCTAAACCGGACCTTCTTGGGACTGACTCTTGTTTGGATCAGATAGGCTACAAGGTACATGTAGTCCTGTCTAAACTGAACCTTCTTAGGACCACCTCTTCTTTGGATGAGATAGGCTACAAAGTACATGTAGTCCTGTCTAAACCGAACCTTCTTAGGACCGACTCTTGTTTGGATTAGATAGGCTACAAGGTACATGTAGTCCTGTCTAAACCGAACCTTCTTAGGACCGACTCTTGTTTGGATTAGATAGGCTACAAGGTACATGCAGTCCTGTCTAAACCGAACCTTCTTGGGACTGACTCTTGTTTGGATTAGATAGGCTACAAAGTACATGTAGTCCTGTCTAAACCGAACCTTCTTAGGACCGACTCTTGTTTGGATTAGATAGGCTACAAGGTACATGTAGTTCTGTCTAAACTGAACCTTCTTAGGACCGACTCTTGTTTGGATTAGACAGGCTACAAGGTACATGTAGTCCTGTCTAAACTGAACCTTCTTAGGACCGACTCTTGTTTGGATTAGATAGACTACAAGGTACATGTAGTCCTGTCTAAACTGAACCTTCTTAGGACCGACTCTTGTTTGGATTAGATAGGCTACAAGGTACATGCAGTCCTGTCTAAACCGAACCTTCTTGGGACTGACTTGTTTGGATTAGATAGGCTACAAGGTACATGTAGTCCTGTCTAAGCTGAACCTTCTTAGAACCACCTCTTGTTTGGATTAGATAGGCTACAAAGTACATGTAGTCCTGTCAAAACCGAACCTTCTTAGGACCGACTCTTGTTTGGATTAGATAGGCTACAAGGTACATGTAGTCCTGTCTAAACCGAACCTTCTTAGGACCGACTCTTGTTTGGATTAGATAGGCTACAAGGTACATGTAGTCCTGTCTAAACCGAACCTTCTTAGGACCACCTCTTGTTTGGATTAGATAGGCTACAAAGTACATGTAGTCCTGTCTAAACTGAATCTTCTTGGGACTGACTCTTGTTTGGATTAGATAGGCTACAAAGTACATGTAGTCCTGTCTAAACCGAACCTTCTTAGGACCGACTCTTGTTTGGATTAGATAGGCTACAAGGTACATGTAGTCCTGTCTAAACTGAACCTTCTTAGGACCACCTCTTGTTTGGATTAGATAGGCTACAAAGTACATGTAGTCCTGTCTAAACCGAACCTTCTTAGGACCGACTCTTGTTTGGATTAGATAGGCTACAAGGTACATGTAGTCCTGTCTAAACCGAACCTTCTTGGGACTGACTCTTGTTTGGATTAGATAGGCTACAAGGTACATGTAGTCCTGTCTAAACTGAACCTTCTTAGGACCACATCTTGTTTGGATTAGATAGGCTACAAAGTACATGTAGTCCTGTCTAAACTGAACCTTCTTGGGACTGACTCTTGTTTGGATTAGATAGGCTACAAAGTACATGTAGTCCTGTCTAAACCAAACCTTCTTAGGACCGACTCTTGTTTGGATTAGATAGGCTACAAGGTACATGTAGTCCTGTCTAAACTGAACCTTCTTAGGACCGACTCTTGTTTGGATTAGATAGGCTACAAGGTACATGCAGTCCTGTCTCAACCGAACCTTCTTGGGACTGACTCTTGCTTGGATTAGATAGGCTACAAAGTACATGTAGTCCTGTCTACACCGAACCTTCTTAGGACCGACTCTTGTTTGGATTAGATAGGCTACAAGGTACATGTAGTTCTGTCTAAACTGAACCTTCTTAGGACCGACTCTTGTTTGGATTAGACAGGCTACAAGGTACATGTAGTCCTGTCTAAACTGAACCTTCTTAGGACCGACTCTTGTTTGGATTAGATAGACTACAAGGTACATGTAGTCCTGTCTAAACCGAACCTTCTTAGGACCGACTCTTGTTTGGATTAGATAGGCTACAAGGTACATGCAGTCCTGTCTAAACCGAACCTTCTTGGGACTGACTTGTTTGGATTAGATAGGCTACAAGGTACATGTAGTCCTGTCTAAACTGAACCTTCTTAGAACCACCTCTTGTTTGGATTAGATAGGCTACAAAGTACATGTAGTCCTGTCAAAACCGAACCTTCTTAGGACCGACTCTTGTTTGGATTAGATAGGCTACAAGGTACATGTAGTCCTGTCTAAACCGAACCTTCTTAGGACCGACTCTTGTTTGGATTAGATAGGCTACAAGGTACATGTAGTCCTGTCTAAACTGAACCTTCTTAGGACCACCTCTTGTTTGGATTAGATAGGCTACAAAGTACATGTAGTCCTGTCTAAACTGAATCTTCTTGGGACTGACTCTTGTTTGGATTAGATAGGCTACAAGGTACATGTAGTCCTGTCTAAACCGAACCTTCTTAGGACCGACTCTTGTTTGGATTAGATAGGCTACAAGGTACATGTAGTCCTGTCTAAACTGAACCTTCTAAGGACCACCTCTTGTTTGGATTAGATAGGCTACAAAGTACATGTAGTCCTGTCTAAACCGAACCTTCTTAGGACCGACTCTTGTTTGGATTAGATAGGCTACAAGGTACATGTAGTCCTGTCTAAACCGAACCTTCTTGGGACTGACTCTTGTTTGGATTAGATAGGCTACAAGGTACATGTAGTCCTGTCTAAACTGAACCTTCTTAGGACCACATCTTGTTTGGATTAGATAGGCTACAAAGTACATGTAGTCCTGTCTAAACTGAACCTTCTTGGGACTGACTCTTGTTTGGATTAGATAGGCTACAAGGTACATGTAGTCCTGTCTAAACCGAACCTTCTTAGGACCGACTCTTGTTTGGATTAGATAGGCTACAAGGTACATGTAGTCCTGTCTAAACTGAACCTTCTTAGGACCGACTCTTGTTTGGATTAGATAGGCTACAAGGTACATGTAGTCCTGTCTAAACTGAACCTTCTTAGGACCACATCTTGTTTGGATTAGATAGGCTACAAAGTACATGTAGTCCTGTCTAAACCGAACCTTCTTAGGACCGACTCTTGTTTGGATTAGATAGGCTACAAGGTACATGTAGTCCTGTCTAAACCGAACCTTCTTAGGACCGACTCTTGTTTGGATTAGATAGGCTACAAGGTACATGTAGTCCTGTCTAAACTGAACCTTCTTAGGACCACCTCTTGTTTGGATTAGATAGGCTACAAAGTACATGTAGTCCTGTCTAAACTGAATCTTCTTGGGACTGACTCTTGTTTGGATTAGATAGGCTACAAGGTACATGTAGTCCTGTCTAAACCGAACCTTCTTAGGACCGACCCTTGTTTGGATTAGATAGGCTACAAGGTACATGTAGTCCTGTCTAAACTGAACCTTCTTAGGACCACCTCTTGTTTGGATTAGATAGGCTACAAGGTACATGTAGTCCTGTCTAAACTGAATCTTCTTAGGACCACCTCTTGTTTGGATTAGATAGGCTACAAAATACATGGAGTCCTGTCTAAACTGAACCTTCTTAGGACCGACTCTTGTTTGGATTAGATAGGCTACAAGGTACATGTAGTTCTGTCTAAACCGAACCTTCTTAGGACCACCTCTTGTTTGGATTAGATAGGCTACAAAGTACATGTAGTCCTGTCTAAACTGAACCTTCTTGGGACTGACTCTTGTTTGGATTAGATAGGCTACAAGATACATGTAGTCCTGTCTAAACCGAACCTTCTTAGGACCGACTCTTGTTTGGATTAGATAGGCTACAAAGTACATGTAGTCCTGTCTAAACTGAATCTTCTTAGGACCACCTCTTGTTTGGATTAGATAGGCTACAAAGTACATGTAGTCCTGTCTAAACTGAACCTTCTTAGGACTGACTCTTGTTTGGATTAGATAGGCTACAAGGTACATGTAGTCCTGTCTAAACTGAACCTTCTTAGGACCACCTCTTGTTTGGATTAGATAGGCTACAAGGTACATGTAGTCCTGTCTAAACTGAATCTTCTTAGGACCACCTCTTGTTTGGATTAGATAGGCTACAAAATACATGGAGTCCTGTCTAAACTGAACCTTCTTAGGACCGACTCTTGTTTGGATTAGATAGGCTACAAGGTACATGTAGTTCTGTCTAAACCGAACCTTCTTAGGACCACCTCTTGTTTGGATTAGATAGGCTACAAAGTACATGTAGTCCTGTCTAAACTGAACCTTCTTGGGACTGACTCTTGTTTGGATTAGATAGGCTACAAGATACATGTAGTCCTGTCTAAACCGAACCTTCTTAGGACCGACTCTTGTTTGGATTAGATAGGCTACAAAGTACATGTAGTCCTGTCTAAACTGAATCTTCTTAGGACCACCTCTTGTTTGGATTAGATAGGCTACAAAGTACATGTAGTCCTGTCTAAACTGAACCTTCTTAGGACTGACTCTTGTTTGGATTAGATAGGCTACAAGGTACATTTAGTTCTGTCTAAACCGAACCTTCTTAGGACCGACTCTTGTTTAGATTAGATAGGCTACAAGGTACATGTAGCCCTGTCTAAACTGAACCTTCTTAGGACTGACTCTTGTTTGGATTAGATAGGCTACAAGGTACATGTAGTCCTGTCTAAACCGAACCTTCTTAGGACCGACTCTTGTTTGAATTAGATAGGCTACAAGGTACATGTAGTCATGTCTAAACTGAACCTTCTTAGGACTGACTCTTGTTTGGATTAGATAGGCTACAAGGTACATGTAGTCCTGTCTAAACTGAACCTTCTTAGGACTGACTCTTGTTTGGATTAGATAGGCTACAAGGTACATGTAGTCCTGTTTAAACCGAACCTTCTTAGGACCGACTCTTGTTTGGATTAGATAGGCTACAAGGTACATGTAGTCCTGTCTAAACTGAACCTCCCTGGGACCGACTCTTGTTTGGATTAGATAGGCTACAAGGTACATGTAGTTCTGTCTAAACTGAACCTTCTTAGGACCGACTCTTGTTTGGATTAGATAGGCTACAAAGTACATGTAGTCCTGTCTAAACTGAACCTTCTTGGGACTGACTCTTGTTTGGATTAGATAGGCTACAAGGTACATGTAGTCCTGTCTAAACCGAACCTTCTTAGGACCGACTCTTGTTTGGATTAGATAGGCTACAAGGTACATGTAGTCCTGTCTAAACTGAACCTTCTTAGGACTGACTCTTGTTTGGATTAGATAGGCTACAAGGTACATGTAGTCCTGTCTAAACTGAACCTTCTTAGGACCGACTCTTGTTTGGATTAGATAGGCTACAAAGTACATGTAGTCCTGTCTAAACCGAACCTTCTTAGGACCGACTCTTGTTTGGATTAGATAGGCTACAAGGTACATGTAGTCCTGTCTAAACTGAACCTTCTTAGGACCACCTCTTGTTTGGATTAGATAGGCTACAAAGTACATGTAGTCCTGTCTAAACTGAATCTTCTTGGGACTGACTCTTGTTTGGATTAGATAGGCTACAAGGTACATGTAGTCCTGTCTAAACCGAACCTTCTTAGGACCGACTCTTGTTTGGATTAGATAGGCTACAAGGTACATGTAGTCCTGTCTAAACTGAACCTTCTTAGGACCACCTCTTGCTTGGATTAGATAGGCTACAAAGTACATGTAGTCCTGTCTAAGCTGAACCTTCTTGGGATTTGCATTAGATAGGTTACAAGGTACATGTAGTCCTGTCTAAACCGAACCTTCTTAGGACCGACTCTTGTTTGGATTAGATAAGCTACAAGGTACATGTAGTCCTGTCTAAACTGAATCTTCTTAGGACCACCTCTTGTTTGGTTTAGATAGGCTACAAGGTACATGTAGTCCTGTCTAAACCGAACCTTCTTAGGACCGACTCTTGTTTGGATTAGATAGGCTACAAGGTACATGTAGTCCTGTCTAAACTGAACCTTCTTAGGACTGACTCTTGTTTGGATTAGATAGGCTACAAGGTACATGTAGTCCTGTCTAAACTGAATCTTCTTAGGACCATCTCTTGTTTGGATTAGATAGGCTACAAGGTACATGTAGTCCTGTCTAAACCGAACCTTCTTAGGACCGACTCTTGTTTGGATTAGATAGGCTACAAGGTACATGTAGTCCTGTCTAAACTGAACCTTCTTAGGACTGACTCTTGTTTGGATTAGATAGGCTACAAGGTACATGTAGTCCTGTCTAAACCGAACCTTCTTAGGACCATCTCTTGTTTGGATTAGATAGGCTACAAGGTACATGTAGTCCTGTCTAAACCGAACCTTCTTAGGACCGACTCTTGTTTGGATTAGATAGGCTACAAGGTACATGTAGTCCTGTCTAAACTGAACCTTCTTAGGACCGACTCTTGTTTGGATTAGATAGGCTACAAGGTACATGCAGTCCTGTCTAAACCGAACCTTCTTGGGACTGACTCTTGTTTGGATTAGATAGGCTACAAGGTACATGTAGTCCTGTCTAAACTGAACCTTCTTAGGACCAACTCTTGTTTGGATTAGATAGGCTACAAGGTACATGTAGTCCTGTCTAAACTGAACCTTCTTAGGACTGACTCTTGTTTGGATTAGATAGGCTACAAGGTACATGTAGTCCTGTCTAAACTGAATCTTCTTAGGACCATCTCTTGTTTGGATTAGATAGGCTACAAGGTACATGTAGTCCTGTCTAAACTGAATCTTCTTAGGACCACATCTTGTTTGGATTAGATAGGCTACAAAGTACATGTAGTCCTGTCTAAACTGAACCTTCTTGGGACTGACTCTTGTTTGGATTAGATAGGCTACAAGGTACATGTAGTCCTGTCTAAACCGAACCTTCTTAGGACCGACCCTTGTTTGGATTAGATAGGCTACAAGGTACATGTAGTCCTGTCTAAACTGAACCTTCTTAGGACCGACTCTTGTTTGGATTAGATAGGCTACAAGGTACATGCAGTCATGTCTAAACCGAACCTTCTTGGGACTGACTCTTGTTTCGATTAGATAGGCTACAAAGTACATGTAGTCCTGTCTAAACCGAACCTTCTTAGGACCGACTCTTGTTTGGATTAGATAGGCTACAAGGTACATGTAGTTCTGTCTAAACTGAACCTTCTTAGGACCACCTCTTGTTTGGATTAGATAGGCTACAAAGTAAATGTAGTCCTGTCTAAACTGAATCTTCTTGGGACTGACTCTTGTTTGGATTAGATAGGCTACAAGGTACATGTAGTCCTGTCTAAACCGAACCTTCTTAGGACCGACCCTTGTTTGGATTAGATAGGCTACAAGGTACATGTAGTCCTGTCTAAACTGAACCTTCTTAGGACTACCTCTTGTTTGAATTAGATAGGCTACAAAGTACATGCAGTCCTGTCTAAACTGAACCTTCTTGGGACTGACTCTTGTTTGGATTGGATAGGCTACAAGGTACATGTAGTCCTTTCTAAACCGAACCTTCTTAGGACCGACTCTTGTTTGGATTAGATAGGCTACAAGGTACATGTAGTCCTGTCTAAACTGAATCTTCTTAGGACCACCTCTTGTTTGGATTAGATAGGCTACAAAATACATGTAGTCCTGTCTCAACTGAACCTTCTTAGGACCGACTCTTGTTTGGATTAGATAGGCTACAAGGTACATGTAGTTCTGTCTAAACCGAACCTTCTTAGGACCACCCCTTGTTTGGATTAGATAGGCTACAAAGTACATGTAGTCCTGTCTAAACTGAACCTTCTTGGGACTGACTCTTGTTTGGATTAGATAGGCTACAAGATACATGTAGTCCTGTCTAAACCGAACCTTCTTAGGACCGACTCTTGTTTGGATTAGATAGGCTACAAGGTACATGTAGTCCTGTCTAAACTGAATCTTCTTAGGACCACCTCTTGTTTGGATTAGATAGGCTACAAAGTACATGTAGTCCTGTCTAAACTGAACCTTCTTAGGACTGACTCTTGTTTGGATTAGATAGGCTACAAGGTACATGTAGTCCTGTCTAAACCGAACCTTCTTAGGACCGACTCTTGTTTAGATTAGATAGGCTACAAGGTACATGTAGCCCTGTCTAAACTGAACCTTCTTGGGACTGACTCTTGTTTGAATTAGATAGGCTACAAGGTACATGTAGTCCTGTCTAAACTGAACCTTCTTAGGACTGACTCTTGTTTGGATTAGATAGGCTACAAGGTACATGTAGTCCTGTCTAAACTGAACCTTCTTAGGACTGACTCTTGTTTGGATTAGATAGGCTACAAAGTACATGTAGTCCTGTTTAAACCGAACCTTCTTAGGACCGACTCTTGTTTGGATTAGATAGGCTACAAGGTACATGTAGTCCTGTCTAAACTGAACCTCCCTGGGACCGACTCTTGTTTGGATTAGATAGGCTACAAGGTACATGTAGTCCTGTCTAAACTGAACCTTCTTAGGACCGACTCTTGTTTGGATTAGATAGGCTACAAAGTACATGTAGTCCTGTCTAAACTGAACCTTCTTGGGACTGACTCTTGTTTGGATTAGATAGGCTACAAGGTACATGTAGTCCTGTCTAAACCGAACCTTCTTAGAACCGACTCTTGTTTGGATTAGATAGGCTACAAGGTACATGTAGTCCTGTCTAAACTGAACCTTCTTAGGACTGACTCTTGTTTGGATTAGATAGGCTACAAGGTACATGTAGTCCTGTCTAAACTGAACCTTCTTAGGACCACCTCTTGTTTGGATTAGATAGGCTACAAAGTACATGTAGTCCTGTCTAAACCGAACCTTCTTAGGACCGACTCTTGTTTGGATTAGATAGGCTACAAGGTACATGTAGTCCTGTCTAAACCGAACCTTCTTAGGACCGACTCTTGTTTGGATTAGATAGGCTACAAGGTACATGTAGTCCTGTCTAAACTGAACCTTCTTAGGACCACCTCTTGTTTGGATTAGATAGGCTACAAAGTACATGTAGTCCTGTCTAAACTGAATCTTCTTGGGACTGACTCTTGTTTGGATTAGATAGGCTACAAGGTACATGTAGTCCTGTCTACACCGAACCTTCTTAGGACCGACTCTTGTTTGGATTAGATAGGCTACAAGGTACATGTAGTCCTGTCTAAACTGAACCTTCTTAGGACCGACTCTTGTTTGGATTAGATAGGCTACAAGGTACATGTAGTTCTGTCTAAACTGAACCTTCTTAGGACCGACTCTTGTTTGGATTAGATAGGCTACAAAGTACATGTAGTCCTGTCTAAACTGAACCTTCTTGGGACTGACTCTTGTTTGGATTAGATAGGCTACAAGGTACATGTAGTCCTGTCTAAACCGAACCTTCTTAGGACCGACTCTTGTTTGGATTAGATAGGCTACAAGGTACATGTAGTCCTGTCTAAACTGAACCTTCTTAGGACTGACTCTTGTTTGGATTAGATAGGCTACAAGGTACATGTAGTCCTGTCTAAACTGAACCTTCTTAGGACCGACTCTTGTTTGGATTAGATAGGCTACAAAGTACATGTAGTCCTGTCTAAACGAACCTTCTTAGGACCGACTCTTGTTTGGATTAGATAGGCTACAAGGTACATGTAGTCCTGTCTAAACTGAACCTTCTTAGGACCACCTCTTGTTTGGATTAGATATGCTACAAAGTACATGTAGTCCTGTCTAAACTGAATCTTCTTGGGACTGACTCTTGTTTGGATTAGATAGGCTACAAGGTACATGTAGTCCTGTCTAAACCGAACCTTCTTAGGACCGACTCTTGTTTGGATTAGATAGGCTACAAGGTACATGTAGTCCTGTCTAAACTGAACCTTCTTAGGACCACCTCTTGCTTGGATTAGATAGGCTACAAAGTACATGTAGTCCTGTCTAAGCTGAACCTTCTTGGGATTTGCATTAGATAGGCTACAAGGTACATGTAGTCCTGTCTAAACCGAACCTTCTTAGGACCGACTCTTGTTTGGATTAGATAAGCTACAAGGTACATGTAGTCCTGTCTAAACTGAATCTTCTTAGGACCACCTCTTGTTTGGATTAGATAGGCTACAAGGTACATGTAGTCCTGTCTAAACCGAACCTTCTTAGGACCGACTCTTGTTTGGATTAGATAGGCTACAAGGTACATGTAGTCCTGTCTAAACTGAACCTTCTTAGGACTGACTCTTGTTTGGATTAGATAGGCTACAAGGTACATGTAGTCCTGTCTAAACTGAATCTTCTTTGGACCATCTCTTGTTTGGATTAGATAGGCTACAAGGTACATGTAGTCCTGTCTAAACCGAACCTTCTTAGGACCGAATCTTGTTTGGATTAGATAGGCTACAAGGTACATGTAGTCCTGTCTAAACTGAACCTTCTTAGGACTGACTCTTGTTTGGATTAGATAGGCTACAAGGTACATGTAGTCCTGTCTAAACCGAACCTTCTTAGGACCGACTCTTGTTTGGATTAGATAGGCTACAAGGTACATGTAGTCCTGTCTAAACTGAACCTTCTTAGGACCGACTCTTGTTTGGATTAGATAGGCTACAAGGTACATGCAGTCCTGTCTAAACCGAACCTTCTTGGGACTGACTCTTGTTTGGATTAGATAGGCTACAAGGTACATGTAGTCCTGTCTAAACTGAATCTTCTTAGGACCATCTCTTGTTTGGATTAGATAGGCTACAAGGTACATGTAGTCCTGTCTAAACTGAATCTTCTTAGGACCACATCTTGTTTGGATTAGATAGGCTACAAAGTACATGTAGTCCTGTCTAAACTGAACCTTCTTGGGACTGACTCTTGTTTGGATTAGATAGGCTACAAGGTACATGTAGTCCTGTCTAAACCGAACCTTCTTAGGACCGACTCTTGTTTGGATTAGATAGGCTACAAGGTACATGTAGTCCTGTCTAAACTGAACCTTCTTAGGACCGACTCTTGTTTGGATTAGATAGGCTACAAGGTACATGCAGTCATGTCTAAACCGAACCTTCTTGGGACTGACTCTTGTTTGGATTAGATAGGCTACAAAGTACATGTAGTCCTGTCTAAACCGAACCTTCTTAGGACCGACTCTTGTTTGGATTAGATAGGCTACAAGGTACATGTAGTTCTGTCTAAACTGAACCTTCTTAGGACCACCTCTTGTTTGGATTAGATAGGCTACAAAGTAAATGTAGTCCTGTCTAAACTGAATCTTCTTGGGACTGACTCTTGTTTGGATTAGATAGGCTACAAGGTACATGTAGTCCTGTCTAAACCGAACCTTCTTAGGACCGACCCTTGTTTGGATTAGATAGGCTACAAGGTACATGTAGTCCTGTCTAAACTGAACCTTCTTAGGACTACCTCTTGTTTGGATTAGATAGGCTACAAAGTACATGCAGTCCTGTCTAAACTGAACCTTCTTGGGACTGACTCTTGTTTGGATTGGATAGGCTACAAGGTACATGTAGTCCTTTCTAAACCGAACCTTCTTAGGACCGACTCTTGTTTGGATTAGATAGGCTACAAGGTACATGTAGTCCTGTCTAAACTGAATCTTCTTAGGACCACCTCTTGTTTGGATTAGATAGGCTACAAAATACATGTAGTCCTGTCTCAACTGAACCTTCTTAGGACCGACTCTTGTTTGGATTAGATAGGCTACAAGGTACATGTAGTTCTGTCTAAACCGAACCTTCTTAGGACCACCCCTTGTTTGGATTAGATAGGCTACAAAGTACATGTAGTCCTGTCTAAACTGAACCTTCTTGGGACTGACTCTTGTTTGGATTAGATAGGCTACAAGATACATGTAGTCCTGTCTAAACCGAACCTTCTTAGGACCGACTCTTGTTTGGATTAGATAGGCTACAAGGTACATGTAGTCCTGTCTAAACTGAATCTTCTTAGGACCACCTCTTGTTTGGATTAGATAGGCTACAAAGTACATGTAGTCCTGTCTAAACTGAACCTTCTTAGGACTGACTCTTGTTTGGATTAGATAGGCTACAAGGTACATGTAGTCCTGTCTAAACCGAACCTTCTTAGGACCGACTCTTGTTTAGATTAGATAGGCTACAAGGTACATGTAGCCCTGTCTAAACTGAACCTTCTTAGGACTGACTCTTGTTTGAATTAGATAGGCTACAAGGTACATGTAGTCCTGTCTAAACTGAACCTTCTTAGGACTGACTCTTGTTTGGATTAGATAGGCTACAAGGTACATGTAGTCCTGTCTAAACTGAACCTTCTTAGGACTGACTCTTGTTTGGATTAGATAGGCTACAAAGTACATGTAGTCCTGTTTAAACCGAACCTTCTTAGGACCGACTCTTGTTTGGATTAGATAGGCTACAAGGTACATGTAGTCCTGTCTAAACTGAACCTCCCTGGGACCGACTCTTGTTTGGATTAGATAGGCTACAAGGTACATGTAGTCCTGTCTAAACTGAACCTTCTTAGGACCGACTCTTGTTTGGATTAGATAGGCTACAAAGTACATGTAGTCCTGTCTAAACTGAACCTTCTTGGGACTGACTCTTGTTTGGATTAGATAGGCTACAAGGTACATGCAGTCCTGTCTAAACCGAACCTTCTTAGAACCGACTCTTGTTTGGATTAGATAGGCTACAAGGTACATGTAGTCCTGTCTAAACTGAACCTTCTTAGGACTGACTCTTGTTTGGATTAGATAGGCTACAAGGTACATGTAGTCCTGTCTAAACTGAACCTTCTTAGGACCACCTCTTGTTTGGATTAGATAGGCTACAAAGTACATGTAGTCCTGTCTAAACCGAACCTTCTTAGGACCGACTCTTGTTTGGATTAGATAGGCTACAAGGTACATGTAGTCCTGTCTAAACCGAACCTTCTTAGGACCGACTCTTGTTTGGATTAGATAAGCTACAAGGTACATGTAGTCCTGTCTAAACTGAACCTTCTTAGGACCACCTCTTGTTTGGATTAGATAGGCTACAAAGTACATGTAGTCCTGTCTAAACTGAATCTTCTTGGGACTGACTCTTGTTTGGATTAGATAGGCTACAAGGTACATGTAGTCCTGTCTACACCGAACCTTCTTAGGACCGACTCTTGTTTGGATTAGATAGGCTACAAGGTACATGTAGTCCTGTCTAAACTGAACCTTCTTAGGACCGACTCTTGTTTGGATTAGATAGGCTACAAGGTACATGCAGTCCTGTCTAAACCGAACCTTCTTGGGACTGACTCTTGCTTGGATTAGATAGGCTACAAAGTACATGTAGTCCTGTCTACACCGAACCTTCTTAGGACCGACTCTTGTTTGGATTAGATAGACTACAAGGTACATGTAGTCCTGTCTAAACCGAACCTTCTTAGGACCGACTCTTGTTTGGATTAGATAGGCTACAAGGTACATGCAGTCCTGTCTAAACCGAACCTTCTTGGGACTGACTTGTTTGGATTAGATAGGCTACAAGGTACATGTAGTCCTGTCTAAACTGAACCTTCTTAGAACCACCTCTTGTTTGGATTAGATAGGCTACAAAGTACATGTAGTCCTGTCAAAACCGAACCTTCTTAGGACCGACTCTTGTTTGGATTAGATAGGCTACAAGGTACATGTAGTCCTGTCTAAACTGAACCTTCTTAGGACCACCTCTTGTTTGGATTAGATAGGCTACAAAGTACATGTAGTCCTGTCTAAACTGAATCTTCTTGGGACTGACTCTTGTTTGGATTAGATAGGCTACAAGGTACATGTAGTCCTGTCTAAACCGAACCTTCTTAGGACCGACTCTTGTTTGGATTAGATAGGCTACAAGGTACATGTAGTCCTGTCTAAACTGAACCTTCTTAGGACCACCTCTTGTTTGGATTAGATAGGCTACAAAGTACATGTAGTCCTGTCTAAACCGAACCTTCTTAGGACCGACTCTTGTTTGGATTAGATAGGCTACAAGGTACATGTAGTCCTGTCTAAACCGAACCTTCTTGGGACTGATTCTTGTTTGGATTAGATAGGCTACAAGGTACATGTAGTCCTGTCTAAACTGAACCTTCTTAGGACCACATCTTGTTTGGATTAGATAGGCTACAAAGTACATGTAGTCCTGTCTAAACTGAACCTTCTTGGGACTGACTCTTGTTTGGATTAGATAGGCTACAAGGTACATGTAGTCCTGTCTAAACCGAACCTTCTTAGGACCGACTCTTGTTTGGATTAGATAGGCTACAAGGTACATGTAGTCCTGTCTAAACTGAACCTTCTTAGGACCGACTCTTGTTTGGATTAGATAGGCTACAAGGTACATGTAGTCCTGTCTAAACTGAACCTTCTTAGGACCACCTCTTGTTTGGATTAGATAGGCTACAAAGTACATGTAGTCCTGTCTAAACCGAACCTTCTTAGGACCGACTCTTGTTTGGATTAGATAGGCTACAAAGTACATGTAGTCCTGTCTAAACCGAACCTTCTTAGGACCGACTCTTGTTTGGATTAGATAGGCTACAAGGTACATGTAGTCCTGTCTAAACTGAACCTTCTTAGGACCACCTCTTGTTTGGATTAGATAGGCTACAAAGTACATGTAGTCCTCTCTAAACTGAATCTTCTTGGGACTGACTCTTGTTTGGATTAGATAGGCTACAAGGTACATGTAGTCCTGTCTAAACTGAACCTTCTTAGGACCACCTCTTGTTTGGATTAGATAGGCTACAAAGTACATGTAGTCCTGTCTAAACCGAACCTTCTTAGGACCGACTCTTGTTTGGATTAGATAGGCTACAAGGTACATGTAGTCCTGTCTAAACCGAACCTTCTTAGGACCGACTCTTGTTTGGATTAGATAGGCTACAAGGTACATGTAGTCCTGTCTAAACTGAACCTTCTTAGGACCACCTCTTGTTTGGATTAGATAGGCTACAAAGTACATGTAGTCCTGTCTAAACTGAATCTTCTTGGGACTGACTCTTGTTTGGATTAGATAGGCTACAAGGTACATGTAGTCCTGTCTACACCGAACCTTCTTAGGACCGACTCTTGTTTGGATTAGATAGGCTACAAGGTACATGTAGTCCTGTCTAAACTGAACCTTCTTAGGACCGACTCTTGTTTGGATTAGATAGGCTACAAGGTACATGCAGTCCTGTCTAAACCGAACCTTCTTGGGACTGACTCTTGCTTGGATTAGATAGGCTACAAAGTACATGTAGTCCTGTCTACACCGAACCTTCTTAGGACCGACTCTTGTTTGGATTAGATAGGCTACAAGGTACATGTAGTTCTGTCTAAACTGAACCTTCTTAGGACCGACTCTTGTTTGGATTAGACAGGCTACAAGGTACATGTAGTCCTGTCTAAACTGAACCTTCTTAGGACCGACTCTTGTTTGGATTAGATAGACTACAAGGTACATGTAGTCCTGTCTAAACCGAACCTTCTTAGGACCGACTCTTGTTTGGATTAGATAGGCTACAAGGTACATGCAGTCCTGTCTACACCGAACCTTCTTGGGACTGACTTGTTTGGATTAGATAGGCTACAAGGTACATGTAGTCCTGTCTAAACTGAACCTTCTTAGAACCACCTCTTGTTTGGATTAGATAGGCTACAAAGTACATGTAGTCCTGTCAAAACCGAACCTTCTTAGGACCGACTCTTGTTTGGATTAGATAGGCTACAAGGTACATGTATTCCTGTCTAAACTGAACCTTCTTAGGACCACCTCTTGTTTGGATTAGATAGGCTACAAAGTACATGTAGTCCTGTCTAAACTGAATCTTCTTGGGACTGACTCTTGTTTGGATTAGATAGGCTACAAGGTACATGTAGTCCTGTCTAAACCGAACCTTCTTAGGACCGACTCTTGTTTGGATTAGATAGGCTACAAGGTACATGTAGTCCTGTCTAAACTGAACCTTCTTAGGACCACCTCTTGTTTGGATTAGATAGGCTACAAAGTACATGTAGTCCTGTCTAAACCGAACCTTCTTAGGACCGACTCTTGTTTGGATTAGATAGGCTACAAGGTACATGTAGTCCTGTCTAAACCGAACCTTCTTGGGACTGATTCTTGTTTGGATTAGATAGGCTACAAGGTACATGTAGTCCTGTCTAAACTGAACCTTCTTAGGACCACATCTTGTTTGGATTAGATAGGCTACAAAGTACATGTAGTCCTGTCTAAACTGAACCTTCTTGGGACTGACTCTTGTTTGGATTAGATAGGCTACAAGGTACATGTAGTCCTGTCTAAACCGAACCTTCTTAGGACCGACTCTTGTTTGGATTAGATAGGCTACAAGGTACATGTAGTCCTGTCTAAACTGAACCTTCTTAGGACCGACTCTTGTTTGGATTAGATAGGCTACAAGGTACATGTAGTCCTGTCTAAACTGAACCTTCTTAGGACCACCTCTTGTTTGGATTAGATAGGCTACAAAGTACATGTAGTCCTGTCTAAACCGAACCTTCTTAGGACCGACTCTTGTTTGGATTAGATAGGCTACAAGGTACATGTAGTCCTGTCTAAACCGAACCTTCTTAGGACCGACTCTTGTTTGGATTAGATAGGCTACAAGGTACATGTAGTCCTGTCTAAACTGAACCTTCTTAGGACCACCTCTTGTTTGGATTAGATAGGCTACAAAGTACATGTAGTCCTCTCTAAACTGAATCTTCTTGGGACTGACTCTTGTTTGGATTAGATAGGCTACAAGGTACATGTAGTCCTGTCTAAACCGAACCTTCTTAGGACCGACCCTTGTTTGGATTAGATAGGCTACAAGGTACATGTAGTCCTGTCTAAACTGAACCTTCTTAGGACTACCTCTTGTTTGGATTAGATAGGCTACAAGGTACATGTAGTCCTGTCTAAACTGAATCTTCTTAGGACCACCTCTTGTTTGGATTAGATAGGCTACAAAATACATGTAGTCCTGTCTAAACTGAACCTTCTTAGGACCGACTCTTGTTTGGATTAGATAGGCTACAAGGTACATGTAGTTCTGTCTAAACCGAACCTTCTTAGGACCACCTCTTGTTTGGATTAGATAGGCTACAAAGTACATGTAGTCCTGTCTAAACTGAACCTTCTTGGGACTGACTCTTGTTTGGATTAGATAGGCTACAAGATACATGTAGTCCTGTCTAAACCGAACCTTCTTAGGACCGACTCTTGTTTGGATTAGATAGGCTACAAGGTACATGTAGTCCTGTCTAAACTGAATCTTCTTAGGACCACCTCTTGTTTGGATTAGATAGGCTACAAAGTACATGTAGTCCTGTCTAAACTGAACCTTCTTAGGACTGACTCTTGTTTGGATTAGATAGGCTACAAGGTACATTTAGTTCTGTCTAAACCGAACCTTCTTAGGACCGACTCTTGTTTAGATTAGATAGGCTACAAGGTACATGTAGCCCTGTCTAAACTGAACCTTCTTAGGACTGACTCTTGTTTGGATTAGATAGGCTACAAGGTATATGTAGTCCTGTCTAAACCGAACCTTCTTAGGCCCGACTCTTGTTTGAATTAGATAGGCTACAAGGTACATGTAGTCCTGTCTAAACTGAACCTTCTTGGGACTGACTCTTGTTTGGATTAGATAGGCTACAAAGTACATGTAGTCCTGTCTAAACTGAACCTCCCTGGGACCGACTCTTGTTTGGATTAGATAGGCTACAAGGTACATGTAGTCCTGTCTAAACTGAACCTTCTTAGGACCGACTCTTGTTTGGATTAGATAGGCTACAAAGTACATGTAGTCCTGTCTAAACTGAACCTTCTTGGGACTGACTCTTGTTTGGATTAGATAGGCTACAAGGTACATGTAGTCCTGTCTAAACCGAACCTTCGTAGGACCGACTCTTGTTTGGATTAGATAGGCTACAAGGTACATGTAGTCCTGTCTAAACTGAACCTTCTTAGGACTGACTCTTGTTTGGATTAGATAGGCTACAAGGTACATGTAGTCCTGTCTAAACTGAACCTTCTTAGGACCACCTCTTGTTTGGATTAGATAGGCTACAAAGTACATGTAGTCCTGTCTAAACCGAACCTTCTTAGGACCGACTCTTGTTTGGATTAGATAGGCTACAAGGTACATGTAGTCCTGTCTAATCCGAACCTTCTTAGGACCGACTCTTGTTTGGATTAGATAGGCTACAAGGTACATGTAGTCCTGTCTAAACTGAACCTTCTTAGGACCACCTCTTGTTTGGATTAGATAGGCTACAAAGTACATGTAGTCCTGTCTAAACTGAATCTTCTTGGGACTGACTCTTGTTTGGATTAGATAGGCTACAAGGTACATGTAGTCCTGTCTAAACCGAACCTTCTTAGGACCGACTCTTGTTTGGATTAGATAGGCTACAAGGTACATGTAGTCCTGTCTAAACTGAACCTTCTTAGGACCACCTCTTGTTTGGATTAGATAGGCTACAAAGTACATGTAGTCCTGTCTAAACTGAACTTTCTTGGGATTTGGATTAGATAGGCTACAAGGTACATGTAGTCCTGTCTAAACCGAACCTTCTTAGGACCGACTCTTGTTTGGATTAGATAGGCTACAAGGTACATGTAGTCCTGTCTAAACTGAATCTTCTTAGGACCACCTCTTGTTTGGATTAGATAGGCTACAAGGTACATGTAGTCCTGTCTAAACCGAACCTTCTTAGGACCGACTCTTGTTTGGATTAGATAGGCTACAAGGTACATGTAGTCCTGTCTAAACTGAACCTTCTTAGGACTGACTCTTGTTTGGATTAGATAGGCTACAAGGTACATGTAGTCCTGTCTAAACCGAACCTTCTTAGGACCATCTCTTGTTTGGATTAGATAGGCTACAAGGTACATGTAGTCCTGTCTAAACCGAACCTTCTTAGGACCGACTCTTGTTTGGATTAGATAGGCTACAAGGTACATGTAGTCATGTCTAAACTGAACCTTCTTAGGACCGACTCTTGTTTGGATTAGATAGGCTACAAGGTACATGCAGTCCTGTCTAAACCGAACCTTCTTGGGACTGACTCTTGTTTGGATTAGATAGGCTACAAGGTACATGTAGTCCTGTCTAAACTGAACCTTCTTAGGACTGACTCTTGTTTGGATTAGATAGGCTACAAGGTACATGTAGTCCTGTCTAAACTGAACCTTCTTAGGACTGACTCTTGTTTGGATTAGATAGGCTACAAGGTACATGTAGTCCTGTCTAAACTGAATCTTCTTAGGACCATCTCTTGTTTGGATTAGATAGGCTACAAGGTACATGTAGTCCTGTCTAAACTGAATCTTCTTAGGACCGACTCTTGTTTGGATTAGATAGGCTACAAAGTACATGTAGTCCTGTCTAAAGCGAACCTTCTTGGGACTGACTCTTGTTTGGATTAGATAGGCTACAAGGTACATGTAGTCCTGTCTAAACTGAATCTTCTTAGGACCACATCTTGTTTGGATTAGATAGGCTACAAAGTACATGTAGTCCTGTCTAAACTGAACCTTCTTGTGACTGACTCTTGTTTGGATTAGATAGGCTACAAGGTACATGTAGTCCTGTCTAAACCGAACCTTCTTAGGACCGACTCTTGTTTGGATTAGATAGGCTACAAGGTACATGTAGTCCTGTCTAAACTGAACCTTCTTAGGACCGACTCTTGTTTGGATTAGATAGGCTACAAGGTACATGCAGTCCTGTCTAAACCGAATCTTCTTGGGACTGACTCTTGTTTGGATTAGATAGGCTACAAAGTACATGTAGTCCTGTCTAAACCGAACCTTCTTAGGACCGACTCTTGTTTGGATTAGATAGGCTACAAGGTACATGTAGTTCTGTCTAAACTGAACCTTCTTAGGACCACCTCTTGTTTGGATTAGATAGGCTACAAAGTACATGTAGTCCTGTCTAAACTGAATCTTCTTGGGACTGACTCTTGTTTGGATTAGATAGGCTACAAGGTACATGTAGTCCTGTCTAAACCGAACCTTCTTAGGACCGACCCTTGTTTGGATTAGATAGGCTACAAGGTACATGTAGTCCTGTCTAAACTGAACCTTCTTAGGACCACCTCTTGTTTGGATTAGATTGGCTACAAGGTACATGTAGTCCTGTCTAAACTGAACCTTCTTAGGACCACCTCTTGTTTGGATTAGATAGGCTACAAAGTACATGCAGTCCTGTCTAAACTGAACCTTCTTGGGACTGACTCTTGTTTGGATTGGATAGGCTACAAGGTACATGTAGTCCTTTCTAAACCGAACCTTCTTAGGACCGACTCTTGTTTGGATTAGATAGGCTACAAGGTACATGTAGTCCTGTCTAAACTGAATCTTCTTAGGACCACCTCTTGTTTGGATTAGATAGGCTACAAAATACATGTAGTCCTGTCTAAACTGAATCTTCTTGGGACTGACTCTTGTTTGGATTAGATAGGCTACAAGGTACATGTAGTCCTGTCTAAACCGAACCTTCTTAGGACCGACCCTTGTTTGGATTAGATAGGCTACAAGGTACATGTAGTCCTGTCTAAACTGAACCTTCTTAGGACCACCTCTTGTTTGGATTAGATTGGCTACAAGGTACATGTAGTCCTGTCTAAACTGAACCTTCTTAGGACCACCTCTTGTTTGGATTAGATAGGCTACAAAGTACATGCAGTCCTGTCTAAACTGAACCTTCTTGGGACTGACTCTTGTTTGGATTGGATAGGCTACCAGGTACATGTAGTCCTTTCTAAACCGAACCTTCTTAGGACCGACTCTTGTTTGGATTAGATAGGCTACAAGGTACATGTAGTCCTGTCTAAACCGAACCTTCTTAGGACCACCTCTTGTTTGGATTAGATAGGCTACAAAATACATGTAGTCCTGTCTAAACTGAACCTTCTTAGGACCGACTCTTGTTTGGATTAGATAGGCTACAAGGTACATGTAGTTCTGTCTAAACCGAACCTTCTTAGGACCACCCCTTGTTTGGATTAGATAGGCTACAAGGTACATGTAGTCCTGTCTAAACTGAACCTTCTTGGGACTGACTCTTGTTTGGATTAGATAGGCTACAAGATACATGTAGTCCTGTCTAAACCGAACCTTCTTAGGACCGACTCTTGTTTGGATTAGATAGGCTACAAGGTACATGTAGTCCTGTCTAAACTGAATCTTCTTAGGACCACCTCTTGTTTGGATTAGATAGGCTACAAAGTACATGTAGTCCTGTCTAAACTGAACCTTCTTAGGACTGACTCTTGTTTGGATTAGATAGGCTACAAGGTACATGTAGTCCTGTCTAAACCGAACCTTCTTAGGACCGACTCTTGTTTAGATTAGATAGGCTACAAGGTACATGTAGCCCTGTCTAAACTGAACCTTCTTAGGACTGACTCTTGTTTGAATTAGATAGGCTACAAGGTACATGTAGTCCTGTCTCAACTGAACCTTCTTAGGACTGACTCTTGTTTGGATTAGATAGGCTACAAGGTACATGTAGTCCTGTCTAAACTGAACCTTCTTAGGACTGACTCTTGTTTGGATTAGATAGGCTACAAGGTACATGTAGTCCTGTTTAAACCGAACCTTCTTAGGACCGACTCTTGTTTGGATTAGATAGGCTACAAGGTACATGTAGTCCTGTCTAAACTGAACCTCCCTGGGACCGACTCTTGTTTGGATTAGATAGGCTACAAGGTACATGTAGTCCTGTCTAAACTGAACCTTCTTAGGACCGACTCTTGTTTGGATTAGATAGGCTACAAAGTACATGTAGTCCTGTCTAAACTGAACCTTCTTGGGACTGATTCTTGTTTGGATTAGATAGGCTACAAGGTACATGTAGTCCTGTCTAAACCGAACCTTCTTAGGACCGACTCTTCTTTGGATTAGATAGGCTACAAGGTACATGTAGTCCTGTCTAAACTGAACCTTCTTAGGACTGACTCTTGTTTTGATTAGATAGGCTACAAGGTACATATAGTCCTGTCTAAACTGAACCTTCTTAGGACCACCTCTTGTTTGGATTAGATAGGCTACAAAGTACATGTAGTCCTGTCTAAACCGAACCTTCTTAGGACCGACTCTTGTTTGGATTAGATAGGCTACAAGGTACATGTATTCCTGTCTAAACCGAACCTTCTTAGGACCGACTCTTGTTTGGATTAGATAGGCTACAAGGTACATGTAATCCTGTCTAAACTGAACCTTCTTAGGACCACCCCTTGTTTGGATTAGATAGGCTACAAGGTACATGTAGTTCTGTCTAAACCGAACCTTCTTAGGACCACCCCTTGTTTGGATTAGATAGGCTACAAGGTACATGTAGTCCTGTCTAAACTGAACCTTCTTGGGACTGACTCTTGTTTGGATTAGATAGGCTACAAGATACATGTAGTCCTGTCTAAACCGAACCTTCTTAGGACCGACTCTTGTTTGGATTAGATAGGCTACAAGGTACATGTAGTCCTGTCTAAACTGAATCTTCTTAGGACCACCTCTTGTTTGGATTAGATAGGCTACAAAGTACATGTAGTCCTGTCTAAACTGAACCTTCTTAGGACTGACTCTTGTTTGGATTAGATAGGCTACAAGGTACATGTAGTCCTGTCTAAACCGAACCTTCTTAGGACCGACTCTTGTTTAGATTAGATAGGCTACAAGGTACATGTAGCCCTGTCTAAACTGAACCTTCTTAGGACTGACTCTTGTTTGAATTAGATAGGCTACAAGGTACATGTAGTCCTGTCTCAACTGAACCTTCTTAGGACTGACTCTTGTTTGGATTAGATAGGCTACAAGGTACATGTAGTCCTGTCTAAACTGAACCTTCTTAGGACTGACTCTTGTTTGGATTAGATAGGCTACAAGGTACATGTAGTCCTGTTTAAACCGAACCTTCTTAGGACCGACTCTTGTTTGGATTAGATAGGCTACAAGGTACATGTAGTCCTGTCTAAACTGAACCTCCCTGGGACCGACTCTTGTTTGGATTAGATAGGCTACAAGGTACATGTAGTCCTGTCTAAACTGAACCTTCTTAGGACCGACTCTTGTTTGGATTAGATAGGCTACAAAGTACATGTAGTCCTGTCTAAACTGAACCTTCTTGGGACTGACTCTTGTTTGGATTAGATAGGCTACAAGGTACATGTAGTCCTGTCTAAACCGAACCTTCTTAGGACCGACTCTTCTTTGGATTAGATAGGCTACAAGGTACATGTAGTCCTGTCTAAACTGAACCTTCTTAGGACTGACTCTTGTTTTGATTAGATAGGCTACAAGGTACATATAGTCCTGTCTAAACTGAACCTTCTTAGGACCACCTCTTGTTTGGATTAGATAGGCTACAAAGTACATGTAGTCCTGTCTAAACCGAACCTTCTTAGGACCGACTCTTGTTTGGATTAGATAGGCTACAAGGTACATGTATTCCTGTCTAAACCGAACCTTCTTAGGACCGACTCTTGTTTGGATTAGATAGGCTACAAGGTACATGTAGTCCTGTCTAAACTGAACCTTCTTAGGACCACCTCTTGTTTGGATTAGATAGGCTACAAAGTACATGTAGTCCTGTCTAAACTGAATCTTCTTGGGACTGACTCTTGTTTGGATTAGATAGGCTACAAGGTACATGTAGTCCTGTCTAAACCGAACCTTCTTAGGACCGACTCTTGTTTGGATTAGATAGGCTACAAGGTACATGTAGTCCTGTCTAAACTGAACCTTCTTAGGACCACCTCTTGTTTGGATTAGATAGGCTACAAAGTACCTGTAGTCCTGTCTAAACTGAACCTTCTTGGGACTGACTCTTGTTTGGATTAGATAGGCTACAAGGTACATGTAGTCCTGTCTAAACCGAACCTTCTTAGGACCGACTCTTGTTTGGATTAGATAGGCTACAAAGTACATGTAGTCCTGTCTAAACCGAACCTTCTTAGGACCGACTCTTGTTTAGATTAGATAGGTTACAAGGTACATGTAGCCCTGTCTAAACTGAACCTTCTTAGGACTGACTCTTGTTTGAATTAGATAGGCTACAAGGTACATGTAGTCCTGTCTAAACTGAACCTTCTTAGGACTGACTCTTGTTTGGATTAGATAGGCTACAAGGTACATGTAGTCCTGTCTAAACTGAACCTTCTTAGGACTGACTCTTGTTTGGATTAGATAGGCTACAAAGTACATGTAGTCCTGTTTAAACCGAACCTTCTTAGGACCGACTCTTGTTTGGATTAGATAGGCTACAAGGTACATGTAGTCCTGTCTAAACTGAACCTCCCTGGGACCGACTCTTGTTTGGATTAGATAGGCTACAAGGTACATGTAGTCCTGTCTAAACTGAACCTTCTTAGGACCGACTCTTGTTTGGATTAGATAGGCTACAAAGTACATGTAGTCCTGTCTAAACTGAACCTTCTTGGGACTGACTCTTGTTTGGATTAGATAGGCTACAAGGTACATGTAGTCCTGTCTAAACCGAACCTTCTTAGGACCGACTCTTGTTTGGATTAGATAGGCTACAAGGTACATGTAGTCCTGTCTAAACTGAACCTTCTTAGGACTGACTCTTGTTTGGATTAGATAGGCTACAAGGTACATGTAGTCCTGTCTAAACTGAACCTTCTTAGGACCACCTCTTGTTTGGATTAGATAGGCTACAAAGTACATGTAGTCCTGTCTAAACCGAACCTTCTTAGGACCGACTCTTGTTTGGATTAGATAGGCTACAAGGTACATGTAGTCCTGTCTAAACCGAACCTTCTTAGGACCGACTCTTGTTTGGATTAGATAGGCTACAAGGTACATGTAGTCCTGTCTAAACTGAATCTTCTTAGGACCACCTCTTGTTTGGATTAGATAGGCTACAAAGTACATGTAGTCCTGTCTAAACTGAATCTTCTTGGGACTGACTCTTGTTTGGATTAGATAGGCTACAAGGTACATGTAGTCCTGTCTAAACTGAACCTTCTTAGGACCGACTCTTGTTTGGATTAGATAGGCTACAAGGTACATGCAGTACTGTCTAAACCGAACCTTCTTGGGACTGACTCTTGCTTGGATTAGATAGGCTACAAAGTACATGTAGTCCTGTCTACACCGAACCTTCTTAGGACCGACTCTTGTTTGGATTAGATAGGCTACAAGGTACATGTAGTTCTGTCTAAACTGAACCTTCTTAGGACCGACTCTTGTTTGGATTAGACAGGCTACAAGGTACATGTAGTCCTGTCTAAACTGAACCTTCTTAGGACCGACTCTTGTTTGGATTAGATAGACTACAAGGTACATGTAGTCCTGTCTAAACCGAACCTTCTTAGGACCGACTCTTGTTTGGATTAGATAGGCTACAAGGTACATGCAGTCCTGTCTAAACCGAACCTTCTTGGGACTGACTTGTTTGGATTAGATAGGCTACAAGGTACATGTAGTCCTGTCTAAACTGAACCTTCTTAGAACCACCTCTTGTTTGGATTAGATAGGCTACAAAGTACATGTAGTCCTGTCAAAACCGAACCTTCTTAGGACCGACTCTTGTTTGGATTAGATAGGCTACAAGGTACATGTAGTCCTGTCTAAACCGAACCTTCTTAGGACCGACTCTTGTTTGGATTAGATAGGCTACAAGGTACATGTAGTCCTGTCTAAACTGAACCTTCTTAGGACCACCTCTTGTTTGGATTAGATAGGCTACAAAGTACATGTAGTCCTGTCTAAACTGAATCTTCTTGGGACTGACTCTTGTTTGGATTAGATAGGCTACAAGGTACATGTAGTCCTGTCTAAACCGAACCTTCTTAGGACCGACTCTTGTTTGGATTAGATAGGCTACAAGGTACATGTAGTCCTGTCTAAACTGAACCTTCTTAGGACCACCTCTTGTTTGGATTAGATAGGCTACAAAGTACATGTAGTCCTGTCTAAACCGAACCTTCTTAGGACCGACTCTTGTTTGGATTAGATAGGCTACAAGGTACATGTAGTCCTGTCTAAACCGAACCTTCTTGGGACTGACTCTTGTTTGGATTAGATAGGCTACAAGGTACATGTAGTCCTGTCTAAACTGAACCTTCTTAGGACCACATCTTGTTTGGATTAGATAGGCTACAAAGTACATGTAGTCCTGTCTAAACTGAACCTTCTTGGGACTGACTCTTGTTTGGATTAGATAGGCTACAAGGTACATGTAGTCCTGTCTAAACCGAACCTTCTTAGGACCGACTCTTGTTTGGATTAGATAGGCTACAAGGTACATGTAGTCCTGTCTAAACTGAACCTTCTTAGGACCGACTCTTGTTTGGATTAGATAGGCTACAAGGTACATGTAGTCCTGTCTAAACTGAACCTTCTTAGGACCACCTCTTGTTTGGATTAGATAGGCTACAAAGTACATGTAGTCCTGTCTAAACCGAACCTTCTTAGGACCGACTCTTGTTTGGATTAGATAGGCTACAAGGTACATGTAGTCCTGTCTAAACCGAACCTTCTTAGGACCGACTCTTGTTTGGATTAGATAGGCTACAAGGTACATGTAGTCCTGTCTAAACTGAACCTTCTTAGGACCACCTCTTGTTTGGATTAGATAGGCTACAAAGTACATGTAGTCCTGTCTAAACTGAATCTTCTTGGGACCGACTCTTGTTTGGATTAGATAGGCTACAAGGTACATGTAGTCCTGTCTAAACCGAACCTTCTTAGGACCGACCCTTGTTTGGATTAGATAGGCTACAAGGTACATGTAGTCCTGTCTAAACTGAACCTTCTTAGGACCACCTCTTGTTTGGATTAGATAGGCTACAAGGTACATGTAGTCCTGTCTAAACTGAATCTTCTTAGGACCACCTCTTGTTTGGATTAGATAGGCTACAAAATACATGTAGTCCTGTCTAAACTGAACCTTCTTAGGACCGACTCTTGTTTGGATTAGATAGGCTACAAGGTACATGTAGTTCTGTCTAAACCGAACCTTCTTAGGACCACCTCTTGTTTGGATTAGATAGGCTACAAAGTACATGTAGTCCTGTCTAAACTGAACCTTCTTGGGACTGACTCTTGTTTGGATTAGATAGGCTATAAGGTACATGTAGTCCTGTCTAAACTGAATCTTCTTAGGACCACCTCTTGTTTGGATTAGATAGGCTACAAAGTACATGTAGTCCTGTCTAAACTGAACCTTCTTAGGACTGACTCTTGCTTGGATTAGATAGGCTACAAGGTACATTTAGTTCTGTCTAAACCGAACCTTCTTAGGACCGACTCTTGTTTAGATTAGATAGGCTACAAGGTACATGTAGCCCTGTCTAAACTGAACCTTCTTAGGACTGACTCTTGTTTGGATTAGATAGGCTACAAGGTATATGTAGTCCTGTCTAAACCGAACCTTCTTAGGACCGACTCTTGTTTGAATTAGATAGGCTACAAGGTACATGTAGTCCTGTCTAAACTGAACCTTCTTGGGACTGACTCTTGTTTGGATTAGATAGGCTACAAAGTACATGTAGTCCTGTCTAAAATGAACCTCCCTGGGACCGACTCTTGTTTGGATTAGATAGGCTACAAGGTACATGTAGTCCTGTCTAAACTGAACCTTCTTAGGACCGACTCTTGTTTGGATTAGATAGGCTACAAAGTACATGTAGTCCTGTCTAAACTGAACCTTCTTGGGACTGACTCTTGTTTGGATTAGATAGGCTACAAGGTACATGTAGTCCTGTCTAAACCGAACCTTCTTAGGACCGACTCTTGTTTGGATTAGATAGGCTACAAGGTACATGTAGTCCTGTCTAAACTGAACCTTCTTAGGACTGACTCTTGTTTGGATTAGATAGGCTACAAGGTACATGTAGTCCTGTCTAAACTGAACCTTCTTAGGACCACCTCTTGTTTGGATTAGATAGGCTACAAAGTACATGTAGTCCTGTCTAAACCGAACCTTCTTAGGACCGACTCTTGTTTGGATTAGATAGGCTACAAGGTACATGTAGTCCTGTCTAATCCGAACCTTCTTAGGACCGACTCTTGTTTGGATTAGATAGGCTACAAGGTACATGTAGTCCTGTCTAAACTGAACCTTCTTAGGACCACCTCTTGTTTGGATTAGATAGGCTACAAAGTACATGTAGTCCTGTCTAAACTGAATCTTCTTGGGACTGACTCTTGTTTGGATTAGATAGGCTACAAGGTACATGTAGTCCTGTCTAAACCGAACCTTCTTAGGACCGACTCTTATTTGGATTAGATAGGCTACAAGGTACATGTAGTCCTGTCTAAACTGAACCTTCTTAGGACCACCTCTTGTTTGGATTAGATAGGCTACAAAGTACATGTAGTCCTGTCTAAACTGAACTTTCTTGGGATTTGGATTAGATAGGCTACAAGGTACATGTAGTCCTGTCTAAACCGAACCTTCTTAGGACCGACTCTTGTTTGGATTAGATAGGCTACAAGGTACATGTAGTCCTGTCTAAACTGAATCTTCTTAGGACCACCTCTTGTTTGGATTAGATAGGCTACAAGGTACATGTAGTCCTGTCTAAACCGAACCTTCTTAGGACCGACTCTTGTTTGGATTAGATAGGCTACAAGGTACATGTAGTCCTGTCTAAACTGAACCTTCTTAGGACTGACTCTTGTTTGGATTAGATAGGCTACAAGGTACATGTAGTCCTGTCTAAACTGAATCTTCTTAGGACCATCTCTTGTTTGGATTAGATAGGCTACAAGGTACATGTAGTCCTGTCTAAACCGAACCTTCTTAGGACCGACTCTTGTTTGGATTAGATAGGCTACAAGGTACATGTAGTCCTGTCTAAACTGAACCTTCTTAGGACTGACTCTTGTTTGGATTAGATAGGCTACAAGGTACATGTAGTCCTGTCTAAACCGAACCTTCTTAGGACCATCTCTTGTTTGGATTAGATAGGCTACAAGGTACATGTAGTCCTGTCTAAACCGAACCTTCTTAGGACCGACTCTTGTTTGGATTAGATAGGCTACAAGGTACATGTAGTCCTGTCTAAACTGAACCTTCTTAGGACCGACTCTTGTTTGGATTAGATAGGCTACAAGGTACATGCAGTCCTGTCTAAACCGAACCTTCTTGGGACTGACTCTTGTTTGGATTAGATAGGCTACAAGGTACATGTAGTCCTGTCTAAACTGAACCTTCTTAGGACTGACTCTTGTTTGGATTAGATAGGCTACAAGGTACATGTAGTCCTGTCTAAACTGAACCTTCTTAGGACTGACTCTTGTTTGGATTAGATAGGCTACAAGGTACATGTAGTCCTGTCTAAACTGAATCTTCTTAGGACCATCTCTTGTTTGGATTAGATAGGCTACAAGGTACATGTAGTCCTGTCTAAACTGAATCTTCTTAGGACCGACTCTTGTTTGGATTAGATAGGCTACAAAGTACATGTAGTCCTGTCTAAAGCGAACCTTCTTGGGACTGACTCTTGTTTGGATTAGATAGGCTACAAGGTACATGTAGTCCTGTCTAAACTGAATCTTCTTAGGACCACATCTTGTTTGGATTAGATAGGCTACAAAGTACATGTAGTCCTGTCTAAACTGAACCTTCTTGGGACTGACTCTTGTTTGGATTAGATAGGCTACAAGGTACATGTAGTCCTGTCTAAACCGAACCTTCTTAGGACCGACTCTTGTTTGGATTAGATAGGCTACAAGGTACATGTAGTCCTGTCTAAACTGAACCTTCTTAGGACCGACTCTTGTTTGGATTAGATAGGCTACAAGGTACATGCAGTCCTGTCTAAACCGAACCTTCTTGGGACTGACTCTTGTTTGGATTAGATAGGCTACAAAGTACATGTAGTCCTGTCTAAACCGAACCTTCTTAGGACCGACTCTTGTTTGGATTAGATAGGCTACAAGGTACATGTAGTTCTGTCTAAACTGAACCTTCTTAGGACCACCTCTTGTTTGGATTAGATAGGCTACAAAGTACATGTAGTCCTGTCTAAACTGAATCTTCTTGGGACTGACTCTTGTTTGGATTAGATAGGCTACAAGGTACATGTAGTCCTGTCTAAACCGAACCTTCTTAGGACCGACCCTTGTTTGGATTAGATAGGCTACAAGGTACATGTAGTCCTGTCTAAACTGAACCTTCTTAGGACCACCTCTTGTTTGGATTAGATTGGCTACAAGGTACATGTAGTCCTGTCTAAACTGAACCTTCTTAAGACCACCTCTTGTTTGGATTAGATAGGCTACAAAGTACATGCAGTCCTGTCTAAACTGAACCTTCTTGGGACTGACTCTTGTTTGGATTGGATAGGCTACAAGGTACATGTAGTCCTTTCTAAACCGAACCTTCTTAGGACCGACTCTTGTTTGGATTAGATAGGCTACAAGGTACATGTAGTCCTGTCTAAACTGAATCTTCTTAGGACCACCTCTTGTTTGGATTAGATAGGCTACAAAATACATGTAGTCCTGTCTAAACTGAACCTTCTTAGGACCGACTCTTGTTTGGATTAGATAGGCTACAAGGTACATGTAGTTCTGTCTAAACCGAACCTTCTTAGGACCACCCCTTGTTTGGATTAGATAGGCTACAAAGTACATGTAGTCCTGTCTAAACTGAACCTTCTTGGGACTGACTCTTGTTTGGATTAGATAGGCTACAAGATACATGTAGTCCTGTCTAAACCGAACCTTCTTAGGACCGACTCTTGTTTGGATTAGATAGGCTACAAGGTACATGTAGTCCTGTCTAAACTGAATCTTCTTAGGACCACCTCTTGTTTGGATTAGATAGGCTACAAAGTACATGTAGTCCTGTCTAAACTGAACCTTCTTAGGACTGACTCTTGTTTGGATTAGATAGGCTACAAGGTACATGTAGTCCTGTCTAAACCGAACCTTCTTAGGACCGACTCTTGTTTAGATTAGATAGGCTACAAGGTACATGTAGCCCTGTCTAAACTGAACCTTCTTAGGACTGACTCTTGTTTGAATTAGATAGGCTACAAGGTACATGTAGTCCTGTCTCAACTGAACCTTCTTAGGACTGACTCTTGTTTGGATTAGATAGGCTACAAGGTACATGTAGTCCTGTCTAAACTGAACCTTCTTAGGACTGACTCTTGTTTGGATTAGATAGGCTACAAGGTACATGTAGTCCTGTTTAAACCGAACCTTCTTAAGACCGACTCTTGTTTGGATTAGATAGGCTACAAGGTACATGTAGTCCTGTCTAAACTGAACCTCCCTGGGACCGACTCTTGTTTGGATTAGATAGGCTACAAGGTACATGTAGTCCTGTCTAAACTGAACCTTCTTAGGACCGACTCTTGTTTGGATTAGATAGGCTACAAAGTACATGTAGTCCTGTCTAAACTGAACCTTCTTGGGACTGACTCTTGTTTGGATTAGATAGGCTACAAGGTACATGTAGTCCTGTCTAAACCGAACCTTCTTAGGACCGACTCTTCTTTGGATTAGATAGGCTACAAGGTACATGTAGTCCTGTCTAAACTGAACCTTCTTAGGACTGACTCTTGTTTTGATTAGATAGGCTACAAGGTACATATAGTCCTGTCTAAACTGAACCTTCTTAGGACCACCTCTTGTTTGGATTAGATAGGCTACAAAGTACATGTAGTCCTGTCTAAACCGAACCTTCTTAGGACCGACTCTTGTTTGGATTAGATAGGCTACAAGGTACATGTAGTCCTGTCTAAACCGAACCTTCTTAGGACCGACTCTTGTTTGGATTAGATAGGCTACAAGGTACATGTAGTCCTGTCTAAACTGAACCTTCTTAGGACCACCTCTTGTTTGGATTAGATAGGCTACAAAGTACATGTAGTCCTGTCTAAACTGAATCTTCTTGGGACTGACTCTTGTTTGGATTAGATAGGCTACAAGGTACATGTAGTCCTGTCTAAACCGAACCTTCTTAGGACCGACTCTTGTTTGGATTAGATAGGCTACAAGGTACATGTAGTCCTGTCTAAACTGAACCTTCTTAGGACCACCTCTTGTTTGGATTAGATAGGCTACAAAGTACCTGTAGTCCTGTCTAAACTGAACCTTCTTGGGACTGACTCTTGTTTGGATTAGATAGGCTACAAGGTACATGTAGTCCTGTCTAAACCGAACCTTCTTAGGACCGACTCTTGTTTGGATTAGATAGGCTACAAGGTACATGTAGTCCTGTCTAAACTGAATCTTCTTAGGACTGACTCTTGTTTGGATTAGATAGGCTACAAGGTACATGTAGTCCTGTTTAAACCGAACCTTCTTAAGACCGACTCTTGTTTGGATTAGATAGGCTACAAGGTACATGTAGTCCTGTCTAAACTGAACCTCCCTGGGACCGACTCTTGTTTGGATTAGATAGGCTACAAGGTACATGTAGTCCTGTCTAAACTGAACCTTCTTAGGACCGACTCTTGTTTGGATTAGATAGGCTACAAAGTACATGTAGTCCTGTCTAAACTGAACCTTCTTGGGACTGACTCTTGTTTGGATTAGATAGGCTACAAGGTACATGTAGTCCTGTCTAAACCGAACCTTCTTAGGACCGACTCTTCTTTGGATTAGATAGGCTACAAGGTACATGTAGTCCTGTCTAAACTGAACCTTCTTAGGACTGACTCTTGTTTTGATTAGATAGGCTACAAGGTACATATAGTCCTGTCTAAACTGAACCTTCTTAGGACCACCTCTTGTTTGGATTAGATAGGCTACAAAGTACATGTAGTCCTGTCTAAACCGAACCTTCTTAGGACCGACTCTTGTTTGGATTAGATAGGCTACAAGGTACATGTAGTCCTGTCTAAACCGAACCTTCTTAGGACCGACTCTTGTTTGGATTAGATAGGCTACAAGGTACATGTAGTCCTGTCTAAACTGAACCTTCTTAGGACCACCTCTTGTTTGGATTAGATAGGCTACAAAGTACATGTAGTCCTGTCTAAACTGAATCTTCTTGGGACTGACTCTTGTTTGGATTAGATAGGCTACAAGGTACATGTAGTCCTGTCTAAACCGAACCTTCTTAGGACCGACTCTTGTTTGGATTAGATAGGCTACAAGGTACATGTAGTCCTGTCTAAACTGAACCTTCTTAGGACCACCTCTTGTTTGGATTAGATAGGCTACAAAGTACCTGTAGTCCTGTCTAAACTGAACCTTCTTGGGACTGACTCTTGTTTGGATTAGATAGGCTACAAGGTACATGTAGTCCTGTCTAAACCGAACCTTCTTAGGACCGACTCTTGTTTGGATTAGATAGGCTACAAGGTACATGTAGTCCTGTCTAAACTGAATCTTCTTAGGACCACCTCTTGTTTGGATTAGATAGGCTACAAGGTACATGTAGTCCTGTCTAAACCGAACCTTCTTAGGACCGACTCTTGTTTGGATTAGATAGGCTACAAGGTACATCTATTCCTGTCTAAACTGAACCTTCTTAGGACTGACTCTTGTTTGGATTAGATAGGCTACAAGGTACATGTAGTCCTGTCTAAACTAAATCTTCTTAGGACCATCTCTTGTTTGGATTAGATAGGCTACAAGGTACATGTAGTCCTGTCTAAACCGAACCTTCTTAGGACCGACTCTTGTTTGGATTAGATAGGCTACAAGGTACATGTAGTCCTGTCTAAACCGAACCTTCTTAGGACCGACTCTTGTTTGGATTAGATAGGCTACAAGGTACATGTAGTCCTGTCTAAACTGAACCTTCTTAGGACCACCTCTTGTTTGGATTAGATAGGCTACAAGGTACATGTAGTCCTGTCTAAACCGAACCTTCTTAGGACCGACTCTTGTTTGGATTAGATAGGCTACAAGGTACATGTAGTCCTGTCTAAACCGAACCTTCTTAGGACCGACTCTTGTTTGGATTAGATAGGCTACAAGGTACATGTAGTCCTGTCTAAACTGAACCTTCTTAGGACCACCTCTTGTTTGGATTAGATAGGCTACAAGGTACATGTAGTCCTGTCTAAACCGAACCTTCTTAGGACCGACTCTTGTTTGGATTAGATAGGCTACAAGGTACATGTAGTCCTGTCTAAACTGAATCTTCTTATGACCACCTCTTGTTTAGATTAGATAGGCTACAAGGTACATGTAGTCCTGTCTAAACTGAACCTTCTTAGGACCGACTCTTGTTTGGATTAGATAGGCTACAAGGTACATGCAGTCCTGTCTAAACCGAACCTTCTTGGGACTGACTCTTGTTTGGATTAGATAGGCTACAAGGTACATGTAGTTCTGTCTAAACTGAACCTTCTTAGGACCGACTCTTGTTTGGATTAGACAGGCTACAAGGTACATGTAGTCCTGTCTAAACTGAACCTTCTTAGGACCGACTCTTGTTTGGATTAGATAGACTATAAGGTACATGTAGTCCTGTCTAAACCGAACCTTCTTAGGACCGACTCTTGTTTGGATTAGATAGGCTACAAGGTACATGCAGTCCTGTCTAAACCGAACCTTCTTGGGACTGACTTGTTTGGATTAGATAGGCTACAAGGTACATGTAGTCCTGTCTAAACTGAACCTTCTTAGAACCACCTCTTGTTTGGATTAGATAGGCTACAAAGTACATGTAGTCCTGTCAAAACCGAACCTTCTTAGGACCGACTCTTGTTTGGATTAGATAGGCTACAAGGTACATGTAGTCCTGTCTAAACCGAACCTTCTTAGGACCGACTCTTGTTTGGATTAGATAGGCTACAAGGTACATGTAGTCCTGTCTAAACTGAACCTTCTTAGGACCACCTCTTGTTTGGATTAGATAGGCTACAAAGTACATGTAGTCCTGTCTAAACCGAACCTTCTTAGGACCGACTCTTGTTTGGATTAGATAGGCTACAAGGTACATGTAGTCCTGTCTAAACCGAACCTTCTTGGGACTGACTCTTGTTTGGATTAGATAGGCTACAAGGTACATGTAGTCCTGTCTAAACTGAACCTTCTTAGGACCACATCTTGTTTGGATTAGATAGGCTACAATGTACATGTAGTCCTGTCTAATCTGAACCTTCTTGGGACTGACTCTTGTTTGGATTAGATAGGCTACAAGGTACATGTAGTCCTGTCTAAACTGAACCTTCTTAGGACCGACTCTTGTTTGGATTAGATAGGCTACAAGGTACATGTAGTCCTGTCTAAACTGAACCTTCTTAGGACCGACTCTTGTTTGGATTAGATAGGCTACAAGGTACATGTAGTCCTGTCTAAACTGAACCTTCTTAGGACCACCTCTTGTTTGGATTAGATAGGCTACAAAGTACATGTAGTCCTGTCTAAACCGAACCTTCTTAGGACCGACTCTTGTTTGGATTAGATAGGCTACAAGGTACATGTAGTCCTGTCTAAACCGAACCTTCTTAGGACCGACTCTTGTTTGGATTAGATAGGCTACAAGGTACATGTAGTCCTGTCTAAACTGAACCTTCTTAGGACCACCTCTTGTTTGGATTAGATAGGCTACAAAGTACATGTAGCCCTGTCTAAACTGAACCTTCTTAGGACTGACTCTTGTTTGAATTAGATAGGCTACAAGGTACATGTAGTCCTGTCTAAACTGAACCTTCTTAGGACTGACTCTTGTTTGGATTAGATAGGCTACAAGGTACATGTAGTCCTGTCTAAACTGAACCTTCTTAGGACTGACTCTTGTTTGGATTAGATAGGCTACAAGGTACATGTAGTCCTGTTTAAACCGAACCTTCTTAGGACCGACTCTTGTTTGGATTAGATAGGCTACAAGGTACATGTAGTCCTGTCTAAACTGAACCTCCCTGGGACCGACTCTTGTTTGGATTAGATAGGCTACAAGGTACATGTAGTCCTGTCTAAACTGAACCTTCTTAGGACCGACTCTTGTTTGGATTAGATAGGCTACAAAGTACATGTAGTCCTGTCTAAACTGAACCTTCTTGGGACTGACTCTTGTTTGGATTAGATAGGCTACAAGGTACATGTAGTCCTGTCTAAACCGAACCTTCTTAGGACCGACTCTTGTTTGGATTAGATAGGCTACAAGGTACATGTAGTCCTGTCTAAACTGAACCTTCTTAGGACTGACTCTTGTTTGGATTAGATAGGCTACAAGGTACATGTAGTCCTGTCTAAACTGAACCTTCTTAGGACCACCTCTTGTTTGGATTAGATAGGCTACAAAGTACATGTAGTCCTGTCTAAACCAAACCTTCTTAGGACCGACTCTTGTTTGGATTAGATAGGCTACAAGGTACATGTAGTCCTGTCTAAACTGAACCTTCTTAGGACCGACTCTTGTTTGGATTAGATAGGCTACAAGGTACATGTAGTCCTGTCTAAACTGAACCTTCTTAGGACCACCTCTTGTTTGGATTAGATAGGCTACAAAGTACATGTAGTCCTGTCTAAACTGAATCTTCTTGGGACTGACTCTTGTTTGGATTAGATAGGCTACAAGGTACATGTAGTCCTGTCTAAACCGAACCTTCTTAGGACCGACTCTTGTTTGGATTAGATAGGCTACAAGGTACATGTAGTCCTGTCTAAACTGAACCTTCTTAGGACCACCTCTTGTTTGGATTAGATAGGCTACAAAGTACCTGTAGTCCTGTCTAAACTGAACCTTCTTGGGACTGACTCTTGTTTGGATTAGATAGGCTACAAGGTACATGTAGTCCTGTCTAAACCGAACCTTCTTAGGACCGACTCTTGTTTGGATTAGATAGGCTACAAGGTACATGTAGTCCTGTCTAAACTGAATCTTCTTAGGACCACCTCTTGTTTGGATTAGATAGGCTACAAGGTACATGTAGTCCTGTCTAAACCGAACCTTCTTAGGACCGACTCTTGTTTGGATTAGATAGGCTACAAGGTACATCTATTCCTGTCTAAACTGAACCTTCTTAGGACTGACTCTTGTTTGGATTAGATAGGCTACAAGGTACATGTAGTCCTGTCTAAACTGAATCTTCTTAGGACCATCTCTTGTTTGGATTAGATAGGCTACAAGGTACATGTAGTCCTGTCTAAACCGAACCTTCTTAGGACCGACTCTTGTTTGGATTAGATAGGCTACAAGGTACATGTAGTCCTGTCTAAACCGAACCTTCTTAGGACCGACTCTTGTTTGGATTAGATAGGCTACAAGGTACATGTAGTCCTGTCTAAACTGAACCTTCTTAGGACCACCTCTTGTTTGGATTAGATAGGCTACAAGGTACATGTAGTCCTGTCTAAACCGAACCTTCTTAGGACCGACTCTTGTTTGGATTAGATAGGCTACAAGGTACATGTAGTCCTGTCTAAACTGAATCTTCTTAGGACCACCTCTTGTTTAGATTAGATAGGCTACAAGGTACATGTAGTCCTGTCTAAACTGAACCTTCTTAGGACCGACTCTTGTTTGGATTAGATAGGCTACAAGGTACATGCAGTCCTGTCTAAACCGAACCTTCTTGGGACTGACTCTTGTTTGGATTAGATAGGCTACAAAGTACATGTAGTCCTGTCTAAACCGAACCTTCTTAGGACCGACTCTTGTTTGGATTAGATAGGCTACAAGGTACATGTAGTTCTGTCTAAACTGAACCTTCTTAGGACCGACTCTTGTTTGGATTAGACAGGCTACAAGGTACATGTAGTCCTGTCTAAACTGAACCTTCTTAGGACCGACTCTTGTTTGGATTAGATAGACTATAAGGTACATGTAGTCCTGTCTAAACCGAACATTCTTAGGACCGACTCTTGTTTGGATTAGATAGGCTACAAGGTACATGCAGTCCTGTCTAAACCGAACCTTCTTGGGACTGACTTGTTTGGATTAGATAGGCTACAAGGTACATGTAGTCCTGTCTAAACTGAACCTTCTTAGAACCACCTCTTGTTTGGATTAGATAGGCTACAAAGTACATGTAGTCCTGTCAAAACCGAACCTTCTTAGGACCGACTCTTGTTTGGATTAGATAGGCTACAAGGTACATGTAGTCCTGTCTAAACCGAACCTTCTTAGGACCGACTCTTGTTTGGATTAGATAGGCTACAAGGTACATGTAGTCCTGTCTAAACTGAACCTTCTTAGGACCACCTCTTGTTTGGATTAGATAGGCTACAAAGTACATGTAGTCCTGTCTAAACTGAATCTTCTTGGGACTGACTCTTGTTTGGATTAGATAGGCTACAAGGTACATGTAGTCCTGTCTAAACCGAACCTTCTTAGGACCGACTCTTGTTTGGATTAGATAGGCTACAAGGTACATGTAGTCCTGTCTAAACCGAACCTTCTTAGGACCGACTCTTGTTTGGAATAGATAGGCTACAAGGTACATGTAGTCCTGTCTAAACTGAACCTTCTTAGGACCACCTCTTGTTTGGATTAGATAGGCTACAAAGTACATGTAGTCCTGTCTAAACCGAACCTTCTTAGGACCGACTCTTGTTTGGATTAGATAGGCTACAAGGTACATGTAGTCCTGTCTAAACCGAACCTTCGTGGGACTGACTCTTGTTTGGATTAGATAGGCTACAAGGTACATGTAGTCCTGTCTAAACTGAACCTTCTTAGGACCACATCTTGTTTGGATTAGATAGGCTACAATGTACATGTAGTCCTGTCTAAACTGAACCTTCTTGGGACTGACTCTTGTTTGGATTAGATAGGCTACAAGGTACATGTAGTCCTGTCTAAACCGAACCTTCTTAGGACCGACTCTTGTTTGGATTAGATAGGCTACAAGGTACATGTAGTCCTGTCTAAACTGAACCTTCTTAGGACCGACTCTTGTTTGGATTAGATAGGCTACAAGGTACATGTAGTCCTGTCTAAACTGAACCTTCTTAGGACCACCCCTTGTTTGGATTAGATAGGCTACAAAGTACATGTAGTCCTGTCTAAACCGAACCTTCTTAGGACCGACCCTTGTTTGGATTAGATAGGCTACAAGGTACATGTAGTCCTGTCTAAACCGAACCTTCTTAGGACCGACTCTTGTTTGGATTAGATAAGCTACAAAGTACATGTAGTCCTGTCTAAACTGAATCTTCTTGGGACTGACTGTTGTTTGGATTAGATAGGCTACAAGGTACATGTAGTCCTGTTTAAACCGAACCTTCTTAGGACCGACTCTTGTTTGGATTAGATAGGCTACAAGGTACATGTAGTCCTGTCTAAACTGAACCTTCTTAGGACCACCTCTTGTTTGGATTAGATGGGCTACAAGGTACATGTAGTCCTGTCTAAACTGAACCTTCTTAGGACCACCTCTTGTTTGGATTAGATAGGCTACAAAGTACATGTAGTCCTGTCTAAACTGAACCTTCTTGGGACTGACTCTTATTTGGATTGGATAGGCTACAAGGTACATGTAGTCCTTTCTAAACCGAACCTTCTTAGGACCGACTCTTGTTTGGATTAGATAGGCTACAAGGTACATGTAGTCCTGTCTAAACTGAATCTTCTTAGGACCGACTCTTGTTTGGATTAGATAGGCTACAAAATACATGTAGTCCTGTCTAAACTGAACCTTCTTAGGACCGACTCTTGTTTGGATTAGATAGGCTACAAGGTACATGTAGTTCTGTCTAAACCGAACCTTCTTAGGACCACCTCTTGTTTGGATTAGATAGGCTACAAAGTACATGTAGTCCTGTCTAAACTGAACCTTCTTGGGACTGACTCTTGTTTGGATTAGATAGGCTACAAGATACATGTAGTCCTGTCTAAAGCGAACCTTCTTAGGACCGACTCTTGTTTGGATTAGATAGGCTACAAAGTACATGTAGTCCTGTCTAAACTGAATCTTCTTAGGACCACCTCTTGTTTGGATTAGATAGGCTACAAAGTACATGTAGTCCTGTCTAAACTGAACCTTCTTAGGACTGACTCTTGTTTGGATTAGATAGGCTACAAGGTACATTTAGTTCTGTCTAAACCGAACCTTCTTAGGACCGACTCTTGTTTAGATTAGATAGGCTACAAGGTACATGTAGCCCTGTCTAAACTGAACCTTCTTAGGACTGACTCTTGTTTGAATTAGATAGGCTACAAGGTACATGTAGTCCTGTCTAAACTGAACCTTCTTAGGACTGACTCTTGTTTGGATTAGATAGGCTACAAGGTACATGTAGTCCTGTCTAAACTGAACCTTCTTAGGACTGACTCTTGTTTGGATTAGATAGGCTACAAGGTACATGTAGTCCTGTTTAAACCGAACCTTCTTAGGACCGACTCTTGTTTGGATTAGATAGGCTACAAGGTACCTGTAGCCCTGTATAAACTGAACCTCCCTGGGACTGACTCTTGTTTGGATTAGATAGGCTACAAGGTACATGTAGTCCTGTCTAAACTGAACCTTCTTAGGACCGACTCTTGTTTGGATTAGATAGGCTACAAAGTACATGTAGTCCTGTCTAAACTGAACCTTCTTGGGACTGACTCTTGTTTGGATTAGATAGGCTACAAGGTACATGTAGTCCTGTCTAAACCGAACCTTCTTAGGACCGACTCTTGTTTGGATTAGATAGGCTACAAGGTACATGTAGTCCTGTCTAAACCGAACCTTCTTAGGACCGACTCTTGTTTGGATTAGATAGACTACAAGGTACATGTAGTCCTGTCTAAACTGAACCTTCTTAGGACCACCTCTTGTTTCGATTAGATAGGCTACAAAGTACATGTAGTCCTGTCTAAACCGAACCTTCTTAGGACCGACTCTTGTTTGGATTAGATAGGCTACAAGGTACATGTAGTCCTGTCTAAACCGAACCTTCTTAGGATCGACTCTTGTTTGGATTAGACAGGCTACAAGGTACATGTAGTCCTGTCTAAACTGAATCTTCTTGGGACTGACTCTTGTTTGGATTAGATAGGCTACAAGGTACATGTAGTCCTGTCTAAACCGAACCTTCTTAGGACCGACTCTTGTTTGGATTAGATAGGCTACAAGGTACATGTAGTCCTGTCTAAACTGAACCTTCTTAGGACCACCTCTTGTTTGGATTAGATAGGCTACAAAGTACATGTAGTCCTGTCTAAACTGAACCTTCTTGGGACTGACTCTTGTTTGGATTAGATAGGCTACAAGGTACATGTAGTCCTGTCTAAACCGAACCTTCTTAGGACTGACTCTTGTTTGGATTAGATAGGCTACAAGGTACATGTAGTCCTGTCAAAACCGAACCTTCTTAGGACCGACTCTTGTTTGGATTAGATAGGCTACAAGGTACATGTAGTCCTGTCTAAACTGAACCTTCTTAGGACTGACTCTTGTTTGGATTAGATAGGCTACAAGGTACATGTATTCCTGTCTAAACTGAATCTTCTTAGGACCATCTCTTGTTTGGATTAGATAGGCTACAAAGTACATGTAGTCCTGTCTAAACTGAACCTTCTTAGGACCATCTCTTGTTTGGATTAGATAGGCTACAAAGTACATGTAGTCCTGTCTAAACTGAACCTTCTTAGGACCACCTCTTGTTTGGATTAGATAGGCTACAAAGTACATGTAGTCCTGTCTAAACTGAACCTTCTTGGGACTGACTCTTGTTTGGATTAGATAGGCTACAAGGTACATGTAGTTCTGTCTAAACTGAATCTTCTTAGGACCATCTCTTGTTTGGATTAGATAGGCTACAAGGTACATGTAGTCCTGTCTAAACCGAACCTTCTTAGGACCGACTCTTGTTTGGATTAGATAGGCTACAAGGTACATGTAGTTCTGTCTAAACCGAACCTTCTTAGGACCGACTCTTGTTTGGATTAGATAGGCTACAAGGTACATGTAGTCCTGTCTAAACTGAACCTTCTTAGGACTGACTCTTGTTTGGATTAGATAGGCTACAAGGTACATTTAGTCCTGTCTAAACTGAATCTTCTTAGGACCATCTCTTGTTTGGATTAGATAGGCTACAAAGTACATGTAGTCCTGTCTAAACTGAACCTTCTTGGGACTGACTCTTGTTTGGATTAGATAGGCTACAAGGTACATGTAGTCCTGTCTAAACCGAACCTTCTTAGGACCGACTCTTGTTTGGATTAGATAGGCTACAAGGTACATGTAGTCCTGTCTAAACCGAACCTTCTTAGGACCGACTCTTGTTTAGATTAGATAGGCTACAAGGTACATGTAGTCCTGTCTAAACTGAACCTTCTTAGGACTGACTCTTTTTTGGATTAGATAGGCTACAAGGTACATGTAGTCCTGTCTAAACCGAACCTTCTTAGGACCGACTCTTGTTTGGATTAGATAGGCTACAAAGTACATGTAGTCCTGTCTAAACTGAACCTTCTTGGGACTGACTCTTGTTTGGATTAGATAGGCTACAAGGTACATGTAGTCCTGTCTAAACCGAACCTTCTTAGGACCGACTCTTGTTTGGATTAGATAGGCTACAAGGTACATGTAGTCCTGTCTAAACTGAACCTTCTTAGGACTGACTCTTGTTTGGATTAGATAGGCTACAAGGTACATGTAGTCCTGTCTAAACTGAACCTTCTTAGGACCACCTCTTGTTTGGATTAGATAGGCTACAAAGTACATGTAGTCCTGTCTAAACCGAACCTTCTTAGGACCGACTCTTGTTTGGATTAGATAGGCTACAAGGTACATGTAGTCCTGTCTAAACCGAACCTTCTTAGGACCGACTCTTGTTTGGATTAGATAGGCTACAAGGTACATGTAGTCCTGTCTAAACTGAACCTTCTTAGGACCACCTCTTGTTTGGATTAGATAGGCTACAAAGTACATGTAGTCCTGTCTAAACTGAATCTTCTTGGGACTGACTCTTGTTTGGATTAGATAGGCTACAAGGTACATGTAGTCCTGTCTAAACCGAACCTTCTTAAGACCGACTCTTGTTTGGATTAGATAGGCTACAAGGTACATGTAGTCCTGTCTAAACTGAACCTTCTTGGGACTGACTCTTGTTTGGATTAGATAGGCTACAAGGTACATGTAGTCCTGTCTAAACCGAACCTTCTTAGGACCGACTCTTGTTTGGATTAGATAGGCTACAAGGTACATGTAGTCCTGTTTAAACTGAACCTTCTTAGGACCACCTCTTGTTTGGATTAGATAGGCTACAAAGTACATGTAGTCCTGTCTAAACTGAATCTTCTTGGGACTGACTCTTGTTTGGATTAGATAGGCTACAAGGTACATGTAGTCCTGTCTAAACTGAACCTTCTTAGGACCACCTCTTGTTTGGATTAGATAGGCTACAAAGTACATGTAGTCCTGTCTAAACCGAACCTTCTTAGGACCGACTCTTGTTTGGATTAGATAGGCTACAAGGTACATGTAGTCCTGTCTAAACCGAACCTTCTTAGGACCGACTCTTGTTTGGATTAGATAGGCTACAAGGTACATGTAGTCCTGTCTAAACTGAACCTTCTTAGGACCACCTCTTGTTTGGATTAGATAGGCTACAAAGTACATGTAGTCCTGTCTAAACTGAATCTTCTTGGGACTGACTCTTGTTTGGATTAGATAGGCTACAAGGTACATGTGGTCCTGTCTAAACCGAACCTTCTTAGGACCGACTCTTGTTTGGATTAGATAGGCTACAAGGTACATGTAGTCCTGTCTAAACTGAACCTTCTTAGGACCACCTCTTGTTTGGATTAGATAGGCTACAAAGTACATGTAGTCCTGTCTAAACTGAACCTTCTTGGGACTGACTCTTGTTTGGATTAGATAGGCTACAAGGTACATGTAGTCCTGTCTAAACCGAACCTTCTTAGGACCGACTCTTGTTTGGATTAGATAGGCTACAAGGTACATGTAGTCCTGTCTAAACTGAACCTTCTTAGGACTGACTCTTGTTTGGATTAGATAGGCTACAAGGTACATGTAGTCCTGTCTAAATTGAACCTTCTTAGGACCACCTCTTGTTTGGATTAGATAGGCTACAAAGTACATGTAGTCCTGTCTAAACTGAACCTTCTTGGGACTGACTCTTGTTTGGATTAAATAGGCTACAAGGTACATGTAGTCCTGTCTAAACCGAACCTTCTTAGGACCGACTCTTGTTTGGATTAGATAGGCTACAAGGTACATGTAGTCCTGTCTAAACTGAACCTTCTTAGGACCGACTCTTGTTTGGATTAGATAGGCTACAAGGTACATGTAGTCCTGTCTAAACTGAACCTTCTTAGGACCACCTCTTGTTTGGATTAGATAGGCTACAAAGTACATGTAGTCCTGTCTAAACCGAACCTTCTTAGGACCGACTCTTGTTTGGATTAGATAGGCTACAAGGTACATGTAGTCCTGTCTAAACCGAACCTTCTTAGGACCGACTCTTGTTTGGATTAGATAGGCTACAAGGTACATGTAGTCCTGTCTAAACTGAACCTTCTTAGGACCACCTCTTGTTTGGATTAGATAGGCTACAAGGTACATGTAGTCCTGTCTAAACCGAACCTTCTTAGGACCGACTCTTGTTTGGATTAGATAGGCTACAAGGTACATGTAGTCCTGTCTAAACTGAATCTTCTTAGGACCACCTCTTGTTTGGATTAGATAGGCTACAAAGTACATGTAGTCCTGTCTAAACTGAACCTTCTTGGGACTGACTCTTGTTTGGATTAGATAGGCTACAAGGTACATGTAGTCCTGTCTAAACCGAACTTCTTAGGACCGACTCTTGTTTGGATTAGATAGGCTACAAGGTACATGTAGTCCTGTCTAAACCGAACCTTCTTAGGACCGACTCTTGTTTAGATTAGATAGGCTACAAGGTACATGTAGTCCTGTCTAAACTGAATCTTCTTAGGACCGACTCTTGTTTGGATTAGATAGGCTACAAAGTACATGTAGTCCTGTCTAAACTGAATCTTCTTAGGACTGACTCTTGTTTGGATTAGATAGGCTACAAGGTACATGTAGTTTTGTCTAAACTGAATCTTCTTAGGACCACCTCTTGTTTGGATTAGATAGGCCACAAGGTACATGTAGTCCTGTCTAAACTGAACCTCCCTGGGACCGACTCTTGTTTGGATTAGATAGGCTACAAAGTACATGTAGTTCTGTCTAAACTGAACCTTCTTGGGACTGACTCTTGTTTGGATTAGATAGGCTACAAGGTACATGTAGTTCTGTCTAAACTGAATCTTCTTAGGACCACCTCTTGTTTGGATTAGATAGGCTACAAGGTACATGTAGTCCTGTCTAAACCGAACCTTCTTAGGACCGACACTTGTTTGGATTAGATAGGCTACAAGGTACATGTAGTCCTGTCTAAACTGAATCTTCTTAGGACCACCTCTTGTTTGGATTAGATAGGCTACAAGGTACATGTAGTCCTGTCTAAACCGAACCTTCTTAGGACCGACTCTTGTTTGGATTAGATAGGCTACAAGGTACATGTAGTCCTGTCTAAACTGAACCTTCTTAGGACTGACTCTTGTTTGGATTAGATAGGCTACAAGGTACATGTAGTCCTGTCTAAACTGAATCTTCTTAGGACCATCTCTTGTTTGGATTAGATAGGCTACAAGGTACATGTAGTCCTGTCTAAACCGAACCTTCTTAGGACCGACTCTTGTTTGGATTAGATAGGCTACAAGGTACATGTAGTCCTGTCTAAACTGAACCTTCTGAGGACCACCTCTTGTTTGGATTAGATAGGCTACAAGGTACATGTAGTCCTGTCTAAACTGAATCTTCTTAGGACCATCTCTTGTTTGGATTAGATAAGCTACAAAGTACATGTAGTCCTGTCTAAACCGAACCTTCTTAGGACCGACTCTTGTTTGGATTAGATAGGCTACAAGGTACATGTAGTCCTGTCTAAACCGAACCTTCTTAGGACCGACTCTTGTTTGGATTAGATAGGCTACAAGGTACATGTAGTCCTGTCTAAACTGAACCTTCTTAGGACCACCTCTTGTTTGGATTAGATAGGCTACAAAGTACATGTAGTCCTGTCTAAACTGAATCTTCTTGGGACTGACTCTTGTTTGGATTAGATAGGCTACAAGGTACATGTAGTCCTGTCTAAACTGAACCTTCTTAGGACCACCTCTTGTTTGGATTAGATAGGCTACAAAGTACATGTAGTCCTGTCTAAACCGAACCTTCTTAGGACCGACTCTTGTTTGGATTAGATAGGCTACAAGGTACATGTAGTCCTGTCTAAACCGAACCTTCTTAGGACCGACTCTTGTTTGGATTAGATAGGCTACAAGGTACATGTAGTCCTGTCTAAACTGAACCTTCTTAGGACCACCTCTTGTTTGGATTAGATAGGCTACAAGGTACATGTAGTCCTGTCTAAACCGAACCTTCTTAGGACCGACTCTTGTTTGGATTAGATAGGCTACAAGGTACATGTAGTCCTGTCTAAACTGAATCTTCTTAGGACCACCTCTTGTTTGGATTAGATAGGCTACAAGGTACATGTAGTCCTGTCTAAACCGAACCTTCTTAGGACCGACTCTTGTTTGGATTAGATAGGCTACAAGGTACATGTAGTCCTGTCTAAACTGAACCTTCTTAGGACTGACACTTGTTTGGATTAGATAGGCTACAAGGTACATGTAGTCCTGTCTAAACTGAATCTTCTTAGGACCGACTCTTGTTTGGATTAGATAGGCTACAAAGTACATGTAGTCCTGTCTAAACTGAATCTTCTTAGGACTGACTCTTGTTTGGATTAGATAGGCTACAAGGTACATGTAGTTCTGTCTAAACTGAATCTTCTTAGGACCACCTCTTGTTTGGATTAGATAGGCCACAAGGTACATGTAGTCCTGTCTAAACTGAACCTCCCTGGGACCGACTCTTGTTTGGATTAGATAGGCTACAAAGTACATGTAGTTCTGTCTAAACTGAACCTTCTTGGGACTGACTCTTGTTTGGATTAGATAGGCTACAAGGTACATGTAGTTCTGTCTAAACTGAATCTTCTTAGGACCACCTCTTGTTTGGATTAGATAGGCTACAAGGTACATGTAGTCCTGTCTAAACCGAACCTTCTTAGGACCGACTCTTGTTTGGATTAGATAGGCTACAAGGTACATGTAGTCCTGTCTAAACTGAATCTTCTTAGGACCACCTCTTGTTTGGATTAGATAGGCTACAAGGTACATGTAGTCCTGTCTAAACCGAACCTTCTTAGGACCGACTCTTGTTTGGATTAGATAGGCTACAAGGTACATGTAGTCCTGTCTAAACTGAACCTTCTTAGGACTGACTCTTGTTTGGATTAGATAGGCTACAAGGTACATGTAGTCCTGTCTAAACTGAATCTTCTTGGGACTGACTCTTGTTTGGATTAGATAGGCTACAAGGTACATGTAGTCCTGTCTAAACCGAACCTTCTTAGGACCGACTCTTGTTTGGATTAGATAGGCTACAAGGTACATGTAGTCCTGTCTAAACTGAACCTTCTTAGGACCACCTCTTGTTTGGATTAGATAGGCTACAAAGTACATGTAGTCCTGTCTAAACTGAACCTTCTTGGGACTGACTCTTGTTTGGATTAGATAGGCTACAAGGTACATGTAGTTCTGTCTAAACTGAATCTTCTTAGGACCATCTCTTGTTTGGATTAGATAGGCTACAAGGTACATGTAGTCCTGTCTAAACCGAACCTTCTTCGGACCGACTCTTGTTTGGATTAGATAGGCTACAAGGTACATGTAGTCCTGTCTAAACTGAACCTTCTTAGGACTGACTCTTGTTTGGATTAGATAGGCTACAAGGTACATGTAGTCCTGTCTAAACTGAATCTTCTTAGGACCATCTCTTGTTTGGATTAGATAGGCTACAAAGTACATGTAGTCCTGTCTAAACTGAACCTTCTTGGGACTGACTCTTGTTTGGATTAGATAGGCTACAAGGTACATGTAGTCCTGTCTAAACCGAACCTTCTTAAGACCGACTCTTGTTTGGATTAGATAGGCTACAAGGTACATGTAGTCCTGTCTAAACCGAAGCTTCTTAGGAACGACTCTTGTTTAGATTAGATAGGCTACAAGGTACATGTAGTCCTGTCTAAACTGAACCTTCTTAGGACTGACTCTTGTTTGGATTAGATAGGCTACAAGGTACATGTAGTCCTGTCTAAACCGAACCTTCTTAGGACCGACTCTTGTTTGGATTAGATAGGCTACAAAGTACATGTAGTCCTGTCTAAACTGAACCTTCTTGGGACCATCTCTTGTTTGGATTAGATAGGCTACAAGGTACATGTAGTCCTGTCTAAACCGAACCTTCTTAGGACCGACTCTTGTTTGGATTAGATAGGCTACAAGGTACATGTAGTCCTGTCTAAACTGAACCTTCTGAGGACCACCTCTTGTTTGGATTAGATAGGCTACAAGGTACATGTAGTCCTGTCTAAACTGAATCTTCTTAGGACCATCTCTTGTTTGGATTAGATAAGCTACAAAGTACATGTAGTCCTGTCTAAACCGAACCTTCTTAGGACCGACTCTTGTTTGGATTAGATAGGCTACAAGGTACATGTAGTCCTGTCTAAACCGAACCTTCTTAGGACCGACTCTTGTTTGGATTAGATAGGCTACAAGGTACATGTAGTCCTGTCTAAACTGAACCTTCTTAGGACCACCTCTTGTTTGGATTAGATAGGCTACAAAGTACATGTAGTCCTGTCTAAACTGAATCTTCTTGGGACTGACTCTTGTTTGGATTAGATAGGCTACAAGGTACATGTAGTCCTGTCTAAACTGAACCTTCTTAGGACCACCTCTTGTTTGGATTAGATAGGCTACAAAGTACATGTAGTCCTGTCTAAACCGAACCTTCTTAGGACCGACTCTTGTTTGGATTAGATAGGCTACAAGGTACATGTAGTCCTGTCTAAACCGAACCTTCTTAGGACCGACTCTTGTTTGGATTAGATAGGCTACAAGGTACATGTAGTCCTGTCTAAACTGAACCTTCTTAGGACCACCTCTTGTTTGGATTAGATAGGCTACAAGGTACATGTAGTCCTGTCTAAACCGAACCTTCTTAGGACCGACTCTTGTTTGGATTAGATAGGTTACAAGGTACATGTAGTCCTGTCTAAACTGAATCTTCTTAGGACCACCTCTTGTTTGGATTAGATAGGCTACAAGGTACATGTAGTCCTGTCTAAACCGAACCTTCTTAGGACCGACTCTTGTTTGGATTAGATAGGCTACAAGGTACATGTAGTCCTGTCTAAACTGAACCTTCTTAGGACTGACACTTGTTTGGATTAGATAGGCTACAAGGTACATGTAGTCCTGTCTAAACTGAATCTTCTTAGGACCGACTCTTGTTTGGATTAGATAGGCTACAAAGTACATGTAGTCCTGTCTAAACTGAATCTTCTTAGGACTGACTCTTGTTTGGATTAGATAGGCTACAAGGTACATGTAGTTCTGTCTAAACTGAATCTTCTTAGGACCACCTCTTGTTTGGATTAGATAGGCCACAAGGTACATGTAGTCCTGTCTAAACTGAACCTCCCTGGGACCGACTCTTGTTTGGATTAGATAGGCTACAAAGTACATGTAGTTCTGTCTAAACTGAACCTTCTTGGGACTGACTCTTGTTTGGATTAGATAGGCTACAAGGTACATGTAGTTCTGTCTAAACTGAATCTTCTTAGGACCACCTCTTGTTTGGATTAGATAGGCTACAAGGTACATGTAGTCCTGTCTAAACCGAACCTTCTTAGGACCGACTCTTGTTTGGATTAGATAGGCTACAAGGTACATGTAGTCCTGTCTAAACTGAATCTTCTTAGGACCACCTCTTGTTTGGATTAGATAGGCTACAAGGTACATGTAGTCCTGTCTAAACCGAACCTTCTTAGGACCGACTCTTGTTTGGATTAGATAGGCTACAAGGTACATGTAGTCCTGTCTAAACTGAACCTTCTTAGGACTGACTCTTGTTTGGATTAGATAGGCTACAAGGTACATGTAGTCCTGTCTAAACTGAATCTTCTTGGGACTGACTCTTGTTTGGATTAGATAGGCTACAAGGTACATGTAGTCCTGTCTAAACCGAACCTTCTTAGGACCGACTCTTGTTTGGATTAGATAGGCTACAAAGTACATGTAGTCCTGTCTAAACTGAACCTTCTTGGGACTGACTCTTGTTTGGATTAGATAGGCTACAAGGTACATGTAGTTCTGTCTAAACTGAATCTTCTTAGGACCATCTCTTGTTTGGATTAGATAGGCTACAAGGTACATGTAGTCCTGTCTAAACCGAACCTTCTTCGGACCGACTCTTGTTTGGATTAGATAGGCTACAAGGTACATGTAGTCCTGTCTAAACTGAACCTTCTTAGGACTGACTCTTGTTTGGATTAGATAGGCTACAAGGTACATGTAGTCCTGTCTAAACTGAATCTTCTTAGGACCATCTCTTGTTTGGATTAGATAGGCTACAAAGTACATGTAGTCCTGTCTAAACTGAACCTTCTTGGGACTGACTCTTGTTTGGATTAGATAGGCTACAAGGTACATGTAGTCCTGTCTAAACCGAACCTTCTTAAGACCGACTCTTGTTTGGATTAGATAGGCTACAAGGTACATGTAGTCCTGTCTAAACCGAAGCTTCTTAGGAACGACTCTTGTTTAGATTAGATAGGCTACAAGGTACATGTAGTCCTGTCTAAACTGAACCTTCTTAGGACTGACTCTTGTTTGGATTAGATAGGCTACAAGGTACATGTAGTCCTGTCTAAACCGAACCTTCTTAGGACCGACTCTTGTTTGGATTAGATAGGCTACAAAGTACATGTAGTCCTGTCTAAACTGAACCTTCTTGGGACTGACTCTTGTTTGGATTAGATAGGCTACAAGGTACATGTAGTCCTGTCTAAACCGAACCTTCTTAGGACCGACTCTTGTTTGGATTAGATAGGCTACAAGGTACATGTAGTCCTGTCTAAACTGAACCTTCTTAGGACCGACTCTTGTTTGGATTAGATCGGCTACAAGGTACATGTAGTCCTGTCTAAACTGAACCTTCTTAGGACCACCTCTTGTTTGGATTAGATAGGCTACAAAGTACATGTAGTCCTGTCTAAACCGAACCTTCTTAGGACCGACTCTTGTTTGGATTAGATAGGCTACAAGGTACATGTAGTCCTGTCTAAACCGAACCTTCTTAGGACCGACTCTTGTTTGGATTAGATAGGCTACAAGGTACATTTAGTCCTGTCTAAACTGAACATTCTTAGGACCACCTCTTGTTTGGATTAGATAGGCTACAAAGTACATGTAGTCCTGTCTAAACTGAATCTTCTTGGGACTGACTCTTGTTTGGATTAGATAGGCTACAAGGAACATGTAGTCCTGTCTAAACCGAACCTTCTTAGGACCGACCCTTGTTTGGATTAGATAGGCTACAAGGTACATGTAGTCCTGTCTAAACTGAACCTTCTTAGGACCACCTCTTGTTTGGATTAGATAGGCTACAAAGTACATGTAGTCCTGTCTAAACTGAACCTTCTTGGGACTGACTCTTGTTTGGATTGGATAGGCTACAAGGTACATGTAGTCCTTTCTAAACCGAACCTTCTTAGGACCGACTCTTGTTTGGATTAGATAGGCTACAAGGTACATGTAGTCCTGTCTAAATTGAATCTTCTTAGGACCACCTCTTGTTTGGATTAGATAGGCTACAAAATACATGTAGTTCTGTCTAAACTGAACCTTCTTAGGACCGACTCTTGCTTGGATTAGATAGGCTACAAGGTACATGTAGTTCTGTCTAAACCGAACCTTCTTAGGACCACCTCTTGTTTGGATTAGATAGGCTACAAAGTACATGTAGTCCTGTCTAAACTGAACCTTCTTGGGACTGACTCTTGTTTGGATTAGATAGGCTACAAGATACATGTAGTCCTGTCTAAACCGAACCTTCTTAGGACCGACTCTTGTTTGGATTAGATAGGCTACAAGGTACATGTAGTCCTGTCTAAACTGAATCTTCTTAGGACCACCTCTTGTTTGGATTAGATAGGCTACAAAGTACATGTAGTCCTGTCTAAACTGAACCTTCTTAGGACTGACTCTTGTTTGGATTAGATAGGCTACAAGGTACATGTAGCCCTGTCTAAACTGAACCTTCTTAGGACTGACTCTTGTTTGGATTAGATAGGCTACAAGGTACATGTAGTCCTGTCTAAACCGAACCTTCTTAGGACCGACTCTTATTTGAATTAGATAGGCTACAAGGTACATGTAGTCCTGTCTAAACTGAACCTTCTTAGGACTGACTCTTGTTTGGATTAGATAGGCTACAAGGTACATGTAGTCCTGTCTAAACTGAACCTTCTTAGGACTGACTCTTGTTTGGATTAGATAGGCTACAAGGTACATGTAGTCCTGTTTAAACCGAACCTTCTTAGGACCGACTCTTGTTTGGATTAGATAGGCTACAAGGTACATGTAGTCCTGTCTAAACTGAACCTCCTTGGGACCGACTCTTGTTTGGATTAGATAGGCTACAAGGTACATGTAGTCCTGTCTAAACTGAACCTTCTTAGGACCGACTCTTGTTTGGATTAGATAGGCTACAAAGTACATGTAGTCCTGTCTAAACTGAACCTTCTTGGGACTGACTCTTGTTTGGATTAGATAGGCTACAAGGTACATGTAGTCCTGTCTAAACCGAACCTTCTTAGGACCGACTCTTGTTTGGATTAGATAGGCTACAAGGTACATGTAGTCCTGTCTAAACTGAACCTTCTTAGGACTGACTCTTGTTTGGATTAGATAGGCTACAAGGTACATGTAGTCCTGTCTAAACTGAACCTTCTTAGGACCACCTCTTGTTTGGATTAGATAGGCTACAAAGTACATGTAGTCCTGTCTAAACCGAACCTTCTTCGGACCGACTCTTGTTTGGATTAGATAGGCTACAAGGTACATGTAGTCCTGTCTAAATCGAACCTTCTTAGGACCGACTCTTGTTTGGATTAGATAGGCTACAAGGTACATGTAGTCCTGTCTAAACTGAACCTTCTTAGGACCATCTCTTGTTTGGATTAGATAGGCTACAAAGTACATGTAGTCCTGTCTAAACTGAACCTTCTTGGGACTGACTCTTGTTTGGATTAGATAGGCTACAAGGTACATGTAGTTCTGTCTAAACTGAATCTTCTTAGGACCATCTCTTGTTTGGATTAGATAGGCTACAAGGTACATGTAGTCCTGTCTAAACCGAACCTTCTTAGGACCGACTCTTGTTTGGATTAGATAGGCTACAAGGTACATGTAGTCCTGTCTAAACTGAACCTTCTTAGGACTGACTCTTGTTTGGATTAGATAGGCTACAAGGTACATGTAGTCCTGTCTAAACTGAATCTTCTTAGGACCATCTCTTGTTTGGATTAGATAGGCTACAAAGTACATGTAGTCCTGTCTAAACTGAACCTTCTTGGGACTGACTCTTGTTTGGATTAGATAGGCTACAAAGTACATGTAGTCCTGTCTAAACCGAACCTTCTTAGGACCGACTCTTGTTTGGATTAGATAGGCTACAAGGTACATGTAGTCCTGTCTAAACCGAACCTTCTTAGGACCGACTCTTGTTTAGATTAGATAGGCTACAAGGTACATGTAGTCCTGTCTAAACTGAATCTTCTTAGGACCGACTCTTGTTTGGATTAGATGGGCTACAAAGTACATGTAGTCCTGTCTAAACTGAATCTTCTTAGGACTGACTCTTGTTTGGATTAGATAGGCTACAAGGTACATGTAGTTCTGTCTAAACTGAATCTTCTTAGGACCACCACTTGTTTGGATTAGATAGGCCACAAGGTACATGTAGTCCTGTCTAAACTGAACCTCCCTGGTACCGACTCTTGTTTGGATTAGATAGGCTACAAAGTACATGTAGTTCTGTCTAAACTGAACCTTCTTGGGACTGACTCTTGTTTGGATTAGATAGGCTACAAGGTACATGTAGTTCTGTCTAAACTGAATCTTCTTAGAACCACCTCTTGTTTGGATTAGATAGGCTACAAGGTACATGTAGTCCTGTCTAAACCGAACCTTCTTAGGACCGACTCTTGTTTGGATTAGATAGGCTACAAAGTACATGTAGTCCTGTCTAAACTGAATCTTCTTAGGACCATCTCTTGTTTGGATTAGATAGGCTACAAAGTACATGTAGTCCTGTCTAAACTGAACCTTCTTGGGACTGACTCTTGTTTGGATTCGATAGGCTACAAGGTACATGTAGTCCTGTCTAAACCGAACCTTCTTAGGACCGACTCTTGTTTGGATTAGATAGGCTACAAGGTACATGTAGTCCTGTCTAAACTGAACCTTCTTAGGACTGACTCTTGTTTGGATTAGATAGGCTACAAGGTACATGTAGTCCTGTTTAAACCGAACCTTCTTAGGACCGACTCTTGTTTGGATTAGATAAGCTACAAGGTACATGTAGTCCTGTCTAAACTGAACCTCCTTGGGACCGACTCTTGTTTGGATTAGATAGGCTACAAGGTACATGTAGTCCTGTCTAAACTGAACCTTCTTAGCACCGACTCTTGTTTGGATTAGATAGGCTACAAAGTACATGTAGTCCTGTCTAAACTGAACCTTCTTGGGACTGACTCTTGTTTGGATTAGATAGGCTACAAGGTACATGTAGTCCTGTCTAAACCGAACCTTCTTAGGACCGACTCTTGTTTGGATTAGATAGGCTACAAGGTACATGTAGTCCTGTCTAAACTGAACCTTCTTAGGACTGACTCTTGTTTGGATTAGATAGGCTACAAGGTACATGTAGTCCTGTCTAAGCTGAACCTTCTTAGGACCACCTCTTGTTTGGATTAGATAGGCTACAAAGTACATGTAGTCCTGTCTAAACCGAACCTTCTTCGGACCGACTCTTGTTTGGATTAGATAGGCTACAAGGTACATGTAGTCCTGTCTAAATCGAACCTTCTTAGGACCGACTCTTGTTTGGATTAGATAGGCTACAAGGTACATGTAGTCCTGTCTAAACTGAACCTTCTTAGGACCATCTCTTGTTTGGATTAGATAGGCTACAAAGTACATGTAGTCCTGTCTAAACTGAACCTTCTTGGGACTGACTCTTGTTTGGATTAGATAGGCTACAAGGTACATGTAGTTCTGTCTAAACTGAATCTTCTTAGGACCATCTCTTGTTTGGATTAGATAGGCTACAAGGTACATGTAGTCCTGTCTAAACCGAACCTTCTTAGGACCGACTCTTGTTTGGATTAGATAGGCTACAAAGTACATGTAGTCCTGTCTAAACTGAATCTTCTTAGGACCATCTCTTGTTTGGATTAGATAGGCTACAAAGTACATGTAGTCCTGTCTAAACTGAACCTTCTTGGGACTGACTCTTGTTTGGATTCGATAGGCTACAAGGTACATGTAGTCCTGTCTAAACCGAACCTTCTTAGGACCGACTCTTGTTTGGATTAGATAGGCTACAAGGTACATGTAGTCCTGTCTAAACCGAACCTTCTTAGGACCGACTCTTGTTTGGATTAGATAGGCTACAAGGTACATGTAGTCCTGTCTAAACTGAACCTTCTTAGGACTGACTCTTGTTTGGATTAGATAGGCTACAAGGTACATGTAGTCCTGTCTAAACTGAATCTTCTTAGGACCATCTCTTGTTTGGATTAGATAGGCTACAAAGTACATGTAGTCCTGTCTAAACTGAACCTTCTTGGGACTGACTCTTGTTTGGATTAGATAGGCTACAAGGTACATGTAGTCCTGTCTAAACCGAACCTTCTTAGGACCGACTCTTGTTTGGATTAGATAGGCTACAAGGTACATGTAGTCCTGTCTAAACCGAACCTTCTTAGGACCGACTCTTGTTTAGATTAGATAGGCTACAAGGTACATGTAGTCCTGTCTAAACTGAATCTTCTTAGGACCGACTCTTGTTTGGATTAGATAGGCTACAAAGTACATGTAGTCCTGTCTAAACTGAATCTTCTTAGGACTGACTCTTGTTTGGATTAGATAGGCTACAAGGTACATGTAGTTCTGTCTAAACTGAATCTTCTTAGGACCACCTCTTGTTTGGATTAGATAGGCCACAAGGTACATGTAGTCCTGTCTAAACTGAACCTCCCTGGGACCGACTCTTGTTTGGATTAGATAGGCTACAAAGTACATGTAGTTCTGTCTAAACTGAACCTTCTTGGGACTGACTCTTGTTTGGATTAGATAGGCTACAAGGTACATGTAGTTCTGTCTAAACTGAATCTTCTTAGGACCACCTCTTGTTTGCATTAGATAGACTACAAGGTACATGTAGTCCTGTCTAAACTGAACCTTCTTAGGACTGACTCTTGTTTGGATTAGATAGGCTACAAAGTACATGTAGTCCTGTCTAAACCGAACCTTCTTGGGACTGACTCTTGTTTGGATTAGATAGGCTACAAGGTACATGTAGTCCTGTCTAAACTGAACCTTCTTAGGACCACATCTTGTTTGGATTAGATAGGCTACAAAGTACATGTAGTCCTTTCTAAACTGAACCTTCTTGGGACTGACTCTTGTTTGGATTAGATAGGCTACAAGGTACATGTAGTCCTGTCTAAACCGAACCTTCTTAGGACCGACTCTTGTTTGGATTAGATAGGCTACAAGGTACATGTAGTCCTGTCTAAACTGAACCTTCTTAGGACCGACTCTTGTTTGGATTAGATAGGCTACAAGGTACATGCAGTCCTGTCTAAACTGAACCTTCTTAGGACTGACTCTTGTTTGGATTAGATAGGCTACAAGGTACATGTAGTCCTGTCTAAACTGAACCTTCTTGGGACTGACTCTTGTTTGGATTAGATAGGCTACAAGGTACATGTAGTTCTGTCTAAACTGAATCTTCTTAGGACCATCTCTTGTTTGGATTAGATAGGCTACAAGGTACATGTAGTCCTGTCTAAACCGAACCTTCTTAGGACCGACTCTTGTTTGGATTAGATAGGCTACAAGGTACATGTAGTCCTGTCTAAACTGAACCTTCTTAGGACTGACTCTTGTTTGGATTAGATAGGCTACAAGGTACATGTAGTCCTGTCTAAACTGAATCTTCTTAGGACCATCTCTTGTTTGGATTAGATAGGCTACAAAGTACATGTAGTCCTGTCTAAACTGAACCTTCTTGGGACTGACTCTTGTTTGGATTAGATAGGCTACAAGGTACATGTAGTCCTGTCTAAACCGAACCTTCTTAAGACCGACTCTTGTTTGGATTAGATAGGCTACAAGGTACATGTAGTCCTGTCTAAACCGAACCTTCTTAGGACCGACTCTTGTTTAGATTAGATAGGCTACAAGGTACATGTAGTCCTGTCTAAACTGAATCTTCTTAGGACCGACTCTTGTTTGGATTAGATAGGCTACAAAGTACATGTAGTCCTGTCTAAACTGAATCTTCTTAGGACTGACTCTTGTTTGGATTAGATAGGCTACAAGGTACATGTAGTTCTGTCTAAACTGAATCTTCTTAGGACCACCTCTTGTTTGGATTAGATAGGCCACAAGGTACATGTAGTCCTGTCTAAACTGAACCTCCCTGGGACCGACTCTTGTTTGGATTAGATAGGCTACAAAGTACATGTAGTTCTGTCTAAACTGAACCTTCTTGGGACCGACTCTTGTTTGGATTAGATAGGCTACAAGGTACATGTAGTTCTGTCTAAACTGAATCTTCTTAGGACCACCTCTTGTTTGGATTAGATAGACTACAAGGTACATGTAGTCCTGTCTAAACTGAACCTTCTTAGGACCGACTCTTGTTTGGATTAGATAGGCTACAAAGTACATGTAGTCTTGTCTAAACCGAACCTTCTTGGGACTGACTCTTGTTTGGATCAGATAGGCTACAAGGTACATGTAGTCCTGTCTAAACTGAACCTTCTTAGGACCACATCTTGTTTGGATTAGATAGGCTACAAAGTACATGTAGTCCTGTCTAAACTGAACCTTCTTGGGACTGACTCTTGTTTGGATTAGATAGGCTACAAGGTACATGTAGTCCTGTCTAAACCGAACCTTCTTAGGACCGACTCTTGTTTGGATTAGATAGGCTACAAGGTACATGTAGCCCTGTCTAAACCGAACCTTCTTAGGACCGACTCTTGTTTGGATTAGATAGGCTACAAGGTACATGTAGTCCTGTCTAAACTGAACCTTCTTAGGACTGACTCTTGTTTGGATTAGATAGGCTACAAGGTACATGTAGTCCTGTCTAAACTGAATCTTCTTAGGACCATCTCTTGTTTGGATTAGATAGGCTACAAAGTACATGTAGTCCTGTCTAAACTGAACCTTCTTGGGACTGACTCTTGTTTGGATTAGATAGGCTACAAGGTACATGTAGTCCTGTCTAAACCGAACCTTCTTAGGACCGACTCTTGTTTGGATTAGAATGGCTACAAGGTACATGTAGTCCTGTCTAAACCGAACCTTCTTAGGACCGACTCTTGTTTAGATTAGATAGGCTACAAGGTACATGTAGTCCTGTCTAAACTGAATCTTCTTAGGACCCACTCTTGTTTGGATTAGATAGGCTACAAAGTACATGTAGTCCTGTCTAAACTGAATCTTCTTAGGACTGACTCTTGTTTGGATTAGATAGGCTACAAGGTACATGTAGTTCTGTCTAAACTGAATCTTCTTAGGACCACCTCTTGTTTGGATTAGATAGGCCACAAGGTACATGTAGTCCTGTCTAAACTGAACCTCCCTGGGACCGACTCTTGTTTGGATTAGATAGGCTACAAAGTACATGTAGTTCTGTCTAAACTGAACCTTCTTGGGACTGACTCTTGTTTGGATTAGATAGGCTACAAGGTACATGTAGTTCTGTCTAAACTGAATCTTCTTAGGACCACCTCTTGTTTGGATTAGATAGACTACAAGGTACATGTAGTCCTGTCTAAACTGAACCTTCTTAGGACTGACTCTTGTTTGGATTAGATAGGCTACAAAGTACATGTAGTCCTGTCTAAACCGAACCTTCTTGGGACTGACTCTTGTTTGGATTAGATAGGCTACAAGGTACATGTAGTCCTGTCTAAACTGAACCTTCTTATGACCACATCTTGTTTGGATTAGATAGGCTACAAAGTACATGTAGTCCTGTCTAAACTGAACCTTCTTGGGACTGACTCTTGTTTGGATTAGATAGGCTACAAGGTACATGTAGTCCTGTCTAAACCGAACCTTCTTAGGACCGACTCTTGTTTGGATTAGATAGGCTACAAGGTACATGTAGTCCTGTCTAAACTGAACCTTCTTAGGACCGACTCTTGTTTGGATTAGATAGGCTACAAGGTACATGCAGTCCTGTCTAAAGTGAACCTTCTTAGGACTGACTCTTGTTTGGATTAGATAGGCTACAAGGTACATGTAGTCCTGTCTAAACTGAACCTTCTTAGGACTGACTCTTGTTTGGATTAGATAGGCTACAAGGTACATGTAGTCCTGTTTAAACCGAACCTTCTTAGGACCGACTCTTGTTTGGATTAGATAGGCTACAAGGTACATGTAGTCCTGTCTAAACCGAACCTTCTTTGGACCGACTCTTTTTGGATTAGATAGGCTACAAGGTACATGTAGTCCTGTCTAAACTGAGCCTTCTTAGGACCACCTCTTGTTTGGATTAGATAGGCTACAAAGTACATGTAGTCCTGTCTAAACCGAACCTTCTTAGGACCGACTCTTGTTTGGATTAGATAGGCTACAAGGTACATGTAGACCTGTCTAAACCGAACCTTCTTAGGACCGACTCTTGTTTGGATTAGATAGGCTACAAGGTACATGTAGTCCTGTCTAAACTGAACCTTCTTAGGACCACCTCTTGTTTGGATTAGATAGGCTACAAAGTACATGTAGTCCTGTCTAAACTGAACCTTCTTGGGACTGACTCTTGTTTGGATTAGATAGGCTACAAGGTACATGTAGTCCTGTCTAAACTGAATCTTCTTGGGACTGACTCTTGTTTGGATTAGATAGGCTACAAGGTACATGTAGTCCTGTCTAAACTGAACCTTCTTAGGACCACCTCTTGTTTGGATTAGATAGGCTACAAAGTACATGTAGTCCTGTCTAAACTGAACCTTCTTGGGACTGACTCTTGTTTGGATTAGATAGGCTACAAGGTACATGTAGTCCTGTCTAAACCGAACCTTCTTAGGACCGACTCTTGTTTGGATCAGATAGGCTACAAGGTACATGTAGTCCTGTCTAAACTAAACCTTCTTAGGACTGACTCTTGTTTGGATTAGATAGGCTACAAGGTACATGTAGTCCTGTCTAAACTGAACCTTCTTAGGACCACCTCTTGTTTGGATTAGATAGGCTACAAAGTACATGTAGTCCTGTCTAAACCGAACCTTCTTAGGACCGACTCTTGTTTGGATTAGATAGGCTACAAGGTACATGTAGTCCTGTCTAAACCGAACCTTCTTAGGACCGACTTTTGTTTGGATTAGATAGGCTACAAGGTACATGTAGTCCTGTCTAAACTGAACCTTCTTAGGACCACCTCTTGTTTGGATTAGATAGGCTACAAAGTACATGTAGTCCTGTCTAAACTGAATCTTCTTGGGACTGACTCTTGTTTGGATTAGATAGGCTACAAGGTACATGTAGTCCTGTCTAAACTGAACCTTCTTAGGACCACCTCTTGTTTGGATTAGATAGGCTACAAGGTACATGTAGTCCTGTCTAAACTGAACCTTCTTAGGACCGACTCTTGTTTGGATTAGATAGGCTACAAGGTACATGTAGTCCTGTCTAAACGGAACCTTCTTAGGACCACCTCTTGTTTGGATTAGATAGGCTACAAGGTACATGTAGTCCTGTCTAAACCGAACCTTCTTAGGACCGACCCTTGTTTGGATTAGATAGGCTACAAGGTACATGTAGTCCTGTCTAAACTGAATCTTCTTAGGACCACCTCTTGTTTGGATTAGATAGGCTACAAGGTACATGTAGTCCTGTCTAAACCGAACCTTCTTAGGACCGACTCTTGTTTGGATTAGATAGGCTACAAGGTACATGTAGTCCTGTCTAAACTGAACCTTCTTAGGACTGACTCTTGTTTGGATTAGATAGGCTACAAGGTACATGTAGTCCTGTCTAAACTGAATCTTCTTAGGACCATCTCTTGTTTGGATTAGATAGGCTACAAGGTACATGTAGTCCTGTCTAAACCGAACCTTCTTAGGACCGACTCTTGTTTGGATTAGATAGGCTACAAGGTACATGTAGTCCTGTCTAAACTGAACCTTCTTAGGACTGACTCTTGTTTGGATTAGATAGGCTACAAGGTACATGTAGTCCTGTCTAAACTGAATCTTCTTAGGACCATCTCTTGTTTGGATTAGATAGGCTACAAAGTACATGTAGTCCTGTCTAAACTGAACCTTCTTGGGACTGACTCTTGTTTGGATTAGATAGGCTACAAGGTACATGTAGTCCTGTCTAAACCGAACCTTCTTAGGACCGACTCTTGTTTGGATTAGATAGGCTACAAGGTACATGTAGTCCTGTCTAAACCGAACCTTCTTAGGACCGACTCTTGTTTAGATTAGATAGGCTACAAGGTACATGTAGTCCTGTCTAAACTGAATCTTCTTAGGACCGACTCTTGTTTGGATTAGATAGGCTACAAAGTACATGTAGTCCTGTCTAAACTGAATCTTCTTAGGACTGACTCTTGTTTGGATTAGATAGGCTACAAGGTACATGTAGTTCTGTCTAAACTGAATCTTCTTAGGACCACCTCTTGTTTGGATTAGATAGGCCACAAGGTACATGTAGTCCTGTCTAAACTGAACCTCCCTGGGACCGATTCTTGTTTGGATTAGATAGGCTACAAAGTACATGTAGTTCTGTCTAAACTGAACCTTCTTGGGACTGACTCTTGTTTGGATTAGATAGGCTACAATGTACATGTAGTTCTGTCTAAACTGAATCTTCTTAGGACCACCTCTTGTTTGGATTAGATAGACTACAAGGTACATGTAGTCCTGTCTAAACTGAACCTTCTTAGGACTGACTCTTGTTTGGATTAGATAGGCTACAAAGTACATGTAGTCCTGTCTAAACCGAACCTTCTTGGGACTGACTCTTGTTTGGATTAGATAGGCTACAAGGTACATGTAGTCCTGTCTAAACTGAACCTTCTTAGGACCACATCTTGTTTGGATTAGATAGGCTACAAAGTACATGTAGTCCTGTCTAAACTGAACCTTCTTGGGACTGACTCTTGTTTGGATTAGATAGGCTACAAGGTACATGTAGTCCTGTCTAAACCGAACCTTCTTAGGACCGACTCTTGTTTGGATTAGATAGGCTACAAGGTACATGTAGTCCTGTCTAAACTGAACCTTCTTAGGACCGACTCTTGTTTGGATTAGATAGGCTACAAGGTGCATGCAGTCCTGTCTAAACCGAACCTTCTTGGGACTGACTCTTGTTTGGATTAGATAGGCTAAAAAGTACATGTAGTCCTGTCTAAACCGAACCTTCTTAGGACCGACTCTTGTTTGGATTAGATAGGCTACAAGGTACATGTAGTTCTGTCTAAACTGAACCTTCTTAGGACCGACTCTTGTTTGGATTAGACAGGCTACAAGGTACATGTAGTCCTGTCTAAACTGAACCTTCTTAGGACCGACTCTTGTTTGGATTAGATAGACTACAAGGTACATGTAGTCCTGTCTAAACCGAACCTTCTTAGGACCGACTCTTGTTTGGATTAGATAGGCTACAAGGTACATGCAGTCCTGTCTAAACCGAACCTTCTTGGGACTGACTTGTTTGGATTAGATAGGCTACAAGGTACATGTAGTCCTGTCTAAACTGAACCTTCTTAGAACCACCTCTTGTTTGGATTAGATAGGCTACAAAGTACATGTAGTCCTGTCAAAACCGACCCTTCTTAGGACCGACTCTTGTTTGGATTAGATAGGCTACAAGGTACATGTAGTCCTGTCTAAACCGAACCTTCTTAGGACCGACTCTTGTTTGGATTAGATAGGCTACAAGGTACATGTAGTCCTGTCTAAACTGAAACTTCTTAGGACCACCTCTTGTTTGGATTAGATAGGCTACAAAGTACATGTAGTCCTGTCTAAACTGAATCTTCGTGGGACTGACTCTTGTTTGGATTAGATAGGCTACAAGGTACATGTAGTCCTGTCTAAACCGAACCTTCTTAGGACCGACTGTTGTTTGGATTATATAGGCTACAAGGTACATGTAGTTCTGTCTAAACTGAATCTTCTTAGGACCACCTCTTGTTTGGATTAGATAGACTACAAGGTACATGTAGTCCTGTCTAAACTGAACCTTCTTAGGACTGACTCTTGTTTGGATTAGATAGGCTACAAAGTACATGTAGTCCTGTCTAAACCGAACCTTCTTGGGACTGACTCTTGTTTGGATTAGATAGACTACAAGGTACATGCAGTCCTGTCTAAACTGAACCTTCTTAGGACCACATCTTGTTTGGATTAGATAGGCTACAAAGTACATGTAGTCCTGTCTAAACTGAACCTTCTTGGGACTGACTCTTGTTTGGATTAGATAGGCTACAAGGTACATGTAGTCCTGTCTAAACCGAACCTTCTTAGGACCGACTCTTGTTTGGATTAGATAGGCTACAAGGTACATGTAGTCCTGTCTAAACTGAACCTTCTTAGGACCGACTCTTGTTTGGATTAGATAGGCTACAAGGTACATGCAGTCCTGTCTAAACCGAACCTTCTTGGGACTGACTCTTGTTTGGATTAGATAAGCTACAAAGTACATGTAGTCCTGTCTAAACCGAACCTTCTTAGGACCGACTCTTGTTTGGATTAGATAGGCTACAAGGTACATGTAGTTCTGTCTAAACTGAACCTTCTTAGGACCGACTCTTGTTTGGATTAGACAGGCTACAAGGTACATGTAGTCCTGTCTAAACTGAACCTTCTTAGGACCGACTCTTGTTTGGATTAGATAGACTACAAGGTACATGTAGTCCTGTCTAAACCGAACCTTCTTAGGACCGACTCTTGTTTGGATTAGATAGGCTACAAGGTACATGCAGTCCTGTCTAAACCGAACCTTCTTGGGACTGACTTGTTTGGATTAGATAGGCTACAAGGTACATGTAGTCCTGTCTAAACTGAACCTTCTTAGAACCACCTCTTGTTTGGATTAGATAGGCTACAAAGTACATGTAGTCCTGTCAAAACCGACCCTTCTTAGGACCGACTCTTGTTTGGATTAGATAGGCTACAAGGTACATGTAGTCCTGTCTAAACCGAACCTTCTTAGGACCGACTCTTGTTTGGATTAGATAGGCTACAAGGTACATGTAGTCCTGTCTAAACTGAATCTTCTTAGGACCATCTCTTGTTTGGATTAGATAGGCTACAAAGTACATGTAGTCCTGTCTAAACTGAACCTTCTTGGGACTGACTCTTGTTTGGATTAGATAGGCTACAAGGTACATGTAGTCCTGTCTAAACCGAACCTTCTTAGGACCGACTCTTGTTTGGATTAGATAGGCTACAAGGTACATGTAGTCCTGTCTAAACCGAACCTTCTTAGGACCGACTCTTGTTTAGATTAGATAGGCTACAAGGTACATGTAGTCCTGTCTAAACTGAATCTTCTTAGGACCGACTCTTGTTTGGATTAGATAGGCTACAAAGTACATGTAGTCCTGTCTAAACTGAATCTTCTTAGGACTGACTCTTGTTTGGATTAGATAGGCTACAAGGTACATGTAGTTCTGTCTAAACTGAATCTTCTTAGGACCACCTCTTGTTTGGATTAGATAGGCCACAAGGTACATGTAGTCCTGTCTAAACTGAACCTCCCTGGGACCGATTCTTGTTTGGATTAGATAGGCTACAAAGTACATGTAGTTCTGTCTAAACTGAACCTTCTTGGGACTGACTCTTGTTTGGATTAGATAGGCTACAATGTACATGTAGTTCTGTCTAAACTGAATCTTCTTAGGACCACCTCTTGTTTGGATTAGATAGACTACAAGGTACATGTAGTCCTGTCTAAACTGAACCTTCTTAGGACTGACTCTTGTTTGGATTAGATAGGCTACAAAGTACATGTAGTCCTGTCTAAACCGAACCTTCTTGGGACTGACTCTTGTTTGGATTAGATAGGCTACAAGGTACATGTAGTCCTGTCTAAACTGAACCTTCTTAGGACCACATCTTGTTTGGATTAGATAGGCTACAAAGTACATGTAGTCCTGTCTAAACTGAACCTTCTTGGGACTGACTCTTGTTTGGATTAGATAGGCTACAAGGTACATGTAGTCCTGTCTAAACCGAACCTTCTTAGGACCGACTCTTGTTTGGATTAGATAGGCTACAAGGTACATGTAGTCCTGTCTAAACTGAACCTTCTTAGGACCGACTCTTGTTTGGATTAGATAGGCTACAAGGTGCATGCAGTCCTGTCTAAACCGAACCTTCTTGGGACTGACTCTTGTTTGGATTAGATAGGCTAAAAAGTACATGTAGTCCTGTCTAAACCGAACCTTCTTAGGACCGACTCTTGTTTGGATTAGATAGGCTACAAGGTACATGTAGTTCTGTCTAAACTGAACCTTCTTAGGACCGACTCTTGTTTGGATTAGACAGGCTACAAGGTACATGTAGTCCTGTCTAAACTGAACCTTCTTAGGACCGACTCTTGTTTGGATTAGATAGACTACAAGGTACATGTAGTCCTGTCTAAACCGAACCTTCTTAGGACCGACTCTTGTTTGGATTAGATAGGCTACAAGGTACATGCAGTCCTGTCTAAACCGAACCTTCTTGGGACTGACTTGTTTGGATTAGATAGGCTACAAGGTACATGTAGTCCTGTCTAAACTGAACCTTCTTAGAACCACCTCTTGTTTGGATTAGATAGGCTACAAAGTACATGTAGTCCTGTCAAAACCGACCCTTCTTAGGACCGACTCTTGTTTGGATTAGATAGGCTACAAGGTACATGTAGTCCTGTCTAAACCGAACCTTCTTAGGACCGACTCTTGTTTGGATTAGATAGGCTACAAGGTACATGTAGTCCTGTCTAAACTGAAACTTCTTAGGACCACCTCTTGTTTGGATTAGATAGGCTACAAAGTACATGTAGTCCTGTCTAAACTGAATCTTCGTGGGACTGACTCTTGTTTGGATTAGATAGGCTACAAGGTACATGTAGTCCTGTCTAAACCGAACCTTCTTAGGACCGACTGTTGTTTGGATTATATAGGCTACAAGGTACATGTAGTTCTGTCTAAACTGAATCTTCTTAGGACCACCTCTTGTTTGGATTAGATAGACTACAAGGTACATGTAGTCCTGTCTAAACTGAACCTTCTTAGGACTGACTCTTGTTTGGATTAGATAGGCTACAAAGTACATGTAGTCCTGTCTAAACCGAACCTTCTTGGGACTGACTCTTGTTTGGATTAGATAGGCTACAAGGTACATGCAGTCCTGTCTAAACTGAACCTTCTTAGGACCACATCTTGTTTGGATTAGATAGGCTACAAAGTACATGTAGTCCTGTCTAAACTGAACCTTCTTGGGACTGACTCTTGTTTGGATTAGATAGGCTACAAGGTACATGTAGTCCTGTCTAAACCGAACCTTCTTAGGACCGACTCTTGTTTGGATTAGATAGGCTACAAGGTACATGTAGTCCTGTCTAAACTGAACCTTCTTAGGACCGACTCTTGTTTGGATTAGATAGGCTACAAGGTACATGCAGTCCTGTCTAAACCGAACCTTCTTGGGACTGACTCTTGTTTGGATTAGATAAGCTACAAAGTACATGTAGTCCTGTCTAAACCGAACCTTCTTAGGACCGACTCTTGTTTGGATTAGATAGGCTACAAGGTACATGTAGTTCTGTCTAAACTGAACCTTCTTAGGACCGACTCTTGTTTGGATTAGACAGGCTACAAGGTACATGTAGTCCTGTCTAAACTGAACCTTCTTAGGACCGACTCTTGTTTGGATTAGATAGACTACAAGGTACATGTAGTCCTGTCTAAACCGAACCTTCTTAGGACCGACTCTTGTTTGGATTAGATAGGCTACAAGGTGCATGCAGTCCTGTCTAAACCGAACCTTCTTGGGACTGACTTGTTTGGATTAGATAGGCTACAAGGTACATGTAGTCCTGTCTAAACTGAACCTTCTTAGAACCACCTCTTGTTTGGATTAGATAGGCTACAAAGTACATGTAGTCCTGTCAAAACCGACCCTTCTTAGGACCGACTCTTGTTTGGATTAGATAGGCTACAAGGTACATGTAGTCCTGTCTAAACCGAACCTTCTTAGGACCGACTCTTGTTTGGATTAGATAGGCTACAAGGTACATGTAGTCCTGTCTAAACTGAAACTTCTTAGGACCACCTCTTGTTTGGATTAGATAGGCTACAAAGTACATGTAGTCCTGTCTAAACTGAATCTTCTTGGGACTGACTCTTGTTTGGATTAGATAGGCTACAAGGTACATGTAGTCCTGTCTAAACCGAACCTTCTTAGGACCGACTCTTGTTTGGATTAGATAGGCTACAAGGTACATGTAGTCCTGTCTAAACTGAACCTTCTTGGGACTGACTCTTGTTTGGATTAGATAGGCTACAAGGTACATGTAGTCCTGTCTAAACTGAACCTTCTTAGGACCACATCTTGTTTGGATTAGATAGGCTACAAAGTACATGTAGTCCTGTCTAAACTGAACCTTCTTGGGACTGACTCTTGTTTGGATTAGATAGGCTACAAGGTACATGTAGTCCTGTCTAAACCGAACCTTCTTAGGACCGACTCTTGTTTGGATTAGATAGGCTACAAGGTACATGTAGTCCTGTCTAAACTGAACCTTCTTAGGACCGACTCTTGTTTGGATTAGATAGGCTACAAGGTACATGTAGTCCTGTCTAAACTGAACCTTCTTGGGACTGACTCTTGTTTGGATTAGATAGGCTACAAGATACATGTAGTCCTGTCTAAACCGAACCTTCTTAGGACCGACTCTTGTTTGGATTAGATAGGCTACAAGGTACATGTAGTCCTGTCTAAACTGAATCTTCTTAGGACCACCTCTTGTTTGGATTAGATAGGCTACAAAGTACATGTAGTCCTGTCTAAACTGAACCTTCTTAGGACTGACTCTTGTTTGGATTAGATAGGCTACAAGGTACATGTAGTTCTGTCTAAACCGAACCTTCTTAGGACCGACTCTTGTTTAGATTAGATAGGCTACAAAGTACATGTAGCCCTGTCTAAACTGAACCTTCTTAGGACTGACTCTTGTTTGGATTAGATAGGCTACAAGGTACATGTAGTCCTGTCTAAACCGAACCTTCTTAGGACCGACTCTTGTTTGAATTAGATAGGCTACAAGGTACATGTAGTCCTGTCTAAACTGAACCTTCTTAGGACTGACTCTTGTTTGGATTAGATAGGCTACAAGGTACATGTAGTCCTGTTTAAACCGAACCTTCTTAGGACCGACTCTTGTTTGGATTAGATAGGCTACAAGGTACATGTAGTCCTGTCTAAACTGAACCTCCCTGGGACCGACTCTTGTTTGGATTAGATAGGCTACAAGGTACATGTAGTCCTGTCTAAACTGAACCTTCTTAGGACCGACTCTTGTTTGGATTAGATAGGCTACAAAGTACATGTAGTCCTGTCTAAACTGAACCTTCTTGGGACTGACTCTTGTTTGGATTAGATAGGCTACAAGGTACATGTAGTCCTGTCTCAACTGAACCTTCTTGGGACTGACTCTTGTTTGGATTAGATAGGCTACAAGGTACATGTAGTCCTGTCTAAACTGAACCTTCTTAGGACCGACTCTTGTTTGGATTAGATAGGCTACAAGGTACATGTAGTCCTGTCTAAACTGAACCTTCTTAGGACTGACTCTTGTTTGGATTAGATAGGCTACAAGGTACATGTAGTCCTGTCTAAACTGAACCTTCTTAGGACTGACTCTTGTTTGGATTAGATAGGCTACAAAGTACATGTAGTCCTGTCTAAACCGAACCTTCTTAGGACCGACTCTTGTTTGGATTAGATAGGCTACAAGGTACATGTAGTCCTGTCTAAACCGAACCTTCTTAGGACCGACTCTTGTTTGGATTAGATAGGCTACAAGGTACATGTAGTCCTGTCTAAACTGAACCTTCTTAGGACCACCTCTTGTTTGGATTAGATAGGCTACAAAGTACATGTAGTCCTGTCTAAACTGCATCTTCTTGGGACTGACTCTTGTTTGGATTAGATAGGCTACAAGGTACATGTAGTCCTGTCTAAACCGAACCTTCTTAGGACCGACTCTTGTTTGGATTAGATAGGCTACAAGGTACATGTAGTCCTGTCTAAACTGAACCTTCTTAGGACCACCTCTTGTTTGGATTAGATAGGCTACAAAGTACATGTAGTCCTGTCTAAACTGAACCTTCTTGGGACTGACTCTTGTTTGGATTAGATAGGCTACAAGGTACATGTAGTCCTGTCTAAACTGAACCTTCTTAGGACTGACTCTTGTTTGGATTAGATAGGCTACAAGGTACATGTAGTCCTGTTTAAACCGAACCTTCTTAGGACCGACTCTTGTTTGGATTAGATAGGCTACAAGGTACATGTAGTCCTGTCTAAACTGAACCTCCCTGGGACCGACTCTTGTTTGGATTAGATAGGCTACAAGGTACATGTAGTCCTGTCTAAACTGAACCTTCTTAGGACCACCTCTTGTTTGGATTAGATAGGCTACAAAGTACATGTAGTCCTGTCTAAACTGAACCTTCTTGGGACTGACTCTTGTTTGGATTAGATAGGCTACAAGGTACATGTAGTCCTGTCTAAACCGAACCTTCTTAGGACCGACTCTTGTTTGGATTAGATAGGCTACAAGGTACATGTAGTCCTGTCTAAACTGAATCTTCTTAGGACCGACTCTTGTTTGGATTAGATAGGCTACAAGGTACATGTAGTCCTGTCTAAACCGAACCTTCTTAGGACCGACTCTTGTTTAGATTAGATAGGCTACAAGGTACATGTAGTCCTGTCTAAACTGAATCTTCTTAGGACCGACTCTTGTTTGGATTAGATAGGCTACAAAGTACATGTAGTCCTGTCTAAACTGAATCTTCTTAGGACCACCTCTTGTTTGGATTAGATAGGCCACAAGGTACATGTAGTCCTGTCTAAACTGAACCTCCCTGGGACCGACTCTTGTTTGGATTAGATAGGCTACAAGGTACATGTAGTCCTGTCTAAACTGAACCTTCTTAGGACCACCTCTTGTTTGGATTAGATAGGCTACAAAGTACATGTAGTCCTGTCTAAACTGAACCTTCTTGGGACTGACTCTTGTTTGGATTAGATAGGCTACAAGGTACATGTAGTCCTGTCTAAACCGAACCTTCTTAGGACCGACTCTTGTTTGGATTAGATAGGCTACAAGGTACATGTAGTCCTGTCTAAACTGAATCTTCTTAGGACCGACTCTTGTTTGGATTAGATAGGCTACAAGGTACATGTAGTCCTGTCTAAACCGAACCTTCTTAGGACCGACTCTTGTTTAGATTAGATAGGCTACAAGGTACATGTAGTCCTGTCTAAACTGAATCTTCTTAGGACCGACTCTTGTTTGGATTAGATAGGCTACAAAGTACATGTAGTCCTGTCTAAACTGAATCTTCTTAGGACCACCTCTTGTTTGGATTAGATAGGCCACAAGGTACATGTAGTCCTGTCTAAACTGAACCTCCCTGGGACCGACTCTTGTTTGGATTAGATAGGCTACAAAGTACATGTAGTTCTGTCTAAACTGAACCTTCTTGGGACTGACTCTTGTTTGGATTAGATAGGCTACAAGGTACATGTAGTCCTGTCTAAACTGAACCTTCTTGGGACCGACTCTTGTTTGGATTAGATAGGCTACAAGGTACATGTAGTTCTGTCTAAACCGAACCTTCTTAGGACCGACTCTTGTTTAGATTAGATAGGCTACAAAGTACATGTAGCCCTGTCTAAACTGAACCTTCTTAGGACTGACTCTTGTTTGGATTAGATAGGCTACAAGGTACATGTAGTCCTGTCTAAACCGAACCTTCTTAGGACCGACTCTTGTTTGAATTAGATAGGCTACAAGGTACATGTAGTCCTGTCTAAACTAAACCTTCTTAGGACTGACTCTTGTTTGGATTAGATAGGCTACAAGGTACATGTAGTCCTGTCTAAACTGAACCTTCTTAGGACTGACTCTTGTTTGGATTAGATAGGCTACAAGGTACATGTAGTCCTGTTTAAACCGAACCTTCTTAGGACCGACTCTTGTTTGGATTAGATAGGCTACAAGGTACATGTAGTCCTGTCTAAACTGAACCTCCCTGGGACCGACTCTTGTTTGGATTAGATAGGCTACAAGGTACATGTAGTCCTGTCTAAACTGAACCTTCTTAGGACCGACTCTTGTTTGGATTAGATAGGCTACAAAGTACATGTAGTCCTGTCTAAACTGAACCTTCTTGGGACTGACTCTTGTTTGGATTAGATAGGCTACAAGGTACATGTAGTCCTGTCTCAACTGAACCTTCTTGGGACTGACTCTTGTTTGGATTAGATAGGCTACAAGGTACATGTAGTCCTGTCTAAACTGAACCTTCTTAGGACCGACTCTTGTTTGGATTAGATAGGCTACAAGGTACATGTAGTCCTGTCTAAACTGAACCTTCTTAGGACTGACTCTTGTTTGGATTAGATAGGCTACAAGGTACATGTAGTCCTGTCTAAACTGAACCTTCTTAGGACTGACTCTTGTTTGGATTAGATAGGCTACAAAGTACATGTAGTCCTGTCTAAACCGAACCTTCTTAGGACCGACTCTTGTTTGGATTAGATAGGCTACAAGGTACATGTAGTCCTGTCTAAACCGAACCTTCTTAGGACCGACTCTTGTTTGGATTAGATAGGCTACAAGGTACATGTAGTCCTGTCTAAACTGAACCTTCTTAGGACCACCTCTTGTTTGGATTAGATAGGCTACAAAGTACATGTAGTCCTGTCTAAACTGCATCTTCTTGGGACTGACTCTTGTTTGGATTAGATAGGCTACAAGGTACATGTAGTCCTGTCTAAACCGAACCTTCTTAGGACCGACTCTTGTTTGGATTAGATAGGCTACAAGGTACATGTAGTCCTGTCTAAACTGAATCTTCTTAGGACCGACTCTTGTTTGGATTAGATAGGCTACAAGGTACATGTAGTCCTGTCTAAACCGAACCTTCTTAGGACCGACTCTTGTTTAGATTAGATAGGCTACAAGGTACATGTAGTCCTGTCTAAACTGAATCTTCTTAGGACCGACTCTTGTTTGGATTAGATAGGCTACAAAGTACATGTAGTCCTGTCTAAACTGAATCTTCTTAGGACTGACTCTTGTTTGGATTAGATAGGCTACAAGGTACATGTAGTTCTGTCTAAACTGAATCTTCTTAGGACCACCTCTTGTTTGGATTAGATAGGCCACAAGGTACATGTAGTCCTGTCTAAACTGAACCTCCCTGGGACCGACTCTTGTTTGGATTAGATAGGCTACAAAGTACATGTAGTTCTGTCTAAACTGAACCTTCTTGGGACTGACTCTTGTTTGGATTAGATAGGCTACAAGGTACATGTAGTCCTGTCTAAACTGAACCTTCTTGGGACCGACTCTTGTTTGGATTAGATAGGCTACAAGGTACATGTAGTCCTGTCTAAACTGAATCTTCTTAGGACCACCTCTTGTTTGGATTAGATAGACTACAAGGTACATGTAGTCCTGTCTAAACTGAACCTTCTTAGAACCGACTCTTGTTTGGATTAGATAGGCTACAAAGTACATGTAGTCCTGTCTAAACTGAACCTTCTTAGGACTGACTCTTGTTTGGATTAGATAGGCCACAAGGTACATGTAGTTCTGTCTAAACCGAACCTTCTTAGGACCGACTCTTGTTTAGATTAGATAGGCTACAAGGTACATGTAGCCCTGTCTAAACTGAACCTTCTTAGGACTGACTCTTGTTTGGATTAGATAGGCTACAAGGTACATGTAGTCCTGTCTAAACCGAACCTTCTTAGGACTGACTCTTGTTTGGATTAGATAGGCTACAAGGTACATGTAGTCCTGTCTAAACTGAACCTTCTTAGGACTGACTCTTGTTTGGATTAGATAGGCTACAAGGTACATGTAGTCCTGTCTAAACTGAACCTTCTTAGGACTGACTCTTGTTTGGATTAGATAGGCTACAAGGTACATGTAGTCCTGTCTAAACCGAACCTTCTTAGGACCGACTCTTGTTTGGATTAGATAGGCTACAAGGTACATGTAGTCCTGTCTAAACTGAACCTTCTTAGGACCGACTCTTGTTTGGATTAGATAGGCTACAAGGTACATGTAGTCCTGTCTTAACTGAACCTTCTTAGGACTGACTCTTGTTTGGATTAGATAGGCTACAAGGTACATGTAGTCCTGTCTAAACCGAACCTTCTTAGGACCGACTCTTGTTTGGATTAGATAGGCTACAAGGTACATGTAGTCCTGTCTAAACTGAACCTCCCTGGGTCCGACTCTTGTTTGGATTAGATAGGCTACAAGGTACATGTAGTCCTGTCTAAACTGAACCTTCTTGGGACTGACTCTTGTTTGGATTAGATAGACTACAAGGTACATGTAGTCCTGTCTAAACTGAACCTCCCTGGGACCGACTCTTGTTTGGATTAGATAGGCTACAAGGTACATGTAGTCCTGTCTAAACTGAACCTTCTTAGGACCGACTCTTGTTTGGATTAGATAGGCTACAAAGTACATGTAGTCCTGTCTAAACTGAACCTTCTTGGGACTGACTCTTGTTTGGATTAGATAGGCTACAAGGTACATGTAGTCCTGTCTAAACCGAACCTTCTTAGGACCGACTCTTGTTTGGATTAGATAGGCTACAAGGTACATGTAGTCCTGTCTAAACTGAACCTTCTTAGGACTGACTCTTGTTTGGATTAGATAGGCTACAAGGTACATGTAGTCCTGTCTAAACTGAACCTTCTTAGGACCACCTCTTCTTTGGATTAGATAGGCTACAAGGTACATGTAGTCCTGTCTAAACCGAACCTTCTTAGGACCGACTCTTGTTTGGATTAGATAGGCTACAAGGTACATGTAGTCCTGTCTAAACCGAACCTTCTTAGGACCGACTCTTGTTTGGATTAGATAGGCTACAAGGTACATGTAGTCCTGTCTAAACTGAACCTTCTTAGGACCACCTCTTGTTTGGATTAGATAGGCTACAAAGTACATGTAGTCCTGTCTAAACTGAATCTTCTTGGGACTGACTCTTGTTTGGATTAGATAGGCTACAAGGTACATGTAGTCCTGTCTAAACTGAACCTTCTTAGGACCATCTCTTGTTTGGATTAGATAGGCTACAAAGTACATGTAGTCCTGTCTAAACTGAACCTTCTTGGGACTGACTCTTGTTTGGATTAGATAGGCTACAAGGTACATGTAGTCCTGTCTAAACCGAACCTTCTTAGGACCGACTCTTGTTTGGATTAGATAGGCTACAAGGTACATGTAGTTCTGTCTAAACTGAATCTTCTTAGGACCACCTCTTGTTTGGATTAGATAGGCTACAAAGTACATGTAGTCCTGTCTAAACTGAACCTTCTTAGGACTGACTCTTGTTTGGATTAGATAGGCCACAAGGTACATGTAGTTCTGTCTAAACCGAACCTTCTTAGGACCGACTCTTGTTTAGATTAGATAGGCTACAAGGTACATGTAGCCCTGTCTAAACTGAACCTTCTTAGGACTGACTCTTGTTTGGATTAGATAGGCTACAAGGTACATGTAGTCCTGTCTAAACCGAACCTTCTTAGGACCGACTCTTGTTTGGATTAGATAGGCTACAAGGTACATGTAGTCCTGTCTAAACTGAACCTTCTTAGGACTGACTCTTGTTTGGATTAGATAGGCTACAAGGTACATGTAGTCCTGTCTAAACTGAACCTTCTTAGGACTGACTCTTGTTTGGATTAGATAGGCTACAAGGTACATGTAGTCCTGTCTAAACCGAACCTTCTTAGGACCGACTCTTGTTTGGATTAGATAGGCTACAAGGTACATGTAGTCCTGTCTAAACTGAACCTCCCTGGGACCGACTCTTGTTTGGATTAGATAGGCTACAAGGTACATGTAGTCCTGTCTAAACTGAACCTTCTTGGGACTGACTCTTGTTTGGATTAGATAGACTACAAGGTACATGTAGTCCTGTCTAAACTGAACCTCCCTGGGACCGACTCTTGTTTGGATTAGATAGGCTACAAGGTGCATGTAGTCCTGTCTAAACTGAACCTTCTTGGGACTGACTCTTGTTTGGATTAGATGGGCTACAAGGTATATGTAGTCCTGTCTAAACCGAACCTTCTTAGGACCGACTCTTGTTTGGATTAGATAGGCTACAAGGTACATGTAGTCCTGTCTAAACTGAACCTTCTTGAGACTGACTCTTGTTTGGATTAGATAGACTACAAGGTACATGTAGTCTGTTTAATGATATCCTACTATAAAACTAAGTAGCACTTCATCCAGATAATCCTTACAAACTGAAAGTACTAATGTTTTATTGATCAAATATCACAGATAATACATGTATCTATATATAGATATCTACAGTCATGTGATGTAAAGAGCCAGGAAATCTTAGTCACATGTTCCCTTCACATATATAATACATCAGTATAATCAAAGAAGCTACTCAACAGTCCTGATTGGTTAAAATGTCAACACAGGATACCAGACTAACTATGAGTAAAGACTTTTGGTATCTTTATCAAAGTAACACTATGATCACAGAATGTCATCGGTAGAACTATATTGTTAAAATGATCACAGAATGTCATCGGTAGAACTATATTGTTAAAATGATCACAGAATGTCATCGGTAGAACCATATTGTTAAAATGAAAGTAGATCGGTCAACATCAGCTGTTAGAGCTGTCTTTCCAGTTATAGTTCCTGATTTTTTGTTTATTTTGTATTCTTTTACCGCTAGGTTTTACAGACGGTCTATAAGACTGTGATTTAGGCCTCTGATCAAAACTAGGTTTAGATCCTTGTACAATAAACTCATCAGAACTTGATCCTGTACCAGCTGACTTTACACTCCTTGGATCTGTTGAATATATATAATAAATTATTACTAGTATATTGAATAGGTTTTGTGTTATCTGTATTAACACCACAATATTTCAGTTTTATCAATGATTTGATTTGTAAATTTTTCCTATGATCTATACACACAATAATAGCTATTAACAAGAGACAAATGTGATATGAAATATTATTACATAATGATTTTATTTAAACAATTTTATTGGCTATCATGCTGTCACCTTGATATTGTTTGATTAAAACTCGTATTGACTTGGTTTCACTTTCGTTTTCTAACGAAATCTATAAAAAGAATCATGTGAATTCTATTTCTATTCAACCAATGGACATAAAGGTAATGTAAAATTTCGTCCAATCAGAATCGTTGTATTAGCGTTACTTTAGAATGAACAAGTAATCATCATGTCCGATGCAGGTGATGGGCTTGCAGAAGTCAAACGGAGATTTGCAGAAATCTCGGAGACTTGGTTTCACTTTCACTTTTCATTTTAATGTAATAAAACAATTACAGTCTTTTGTATCGGTCAATGCAAGTTTTTATGGACCTTAGACATCAATATTCACCTCAGCCTAAAGGCTTCAGTGAATATCGTTTTTAAGGTCCATAAAAACTCGCATTGACCTCAACAAAAGACTGTAATTGTATATTATCAATGATTTGTACATTTTCTCTTTCATCTTTATATGTGATAATATCTATTATCAAGTAACTAGCGTGATATTAACATAATATGATGTTATAACAACGTCTCTGAAACCATGCTGCTTAATCCTCTATAAACCATGCTGCCTAATCCTCGATAAACTTTTATTGATATGTTTTGCACGAAATAGACTTCTCATTATACCACACATCTCAGGCTTCTCATTATACCACACATCTCAGGATTCTCCTTTGATGTGATATTTTACTTTGAGAAATCCATTCTCACAAAATGATAGTATATATTTATTGCTGATTTTTAATGTGATAATGTTATTCTATATTGACATCACTGAAGTCACCTTAACAAAATTCTCAATAAACATATACTATCGTTAAACATGTTGTACCCAAAAAGAACATCTCACACTTTGCTTTTGATGTCATATTGCTCTGAGAAATCCATTCTGGTAAAATAAATCAAAGATAGTATATATTTATTGGTGGAGGAAATTGGAATACCCAGAAAGTCAAAATCCATAATTAATTAATTATCTGGAATACCCAAAGAAAATTACCGGCCGGCCGCAATTTACAGACAAACTTTAAACATAAAGTTGTATCTAATACATAGCAGTATGTGGGTGAATAGTGACAGGCACTGATTCAATACAAAGAATTGACTACAATATAACAGTCCTTAAATACCTGTTGTATTTAACCAATGAACTGTTGATAAAAATAATGGATTTATATCATATATACAACTTTCACCAATCTAATTGTCTTATTTGATATCAAAATCATTGAAAATAACAATGGTGACTTCGTGACATCATTTGTGTCCAGTTGAAGACAGTACCATAATAAAAGATTACAAATAACAATGAAATTCCAGGGGTAGTGACCAGCTGGTTCAACAACTTGTCTGAACTGAGTCTATACATGTATCATTCACCTAGATATTTATGTACTGTTTGGGTTCAATACAAGTGTGCTTTTAAATAGTTCCATGTTTTAATAAGAAGAATAATAGTTTTTATTATATAGATAGGTGTGATTTACTAAGATTTCTTGATGAAATAAATCCCTGTAATTCACATGTGAAATAAATCGTTTATTTTCACTCTCATTATTTTCCCACGAGTTTCACTATAGCCAGAACTCCTTTTACACACACAACGGTGATTAAGTGTGTAATGTATGTCATCATCATATGCAATGTACAAATTATCACTAGGTAAACAGATATTTGCCACAGTAAACCAAGATTTATGTACGCAAAGCTTAAAATACAATACAGTTATCTCCATTTTAATGCAATACAAAAATAATTTTATTATTGCTTTTATTTGGGTCTCAAACTTGCAAAAATGAAAATTTCACGAAATGGTGTTAATTTCTTTGATACATAAACAATGTGAAGTCATTCTAACACTTTCTGTTTCAAACGTTCACATCGGACGGTATTTGGCTTCTCTCGTGCTTCAAATGTGGATAAATTTGAATAAAAACATGTTTTGAAGGTATAGATTTTAGTTATTTTGTCTATATTGTTGTAATTATAAGATGTAGGATTTTACATTTCAATATGGCAGCTCCTTCCTAGTTACGGCATGTAGAAATTATGAAGGATTTTAATTTACCTGTTTTTCCTTAACTTGTTTGGAAAATATTGCACAGAAATCAACTGAAGACTTACCTTTCCTTAGAGGAGATCTAGGTGTAGGAGTTGGTCGATCTTCTAGAAGCTTCCAGATCTCCTGTAGAGATTCTCCTCCCAAGGAGGACATACTGATCCCTAGTTGTTCTCTAGGAGTCTGACCCCCTCCATTTGACTCTATTATACTAATGTTAGTTGAAGCTAATGATTTTCCATCATAACTGTTTCTTGTATCAATATACTCATCTTGATCAGCAAAGTCTAGATAAAAAAAGTCATACCATCATTACAAGAAATAGAAATATTCTCCAGGACAAAATTAACATAGGACATTTGTGTTGAAACTTACCATTTCTAAACTTGTGCAATAAAAATAAAATTACAAAATATACCACACTGTTGGAACAGTTCCAAAATTTAATCAAAATAATTGCAGAGAGGCAAGTGGTATTGTAAAATACAGTTTTTTTGTAGAAGACAGAAATTATTATTATTGTATCCATCATTATCTTTACTACAAACATTTATATAATAATTTAATATATTTACAAGTTGCTTAATCTTAGGTATATTTATATGTATGTCAAATAATTAAAACTCAAATTTGAAAAAAGGGTAGTAATTTCTCCTGAATATCACTGGAAAATATTGTTTGTTTGTTTGATGGTGTTTAATGCCACTTTCAACAATATTTCAGTTATATAGTGGCAATCAGTTTTATTGGTGGAGGAAACCGGAGGACCCAGAGAAAACCACAGACCTGTCGCAGGTCACTGTTAAACTTTATCACATAATGTTGTACACTTCGCCCTGATCGAGATTCGAACTCACAACATCAGTGGTGATAGGCACTGATTGCATAAGTACTTGTAAATCCAACTACCATACGATCACGGCCACTGGAAAATAAGCTTAGTTAAATGTCTTCTAGAAAAAAAGCATGGGTATCCCCTATTTTCTTCTATACTATGAAAAGACAGACCTTTTCCTTGTCTAGTCCCAAATTCATAGCCATTCCTCTTTTTGGGGTCTATATTTTTTCAGTATAGAAGGGGGTCTATAATATTCTAGTTTCATACCTATATATTTTTTCAGTATAGAAGGGGAGTCTATAATATTCTAGTCTCATACCTATAGATTTTTTCAGTATAGACAGGGGTCTATAATATTCTAGTTTCATACCTATATATTTTTTCAGTACAGACAGGGTCTATAATATTCTAGTCTCATACCTATAGATTTTTTCAGTATAGAAGGGGGTCTATAATATTCTAGTCTCATACCTATAGATTTTTTCAGTATAGAAGGGGGGGGTCTATATTATTCTAGTTTCATACCTATAGATTTTTTCAGTATAGACAGGGGTCTATAATATTCTAGTCTCATACCTATAGATTTTTTCAGTATAGACAGGGGTCTATAATATTCTAGTCTCATACCTATAGATTTTTTCAGTATAGAAGGGAGGGTCTATAATATTCTAGTTTCATACCTATAGATTTGTTCAGTATAGACAGGGGTCTATAATATTCTAGTCTCATACCTATAGATTTTTTCAGTATAGACAGGGGTCTATAATATTCTAGTCTCATACCTATAGATTTTTTCAGTATAGATGGGGGGGTCTATATTATTCTAGTTTCATACCTATAGATTTGTTCAGTATAGACAGGGGTCTATAATATTCTAGTCTCATACCTATAGATTTTTTCAGTATAGAAGGGGGGGTCTATATTATTCTAGTTTCATACCTATAGATTTTTTCAGTATAGAAGGGGGTCTATAATATTCCTCTTCATGTTGAACATTGTTACTAATTGATTCCATGGTACCTCCATCTTGTGGGAACTTCTGAGCATATTGTAATTGCTGTAGTAATATATATATTAATTTATGAAAAGAAATTTTAAATAATGATGGTCAACAATTCCATCAATATTAACACCACATTCTCTTAAAATAATACTGTTTTACATTTGAACTATATTTTTCTTTTGGAGGAAAAGTCTCAGTATCAATGATTATTTTCAGTTTAGCAATTTCTTTTTATTTCTTTAAATGAATGATCCAGGTAGATATCTTATTTGGTATTAAAGACATTAGCTGAGCAGACTTCATCATGGAGAAATAAAACTTTATAAAGATCAACACTGACCTGTTTTGTAAGGTCATATTGTAGTTTCTCTAGCTGAGTCAGTTTATTAATGAACTGTTGAGACAGAGGATTGGACAAGTCTTTACTTGGTACAACAACTGGTACTGGTCTAGAGCTTGGTGGGTTTGATGGAGGAGCAACACCTGCAAAGAAAAAAAACATGGCCATCTTGAAAATCAGATACACATATAAGAAATGAAACCAGGTTAAACAAGAAATGTGTGCATCACAAAATATGCCCGTCTATATAAATTATCAAATGGTATAATGGTAATGACCCCAAAATAAATAGGGTTCTTCCCTTCCACAGGGGAATCATGCAGCCAAGTTTGGTAAAGATCCAATATACAGAACTAAAGTTATCGTGTGGAAACAACTCTGTTGTCAAAAATTCTATTTATAGTAACGGTGACCTTGACCTTTGACCCCAAAATTACTAGGGTTCTTCCCCTTCCACAGGGCAATCATGTGGCCAAGTTTGGTAAAGATCCGATATACAGAACTAAAGTTATTGTGCGGAAACCTGTGTGGACGCCCGCCCGACCGCCTGCCTGCCATACCCAATCACATAATACGGACCGTCTCGAGACGGGCGTATATAAAAGGATTATCCTGTGACTCTTCGTGAACAGTTCTGGTTCAATAACGTTTGTATTTCTGGAGAGAAAAAAAATTGTATTCATTTTTTCCAAAGGGTTCTAAATAGAGTATGTCCTGATGTGGCAGCAATCTTAGATTTTTATTAGCACAGAAAACACATATGTTAAAGAGAATCATTGAAGGAACATTCTAGTCAAAGTTTATTGTCAAACAATGCAAGGTTTCTGAGTAAAATAATTTATGTATTTCCATCAAGGTCCTATGTTAAAATTGTCTTCCATCTTGGATTTCCAATCCAATAAATACTGCTTGGGTTCAATCAATTTTCTCATAGGGTCATGTGCTAACATTAATTCTGCTGTGTGAGCCATCTTGTATTCCTATCCATACAATAATGTGAGTATTTTGTAACTCCCAACCAATAATTATTCATGCAGTTTGGGTTTAATCAAGTTTGTAGTTTTTGAGACGTGTGTTTTTCTGTGTATAAAAACTATATTTATATCTGTTGTTGCTCAAAACTGAATACAAGATAAGTGGAAAATGCAGATATGTAGATAAGTAGACTTTCATGTCCTGACAAAATATGCTTCACTACACTGTTTCACAGAAAATTAAACAACAATCAAGTGAAAGCTTTCATTTTACCTGCTTTCTTTAATTCAGCTCTTAATCTGTTTCCCATTTCAATCAACTGTTGTCTTTCTTTGGCTAACTGAGCAATGTGCTTTGCAGCAGACCTTAATTTTTCTTGAAGCTCATCAACATGGGCATTTGAACTTGATTGTTTTGTCATTAGTCCAGATGGTATCACATGACTTGATTGTTGCTTCCATCTTGCTATTTCATCTTGAAGTTGCTGTATAACCAATTCCTATAGATAAAAAATACATAAAATAAAGTACATTTAGTTACCTTTAAATTGAGCTGGTTTCTAGATTTCCTATAATAACTTTTATATTTAAGTGTTGCTTGATAATACTGTATAACACCTATATTTGGCGATTGCTTCATTTTGACGCTATAGGCGCATATGACCAAAAGTGCCAAATATAAACACCACCAATATTGCATAAGTTAGGAGATACCATAACCTAATATCTACTAGTGCAATATAGGTGAAGTCACTCAACTATAATGATGAAGTCACTCAACTATAACGTTTTAATACAAACAAAACAACATATTTAAAATAGAAAATCAATATTATTGCAGAAAATTGCGATCAAAATATATTTATTAGTACATGACTGTCACTCAAAGTTATATCTCGGCTTTTGCGAAGAAGTTTTGGTTCAGTTTGGTTGCAAAGTTTTTCAATAGCATATACCAGCCAATTTGCATGTAATAGTTTATTTGTAGATAGTTTAGGATCAATTTGTATTTCTTGAAATGTCTGTGCCTTTTGACAGCTAAAATTAATAATATTAAAATCTGCAATAAACAGTTATAGTTTTTATTGTTAAAGTAACACTGATTAAAAAATTATGTGTATCGGCAATCAAATTGACATTCAACAATCATCTGTTTTATTGTTAAAATAACATTACAATCTGAACAAAGGTGGATTAATTAGGAATACAAGTTAAGGAATTCATAATTACGACAAACGACTATACAAAATGATAGGTGAATAATACTTTTTGTGAAAGTGATTAAAATTTGTTACAATTGGAAAGTAACCGTCACACACGAATAGAAAATTTATCTACAGTACATTGAAAATGATTATTGATATAGGTGATAACGGTAAAAATAGTAAATTATTATTTTCTTTTCATAAAACGGCCAATAAATCAGATTTATAAAAACCACCTACTTTTGACACCGCAGCAATAAAGCGCAATACAGTAACCAAAATTCACAATAATTTGCAAAAATATTTAAATTTTCCAGCAAGCATTGCCATCATTCTAAGGAAATACCATTGAATGTTTTAAATAATTCTCTAGATTGTTTACAAATATAGCAAACAAAAAGGGGGCAATATATCACCTTGATTAAAGCCTGTTAAAGATGGGAAAAAAATGAGACACAATTTTGATGAACAACAAAAGGATTTATATTTTCATCTTAACTATGGATAATTTCAAAAGATGTTTTGTGCATTAACCATGCACCAATGGAATCTATTATCTCCTTATTTTACCTGTGCACCAAAATTAACTCCTGGTCTTTTCTCTGATAAATCCATCTTCAGTTGTGAAATCTATTGAAAAAATATCAATTTGAAATTTTTGTGAAATATTTATTTATTAATAAAAACAAATAAATAAAAATAATAAGTCTGCAAATGAATTAAAAATTAGAGAAATCAAATATTTGTTTTTCTGTTTATATATCTGATGGCAAAAGCTCTAAACTTAGCAACCTAATAAAAGACTACATCATCAGTCATACCATACATATATACACAACATTAACCTAGGATAACTACTTATCAAGAATTCATCTTATAACTTGACAACAGCAAAACTGGCAATCTTCACAAATTGAAAGACACTGTACTTTTATAACTTTTAAGGGTTTGTAAATATTCTATGAAGTTTTGTCAAAGCAGACTTAATTAATCATCAGACATGTGAACAGAAAAAGATGTTGCACGCTACGTCGTGCTAAGAATACCCCCTCTCGTTCATTTGTAAGTCGCACGGTAAACAGGAAGTAGATGTGCGGTAAACCTGGAAAGGGGAGACACGGTACAAGTCACCATGCCAAAGCCATATATCAAATATAAAATCATTTCTTCCAGTAGAAGCTGAGATAACTGTTACGAAAGTTTTCATTACAGCAAACATTAAAAATTCTAAGTCGCACGGTAAACAGGAAGTAGATGTGCGGTAAACTGGGAAAGGGGAGACACGGTACAAGTCACCATGCCAAAGCCATATATCAAATATAAAATCATTTCTTCCAGTAGAAGCTGAGATAACTGTTATGAAAGTTTTCATTACGGCAAACATGAAAAATTCTAAGTCGCACTGTAAACAGGAAGTAGATGTGCGGTAAACCTGGAATGGGGAGACACGGTACAAGTCACCATGCCAAAGCCATATATCAAATATCAAATCATTGATAGCTGAGATATCTGTTACGAAAGTGTGAACGGATGGACGGACAAACGGACGGACGGACAAGGTGACTGCAATATAGCCCCCACTCTTTGAGTGGGGGTATAATTATGTTTCATAGATAAATTCCCATAACTATGTAAAGGCAAAAGTGAAAATTGTTCAAAGTCAAAATATACCATACTGTCATTAATCCTAAGGTTGTGTAAAATGTTGGTGAAATTTAGTCAGGCAAACCGACGGATTAACGGAAAAAGGTAACACATAATACCTTCCATCTTTAACTGTCGTATGAAAGGCTACAAATACTTCATTGGTAATAATAACAGGAACAATTTGTCCAGGATTTGTACAGACAAGGTTCCAATAAATGTACACAAAGGAACATTCTATGTCCTAAATGTGCTTTTCCTTTTAATAAAAATTGGATGCATTTCAAACTGAAGAGTCATTTAAAAAAAATAGCCCATCCTAGATGCAATGTTGTAGAATTGCTGACAAACACTGTTTATTATTTTACAGAGTCAAAATTGAATCTGTCATTGCAAACAAAGAATAATATCTTGTCCATTTGAAAAGTTAGGTCACTACAAATCTTTTTCCATCATCAAAGTAAATTTTTAGAACAATTCTCACATATCAATTACTATCTAGTTTAACAAACAGTCCAACATTTAAACCAGTTTTTTGTTAAATAAATTCCTAGATTTTAAAAAATGGTAAATATTAATTAATACTGTGTAATCCTCTATAAATAAAGAATTTATTATTATCATAATACCTCCTGAGACAGTGATGCTATTTCCATGCTTCGTTCTAGATTTCCTTTATAATACTCATCAGCCTCTTTTCTGGCTTCAGTTAACTGAATATCTAGGTCAGATACTCGTTGCTTCAGACTGGCTACTTCAGCAGTGTAACGTCGTCCTTGAGCACCTACTTCATACTGTAGCTGGTCTATCTCCACTTGTTTTGTTTTAGGCTGTTATTAAACATTAGTATTATTAGAATCAACTTTAAGTTATATTGTGACACTTTTATTATATTTACAATTTAACTTCTAGGGGTCGTCGTGGTCATGATCATATGGTTGTTGGATTTACAACTACCTATGCAATCAGTGCCTATCACCACTGATGTTGTGAGTTCGAATCTCGATCAGGGCGAGGTGCACAATATTATGCTATAAAGTTTGTCAGTGACTTGCGACAGGTCGGTGATTTTCTCCGGGTTTCCTCCACCAATAAAACTGAACACCACGAAATAACTGACATATTGTTGAAAGTGGCATTAAACACCATCACACAAACAAACAATTTAACTTCTTGGATCACTACATACTTCTATAATACAGAGGATCTTTTTCTTAATTAATTACAATACAAGATTACTGGTATTTGGTTGTAACATTTCAATTTCAAATTTTTAATCAACAGAAATAATGTATTCTAATTTATTTTTTTGTGTATAAACACAATATAACAGAAAATAAAGAAAATAAGAACTTTGCTTACTGTACTCATTTACGCTTATTCCTCTCTTCTGAAGACAAAAATAGATCTGGGCACGTATGTAATTAGAATTCATCCTTCTGACATTTCATTTTTGTCCAGTGTCATGTGGGATGGACAAATTTAACATATATTCTAGACTGATAAATGAAAAGTTAGACACTGGCATTGGTGTGTTAACATTTTGTTCTTGCTAAGTTTTAGGATAATTTTAATGCAGTTGCAGTTAAGTTCAACAATATCTGTCTGTAAAATCTTACCTCTTTAGATAGTTTGCCTACCAAGTTATCAAAGTACAAAATACGAGCTTGTTGTTTCTTCACTTGTGCAGACAATTCAACCTTTTCTGTTCTTAAAGCACCTAAAAATAAAATGTAGGAGAACATTCATCTCTTTCTTCTGAGAGCAGATTCAATTAATTACAGAGGAGCCGTCATGGTTGCATGGTAGTTGGATTTACAACTACCTATGCAATCGGTGCCTATCACCACTGATGGGTGAGGGGTATAACATTATGTGATAAAGTTTGTCAGTGACTTGCGGCAGGTTGGTGGTTTTCTCCGGGTCTTCCGGTCTCCTCGCCACAATATAACAGAAATATTGTTGAAAGTGGCGTTAAAGACCATAAAACCAACCAACCAAACCAACCTATCACCAATGAAGCTATGAGTTCCAATCCCGCTCATGATATGGTGTATTCAATACAACATTAGGTGATAAAGTTGGTCAGTGACTCGCGACAGGTCGGTGGTTTTCTCCGGGTACTATAATATATTTTCTATTCTCAAATTATTCCTCTTTTAACATATGATCATTTACTCTGTGCAATATTATATTTTTTATTCTCAGATTATTCCACTTTTAAAACGTGATCATTTATTTAGAGGAATATTATATTTTTTATTCTGGAACTCTTCCCCCTATTCGAGATTTATTACATTTTCTTATAATAGGACTATTCCCATTTCATCATATACCATTTATTCTAATGACTATTAAATATATTTATCTTTGAAGGGGGAACATAATGATTATCTTTCTTTACCTATAGTATCATTTAAAGACTGCATGTGACCTTTCAATATGTGGTTATCTTTGACCTGTAACATCACTTCCTGTTCATTAGTTGTCATAGCTACAGCTGGAATCTGTCCATGCTTTCTAGCATTAGAGACTTGGCTTTCTAAATCCCTGGTCTTCTTTCTTAGTTTCTTCACTTCATCTTCTAAACCATCGACATATTCTGAAGTAATGCAATAATTTGATATCAGACCTATTGAAGTTATACATTAAATGGTGTATCAGACTTATTGAAGTTATACATTAAATAGTGTATCAGACATGTTGAAGTTATACATTAAATTGTGTATCAGACTTATTGAAGTTATACATTAAATAGTGTATCAGACATGTTGAAGCTATACATTAAATTGTGTATCAGACTTGTTGAAGTTATACAGTAAATAGTGTATCAGACATGTTGAAATTATACATTAAATTGTGTATCAGACTTATTGAAGTTATACATTAAATAGTGTATCAGACATGTTGTTGAAGTTATACATTAAATTGTGTATCAGACTTGTTGAAGTTATACAGTAAATTGTGTATCAGACTTATTGAAGTTATACAGTAAATTGTGTATTAGACATGGTGAAGTTATACATTAAATTGTGTATCAGACTTATTGAAGTTATACATTAAATAGTGTATCAGACTTATTGAAATTATACAGTAAATTGTGTATCAGACTTATTGAAGTTATACAGTAAATTGTGTATCAGACTTATTGAAGTTATACATTAAATGGTGTATCAGACTTATTGAAGTTATACAGTAAATTGTGTATCAGACTTATTGAAGTTATACAGTAAATTGTGTATCAGACTTATTGAAGTTATACATTAAATGGTGTATATGACTTATTGAAGTTATACATTAAATAGTGTATCAGACATGTTGAAGTTATACATTAAATAGTGTATATGACATGTTGAAGTTATACAGTAAATTGTGTATCAGACTTATTGAAGTTATACAGTAAATTGTGTATCAGACTTATTGAAGTTATACAGTAAATTGTGTATCAGACTTATTGAAGTTATACATTAAATAGTGTATCAGACATGTTGAAGTTATACAGTAAATTGTGTATCAGACATGTTGAAGTTATACAGTAAATTATGTATCAGACTTATTGAAGTTATACAGTAAATTGTGTATCAGACTTATTGAAGTTATACAGTAAATTGTGTATCAGACTTATTGAAGTTATACAGTAAATTGTGTATCAGACTTATTGAAGTTATACAGTAAATTGTGTATCAGACTTATTGAAGTTATACAGTAAATTGTGTATCAGACTTATTGAAGTTATACAGTAAATTGTGTATCAGACTTATTGAAGTTATACAATAAATTGTGTATCAGACTTGTTGAAGTCATTCAATAATGAGATTATAAGAGCTGTTGAAGTAATATCTTTCCACTACAGCCTACAGCAGGTCTAGCTCAACCAAGTATTATAATATTTAACCACAAAATTTAACCAACTTTTACCTTCGTTTGATTCACTTGATAAAATCAACAAAAGGTTATAAAGTTTTTTCCTTCACATTTTCAGCAGTAAAACTCACCATCCAATGTACAACTATATTACACCATTATATCATCTTTAACCATCAGTAACTTGTTAGTATTAGACTGAACAACAGTTCAACCCTTTCAAAAATACAATTGTAAAAGACAGACAATATTCCGGGCTGTTTTTAAAAAAAAAAAAAACATACCTTACATATATACCTATCTTCAGAGGATGTTTTGTTAACAGGTTCTGTGAGGGTAACCTGGGGTAATTCTTGACCTAATTAATTGTCTTATACATATATACCTACCATCAGAGGATAATTTAGTAACAGTTTCTGTGATGGTTACCTCTGGTAATTCTTGACCTAATTAACTGTCTTATACATATATACCTATCATCAGAGGATAATTTAGTAACAGTTTCTGTGATGGTTACCTCTGGTAATTCTTGACCTAATTAACTGTCTTATACATATATACCTACCATCAGAGGATAATTTAGTAACAGTTTCTGTCAGGGTTACCTGTGGTAATTCTTGACCTAATTAACTGTCTTATACATATAAACCTACCATCAGAGGATAATTTATTAACAGGTTCTGGGAGGGTCACCTGGGGTAATTCTTGACCTAATTTCTCCATCTGTGTTCTCATTTCTCCAATAACTGCTTTCAAACTTTCATTTTGTTGTTTCAAATTTTCAAATTCATCCTTGTCAACAAAACTCCAACTTTTCTCAACATCAACCTATTTAAAATAATATAAGTATTATATAACATACTGATGAGTGTCATCCAGTTTACAAATTTCCAACATAACTCACTCCAAAAATCACTGCCATCACACAAATGGTGTTCTGTTTTAAAGATTTAGCTTGATTGTAAATAAGGTTTTTGTGTAATAAGTTATTTGTTTGTGACATCATTTTAATTGATGTTATATTAAATGTACAACAGGTAGAACGTTTATTATTTGTTTCGTCATTTCTTTCCTCCATATTGTGCAACAATAACCTAACCTTAAAACAATTTATTGTATACTTTTTCAACCCTAATCCTCAAAATTTTACACCCTCCAAAATAAACCGCTATACGGTATTCCTTTCTGTTTTTTTCACCTTTTCCTCTGTCAGTACACTTACATTGATATTTTTGTTGACAGCTATCCCATGTTTCTTCAGTGTAGTTAGAGCTTGTTCCCTGTCTCTGTACAGTGTACGCACCAGTGTTTCTCTGTGTTCTAATTCTCTAGACTTTTCTTTAACTGTAGCTAATGCCTGAAATATATCATAAATGTTATGGATTATGAACAGAAAGTTTAAACAGTGATGGTCAACAATTCCATCCCACCTCAAATCAAGTTTTGATTTGAAGCCTCTGGTCTTTTCTTTAACTGTACTCAAAGCCTACTATTTTACAGTTTCATTTGTTATTTTTTCAAATTACGTTATAACTTAAACAAACCTCATCTCTGTACCTAGTCAGGAGTTCAAAATTATTTTTAAAGCGAAAGTTCCTCGACGTTTTAGTTTGAAATCCTGCAGGTCCACGTCATTGTTAGGAAGGTCCTGTTTAGAACTTTTCTAAGCCAATATCATTGAGCTGTATCAGATTCAAAAGACTTTGTACCTCATCCCTGCTCTTGGTTAGTTTCTGTATAACATACCTCATCTCTGTTCCTAGTTAGTTTCTGTATAACGTACCTCATCTCTGTTCCTGGTTAGTTTCAGTACAATGTACCTCATCTCTGCTCCTGGTTAGTTTCTGTATAACATACCTCATCTCTGTTCCTGGTTAGTTTCAGTACAATGTACCTCATCTCTGCTCCTGGTTAGTTTCTGTATAACGTACCTCATCTCTGTTCCTAGTTAGTTTCTGTATAACATACCTCATCTCTGTTCCAGGTTAGTTTCAGTACAATGTACCTCATCTCTGCTCCTGGTTAGTTTCTGTATAACATACCTCATCTCTGTTCCTGGTTAGTTTCAGTACAATGTACCTCATCTCTTCTCCTGGTAAGTTTCTGTATAACGTACCTCATCTCTGCTCCTGGTTAGTTTCTGTATAACGTACCTCATCTCTGCTCCTGTAATAACGTACCTCATCTCTGCTCCTGGTTAGTTTCTGTATAACGTACCTCATCTCTGCTCCTGGTTAGTTTCTGTATAACATACCTCATCTCTGCTCCTGGTTAGTTTCTGTATAACGTACCTCATCTCTGCTCCTGGTAAGTTTCTGTATAACGTACCTCATCTCTGCTCCTGGTTAGTTTCTGTATAACGTACCTCATCTCTGCTCCTGGTTAGTTTCTGTATAACATACCTCATCTCTGCTCCTGGTTAGTTTCTGTATAACGTACCTCATCTCTGCTCCTGGTTAGTTTCTGTATAACATACCTCATCTCTGCTCCTGGTAAGTTTCTGTATAACGTACCTCATCTCTGCTCCTGGTTAGTTTCTGTATAACGTACCTCATCTCTGCTCCTGGTTAGTTTCTGTATAATGTACCTCATCTCTGCTCCTGGTAAGTTTCTGTATAACGTACCTCATCTCTGCTCCTGGTTAGTTTCTGTATAAGTTCCTCAGATTTCTCATACTGATGTCTTTCTATATCTTCAAATCTTCTCTGCCAGTCTAACTCTAATTGAGCCTGACTTCTCTCTAAACTGGATTCTCTGTCAGCTGCTTGGCTTAGCTCTCTTTTGTACCTGATATAAAATAAAATTGTAATTTTATTTACTGGCTCATGTTGTAATAATACAGTCGAACTTAATTAGCTTGAAATCATATGGTTCAAACACCTCTAGCTGTTTTTTTAAGTAGCGAACATTAATTTCTCGAACAGTCAAACTATTTTTATGGTCCCGTAATAATAAATCAGTACAAATTACCCTTTCAAACTCAAACTCAAATTCATCCGGAAGTGTCAAACATTTAATTAGGCCTAATTACTATATCCAGATAAAAGAAAAATACCTGTACTGCATAACTGTTTACATAATAATTAAAGTTTATTATATGTAACATGATTTTTAACCGTTAATTACGATTAATAAAGAAAGATTGTTGTACCAAGCTGAGCCAACACTCGACAATAATTGAAACAATCAGAAGATCAATTGTTTATAATCGTAAACAAATTATTAAAACAATATTTAAAATGTTATTACATGAATTAGTATCATGGAGAATGTTTTTTTTTTTCAATTTTTGTAGTTGTTGGAATCAAATAATATCAAGCTGTGTGATCTCAAGGTTCATCTAAATATAAAAATGTAGTAGCACTGAAATCCTGATTAACCTGAGTTTCTATGTCTAAAAAATACTAAAAAAAAACAAATATAATTGCTTCCAATTCAATTTCTGAAAAAAAGAAAATGATCATTTGCTAAAATTTATATATAAAAAAATATATCTAAATTATCAAACATTATACAGATATCGATCCAACTGTTACTACCCGACCTCATATTTGCTGTATATAAAATAGATTGCAAAAACAGTGAAAAAATATTACTAAAGAATGTTATCTCCCCTCTTAGAGTTTCCTCATTTTATATAAAGGAGACTTCTAATAACAAGATACCTTTCTATGTCTTGTTTCTTCTGAGTTATCTCCCCTCTGAGTTTTTCTTCATTTTCTCTCAATGTTTGAACTTCAATATCTTTGTGAACCTGACTTCTAGAAACTTCTACAATCTGTTTGTCCCACTTCTCTTTCAGTTGTATTATTTCATCATTTAATCTGTAAAAAATACAATAAAGAGGTTGTTTTCTCTGACTATATATTTATTTACTGTGAATGAAGAAGAACCAGTAAATATATTAAGAATGGAATTTTAATGTTAAAACATCTAATGAAGGGAGAAATAATCATGTAAATTACATATAACATAATATCACTGTAAGTATTCAACATTTTTATTTCTAAAATATTTTTTTTTTAAAGGAAAAAAATATCCAGCAGTACCTACAGGAAATATAAGATCTGATTTCTCTCTGAAACTTGTACTAAACTAACTAAAAAGCTTAACTTTATCAATCCAGACAAGAATTACAAAACTTTAAAATGCTACTCTTTTCAAAAATATGAAAAGTGTCCAACAATTACAATTCCATAAGGCAATCAATGTGATCATAATATAAACAAGGGCAATGCAAAGCATGGCGTATCCCGTCGCCTAAAAATTTGACCCGGTGACCTTGACCTTTGACCTTGAAAATCCATAGGGTTCCAGATTCTCTTAAGACTAAGTATGTACCAAGTTTGGTCAAAATCCATTGAAGGATGTTGATTCTAGAGTGTTCACAAGGATGTTATGGAAGGACGGACGGACGGACGGACGGAAGGTAGCGATACTATATCCCTTCACAACTTCGTTGGCAAGGGGATAATAACTGTTGAATGAGCATGAAAAAAAATGTGCTAATTTGGTTGGCTTAATCTCTTGAGTGCTCATTGACTGTCCCCAACGTCTGTTCTCTTTGACTGTTTTCTTTGATTGTCTCCCTTTGTCTACATTTTTTTCATTGTATTTTCAGTGACTTACTAACTTACATCTAGAATACTGTATATAGTATACTAACTTTTCAGCCTGTATCTCTTTCTCCTTCTGTACATCAGAATTAGACCACTGTAATTTCCTGATATTAACTTGACTGTCCTCTAACTTTGACTGTAAGTCTCTAATTGTATTCTGAAGTGACTGTTCTCTCTCAGCGTACCCTTCTTTAACCTTGGCTAAGGCCCCTTCTTTTTCTCTGCCATACCTATCCATTTCTGCATGTCTGTAGATATATTATGACAAATCATGATCAGAGATTTCAGACATCAGTGTCTAATATATAACTTCTACAAGAGTATGATGAAGAACAATGATCATATCACTGTTCCTTTACTTTTCTTGTGTCTAATATATAACTTCTACAAGAGTTAGATGAAGAACAATGATTATATCACTGTTCCTTTACTTTTCTTGTGTCTAATATATAACTTCTACAAGAGTTAGATGAAGAACAATGATCATATCACTGTTCCTTTACTTTTCTTGTGTCTAATATATAACTTCTACAAGAGTTAGATGAAGAACAATGATCATATCACTGTTCCTTTACTTTTCTAGTGTCTAATATATAACTTCTACAAGAGTTAGATAAAGAACAATGATCATATCACTGTTCCTTTACTTTTCTTGCTATGCCTACGTTGAAGGGAAATGAAATTAAAACATTCATTTTAATCTAATTATAAAAAATAAACAATTTATTTCTATGTTTTAATATTTCCATAATAAAGTAAACTATCTTCTAAATTGGGGTCGTCAAGGTCATGATCGCATGGTAGTTGAAAATACAACTACCTATGCAATCAGTGCCTATCACCACTAATGTTGTCAGTTCGAATCCCGCTCAGGCGAGGCGTACTCGATACAACATTATGTGATAAAGTTTGTCTGTGACTTTCAGCAGGTCAGTGGTTTTCTCCGAGTACTCCAGTTTCTCCACGAATAAAACTAACCACCATGATATAACTGAAATATGATTGAAAGTGGCATTAAACAACATAACCTTAACCTTATCTTCTAAATTTATTTTGATCAATATTTCTTTTTCAGAAATAAAAACTCAATAGAAGAATAATTGTCTGTAAATATGTACAGTGTACCTGTAATACATGATTATATATTATATCTAGAAAAATGGTCTTTAAGTAACATATTCTACCTTCTTTATAGCTCGTTAATAATCAGTTAACTATGACCATTTATTGACCCTGTTATTGTACTGTCCATGTTTATGTTGTCATTCATTGACCCTCTATTGTACTGTCCATGTTTATGTTGTCATTCATTGACCCACTATTGTACTGTCCATGTTTATGTTGTCATTCATTGACCCTACTATTGTACTGTCCATGTTTATGTTGTCATTCATTGACCCTCTATTATACTGTCCATGTTTATGTTGTCATTCATTGACCCTCTATTATACTGTCCATGTTTATGTTGTCATTCATTGACCCTCTATTGTACTGTCCATGTTTATGTTGTCATTCATTGACCCACTATTGTACTGTCCATGTTTATGTTGTCATTCATTGACCCTACTATTGTACTGTCCATGTTTATGTTGTCATTCATTGACCCTCTATTATACTGTCCATGTTTATGTTGTCATTCATTGACCCTCTATTGTACTGTCCATGTTTATGTTGTCATCCATTGACCCTCTATTGTACTGTCCATGTTTATGTTGTCATTCATTGACCCTCTATTGTACTGTCCATGTTTATGTTGTCATCCATTGACCCTCTATTGTACTGTCCATGTTTATGTTGTCATTCATTGACCCTCTATTGTACTGTCCATGTTTATGTTGTCATCCATTGACCCTCTATTGTACTGTCCATGTTTATGTTGTCATTCATTGACCCTGATATTGTACTGTCTATGTTTATGTTGTCATCCATTGACCCTCTATTGTACTGTCCATGTTTATGTTGTCATTCATTGACCCTCTATTGTACTGTCCATGTTTATGTTGTCATCCATTGACCCTCTATTGTACTGTCCATGTTTATGTTGTCATCCATTGACCCTCTATTGTACTGTCCATGTTTATGTTGTCATTCATTGACCCTCTATTGTACTGTCCATGTTTATGTTGTCATCCATTGACCCTCTATTGTACTGTCCATGTTTATGTTGTCATTCATTAACCCTGATATTGTACAGTCTATGTTTATGTTGTCATCCATTGACCCTCTATTGTACTGTCCATGTTTATGTTGTCATTCATTGACCCTCTATTGTACTGTCCATGTTTATGTTGTCATTCATTGACCCACTATTGTACTGTCCATGTTTATGTTGTCATTCATTGACCCTACTATTGTACTGTCCATGTTTATGTTGTCATTCATTGACCCTCTATTATACTGTCCATGTTTATGTTGTCATTCATTGACCCACTATTATACTGTCCATGTTTATGTTGTCATTCATTGACCCTCTATTGTACTGTCCATGTTTATGTTGTCATTCATTGACCCACTATTGTACTGTCCATGTTTATGTTGTCATTCATTGACCCTCTATTATACTGTCCATGTTTATGTTGTCATTCATTGACCCTCTATTGTACTGTCCATGTTTATGTTGTCATCCATTGACCCTCTATTGTACTGTCCATGTTTATGTTGTCATTCATTGACCCTCTATTGTACTGTCCATGTTTATGTTGTCATCCATTGACCCTCTATTGTACTGTCCATGTTTATGTTGTCATTCATTGACCCTCTATTGTACTGTCCATGTTTATGTTGTCATCCATTGACCCTCTATTGTACTGTCCATGTTTATGTTGTCATTCATTGACCCTCTATTGTACTGTCCATGTTTATGTTGTCATCCATTGACCCTCTATTGTACAGTCTATGTTTATGTTGTCATCCATTGACCCTCTATTGTACTGTCCATGTTTATGTTGTCATTCATTGACCCACTATTGTACTGTCCATGTTTATGTTGTCATTCATTGACCCTCTATTGTACTGTCCATGTTTATGTTGTCATCCATTGACCCTCTATTGTACTGTCCATGTTTATGTTGTCATTCATTAACCCTGATATTGTACAGTCTATGTTTATGTTGTCATCCATTGACCCTCTATTGTACTGTCCATGTTTATGTTGTCATTCATTGACCCTCTATTGTACTGTCCATGTTTATGTTGTCATCCATTGACCCTCTATTGTACTGTCCATGTTTATGTTGTCATTCATTGACCCACTATTGTACTGTCCATGTTTATGTTGTCATTCATTGACCCTCTATTGTACTGTCCATGTTGTCATCCATTGACCCTCTATTGTACTGTCCATGTTTATGTTGTCATTCATTGACCCTCTATTGTACTGTCCATGTTTATGTTGTCATTCATTGACCCTGATATTGTACTGTCTATGTTTATGTTGTCATCCATTGACCCTCTATTGTACTGTCCATGTTTATGTTGTCATTCATTGACCCTCTATTGTACTGTCCATGTTTATGTTGTCATCCATTGACCCTCTATTGTACTGTCCATGTTTATGTTGTCATTCATTGACCCACTATTGTACTGTCCATGTTTATGTTGTCATTCATTGACCCTCTATTGTACTGTCCATGTTTATGTTGTCATCCATTGACCCTCTATTGTACTGTCCATGTTTATGTTGTCATTCATTAACCCTGATATTGTACAGTCTATGTTTATGTTGTCATCCATTGACCCTCTATTGTACTGTCCATGTTTATGTTGTCATTCATTGACCCTCTATTGTACTGTCCATGTTTATGTTGTCATCCATTGACCCTCTATTGTACTGTCCATGTTTATGTTGTCATTCATTGACCCACTATTGTACTGTCCATGTTTATGTTGTCATTCATTGACCCTCTATTGTACTGTCCATGTTGTCATCCATTGACCCTCTATTGTACTGTCCATGTTTATGTTGTCATTCATTGACCCTCTATTGTACTGTCCATGTTTATGTTGTCATTCATTGACCCACTATTGTACTGTCCATGTTTATGTTGTCATTCATTGACCCTCTATTGTACTGTCCATGTTTATGTTGTCATTCATTGACCCTCTATTATACTGTCCATGTTTATGTTGTCATTCATTGACCCTCTATTGTACTGTCCATGTTTATGTTGTCATCCATTGACCCTCTATTGTACTGTCCATGTTTATGTTGTCATTCATTGACCCTCTATTGTACTGTCCATGTTTATGTTGTCATCCATTGACCCTCTATTGTACTGTCCATGTTTATGTTGTCATTCATTGACCCTCTATTGTACTGTCCATGTTTATGTTGTCATCCATTGACCCTCTATTGTACTGTCCATGTTTATGTTGTCATTCATTGACCCTGATATTGTACTGTCTATGTTTATGTTGTCATTCATTGACCCTACTATTGTACTGTCCATGTTTATGTTGTCATTCATTGACCCTCTATTGTACTGTCCATGTTTATGTTGTCATCCCTTGACCCTCTATTGTACTGTCCATGTTTATATTGTCATTCATTGACCCTCTATTGTACTGTCCATGTTTATGTTGTCATCCATTGACCCTCTATTGTACTGTCCATGTTTATGTTGTCATTCATTGACCCTGATATTGTACTGTCTATGTTTATGTTGTCATTCATTGACCCTACTATTGTACTGTCCATGTTTATGTTGTCATTCATTGACCCACTATTATACTGTCCATGTTTATGTTGTCATTCATTGACCCTCTATTATACTGTCCATGTTTATGTTGTCATTCATTGACCCTCTATTGTACTGTCCATGTTTATGTTGTCATCCATTGACCCTCTATTGTACTGTCCATGTTTATGTTGTCATTCATTGACCCTCTATTGTACTGTCCATGTTTATGTTGTCATCCATTGACCCTCTATTGTACTGTCCATGTTTATGTTGTCATTCATTGACCCTCTATTGTACTGTCCATGTTTATGTTGTCATCCATTGACCCTCTATTGTACTGTCCATGTTTATGTTGTCATTCATTGACCCTGATATTGTACTGTCTATGTTTATGTTGTCATCCATTAACCCTCTATTGTACTGTCCATGTTTATGTTGTCATTCATTGACCCTCTATTGTACTGTCCATGTTTATGTTGTCATCCATTGACCCTCTATTGTACTGTCCATGTTTATGTTGTCATTCATTGACCCACTATTGTACTGTCCATGTTTATGTTGTCATTCATTGACCCACTATTATACTGTCCATGTTTATGTTGTCATTCATTGACCCTGCTATTATACTGTCCATGTTTATGTTGTCATTCATTGACCTTGCTATTGTACTGTCCATGTTTATGTTGTCATTCATTGACCCTGCTATTGTACTGTCCATGTTTATGTTGTCATTCATTAACCCTACTATTGTACTGTCCATGTTTATGTTGTCATTCATTAACCCTACTATTGTACTGTCCATGTTTATGTTGTCATTCATTGACCCACTATTGTACTGTCCATGTTTATGTTGTCATTCATTGACCCACTATTATACTGTCCATGTTTATGTTGTCATTCATTGACCCTGCTATTATACTGTCCATGTTTATGTTGTCATTCATTGACCTTGCTATTGTACTGTCCATGTTTATGTTGTCATTCATTGACCCTGCTATTGTACTGTCCATGTTTATGTTGTCATTCATTAACCCTACTATTGTACTGTCCATGTTTATGTTGTCATTCATTGACCCACTATTATACTGTCCATGTTTATGTTGTCATTCATTGACCCTGCTATTATACTGTCCATGTTTATGTTGTCATTCATTAACCCTACTATTGTACTGTCCATGTTTATGCTGTCATTCATTGACCCACTATTGTACTGTCCATGTTTATGTTGTCATTCATTGACCCACTATTATACTGTCCATGTTTATGTTGTCATTCATTGACCCTGCTATTATACTGTCCATGTTTATGTTGTCATTCATTGACCCTGCTATTATACTGTCCATGTTTTTGTTGTCATTCATTGACCCCGCTATTATACTGTCCATGTTTATGTTGTCATTCATTGACCCACTATTGTACTGTCCATGTTTATGTTGTCATTCATTGACTCACTATTATACTGTCCATGTTTATGTTGTCATTCATTGACCCTGCTATTATACTGTCCATGTTTATGTTGTCATTCATTGACCTTGCTATTGTACTGTCCATGTTTATGTTGTCATTCATTGACCCTGTTATTGTACTGTCCATGTTTATGTTGTCATTCATTAACCCTACTATTGTACTGTCCATGTTTATGTTGTCATTCATTGACCCTGTTATTGTACTGTCCATGTTTATGTTGTCATTCATTAACCCTACTATTGTACTGTCCATGTTTATGTTGTCATTCATTGACCCTGTTATTGTACTGTCCATGTTTATGTTGTCATTCATTGACCCACTATTATACTGTCCATGTTTATGTTGTCATTCATTGACCCACTATTATACTGTCCATGTTTATGTTGTCATTCATTAACCTTACTATTGTACTGTCCATGTTTATGTTGTCATTCATTGACCCTGTTATTGTACTGTCCATGTTTATGTTGTCATTCATTGACTCTGGTATTGTACTGTCCATGTTTATGTTGTCATTCATTGACCCTGTTATTGTACTGTCCATGTTTATGTTGTCATTCATTGACCCTGTTATTGTACTGTCCATGTTTATGTTGTCATTCATTGACTCTGGTATTGTACTGTCCATGTTTATGTTGTCATTCATTGACCCTGTTATTGTACTGTCCATGTTTATGTTGTTATTCATTGACCCTGTTATTGTACTGTCCATGTTTATGTTGTCATTCATTGACCCTGTTATTGTACTGTCCATGTTTATGTTGTCATTCATTGACTCTGGTATTGTACTGTCCATGTTTATGTTGTCATTCATTGACTCTGGTATTGTACTGTCCATGTTTATGTTGTCATTCATTGACCCTGCTATTGTACTGTCCATGTTTATATTGTCATTCATTGACCCTGTTATTGTACTGTCCATGTTTATGTTGTCATTCATTGACCCTGTTATTGTACTGTCCATGTTTATGTTGTCATTCATTGACTCTGGTATTGTACTGTCCATGTTTATGTTGTCATTCATATTTGTGATAGTATGTGGTCTTTTTGAGTGGAAGTGAATCTGTGTAGGTTTTTCTTTATAGCTTGTTTATATATGTCTTGCCATTTGAGATCTAATTATAATGAAGGGAGGTTGGGATCCCATTGACCAGGTTCACCCCCACCACATTATTGTGCCTGGCATATATCATGGTTTTTTCTGTGTTCAATGATTTTAAGTGAGAGGTGATTGTTCATTTTAATGATATTGGTTGAATAGTTTACTATCACTGTTTATAAACTTTCTTTTCATAATTAACTTACTTCCTTTGAAAATCTTCTTTCATTCTGTTCATTGATAATTCTGTTTGCTGTAGTTTGATCTCCAGTTCTGTAGTTCTACAAATAAATTTATATATACTTCTTATATACATAGCCATCTGAGTGTAACTTATGCTTAAAAGAATCACCTATCTTTTATACATGAGCCAATTTATTTTTCATTATGTCTACATAACAACTAAATCAAGTCAAATTAAAAAGTTTGTAAAATAATTCCTTTTTATCAGGATCTTTTAGGAAAACAAAATTTATCTCTTTCTTCTTTGTGATAAAATCATGAAAATTTCAAATCTAAAATGAACTAGAGGCTCTCAGGAGCCTGTAATCACCCACCTGGTTTTCAATTTGACTTCTAAATTTAATAATGACTTACTTTGAAGCATGCATGGCCTTACAGTCAGCTAATTCCCATTCTTTTTCTTTCAATCTTTTATCTAGTTGTGAGTTACTATTCTCTACTTGTTTGTAGTCAACTGAATTTTTCTCCTGCATAGATTTCATAATTTCTAATTCTTTAGCTAGCAATTTAGCCTGTAAAAATAGTGTGGGTAGTTTGAAATTTTAACTTTTCAGGAAATCATAAAAATATTATGTCCTAGGAACACCAATGTTGATAACATTAAATGACTGTTGTCATAGAAACACCAATGTTGATAACATTAAATAACTGTTGTCATGGGAACATCAATGTTGATAACATTAAATGACTGTTGTCATAGGAACACCAATGTTGATAACATTAAATGACTATTGTTATAGGAACACCAATGTTGATAACATTAAATGACTGTTGTCATAGGAACACCATTGTTGATAACATTAAATGACTGTTGTCATAGGAACACCAATGTTGATAACATTAAATGACTGTTGTCATGGGAACACCAATGTTGATAACATTAAATGACTGTTGTCATAGGAACCCCAATGTTGATAACATTAAATGACTGTTGTCATAGGAACAACAATGTTGATAACATTAAATGATTTATCATATATTATTACCGGTATATGAAAATCAAACATACATTTTAATTTAGAAGTAAACATATATACTAAGATTAAAACTAGAGCCCCACCTGAGCATGAATCACTCACAAGATTATTCATGCACTTCTATGGTTCAACAAGTTTAAAAAATAAAACAAGAATAGCCAATCCCCAGTATGTTTATCACCAAAATAAGATTTATGGGAAATATTTGTAGAGGACTCCATATACATCATTTTGCACTATATATTATTTGGACATGCAGCTTTGGGGGAGAAGAATTTTAAACTTACAGAGAATCAGAAATATAAAATGGCCTATAGAGGCCTGATTTTTGCTAGATCAAGATGAAACAAGAGCACCGCCCACGGGTGCTGGACGCTCAACTTGTTCGTATCTGATATTAAACTGCAAGCAATTTACAAAGTTATACATACTTCTAACTTGTCAACAGATTGGGGTCAACACTTTCTACAAGTGTATTGAGTTTCAAGTTAATAGCTTTGATAGTTATTGAGAAATTTTAATTATACTAAAAAAATATCCCTAATTTCTATGTACTATGTCAAAACAAGGGCAGATAACTCTGGATATACAAATCACAGGGTCATCTGCCTTGTTGTAATTGGTTCCTCATTTGATAGTGAACAAGTATTCCAAGTTTCAAATGGATACCTTTGATAGTTTCTGAGAAATGGACTCTGACAAAAAACTTAACCTAAAATTTAACCGACCCAGACGCTGACGCCGGAGTGACGACAATAGCTCGGCCTTTTTTTCTTCGAAAAGTCGAGCTAAAAAGGAATCTTAGTATGACCTAAATAACATCATTTCTACTCAGTAAACATATTTCTAGGAAAATATTTATAAAATTTCAAACAGTCAGAAACAAGAATTGCCACTACATGATGTAATGATGTAAATCAACAAACCTTAAGTTCATATTCTAGGACTTTGCTGTTCATTTCATCTATATTCATCCTGAATTCATGTTCTCTCTTCTTTAATACATCCTCATAACCTGTCAACAAGGGAGAAATCATTTTACACCATAACTATAAAAAACGTTTACCATGTTACTTCAGATCTTCTATAAATCAATAATAATACAAGTCTACTTCTCTTGTCCTAGAATTATTTAAGGAATATTTGAATTTATTTTAATTTTAATAGCGATTATTTCATGTGACTATTTGAATTTGACGTTGACGAATAAATATGTTGGTGACGTCACAATACCAACCCAGGTAATCAAGTATAACCAAAATTTTCTCCAGGCAGATCAGCCAATCAGATTGCAGTATTCAAATCAAATTAAATTATTAAAGCATATTTTAATAAATGCTCCCAGATTTCTACAGGATGGCCACAGTCTCATAATGAAGTGTGACAAGGTCATCACTGAAGACCGGATGTTGATCGTTTTTTTCAAAATATAGTTGCACATCATTGTACTACATTCATTTATGTCATGAAGGTAAACTTACTACTGAACCGCATCGGTGGCGTAATGGTTAGTGTGCTCGCCTCGAGTGCAGTAGATCGTGCGTTCGAGACACGGTCGGATCAAACTAAAGACTATTAAATTGGTATTTGTTGCTTCTCCACTAAGCACGCAGCACTAAGGAGAAAGAGCAAAGACTGGTTGGCTCGGAATCAGAATAATGTGTCCAAGTGAAGAGACATGTCTACCCGCGGACTGTTGTTTCAGTGAGCTAGCACTATAAAAATCCAACTCAGCGTGTTGGTCTAGTACAAAGCTGACCTCATCATCATCTTATTGGAAATTAACTTGTTCTCGCCATAATATAGCTGAAAAATGGCTGAATTGGCTTTTAACAACAATCACTCAATCACTCACTAAATTTGCTACTGAAACTATGGTGACACTGTATACTTTTTATAGAAACCATTGTAACAGATTATTGTTCTACATTAGTTTATGTTCTGTAGATAAACTTGTAATTATATGATTTACTTGTCTCTAATTCTCGTTTCTGTGTGTCTAATTCCTCTTCTATCTCTGTCATCTTACGCTGTAGATTTCTTTTAAACTGTTCAAATTCTTTCCTTTCGTCTTGTAGTTCTGCATCCTTATTACTATTAATATTTAAAAATAAATAATGCCCAACAATATTTAACAATTAACAGTTACACATTTTAATACAATTAAATGACACACAATAAAAACAAACATTTTGTACAGAACCACTCAAAGAATATTCAAGCTAACTTTGTTCTCAAATCGTTCAGTGGTTTCAGAAAAGGGTGCCTTAAAATATTTTTCCCATATGTGAAATAAAAAAATAAAAAAAATTCTGAGTAATAATAATTATTCATCTCCAATATGATTTACCATGAGAACGATTTTAATACTTGTTAAATAAATCTAAGATCAACCGTTGAAAAGATTCATATATTTGCCACCGTAAATCTAAGATTCATCATTAAAATGAGTCAAATATTTCCTAGCATCAATCAAAGATTTAATATCGGAATGATTAAAATATTCGCAGCCATCAATGTAAGATTGACCATCAGAATCATTTAAATATGTGTCGACATCAATATAAGAAGAGTTTGAAGATACCAAAGGGGTAATCAGAATCTGTAAATTGAAAAAGGACAGACAACAAAATGGCCAAAAGAAAAAGGACAAAAGGACAAACAACGATCTACAAAACATACACATAAAACTAAAGATGGAGTAACACGATCAGATTTACCATCGAAAAGATTCTATTTCTGTCTGTTTTTCCTTCAGTCTTTGTTGGTAATGTCTCTGTAATTCATCTTTAGCCTGATTCTCTCTAGCTATGGTCAACTTTAGATCATCAATCTTGATCTTTAATTCACTGATCTCACCCGTTTTTATACTTAACTCTGTTTTCTGATCTAAAACATTTAGTAAATGTGTTTTAAAACATTTAAATGGCTGTATACTCAATACAGGATAACACAGTAATAACATGGGATCTGTTTGATAAAAACCAATGGTTACTTACTATCTTTAACACTGCCACATTTGTGTGCTTGTCTCAAGCCATGACTTTCAACACCATATGCTATGGTCTATTTTTTAGTTCAATAATTAGAGTTGAGAGCTGATTGTTTACATTGTTAATATTGGTGGAATTGTTGACTATTATAAACTGTTTAAACTTTCTGTTTATAATAATATACATCTTTTATTCCATGACCTGCACCAGATAATTTAATGTACTGAGCTAAAGATTATATATACATTTCAAAATTTACTTGTTGAATTTTTACCTATAAATATTTTATCATATCTTTCTAATTCCTGGTCTCTCTCTTCTATTATCTTTAGATTATATTTAAAGTCCTCCTTTAATTTACGGAACTTTGATTTTTCTTCATTTAACTGGTTGTCTTTCTCTTTGTAGGCTGCTTCTAATGTTTCAATTCTACAATGAAAGTGACCTTGACCTTGTCATTATTAATGATGCTGCGATTGACATGTTATATTGACAAACTTCCAAATTAATTATTCAATATAGAAAAACATTAAATATATAATATTGGTAAATATTGGTGGAATAGTTGACCATCACTGCTTAAACTTTCTTTCCGTAATAACAAGTGTGGACACAGAAATGTGCTGTCCAAAAGGCAAGTGTGGATGTCAATATTTCATATTATTAACTTAAAAAAAAAAAATCATGGACACAGGGGTTCTGGATTTCTTTAATAAAAAACTAATCCTGGATTATTTTTGCTTAATGTCCAGTCCTGTGTTTTTATTTCAAATTTTCTCCTCCCAAGGGATATAAAATTGTATCATTAATAATAAATTAATAAATAATAAATTCAGATTTTCTATTTAAAATAAATCTCATTTACAAAACCACTGATATTTGTTCAATTTTTAACGCTGATTTAAGCTTTAGTCACAACAAATTTTTATTTTTCTCTTTAAACTGTCGAAACATAACATTTATTTAACTGTAAAATTCACAAATAAATTCCCCCCCCCCTTTTTCCCTTTTTTCTTGTTTAAATCAATGATCAACAATATTCCAGAATCAAACAAATGAATAAATATAACAGATTTCTTTTACATGCATCTTTTTACCATGCGGAGTCAGTGTGTTTTAAATCAGTCATCCAATCAGGACGCTCATTATTCTTGTCCAAGATAAAAAATACATCGCTAAAATTACCTGTGGGTGTTTCCCCACTTCAACTCGTTAATTTACATAGAAATCGGAGATATTTCGTCATAAAACTTCACACATGGTTTTATCTATCATATTTCTTGAAGACAAACATAAAAGTTTATTGCATTTATCAATATTTTATGAGTATCAACAGTTTTTTCAACACCGTATCTGTTTCTCGATACAGCCGCCCGATTAGTGACCTGTGACCCACTTTAGCACAATTCTACCAGTTTTTTTCTTAATAATGTTGTTTAATAATTATGTCCCCTGGTGGTAGCCATCTTGGATTTCTATTCAGCACCTGATTAAAAGTCAAACATTTCGAAGAGTCCACTTCCAGGAATACTGATACCATGTTTGGCTTTAATTGTTTCACAAGGTTTCGTAGAAAAATAATTTTAATACATTTTTTTTTTCAAAGGACTCAATGTTAAACTTTTTAAAGAGAACATTTCATATTTTCCTGTGATTGATAATTGATTGTTTCTTCTTTAACTGCATCCAGAACAAAATATTTCATGCATATTCAGGATGAGAATAATTTCAACAATATCTATAATTAATAAAACAATGAGTGACTGTGAGTGGGTGGGACAACAAGGGGCAACAATTTCTGACTGCTGAAATAAGAAGAGTTGGGTAGGGATGAACAATTTAATCTTTTGTGCCTACTCTTTTGCAACATTCACAAAATAGGATTTTAGCATACAAGGATCATGGCACTCTCTTAACATATAACCCATAATGGTCCATGGTCAGGCTTTTTGTATTTTAACCTGACATTCTCCCATCCAGAGGACACCCCTATCCTGTGAACCATCAACAGTACAGTACTATGATCAGCACCAAAACAACAAACTTTGTGTAGAACCATTCATGCATACCGTAATATTCACAAAAAGTTAATATCAACAGATTTAGTGTACATCATGTGAGTAGATTTTTTGTAGCCTTTGTTAGGTATACTTTAATTTTAAGCTATTAGTCTTCTTAAATTATTTCTGTAGTGCATGTGTTTATAGATCGTGTAAATTAGAGTTTTTACATACAAAACCTATATAATATATAATGCAGAGCATTTTAAATAAACTGTGTTATTAAATGTAGAATAAGTGTAGGGAGGAATGACATACAATAGTTTAGGTGTTTTTATTGCACGAGTTAGGCTGATAAGTTTACACACCAGTTGAATTCAATTCAGGAATTAAAGTTTAGTCTGACAAAAACTTTAATTAGTTAAATCATAAAGAAAGTTATTCACCTTAATTCAGTAACTTCCTTCCATTCTTTTTCTTTTTGTGCTGCCAATTCTTTCCAATTATTTCTTTTTTCTATGTTATCTGTCATTCTCTAAAACAAATAGTTAAATCATATACTGACAAGCAGTTGGTCTAAACAAAGCATATATTTCTTCTTACATGTCTTAGGATTTGATCTTCAATGGTACATTTCATGACAGCAACATCAATGAGTTGACACTTCCATGCAATGTATTGTTACAGCACCAACAATCAGCTGACACTTCCATGCAAATGTCACAGGTAAATTGACCATATAGCCATTTAAATATGGAATTGAGGGCTGTGCTGGTACCACTAACCAAAACCAACAGGTTAAGTCATCAATAAAGACAAGATTCAACTGTAAATATATTTAATATCCAACTGTACACATTTAGAACAACATTCGGAAAACACAAATTCATCAAAAATGAAAAAATGACGACAGGAATATAAAAACACTAAATATGACCATGACAAATTCTATGATTTACGGACTTACTGTATTAAACTTATCATTTGAATTTAATATAATAAACTTTTAAATAAATAAATTAAAACACTAAATCTAAATGAATCATTTATAACTGTAAAACAAAAATTTAAATACCTGTAAATATATTGCGGTCAATGTTAAGCATCTGCTTTTTAAGAGGACCTGGCAGTTAATAAAAAAAATATAACAATCATGGCACAAACTCACCCTCAAGTCAAGATCTTAATTCACTACAGAGATAATATAAATAAATCGCATAATTTTGTTTGAGTACCTCATATTTTTTGTCAACATCGGTTTTATATTTCAAATGAGCAATGGGAAATATCTTTTGTTCTTTGTTTATACAAGACATTGTTGTTATAAAAAATAATAATTATAACTTCATGTACAGTATGTAAATACTGCTGAGGTCCTTAGGCGTGTCTCACACAACAACATGTGGTAAGAAATCCTTAAGATATGAGGCAGCCCAGGTATGGAACTCGCTCCCAAATGAGGCAAGAAAAATTGCTCCATTTAATCAGCTTAGATAAACAGTTGGTGTGGGGGCATATATGCAGTTGTACTGCATGCCGATACTAGCCTGTGCTGTCTCATGTCTCACTCTGATTTCAGTTGTTTCTGCTATAGTTTATTTTTTTTGCTTTTTGTTTTCATAGTGCTATCTTAGTTTTGTCCCACCCCCTTTTTAATTGATTTTCGAAAATGACACCTGGGTAACAATGCTTCATTTTTACCACTTCTTCTTCTTCTTCCAAATACAGGACTAGACTCAAAGATTTGAGTGTGTAACATCCCGGAACTGTGTGTGCTATATACATGGACAATTTAAAAGTACAGTAAACAAAAACAAAAAAAACAAATAACCAAACAAAAATAACTAATTATATATACATGTATGTACAGTGGCTTGCAATATGTAATAAAATTATATATATTATTTTTAATGGTTACAAGGTCTTGTAAAAACAGTGGACTTTTCTTATGTATAATTTTGAAGGTCTCCAAGGCAATTGTTCTCATTCTCTGGGTTTTAAATGAGGGTAATTTAGATAAACCAGAGAGCACATTCTTGTATATTCTCTATTTTTGGGGAATTTTGTTCAGTACAGAAGTGCCAGGTAAGCGGAGAGTAACTAAAATTTGACATAATACATGTACATGTATGAATGATAAATAGTAAGTTTGCCAAATCTGTCCAGATGTTTTCCTATCCGTATTAAAAAGAGGTGAAAGAGCTATTGACTGAGGTAAACTGTTCTAGACTGATATTGTATTAGGGAAGAAAGAAAACTTATAAAAATCTTTATTTGACTGAATTTGTCTGAATTTATGTGCCTCACGAGTACGCCTGTCATATTGGGATAGCATGGTTGTTGGTACCTCTACTAAATCCCCGTTTATTTTATATAGCAGTATCAGACTTGCTTTAGTCGTCTACAAGCAAGATTGTCCCACTGTAAGGTGTCAATCATATTGGTGACTGCACCAGGTGACCTGTCGCGGTAGTCATTAAAGACGTACCAAGCTGTTTTCCTTTGTATTTGCTCAACCTGAGATATTTGCTGTTTTTTAGATGGATTCCAAACTGGTGAAGAGTATTCGACAACCAGACGAACAAGTGATGTGTACGTATGGTTTTTAACTTCAGCCCATAGACACTTGCCACATATGGTGATTATGTAAGACATAATAGTGTCCTGTGAAATTGTGTTCAGTTGTGTTATATTTGTAATGAAAAACCTTACACAGCCCGAACGAAGTCATCACTGTGCTTTATTCCGTCCTCGGACTTTATCATAGGAGACAATTGAAAGGGCGGACACTATTTCACGGCGGATACTATTTAATGTTACAGTTACATGTTGTACATGTCAGGTGCATTATTCTTTTTGCCTGTATACAGTAAAACACCCTTTTCGCACATAGTTACTAACTTCGCTAGTATGAGTATATGTATGTTCTGACGGAAACAAGACAGTTGGACACCAAGACATTTCAGCACCCATTGAAAAAGACAGTTCGGCATCAAGAAAGTTCGGTATCAGGACAAATCGGCATCACCTTTTCTTTCAAACAAACGTGATTAACTTTTTAAAAATAAAATCAACGAAAGTTAAAACAAAACCCATCAAAGTGCCATAAAACTAAAAGAAAAATTTAGTCAAGGATTTATGTAGTAGAAAGGATATGAATCTCGCGAGATTTAACAGAGATTGTATGTAAGTATGTTGCATGGCGAGAACAAGTGTTGACGATGCACATGCCTTGATTAATGGTGGAAATTTTCTTATCGCTTCAACATTTTACACCAGTATTTGTATAAATAGAAATCAATAAACTTCCTTGTTTACATGTGTATTCGATATATAGAACAAAACTTGGCGTGATTGGTTTCTTTGTTTTATCATTTTTAATATGTTTTTAGATGTATGAAACTCTACTGTACTTTTTTTAAATTTTACGTGAGAAAGTACACTATGCCACAGAACCTATAGAGGCAGAACTACCCAAGAGAAAATTGAGTCTACTATACACCATGCTTGCGAGTGATAATTCAAAAATTAAAGAGATCATTAATAGACGGTAATATACAAATCAGTGTAAACTATGACAAGGACAGTTTCCTTTGTAACATCTGAGATATATACTGTATGATCTACCATCTATAACAGACTTACAAGCCAATTTACCATCGAATATCAGCTGGAAGAAATTTGTATGAAAGGAGGTTTAACCAATTCTGGTTGAAAAGACTCCAGAATGATGCCACTGCCAAGGCTACTTTAAAAAAACACAAGTGCCGATTTGTCCGGGTGCCGATTTGTCTAGGTACCGAAATGTCTCACACAGGTGCTGAAGTGTCCTGATGCCGATTTGTCCCGGTGCCAAAGTTTTATTTATTTACCTTTCTTATGTTGCTTGTTTACATGCTACTGTGTTTATTAGTTTGTGCATGGTCGTATATTAATAGTCGGTTAAAGAGCTCAATAGAACCAATGTTTGCTTGTATATATGTGCCGACTTTACTTACTTTTCTATAATTTTTCAAGTCAAAACAAGCGCCTGTCAATGTATGCCGCAAAATGCCAATGGTGTTTTATTAGTCGTAAATATATGCATATGTTCTTTATCATAAATGATAAATAAATAAATATAGAAGAATCAGTAAAAAAACAATATCACATGAAAAGTACATAGAAATAATAAATGATTATCTTTATATATGTTGCAAAGGAATAGGTTACCATTCTTGGTAAACGTGAAACAAACTTCCGGTTGCGCTCGCAAGCAATCCCCTGGTAAGAAGCTGGTAAAAAAAAATTGTCCTTTCCTCAAACCTTGGGCTAGCTTATGCATTATTTTAATGCAACATTAATTTCGTTTTCAATTCTCTTATCTGCACACACTGATATCTGATAATCGAGGGGGTGAAACCAAGACGGCAAGAGTCAAGACGAATACTTGAAGTTGAAATACAATATTTTTGTTTCCAAAAATAGGCAAAATGTGGGAGCATTTGGTACCTGGACAAATCGCCCCAACATTTAAAAAAAATATATTATTATTATTATTGATTTTGAAAACGACATTCTGATAAGGGATAATTGAAATAATATATCCACCTTTACTGTTTCCGAGATCTGGAATATGGGCTATTCAGCCCCTTGGACCCTTCTTGAAAAATTTTTTTCATCTCCCGGTTGGTAGATATCTGGTGAAAATTTTGTATCCAGATTTTTCCAATGATTGTTCAATTGGCTCTTGAAAGTGTTGATTGTCTTCGAGTCTATTACTTTCTTTGGTATTTTGTTCCACTCGTCCACAACTCTTTGCGAGAAGCTATATTTCCTAACATTTGTTCTACAGTTCTTTTTATATAATTTCTTGCTGTGACCCCTAGTGGTAGTTTGATTTAAAGGAAGAATTTGCTCATATTGTGACCGTAAATCGGTCAGTTAAGACATTTCCTTATATTTCTCATTCAAATTGGTATATATATTAAAGATAAATGCCATGTTTTACTTGGGCACTTAAGCCAAATAAAATGCCAAAACATCGTTTAATTCGATGAAGAAATGTCGGCTCGCTGACCTTTTTTATTTGCTTAAACTTTGTATTGGTGCCCAACAAGTCATGCTACCTAAAATCGGTCAACCATAAAATAGTCATGTGGAACACCAATAGGCCAAGGAGATTGTATTTTACAATTTTTTTTAATTTGCTTTTTCCATATTTCCTCATTTTTTCATTAAATTGTGTTTGCTGCAGGATTTGGCAAAAAAACGGTCAATACTGATCGATTGGAGTAATAGCCAGATAGGATTATAAAAATGTATTTCTAAGAGGGTATTTTTAGTGGGGGTATCTATTTTTAACTTGTAATGATTTTAAGTTAGTATTTCATTAATTAAATTTAATAAAATAAAATATAGAATGAAAGTGTCTAATTTAGACTTCATTATAAATCATTTGGTAAGAAGCCATGAAGAGTAAACCCCCCTATAAACTTTCCATTTCCTGCATTCAGAATCATTCTGTCTCACATATGAATGAACTTTAAACATTTTATTGTTTCAAGCTGGCCACTTTTATTACCCTTTTCCTTCTTATGAACACATTTATTGGGGTTATGTTGTTTTAGCAATTTAAATTTCTTAATTGACCACCTGTCAGCCAGGTGTACAGTTACCCGTCCTGCACTTTAATTAAGCTACCTGTAACTTACCTGTTGGTACATGTATCACACATTTTGAATTAAATAAATCTTTATGTAATTATAAATGTATTTAGTACTGCACATGAAAATGTGCCTTAAATAAATTTCAATAGTAATTCAGTGATGTTTTAAGATATTCAACAGATTAATACAGCAATAAAAATTTAAATTGGGACTTCAAATGAAAATTTTCATCATTTTAGATATGAAAAGAACAAAATTGACCATTTTTCACTTAAAATAATAGTATTGACCACTTAAGGAATATTGACCGGGACGGTTAAAACCAGGGGCGGTTTTGACCGCCCAACCTTGGTTTGCTGTCACTTGTTTTCAGCAGAGAATTTCTCTGTTTTCATGATACAATTTTATCCATTTCCATGTACTTAATTTATATTAAATCATATTTATTCCACACAATTTCTCGCTAAAAATCTGAAAATTGTCTTAAGGAATTACTTAATTTCAAAACGATAACAATGCAATTGCCGTTGCCTAATAGAGTAGTAAATATTGGTCAAGATGCGCAGTAGAATGTAAACAAACACAGGATATGCAAATTATTCACTACGGACTGTGTTTTTCTGGAAATATTTGACTTTGATTATTAAGTAAAAATGGTAGTAGTAAAATGGCACCATTTTGGCACCAAAATCTATAGATATATTTTCTTATCTGTTTAAATCTCATTGTTGTCTTGATCAAAGTGAAAGTAAATCGATTATCTATTTCTGAGCGCAGTTTGCAAGATAAATGACGTCATCAACATCTGAACTCATGTGACAGCGCATTCCAAAATGGTGACCGATTTTAACGGACGAGAGGATATATTGTAGCTAAAAAAAAAATCAGTACATGTAATCGGAAACGTTATTATTTAATTCTGTCTGTTAAGTGAGGGTAATTATTTGTGTCCTTGTAATAATTAATTTCTTCTTTTAATCAAGCATTTCTTTGTAAAGTATAGATGCACTGTTTGTGTAATAATTAATGAGCTACCTGACAGGGCTTACGTTGGAGGGCGAAGAAGTCGGCTTGTGAAGGTTGACTTCGCTTTCTCGTTGGTCAAAAGCGAAGTTCAAGTCACCTTGTAATTTTGAAGAATTGCCCTATGTCGCCGCCCACGTATTTTTTCCACATGTCATTTATGAAAATGTCGATATCGTGCACATGTTTATTGAAATCTATCGTATCCGTTATTAAGTATTTTGAAAGTGATTTTCTTGGAAAGTAATCTATTACGGTTTATAGAAACTTTAATTTCATTCATTAGAGGTTTTGTTTATTGTTTATATATGCCCGGCCTAAAATAAAACTATTTGTATTTGTTTTTCGTGAACAAACAACAATGGCACCATTTTGGTAAGGGGACGCAATGCGGTACTGTGCTACGGGAAATGTTGACCGAACTTTTTGTCCGAAGCTACATTCAACAAAACGAACTTTTGATTTATTTTTTCTCATTTCTGTGACATAAAATTATAGTTCTCATATCAAATATGTTCATAGATGCGAAGATTGCAATTCAAAATTCGTTGAAATGTACGTAGACGCTTCAGATATTTATCCATCCGCATTGGTATTTTATACTCGACACCGGGTTAATACGATCTATCGAACTGTTTATTTACATATGTGTTTACACATATCCAATTAAAAAATAAACATTGAACTACAGTACTAGTAACTTTTCCGTTATTGCAATCTGATTTGAGGTCTGGCAAATAATAATTACAGCCTTTACTTTCTTCAGTTTTTGACTATCAGTGGCAATTTACATTTGTGCTATATTTTCATTCCTTACTGTACTGTACTCCTATATAGTTGGACCATTGAGCAAATTGACAGAGACATCGTTCTTCTGCTGAAGATCACACAAATATGAGTTATTATGTATACAATTTGTGTGGGATTGGATCACAACACAGTAATATTTCAAAAGGAAAAGGGGGGGTGGGGGTACATATAAAAATCACTGGTATGCAAGGCTCCTATAGTCAAGGTAGACAGAAATAAAAAGGTGACATTGAATAGATGTCCTTAACGTAGTTATGAATAAAAAAATACCCAGAACAAATCAGTTCAGACAGCTTTTTAACTATTTACTAAATTTGAGCAGGGTAACGTCAGAGGGGTCGCGAAACAATGTTTCGATTAGTCGCAATTAACTTCTCCCAGAAGTCTCCCCACTTCTCCCTGTGAGCTCTCTGAAAGAGAAGTCACTTCTCCCTCTAATTTAAAAGTAGTGGGAGCCCTGCCTGATTAGTTTTTGTTTTCGGAAGCACATCAAGGAGACCCAAGCCAATAATATACCTGTATATTCTTGATATTGCAATAAAAACTTGTTGCGAAGCCATAAGCTTGCCCAAGCTGATAATAAAATTATATAAACATGCTACCATCATGACTGACTTTTAAACACAATGGCCAGTGACTGTTACAAATAACATCATTCACAAATGACACACTTAGTTAGATTTTTATAGTTCTAGCTCACTGAGTCCATGGATAGATATGTCGCCCCACACGGACACATTATCCCGATTCCGAGCCAACCAGTATTTGCTCTTTCTTCTTAATATTGTGTGCATAGCGGAGAAGCAACAAATACCAATTGTATAGTCTTTGATTTGACCCAATCAGGACTCGAACCCACGATCTACCACACTCGAGACGAGCACACTAACCATTGCTCCACCGATGCGTTTTTATTACATGATAATACAAATTCAAATAACATACGTTATATAACAATCCTTTACAGCAACTAATGAATGACATTGACAGCATACACCTCTTCATTGATAAGAAATGCATTCATTAGTTATAAGTATTGTGATATGAATTTTATGATGACCTACATATTGTGATATGGATCGTGAGAAAGTCGTATCATTACAACCCAATGTGTTTGTTTAGGACAAAACAGATATCATCAAGAAGTAACTTGTCACCATGGCCCATGCTGTAGATTGCTCACTTGATGTTAAATCATCCACTCACTTTCAATGTTATGCCTGTACTTGTACGAGTGGTTCATCTCCTGTACTATATTTCTTTATGTTATAAACATCTGCTGTACTATATTGGCTATATATATGTATCTATCTTTATGCTTACAGATTTATGTGTTAACCATGACAAGATAATTATAATTTTATAATGCCACAATCTATTATGATGGAACAGAAGGAAGAACAGTGCTGTATGTCAGTTGAAAAACACCATGAAACCAGCACCGAATTAATAAATGGATTTACATGTACTTCAAACTACTGCAAGGAATTGATCAAAAATAGTTTAGATCTCACTGCTAAAGAACTCACAAATTTTCCAACTGAAATTTTAAACTTTTCTCAAGTCACAAGACTATTTTTGGACCATAATGATATAGAGACTATTCCAGACTCTGTCCAATGTATACAAGGACTTCAGATTCTGTCAGTAACTGGGAACCAGTTGACAGAGTTACCAGATTCTATTGGTTGTTTGGAGTGCTTGCAAGAATTATACTTAAATGAAAATGAGATTTTCACTTTGACAGACAACATTTCTAATTTGACAAAGCTTAAAATTTTAAAGCTGACTGCCAACAGATTGAAACAGTTACCAGAGAGTTTTGGAGATCTCATACAACTAACAGTATTACATATAGATGAAAACCAACTAGTGTCTTTACCATCAACAATAGGTTTGTTAGAAAGTCTAGAAGTATTAGAACTGTGTGATAATAGGATTATAGATTTACCTGTCAGCATTGGTCGATTAAAATCTTTAAAAATGTTCAATATGTGCAATAATAAACTGGATAGTATTCCTGAAACTTTAGGTGATATGCCAAGTTTAGAAACTATAGATTTATCAGAAAACAATATTGAAACTTTACCAATGCATTTCTCATCGACTGTAACACTTAAAAAACTGTTCCTAGACAGAAACAGAATATCTTCTTTACCTGATTGGGTTTCACAATTAGATAATATTGAAGAACTATGTGCCAGTGATAATCATTTGTTTCAACAAGCCTTGACGGAAAAATTTGGAACAACTTGTAAAAAGGTGAAAGTGTTAGATTTAGGAGGTAATTTTATGAGCAGTCTACCAGATTCCTTTGGATGTTTAGAAAACTTAGAAAAGTTATCTTTAGGGAGTGTAATTGATGAATTAGAGAGAAGGAACTTCCAGAATGGTAACTGGATTAGTTATCTCCCCTACAGCTTCAGTGATCTGATCAATCTGAAGGAGATTCATTTAGATGAGAACCAGATTCACGAATTACCTGATGATTTTGGAAACTTGATTAATCTAGAATATTTAGACATTGGTAGGTATTGGAAATATGTATAGATACAGTGAAGATGACATCTTCGACTTGTATACTTGAATTGACGTGGGGCTGAGGCATTTAGTCTTGGTATTATCTTTTATTGGCTTATGCAATGTATCTGACAGTATAAACAAAGTCAGTATAATGGTATTCTATACTTGTATTTACTGTTTTGTGCATACATTATGAAAAACTTTAGATATTTGATTTTATGTTGTTGATTGTTTTCTCTAAATTACTGATTGAAATATATGTATGTATGATCTGAATGTGCAAGCCACCTAAAGGTGACAAACTTTAGCAGGTCTTCTATTGTTGAATAATGTCATTTTAAGTACAGAAGAAACATTGACATGTCTTCTGTTGTTAATAATGTCATTTTAAAGTACAGAAGAAACATTGACATGTCTTCTGTTGTTGAATAATGTCATTTTAAAGTACAGAAGAAACTTTGACATGTCTTCTGTTGTTGAATAATGTCATTTTAAAGTACAGAAGAAACTTTGACCTGTCTTCTGTTGTTAATAATGTCATTTTAAAGTACAGAAGAAACTTTGACATGTCTTCTATTGTTGAATAATGTCATTTTAAAGCACAGAAGAAACTTTGACATGTCTTCTGTTGTTGAATAATGTCATTTTAAGTACAGAAGAAACTGACATGTCTTCTGTTGTTGAATAATGTCATTTTAAGTACAGAACAAACTTTGACATGTCTTCTGTTGTTAATAATGTCATTTTAAAGTACAGAACAAACTTTGACATGTCTTCTGTTGTTAATAATGTCATTTTAAGTACAGAAGAAACTGACATGTCTTCTGTTGTTAATAATGTCATTTTAAAGTACAGAAGAAACTTTGACATGTCTTCTGTTGTTAATAATGTCATTTTAAGTACAGAAGAAACTTTGACATGTCTTCTGTTGTTAATAATGTCATTTTAAAGTACAGAAGAAACTTTGACATGTCTTCTGTTGTTGAATAATATAATGTCATTTTAAAGTACAGAAGAAACTTTGACCTGTTTTCTGTTGTTAATAATGTCATTTTAAAGTACAGAAGAAACTTTGACATGTCTTCTGTTGTTGAATAATGTCATTTTAAGTACAGAAGAAACTTTGACATGTCTTCTGTTGTTAATAATGTCATTTTAAAGTACAGAAGAAACTTTGACATGTCTTCTATTGTTGAATAATGTCATTTTAAAGTACAGAAGAAACTTTGACATGTCTTCTGTTGTTGAATAATGTCATTTTAAAGTACAGAAGAAACTTTGACATGTCTTCTGTTGTTGAATAATGTCATTTTAAGTACAGAAGAAACTTTGACATGTCTTCTGTTGTTAATAATGTCATTTTAAAGTACAGAAGAAACTTTGACATGTCTTCTGTTGTTGAAAAATGTCATTTTAAAGTACAGAATTAAGTGAAGTAAACTGATACTATTTCACATCTTTGTTTCTTTTTCTTTTCAGGAACTAATGACATTCATAGTTTGATGTGATGAGAATGCTTTTTAAAAGTGGTACTAATATTGTACATGTATATTTTTGTTTTTAAGGTCAAAACCTTCTGTATGAATTACCTGATTCCTTTGGACAGTTGAAATCATTGAGAATCTGTCAACTATCTAAGAACAACCTTCAACTACTTCCCTCTTCTTTTGGTGATCTGATTTCTTTAGAAGATCTTAGAATGGATAATAATCTGGTAAGTCATTGTTGTTAAACCCCAGTGGCCTATTCTCAGGTACATCATGACAAGAACAAGTCATATTTAGATAATATAATGATATATGCTATTCTTTATACTATATAGTGATTGGAATCGGTCACATTTTGAAGATCGATGATCGTTAAACCAACATTGATCGATCATCGGTGACAATTACCTTCTGAATGTATTTTCTGACCATGGTAATCTAAGTCTTATTTTTGACATGAGTATGTTTGACAAAAATAAAGAGTTTTATTGTATATCGTATAAGAACACAGACTACAAATTAACAATATTTTTCATTTCCTGCGGTAGCTGGTGATTTTAAAATATACTAACCAGAACTCCACAAATCTTTAGAATATGTGGTTGTTGAAACATTTCTGTTAAATATATGCTAAGTTCTAACTTTATAACTTTTATTCACGAATACTGAGATTTTATTACCAGTAATTGTCATCAGAATGGACTGTTACAATTTGTAAGCATTAACTTGGAACAAATCAAAACATTGGTTTTATATGTGTAGCACAATACATAACATGGACTAGTCCAGGCAGTGGATAAATAATGGACTAGTCCAAATATGTGTATTGACTGGGTGTCAGAAGTACACTTGTGAAACTGCAACACTGTTTGTCAACTGGTATGAAGACAAAAACAAAGGATAAAGTGAAACAAATATATTTTTTTCAACACTAGGAATCAGAATCTACTACAAGGTTTAAGAATTGATCATCGGATATGATGCCAACATCCCACCGATTAGTTGATGTTTCTGATGATCGGTGCACCACTCTAATACTTTGTACTAGACCAACATACCTGAATTTTATAATATTAGCTCTTTGGAACAACTGTCTATAGGTAGACATCTCAATACACTCTGAGACATTATCCTGACTCCAAGCCAACCACTCTTTGCTAGATCTTACACCTTAGTGCTGCATCTTTGTGGAGAAGAAACTTATAAATAACAGTTTTATAGACTTTGGCTTTTACTTGATGTAATGAAATTACATTAAACTATTATTATTATCTTTAGTTTACAAATCTCAGATTTTGAGAATTACAGTTTGTTTATGCAACATGTACATGTGTACAATTAGATTACTATTTATAACTAGATAGCGTTTGACAGAGACAGATTTATCAGGGCAAGACTTTCCTTTAATTACTGTGTAGCAGATTGAATACTCAGTGTATTTCTATTATACTTTACATTTCTTGTAATGTCACACATTTTTCATATTTGTTTGTAAATAAATTTATAATATTATACAATTCTATAGTTATTGTTTCAATATCATAAGTCTCTAAATGTCTCTCAGCTCTATGCTTAATAGCTACATTAATGTCTATTTTTAGCTTGCTGAACTGCCTGAATCCTTCTGTCATAAATTAATGTCTATTTTTAGCTTGCTGAACTGCCTGAATCCTTCTGTCATAAATTAATGTCTATTTTTAGCTTGCTGAACTGCCTGAATCCTTCTGTCATAAATTAATGTCTATTTTTAGCTTGCTGAACTGCCTGAATCCTTCTGTCATAAATTAATGTTTATTTTAGCTTGCTGAACTTCCTGAATCCTTCTGTCATAAATTGATGTCTATTTTAGCTTTCTGAACTTCCTGAATCCTTCTGTCATAAATTGATGTCTATTTTAGCTTGCTGAACTTCCTGAATCCTTCTGTCATAAATTAATGTCTATTTTTAGCTTGCTGAACTGCCTGAATCCTTCTGTCATAAATTGATGTCTATTTTAGCTTGCTGAACTTCCTGAATCCTTCTGTCATAAATTAATGTCTATTTTTAGCTTGCTGAACTGCCTGAATCCTTCTGTCACCTGACAAAGTTAAAGACATTAGATGTATTTAATAACAGACTTACAGAAATCCCTACAGCATTGAATTACTTAATTAACCTAGTCAGACTTGACTTAGGAGATGTAAGTATCCCTACAGCATTGAATTACTTAACTAAGCTAGTCAGACTTGACTTAGGAGATGTAAGTAACAGACTTACAGAAATCCCTACAGCATTGAATTACTTAACTAACCTAGTCAGACTTGACTTAGGAGATGTAAGTATCCCTACAGCATTGAATTACTTAACTAACCTAGTCAGACTTGACTTAGGAGATGTAAGTAACAGACTTACAGAAATCCCTACAGCATTGAATTACTTAACTAATCTAGTCAGACTTGACTTAGGAGATGTAAGTAACAGTCTTACAGAAATCCCTACAGCATTGAATTACTTAACTAACCTAGTCAGACTTGACTTAGGAGATGTAAGTAACAGACTTACAGAAATCCCTACAGCATTGAATTACTTAACTAACCTAGTCAGACTTGACTTAGGAGATGTAAGTATCCCTACAGCATTGAATTATTTAACTAAGCTAGTCAGACTTGACTTAGGAGATGTAAGTATCCCTACAGCATTGAATTACTTAACTAACCTAGTCAGACTTGACTTAGGAGATGTAAGTAACAGACTTACAGAAATCCATACAGCATTTAATTACTTAACTAATCTAGTCAGACTTGACATAGGAGATGTAAGTAACAGACTTACAGAAATCCCTACAGCATTGAATTACTTAACTAATCTAGTCAGACTTGACTTAGGAGATGTAAGTATCCCTACAGCATTGAATTATTTAACTAAGCTAGTCAGACTTGACTTAGGAGATGTAAGTATCCCTACAGCATTGAATTACTTAACTAACCTAGTCAGACTTGACTTAGGAGATGTAAGTATCCCTACAGCATTGAATTACTTAACTAACCTAGTCAGACTTGACTTAGGAGATGTAAGTAACAGACTTACAGAAATCCCTACAGCATTGAATTACTTAACTAATCTAGTCAGACTTGACTTAGGAGATGTAAGTAACAGTCTTACAGAAATCCCTACAGCATTGAATTACTTAACTAACCTAGTCAGACTTGACTTAGGAGATGTAAGTAACAGACTTACAGAAATCCCTACAGCATTGAATTACTTAACTAACCTAGTCAGACTTGACTTAGGAGATGTAAGTATCCCTACAGCATTGAATTATTTAACTAAGCTAGTCAGACTTGACTTAGGAGATGTAAGTATCCCTACAGCATTGAATTACTTAACTAACCTAGTCAGACTTGACTTAGGAGATGTAAGTAACAGACTTACAGAAATCCCTACAGCATTTAATTACTTAACTAATCTAGTCAGACTTGACATAGGAGATGTAAGTAACAGACTTACAGAAATCCCTACAGCATTGAATTACTTAACTAATCTAGTCAGACTTGACTTAGGAGATGTAAGTCAACCTTAGACTATCAAGATTGTCAAAAATTAAAAATCCACTTGTTTCAAAATGTTCAATAGATTAATTTATTTCTAAAACAACTGATAAAAAAAGCATTGTTCTTCACTCCACCTTTTGTTACACCATCGTTTAAGTAAGATGACATAGCAAAAACCAGAGTTAAGAACAATAAACATTGATCCCCATTTGATTTAAGAATATAAATATAAATATACAAAGGTAATTAACTATAGAAGATTGTAGAACAATATTTAATAAAGCAATTTTATATCAGTTATACACGTCAACACAACCATTACACAGGGCAGTTGTTAACCAAACCCATGACTCAAGTTGAGGTTGCAATTCCTAAAGATTTTAAAGGTGCAAAATCTCTAGCTCTATGGTCACAAAAAACCTATAATATATAAGTTTATAATAGAAAGAAAACATTCTTGTTAGATAATCATTTGATGAACCAAATAAACAACTCAATCAACATTCACTTTGCCTCACTAAAAGTTGTTAGACAGATGTTAGTACACAATCAACACTTTATAGCCAGCTTCTTGTTATTATCAATTGTGTATGATTTTTAAAGGGAGATAATATTGTCAGCTGTTTAATTTATTTTTAAACTTACATGGTATCTTCTTTCTAATAGAACAACTTTGAAATACCATGGGATGAAGTTCCACAGATCAATACACAGACAAAATATCCAGAGAGGGATCCTTCATTGAAGAATAACTGGAGAGGGAGACCAAGACAAGATTTGTCCAGGATAGATGATGATGAGATTATAAAAGTAGGAAAGTCTTCTGTACAGCTACAATTATAATACAATTAGTATATAACATGTTGTTTCATAGGATGATGTTTGTCATCAATTCCTCAGTTAACATGTTGTAAATAAGATGATGTTTGTCATCAATTCCTCAGTTAACATGTTGTAAATAAGGGTTCTAGTGTCAGTGAGCTATATTGAATTGTTTATATCCAACATTTTAGTTAATACAATATGACAGAAAATAAATACATCACCTACCTTTAAAATAATATCTTGTTAGATTTTATCAATAAATGAAGCATTCATGTTGCAGAAAAAATCGTTCAGTGTTTACTATCTACACTGAAAATATTTATATGAAGTCATTGACAATATTTTGTGACATTTTAGTTTTTGCAATTTTTAAGCCGTTTCACAAGCTCAATTGAAATGATTTTTTGTCTTGCAATAGAATAGGAATAACAGTATTGTATTTGACGTCAATTAGGGATTCTTTGTTATGACAAACTGTCACAAAAGTGGGAACATATTTGTTTTGTCAAATACTGTATCACAAAAGTATGAAATATTGTTTTTGACAAATTATGTATCACCTGCGGAATCTGTATAAGATGATCATTATAATATAAGTCCATCATCATCATTAGTAGCCCATCAAAAGACAATATTTATCAAACCTATTTATTATATTATACTCAATACTTGCAAATCTGTCAGACGACATGTTTTTTTGTCATTGTATATCTAAGACAAAAAAACGAGATCTAACAAAATCCGGAAGAAAACATTATATGTATATATATATATATATATATATATATCATCAGCTATTTGCTCTTGGCAGTCAAGACACCACCCATAGCTCACTTGACATTAATCGATGCTTAAACAGCAACAAAAACTTTATTAGGTGGATGGTTGTATGTACTAAGTGATCAACATTTGTTTAACCAATAGCTAAGGCTTTCCATCTATTATTGAGTATACCAGGGCTTTCCATCTATTATTGAGTATACCAGGGCTTTCAATATTTTTCAAGTCTACCAGTACTTCACCATTTACAGGTACATTTATTGAAATTTGAACATTTTCACGAATATCTTTTACAATTCTCTTTAAAATCAGGATGTACCAAAGACCATTTTAGGCAGGTAAAAGTACCTGGTACTGCCCTTTACAGAATGGCCTGAGTTGTATGTAGTGGTCTAAATTTGTTTCACCTATAACTAAGACTATCCATGTATTATTGAGTATACCAGTCTGTGTTTACTTAGGACATTTCATTATTATATAGATGTATATATGTAATATTTTCAGTTTAATGAGACAGATGTTGAGGAGTTTGATCTACCTCCTCCCTCCCTTAACTACAGTGAGGATGTACTGAGGTCAGCTGCTGAAAACAACTTATCTATATGGAGGAGTCACAATGGCAATCAAAAGAGGGAGAAATTTATCAGAAAATTTAAACCATTACCAATGTTTGGTAAACCTAGTAGTAGACAGGATTCTGTGACAAGTGATGAGGATGAAGAGGACAGTGATTATTCTGTTGAGGGAGATGAGAATTTTGAACCTCCAATATTTGTCTCTAAAAATACCAGAGGTAGGTGGAAAGCTTAAATTTGTCTCTAAAAATACCAGAGCTGGGGGAAGCTTAAATTAGTCTCTAAAAATACCAGTTTTTGCGCTAACCCACTTGCCCGAAGCCCAGGACAAGTAAAACTGGATTCGGACAAGTGAAAATTATGAAAGAATTTGTTTGAATAAATAGGAAATATTTCAAAATTTGGCTTTCGGACAAAATTTAAGGCAAAGACTGAAATACTAGAGCAGGTGGGAAGTTTAAAGTCTATAAAATACTAGAGTCAGTGGAAAGCTTAAACTTCTATAAATTTTTGTATTAGTTATGTCATTTAAACTTTGACATATGTCATTTAAGGGTCTAGGACAATAGCCCCCCCCCCCCCCCCCCCAGACAATTGCCCCCCTGGTCAATTGCCCAGCCCCCAATTTTTTAATTTCATTTTTATTCTTTTTTAAATGAGAAATAAATATGCATAAACTCAGATTAAATTATTCAAATTACTTTTAAGTTGGATTTTTTTCATTGTATATTAATCACAGGGGCTTGAATCGCTTTCATAGAGGTCATGCGGCCTATTTACCATATATACTAACGTATATAGGCCGCGTGACCTCTATGAAAGCGATTCAAGCCCCTGTGATCATCAAAAGGATTATATACAGCTTGGACAAGCTATGATAAAAATAACTTTCTCTTATTATTTATAGATATTTTATTTTAGATAGAGTTTAATGATTTTCCAATTAAGTTTAATTACCTTACAAAATTGGTCTTCAAAGAAAAATTATAAAAAGGAATTTGATTAAACAATGATCAAAGCTAAGTGCAAAGGTTAATAATTAAAAAGAATTTTGAGAAATAATGATTGCAAGCTAAGTACAAGCTTAGAACTGGCTTAAATAGGAGTGTATTTTGAAGTGAAAGAATAGTAGTGCAATGGAGTTCATAGAGTCAGAAAGAGGTAATCAGAAACTAAATATAAAACTGGAACAAATTTGTGGGGGGCAATTGTCCGGGGGGCTATTGTCCTGCTCCCGTCATTTAAACTTTGACATATTTTTAATTTTGACAATAAAACAGATCTGATGTTAAATGTATAAGTTATCTTTGTGTATTCTGTTGTGTAGTCAATTATTGATGCATTGAAATTAAAATTAAAACTTTTATTTGTGTCTTAAGTGTAATCGCTTATGTTCCTTTATATCCAGATCCTTTCATACTAAAGGTTTAACTGTGTAATAGAACTGTAAGTTATTAAATACAATGTATTATATTACAGAGAGCAATGAAGAGAAACCACTCCCAATAGTTACTACTGGCGAAAACTGGGACGATGAGATTGAAGATATAGAAATACCAGGGGAAGATCCTTATAGTAAGATTTACTATGTAATAGAGCAATGATTGGGTCTTATTAAAACAAGTAGTAAATATTACATAGATGTCTGCGAAATACTAAAAGAAAAAACTGGTAATACATCTGGTGAAATAACATTTATGTCATGCATGATTTCACAATACCAACATCGTCACAATCAAAATTATCAATGAATATTCAAGAATAGAAAACAAGATCCTTTTTCTTAATCCTCTTAGTAGTACACAATCTATGTAATTAAACCATATAACTACTCTTACATTGCGTATGTCAAAAATTAAAATAAATGAATTACTGAATAACTGAGATATTCATCCATTCATGAAATACTGAGTTGTTTGATCACTCGTGAGTTATTTTCCACATTCAGAAAGTAAGAGTAGTTTTACTATAAGTATACTGATCAATGACATTTAATTATTTTTTTTATAGATATACAGTCAAACCTGTATTAAGAGGTCACCTTTGAGACAAAGACAACTTGGTCTTTTAAGACTGTTTGACTGTAATTTCTTTTATGTTCACATACATCCACATCTTTTCTTAGATATGTCGAGTGTGATAGATTGTGGGTTCGAGTCCTGGTTCGGTCATGCAAAAGTCTAATAAAATTGGTAATTTGTTGCCTTTCCGTGTAGCACGCAGCATTAAGGAGTAAGAGCAAGACTGGTTGGTTCGAAATGGGGATAATGTGTGAGTGTAAGCATGTATTAACAACCTTATACCTAAAAATAGCACATTATATTATATAATAAATATCATTAACAAGTTATGAGATATAAATCACCATAGTAATAAAAACTGTATTTAGTTAACAGGATTTCAAACCTAACCTTATATTTGTTTGTTTATTTATTTATTTTCCATGATTTCAAACCTAACATAATATTTGTTTATTTATTTATTTTCCATGATTTCTATCAACCTAATATTTGTTTGTTTATTTTACAGAATTCCAAGACATCTACACTCATCCTGCTCCACGGACATTAGCAGAGGCTGGTTATCTTGTAGACAACCATCTATTTCTGCCCTACGACATGCATTCACAACCTTTTATAAGGCAAAAGTATATTTATCCTGTAGAGGAAGGACAGTTTGATGATGATAGTGATGAAAATGTAGAAAAAAGTGCAAGTTGAAGCATTTTTAAAGTCAAATTTACCAAATACAGTTGATAAAAATATAGCAAATATTGAGTAAATTTGATAAAAATAGAGTAAATATTGAGTAGAGTTGATGAAAATAGAGTAAATATTGAGTAGAGTTGATGAAAATAGAGTAAATATTGAGTATGGTTGATGAAAATAGAGTAAATATTGAGTAAAGTTGATGAAAATGGAGTAAATATTGAGTATGGTAGATGAAAATGGAGTAAATATTGAGAATGGTTGATGAAAATGGAGTAAATATTGAGAATGGTTGATGAAAATAGAGTAAATATTGAGAATGGTTGATCAAAATAGAGTAAATATTGAGAATGGTTGATCAAAATAGAGTAAATATTGAGTATGGTTGATCAAAATAGAGTAAATATTGAGTAGAGTTGATCAAAATAGAGTAAATATTGAAACCGGTTTATCAAAATAGAGTAAATATTGAGTACGGTTGATCAAAAGAGTAAATATTGAGTACGGTTGATCAAAATAGAGTAAATATTGAGTACGGTTGATCAAAATAGAGTAAATATTGAATATAGTTGATGACAATAAGGCAAATATAGAGTACATTTGATCTAAGTTAAACAAACAAGAGGAAAGTTTATTTCAGAGAAAACAATAAGTTACAATTGATGGAAATAGGATTTGAGAATTTAAGAAATAATAGATATTCAGAAAAGGTAGATCAGTCATTTTAAGTGATTTGTCAATTTTAAATAAAAAATCTCAAAGTATCATGATTTTATAATTTTACAATATTTATGTCTCCCCTTCGAACGAAGGGAGACATATTGTTTTAGTGTGATTTTTTTACTGCTTCTTCTGCTACTTCTCAGCGAATCTTGTCCGGACCATAACTTTTTTTGTCTTTCCAGATAGGTCAATTATATTTGGTATGTGGGTGCATGACCATAAGGCGGTGTGTCGCGTACCATAATGACCTTCGTGGGACTTTGACCTCAAGGTCAAATAATTGTTTTTTAAATAGTATCATTCAACTCATAATATGTAACTTATTGTACAGATGGCCACATTAAGGGGAGACATAAGTTTTAGGTATCTAAAACAGTTCTTCCTAGTTTACATCTGCAGGAAATGCAATCTTAATAAATTCATTTTGACAATTTGATTTTTTGTCAATATTTTGTGATACTAGATATTGTGATTTACTCGTTTTTGTTTTATTATTTTTATAGCAAAACAGTGAGTTTATAGACAACTGATTATCTGATTTTTGTGTAAATATTGGTCAATTAGTGATTTGATCATTTTATGTGTTATAAAAGGAAGGAGTTTTTCTCAACTGATATAGAGTAACAGGTATAAATACCTTCTTCAATTCTATTTTTTGTTACAGGACTAGTGACACCAAAGAATCTGGTCTCTGATTTAAGTGGTCATTAATTGGATAAATAAGTAATTCATCTGTTAGCTGACATGGCTGAAAGGCCATTTCTAAACATCTTCTCCTCTGAAACTGCTTGACCAAAACTTGGTAGGAAACATCTATGGAAGGTCCTCTATAACGACTGCTCATTTCGTTTCGATCCATAAAATTATATGGCCGCCATGGACCATTCTTTTTCTGATTGGTCGATTTCTAAAAATCTTCTCCTCTGAAACCACTTGACCAAATGAATCGAAACTTGGTAGGAATCATCTATGGCAGGTCCTCTATAAATGTTACTCATTTCATTTCGATCAGTTCCAAAACAAGGCGGTCATAGGCAATTCTTGTTTCTGGTTGGTAAATTTCTAAAAAAAATCTTCTCTGAAACCATTTTGCTAAATAAAGCAAAATTTTACAGGAAACATAATATGGAAGGTCCTCTATAAGATTTCCTCATTTCATCCCGATTGTTTCTGATTGTCTGAAATTTTAGAAATCTTCTCCTCTGAAACGAGGCACAATGAATTGTTACTTTATAGGAATGATGTATGGGAGATCCTATGCAAAATTTTCATATTTCGTGCCAATCATACCATTAAAATGGCCACCAGAGGCACTTGTTTGTGATTGGCCAATAAAAAATGTCTTCTGTAAACCATTTAAATCAATTGAAATTTGGTGGGAATCACTATTGGAGATTCTGTACAAAATTTCCTCAAAATAAAATTGATATTTTAGATATTAGCATGACATTTTCAGTCATTACCAATTAACATTACATGAATTGTCTTACAGTATACATTCAAAGACATTATTTTGCTTGTTTTGCCATCATTTTTATTTCAAAATAAACAAGAAAGAAAAACATTAAAAAAATGCTAATTTTTTTTTACAATGGAAAAATTTAGTAACAGCAAATCTATAACTCCTATATTTATAAGTGGTTTTCAGCTATAACTGAACTATAGTTATAATACACAATACAATAATAGCCATTGTGGATATACTTTCCCACTGTCCGTAAGTATCGTGCATCCACATAGAATATGTCTAGAACAGTATTGAGTTATTTCCCTTATATTAATATTATCTTAATGCTTTCCTATTTCTTCACATCTGATCCAATAACAGATATCAAAAGTAGTCATTATATGTTGTACTAAAATAGGCAGTTCTACATTACATTTGTATTTCAGTATTTCTCCTATTTCCAACCATAAACAAAAGAATTTTGTCTATCCCATTTCATTCATAATTTCTATATTAAGTTCTTCTTTAATAGTTTGCTGGTAGTTCAGTGGTTTTACAAAATTCAGCAGTATTACAGCTATATCGTAGTGACCAGTATTTGTGACAGAGGAAGTAGATAAAACCGTTGACCTGGGTTATGTAACTGGCAAACTTGATCAAATACAGTAGCGAGTCGAGCATGTTTTTTTATTGTGTAACAACTATTGTTTAGCACCATAAAATTGAAGATGTTTTAAACCTTGTGTGCTGTTTCTTCATCTTTTTATTCATATGAGAGTGGTTTATAACTTAGACCTGATATTTACCTTGCATCAGAAAGTTGAAGTGGGTATGACTGCAACCATATGGTTTATGGTTTGGTTTTATGGTGTTTAATGCCACTTTCAACAATATTTCAGTTATATTGTGGTGGTGTTTTATTGGTGGAGGAAACCAGAGAAAACCACCAACCTGCCGCAAGTCACTGACAAGCTTTATCACATAATGTTGTATACCTCGCCCTGAGTGTTATTCAAACTCAAAACATCAGTGATGATAGGCACCGATTGCATTTACTAGATCTACCAATACAACCAATACCTATCACTTATTACTCAATCTTAAAAACAAAGGAGTGAGTGATTGTTGCTTAACTCTAAATGAGCAATTTTTATACGTCCGTCTCAAGATGGGCCGTATTATGTGATTGGGTATGGCGGGCGGGCGTCCACAAAGGTTTCCGCACAATATCTTTAGTTCTGTATATCGGATCTTTACCAAACTTGGCCACATGATTCCCCTGTGGAAGGGGAAGAACCCTATTTATTTTTGGGTTATTAGGTCAAAGGTCACTTACTATAAATATAATTTTTGACAACAGGGTCGTTTCCACATGATAACTTTAGTTCTGTATATTGGATCTTTACCAAACTTGACCACATGATTACCCTGTGGAAGGGAACGAACCCTATTTATTTTGGGGTCATTGGGTCAAAGGTCAAGGTCACCGTTACTATAAATATAATTTTTTACCGTTTGATAATTTATATAGACGGGCGTATTTTGTGATGCACACATTTCTTGTTCAGCTATCACAAGTTGCATTTAATGAAATTATGATGATGTCCACTTTGTACTAGATCAACATGATTAATTGGATCTAGTGCAAGCTCACTGAAACAACCGTCCATGGGTAGACATGGCGCTCCACTAGGACACATCCTGATTCCAACCTAGCCAGTCTTTGCTCATACTTGTGTGCTTAGCTGAGAAGCAACATATACCAATTTTATAGATTTTGGTTTTACCCAACCAGGGTTTGAACCCACGATCTACTGCACTGAAGATGAGCATGCTCACCATAACACCACCAATGTGGTTACCACACTGAAGATGGGCATGCTCACCATTACACCACCAATGTGGTTACCACACTGAAGATGAGCATGCTCACCATTACACCACCAATGTGGTTACCGCACTGAAGATGAGCATGCCCACCATTACACCACCGATGTGGTTACCACACTGAAGATGAGCATGCCCACCATTACACCACCGATGTGGTTACCGCACTGAAGATGAGCATGCCGACCATTACACCACCGATGTGGTTACCGCACTGAAGATGAGCATGCTCACCATTACACCACCAATGTGGTTACCACACTGAAGATGAGCATGCCCACCATTACACCACCGATGTGGTTACCGCACTGAAGATGAGCATGCCCACCATTACACCACCGATGTGGTTACCACACTGAAGATGAGCATGCCCACCATTACACCACCGATGTGGTTACCGCACTGAAGATGAGCATGCCGACCATTACACCACCGATGTGGTTACCGCACTGAAGATGAGCATGCTCACCATTACACCACCAATGTGGTTACCACACTGAAGATGAGCATGCCCACCATTACACCACCGATGTGGTTACCGCACTGAAGATGAGCATGCCCACCATTACACCACCGATGTGGTTACCACACTGAAGATGAGCATGCCCACCATTACACCACCAATGTGGTTACCGCACTGAAGATGAGCATGCTCACCATTACACCACCGATGTGGTTACCGCACTGAAGATGAGCATGCCGACCATTACACCACCGATGTGGTTACCGCACTGAAGATGAGCATGCTCACCATTACACCACCGATGTGGTTACCGCACTGAAGATGAGCATGCCCACCATTACACCACCGATGTGGTTACCACACTGAAGATGAGCATGCTCACCATTACACCACCAATGTGGTTACCGCACTGAAGATGAGCATGCTCACCATTACACCACCGATGTGGTTACCGCACTGAAGATGAGCATGCCCACCATTACACCACTGATGTGGTTACCGCACTGAAGATGAGCATGCTCACCGATGTGGTTACCGCACTGAAGATGAGCATGCTCACCATTACACCACCGATGTGGTTACCGCACTGAAGATGGGCATGCTCACCATTACACCACCAATGTGGTTACCACACTGAAGATGAGCATGCCCACCATTACACCACCGATGTGGTTACCGCACTGAAGATGAGCATGCCGACCATTACACCACCGATGTGGTTACCGCACTGAAGATGAGCATGCTCACCATTACACCACCAATGTGGTTACCACACTGAAGATGAGCATGCCCACCATTACACCACCGATGTGGTTACCGCACTGAAGATGAGCATGCCCACCATTACACCACCGATGTGGTTACCACACTGAAGATGAGCATGCCCACCATTACACCACCGATGTGGTTACCGCACTGAAGATGAGCATGCCGACCATTACACCACCGATGTGGTTACCGCACTGAAGATGAGCATGCTCACCATTACACCACCAATGTGGTTACCACACTGAAGATGAGCATGCCCACCATTACACCACCGATGTGGTTACCGCACTGAAGATGAGCATGCCCACCATTACACCACCGATGTGGTTACCACACTGAAGATGAGCATGCCCACCATTACACCACCAATGTGGTTACCGCACTGAAGATGAGCATGCTCACCATTACACCACCGATGTGGTTACCGCACTGAAGATGAGCATGCCGACCATTACACCACCGATGTGGTTACCGCACTGAAGATGAGCATGCTCACCATTACACCACCGATGTGGTTACCGCACTGAAGATGAGCATGCCCACCATTACACCACCGATGTGGTTACCACACTGAAGATGAGCATGCTCACCATTACACCACCAATGTGGTTACCGCACTGAAGATGAGCATGCTCACCATTACACCACCGATGTGGTTACCGCACTGAAGATGAGCATGCCCACCATTACACCACTGATGTGGTTACCGCACTGAAGATGAGCATGCTCACCGATGTGGTTACCGCACTGAAGATGAGCATGCTCACCATTACACCACCGATGTGGTTACCGCACTGAAGATGGGCATGCTCACCATTACACCACCAATGTGGTTACCACACTGAAGATGAGCATGCCCACCATTACACCACCGATGTGGTTACCGCACTGAAGATGAGCATGCCCACCATTACACCACCGATGTGGTTACCGCACTGAAGATGAGCATGCCCACCATTACACCACCGATGTGGTTACCACACTGAAGATGAGCATGCCCACCATTACACCACCGATGTGGTTACCGCACTGAAGATGAGCATGCTCACCATTACACCACCGATGTGGTTCAAAACAAAGGGCAACAATGACAATAAAACATTTAATTTAATTATATTTTATCAATAAGGGTTTGGCAAGTGAAGTACTCAAAATTATACAAATTAAAATATGAATAATTAATAAAATTATAACAACAATATATATATAATATATAGACTGTAGCTATTGTAACGCTGGTATAAAATGTCACATCATAAAGTTAATGCCTGTAGGTGTACATAAAATCAACAAAGAAACAAATTAAACAACAATCAAGATTGGTTTTTGTACATAACTTTGTAAAGAATCTTTTACAAGTGTTGAATATTAAAACACCCACAGTAATTATCATACATTTTACATTTAACTGAACAACTGCATCAGTTAATGGATTAACTGAACAACAACACCAGTTAGTGGATTAACTGAACAACAGCATCAGTTAATGGATTAACTGAACAACTGCATCAGTTAATGGATTAACTGAACAACAGCATCAGTTAGTGGATTACCTGAACAACAGCATCAGTTAATGGATTAACTGAACAACAGCATCAGTTAATGGATTAACTGAACAACTGCATCAGTTAATGGATTAACTGAACAACAACACCAGTTAGTGGATTAACTGAACAACAGCATCAGTTAATGGATTAACTGAACAACAGCATCAGTTAATGGATTACCTGAACAACAGCATCAGTTAATGGATTAACTGAACAACAACACCAGTTAATGGATTAACTGAACAACAGCATCAGTAAATGGATTAACTGAACAACAACACCAGTTAATGGATTCACTGAACAACAGCATCAGTTAATGGATTAACTGAACAACTGCATCAGTTAATGGATTAACTGAACAACAGCATCAGTTAGTGGATTACCTGAACAACAGCATCAGTTAATGGATTAACTGAACAACAGCATCAGTTAATGGATTAACTGAACAACAACACCAGTTAATGGATTAACTGAACAACTGCATCAGTTAATGGATTACCTGAACAACAGCATCAGTTAATGGATTAACTGAACAACAGCATCAGTTAATGGATTAACTGAACAACAGCATCAGTTAATGGATTAACTGAACAACTGCATCAGTTAATGGATTAACTGAACAACAGCATCAGTTAGTGGATTACCTGAACAACAGCATCAGTTAATGGATTAACTGAACAGTATCAGTTAACAGATTAACTGAACAACAGTATCAGTTAATGGATTAACTGAACAACAGCATCAGTTAATGGATTAAATGAACAGCATCAGTTAATAGATTCACTGAACAACAGCATCAGTTAATGGATTAACTGAACAACTGCATCAGTTAATGGATTAACTGAACAACAGCATCAGTTAGTGGATTACCTGAACAACAGCATCAGTTAATGGATTAACTGAACAACAGCATCAGTTAATGGATTAACTGAACAACAACATCAGTTAATGGATTAACTGAACAGCATCAGTTAATGGATTACCTGAACAGCATCAGTTAATGGATTACCTGAACAACAGCATCAGTTAATGGATTAACTGAACAACAACACCAGTTAATGGATTAACTGAACAACAGCATCAGTTAATGGATTAACTGAACAACAGCATCAGTTAATGGATTAACTGAACAACAGTATCAGTTAATGGATTACCTGAACAACAGCATCAGTTAATGGATTACCTGAACAACAGCATCAGTTAATGGATTACCTGAACAACAGCATCAGTTAATGGATTAACTGAACAACAACACCAGTTAATGGATTAACTGAACAACAGCATCAGTTAATGGATTACCTGAACAACAGCATCAGTTAATGGATTACCTGAACAACAGCATCAGTTAATGGATTAACTGAACAACAACACCAGTTAATGGATTAACTGAACAACAGCATCAGTTAATGGATTAACTGAACAACTGCATCAGTTAATGGATTACCTGAACAACAGCATCAGTTAATGGATTACCTGAACAACAGCATCAGTTAATGGATTAACTGAACAACAGCATCAGTTAATGGATTAACTGAACAACAGCATCAGTTAATGGATTAACTGAACAACTGCATCAGTTAATGGATTAACTGAACAACAGCATCAGTTAGTGGATTACCTGAACAACAGCATCAGTTAATGGATTAACTGAACAACTGCATCAGTTAGTGGATTACCTGAACAACAGCATCAGTTAGTGGATTACCTGAACAACAGCATCAGTTAATGGATTAACTGAACAACAGCATCAGTTAATGGATTACCTGAACAACAGCATCAGTTAATGGATTCACTGAACAACAGCATCAGTTAGTGGATTAACTGAACAACTGCATCAGTTAATGGATTATTTTTTACTCAGATTGAAATACTTGACAACTTTCACTGAGTTTAATGTCGTTAAATATCGGATTTGTAGGTTCATAGAATTGTTTTCAAAACCTTTTATGTACCATGATTTCATTACATATAGATACATGTATACTGATGTTTTAAATGTCTGTCATTTCAGACATTAGAACTGGACAATTATAAAGTAGTATGAATAGGTGTGAATACAAAATAAGATTTGTACTGATATCTTTTGTTTAAAAATATTGTGTACATATAAAATATAAAACAAAGAAATCAATCCATTTTCAATAAGCTCAATGAACTGGCTGTGCAGACGTTCAATGTATTTATTTTGTTTTATTTCTAATAAATAAAACAGGTCTTTCTAATGATATAAGTTAACTATTTTATAGATAATGTATTAACTACATGTATTTACTTTGTATATAATGACATGCATAGCTTGTAGCAGTTGATGGATTCTTTTAGACATATAAACATAAAGGTTTTATTGGATAAATGAATGATTGAACATATTTGGATAAAATGGTTATACCACAAAATACAATAATAACAATTTATACAGTAATATATTAACAATAAATTTGTAAGAACCTTAAAATATCTATTATACATACATACATGTAGTGAAACCTGTCTAAACTGATCAACCTGTGTAAAATGACCATCTAATTGTTACATATTTTACCTGGCTATTATGAACTAAAAACGTATATTTAGACAGGTTTCAATATTTACAACAAAATATAAACAAAACATAACAATACACCTAGTGTTAGGATAAAATGTCACTTCTTTGGTTAAATGTACACACTAGTACACAGTATCATAGAACTACCATTGAACTAAAGACAATATTTGTTTATAACATGTTACCACCACTAATGAATTACAAAATAATAGAAACAAGGGCAACGCAAAGCGTGGCGTATCCCCTCGCCTAAAAATTAGACCTTGTGACCTTGACCTTTGACCTTGAAAATCAATAGGGTTCCAGATTCTCTTAAGGTCTAAGTATGTACCAAGTTTGGTCAAAATCCATTGAAGGATGTTGATTCTAGAGTGTTCACAAGGATGTTACGTAGTAAAAATTTGACCCGGTGGCATTGACCTTTAACCTATGACCTTGAAAATCAATAGGGTTCCAGATTCTCTTAAAGACTAAATATGTACCATTGAAGGATGTTGATTCTAGAGTGTTCACAAGGATGTTACGGAAGGACGGACAGAAGGAAGGACAGACGGTAGCGTTACTATATCCCTTTGCAACTTCGTTGGCGAGGGGATAATAATAGAAAATAGTAACCCTTGTTAACTAATAAATATACCTCTACAAAAGATCACTGTAACTACGTACCTCAAGTCATACTGGTGAGTCACTAATTATAACATTATATTTCATGGGGGAATTTGCACCCAAAAAAACTTGCATTGTTTTGTTCATTTCATTTTCCTAGAATTTAACAAATATAAAAAATGCAATATCTGAATAACAACAATAGCACCATGTATACCTATGTAAGATTTAAATCAACACCATGTATACCTATGTAAGATTTAAATCAACACCATGTATACCAATGTAAGATTTAAATCAACACCATGTATACCATTGTAAGATTTAACATTGTTCCATGTTTCATGCTGGCTGAAGGAAATACATGTACAACGAATTAACATAACAATATAATTTATAACATATACATTTTGTTTCTTTTTAATTTATTTTATGTACAGTAGTTGTGATATGAACTTCTTACAAGCAGTTTCTAACATTATTACAATAATATATTAAATATTATATAATAATAATTTGTATTAGATAAAATACAACCTAGAAGTGATGCCCCCATCTGTTCATCAAATCTCAACACACTTGACACTCAACCCCTTCATACAGTATACCAAGTAAAGGGAAGTAACTTCATAATGATTCTATGTGAAAATTATATAAGGGAAGTAACCTCATAATTATTCATCGCTAAAATTATATAAGGGAAGTAACCTCGTAATTATTCTATGTGAAAATTATATATGGGAAGTAACCTCGTAATGATTCATTGTTAAAATTATATAAGGGAAGTAACCTCGTAATGATTCCTGATAAGGATTATATAAAGGAAGTAACTTGTTATAATTCCTGATAACGATTATACATGTATAAGGAAAGTAACTTGTAATAATTCCTGATAAGGAACTGTAGCAGTGAAGGTGAACTCGGCAGAAGCAATCAATTGTTAAGTTGGAAGCAGTGATACCCTCATCTATTCCAATACTTATTAAATACATATTAAATATGAAGATTATAAAAATATCAATAAACGAAATGATAAAAAAAAATGTACCAATAAACAAACTGATGTAAACAACCTTCACCTTCATAATTATTTTGTCTTTTATTAGTTAAGACAATTTTAGGGATATTGCCGGTGATTTTCAGTCATTTTTTTGCATTGAAACAATAGTTAAGCATTGAAAAGAAAAGAAAAAAAATACAAGCATTGTGATGTGTATCAACTGAATATCATACTATTATCACTAATTCAGTATAAACTTTATAGTTATTGAACAAGATGATGTAAATTTGAAAATTCTCTGCAAGCGAATGTTAAAATAGAAAGGGGTACAGAAAGGGGTTATTTGTTTATTTCTCTAGATCTAAAAACCCTAAGAATATTGTTTCACTCTTATCAATGGTCCTGTTGGTGCACTATGTTCATCCTTCTTCTATTATATCTTGATAAAACTTCTAGGTAGGATTTTCTCTAATCTCCAGAATTCGTTAAGATTCTTGTGAGAGCTATAGAGCATTGTTTTCATCGGTCACCATAGATTTAATACTTTTAAGAGTGAATTAAAAGTTACTTGGACCTTAAGATATAAATAACTAATAGCATCATTTATGGCATAATTTAACTATTGACTGAAAACAAGCAGTTGAATCATGTTGATGAAAATGAAACTAGGGAGTCTGAAAAACTCTGAATGGAGTATATAAACAACTATGATTAAAAAGTAGAATAACAACCAGATTATAAATATTTTTAGAAATGTGATGAAACAAGTCTGTGAAATATTACTGAAGATCAATTAAATAAGACACCATTGAAATGTCATTCATGAATGTTCAAATCAAACTCGAGGTCCTGATCTATCCCTTGTTTCAGTCTTCCGAAGCTGTACACCTGAAAACTTAGGGTTTTTCTTGTATCTGTAATGAAAACAGTTCATGTCATGATTATATTTCATTATATCATACAGATTAAATAAATGAGGAGAAAAAAACTGGAGAAATACTTAACATTTAACTCAAGACTTGTGATATCAACAAGCTATTATTGAACAACAAGCTATTATTGAACAACAAGCTATTATTGAACAACAAACTATTATTGAACAACAAACTATTATTGAACAACAAGCTATTATTGAACAACAAGCTATTATTGAACAACAAGCTATTATTGAACAACAAACTATTATTGAACAACAAACTATTATTGAACAACAAACTATTATTGAACAACAAACTATTATTGAACAACAAGCTATTATTGAACAACAAGCTATTATTGAACAACAAGCTATTATTGAACAACAAGCTATTATTGAACAACAAACTATTATTGAACAACAAACTATTATTGAACAACAAACTATTATTGAACAACAAACTATTATTGAACAACAAACTATTATTGAACCACAAGCTATTATTGAACCACAAGCTATTATTGAACCACAAGCTATTATTGAACCACAAACTATTATTGAACAACAAACTATTATTGAACAACAAACTATTATTGAACAACAAGCTATTATTGAACAACAAGCTATTATTGAACAACAAGCTATTATTGAACAACAAACTATTATTGAACAACAAACTATTATTGAACAACAAACTATTATTGAACAACAAGCTATTATTGAACAACAAACTATTATTGAACAACAAACTATTATTGAACAACAAACTATTATTGAACAACAAACTATTATTGAACAACAAGCTATTATTGAACAACAAACTATTATTGAACAACAAGCTATTATTGAACAACAAACTATTATTGAACAACAAACTATTATTGAACAACAAACTAATGCAGTGAAACCTATCTAAACCTCCTGGTGACCTACTTTCGTGTTCGGCATAGACAGATATTCAGTTTATAAAGGTAAAAGTAAAGATTTCCTACATTGGGGTTTCATTCAAAGTTCAGTTAATAGAGGATTCAGGTTTATTCAGGGTTCGCTTTAGACATGTTTTACTGTATATGCATAATAGAAAATAAAGTTTGTCTGACAAATAATGACCTTAATGCAATTTTGTATGCAAGAAGTATTTCTAGCCAAGAAATTTACAAAAATGTAAATATAAAATTTCCATTCACCACTCTAGCAGTTATCCAGAATTATAGGAGATAGTAGACAAAATGGTGGTAGTCTGTTTGGAGAGATAAGTAAGTAAATAATAGTTAACCACAACCACACGGCTTCCTGTCACCATGTGTTAGTACAGATATAGCATGCTATATTTTGACCCTAGGTATATAAGTTTGTAGCCTAGCAGTTCTGGGAACTATTCGGTACATATCTGGACATTGATGAAAGCTGGAGTAACTATAATATTTAAGTTAATTAACAAGACCTTGTGTTAATTATATGTATGTATGGTATAGGTAGATGTATGTTATATATTTGTTGGTAGGCTAACATGGAGTATTTTACATTCATTAATAAATAGAAGATATGCATTCATAATGGTGATAAAAATATATCTCAAATATTTGTAGACTATCAAATCGTGTATTTATACAAACTGCCGAACCATAGCTCCTAACGGTCTTTTTCCTTTTAGACTATGGATTGCAGTTCCGCACCTACTATTTATACACTGTACCTACTCAAATAACTCAGCACCATCTATCCACTAACTCAGGAGGGATCAGAGTGGAACACTATGACTATTAGAGATAAATTTATGTGTTCAATCAGTATTATCAATAATCAGAATTCATACAAGTAAAAGTTGTTTTACACTGAGATCATGTATAAGTTTAGTCTAGGACAGTATGCTACATCCTGACTTTAATATTGTTTCACACATAAAATAACTATTACAGGGTGATGTTTTGATTAATGTTACTTTTCTCTGTCTTCTTCTGTGCTGTAGTCGGCAGCCGGAGGAGTCGGAGGAGACATCTTTGGTGGCCCAGTTTGTGGAATAGGAGGAGGTGGTGCTGGTGGTGGCTGGCTCTGCTGTTGACGACTTGTGTAACTCCCTCCATTCTGAGAATTGACAGAAGTTTTAGACTGAGCCCCAGGTAAGGGAGGTGCTGGTGGGGCTGGTGGAATGGGGGGTGCAGGGGGAATAGCAGAATTAGATGATGATGATCGGAAACTAGGTTTCCTGCTCAAGGCTGGTGTAGATGGATTACGATTGGCTGAGAATATGGTAGCAAGAGAAGTAGTAAAGTTAGCAGGTGAGGAGGTAGTGGTAGGTGGGGGAGGGGGAGGAGGAGGAGGTGAGGGTGCAGAGGAGTGTCCTATGTTATTGCCTCCTTGCTGTAACTACAAATAAAGAATAATCTATCCTAAACATGCATGTCATACACCAGTCATTATATATCAAATCATACACCAGTCGTTACAAGTCAAATGTTTTCTTATAGAGTTAACAGAAACTAGCCATTGTTTGTTTTTATAAATGAAATAAACGTTTTATTTAGAGTAGATACAGATTAAAAATTATCACACAAGCTCTATAATATTTATTTTCCAGACATAGAACATAGTTCATCAAGTTCTTTGTTTTACTTTAGCATTAAATAATTTGACATTTATCATGTAATATTCACTATAAATTAGATTTTTATTTCATGTTTTTCAAATAGTTACATAATAAGATTTTTGATATTAGTTATATTACTGATTTTGTAGAAAACAACAATTATTTATGATATATATATATTTACAGTGTAACAACACTCATTAAGTAAAGAGGTAGGAACAGGATCAGAACTTTAAATTAATTGACTTTTTTTTCAGGAAAATATAATGTATACGTACAACACTGAATACCTTGTTAAGAATAACCATTATATAAACTCATGCAGATTATACAGGAAAACCCACAAAGCTTTGTTAACTCCAACAATACTACTACATATATATAACCAACAGATCTGAGCATGCTCAGGTCTACCTGAGAAAGAGGCGGTAAGGTCTGGTGGTAGGAATAATCAGGACGACGGATATCTGCAGGTTGCCGAGGTAACGAGAAATAACCAGGATGTACTGGTACATAATCAACCCAATCACTATAAGGCTAAAAAATAGAATCTAGTGTGATATGATAATGTAGATTTTGTAGTCATGAGTCAGTTAGAGGTGTACTTATATAAGACTGATATGACTATTTCAGCCAAAATATGTCAATGCAATATTCAAATAGGGTTGTCAATTGTGTCAATTTGTTTCAAAATTAATACAACGATATGGACTATTTGTTTTAATATAAATACAAAGATATGGACTATTTGTTTCAATTTAAATACAAAGATATGGACTATTTGTTTCAATTTAAATACAAAGATATGGACTATTTGTTTCAATATAAATACAAAGATATGGACTATTTGTTGCAATTTAAATACAAAGATATAGACTATTTGTTGCAATTTAAATACAAATATATGGACTGTTTCAATTTTGATATAGAGATATGAACTATTTGTTTTGGGTACCTAAACTCTCAACAAAGTTTTCAAATAATTTGCAGTGGATTTGGATAAATGTAAGTTTTATATTTGAATTAAAAAATAAAACATTGTATAGGATCTGAATCATGAAATATTAACAAAAGAGAAAATTAAAAATACAGGTATTTCTGGAATTATGAAAATTCTGAAAGACATCAAGAATTAATGATTTAATTTATTATCACTGAAGTATTACACAATTTGTTGTTGCATGTAATTAATTACTTTTGATTAAAATATTTAATTTGAAATATTTCAGATGAAAATAGCCCAATCTTTCTACCGACATGTAAAAGGATAGATTATGTTAGCTAAAGAATATATATACAAGCTGAGGTGCATAGAAATGTGATATTTTGACTGAATATGCACATGTTAAAGATATAAAAATAATCAAATTTTATTTGAACAGTATTTTCAATTGTTGATGAAAATATACATGTACAGTAGGAACTTCATTAGAAGTGGAAATGGATGAGTTTTATTCTAATTATCAGAATACATGTATGTGATTTATCACAGTTAAATAAAGCTAGCAATGACTATATATAGACAATAATTTAACTTCAAGCTATAGACAATATTTTAACTTCAAGTTATAGACAATATTTTAAGTTCAAGTTATAGACAATATTTTAACTTTCAAGTTATTGACAATATTTTAACTTCAAGTTATAGACAATAACTTCAGACATATTTGACTCTATCAAAACCTTTAACCTAAAGAGTTCAAAATTAATATCAAATTCCAAGCTAAAGTAAATTTCAGAAGTTAAACAAAATAAAGTAGGCGTAAATGATGAATAAACAAAAATAAAACAAAATCCCAGTAAAATTCATGCATAAAAATACATAAAATACACACCTGATTAGTGCTGTTAACTAGTCTGAGATTTGATCCCTCATACATAGATTTAGGTCGACTTGTTCTGCCAGGCACATCATCCAGGTAAAAATCAGCATGTTCTGATAAAGATCTACTGTCTAAAAGGTCACCCATACTTTTAACTCGACCATTCATTCTGAAATGATTCAAATCATAACTGTTTAACAGTTGATCTTATTTCTAACTGTCATACTGAAATGATTTTAACTAATAAATATCCACTGAAAATTACCTCCCTTTACAGAATTTTTGTTTTCCTATTTTCTTCAAATTGTGTAATGTAGTATTAAAATATTCCATTGGAAATATTTCAAATGATTAAAACTAGGCGACTTTTTCTCAGTTTTACAATATCTATTGGAAAATACTGTCACTTGATTGGCTGGTTACAGTTATCCAATAGTTACAGAAGACTACCTGACATCAGGATGACTTTTTCTAACTTTGACCTATTCCATAACCAATTTTATAGACTGAATTGATGTTTTTGCAAAACGGTAAAGTTGGTTGAGCAATTGTAAAATTGGAATAGGCTATAGCAGATTTGTCAGAGCAAAACTGGTCAGTTAATAAATATTCATAAAACAATTTTAACTGATAAATATTTACTCTCCAACAGGTGTCTTAATTCTAACAATCATTGTAAAACGATTTTAAATATCCACTGTCCAAAATGATTTTAATCTGAGGAAGGTGTGTTTATGATAAACATACAAGGTCTGTACCCCTGCGTGTGTATTAGAAGGACAGTTTAAATATCCATTAGTAAGATAATAAAATAACATAAACGGACATAAATTATACAATAAAGGCCAAATGAGTTTATTGTTACTGGTACTTACACTGGTGGTGGTTCTCTTGGAGGAGATACACTCGGCTCTGTGAAGGAAAGTGGAAACCAACCAAACCTGCGATATTAAATATTTAATATCATTAAATCCATGTGAATGACTAATGATTTTTCTATATACAACACAGTGGAATAATAACTAGTGTGTCTCTCTTTAGCTCAAATTATTTTTATCATCAACATCTAATATTAATCTTATTTTATTGATGATACAATCAGTATATTTTAATATTTTCTGATTGGCTTATTTAGTAGAGTCTGACCTTTATGTACCAACACTAGCTTTCCAGATGTTTAACCTTATTAATTACCTCTCTATATGCATAATTTATACTTCAAATATTAATAAGAAGGGTTTGATGATACCAAAGGGGTAAACAGAATCCATAAATCAAAAGAGATCAGACAACACATTGTCCAAAAGATAAACGACAAAAGGACAAATAACAATCTACAAAGCATACACATAAAACTAAAGATCAAGTAACACAAATCCCACTAAAATCCAGGTGTGAACTCAGGTGTTCCAGAAGGGTAAGCAGTTCCTGCTCCACTAGTGGCACCCATTGTGTTAATCTAGTTACAAACATTTTTGGGAAAATATCATTACCTTATTCTAATTATCCCCCTTACACACCCTGTCTCGATAATGTTTTCATCCTATCCCAATTATCTCCCTTTAAAATTTCTGTTCAGATAATGTTGTTACACTATTCTAATTATCTTCCTTATACTTACTATATATATATATATAATGTTGTTACACTATTATAATTATCTTCCTTATACTTACTATATATATATATATAATGTTGTTACACTATTATAATTATCTCCCTTTAAACTTACTGTATATATAATGTTGTTACACTGTTCTAGTTATCTCCCTTATACTTACTGTCCACTACGAGTATTCAGACAACACTATTCTGGTTATCTCCCTTATACTTACTGTCCACTACGAGTATTCAGACAACACTACTCTAATTATCTCCCTTATACTTACTGTCCACTACAAGTATTCAGACAACACTACTCTAATTATCTCCCTTATACTTACTGTCCACTACGAGTATTCAGACCATATTGCCAGCCGTCTGCTTGATCACCTATCACATTGAGTAGATCTCCTTCTGTAAAACTTAACTTTTGATCTCCCTCTCCTACATGACTATAAATAGCTCGGACCTGAATGCCACCAGGGGCAGCTGCTGGAGGAACACTTATCCCACGTGAATGTGGCATCGTCTTAGCTGAAAAAATATTGAACAATAATTTGGTTTAGGCATAGTTCAATTAAATCAAAAGCGTTTAAGGCAAGAAATTATACCTCAGAGATATTGTTCAAGGTATAAAGTAAAACATATATTAGGATTTTAAAAAAGGAAATGTTGACTAAAAGTCTATTTTAACCATAATTTCCAGACAAAGATTCAGATAAACTATACACAAAGAAAAAAGTTAAGCACCCCCTGATATATTAAAACATAATAAGCTACACTAAGTTTAGATTCTAATATTTATATTGATTATAGCAAGAACAATGTTCTATTAAAAAGATGTGCTCACACAGGTGTGACCATTATGTCTAATATCGACACGCATTACTCAAAATTCAGTATGATCATGATTCGAATTTGGGTATTTAAGTCCGGTGTTTTAAAAAATGTATTCATTCTCAGTAAGCATGGTACGAATGTGAATATCAGAAGCACAAAGATGGCAAATAATCGGCATGCATACAACAGGGATGTCCTTCAAAGCTATTGGATGTCAGATGGGCTACCACTATACTGTAGTCAGTCGACTGGTGAGAAAACACACACAAACCAACAATGTGAAAGACTTGCCAAGATCCGGCAGACCACGGGTAACATCTGATCATGACGACAGGACATTGCAGCATTTGATTAGACGGATGCCATTCGCACCCAGTCCCGTACTCAAACAACACTGGCTGCCCAATAGATGTCTGTCAACAAGAACAGTTAGAAACCATCTGAAATCAGCGGGACTTAAGTCAAGGAGAATCATTAAACGTCCACTGTTGGTAAACCGACATCGACGAACACGTTTGGCATGGTGTTTAGCACGATGTGCTTGGAATTTAAGGACATGACGCAAGATCGATCCATTGGTCAGACGAGAGTCGGTTTCTGCTTCATGTAACCGACGGCCGATGAGGGTTTGGAGACACAAAAATACAGCCTATACCCCAAGGAACATCCAGCCAACTGTCCCTTATGGTGAAGGCTCAGTAATGGTTTGGGGGTGTATCTCTCATGACTGCAAGCTGGATTTAGTCACCATACAAGGCAACCTAACTGGTGATCAGTACATCAGAGACGTCTTGCAACCAATTGTTGTCCCCCATTTCGACAACCACCCACTAGCTACAAGGCCTGTGTATATGGATGACAACGCCAGGCCTCATCGTTCAAGAGCAGTAACCGCCTACCTCCAAAGCAAAGCCGTGACTTCTGTTCCTTGGCCAGCCATGAGCCCAGATTTGAATCCCATAGAGCATATTTGGGACATGTTAGGTCGTCGTATACAGGCTCGGGAACCTCCTGTGCAAAACATTCGTCAGTTGGAAGCAGCATTGCATCGGGACATCCGACGTCTAACTGGAGGGATGAAATGCAGGGTTGAGGCCGTCATCCAAGCACGTGAGGGTTACACCCAGTACTGAACTTTGAACAATAGATGTCGTCAAGTGATTCATAAGTGACGTTTTGAAAGTGAAATGACAATCTTATCGTGCTTTTTGAACTGTGAAGGTCAATACTTAAAATGGACATGTTTTACTGCAAAAACTGGTCTTGTGATATTGTGATTAAATATTCATTAAATTCACATTTTTCTTGATCTTTTTTGTGGTTACTTACAGCCAATGTAATGTCCTAACAGGTCACCATTACGTTCTTGAGAATATCTGGTCAGTAATCTCGTGATACTTGTCGTATCATTTGTCATTTCAAAAAAACATGGGCGTGCTTAACTCATTTTCAGCAAACATCTCAGATATATCTCGACTACCAGACTTCATGAGACAAGAAAGACCGAACAGATATAATGAATGGACTGGTGAAACACCTGTTCATGGGTAGGTGTCTGACTGACTGGTGAAACACCTATCCATGGGTAGGTGTCTGACTGACTGGTGAAACACCTGTCCATGGGTAGGTGTCTGACTGACTGGTGAAACATCTGTCCATGGGTAGGTGTCTGACTGACTGGTGAAACATCTGTCCATGGGTAGGTGTCTGACTGACTGGTGAAACACCTGTCCATGGGTAGGTGTCTGACTGACTGGTGAAACACCTGTCCATGGGTAGGTGTCTGACTGACTGGTGAAACACCTGTCCATGGGTAGGTGTCTGACTGACTGGTGAAACACCTGTCCATGGGTAGGTGTCTGACTGACTGGTGAAACACCTGTACATGGGTAGGTGTCTGACTGACTGGTGAAACACCTGTCCATGGGTGGGTGTCTGACTGACTGGTGAAACACCTGTCCATGGGTAGGTGTCTGACTGACTGGTGAAACACCTGTCCATGGGTAGGTGTCTGGCTGACTGGTGAAACACCTGTCCATGGGTAGGTGTCTGACTGACTGGTGAAACACCTGTCCATGGGTAGGTGTCTGACTGACTGGTGAAACATCTGTCCATGGGTAGGTGTCTGACTGACTGGTGAAACACCTGTCCATGGGTAGGTGTCTGACTGAGTGGTGAAACACCTGTCCATGGGTAGGTGTCTGGAAACATTAACACTTGATGTGGGAGAACACATGTTAGAAGTAAACAATGTTAGCCACTTGTGTACCATGTTGTTTTGAAGAGAACAATTTTGAAATATTACCACCAAAATTTCCTGTATAAAATCCTTCAGGACTAGCATATTCTGATATTGGTCTTCGATGTACATCATGAGCACTGTTAGATCTTCTGTATGGACTCCCTAGAGATCTGGTATCACCTGGAAGGTGACCGTTCCCCCAGTATATACCATCGTTATCATTGTCCTCCTGAAATGTAAACAGTCAAGGACTTCAGTCATGGTCATATTTAACATGGCAAAGACATAAGGTTGATGTTTACCCCATTCAAGATAAACAATTATATATTTGTCACTTGTAAAGTTGGAAAAGGTTGATATTTGTTATCCACTGTGGAGAAATCCTTATAGCTTTTGTTAATTATTAATATTCTTGATTTATCATAAAAGTGTTATAAATAACTTTTAGAATACATTATTTATAGTTTTAAAACCTCGTTAGAGCTTATGTTGTTGTTAATATATGTACCGACTTTCTTAAATAAATATTATTTGATTTGACTTTGAGGTCAATTACCTTGAACTGATACAGAAGTCGTTCAGCTTCAGGAGGAAGTATCTGCGGTCGAGAGGATAGTTGTCGCCACTGTGGTAGTCCTGCTAATAATATATCTGCAGACTGTAAATAAAAAACATTTCACTATGATTGGTTTGGTTTTATGGTGTTTAACGCCACTTTCAATAATATTTCAGTTATATCATGGTCGTCAGTTTTATGGGTGGAGAAAACAGTAGTACCCGGAGAAAACCACTGACTTGCCGCAAGTCACTGACAAACTTTTTCACATAATGTTATACACCTCACCCTCAAGATTTGAACTCACAACATCAGTGGTGATAGTCACTGATTGCATAACTAGTTGTAAATCTAACTATCATACGATCACAGTATTTCACTTTGAGGGGAGGTGTGAGCCCATAAAAATAGTTTAATCCCATTACATTTTATTTAAGTGCCTGTACCAAGCCAGGAAAGTGAGAAGTCATGTATTTGTGTGTTAAGAGGTATCAAGCCAGGAAAGTGAGCAGTCATGTATTTGTGTGTTAAGGGGTATCAAGCCAGGAAAGTGAGAAGTCATGTATTTGTGTGTTAAGGGGTATCAAGCCAGGAAAGTGAGAAGTCATGTATTTGTGTGTTAAGGGGTACCAAGCCAGGAAAGAGAGCAGTCATGTATATGTGTGTTAAGGGGTATCAAGCCAGGAAAGTGAGCAGTCATGTATTTGTGTGTTAAGAGGTATCAAGCCAGGAAAGTGAGCAGTCATGTATTTGTGTGTTAAGGGGTATCAAGCCAGGAAAGTGAGAAGTCATGTATTTGTGTGTTAAGGGGTATCAAGCCAGGAAAGTGAGCAGTCATGTATTTGTGTGTTAAGGGGTATCAAGCCAGGAAAGTGAGCAGTCATGTAGTTGTGTGTTAGGGGTATCAAGCCAGGAAAGTGAGCAGTCATGTATTTGTGTGTTAAGGGGTATCAAGCCAGGAAAGTGAGCAGTCATGTATTTGTGTGTTAAGGGGTACCAAGCCAGGAAAGAGAGCAGTCATGTATATGTGTGTTAAGGGGTATCAAGCCAGGAAAGTGAGCAGTCATGTATTTGTGTGTTAAGAGGTATCAAGCCAGGAAAGTGAGCAGTCATGTAGTTGTGTGTTAGGGGTATCAAGCCAGGAAAGTGAGCAGTCATGTATTTGTGTGTTAAGGGGTATCAAGCCAGGAAAGTGAGCAGTCATGTATTTGTGTGTTAAGGGGTACCAAGCCAGGAAAGAGAGCAGTCATGTATATGTGTGTTAAGGGGTATCTAGCCAGGAAAGTGAGCAGTCATGTAGTTGTGTGTTAGGGGTATCAAGCCAGGAAAGTGAGCAGTCATGTATTTGTGTGTTAAGGGGTACCAAGCCAGGAAAGTGAGCAGTCATGTATTTGTGTGCTTAGGTGTCAAACCTATAATTCACCAATCAGAGCTTAGAGCATATACAAAAGTTGTCCCTTTTAAAAAAAATAGTTCCTTTCGTTTTGTTGTATTGTGACAAATACTGAATGGAATGGAATAATTAAAATTGATAATTGAAGTTAAATATATAAGGATTATTTTGAGCCCAAATATGATGTATTTAGTTGTATTTTAATACCTCTATGGAAGATTTGATGCATGACTTATAATATTGAATTTCCCGGGGATGACCAAGCTATTTTTAGAGTAGGTGTTTTCCATAGCCTGGCATTTCACTGCAAGACTTTAAACATCCCCTGATATTTTCACAGAATGTAGAGGAATCGTGTACGTTTCAGAAAATATATAGTCTTAGAAAGGTTAAACTTGAGATAAAATAGCCAGGCAGGCTCGAAAAAACACAAATTTAGTAGAAAATGTTAAAGAAATTAATTATAGGTTTCACACCTTAAGGGGTATCGATTTTGCCTCTTTCTACCATTTTATTTTAGATTTTGGAGTCATTCTGACCATGTGGTATTTTCCATTTTATTAACTTCTGCCATGACAGATATTTAACACGTACCTGTTTATGATGATTGCCATATAAATTAGTTACTGTACTGAGTCTGTCTAACAAAAAACAATGGCACTTTCTATCTTCAAGCAATGCCTGTAAGAAACAGAAATGGTAAATTATTAGGACAGGAGTTTGTGATATTGCTCTTACTGTTATTAACTAAATTGTAAATTAAAGTTTCATTCTTCTGCAAATTTATGATTTAAAAGAATACTATTGTAGCCTCTCTCTTATAAGGCTATCATTTTTGTAATGAAGAACATTTCTGGGTTGGGGGAAAATACCTATCAATATATTTTTTTTCAATTGACTTATTTTTTATTTCAATTAAAATTCTGTATAAATTTAAAAACTGCACTTGAATGTTTTATCAGTGATTACTAATATTTATTTTGGTGTGTTGATCAATATTTATTTTGGTGTGTTGATCAATATTTATTTTGGTGTGTTGATCAATATTTATTTTGGTGTGTTGATCAATATTTATTTTGGTGTGTTGATCAATATTTATTTTGGTGTGTTGATCAATATTTGTTTTGGTGTGTTGATCAATATTTATTTTGGTGTGTTGATCAATATTTGTTTTGTTTATCATTAAGAGATAGGATATCAATGAAATGACAACAAATTAGTTATTGATAAATAAACAAAACAAACTTCAAATTATACAATACAAATGTATTTACCAGTTTTATACAATATTTACCAGTTTTATACAATATTTACCAGTTTTATACGATATTTACCAGTTTTATACAATATTTACCAGTTTTATACAATATTTTCCAATTTTATACAATATTTATCAGTTTTTATACAATATTAACCAGTTTGATACGATATTTACCAGTTTTATACGCTATTTACCAGTTTTATACAATATTTTCCAGTTTTATACAATATTTACCAGTTTTAAACCTTGTACTCTGTATTCGTGTAGTCTCTCATGACATCGTTCTAATGCTTTAATATACTGAAACAAAACATGTGTATAATATATTTGGTTTGGTAACAAAGTATTAACAACATAGCTTCTTGTATTTCACATCTTGAGACATTATTAATAGCATTGTAGATTGTTAGAAATAAATGATATGGATGTAAATGAACATATATGATATATTAGAAGTATAAGTTATAGGAGTATTATTTATGATCTTCTTACACAGTTAACATGAGGTCTACAATGGTCAGAGTGAGACAATCACTAGCCTGCCAACAGAATATGGGGATTACAGGTGTTTTGATAAAAACAGAAAATGACCATGCCAGATACATTCCATTTGTTGTAATCACAATCTGGTTCTTTCTTCATTCATGACTTATCACAGAGGTTTGTAACAAGAGTAACACATCTGTCTGGTTCTTTCTTCATTCATGACTTATCACAGAGGTTTGTAACAAGAGTAACACATCTGTCTGGTTCTTTCTTCATTCATGACTTATCACAGAGGTTTGTAACAAGAGTAACACATCTGTCTGGTTCTTTCTTCATTCATGACTTATTGCAGAGGTTTGTAATAAGAGTAACACATCTGTCTGGTTCTTTCTTCATTCATGACTTATCGCAGAGGTTTGCAACAAGAGTAACACATCTGTCTGGTTCTTTCTTCATTCATGACTTATTGCAGAGGTTTGTAATAAGAGTAACACATCTGTCTGGTTCTTTCTTCATTCATGACTTATCGCAGAGGTTTGCAACAAGAGTAACACATCTGTCTGGTTCTTTCTTCATTCATGACTTATCACAGAGGTTTGTAACAAGAGTAACACATCTGTCTGGTTCTTTCTTCATTCATGACTTATCACAGAGGTTTGTAACAAGAGTAACACATCTGTCTGGTTCTTTCTTCATTCATGACTTATCACAGAGGTTTGTAACAAGAGTAACACATCTGTCTGGTTCTTTCTTCATTCATGACTTATCACAGAGGTTTGTAACAAGAGTAACACATCTGTCTGGTTCTTTCTTCATTCATGACTTATCACAGAGGTTTGTAACAAGAGTAACACATCTGTCTGGTTCTTTCTTCATTCATGACTTATCGCAGAGGTTTGTAACAAGAGTAACACATCTGTCTGGTTCTTTCTTCATTCATGACTTATCCCAGAGGTTTGTAACAAGAGTAACACATCTGTCTGGTTCTTTCTTCATTCATGACTTATCACAGAGGTTTGTAACAAGAGTAACACATCTGTCTGGTTCTTTCTTCATTCATGACTTATTGCAGAGGTTTGTAATAAGAGTAACACATCTGTCTGGTTCTTTCTTCATTCATGACTTATCGCAGAGGTTTGTAACAAGAGTAACACATCTGTCTGGTTCTTTCTTCATTCATGACTTATCACAGAGGTTTGTAACAAGAGTAACACATCTGTCTGGTTCTTTCTTCATTCATGACTTATCACAGAGGTTTGTAACAAGAGTAACACATCTGTCTGGTTCTTTCTTCATTCATGACTTATCACAGAGGTTTGTAACAAGAGTATCACATCTGTCTGGTTCTTTCTTCATTCATGACTTATCACAGAGGTTTGTAACAAGAGTAACACATCTGTCTGGTTCTTTCTTCATTCATGACTTATCACAGAGGTTTGTAACAAGAGTAACACATCTGTCTGGTTCTTTCTTCATTCATGACTTATCACAGAGGTTTGTAACAAGAGTAACACATCTGTCTGGTTCTTTCTTCATTCATGACTTATCACAGAGGTTTGTAACAAGAGTATCACATCTGTCTGGTTCTTTCTTCATTCATGACTTATCACAGAGGTTTGTAACAAGAGTAACACATCTGTCTGGTTCTTTCTTCATTCATGACTTATCACAGAGGTTTGTAACAAGAGTAACACATTTGTCTGGTTCTTTCTTCATTCATGACTTATCACAGAGGTTTGTAACAAGAGTAACACGTCTGTCTGGTTCTTTCTTCATTCATGACTTATCACAGAGGTTTGTAACAAGAGTAACACATCTGCTGCCAAAAGTGGAGTAGGAAATACCTACTGATTTGGAACACCTGACTTCACCCTCATTTATTAATGGGAATCGTGCTGCTTAATGTTTAGTTTTACAATGTACAATGGTGTTGATCATTGTTTGTCCTTCTGTTCTTTTGACCATTGCATTGTTGGTCCTTCTTCAAACTATAGCTTCTGATTACCAATTTGGTATATTTAATAAACTTCTCCTAATGACACTACATTTTACCTGTAGACTTACCTGGCCTTCTTTCTGACACTACATTTTAGCTGTAGACTTACCTGGCCTTCTTTCTGACACTACATTTTACCTGTAGACTTACCTGGCCTTCTTGCTGACACTACATTTTACCTGTAGACTTCCCTGGCCTTCTTTCTTACACTACATTTTACCTGTAGACTTACCTGGCCTTCTTTCTGACACTACATTTTACCTGTAGACTTACCTGGCCTTCTTTCTGACACTACATTTTACCTGTAGACTTACCTGGCCTTCTTTCTGACACTACATTTTACCTGTAGACTTACCTGGCCTTCTTTCTGACACTACATTTTACCTGTAGACTTACCTGGCCTTCTTTCTGACACTATATTTTACCTGTAGACTTACCTGGCCTTCTTTCTGACACTATATTTTACCTGTAGACTTACCTGGCCTTCTTTCTGACACTACATTTTACCTGTAGACTTACCTGGCCTTCTTTCTGACACTACATTTTACCTGTAGACTTACCTGGCCTTCTTTCTGACACTACATTTTACCTATAGACTTGCCTGGCCTTCTTTCTGACACTACATTTTACCTGTAGACTTACCTGGCCTTCTTTCTGACACTACATTTTACCTGTAGACTTACCGGCCTTCTTTCTGACACTACATTTTACCTGTAGATTTACCTGGCCTTCTTTCTGACACTACATTTTACCTGTAGACTTACCTGGCCTTCTTTTTGACACTACATTTTACCTGCAGACTTACCTGGCCTTCTTTCTGGTCATCATAGACCACTTTGTTCTTTGTTTTTTTCCTGAATCTTTTCAGGCTATCGTTAGCTTTGATGTAAGGACTAATTACAGCTTTGTGTCCTTGAGTATATTTTCTGTGTTGTGCCTGTGAACAGAACATTATATCTAACATAGAAGCTTAACCTCAAGTATATTTTCTAACATTTTGCATGTGAACACAAATTTAGCTTTGACATAGGAAATTGCTTTCACATATATATTTTCTATGTTCTCATATTTACATATCATAACCCTTACCATTGGCAAATGGGACTGCTATTTCACATGTATCCTTCAGTATATTTCTTCAGTTCTGTTGTTGGTGTACAGAACAGTTTCAACATGGATTAATTACTTTTTTTTAAATATCCTTAAATACATTTCATTTTGTGTGCCTGTGAATACAAGATTAGCTTAACATGGATTAATAGCGTTTTAGTGTCACTGGATATACAGTAAACCCTGTTTAAACTGAACATCCTTGGGACCAACTTTTGTGTTCGAAACAGAGGTGTTCAGTTTATACAGGATAAATTAACAAAGATTTCATACACTGGAACTTTATCTATTATTCAGTTTATACAGGATTCCAGTTTAATCAGGGGTTGGTCTAGACAGGTTTATACAGTATTCCAGTTTAATCAGGGGTTGGTCTAGACAGGTTTATACAGGATTCCAGTTTAATCAGGGGTTGGTCTAGACAGGTATACAGGATTCCAGTTTAATCAGGGGTTGGTCTAGACAGGTTCATACAGGATTCCAGTTTAATCAGGGGTTGGTCTAGACAGGTTTATACAGTATTCCAGTTTAATCAGGGGTTGGTCTAGACAGGTTTATACAGGATTCCAGTTTAATCAGGGGTTGGTCTAGACAGGTTTATACAGTATTCCAGTTTAATCAGGGGTTGGTCTAGACAGGTTTATACAGGATTCCAGTTTAATCAGGGGTTGGTCTAGACAGGTTTATACAGTATTCCAGTTTAATCAGGGGTTGGTCTAGACAGGTTTATACAGTATCCCAGTTTAATCAGGGGTTGGTCTAGACAGGTTTATACAGTATTCCAGTTTAATCAGGGGTTGGTCTAGACAGGTTTATACAGGATTCCAGTTTAATCAGGGGTTGGTCTAGACAGGTTCATACAGGATTCCAGTTTAATAAGGGGTTGGTCTAGACAGGTTTATACAGTATTCCAGTTTAATCAGGGGTTGGTCTAGACAGGTTCATACAGGATTCCAGTTTAATCAGGGGTTGGTCTAGACAGGTTTATACAGTATTCCAGTTTAATCAGGGGTTGGTCTAGACAGGTTTATACAGGATTCCATTTTAATCAGGGGTTGGTCTAGACAGGTTTATACAGGATTCCAGTTTAATCAGAGGTTGGTCTAGACAGGTTCATACAGGATTCCAGTTTAATCAGGGTTTGGTCTAGACAGGTGTTACTGTATAATACTTGGTGCATCTGTGAACAGATAATTAGCTTTACATGGATTGATATTTTTTTAGTAGCCATGTGTATATTTTATTTGGTGAATGGTATATTATTTATTTTATTTGGTGAATGGTATATTATTTATTTTATTTGGTGAATGGTATATTATTTATTTTATTTGGTGAATGGTATATTATTTATTTTATTTGGTGAATGGTATAATATTATTATCTTTTACTTTAATATTAAAACTAAAGATTCCTTTAAGTCTATGTCTCTCTCCTTCCCCATGTTTTTTATGTCGACCCTGTGAACAAAAGATAAATTTAAATAGTACTAAAAACGTTATTCGTCATCTACATGTTAAAACATCATGTCGCCTTAATTTAATCATTGATTTCACTTATTTTTAATCCAAATAAAAAATATATTCCTATACAATTACTCATTTGATCTTTTTAATGATCTTGCCAATGTAAATTTATTTTCATATAATATTAAAGTATCTTCTAATATTGACATAGAAGAATGTACCACCCAGTTCTATCTGGTGAATGGTTCATGACTAAATCAGGCAAACATATTATTTAACTAAACGCTGATGAAATCATTAGCTTATTAAGGTTGATATAAATAATATTTTAATGGTTCCTTCACCGGAGCAACCAGACATGCTCACCACTATTTCTCATCAATACACAATTGATATGTGTCATATAAGTAATGTGTTGACTTGTATAAATTATCTGTAGTAGAAAGTACCGCCTTAGAGTGTAGTTAATCGTAACAACAATGTGACAATAATATCATGTATGTTTAATGTTTTATCTAAGTATGTTCAAAAGTCAACAATACATCACTTCTCTATTGAAAACTAATGACAAGGTAATAGATTAATTACCATTAAAACTGAGATTAAAAACATGTTAATATTTACCTCATACAGCAGAACCAGACAAAAGTTAATTGTGCCTGATACAACAGAACCAGAAACATGTTACAATTTACCTGATACAGCAGAAACCAGAAACAGGTTAAAATTTACCTCATACAACAGAACCAGACACAAATTAATTGTGCCCGATACAACAGAGCCAGAAAAAGGTTAAAATTTACCTGATACAACAGAAACCAGAAACAGGTTACAATTTATCTGATACAGCAGAACCAGAAACAGGTTAAAATTTACCTGATACAGCAGAACCAGAAGCATGTTAAAATTTACCTGATACAGCAGAACCAGAAACAGGTTAAAATTTACCTGATACAGCAGAAACCAGAAACAGGTTAAAATTTACCTGATACAGCAGAACCAGAAACAGGTTAATATTTACCTGATACAGCAGAAACCAGAAACAGGTTAAAATTTATAGTCCGTTTGACCAGCCTAAAACAGGACTAAAAAATTAATTAAAAATCAACAGTTCAACTTATTGATTTTTTTTCTTCACACATTTACTCATATATCATCTACCTACTCTGACCAATAATTTCAGAATTTTGACACTATTTTCCAAAAAGTTGCCCATTAGGTCTCTGTGTTAAATATTTGTACCAAATGTGGATATGTGCAGAGGGAGTTAGTATGCTTGTTGTTACCAACTTCCAGTGTAAACAATAACAACACATGTGATTTTATTTACATTTCACTGTCATGTGATTACCTAATTTGAATGTCATCAGAACCCAAGCATGCATGAGATGTTCATTTCACCTAAAGTTTAACTTTTTACATTTTATTGGAAATTATTTTAAAAATTTAAAAGTAAAAAGAATAAATGCAAGCCTTTGAATTTTAAATCTTTTTCTTTAAATTCTAAATAAAATCACTTTTGTTTTGGTGTTTTCTAAAACCCAGTATTTGAACTCAAAGAACATAGCTATAAAGTAAGCCTATGTGTATTGACCAGATATACCATGTAAATAGCCCATGCTTTGCATGCTTTGTGTATACTTTTAGAAAATGAAAACAAGTTTTATGTATGTTATTTAAGCATAATAAAAAACACAAGTAATTAATATATTTTTTTTTTAAATATAATAGAAAAAATATAAAATAAAGGTAGAAAAAAAACAACATTTTTTTTGTCTTTTCATAAATTAATATTTACAAATTAAAAATTATCTGCCCTTATTTAGAACTCTACCAATACTTATATAGAAAGGATAGTCATGCCTCTCAAAACTTCAGATGAAAGACAGGATTTAATACTAAAAGTGTTTGATTATTTTGAAGCCGAATCAAAATTGTCACTTGGTGAAAGTGAAATGAACATCTCATGCATGCTTGGGTTCTGGTGACATATTCAAATTAGGTAATCACATGACAGTGAAATGTAAATAAAATCACATATGTTGTTGTTATTGTTTACACTGGAAGTTGGTAACAACAAGCATACTAACTCCCTCTGCACATATCCACATTTGGTACAAATATTTAACATAGAGACCTAATGGGCAACTTTTTGGAAAATAGTGTCAAAATTCTGAAATTATTTGTCAGAGTAGGTAGATGATATATGAGTAAATGTGTGAAGAAAAAAAAATCAATAAGTTGAACTGTTGATTTTTAATTAATTTTTTAGTCCTGTTTTAGACTGGTCAAATGGACTATACCTGATACAGCAGAATCCAGAAACAGGTTAATATTTACCTGATACAGCAGAAACCAGAAACAGGTTAAAATTTACCTGATACAGCAGAAACCAGAAACAGGTTAATATTTACCTGATAGAGCAGAAACCAGAAACATGTTAAAATTTACCTGATACAACAGAAACCAGAAACAGGTTAATATTTACCTGATACAATAGAAACCAGAAACAGGTTAATATTTACCTGATACAACAGAAACAGGTTACAATTTACCTGATACAGCAGAAACAGAAACAGGTTACAATTCACCTGATACAACAGAACCAGAAACAGGTTAAAATTAACCTGATACAACAGAACCAGAAACAGGTTAAAATTTACCTGGTATTGTAGAAACAAGATAATAACTAAGGTATATGAGACAATAGCTTATAATTATGGACAATAACTCATTTATATGAGACAATGACTCATCACTATGATTTTTTTCCATGGATGGCAACATGCTTCCCTAGTATTCATGCATCATTCTTAAGCTTAACTTGTTTTTTATTTTGAACATTGTAGGGTATACCTGTCTAGAAATTAAAAGTGGATTTCACTGTCTGTATTGTAATAATAGGGACAACAAACAGATCAAAATATAGGTGTGGCTACTACAGGTAATACTACTATAATATAGGCGTGGTCACAACAGGTATTATATTATAATACAAAGGTGTTTAAATTAACATTACAATATATAGAAGTCACTGGTGCTTACCGCTGATCTTTTAAAATCATTTTCTAATTTCTGCTCCAAGGGAAGTATAAGCTCGGCATATAATGCTTTTGTCTGTAACAAAACATTACATTGCTTTAATAGGATGATATAGAATTACAAGGTTTTTTTATTAGATTGTGGAATGAATAATAATTAGATCACATGTAATATACATTTCATTCAGTTGACATCAAGACTTGTTTAACACAAGATAAAGTTATATGGTGAAGATACTGTTCGTTTTACTTCTATTTAACCAAACATTTGACTTATCTCTGGTAACTTGAACAACATGAGGATACAGACAAACACTAATTTCATTGACTTACCCATGTAATATATCAGTGGTTACTTAAGCTATATTAATGTACAGACAACAAGTCATTTTATTGACTTAACCCATGTATTTGACTTATCTATGGTAACTTAACAGACAGTGTATCCCAGACTGACTGCTTGCCAAAGCAGATAAACTTACCTCAGGTAGACTACTTACAGGGAAACAACTTACTTCTGACAGAAAACTTATTAGATGTGACATTATTTACAGGGGACCAGTTATTTATCCACTTACATTTGTATGTCATCTTTTATTAACTGTAATTATTACTGACAAGAAACTAAAATATATATTGTTTTTACCATAGATGGATTTGTAGCTGTGGGAAGGAACACAAATTGCTCCTCCTTTTTTTAAAAATAATTTCCTTAATTATCTACAGAATTATTTTGCAATATGAAGTATATTGGTGGAAACAAATCAATATTAGCTAGATATTTAAGCTTGCTGTGACTATGATATTGTTAATCTTTACATGAACATTTTTTTTAATTAAAATTTACCCATTGAATTTCATTTCATAACCAAGATGTTGATAATACATAGGGTCTCCTTTTAAAAAAGTGCAAAGGCAAATATAATACAAAGCACATTATAATTAAATAATTGCTCCTTTACACTGTGCATGGGCTGGCATGTTTAGAAAGGAGAAATATAATATAAATTGATAATATTTCTAAATAAATAGAATAAATTTAAAGAAAAACACATATTACTGGGTTTGATCTGAATTTCTTCTCAATTCATTTTAACATGCCTTTGCACTGTCGCTTGGTGCACTCTGTAATTGAGCAATAACATGATGGGATATTTCCTCCAACTAGTTCTCCTGCTCTAAACAGGAGGTGACACATCGAATGAATAACAATAATAATAATAGATATAATAATTAACTAATCTTTTTTTATTTATATATAGTATATGATAAGTATTTAATATTATATATAATTATTTATTATATAATTGTGAGAAAATGCAATTAAAAGATGGCAGTGCCTGAAATGGACGGTCGCCCAGTCGCCAAATGCGACTAATATCTTATTCGGGCGACCAAAAGCTGCTCCAAATTAGGTAGTCACTGGCCCAACAAAAAAGTTTGGGCGATTGCCTAAAAGACCATTAAAAATTGTTGTTTTACCGAAACCGGACATAAACTGTAATTTCAATGGTAGATAACTCTTCTGTTCTAGTCGAAAACGGTTTGTTACGAGCACAGCGATTGGTCCAAATACATTTTTGTAGCCAATGCATACACAGCTAATGTAATTTACTGTTCTCCCCAATTATGTATTTTTATCGACCCAATCAATACACGTTTCCTACACGTTTTCATGTAATACACAAGTATTCACTAAATATTAGAAAAGAAACGTGTTTTTTTGTTTCTTTATGATTTAATTATTAAAATTGTTAAAAATCACGGACGAAGTGGAAAGTTGTGAACAATAAAGAGAATTCTGTCAACGACTACATGACGTTTCATCCCATAACCAAAACAGACTACCAGAAAAAAATATGTATTGCAAGAATCTTTATTTATTTTATTTTTTATGGTGCGTTGATTGTTTTTTTTTTAAACTTATCTTATTTGTGATAATTACTTTCTAGATTTATGAATAAATCAAATTAGTACAGGTAATGAAGCCAAGTAATTATAGGTGTTTTAATTGGTTTATGACACCCAAATCACTTTTAATTAGATTAAATGATTTGATTATCAGGTGATTGTGTAAGTGTGTGTTGTCTTGAATTATGGTTTAAGAGAAATAAAGAATCTAACCTAGAATTTACTTTTCTGGAACAATCTGCACAGTGGTATGTCCCCATTGTGAGAATGATAATGAATGAAAACAAACTCCATGTTCTTTTATTGTCTATGAACCAAAGATTAAAGAAATTTACTCGTTTTTGTAATGGAATTTATCAAAATTCCATGTACTGCAATCGGTTAATTATATCTTAATTACTATGTACATGCTCTTTTTTCTTTTTATCAACCCAAGCCCATATTCTTTGGGGGAAACTAAGATTAAAGCATTGAGGTTTAATAATCTTTGTAAATTAAAACCAAATTCTTTAAAATTAATTAACTTTTAATCAAATAAAAATCAAATTAATCATAATTGTAATTAAGTGTGTAACAATTAATTGTATGATTTGACTAAAAATGTGCTTGCAATGGGTTTTTTTTTTTTTTTTTTTTTTTTTTTTTTTTTTTTTTTTTTTTGCAAAGGATTGGGAGCTATAAGGGCCAAAATCGGCCCCACCTCAGATGTCGATAAAACAAAAACAACACTCCTAATAAACTGTTGTTATCAGAATCTGCTGTAAGTTGTCTTTTACTGTAAGGAGTGTGTCCTTTACATCCCGCGCTAAGGGATGTATTAAAATTGTTCATCATAGCTGTCTGGTGTCCCTTTCACATAAAGTCGGCGTTTTCCTAGAGGAAGCCATTTGTTATTTTATTTATGCCAAATTCGCAGTCATGTTAGGATTCTAATAATAGGTTTCTAATAATTCTAATAATACATTATTATACAGCTATAATTTTAATCGAATCAAAAACAATATGGTTGTGATCAACTTCCTGTTCTAAGTTAAAGGACTTTATCAAACAGAATCATACAGTTTACATGTAATGCAGTTAATACGCATTTAAACCCCAGAAGAATATTTCTATTTTCCACACCTTGTGGTGTGGGGTCGCTATTGTGCATGCGAAATACTAATTGCAAACCCCATTGACTGGCTATTTGCTGCCTGTCTAGAATATTTTTTTTTTCTCGATTGACAGTTCAGAAGCTAGAAAACAATATGATGAGTATTGTCTGTCAATCATGCAAACAATAACTTATGCACATGACAGAACGCATTTTCAATGCACTACATACACAAACTTTTGATCCATCATTTATCCATTGGAGGTTGATTTAAGATAATGGAACTGATAGAAGTTAAAAGTTTAATTTGGGCGCAAAAGGGGAAACTTTATATAATTTATGAAAATGTGATGTAACATATGCGCCAGGGATATTTCCCGAGATTCTTTCAAATTGATATAAACTGTTAATATCTTCCTGACATTGATGAAACCAGATATGTTCGTGGTAGCCCATCACAAAATACTGTCAGTTCCCTTTTAGCGCTCTCGCTAACATTAAATTTTTCCAAAATAAATAACAAATCTTTAATTTTTTGTCTTTCTTCTTCAGGCAAATCTTGGTATGAAGATTTGCTGGACGACAAGATTTGCTGGACGACGGATTGAAATCAACTTTAACAGTCTGCCCATCAGTACTTTCTAATTTTAAGTACTGGGGTACAAGGCCATATGACTCTACAAACCAAAGCGCAGTTTCAGCCTTCGATTTAAATTCTTTTATTTTCCTTGATTTGTTATTTTCGATAATTAACGCCTCTCCCTCTTTATGTGCAAACGAACATATGTTTATAATTAAAACACACTAAACAAATTAATACAAATAATTAAATACATATAAAATCATAGAAATAATATATAAAATATCATATTTATTCAAGAAATTTACATTTTTTATTTCAGTAGTCCGTTTTTGTTATGGTCCGTTTTGGTAATGGTCCGTTTTGGTTATGGGATGAAACATCCGGTAGCGCTGTCAACTTATAATGTTTGCGATCTGGTATTTTCCACGGTTCGGACATTCAATCTGCTGCAAAATGTACACTACATGTACGAATTTCATTTTACATAAATCGGAAACATTTTTGTGTCAATCCTTAGGTAATCATTGAAAAACTTTTCCCCAACAACGGAGAGAAAATCGCTGACTGTAATGTCAAACTACGGAAACGATCTGGCCTCACTTCTTTTAAACTTTTCATAGTTCATGTACACGGCTACATTTTAATGACAAAATTGGGAGTGGTTTTCTTTTTTGGAACCAGAACTTTTGTTTACAAATTAAAAAGTAACAGGAAAAGTTAACAGTTGTTTATATAACAGAAAATGACAGCACCGTTTGTTATTTCAACAAAGTGAGATACTTGTTTGGAATGAATAACCAACTGACATTACACCGAACTGAGAAGTTATTTTACTTTAAAATCACTTCTTCATAGTGGATTGAAACAAGTGATGTCACTCTTCACTCTGGGGAGTGCAAGAGCGGTCCTTGTAGTGGCATTAGTCTACTCTTTTCCGGATGTCTTTAATGTGATCTACATCTACAGGATACTTCTAAGCTTCAATGTGTTGAATTGGCATTGTTCTCCCCTTACACAAACCAGCTTTTTATTGTCCCCATCCGATGGACTAGCATCGTTTCTTAAGACCACCCTAGTCAATGGCGTCAAGGTTGTCAAAAAGGTTATAACAAGTAAATTCAGGTTTCATTTGATAGCAATATATGCATTGGGGTGTTTTCGCAATTTCAGCTGCACACCTGTACCTACCAAAATTACCTTGAAGAGCCCCCTCCCCCCAACCTCCATGAGACTAGTGAAAGAATGAATTTTAATGATATTGATAAAATATATTTAATCTGGAAACTGTTTATATATTGATATCTGATGTCTTTTTTTCATAAAAAAAATGTCACAAAATGTTTGGGCCACCATTATGCCATTTGGACCAGTGACTCTAATTTTTTACTGGCCCCAAGTTTTTTGTTTCGGGCCGGCCAAAGGCTGGCCCTCATTTCAAGCACTGGATGGGGTGTGTCAGAAGCACCTCCCTTGGTGTTTTTAGCAGGTTTACTGCTTGTTAAGGAATATGTAAAGTTTCACACTGGATCCGAGATATAGGGGACAAACCAGAACATGATCCACTAAATAATAATAATTATATTTATATTTTTAGAAATATAAAAACCCCAAACTATGTCCTTTTTCTTTTGTGTGTATGTCTCATTTATCAATCATGAATGTTTGTATTGTTAATGATGCCTCATGTGGGCCCTATGATTAGGCAATAAAATGTATTCTATTCTATTCTATAATAAATAGGATTTGATGATGATTTTTGGTGTTTAATGCCACTTTCAGCAATATTTCAGCTATATCCGGAGTACCCGAGAGAACCACCGACCATGGGCAAGCAACTGGTAATCTTTATCACTTGCGGCTGCGAGTCGAGTGCACCCTATTTGTAATTTACAAAGCCGGGCACGGGTTTTGCGCCCACGCCGTATTGGTGACAGGCTTATATGAGGGTTGTTAGGTAATCCAACTACCTAACTCATTGAGCCATCCGGACCCTCATAATAAATAGGAGTTTAAATGTATCGTATACAAATGATTAGACAAGGTGCAATGAGGTGTGTACATTCATTAGTTGTCCCTGTCTGCTACTTATATCATCTTAAAGGGATATTAAAGCTCATTTTGGTAATTTTTTGTATCTCATGAAAACTTGCAATTGGTTCAATAAATGATATTTATGAAACTTTGTAAAAGTGACATAATTCGTTGATAATTCTGTCATATCTTTGCGGTCTTTGCCTTGCATTGAATTTTTGCTTCCTGTACAAAAATTAATTTCGACCCTTTTAAGTGATATTTTAACGATATTAGGGATTATATGGGCGTGCAAAGTATTTTTGGATTGTTTTTACAATTAAATTGAAAAGAAACAACCTTCGTCACGAGTTGAAAAAATAAATGTTAAAACGAGCTTTAATATCCCTTTAAGTCATTATAATATAATCTTGTTACAGAAATGAAACTGAAAATATTTGTACTTTTCAATATTTTTTACATGTTATACCATGAGTACACAATACAAGGTTGTTAAATGTGTTTATTGAATTGAAATGGCATTAAATCAAAATCAGAATGCCCAAAAAAAAAATGAAAATTCATTATCTAGTTTTAATAAAACTTACATTTGATTAATTTATCTTGATAAAACTTACATTCTCTTCAATTCTGGTTTGGATTTCTTTGTGAGCTTCTGCGATTTGATAAATAGCTTGGCCTGAAAAAAAAACCAACAGTAAAATTAACAGAAATGGTATGATATAAACCTTCTATTGAATAATTTACTACAGTCAAATGAAAAACACTCAAAATATAGTAATTCTGGGGCATAGAAAAATCATATTGTCTGCACTCGGTCGTAAGGGTGTGTCCTCCATTCATGTTGAGAGAATCAAATACAGAGTTCAGTCTTTGGAAGAGACATTAATTAGTATTTTATATTAGTAGAATGCCACCCATGAAGATGCATAAAAACGTTATTTTTAGAGTTTTTATTTCTTCCTGTTTCAAAATTTTTTGGTTAAAAAAGGCAATGAATGTGTCTTTGTTATGTTAAGAATTTTTTCTATGTCTTGTAAAGTGTCCATTACTTCATTGTGAACTACGTTATATTCATTGAAAATGGGTTTTCCTAACCAGTATTGGCGTATGCATATGATATATATGACGAAAGGCCTAAAGGACAAGAATTAAACCCTTTAAAACAAAAATGCACCACAAAGTGCACTATTACGTATAATTTCATATATAACCATTGATGTCTGATGTGGCCAACAATGTCATAGTCGACGGCACTTAATTATTATAATTATTATTAGTATAAGTATTTAGTATATTTTATGGGCAATTTTGTTCATTGTAACGTATAATATTTATATTTTTTAATGTTATTGTTTATGAATCACTGTAATGACTGCCCCTTGTGGGCCCTCTATTGGACAATAAAAAACTTAATTCTTATAGGCAAACAAAGTAATGTGGGCTAAACAAATATTTTTTAAGAGCGTGAACTACGTGTCTACTATTACTGATACTTAGATCACAAGAATTATAAAATCAAGTGTGACATAAGGATGTTGATGTCCCGATTATTAATACATAAACATATTCTTGTTATCTCGTGTTTTTAACAAGATAATTATTTACAATGTTATAAAGTGAATTACGTTACGTGAACTACGTTACTATGACAAATTAAAATTTACTTTTGTTCATAAAATATTCTTAAAATCTTTCTTTTAACAGTTTTCTGCTGGAAATATCCATAGCTGAGGAAAGTTAGTTGGAAATTGCATTTATTTTGATATTTGATTGTAATATTAAGACCCAGATAATGTGTTTTTGGGTATGCATATTAGATACCACGATTGATATCTTAATAATGGTGTGTATCAAGAGGGGGAATGGGATAAAAGATAATAAACATCTCCCAAATTGTGAATTTATAGAAAATCAAAATACTGACGTATTGAGTGCATTGCCAATTTTCCCAGTTACTCGCATGAACACCCATAACGTAATTCACATATATGGCAACGTAATTCATCAAATACATATACACCTAAGACTATGGCTTTAAACTAGTGGTGAAAACATTAGTGCTGTTGGGTTTTTTTGTTGGGTTTTTTTCCATCTTTTTTGCTATGTTATAAAACAATTGTAATAAATGCTCATATTGTATATGTATATGCCCCCTGTGGGCCCTTGATTGGTGAATCGATAAACTTATGACTTATGACTTGTATGAACTTACTCGTATTCCCTTTTGTATATTAAACAACATGTATATAATCTGACGTTGAATTCACTAAAAAGTATTATGTTTTGTCGAGTACAGAAAAGTTTATGGTGGGAAAAAGCAATTAATCACTGTTTTAATGAAATGAAAGCACTGGGGCTTGCTTGACAAGCATGTTGAATTTCATAATTTGCATGAGTTACTATTGTAAATAATAAATGGGGTACATATGGTTAAGCTAAAATGTACCCCACATGTAAAACTTTTTTTTTTAAAACTTACCTAATGATTGCACCATACATTCCGTTGATAATTTAATTAACACCAGTAACGTATTTCACTGAATATTTTTTTTATAACTTTTATGCTCAATTAAAAAAATAACGCTTAATTCCATGCATGCTTTTGCAATATATTTATTTATTTATTTATGAAAAGGAAAGAATACACAATCATGTTAACAGTATCCATATATTAGAACACACATATATATATATTATAGAGAGTTTCTCATTTCTAACATGATATGTTAGAATAACGTAAAAGTAAGGAACATTGTCATGAAATTTTATTAAATTTTTACTGAAAAGGTTATTCAGATGTTGAATTTTCATCATTCTTTTATAAGAAGCGTTATAAATCTTACCTTTTTGTGAACTATGCGACCTATGTGAAATAGGTTACCGTTCAACTTGAGTCTTGAGTGGACTAAATTATTTATTCAGCAATTTCTACATGTCTTTAATCCTTAAAGATTCCAAGTTTTTATTCAGCATTACATATTAGTTTATTTGTTGGTTTACTTTGAAATTATTAAAATTTAATTTACATGCAAGTGAAAATCATTTTTTTTTTGCAATCAAATTAAATTACGATTTTACACACTTAGTATCTATTTTACACACTTAGTATCTATTTTACACACTTAGTATCTATTTTACACACTTAGTATCTATTTTACACATTTAGTATCTATTTTACACACTTAGTATCTATTTTACACACTTAGTATCTATTTAAGGCAGTTGTTTGAAGTTCCTAGTCTTGAAACTACATTTTCCTGCTACCAGAAAGTGCTAGGCGTTATTCTCTGATACTGAGAAAAACATAAATAGCAAGTGAATTACGTTACTTTTTAAAGTAATTTTCCAAGAGCTGAAATAATTTGTTATCAAAATCGATCACTGAAAATAAAAAACAATTGTGTTTTTGTAGTTCAAAGTTCAGTGTTATTGTCTGTAAAGATTTGTATTTATAATTCATAAGTTATGCATTTTTTTTTAACGACTTAAAATTTTCAGAATCTTATTTAAAGTTTGTCAAATAAAAGCTAGGAAGACAAATAAAGAGTATTAATGTTGGAAATTAATGACGGATTTCGATTTATATAGTCGATCTATTTCTTTAACAATTACTTTTTTCATAAGATTTATTGTTCTATTTGGTAGTTCTGGTAATATAAAACATAGGTTGTTGTATGTAACGTAATTCACAAAATAAAAATATGTGATTAATAATTTGATTGCCAAAAAAATATGTCAAACTTCAATATTTGGTGTTCTTAATTTATCAACGAAACCTCAAGACATAGAAGTTTAATGTTTTAATGGAAATTGATTTTTTGAAGATTTCATATTTCTGTGGTCCCATTTAACTGATTTTGGCTGAAAACCGATGTTCGGTTTGTCTTTACCTCCAGTTGTTTGCAGGAGACCGCATGTTTTTTTACGTTATTTGTGTTTGTTTGCATATAATGTTGTCCAACATATATTGTGTTGTGATTTTGTTTTGTTTTTCTTCTTCTTGTGTACCCTATGCTGCCAGATTCTCTGGATTGTCCTTTTTTTTAATTCCCCTTCGGTATTTTCTAACGTTTATTTACAGGGAACAGAAATAATAAATAAAACATATCTTGAGATAGACTAAATGGCAGGGAATAGAAATAATAAATAAAACATATCTTGAGATAGACTAAATGGCAGGGAATAGAAACAATAAATAAAACATATCTTGAGATAGACTAAATGGCAGGGAATAGAAACAATATATAAAACATATCTTGAGATAGACTAAATGGCAAGGAATAGAAATAATAAATAAAACATATCTTGAGATAGACTAAATGGCAGGGAATAGAAACAATATATAAAACATATCTTGAGATAGACTAAATGGCAAGGAATAGAAACAATAAATAAAACATATCTTGAGATAGACTAAATGGCAGAGAATAGAAATAATAAATAAAACATATCTTGAGATAGACTAAATGGCAGGGAATAGAAATAATAAACAAACCATATCTTGAGATAAACTAAATGGCAGGGAATAGAAATAATATATAAAACATATCTTGAGATAGACTAAATGGCAGGGAATAGAAATAATATATAAAACATATCTTGAGATAGACTAAATGGCAGGGAATAGAAACAATAAATAAAACATATCTTGAGATAGACTAAATGGCAAGGAATAGAAATAATATATAAAACATATCTTGAGATAGACTAAATGGCAGGGAATAGAAACAATAAATAAAACATATCTTGAGATAGACTAAATGGCAGGGAATAAAAACATTAAATAAAACATATCTTGAAATAGACTAAATGGCAAGGAATAGAAACAATAAATAAAACATATTTTGAGATAGACTAAATGGCAGGGAATAGAAACAATAAATAAAACATATCTTGAGATAGACTAAATGGCAGGGAATAGAAATAATAAACAAACCATATCTTGAGATAGACTAAATGGCAGGGAATAGAAATAATATATAAAACATATCTTGAGATAGACTAAATGGCAAGGAATAGAAATAATATATAAAACATATCTTGAGAGAGACTAAATGGCAGGGAATAGAAATAATATATAAAACATATCTTGAGATAGACTAAATGGCAAGGAATAGAAATAATATATAAAACATATCTTGAGAGAGACTAAATGGCAGGGAATAGAAATAATATATAAAACATATCTTGAGATAGACTAAATAGCAAGGAATAGAAATAATATATAAAACATATCTTGAGAGAGACTAAATGGCAGGGAATAGAAATAATATATAAAACATATCTTGAGATAGACTAAATGGCAGGGAATAGAAACAATAAATAAAATATATCTTGAGATAGACTAAATGGCAAGAAATAGAAATAATATATAAAACATATCTTGAGATAGACTAAATGGCAGGGAATAGAAACAATAAATAAAACATATCTTGAGATAGACTAAATGGCAGGGAATAGAAACAATAAATAAAACATATCTTGAAATAGACTAAATGGCAGGGAATAGAAATAATATATAAAACATATCTTGAGATAGACTAAATGGCAGGGAATAGAAACAATAAATAAAACATATCTTGAAATAGACTAAATGGCAAGGAATAGAAACAATAAATAAAACATATCTTGAGATAGACTAAATGGCAGGGAATAGAAACAATAAATAAAACATATCTTGAAATAGACTAAATGGCAGGGAATAGAAACAATAAATAAAACATATCTTGAGATAGACTAAATGGCAGGGAATAGAAATAATATATAAAACATATCTTGCGATAGACTAGATGGCAGGGAATAGAAATAATAAACAAACCATATCTTGAGATAGACTAAATGGCAGGGAATAGAAACAATAAATAAAACATATCTTGAGATAGACTAAATGGCAGGGAATAGAAACAATAAATAAAACATATCTTGAGATAGACTAAATGGCAGGGAATAGAAACAATAAATAAAACATATCTTGAAATAGACTAAATGGTAAGGAATAGAAACAATAAATAAAACATATCTTGAGATAGACTAAATGGCAGGGAATAGAAACAATAAATAAAACATATCTTGAAATAGACTAAATGGCAAGGAATAGAAATAATAAATAAAACATATCTTGAGATAGACTAAATGGCAGGGAATAAAAACAATAAATAAAACATATCTTGAGATAGACTAAATGGCAGGGAATAGAAATAATAAACAAACCATATCTTGAGATAGACTAAATGGCAGGGAATAGAAATAATATATAAAACATATCTTGAGATAGACGAAATGGCAGGGAATAGAAATAATAAACAAACCATATCTTGAGATAGACTAAATGGCAGGGAATAGAAACAATAAATAAAACATATCTTGAGATAGACTAAATGGCAGGGAATAGAAACAATAAATAAAACATATCTTGAAATAGACTAAATGGCAAGGAATAGAAACAATAAATAAAACATATCTTGAGATAGACTAAATGGCAGGGAATAAAAACAATAAATAAAACATATCTTGAGATAGACTAAATGGCAGGGAATAGAAACAATAAACAAACCATATCTTGAGATAGACTAAATGGCAAGGAATAGAAATAATATATAAAACATATCTTGAGATAGACTAAATGGCAGGGAATAGAAACAATATATAAAACATATCTTGAGATAGACTAAATGGCAAGGAATAGAAACAATAAATAAAACATATCTTGAGATAGACTAAATGGCAGAGAATAGAAATAATAAATAAAACATATCTTGAGATAGACTAAATGGCAGGGAATAGAAACAATAAATAAAACATATCTTGAGATAGACTAAATGGCAGGGAATAGAAACAATATATAAAACATATCTTGAGATAGACGAAATGGCAAGGAATAGAAATAATAAATAATACATATCTTGAGATAGACTAAATGGAAGGGAATAGAAACAATAAATAAAACATATCTTGAGATAGACTAAATGGCAGGGAATAGAAATAATAAACAAACCATATCTTGAGATAACCTAAATGGCAGGGAATAGAAATAATATATAAAACATATCTTGAGATAGACTAAATGGCAGGGAATAGAAATAATATATAAAACATATCTTGAGATAGACTAAATGGCAGGGAATAGAAATAATAAACAAACCATATTTTGAGATAGACTAAATGGCAAGGAATAGAAATAATAAATAAAACATATCTTGAGATAGACTAAATGGCAGGGAATAGAAATAATATATAAAACATATCTTGAGATAGACTAAATGGCAGGGAATAGAAACAATAAATAAAACATATCTTGAGATAGACTAAATGGCAAGGAATAGAAATAATATATAAAACATATCTTGAGAGAGACTAAATGGCAGGGAATAGAAATAATATATAAAACATATCTTGAGATAGACTAAATGGCAAGGAATAGAAATAATATATAAAACATATCTTGAGAGAGACTAAATGGCAGGGAATAGAAATAATATATAAAACATATCTTGAGATAGACTAAATGGCAAGGAATAGAAATAATATATAAAACATATCTTGAGAGAGACTAAATGGCAGGGAATAGAAATAATATATAAAACATATCTTGAGATAGACTAAATGGCAGGGAATAGAAACAATAAATAAAACATATTTTGAGATAGACTAAATGACAAGGAATAGAAATAATATATAAAACATATCTTGAGATAGACTAAATGGCAGGGAATAGAAACAATAAATAAAACATATCTTGAGATAGACTAAATGGCAAGGAATAGAAATAATATATAAAACATATCTTGAGATAGACTAAATGGCAGGGAATAGAAACAATAAATAAAACATATCTTGAGATAGACTAAATGGCAGGGAATAGAAACAATAAATAAAACATATCTTGAAATAAACTAAATGGCAAGGAATAGAAACAATAAATAAAACATATTTTGAGATAGACTAAATGGCAGGGAATAGAAACAATAAATAAAACATATCTTGAGATAGACTAAATGGCAGGGAATAGAAATAATAAACAAACCATATCTTGAGATAGACTAAATGGCAGGGAATAGAAATAATATATAAAACATATCTTGAGATAGACTAAATGGCAAGGAATAGAAATAATAAACAAACCATATCTTGAGATAGACTAAATGGCAGGGAATAGAAACAATAAATAAAATATATCTTGAGATAGACTAAATGGCAAGAAATAGAAATAATATATAAAACATATCTTGAGATAGACTAAATGGCAGGGAATAGAAACAATAAATAAAACATATCTTGAGATAGACTAAATGGCAGGGAATAGAAACAATAAATAAAACATATCTTGAAATAGACTAAATGGCAGGGAATAGAAATAATATATAAAACATATCTTGAGATAGACTAAATGGCAGGGAATAGAAACAATAAATAAAACATATCTTGAAATAGACTAAATGGCAAGGAATAGAAACAATAAATAAAACATATCTTGAGATAGACTAAATGGCAGGGAATAGAAACAATAAATAAAACATATCTTGAAATAGACTAAATGGCAGGGAATAGAAACAATAAATAAAACATATCTTGAGATAGACTAAATGGCAGGGAATAGAAATAATATATAAAACATATCTTGCGATAGACTAGATGGCAGGGAATAGAAATAATAAACAAACCATATCTTGAGATAGACTAAATGGCAGGGAATAGAAACAATAAATAAAACATATCTTGAGATAGACTAAATGGCAGGGAATAGAAACAATAAATAAAACATATCTTGAGATAGACTAAATGGCAGGGAATAGAAACAATAAATAAAACATATCTTGAGATAGACTAAATGGCAGGGAATAGAAACAATAAATAAAACATATCTTGAAATAGACTAAATGGTAAGGAATAGAAACAATAAATAAAACATATCTTGAGATAGACTAAATGGCAGGGAATAGAAACAATAAATAAAACATATCTTGAAATAGACTAAATGGCAAGGAATAGAAATAATAAATAAAACATATCTTGAGATAGACTAAATGGCAGGGAATAAAAACAATAAATAAAACATATCTTGAGATAGACTAAATGGCAGGGAATAGAAATAATAAACAAACCATATCTTGAGATAGACTAAATGGCAGGGAATAGAAATAATATATAAAACATATCTTGAGATAGACGAAATGGCAGGGAATAGAAATAATAAACAAACCATATCTTGAGATAGACTAAATGGCAGGGAATAGAAACAATAAATAAAACATATCTTGAGATAGACTAAATGGCAGGGAATAGAAACAATAAATAAAACATATCTTGAAATAGACTAAATGGCAAGGAATAGAAACAATAAATAAAACATATTTTGAGATAGACTAAATGGCAGAGAATAGAAACAATAAATAAAACATATCTTGAGATAGACTAAATGGCAGGGAATAGAAACAATATATAAAACATATCTTGAGATAGACTAAATGGCAAGGAATAGAAATAATAAATAAAACATATCTTGAGATAGACTAAATGGCAGGGAATAGAAACAATATATAAAACATATCTTGAGATAGACTAAATGGCAAGGAATAGAAACAATAAATAAAACATATCTTGAGATAGACTAAATGGCAGAGAATAGAAATAATAAATAAAACATATCTTGAGATAGACTAAATGGCAGGGAATAGAAACAATAAATAAAACATATCTTGAGATAGACTAAATGGCAGGGAATAGAAACAATATATAAAACATATCTTGAGATAGACGAAATGGCAAGGAATAGAAATAATAAATAATACATATCTTGAGATAGACTAAATGGAAGGGAATAGAAACAATAAATAAAACATATCTTGAGATAGACTAAATGGCAGGGAATAGAAATAATAAACAAACCATATCTTGAGATAAACTAAATGGCAGGGAATAGAAATAATATATAAAACATATCTTGAGATAGACTAAATGGCAGGGAATAGAAATAATATATAAAACATATCTTGAGATAGACTAAATGGCAGGGAATAGAAATAATATATAAAACATATCTTGAGATAGACTAAATGGCAGGGAATAGAAATAATAAACAAACCATATTTTGAGATAGACTAAATGGCAAGGAATAGAAATAATAAATAAAACATATCTTGAGATAGACTAAATGGCAGGGAATAGAAATAATATATAAAACATATCTTGAGATAGACTAAATGGCAGGGAATAGAAACAATAAATAAAACATATCTTGAGATAGACTAAATGGCAAGGAATAGAAATAATATATAAAACATATCTTGAGAGAGACTAAATGGCAGGGAATAGAAATAATATATAAAACATATCTTGAGATAGACTAAATGGCAAGGAATAGAAATAATATATAAAACATATCTTGAGAGAGACTAAATGGCAGGGAATAGAAATAATATATAAAACATATCTTGAGATAGACTAAATGGCAAGGAATAGAAATAATATATAAAACATATCTTGAGAGAGACTAAATGGCAGGGAATAGAAATAATATATAAAACATATCTTGAGATAGACTAAATGGCAGGGAATAGAAACAATAAATAAAACATATTTTGAGATAGACTAAATGACAAGGAATAGAAATAATATATAAAACATATCTTGAGATAGACTAAATGGCAGGGAATAGAAACAATAAATAAAACATATCTTGAGATAGACTAAATGGCAAGGAATAGAAATAATATATAAAACATATCTTGAGATAGACTAAATGGCAGGGAATAGAAACAATAAATAAAACATATCTTGAGATAGACTAAATGGCAGGGAATAGAAACAATAAATAAAACATATCTTGAAATAAACTAAATGGCAAGGAATAGAAACAATAAATAAAACATATTTTGAGATAGACTAAATGGCAGGGAATAGAAACAATAAATAAAACATATCTTGAGATAGACTAAATGGCAGGGAATAGAAATAATAAACAAACCATATCTTGAGATAGACTAAATGGCAGGGAATAGAAATAATATATAAAACATATCTTGAGATAGACTAAATGGCAGGGAATAGAAATAATAAACAAACCATATCTTGAGATAGACTAAATGGCAGGGAATAGAAACAATAAATAAAATATATCTTGAGATAGACTAAATGGCAAGAAATAGAAATAATATATAAAACATATCTTGAGATAGACTAAATGGCAGGGAATAGAAACAATAAATAAAACATATCTTGAGATAGACTAAATGGCAGGGAATAGAAACAATAAATAAAACATATCTTGAAATAGACTAAATGGCAGGGAATAGAAATAATATATAAAACATATCTTGAGATAGACTAAATGGCAGGGAATAGAAACAATAAATAAAACATATCTTGAAATAGACTAAATGGCAAGGAATAGAAACAATAAATAAAACATATCTTGAGATAGACTAAATGGCAGGGAATAGAAACAATAAATAAAACATATCTTGAAATAGACTAAATGGCAGGGAATAGAAACAATAAATAAAACATATCTTGAGATAGACTAAATGGCAGGGAATAGAAATAATATATAAAACATATCTTGCGATAGACTAGATGGCAGGGAATAGAAATAATAAACAAACCATATCTTGAGATAGACTAAATGGCAGGGAATAGAAACAATAAATAAAACATATCTTGAGATAGACTAAATGGCAGGGAATAGAAACAATAAATAAAACATATCTTGAGATAGACTAAATGGCAGGGAATAGAAACAATAAATAAAACATATCTTGAGATAGACTAAATGGCAGGGAATAGAAACAATAAATAAAACATATCTTGAAATAGACTAAATGGTAAGGAATAGAAACAATAAATAAAACATATCTTGAGATAGACTAAATGGCAGGGAATAGAAACAATAAATAAAACATTTCTTGAAATAGACTAAATGGCAAGGAATAGAAATAATAAATAAAACATATCTTGAGATAGACTAAATGGCAGGGAATAAAAACAATAAATAAAACATATCTTGAGATAGACTAAATGGCAGGGAATAGAAATAATAAACAAACCATATCTTGAGATAGACTAAATGGCAGGGAATAGAAATAATATATAAAACATATCTTGAGATAGACGAAATGGCAGGGAATAGAAATAATAAACAAACCATATCTTGAGATAGACTAAATGGCAGGGAATAGAAACAATAAATAAAACATATCTTGAGATAGACTAAATGGCAGGGAATAGAAACAATAAATAAAACATATCTTGAAATAGACTAAATGGCAAGGAATAGAAACAATAAATAAAACATATTTTGAGATAGACTAAATGGCAGGGAATAGAAACAATAAATAAAACATATCTTGAGATAGACTAAATGGCAGGGAATAGAAATAATAAACAAACCATATCTTGAGATAGACTAAATGGCAGGGAATAGAAATAATATATAAAACATATCTTGAGATAGACTAAATGGCAGGGAATAGAAATAATAAACAAACCATATCTTGAGATAGACTAAATGGCAGGGAATAGAAACAATAAATAAAACATATCTTGAGATAGACTAAATGGCAAGAAATAGAAATAATATATAAAACATATCTTGAGATAGACTAAATGGCAGGGAATAGAAACAATAAATAAAAGATATCTTGAGATAGACTAAATGGCAGGGAATAGAAACAATAAATAAAACATATCTTGAAATAGGCTAAATGGCAGGGAATAGAAATAATATATAAAACATATCTTGAGATAGACTAAATGGCAGGGAATAGAAATAATAAACAAACCATATTTTGAGATAGACTAAATGGCAAGGAATAGAAATAATAAATAAAACATATCTTGAGATAGACTAAATGGCAGGGAATAGAAATAATATATAAAACATATCTTGAGATAGACTAAATGGCAGGGAATAGAAACAATAAATAAAACATATCTTGAGATAGACTAAATGGCAAGGAATAGAAATAATATATAAAACATATCTTGAGAGAGACTAAATGGCAGGGAATAGAAATAATATATAAAACATATCTTGAGATAGACTAAATGGCAAGGAATAGAAATAATATATAAAACATATCTTGAGAGAGACTAAATGGCAGGGAATAGAAATAATATATAAAACATATCTTGAGATAGACTAAATGGCAAGGAATAGAAATAATATATAAAACATATCTTGAGAGAGACTAAATGGCAGGGAATAGAAATAATATATAAAACATATCTTGAGATAGACTAAATGGCAGGGAATAGAAACAATAAATAAAACATATTTTGAGATAGACTAAATGACAAGGAATAGAAATAATATATAAAACATATCTTGAGATAGACTAAATGGCAGGGAATAGAAACAATAAATAAAACATATCTTGAGATAGACTAAATGGCAGGGAATAGAAACAATAAATAAAACATATCTTGAGATAGACTAAATGGCAGGGAATAGAAACAATAAATAAAACATATCTTGAAATAGACTAAATGGCAAGGAATAGAAACAATAAATAAAACATATTTTGAGATAGACTAAATGGCAGGGAATAGAAACAATAAATAAAACATATCTTGAGATAGACTAAATGGCAGGGAATAGAAATAATAAACAAACCATATCTTGAGATAGACTAAATGGCAGGGAATAGAAATAATATATAAAACATATCTTGAGATAGACTAAATGGCAGGGAATAGAAATAATAAACAAACCATATCTTGAGATAGACTAAATGGCAGGGAATAGAAACAATAAATAAAACATATCTTGAGATAGACTAAATGGCAAGAAATAGAAATAATATATAAAACATATCTTGAGATAGACTAAATGGCAGGGAATAGAAACAATAAATAAAAGATATCTTGAGATAGACTAAATGGCAGGGAATAGAAACAATAAATAAAACATATCTTGAAATAGGCTAAATGGCAGGGAATAGAAATAATATATAAAACATATCTTGAAATAGACTAAATGGCAGGGAATAGAAATAATAAACAAACAATATTTTGAGATAGACTAAATGGCAAGGAATAGAAATAATAAATAAAACATATCTTGAGATAGACTAAATGGCAGGGAATAGAAATAATATATAAAACATATCTTGAGATAGACTAAATGGCAGGGAATAGAAACAATAAATAAAACATATCTTGAGATAGACTAAATGGCAAGGAATAGAAATAATATATAAAACATATCTTGAGAGAGACTAAATGGCAGGGAATAGAAATAATATATAAAACATATCTTGAGATAGACTAAATGGCAAGGAATAGAAATAATATATAAAACATATCTTGAGAGAGACTAAATGGCAGGGAATAGAAATAATATATAAAACATATCTTGAGATAGACTAAATGGCAAGGAATAGAAATAATATATAAAACATATCTTGAGAGAGACTAAATGGCAGGGAATAGAAATAATATATAAAACATATCTTGAGATAGACTAAATGGCAGGGAATAGAAACAATAAATAAAACATATTTTGAGATAGACTAAATGACAAGGAATAGAAATAATATATAAAACATATCTTGAGATAGACTAAATGGCAGGGAATAGAAACAATAAATAAAACATATCTTGAGATAGACTAAATGGCAAGGAATAGAAATAATATATAAAACATATCTTGAGATAGACTAAATGGCAGGGAATAGAAACAATAAATAAAACATATCTTGAGATAGACTAAATGGCAGGGAATAGAAACAATAAATAAAACATATCTTGAAATAAACTAAATGGCAAGGAATAGAAACAATAAATAAAACATATTTTGAGATAGACTAAATGGCAGGGAATAGAAACAATAAATAAAACATATCTTGAGATAGACTAAATGGCAGGGAATAGAAATAATAAACAAACCATATCTTGAGATAGACTAAATGGCAGGGAATAGAAATAATATATAAAACATATCTTGAGATAGACTAAATGGCAGGGAATAGAAATAATAAACAAACCATATCTTGAGATAGACTAAATGGCAGGGAATAGAAACAATAAATAAAATATATCTTGAGATAGACTAAATGGCAAGAAATAGAAATAATATATAAAACATATCTTGAGATAGACTAAATGGCAGGGAATAGAAACAATAAATAAAACATATCTTGAGATAGACAAAATGGCAAGGAATAGAAACAATAAATAAAACATATCTTGAAATAGACTAAATGGCAGGGAATAGAAATAATATATAAAACATATCTTGAGATAGACTAAATGGCAGGGAATAGAAACAATAAATAAAACATATCTTGAAATAGACTAAATGGCAAGGAATAGAAACAATAAATAAAACATATCTTGAGATAGACTAAATGGCAGGGAATAGAAACAATAAATAAAACATATCTTGAAATAGACTAAATGGCAGGGAATAGAAACAATAAATAAAACATATCTTGAGATAGACTAAATGGCAGGGAATAGAAATAATATATAAAACATATCTTGCGATAGACTAGATGGCAGGGAATAGAAATAATAAACAAACCATATCTTGAGATAGACTAAATGGCAGGGAATAGAAACAATAAATAAAACATATCTTGAGATAGACTAAATGGCAGGGAATAGAAACAATAAATAAAACATATCTTGAGATAGACTAAATGGCAGGGAATAGAAACAATAAATAAAACATATCTTGAGATAGACTAAATGGCAGGGAATAGAAACAATAAATAAAACATATCTTGAAATAGACTAAATGGTAAGGAATAGAAACAATAAATAAAACATATCTTGAGATAGACTAAATGGCAGGGAATAGAAACAATAAATAAAACATTTCTTGAAATAGACTAAATGGCAAGGAATAGAAATAATAAATAAAACATATCTTGAGATAGACTAAATGGCAGGGAATAAAAACAATAAATAAAACATATCTTGAGATAGACTAAATGGCAGGGAATAGAAATAATAAACAAACCATATCTTGAGATAGACTAAATGGCAGGGAATAGAAATAATATATAAAACATATCTTGAGATAGACGAAATGGCAGGGAATAGAAATAATAAACAAACCATATCTTGAGATAGACTAAATGGCAGGGAATAGAAACAATAAATAAAACATATCTTGAGATAGACTAAATGGCAGGGAATAGAAACAATAAATAAAACATATCTTGAAATAGACTAAATGGCAAGGAATAGAAACAATAAATAAAACATATTTTGAGATAGACTAAATGGCAGGGAATAGAAACAATAAATAAAACATATCTTGAGATAGACTAAATGGCAGGGAATAGAAATAATAAACAAACCATATCTTGAGATAGACTAAATGGCAGGGAATAGAAATAATATATAAAACATATCTTGAGATAGACTAAATGGCAGGGAATAGAAATAATAAACAAACCATATCTTGAGATAGACTAAATGGCAGGGAATAGAAACAATAAATAAAACATATCTTGAGATAGACTAAATGGCAAGAAATAGAAATAATATATAAAACATATCTTGAGATAGACTAAATGGCAGGGAATAGAAACAATAAATAAAAGATATCTTGAGATAGACTAAATGGCAGGGAATAGAAACAATAAATAAAACATATCTTGAAATAGGCTAAATGGCAGGGAATAGAAATAATATATAAAACATATCTTGAGATAGACTAAATGGCAGGGAATAGAAACAATAAATAAAACATATCTTGAAATAGACTAAATGGCAAGGAATAGAAAAAATAAATAAAACATATCTTGAGATAGACTAAATGGCAGGGAATAGAAACAATAAATAAAACATATCTTGAAATAGACTAAATGGCAGGGAATAGAAACAATAAATAAAACATATCTTGAGATAGACTAAATGGCAGGGAATAGAAATAATATATAAAACATATCTTGAGATAGACTAAATGGCAGGGAATAGAAATAATAAACAAACCATATCTTGAGATAGACTAAATGGCAGGGAATAGAAACAATAAATAAAACATATCTTGAGATAGACTAAATGGCAGGGAATAGAAACAATAAATAAAACATATCTTGAGATAGACTAAATGGCAAGGAATAGAAATAATATATAAAACATATCTTGAGATAGACTAAATGGCAGGGAATAGAAACAATAAATAAAACATATCTTGAGATAGACTAAATGACAAGGAATAGAAATAATATATAAAACATATCTTGAGATAGACTAAATGGCAGGGAATAGAAACAATAAATAAAACATATCTTGAGATAGACTAAATGGCAAGGAATAGAAATAATATATAAAACATATCTTGAGATAGACTAAATGGCAGGGAATAGAAACAATAAATAAAACATATCTTGAGATAGACTAAATGGCAGGGAATAGAAACAATAAATAAAACATATCTTGAAATAAACTAAATGGCAAGGAATAGAAACAATAAATAAAACATATTTTGAGATAGACTAAATGGCAGGGAATAGAAACAATAAATAAAACATATCTTGAGATAGACTAAATGGCAGGGAATAGAAATAATAAACAAACCATATCTTGAGATAGACTAAATGGCAGGGAATAGAAATAATATATAAAACATATCTTGAGATAGACTAAATGGCAGGGAATAGAAATAATAAACAAACCATATCTTGAGATAGACTAAATGGCAGGGAATAGAAACAATAAATAAAATATATCTTGAGATAGACTAAATGGCAAGAAATAGAAATAATATATAAAACATATCTTGAGATAGACTAAATGGCAGGGAATAGAAACAATAAATAAAACATATCTTGAGATAGACTAAATGGCAGGGAATAGAAACAATAAATAAAACATATCTTGAAATAGACTAAATGGCAGGGAATAGAAATAATATATAAAACATATCTTGAGATAGACTAAATGGCAGGGAATAGAAACAATAAATAAAACATATCTTGAAATAGACTAAATGGCAAGGAATAGAAACAATAAATAAAACATATCTTGAGATAGACTAAATGGCAGGGAATAGAAACAATAAATAAAACATATCTTGAAATAGACTAAATGGCAGGGAATAGAAACAATAAATAAAACATATCTTGAGATAGACTAAATGGCAGGGAATAGAAATAATATATAAAACATATCTTGCGATAGATTAGATGGCAGGGAATAGAAATAATAAACAAACCATATCTTGAGATAGACTAAATGGCAGGGAATAGAAACAATAAATAAAACATATCTTGAGATAGACTAAATGGCAGGGAATAGAAACAATAAATAAAACATATCTTGAGATAGACTAAATGGCAGGGAATAGAAACAATAAATAAAACATATCTTGAGATAGACTAAATGGCAGGGAATAGAAACAATAAATAAAACATATCTTGAAATAGACTAAATGGTAAGGAATAGAAACAATAAATAAAATATATCTTGAGATAGACTAAATGGCAGGGAATAGAAACAATAAATAAAACATATCTTGAAATAGACTAAATGGCAAGGAATAGAAATAATAAATAAAACATATCTTGAGATAGACTAAATGGCAGGGAATAAAAACAATAAATAAAACATATCTTGAGATAGACTAAATGGCAGGGAATAGAAATAATAAACAAACCATATCTTGAGATAGACTAAATGGCAGGGAATAGAAATAATATATAAAACATATCTTGAGATAGACGAAATGGCAGGGAATAGAAATAATAAACAAACCATATCTTGAGATAGACTAAATGGCAGGGAATAGAAACAATAAATAAAACATATCTTGAGATAGACTAAATGGCAGGGAATAGAAACAATAAATAAAACATATCTTGAAATAGACTAAATGGCAAGGAATAGAAACAATAAATAAAACATATTTTGAGATAGACTAAATGGCAGGGAATAGAAACAATAAATAAAACATATCTTGAGATAGACTAAATGGCAGGGAATAGAAATAATAAACAAACCATATCTTGAGATAGACTAAATGGCAGGGAATAGAAATAATATATAAAACATATCTTGAGATAGACTAAATGGCAGGGAATAGAAATAATAAACAAACCATATCTTGAGATAGACTAAATGGCAGGGAATAGAAACAATAAATAAAACATATCTTGAGATAGACTAAATGGCAAGAAATAGAAATAATATATAAAACATATCTTGAGATAGACTAAATGGCAGGGAATAGAAACAATAAATAAAAGATATCTTGAGATAGACTAAATGGCAGGGAATAGAAACAATAAATAAAACATATCTTGAAATAGGCTAAATGGCAGGGAATAGAAATAATATATAAAACATATCTTGAGATAGACTAAATGGCCGGGAATAGAAACAATAAATAAAACATATCTTGAAATAGACTAAATGGCAAGGAATAGAAAAAATAAATAAAACATATCTTGAGATAGACTAAATGGCAGGGAATAGAAACAATAAATAAAACATATCTTGAAATAGACTAAATGGCAGGGAATAGAAACTAAATAAAACATATCTTGAGATAGACTAAATGGCAGGGAATAGAAATAATATATAAAACATATCTTGAGATAGACTAAATGGCAGGGAATAGAAATAATAAACAAACCATATCTTGAGATAGACTAAATGGCAGGGAATAGAAACAATAAATAAAACATATCTTGAGATAGACTAAATGGCAGGGAATAGAAACAATAAATAAAACATATCTTGAGATAGACTAAATGGCAAGGAATAGAAATAATATATAAAACATATCTTGAGATAGACTAAATGGCAGGGAATAAAAACAATAAATAAAACATATCTTGAGATAGACTAAATGGCAGGGAATAGAAACAATAAATAAAACATATCTTGAAATAGACTAAATGGTAAGGAATAGAAACAATAAATAAAACATATCTTGAGATAGACTAAATGGCAGGGAATAGAAACAATAAATAAAACATATCTTGAAATAGACTAAATGGCAAGGAATAGAAATAATAAATAAAACATATCTTGAGATAGACTAAATGGCAGGGAATAAAAACAATAAATAAAACATATCTTGAGATAGACTAAATGGCAGGGAATAGAAATAATAAACAAACCATATCTTGAGATAGACTAAATGGCAGGGAATAGAAATAATATATAAAACATATCTTGAGATAGACTAAATGGCAGGAAATAGAAATAATAAACAAACCATATCTTGAGATAGACTAAATGGCAGGGAATAGAAACAATAAATAAAACATATCTTGAGATAGACTAAATGGCAGGGAATAGAAACAATAAATAAAACATATCTTGAGATAGACTAAATGGCAAGGAATAGAAATAATATATAAAACATATCTTGAGATAGACTAAATGGCAGGGAATAGAAACAATAAATAAAACATATCTTGAGATAGACTAAATGGCAAGGAATAGAAATAATATATAAAACATATCTTGAGATAGACTAAATGGCAGGGAATAGAAACAATAAATAAAACATATCTTGAGATAGACTAAATGGCAAGGAATAGAAATAATAAACAAAACATATCTTGAGATAAGACTAAATGGAAGGGAATAGAAATAATACATAAAACATATCTTGAGATAGACTAAATGGCAAGGAATAGAAATAATAAACAAACCATATCTTGGGATAGACTAAATGGCTGTGTTTAACCCTTTTCATCCTAGTTTGTTCTGACTTACTGCTGGGAGAGAGATCATTTATTGAAGAATAGCTTCTCGTGAAATAAATCAACAAAAGTCAAATCGTAAAGTTTTTTTTTATTAATGTTCATGTATATATGTTATAAGGTCAGTTATTGATGTTTGTATTGTCTTTTTTTATTGAATCATAATTGTTATTGTATATTTTGCAATGTATTGTGTTGTATATATGCCTTCAACCCCGTTTGGTAATAAACTAAAGAGAATCCTAAAATCAATAGTTTCTTCTGTTAGGTTTGATTTATTCTTAAGAATTATTGAAATCACATTCGTACAGTAATAAAAACAAAAATGATGAATGTCTTTCCCTGAACATCAATAGAAGTTAACCACATGTTTTATTTTTATTTGGCCTGATAGATGTACTAAACACTTCACTTGTAACTATTATCACACTTTCTACAAGTCTGTGTTTATGTCTATATTTATTACATATATTTGAGGTGTTAATGGCACATAAACAAATTCATTGACACCATCTTTATGTGATATTAATTTATATTGAAAAACGGAAGTACTAATGCGAAATTTAAATATAAAAGAGAGTTCAACAGTAATTGTCCACATTATAACGAACCACCAAACAACACGAATCACTCCTATGTCAAACATCAAACTTCCAAACATAGACAGGGGGCCGTCGTGGCCGTGATCATATGGCACTTGGATTTACAACTACCTATGCAATCGGTGCCTATCACCACTGATGTTGTGATTTCGAATCCCGCTCAGAACGAGATGTATAACATTATGTGATAAAGTTTGCCAGTGACTGCACCAGTCTCATAAGGAGTGCCACAAGGTAGCGTACCGGGACCTCTTTTGTTCCTGCTCTTCATTAACGACCTACCAGAATATGTGTCATCAACTGCTAAAGTACGTTTGTTCGCAGACGATTGTGTCCTTTACAAAGGTATAACATCACTCTCCGACGCACATCAACTCCAAAAAGATCTGGATGGTCTGCAGCAATGGAAAAATGAATGGCAGATGGAGTTCCATCCTCAGAAGTGCCAAATTCTGCATATCACGAACAAAAGAACACCAATTAGAGTGCCATACAACATCCATGGTCACCAACTAGAGAAAATATAGTCTGCTAAATACTTAGGAGTTAATATCCATCAAAAACTCAACTGGAACACCCATATACAGCAAATTGAAAAGAAGAAAAATGCCACCAGAGCCTTCCTGCAGAGAAACATCTATATGTGCCCTAGAAAGACGAAAGAGATGTATTACACCACACTGGTTAGACCTATAACGGAATATGGTAGTATCATCTGGGATCCCCATACAACACAGAACATCAATAGACTTGAGATGGTTCAGCGAAAATCAGCGAGATTTGTGATGGGCGACTACCACACGACCAGCAGTGTGACCACGATGCTCACAAACTTGGACTGGAACACGCTTCAGGAGAGAAGGGCACAGGCTAAAGCTGTGATAATGTTTCGGATTGTTAATTACTTGGTAGACATTCCGACAACCTACCTGATACCAGCAGCTACAACGATCAGGGGCCAGTCATAAATTTCGTGTGCCCTATGCCAGAACCTCCACTTATCAGCAGTCATTCTTTCCAGACTTCATCCGCATTTGGAACTCCTTACCTCAGCATGTCATTTCCTGTAACTCGCTTGAATCCTTCAAAGGAGAGTTGCAGTCTGTACGCCTGAGATAAGTTGAGCCGTGGAGCTGTTTTTAACCGCACTGTACATACAATGTTTGCTAACCAGCACCATACATGTGTACATAGTTACAGTACGATAATACGCCAGAGAGCGGTCCTGTACTTATTGGAAGAAGAAGATTGCGGCTGGTAGGTGGTTTTCTCTGGGTCCTCCGGTTTCCTCCACCAATAAAACTGACCGCCACGATATAACTGAAATATTGTTGAACGTGGCGTTAAACACCATAAAACCAAACCAATCTAAACACAGAAAGCACATTTGACGGGGCTAAATCTGGTAATCGGATACCTCCCGGTCTCCTTTCTATAAAGGTTGTACAAAGACCATTACTATATAGATAAAAATAATACTGACACTTCAATTTGTCAGAGACCAAGACTAAAATTATTCATCACCAAAACAACCTTCTTTTTGTGGTGGGTGTCAAAATAATTAATTATTTGTATAATTTCAAGTTATGAATATTGTATTTGTATTCACAATGATTTCCCTCAGGAATGGTTTACCTTATCCAATCTAGGCTATCAGTTTAGACTCTTTAGTTTTATTGCTCCCAACACTTTTAAGTCATTTGGCTTTCCAATCTGTCCATATTATGAGCGTACCTGATGAAGGTTATTATGAGCGTACCTGATGAAGGTTATTATGAGCGTACCTGATGAAGGTTATTATGAGCGTAACCTGATGAAGGTTATTATGAGCGTAACCTGATGAAGGTTATTATGAGCGTAACCTGATGAAGGTTATTATGAGCGTACCTGATGAAGGTTATTATGAGCGTAACCTGATGAAGGTTATTATGAGCGTACCTGATGAAGGTTATTATGAGCGTAACCTGATGAAGGTTATTATGAGCGTAACCTGATGAAGGTTATTATGAGCGTACCTGATGAAGGTTATTATGAGCGTACCTGATGAAGGTTATTATGAGCGTACCTGATGAAGGTTATTATGAGCGTACCTGATGAAGGTTATTATGAGCGTACCTGATGAAGGTTATTATGAGCGTAACCTGATGAAGGTTATTATGAGCGTACCTGATGAAGGTTATTTGATATCTACGTTTTTATTTTGCTTGTTTGTAGCCTTTGACCCAATAATAAAATAATAATAAAATATTTGTTTACAAAAAATGATTTTCACTTCGTGGAAATGTAAATTTAGACAGACTACCTAGAAAAGGACATTGTATTGAATACTATTTATATATTTAACACAAGTCTGAAAATTAATGATTGTCATATTACTTTCCTAAGTGAAATCTTAGCTTAGGGAATACTTAAGATGTTTTGTTCATACCGGCCCAGAAATATTGTATTTTCTCTTGCAAGATCACAAAAACTTTAATTTTTATGTACTTTCATAAGATATACTAAATACACACATTTTATAATTATTTTTAAATTATGTATGAGAATGGTACGATCTATTTAATGTTTAAGAGTTTACATTTAAAGTCCCTACTTTTAATCTCTTCCTTATTGTCACGTGATTTTTTTTAACAATTAATAAAGTAAATACAAATGTACCTATACATAAATATTGAAGAAATCATTTTTTGGGGGTAAAAAAAATCTAACTTCTCCTGAAGTTACCATTGTGAATTGGACATAAAGATGAACAAGAACTTGTGTTGAATATAACTAAGAGGGTGTGGAATAAACAGTAAATGGGTACATGTGTTAAAGAAATCACTCATGTAGATGACGTGCAGTGAAATGCATGTTATATAATACTTATTGATAAGTTTATATTGATAAGTTTAGTGTAACTCTTCCTTAGAAACTTATGAAAGACATTTTCTGTTTACACAATAAGAAATGTATTTTCGTCTTTAACATGTTAACAGGAAGATAACATTAAAATACAAATATTTGTTGGTGTTAGAATGACGTATTTTACTGTACAATGTTTATGGTTGTTGAAACGGAAAAAATCGTCATGAAGTAAGTTCTAAACAAGACCGCCTGTTGATAGCAACTTATCTCTCAATGAATAGGATGTTAGAAAAAGATATATGCAAATACACGTTAATTGTTTAAAGACTCATTGTGTACAATCATGTCAACCGGAAGGCCGTGCCTGTTTTTAGATCTTATGTCTTTTAAAGTTAATCTTGAGGAAAGCAAACATGTCCATTAATTTAACAGGCCGAACTTCTCTTTTATATAACTGTCTCCACAAACACTTAGTTCAACAACAAATCATATGATAACATAAGAAAATTACATCTAATTGGAAAAGAACCCGTAATTTTTAGCTCAACTGACCACAGTTGATTAGGCTTCTGTTATCAATTGTCGTCAATATGTACTTGTACGTCACCATTCTAGCGAGTAGTACAAAGATGTGCTTGTACTTCACCATTCTAGCGAGTAGTACAAAGATGTGCTTGTACTTCACCATTCTAGCGAGTAGTACAAAGATGTGCTTGTACTTCACCATTCTAGCGAGTAGAACAAAGATGTGCTTGTACTTCCCCATTCTAGCGAGTAGTACAAAGATGTGTTTGTACTTCACCATTCTAGCGAGTAGTACAAAGATGTGCTTGTACTTCACCATTCTAGCGAGTAGTACAAAGATGTGCTTGTACTTCACCATTCTAGCGAGTAGTACAAAGATGTGCTTGTACTTCACCATTCTAGCGAGTAGTACAAAGATTGAGTGAAGAGATCCATACATTCACTTGCACAACTAGACTGATCCGACCCCATGGGTACGGACCAGTAATTTTTCTTATAAATCTGAACTTCTGAACCATGAAGATGCTAGTGTCTATACGGGTCATGTTTAGTGTCTAAGCGGGTCATGATGACGCTTTTGGCCATTGTGTTGTCTGTCCTTCTTCGATTTACGGATTCTGATTACTTTTTTGGTATCTTCAAACTCTTCTTAGCGTCTACGTGGACCATGAAGACGCCATGGTCTACGCGGGTCATAAAGGACGCTATGGTGTATGGGGCCACGAATACGCTAGTGTCTACGCCGGTCACGAAGACGCTAGTGTCTAGGCAGGCCATGACGAGGTCAGTGTCTATGCGGGCCATAAAGACGCTATGGTCTACGGGGCCATGAAGAAGCTATTGTCTACGCTGACCATGAAGACGCATTTCCCGGTGACCGATGTAAACTTGTTTAAAACTGGCTGTAAATTTGATAAACACGTGACTCCTTATTAAATTTAAGATGTGCCTGATTCTACAGAGTACAGACTGAGTTTGAAACTTGCTTAGACTTGTTGACAATTTGTTTTGTAATAAATAATTGATACGTTTTACCTACCTATGTGACTGATAGATGACAATAGATGTGTATATGTAATAATATGTAGCTATAGAACCTATTGTTCAGATATAATCTGATTAAAACTACTTTTCTAAAGAATAGTTTTGTAAACTTGTTATACATTTTATCTATGATATGCAACAGATGGGATCATAGCATATTATCTTTGTATGAATACATGAGCCATGTTGTATTTACATAATATTACTGTTGGACATGTCATCCATTGTGGTCGTTTTAATAGTTCCCCCAACATTGATTAAGTATGTGTTTCTTGTTGCCCATTGGCCCAAATTTCAGCCTCCATCGACATATTTTATTTTTTTAATTCTGATTGTCTGTATTGATTTGTTCCTATGATTGTTAGATCAAGAACAGCAATCAAAATCATTATGATACAAAAGATACAATATTAGTATATAATTTCTGTTTTCTTAATACTGTTATTTTGACAATGAACAATTACATAGTTGGCAACAAAGACTAAAAGAGTGACAACTTTAGCAATATTGCATTAATTTGTTATTTTCATGAAATTCACATATTTTGTGTCGTCAGAAAAAAAATATATGTGATAAACAACATATTTTTTGGTGAAATATCAAATATGCAACATTGTTTGCTTGAAGGTGTTTTTACAATCACTTAATCTCGACGGATTGTCATATAATATGTAAATGACTGGAATGTCTTATATAGGGTAACATCTGTTATGTTGCCTGCCGCTAGCAACACTACGTTAACATATCTTTATGTGTGATATACTAAATAACCTTATGTTGTTATACCAATAAAATTGTTTTTAACGTGCATGGTTTATGTTTTGAATCGAAATCTCCGTTGATTGAATAGGCTAAAACGAATTATTAAACTTAATATATTTACAGATTCCCTATAAATGCCTATATTCATAGAAAGTTTCAAACAAACAAAAAATAAAGACACGAGTCTGATATTACGATGAGATGAGCCGTGTAATATTCAATAGACGTACGAGTCTGATATTACGATGAGATGAGCCGTGTAATATTCGATAGACGTAGGAGTAGTGATCTATTGGTCATAGCTAGTGATATATTGGTTATAGCTATTACGTTTTTAAATGATGTCCTAACTTACATTCATACCAAGAGATTAAAGATTTTAACATTAAAATAAAAGGTAATTAATTACTAATAAGTACAATAATCATAGACCATGTGACAACTTGGTGACAGATTTACGACAAAAGAAGACAAATAATGGGCGACATTATGGAATATGTCACAAGTACCTCAACTTAATTACCACATTAATGTGTAACCACACAAACAAACACATTAATGTGTAACCACACAAATAAACACATTAATGTGTAACCACACAAACAAACACATTAATGTGTAACCACACAAACAAACACATTAATGTGTAACCACACAAACAAACACATTAATGTGTAACCACACAAACAAACACATTAATGTGTAACCACACAAACAAACACATTAATGTGTTACCACACAAACAAACACATTAATGTGTTACCACACAAACAAACACATTAATGTGTTACCACACAAACAAACACATTAATGTGTTACCACACAAACAAACACATTAATGTAACCACACAAACAAACACATTAATGGGTAACCACACAAACAAACACATTAATGTGTAACCACACAAACAAACACATTAATGTGTAACCACACAAACAAACACATTAATGTGTAACCACACAAACAAACACATTAATGTATAACCACACAAAGAAACACATTAATGTGTAACCACACAAAGAAACACATTAATGTGTAACCACACAAACAAACACATTAATGTGTAACCACACAAACAAACTCATTAATGTGTTACCACACAAACAAACAAACACATTAATGTGTAACCACACAAACAAACACATTAGTGTGTAACCACACAAACAAACACATTAATGTGTAACCACACAAACAAACACATTAATGTGTAACCACACAAACAAACACATTAATGTGTAACCACACAAACAAACACGTTAATGTGTAACCACACAAACAAACACATTAATGTGTAACCACACAAAGAAACACATTAATGTGTTACCACACAAACAAACACATTAATGTGTAACCACACAAACAAACACATTAATGTGTAACCACACAAACAAACTCATTAATGTGTTACCACACAAACAAACAAACACATTAATGTGTAACCACACAAACAAACACATTAGTGTGTAACCACACAAACAAACACATTAATGTGTAACCACACAAACAAACACATTAATGTGTAACCACACAAACAAACACATTAATGTGTAACCACACAAACAAACACGTTAATGTGTAACCACACAAACAAACACATTAATGTGTAACCACACAAACAAACACATTAATGTGTAACCACACAAACAAACACATCTCAAAGGGGCACATCATTTTAGGGAACGACCATTTAACTTGAAGGGGGGGGTTATGGTTTTTTTCTAAAAAAATATTCTGATTCCCAATGTTGACGAAAAAATATTCTGATTTTGATGGAGGAAAAAAAAATCTGATTCAGAGTTTTTGCCATATAACCTAATGTTAAATTCTGAGGAAAAAAATTCGCGCTTGGCGCGACAAAAAAAATTAATATTCCAACTCTCGTATTGTCCTGAACAAAAATTCTGAACGAAACAAAAAACCATAAAGCCCCCCCCCTTTCATGTTAAATGGTCGGTCCCTTAGGCTTTTAAGATTTTAATTTCCACATATATATATACTCCCCCCTCCCTTTTTGTGTGAACTTGTTGGTGTACATAAAAATAAAATGGCTACATTCTCCTCTTCAGATGTACATTTTGTAAAGCGGACACAAGAAGATATAAACCCGGAGGTAACATCTTTACTCTGTACTATAATCTTATTGCTACAGGGTTAAGATAACATACCTATATCCTCCGTTCCTCCTTTACACGTTGTTCTAGCCGTCTGTCCCACCCGTAATAACACTTCATTGTATGTTCTTGCTGCTGATGCTACACCTGTTCAAAAAATGTGGACGGTTAGAAAATAAAATTATTGACTTGCATTTAAGATTTATAAATTTACTAATAACTCTTAGTCGCACAAATTCGTAACATAAGGAATTTTCTTATACAAGACACATGGGCACATATGACACATTTTTATTTATAATGATTGCAATCTGTTTATTTTAATTGGGTTCAAAATGTTTAAACATATTACCAATGCTATCCTACAAACTACATTTGTTGTACGATAAAGATATAAGAATATGTTTTGCTTTGTTCGTTTATTTCTGCGCCTCCACCAGAGGTTAGCCCATTGGTAGGCTTAAACAAAATAACAATCTCCCGGTAGAACAAATCATAACAGTTCTAGAATGAGAAACTGATCTTCATTGATCTGATTTAATTAAGTATTGTTAAGTATAAGTTCATATAGTGAAAATGTATTAAGATAAGGTGTCAACAAAAATGTCAAAAATATTTTTTTATCAATGTGTGACGTAAGAGTGTCTTTGACATTTACTTCACTGAGCTTGGTGCTGCTTTGACAACTGTTTTACCTGTTTTGTTCAAGTATTGTTATAAATACTGTTATAGTGACAGCCGGAAACTTTGAGCCGTAATGAAAGCGGGAGGTTTGGCACTTTAAAATCTGATTCAACCCGCCATTTCTTTAGAAATGCCTGTACCAAGTCAGGGTCATTACGGTTTTCACAGTTTTCCGGTTGTTGACTGATTTTGTCTGTTTATATACATATGAGTTTTGACTTTCCCTTTGTAAGATTGTTCGGAGTTCGGTAATTTTGTTATTACCCTTATTTACATGATTGTTGCCATTGATTGGTGTTTCCATAATGTCTACCATCTGAGCTAAAGGATACAGACATCACCAGCTAGTTTTATTGTGGAACGAATATTATATACCAATTTAGTAGTTTTGTGGAATGGTGCTACCAGTGCACACACAAATACTTTATATTTTTTAACTAAGGACACGTAGAGAAAGGAGGGAATATTGAAGCATTGGAATTGTTGAGGGATGTTTTTCCAGACAGCACCCCTCCTCCTCCAATTAAGAAAAGTTTGATTAGCCTTCGTATGCGGTAGCATTATGGAAGGAGATATATGTGTATTACATTTCATCATGTATTAATATCAACATATGTCCATGCTCTAATATTCATTAGTACTCATGACATTTGGATGTAGAATTGACAAAACCTTTATGACTTGTATTTAATCAAATCCTTTTGATATATATCTAATATAATTCTAACTGTATTTAATATTTACAGGATAAACTACTTTTATATCAATTTTTTTTAAATTGAAGAGACGACACAGAATATTGTATGTAATCTGTTAATAAAAGAAGATATGAATAGGTCGGATTAATGTATTTACTAATGGTATTAATTTGAAGGAAAATACCGTGAAGTAAGAGATAGATAAATAAAGTATGTTTGTTTCTGATCTTAGAATACCAGCAACGCATACAACAAACTAAGAGGCTCACGAGGGGTAATCTATTGTCTTAGCGTATCAGTAATTAAATTAGAATGTCAATAACGACGAATCCAAATGAATGAACACTTGTTATTTATATGATGTACATTATATTTCTTTTGTACTAATTATGTGTACAACAAGCATTTTGTTTATCATAGGGTACCAGTAAACGTGGATATTGTATTATCTTGAAGTACCAGAAACGTGGATAATGTATTATCTTGAGGTACTAACATTTTATATCTTGGGTACCAGTAACGTTGAAATGTGGGATTATCGTATATTAAATATTTGGTTACCAGTCACATGTACAACAACAGACATGGGGTTATATATAAACATGTACAACAGAAACTTGAACCCCCATTTTGGAAGGATTTGGGTTAATTATATTTATGATGATTTGATTTTTGGTGTTTTAAGATAACATCAAAGACACTCTTACGTCACACATTGATAAATAGACTCGGTTCGAAATTGTCATTTAACGCCACTTTCAGCAATATTTCAGCTATTTCATGGCGACCAGTTTTAGTGGTGGAAGAAGCCGGAGTACCCAGAGAGAACCACCGACCATGGGCAAGCAACTGGTAAACTTTATCACTTGCGGCTGCGAGTCGAGTGCACCCTTTTTGTAATTTACAAAGCCGGGCGCGAACCCACGCCGTATTGGCGATAGGCTTGTATGAGTTGTTAGGTAATCCAACTACCTAACTCATTGAGCCACACGGGCCCTTAATTATATTTAGTAAACACCAAAACCATCCATAAATAGACTCGGTTCGAAATTGTCATTTAAATTTTAATGATCAAATTAATGGAGATTTATTCAATTGGTTAATTAAAATTCAATTAAGAACAACCATCTTTACATATAATCTAATTCTGTTGTTTTTTTAATTCAAGATGACCACCATTTTTTATATAATATATTGTATTTGCTAAAAAGCCTGAGTTTTACCCAGTTAATGATCTACATTGATGTCACATAAGTTACCGTCACCTGCTTAGCATTAGGAACTGTTTATTAATCATGTTGTTAATTTGTCATTCTTACTTTGAAATTGATTTTGACACCATAAATATAATACATATATGTTATAAGTATAACTCATCAAAATTAGCAGCAATAACTCATCCATGTTGCTAATTGGATTATTATTCTGTAATAAATGGGCTTCGTGATGTATTAGTGTTTAGAAGGTTTTCGTATAATAATGAATATTCGGGGGGGGGGGGGGGGGGGGGGGGGGGGGTAAATCACCTTAAACATATGGCTACAAAACTTGCCTTTCACATAATTTATTTATATATCAACATCAAATAATGATAATAATGTCAGAGACAAGTGCGTGGTGGCCCCTAGAGCCCACAGGCGCTCGTGGCACGGACCACCCCCTTTTTTCTAACTTTCTGTTTACAAATTTATTTTCAATAAAATTTCTTTATTTCTTTATTATTTCATCTCTTTTTCCGTATTTTAGCTTGTTCGTGTCAATATTCATACAATCTTATGTTAACATCAAATTGCATGTGTCGACCCTATATAGATATAGATACTACTAGTATCTATATCTATATAGGGTCGACACATGCAATTTGGTATCTATGTGTCGACCCTATATAGATATAGATACTACTAGTATCTATATCTATATAGGGTCGACACATGCAATTTGGTATCTATATCTATATAGGGTCGACACATGCAATTTGATGTTAACATAAGATTGTATGAATATTGACACGAACAAGCTAAAATAAGGAAAAAGAGATGAAATAATAAAGAAATAAAGAAATTTTATTGAAAATAAATTTGCAAACAGAAAGTTAGAAAAAGGGAGGTGGTCCGTGCCACGAACACCTGTGCTAAAACCCAGTTAAAATGTGTCAGACACAAGTGTGTAGTGGTCCCAAGAGTCTAGTTAGACTGTGTCAGAGACAAGTGCATGGTGGCCCCTAGAGCCCAGTTTGAATGTGTCAGAGACAAGTGTGTGGTGGCCCCAAGAGCCCAGTTAGACTGTGTCAGAGACAAGTGCATGGTGGCCCCTAGAGCCCAGTTAGACTGTGTCAGAGACAAGTGCATGGTGGCCCCTAGAGCCCAGTTTGAATGTGTCAGAGACAAGTGTGTGGTGGTCCCAAGAGCCCAGTTATACTGTGTCAGAGACAATTGTGTGGTGACCCCAAGAGCCTAGTTAGACTGTGTCAGAGACAAGTGTGTAGTGGTCCCTAGAGCCCTGTTAGAATGTGTCGGACACAAGTTTGTGGTGGCACCTACAGCCCAGTTAGAATGTATCAGAGACAAGTGTGTAGTGGTCCCTAGAGCCCTGTTAGAATGTGTCGGACACAAGTTTGTGGTGGCACCTACAACCCAGTTAGAATGTATCAGATACAAGTTTGTGGTGGTCCCTACAGCCCAGTTAGAAAGTGTCAGAGTTAGTATCTGCTTGTCATGGTGTTTAATGTCTGGTTGTACCAATCAAATTAAAATTTGATTTTTTTTTTTAAATAAGGTCATATTAGCAGTCATAGTTCAATTGACCAATCCGCGAGCAGCCTACAAAATCTTGAATAGTATTGCGGTTTAAGTTGTGAAAATAATAGTTTCAGAATGTGAATGAAAAACTAACTGACCTGACCTGATACCATGCTTTAGATGCTAGCAGATGACTAGAAAATTTGAATTGACTATTGAACAGTTCTTAGATGCTAGCAGATGACTAGAACATTTGAATTGACTATTGAACAGTCAGTCAACAGATCAACATTTGTGGGTATTTACAGCATATTGGCAATGTCCAAAAAATTGGTACTCGATCTAAAGCCTAGTTCACATAAATTAAGTTTTCCGTCAAAATTTTGACAAAGTTTCTTATTCAATATTGATAGTGTACGTTGAAACAGTTGGAAAAATAATTTTTTCAGACTGTGGTGGAATAGAAACATATGCCATGTTTCTTCCATTTTGATACACGGTGATGGAATAGAAACACATGCCATGTTTCTTCCATTTTGATACACGGTGATGGAATAGAAACACATGCCATGTTTCTTCCATTTTGATACACGGTGATGGAATAGAAACACATGTCATGTTTCTTCCATTTTGATACACGGTGATGGAATAGAAACACATGTCATGTTTCTTCCATTTTGATACACGGTGATGGAATAGAAACACATGCCATGTTTCTTCCATTTTGATACACGGTGATGGAATAGAAACACATGTCATGTTTCTTCCATTTTGATACACGGTGATGGAATAGAAACACATGCCATGTTTCTTCCATTTTGATACACGGTGATGGAATAGAAACACATGCCATGTTTCTTCCATTTTGATACACGGTGTTGGAATAGAAACACATGCCATGTTTCTTCCATTTTGATACACGGTGATGGAATAGAAACACATGCCATGTTTCTTCCATTTTGATACACGGTGATGGAATAGAAACACATGTCATGTTTCTTCCATTTTGATACACGGTGATGGAATAGAAACACATGCCATGTTTCTTCCATTTTGATACACGGTGATGGAATAGAAACACATGCCATGTTTCTTCCATTTTGATACACGGTGATGGAATAGAAACACATGCCATGTTTCTTCCATTTTGATACACGGTGATGGAATAGAAACACATGCCATGTTTCTTCCATTTTGATACACGGTGATGGAATAGAAACACATGCCATGTTTCTTCCATTTTGATACACGGTGATGGAATAGAAACACATGCCATGTTTCTTCCATTTTGATACACGGTGATGGAATAGAAACACATGTCATGTTTCTTCCATTTTGATACACGGTGATGGAATAGAAACAAATACTAACTTTGGTAGACGTTGGTGTGTATGGACGGGTCAACTGATGCACGTGCAGAAAGACAACAATGTTGTAAAGATACGAGAGGGAAGACTTAATAATTAGGAATAAAGGGATAAAAATAATAAAGTCGAAGTATGGGGACATACTTATTTTAGAAACTGTTCTGACATTTTAAAATTTGGCATGTTATTTCAGAACAAAAACAGATCTGTTTTGCGAAACCTTTGTAAATTTATCAGAGTTATTAATATAACCGTAGGTCGTCCTGGTTAACCGCCTATCTCTGTAGCACCTTTTATATTAAATCTCTTCCTTATAGGCTAATGTGAATCCATCTTGTCATGTGTACTGTGTATAATATGTGAAATGTATTTGAATGATGTTTTTCTCTGTACCATTGTTCTGTTATGGTTTATGAGAATAAAGATCTTGTCTTGGTCTTGACATTAAAGTTACCTAGTATATTAACATCAATCAAGTACTATGATATATCATCTCACTAACGCTAATGTCTTTGGTAATTCATTACAAAGTATTCAATATATCAACGGAATACTTTGTTCCTGTCAACTGCTAAACACTAAACACAACTAACAGAATACTTTGAAAATATCAAATCTTTGATTTTTCGATTAGGTTTTGGACCTGTTCCGACATTGTCGGATATTTGTTTTTCATTTTATTATCTTTAGTTGTTAATGTACAGGTTTTTTTCACAGGGGCTAGGTGCGTCCGAAAAAGAAAAAAAAAAATACTATATAATACTACTATATTTTTTTTTTTTTTTTTTCGGACGCATCTAGCCCCTGTGGTTTTTTTCATATATTCTGTCAAGTAAAAAACGGAATTCATGAGGTCAAAATTGTAAATGTATATATATAACATGAATCTTATTATTTTTAATTCTATATTTCATACGTCAGGTGCGGCTTTAGAGGGGGCGTACATGGTATGTCCCACCCCAAAAAATAATTCCAAAGTATATGTTAAACAGTAATTAATTAAAGAAATTAAAATAATTGGTTAGTTCCCATCAAAGTCCATCAAAGTTTTTAGAAAAATAGGATGGAGTTCTATTCCATCAAAGTCCATCAAAGTTTTTGACCAAAGTTTTTGATGCAGGTTTTGATGGAAAACTTTGATCGTGTAAACGGGGCTTTAGTAATTCCTAAAACCTTTGGATCTTTTGGAGTATCGCTTATTGTGGTCCCATACTTGGGCGCTGCCATGTATCACTGAAGACCTTTGCAGTCACCAGGCCCCTCTCCTAAAATTCACCCCCTCCCCTCACCAAAGAATAAGAAATAGTCTGGATCCTTGCTTAAGAAGTATTTTACATGTTATTTTATTGTTAATGACGGTTACATATTGTCCAGTAACCCCTTATGAGCCTAATCCTTTGTGTTCAACAAACTGTCACATCAGAACGCGAGTGTCCAAGATACTAATTTATAATGATAGCGAGTATAATTTATCTTAAACATGACAGAGTGTAAACTCATGTCAAACATAAACAACGTTTAAGTAACATACCAACCAACGCCTTGTGATAAACCTTTCCGGCTAATATTATTTGTCGTACACCTGGTGTAAAATTCTCTGTAAGACCCTGAAATAAAATGGGGGGAAATTCATAAATATAAATCAAAAAAGAAATAAAGTGAACATATTCATTAAATTAAGTTTAAGTTCCATAAATTCTATATAAATAAGATTATCATGGCTTATATTGTAATTGTTAGAGATATATATATTTAAAGGGTATCGTTTTGAGATGAAAAAGCATCCCTTAAACATTAAATAAAAATTCAAAGTATACTATAAAGTGTTAACGTAGGGAGAATTTTCACTTCAAAAACAAACGTTGAAGTTTTAATGACAAGTTCATTTATTGTATGATGTTTACAATCGTGCAAATAAATTGATTGAAGGAAACATACGAGCTAGAATATATAGAATTACTAAATCGATATTTATTTCTCTCTGTCATCTCATAATTGTGCATCTACGACAGGTGTGGTCAGGTGTGACTTACCCTATAAATAGTCTCTGTCAATTTGTGCGTTTCATCAGTATCCTTCATCATTAAATTTGAATTTCACGTAAAATCCAGCGATAAATTTAAATATAAATCTCCTCATGAAAATATGTATACATGTAGTTGTTTCCGCAACAAGGACATTTAATACGACAACCAGGTGTGTACCGTTAACGTCAAAGTTCAGGGGTGACAGGTAAAATCGATATACAAGAGAAGGTATAATAGGTAATAAATGATAAAATAGAAATTCTGAAAGCTCAACGTAATCAGATTATCAGTTATCTCACGTATGAATGACATATTAGACCAGCAGGTAAACAAGAGGCATACATAATTTTATTTTACCATCAACATAAATAAACTGTTCTATAGACAAAAATTTGAAAATTTAATGCTATATTCTTAATATAATAAACTCTTGAAATAAGAAGAAAAAACATATATAATAATAATTCAATTATGTACAAAAACTAGTTTATAACGTGGACTAAATTATTAACCAAGAACTAGTTTATAACGTGGACCACGTTATAAACTAGTTTTTGTACATAATTAAATTATTAACCAAGGATTTGTATAGTAGAACCTTGGTTTAACAAACAACACCAATGTATTGACATACCCCATTATAAAACGGTGTTCAACGTTGGGGCGGATTTTTATCAAATGGGGCGACAACAAACAATTCAATGGGGCGGTGAAAATGTATACATTGTGGCGGATAAGAAAATATGAAAAAAGGGGCGGTTTTAATTACGGTGTATATCATGGCAAACAAAATTAACAAGTTGTATATGATAATACATGTATGAGATGAATCCTGCTTATAGAAATTGAAGATGAAACTCACTTTCTCATTAGATGTCCAAAATTTAGTGGGGAAAGAGATGATCTTTACAATTTCATATCAGCTAAAGTTAAAAATTTTACCAATTTATCTGATAAAAATAAATTATTTTGGTTGTTGAATTGTGAAAATCAGGAGATTTTAAACTCTGTTGGAAGATTTCTTTACCAAAACATGCCTTAATTACTACTATATATTTATTTTATATGCTTTATGTATTTATAACATGTTTGTATGTCATGTTCTATCAATCATCAACTCTTTCCCTCTTGTAAGCTTATATGTGTAATTTTACTATATGTGTAATTTCTGTTTACCCCTCGAGGGCCCATAATTGCAATAAAATTTATTTGATTTGATTATTTGATTTATAGCTAACAGCAACAAATACCAATTTTAAAGTTTAAAATTTAAAGATGTAATTAATATAATTAGCAATTGTTCAGTTATATCATGACCTATGTATGAAATGAATTATGATTTGTACAAGATACTCCTTTCTGCTGCATGCTTATAGCGAAGCAGCAACAAATACCAATCTTAAAGTTTAAAACTTAACGATTATTAATACAATTAGCAATTGTTCGGTTATATTATGGCCTATATCATAATGTATGACATAAATTATGATTTGTACAATAAACTCCTTAATGCTGCATCATAGCAGCAGCAAATGGCAGTGTTTAAGTCTAAAATGATAGAATAAATCTTAAAATTTCATTTTATTTAATGATAATACAATAAAAATTACAGCGAAATATCAGTTTTCATTTTAAAACACATGGAATCTGGATTTGATAAAAATTACAAGACATCAAAGTCTCTCGTATAAACACGGAACACGGATTAAAGTGGTGATTTCAAAATAGTCAACTTAGCTCCGCTCGAAATGTAATTTTCTAACACAGAATCTGCAAAAGCTGAACGACGGTCATTGTGCGGGGCCAATGCCATAAGATCTTCAGCAAAACAATCCTCAACTTCTGTTGGATTTAGAACGCTTAGTCCGAAAAAATAACCTAACTATTTTCCTATCTCAGAATCGGTGTCCAGTCCTAACTTTTGAATATTCCTGTACCAAGCTTGTCCTAAATGAAATCTACAACACAGCAGGGTAGCGTTTGGAAATGATGCTCGGAAAGCAGAATGTGCAGAAATTTCGAAATTTAAATTAATTTTTTCTGGTTGAAACGATAATCCCTGCTCACTAATACAACCTTTTAACAAGTCGATCATGGTTAAATAACATTGTTCTGATTTATTTGGTAGAAGACAATACACAAGTTGTAAGTAATGTCTGTTCTTGAACCCGTGAATTGTATACAGTTGAGTGAAGAATTTGGGGCAACATTTAAATGTTCCGTCAGCATATATTTCAGAAACATCACCACAAAGAAATTTCAAGTTTGTTGGCGAACTAAAGATCACTGTCCTAGAATCAGCATCATTCACTAACAATAAATCTTCATCCTTGCTTGTGTTTATTGGTTTCAAAAAGTTCAAAACATCACTGACCTCCTCAATAGAGGAAGGTAGTTTAGGAAATTTGTTCCGCCTTTCTCTGTACAGTGCCTGGCGTAAACTTGTGATGTCACTAGGCTTAAGGTTTTCTTCATTGGAAGCAAACAGTTCATTTTTAATTACTTTTGCTGGTCTGGACGAAATATCTTCCGTAGCTTTCCGTTTCACCCGGTTTCTTACCAGTTTTCTTTCCAAAGAGCAGTCACTTGCTGGGTGGTTGTGGTCTAGTGTTCCGGACAAAATTCTAGTAGAATTAGCATCTGCTCTTATTTAAGTCTTGCATTTCTGTCTGTTTAAGGTGGGACGATACCAAATGGCATATATCCAGATTTGTTTGAATTTTTGCATAGTTGTAGTCCTAAGTGATATACAATTTGCAAGACCATCTTGTATAGATATATATGTGTATAGTTATTTGAAATAAATGTGTTCAGAAGGTTACGAAACATGTAAAAAGTGTTCACATATACGCACTGCTTAATTAACAAGGTATCATTATGTTTACAGGTAATTCATTCAATTTTATTGTATGTATTTTCACCCGCCCCATTGTATTCCTCTAATGAAGCCATATTCCGCCCCAATGTAATAGCAATATATTTATAGACATACATTGATCAGGTTTTTTACGAGCAACAGTTTATTGAGAAAACACTCAGACACATATAAACGTGTAACATGAGGTCAAATAAACAAAATAATGTGTTAATTAACACGACGGAATAGAATGACAAACAGAATAGTTAATACAAAACATGCTCCATAAAAGTTATGACAAATATTCTTTATACATATAAGATACAAATTCATAATAAAGCTGCAATTTTCTTTTAAACATTGACAATTTTTTGTATAATTGAGAGTTACAAATTGATAGTAGACCTACAAGTTAAATATACAATGGATAGGTTCTATAATAATTTGGTATATACAAATGTACAAATGTATTTGCTTCGAATGGAGATGTCAATTTTATTCGCCCAGGTCGAAGTCGATCTCTTGTGAGCCTACTCTACTGAAACCGACGTTGGAGGCGACACAACGTCAAACATCAAAAGCCAACAGTCCTTGCGACAGATGTGATACCATGTCTGCCTCGTGCATGTCTGTGGCACGTTCTCTCAAATCGTGAGAAAGACTCGTGACATTCTGTTGATTTTGATATAATTTTCTGATGAATTTTGTGTTAAGAGTGTAAACTTTCTAATTACATTACACGGGTTTAGTTTTTAATAATTTGCACGGGAAACTTTCCGAGTACTATTAAACTGTCAAAACATATAGTTTTAATACGAACAACGAATACGATTGACTGATATTTGAATATTCTTAGTCCATACTACGGTTTGTACAACAGAATAGAATACGTGAATATTGTCTGTAATTTATGCAAACTTTTGTTTATAACTGAGGACACAATCAAATATTCTCTATATCATTGCTGCGTAAATAGTATAATTTATATAGCTCAGATATTCTCTATATCATTGCTGTAATATTAGTCTAAACAATATTTAATTCAGACGAAAGAAAAGGATTATATAACAGGACTAGTGTATGCCAATATTCTCTTATCAAAAAGCATCAATAAGTAACATACAACTTACTTTGAAACAGATAGGTTAAAGGGAAATAACTCAAGGATAAATAATTGTATTCTCTCAATGAAATAATCTAAGACGCTGGAAATTATCATTTGCTTTTCCATGTTTTCTGTTACTAAACTTTTCTATTATTGGAGCTGTAGCGCATATCGTATTTTTGTAATCATAGAGCTACGGATCTGCGGCTTGTTCAAACAACTTTCGTAATTACGACCTCAACTTGAGTGACACGTTTGGTAAACTATCAAAAACATATGTCACTGTTAGGTCGAGGTGTAAAAATGAGCTATAAGTCTACAAAATTACTTCCTTCTTTGCTGTAAGGTTATGAAGTAACAATATAGTTAAAATACTTATCAGCTTCAACATTTCTATAAATAAATCTACCTCATTATTTATCCCAATAGGATCAGTATTTCACTGATTACTGAAACCTTCTACTGTGTTTTATCAATTCATATAAATTTTCCGTCGCACGTAAACGTTTTGCATTTTAACATTACTCTCTGTCACAACTGGACCAAAAAAAGTTTGAAGATACCAAAGGGGCAACCAAAAGATGTAAATTGGAGGAGAGACAATAAAATTACCAAAATGAAAAAGGACAAAAGGTCAAACACAAAACAATACACAGAAATCTAATGATTGAGTAACAAGAACACCGCTAACACTGGGATTAACGATCGACTGTTAATGGTCTACTACAAGAACACCGCTAACACTGGGATTAACGATCGACTGTTAATGGTCTACTACAAGAACACCGCTAACACTGGGATTGACGTTCGACTGTTAACGGTCTACTACAAGAACACCGCTAACACTGGGATTAACGGTCGACTGTTAATGGTCTACTACAAGAACACCGCTAACACTGGGATTAACGTGCGACTGTTAATGGTCTACTACAAGAACGCCGCTAACACTGGGATTAACGGTCGACTGTTAATGGTCTACTACAAGAACACCGCTAACACTGGGATTGACGATCGACTGTTAATGGTCTACTACAAGAACACCGCTAACACTGGGATTAACGATCGACTGTTAATGGTCTACTACAAGAACACCGCTAACACTGGGATTAACGATCGACTGTTAATGGTCTACTACAAGAACACCGCTAACACTGGGATTAACGATCGACTGTTAATGGTCTACTACAAGAACACCGCTAACACTGGGATTAACGGTCGACTGTTAATGGTCTACTACAAGAACACCGCTAACACTGGGATTGACGATCGACTGTTAATGGTCTACTACAAGAACACCGCTAACACTGGGATTAACATTCGACTGTTAATGGTCTACTACAAGAACACCGCTAACACTGGGATTAACGATCGACTGTTAATGGTCTACTACAAGAACACCGCTAACACTGGGATTAACGATCGACTGTTAATGGTCTACTACAAGAACACCGCTAACACTGGGATTAACGGTCGACTGTTAATGGTCTACTACAAGAACACCGCTAACACTGGGATTAACGTGCGACTGTTAATGGTCTACTACAAGAACGCCGCTAACACTGGGATTAACGGTCGACTGTTAATGGTCTACTACAAGAACACCGCTAACACTGGGATTGACGATCGACTGTTAATGGTCTACTACAAGAACACCGCTAACACTGGGATTAACGATCGACTGTTAATGGTCTACTACAAGAACACCGCTAACACTGGGATTAACGATCGACTGTTAATGGTCTACTACAAGAACACCGCTAACACTGGGATTAACGATCGACTGTTAATGGTCTACTACAAGAACACCGCTAACACTGGGATTAACGGTCGACTGTTAATGGTCTACTACAAGAACACCGCTAACACTGGGATTGACGATCGACTGTTAATGGTCTACTACAAGAACACCGCTAACACTGGGATTAACGTTCGACTGTTAATGGTCTACTACAAGAACACCGCTAACACTGGGATTAACGATCGACTGTTAATGGTCTACTACAAGAACACCGCTAACACTGGGATTAACGATCGACTGTTAATGGTCTACTACAAGAACACCGCTAACACTGGGATTAACGGTCGACTGTTAATGGTCTACTACAAGAACACCGCTAACACTGGGATTAACGATCGACTGTTAATGGTCTACTACAAGAACACCGCTAACACTGGGATTAACGTGCGACTGTTAATGGTCTACTACAAGAACACCGCTAACACTGGGATTGACGTTCGACTGTTAATGGTCTACTACAAGAACACCGCTAACACTGGGATTGACGGTCGACTGTTAATGGTCTACTACAAGAACACCGCTAACACTGGGATTGACGTTCGACTGTTAATAGTCTACTACAAGAACACCGCTAACACTGGAATTAACGGTCGACTGTTAATGGTCTACTACAAGAACACCGCTAACACTGGGATTAACGATCGACTGTTAATGGTCTACTACAAGAACACCGCTAACACTGGGATTAACGATCGACTGTTAATGGTCTACTACAAGAACACCGCTAACACTGGGATTAACGTGCGACTGTTAATGGTCTACTACAAGAGCACCGCTAACACTGGGATTAACGATCGACTGTTAATGGTCTACTACAAGAACACCGCTAACACTGGGATTAACGTGCGACTGTTAATGGTTTACTACAAGAACACCGCTAACACTGGGATTAACGTTCGACTGTTAATGGTCTACTACAAGAACACCGCTAACACTGGGATTAACGATCGACTGTTAATGGTCTACTACAAGAACACCGCTAACACTGGGATTAACGATCGACTGTTAATGGTCTACTACAAGAACACCGCTAACACTGGGATTAACGATCGACTGTTAATGGTCTACTACAAGAACACCGCTAACACTGGGATTAACGATCGACTGTTAATGGTCTACTACAAGAACACCGCTTACACTGGGATTAACGTTCGACTGTTAATGGTCTACTACAAGAACACCGCTAACACTGGGATTAACGATCGACTGTTAATGGTCTACTACAAGAACACCGCTTACACTGGGATTAACGTTCGACTGTTAATGGTCTACTACAAGAACACCGCTAACACTGGGATTAACGATCGACTGTTAATGGTCTACTACAAGAACACCGCTAACACTGGGATTAACGATCGACTGTTAATGGTCTACTACAAGAACACCGCTAACACTGGGATTAACGGTCGACTGTTAATGGTCTACTACAAGAAACCGCTAACACTGGGATTAACGGTCGACTGTTAATGGTCTACTACAATAACACCGCTAACACTGGGATTAACGGTCGACTGTTAATGGTCTATTACAAGAACACCGCTAACACTGGGATTAACGGTCGAATGTTAATGGTCTACTACAAGAACACCGCCAACACTGGGATTAACGTGCGACTGTTAATGGTCTACTACAAGAACACCGCTAACACTGGAATTAACGATCGACTGTTAATGGTCTACTACAAGAACACCGCCAACACTGGAATTAACGATCGACTGTTAATGGTATACTACAAGAACACCGCTAACACTGGGATTAACGTGCGACTGTTAATGGTCTACTACAAGAACACCGCTAACACTGGGATTAACGATCGACTGTTAATGGTCTACTACAAGAACACCGCTAACACTGGAATTAACGATCGACTGTTAATGGTCTACTACAAGAACACTGCTAACACTGCCACTGGGATTAACTTTCGACTGTTAATGGTCTACTACAAGAACACCGCTAACACTGGGATTGACGTTCGACTGTTAATGGTCTACTACAAGAACACCGCTAACACTGGAATTAACGATCGACTGTTAATGGTCTACTACAAGAACACCGCTAACACTGGGATTAACGATCGACTGTTAATGGTCTACTACAAGAACACCGCTAACACTGGGATTAACGTTCGACTGTTAATGGTCTACTACAAGAACACCGCTAACACTGGGATTAGCGATCGACTGTTAATGGTCTACTACAAGAACACTGCTAACACTGCCACTGGGATTAACTTTCGACTGTTAATGGTCTACTACAAGAACATCGCTAACACTGGGATTAACTTTCGACTGTTAATGGTTTACTACAAGAACACCGCTAACACTGGGATTAACATTCGACTGTTAATGGTCTACTACAAGAACACCGCTAACACTGGGATTGACGTTCGACTGTTAATGGTCTACTACAAGAACACCGCTAACACTGGGATTAACATTCGACTGTTAATGGTCTACTACAAGAACACCGCTAACACTGGGATTAACGTGCGACTGTTAATGGTCTACTACAAGAACACCGCCAACACTGGGATTAACGGTCGACTGTTAATGGTCTACTACAAGAACACCGCTATCACTGCCACTGGGATTAACTTTCAACTGTTAATGGTCTACTACAAGAACACCGCTAACACTGTGATTAACGTTCGACTGTTAATGGTCTACTAGTGGCATCCTTCGTGTTACTGAAGGTAAGACTCCGATGACAAATCATACATTATGTCACTAGAAAACAAGAACGGGATTGTGACTACGACAAACGGAACATATCAGTTTTCATACGAAACATATCAGTGGTCATACGGAACATATCAGTGGTCATACGGAACATACCAGTGGTCATACGCAACATACCAGTGGTCATACGCAACATACCAGTGGTCATACGGAACATATCAATGGTCATACGGGACATATCAGTGGTCATACGAAATATACCAGTGGTCATACGGAACATATCCATGACCAAATGGAAATGTCATTTTAATTATAATACAGTTATTAAATTGTGTTGTGTTTTTGCTTTGCTATGTCTTGTGCCCAATGTTGTCTGTGTCTCTTGAGTTCGCCCCCGTTATTACATGTAAGTAATGGGGTTCGTGTTGTACATTTTGTCCTATTATGTGTCTCTGTGTTTCTTGTGATTGGCCCTTCGGTTTTCTCTAATGTTTATTTAGTACATACTTATCACATGACGCTTATCACATAAGCTACATGTATATGCTACAGTAAAATTAGTAATTTTGTAAAATTACTGAAATTTTCAGTAATAATGTAATATTACTGGTCACTTTAGTAATTTTGTAAAATCACTAAAAATTTTATAAATTTTACAAAATTACTGAAATTTTAATTAGGAATTTGACAAGTTTACTGAAGTGATATTTACTTGCTTTAATATTCGAACAACAAGAATAAAGAATAATGTTAACATTAATTCGCTAATACTATATAAAGTAATAGTAAAAATGCAACATAAGCTTATGGTTTTGAGCTTGTTCGTGTATTTTTTCATTCAATGACTTATTTGTTTCTTGCTTATCTTGACATTGGATCAATACGATGTCAGTTCAACATTATTTATTAAAGTTTCAAAAACTGTACGACACACAATCTTACATCCAAAAAGTAGAAATATATCTAAAATTTGCATGGCTACTTCGCTGGCTCTCTTAGATGTGAGCGCTCGTAAAATGACAAATTTATGCAGCTAGCATCCCTTACTATATCAAGATATAACAGATATATCATTCGGGATTGAAGACTCTTGAGTATTTAACTTCATTTACCAACGGAATGGGTTAAGAGATTCTGGTTCCTTCAGATGAACCGGGAGAAATAGTGTTCGGTACACTTTGGTGGCCAGTTCGGAGTAGAAAATGTCAATTTAACAGCAAACTAGGTGCAACAATTAATATGAAAAATATTCAGAATCAAATATAATTAATATATTTTTTTATTGTATATCATAAAATGTTTTAATGTTTCAGTGTCTCATATGTCAATATATGGCTCGACATTGGTTTAATTTTGTTTTTTTTTAATTTGTATTTATTGTACATATTTACACAATGTACATTTTAGAATACATGTATGTAATCTGATGTGTCATACGTAAATAAAATAAATGATTATTATCGATTTCTTTTTTCAGAGGTATTATGGGTTAATTTTAGATGGTGAACTACAAAAGGACAAACGTAAGTAGATGGATAACAACGGGCTTGATTGGTAATCGTACAAAGTATTATTTAAATGTTTTTGACCAGAATAGAGGATTAATTATTAAACGAAATTTTGGCTGGTGTTAAACAATAATGATCTAATGTTCATTCTTGTTGTGGTTCATAACTTAATTATCTGCCTATAAAGATCCAGAAAAATGTAATATTCTAACAATTTAGAACAACTTTGACGAATTCTCACATACTATATAAATAAGCGAAGATCTGTCAGTACACATTTCTCAGTTTTGATCTTCCTAAATTTAATAGGTCTCTCATAACTAAAATAAGAATAAGTTCCCACCAACTTGCAATTGAAACAGGGAGATATATGAAACCTCCATTACCTGTGCCAGAAAGATTCTGCAAAAATTGCAAAAATAAAGTTGAGGATGAAAAACATTTCATTTTGTATTGTCCTCTATATAAAAACTTAAGAAATAAATATATTATAAATGAAGAATCTCAATCTGATTCAGATGAAATTTATTTAATATCTAGAATTTTGAACTCAGTCAACGTGAAAGATGCTAAAAATCTAAGTATTTTTCTGAAAGAATCCTTTGACATACGTCAAAAGCAGTTCAGTGTTGGCTAGTCTTAGAATGGTTTCACTTTGTAATATGTCATTTGTATGGTGTTATTAGAACTATAATTAAATCATTTCTTTATATTTATACGCATCAGTATTTATATACTTGTATTGTCATTGTATGTGAACATGGATTACTCATTGTTATCTGCTGTGCTTTATCCAATAAAGAATTATTATTATTATTATTATTATTATTATTATTTAAAAAAAATAGATGGTATGCGCGGGAAAGGGGCAGACAACTGGAGAAACAAATATTTTTGTAAAGTTAAATTTGAGTGGAAGAATATTTTTGTTCAACCAATGATATCGCTGCTTACAAACGACTCTCTTATCGTGACGTCAATTTCGGATTTCCACCACCGTTGATCTTCAACTGTACAAAATAATTCATTCAGCAATTTCAGGTAGTTGAATGTCAAATGTTAATTTTATATTATACATTCCATTTTATTACATTCTGAACAAGGATTATTTTATTTATTTACTTATTTATATTTGCAGGATTTGTACCGGAATTCTTGCAAATTTTTGAAGTCTACTGTCAAGGACAAACAGGAGAAAACTTCAAGGAGTTGTTAGTTTGCAATTTGCCCTGCGGAAGTTGTTATCAGCTCATTACGAATTATTCCTTTATATCTCCAAGGCATTTTATGAATGATAATACAGTGGATTACATAATTGTTGCAAGGTCATAGCCATATTGTTGTATGATTGCCAATAGGCATATGGTTTAAACTTCAGAAATCTGGAGCGGCACCTCAAGTTTGATTTAAGACATAATATAAGACATTTTCACACACTAAAGACGTGATGTATCGTGTGAAGACTGTTATTACTGGTCTCTCCAGGCCTGCACATTCAAAGTTTCAAGTGTTGTGTCGGCATTGTTCACAAGGCTCGAAACCTGCAAGCACATCAAGAAAATATGCCACACAAGCAGCAGCAGAACCATTTCTTAGTGGAAGTTCTTCAGTATATGTGGAACAGATGTATGAGTCGTGGGAAAAAGACCCAAACAGTGTACACAAGGTGTGGTTATTGGTATTATTTGAAGACTACTAATACATTTAAATGTTTAAAATATGTGAAGTCACTTCCTAACATGCCTGAGCTCTGTGTCACGTGAACCATTTTCCATATGGTACTTATTCATTATATGTACATTCCTTACCCTTTTACAGTGAAAATCAAATATAATATTTCACCACAAGGTAAATGGTTCATGTTTTATGTTCTCCCTTTACCATTTGTATGAGTGAAGACATCTTTGACTTTCTCTACAGAGATTTCACATTGCATGATCACCATCTTTGTTTCTGTGTGTTTGAGCCATGGGATTCTTCAGTATTCAACCAAATGATTAAAATCAAAGATCTATCATTGTGGAATTATAGTTGCACACAATTTTATTTCTTATATATGTACACTTGAGTTTGACGTAGCACTGTAAGTAGTTTTCATTTCGTCTGTTTCAGCTGACTTGAAACTGGGCGATGCAGAGTATAAGATATTAAACTTGGTAAGCCGCATAGGTGGCATAATGGTTAGCGTGCTCGCCTAAAGTGGTCGGGTCAAACCAAATACTATAAAATTGGTATTTGTTGCTTCTCCACTAAGCACGCAGTATTAAGGAGAAAGAGCAAAGACTGGTTGGCTCGGAATCAGAATAATGTGTGTCCGAGTGGAGCAACATGTCTTCAAAACATTTAGGAACATCATCCATCCAAATTTAAAGAGTTAAATGGCTTCTTCAGAGAAGAATATTTCCCATTAGTTCATTTATTAATTTTTCCTGTGTAGACAATCATTTTGAATTTTCATCATAACGTCAATGGTAAGACAGTCATTACTCTGACATTCAGTAGATGACTGTACTGCATGCATTTTATGCTCTGGCAAAATTTGGTAAAACTTAAGAAAATGTTTTGAACTAGCTTTTCTCCCATAACTTGCAGAAAGCCTTAAAATACTGCTATAAAAGCCAAACATGTGATATCTAACGGTATTGAATCACAACCCTCATAATTCCCAGGCTTCGCCTCAATCTTAATCACTTAACAATCTATAGATATTCTTTCTCTTTTTATTAGTCATGGGATGCCTATTTTCGTCAAGCAGCCCAAGGTGTTCCTCCAGGCCAGGCATATGTAAGTCCACCAACATTAGGAGGTGGTTATGCCTCTGCTGTACAGCATGCTGTAGCACCAGTACCCACGACTACATTTACACAACCTTTACCACCATCATCTGTAACCAGTAAAGATATAGAAGATCATCTATCTGTACAGTCTATTATCAGGTCTTATCAGGTATAAAACACATACAGACAAATGTAAAATTGGTATATATTTCATAAAAAAAAAGTTATGATACCAGTTTTAGTATTAATCAGTTCAATATCTCACACAAAGGGAGATAATTCATCATTATCAATCTTTATTTCTTTCAGTAGAATGTATACATGTATTATGAGTTTACAATTAATAGTTCATACAGTCAAATGAAATATAATAATGGAGGTATTTACAAGCACATGCTTTTATGTCTGCACTGAGTTAATAGGGGAACTGTAACATACACTTTTTGCATGGTCAATTCCTAGATCTAGTATTCATGTTCACATCCTAGTGACAAAGTGAATCTTGACTGCAGAGCATATTGAATTTGTCCAGTTCTAACAGCTTAAGAAAAAGAGATTTTGAGAATTTAGTCTTGTTTATCATTGTTTATGCCATAACTTGAGTAAATTAGATTTGATTTCCAAATAGTATTGCATGAAGGCAGTAAATATGAATCTGGGATGAGTTCTAATATAGGAAAGATTGCAATTCCAATGTTTGTAAATTTCATGGAAGACTCAGATTTATTAATTTTGAAAAAAAACCTTACAACCATTGAATATATTTCTGTAATCAGAAGAACAACAGCTACATGTATTACCTGGAAAAATTGGATTTCTACAGAGATCACTTTGGGCCACGCCATAGTCACGCTAAAATATGATATGGCCCATTAAAAAATTATGTGTGCGCCAGTAGGGTGCATTACCGTCACGTATGGCCCATACAGTTGTACATCGTGCGCCGGTTACCAGGATCTGCATACTTATTTTGTTTCGACTGGTTCTTAATTTTTGCTTCATCCTGCAAACGTAATCAGGCGAAAAAGTAAACCAGTCATATAATCATCTGATACTCTCAGTGTTTTTCATACTCGGGTCTCAATTATAACGAAAACTGTCGAATGACAACAAAATGCCTCCCAAAAATGCAAGATCTGAAAAAAATCAACCGAAAATATCATTTTTCACGACATCAGAGAAGGAAAATCCTTGTTCAGAAGATGAAACGGACACAGGTACATGTACAACCACAGAGGTGAATGAGCCTATTGAGGTTGATGATGACGTATCACACGAAGCCAGCGAAAACAAGGAACAAGGAAAGTTTCAGTCCTGTTGGGCAAGTTTATACACGTGGTTAAGATACGACAAAGATAAAAACAAAATGTACTGCAGTAAATGCATTAGCATTGGAGCAAACAATACTATGACAGCTGTTTATTGCCTCTAGAATTACTTAAATTGCTGAAAATCGTTTTCGGGCCGGGGGGGGGGGGGAGGGGGCATACCCTGGCCTAATGGCCCATTACTTTTGATGATGATGGGATTTGCCCATCATCTTCAAAAGCTAGGGTGATCTCTGCTCTAGATACAACAAAAATGTAGCTGAATTCAAACTTTGGTAAATTTGCTGGAACACCCTCAGCCCCATTATTTTTCATATTGTAGCTATAGGGGTAACTTTAGGCAGACTTGATGAAGAGTTGATTATTATTTTCCTTATTACAGATCTCTATAAGGTGTACAGTGTAGATTTGTTCATACCACTAATCAGCCAGTTTATAACAAACATTTCCAAGTGATCATACAGACAATTTGAACACCTGTTTACTTTAAACAATAAAATTCATATCAATGTGTTTAGTTACACGGGTTTTCATTGTAAACAAAAGTACGTTTTTACAGCCCAGACTGCAAAAAAAAGAATGAAGAAAAAAGAAATTGTATATTAATTATTATTAACATTAATCTTTTATCAAGCATTTTAAGTTGTGATTTTGCTGAACTTGGTCATTGATTTGAAGAAGGTCAGTAGAATTATAAGTTGTGTTCTCTTCATATAAACAGACAAGAGGTCATAATGTAGCATCTCTGGATCCCTTGGGTATAGCTGATGCTGATCTAGATTCTGAAACCCCTCGAGAACTTTTACACAGTACTTATGGCTTGGGTAGGTACTCGTGATAGATTAGCTTACAGTTCATTGGATGAATTCAAAGATAGGCATTTGACAGAATTTCTACAGATAATTGATAGACGGCCATTTAACAGAATATTACCATAACCATGGTAACTATATAATGATCTACATGTATTCACTTGATTGTTATAATTATGTCTCCCCTTCGAACGAAGGGAGACATTGTTTTAGTCTGATTTTTTCTTTCGCTTCTTCTCAGCGAAGCTTGTCCAAACCATAACTTTTTTGTCTTTCGAGATAGGTCAATGATATTTCGTATGTGGGTGCATGACCATAAGGCGGTGTGTTGCGTACCGTAATGACCTTCGTGGGACCTTGACCTTTGACCTCAAGGTCAAATAATTGTTTTTTAAATAGTATTTTCTTGTCCTGGCCATAACATTTTTGTCTTTCGAGGTAGGTCAATGATAATTGGTATGTGGGTGCATGACCATAAGGCGGTGTGTCACGTACTGTAATGACCTTCATGGGACCTTGACCTTTGACATCAAGGTCAAATAATTGTTTTTTAAATAGTATCATTCAACTCATAATGTGTACATTTGTAACTTATTGTTGTACAGATGGCCGCATTAAGGGGAGACATAAGTTTTAGGTATCTAAAACAGTTCTTCCTAGTTCAAGGATTAAGTTACATCAACTATCTGTAGAGATCTGCCAAATAGCCATCTTAGATTTATGATTCTTTACTATGTATCTCTTGGATCATAGGTCTACTAATATTCTATTTATTTATTGTAGATCAGAAAGAATTGAAAATTTGGTCATGTTTGATTGAGTACTAGTCAAATAACTACTGTCTTGGCTTCATTTCTAACTCCATTGCATCTAGTGATGATCTACAGGGGATCCTTTACTTTAAATCTGGTAGACTTACAGTCAATATTGAAGTCAGGGATTCCTTATTTTAAATCTAGTAAAATTATAGCCAGTGTTGATGCCAGGGATCCTTTATTTTAGATCTAGTTGACTTACAGTCAATATTGAAGTTAGGGATCCTTTATTTTAAATCTAGTAGACTTACAGTCATTGTTAAAGTCAAGGATTCCTTATTTTAAAACTAGTAAAATTACAGCCAATGTTGAAGTGTCTTGTTGCAAACAATATAGAAATGGATTATGTATTTACAAAATTTACGTTTAAACAATGCATAATGTCCATATTAATTGTCCTAAGATCAACAGAATACTTTATTCTCCCCCAGGATGGTCTTGCACTTCCAATCATCAACCTTTCCCTTTCTACATCTTCAGTAAAATCTTTCATGCATGACCAGATTTTCATAGATTTGTCTTCTTGAAGATTTGTTAATTAATTGCTACTTTATTAATGATTGTTGTAATTGTTTGGAGTTGTTACGGAATGTTTGTAGATACGTGGCCATCATTTAGCCAAAACAGACCCGTTGGGAATCGGTCAAGCTAATTTGGAAGGGGAGCAATCTGAGTTGTCTTACTCTCATTATAACTTTGGTAAGATCTGTGTCCTCTCCGACATCTTGCATGGTGGTGTGTTGTTGTGCTTGCACTGCTTATAATGTTCATGTCTGAAAACAGCTAAGAATTCGATATACATGTAAATAATTGGCTAACTATCTTAATTATAGGAAAATAATCATAGCAATTAATTGATCTCTCTCTACAAAATGTTTAGATAATGAAATTGGTGATGGGACTTGTTTAGTAACTAATGTATTAATATTTATATTATTGACATGACTTGCTACAGCTAGGCATTATAAGATGTAATCTTGTTGAATGACCTTTACATGACTTGTCACAGCTAGTCACTATAAGATGTAATCATGCTTATTGCATGTTACCTCAGATATAGAGAATGACCATGTCAGATATTGCATTCACTTTGCTTCAGCCACTTTCAAACTCTGAACTGGAAACCATCTTTGTAGGAATGTGACATTTGGTGGTGCTTTAAAACTGTATAGTACAATGTTTTACAATACATTTATATTGGCGAAGGGTTCCTGAGGTTCAATCCCCGGTGCTTCCCATCGTGTTCACAAGTAGTAGATTCAAACAGATCAATTTTTCTCTCTACCGACCAATTCCCTACTTTTCCTGTGACAGTCAAATATCATTGCCCCCTCCCTCACTTCTGTATAGTTTGTAGATATTGTTGAAGTGAAAATGCACGAAATATTTTCTGCTGCATCTTAAGTAACTAACAAATAAATGATGATAAAAGTATAAGTATACTAATACTACCAAGGATAAGAAGTACATTAAGTTTTCTAACACTGTGTCAATTTAATTTGCTATTTTGTAATTAATAACTTTGCACTATTTTTCTTCTAACGACAGCACCTAATTCTGTTGATTCATATAACTTGTCTAGATTTTATTTTATTTATGATCCACATCTTATTTGCATTGTAAGTCAGCTGACAGATCACATGATCTTGTTACATCTGATAATAGTTATTTCATCTAGAAAATTTATTACTTTCAAGTGTCAACCTACATACTATGTAACAACTAGACATTCTGTTCATTACATGTGGTAAATATGTAACATTGTAGTAATCTGATTGTTGTTGTTCATCTTACTGCCAGTCATTTACAAGGATCAGCATAATTTATACACATCACACAAATCAGTTATAGACAATCGTTGAGCAATGTTTATTGTGACCTGGACTGGCAGTCGTAAATCTGAGTATGAGTTTCATGCTCATATTACAAGATCAACCAATCAGAACACTCGATATATTTGATTCTGTGTTCTGATTGGATGTTCTTCGAGTACGAACAGTTACTAAATAATGTATATATTAATTAAACTAAAAAACTCAGGTTCATCTCCTCGGGGCATAGGTAACCATAGCAGATTTTGGGTATCCTGTTGAGGCCCTTTCATTTTATAGCTCCTACAGACTTATATTATTTGGCAATGCACAATCTTTTGACTGAGAATACCTGATGAAGATTATTCCAGCAACGTGTCATGATGATGTGCAACTAGTCAATTCATTGGCTCACAGTTTATAGAATAGCAGTACATTTGTACATATATACCTTCAGTATTGTACAATTAAATAATGCCAATCAAGGTAGATTTGTATGATAAACATTGAGAAAACAATAAACAATCAAAACAATAATATTAATAATTATTTCCAGATCTTGCCAGGAGGCCATGTTATATATGTTTTACTGTAGATAAGAAGACTTTTGTTATAATCCTGTATTATTTCTGTTTTTACATGTTGTACCAACTTTATTCTCCTGTCTTATTGTTTTTTACACCTACAGATAATTTGTTGTTTCTGAATTGTGATCCATATCTACTATACATTAAAATATATGAATGTGTGATATACGATTTTGGAGATAACTGTATTGTATTCTAGCTTTGCTGAAGTCAATAGCTGCTTTTACTGTGTCACAAATTGAGTTTACCTGGCGACACATAGTGGAGCTAGGTAAATGTACATTTGAGACAGTAAAACCAAGATTGATGTTTGCACATCTTTGGATAAAATTGACATAAACTTCAAATTCCTCATAATGTTTTTAATGTTGTTTTTTGCCACATAAACATATAACTTATTACTCATTTCTATAGACTTTAATATGAATCACAAATATTGTATAATTTTGTTTATTATATGAATCATAAATAGTGTATAATTTTGTTTGAAGATATACACACAAGATTATTTGTAATGATTAATTATACTATAACTAATTGACGAGTTTCATTATCAAAAATATGTCACGAATGACCAAATAACACAGTAACTCACGAACATGAGTGAGTTACAACGTTATTTAAGAATTGAATGCATTCTTTTGAAGTTTCATTGGGGTATGAAAGCGTTGACCGAAGTACATTTTCAATGAAGCGCGGTTGCGCTTCATGTAAAAAATGTAGTTCGATCAACGCTTTCATACTCCAATGAAACTTCAAAAGAATGCATTCAATTCTTATAATTTTATTTGTGTTAGATTATTTGCTGTTGGAAATTACTACGCCATTGATTGTTTACATCTGACGTCGTCATGGAGGCACGTGCAAGTTCGGATTTGAGTTTCATTGGGATGTGAAACATCTCTTTTATAATCATGTGACCACTTCATAACCAATCATATTGTAACATTTCAATGAAAAACGGAAGTAATGTAATTATTTGGTCATGAGTGACATATTTTTGATAATGAAAGTTTAATTGCACTATATTACGTGTGTAGCGTAGGGATATACTATATTGTGTATCGCTTCAAAAAACATGGCACCACTCACCCACGACAATAAAATAATTAAAATGCTTACCTTGAAATATTATTTTAGTTAAATTTGATCCAAATTGAAGCGTACACGTAGCGAAATAACGTCTAATTTTTACGTTTCAAACTGGAAGTCTTCATATGACGTCGACAACGAAATGGCGCGAAATATAGCGAGAGTGAACTAAAAATGGTAATTTCACTAGTGAAATTATCGTTTTTATTTAACTCGGAAATCACAGTATTTCATCGATATCTATATAATAATGTCATATGATAAAGACATTACATCATATTTTTGCTTCTATAGATAAACCTGATATTAGGTCTGTTTTTTTCTGCTATCTTGATACTTCTAAAGTAAATCAAATCTCATTAAACTAGTTCTTTAGGTGATGTTCTTATATTCTGTTTTATTGTATTCATCACCATGTTTATAAGAATACAATATGGCAGCTTTTCCAATATAGAATCCTTAGTTACCACACGTGGTTTGTGACTTTTGTACAGAATTGACTTTTTATTGGTTAATTTGACATGAATTTTAGTGTTGTTTTATAACAGTATTTTCTGCTCTTCTGATTTCTTTTGAAAATTTCACTGTATATACCAGTTACTAATGAGAAATTAAGCATAAAATGTTGTTGATGTTGATATAGTACAGAGTTAACAGGGATGTGGGTGTAGATATTATATATTACAGAGTACAGGGATGTAGATATTTAGGTACTAAAACTTCTGATATTATTAACACTGCTTGTTTTTTATTGAATGTTCATTTATCACTTTAATTTGAAATGTTCATCTCACATACAAAATAAGCCTATTTAAAATATGATTGTTTAATGTTCTATAACAGATGAGAGTGATTCTGAAAGGATATTTACTCTTCCTCAAACAACTTTTATTGGAGGAAATGAGACACAAATGGCATTGAAGGATATTGTACAAAGACTTGAGGTAAATTCCTGAAATAAACATTAAGAGAATACCGAAGGGGCAATCAAAAAAGGGTTAGAGACAAAAACTTGAGACACCATATTTGGTTGACACATTGTTAATGGAGGATACAGTTTCATATTTATGTTTATTGCATATCAGAATAAAAAACATACATTTAATAGGTTGAAAACTCTCCACATGACTTTCACTATTCCGTGATACAGACTGGGATGCTGATATAGACTGGTCTATATCTGTGCATTTATATTGTGTGTGTCAGATTCTGATCCCCAATGCAATAAGCACAAAACTTACTGATATGGAAGACAATATCAGGATTGACAGACTGACCTTAGGTCGTGGTACGGACAGTGAAACTGATGTTACCTCTCCCCTGGCCGGGGCAATATCATTTCCACTGGTCGTACCACTACCCTTGGGAAGTTTCTATATCCTGATATTGCCCTACTTATCAGTAACTATTGTATAAATTTGTCAACTTAACTTAATTTCAGTTTCATGGAACAGGTACTTTAAATGACCAAATAAAAAGGCAGTTTATTGTAAATGACGGAATAAAAAGGTATTTTGCTGTAAATGACCAAATACACAGGAATTTTACCGTAAATGACTGAATGCATATGGAATTTATTGTAAATGACTTAATACACAGGGACTTTACTGTAAATGACTTAAGACACAGGGACTTTACTGTAAATGACTTGATACACAGGGACTTTACTGTAAATGACTTAATACACAGGGACTTTACTTACTGTAAGCATCTTAATACACAGGGAATTTACTGTCAGCATATTGGAATAGAATTTATGTTCATCAACAATTTGGAACAAACTGAATGGATCAAGAAGAAGTTTGAAACTCCAGGTATTATGCAGTTTGAAGAGGAAGAAAAAAGGAGGATTTTAGCACGCTTAGTCAGATCTCAAAGGTAAGAAAATGCCATTCTATCTTGTCATGTGAGTAGTGATGTCTGAAACAATGAGTTATCTTATTATTACATCTTACAGAAAATGTACTACATTGGTCCTGCTCACCTCAAGTGCAGTAGATTTTGAGTTCGAGCTCTGGTCGGGTCAATATCTGGTCAGTTCAACCCAAAGATTGTAAATTAAGTATTTTCTGCTTCTCTTCTAAGCACGCAGCTTTAAGCAGTAAGAGCAAAGACTGGTTGGCTGGGAAATCAGGATAATGTGTCCGAATGATGTGACATCTCTCCCCACGGACTGTTGGTTCAGTCTGCTGGTACAATATGTGTTGGTCTAGTACAAGCGGACATCTTCAACATTTCATTGAATCAGAATGTAATGATATAGCTGAAAAGTTGCTCATTTGGTGAATAAACCGTGATGTACAACATTCACTCACTTACCACATTGATTGTTCTATTTTAATAATAAGATCTTGAACAATTATGATCTGGATATTTAATGTAGAAATATTGGTTATTATTTACTGTGGACATTTGATGAAGATTGAGTTAACATGGATGTGTGAGATGTCAAGCAAACTATTTTCTACAGATTTGTATACACCAATATAAAGGTCAAGTTGAAGCATCGTGGTATTTTGATTCATACATGTATGAATCCTTGGGTAGCTGTATTGACCTTTGGCTTTGCCTCAGGCCAAAACAGATGCCCTTGGACTAATAAGTAGGCCAATAGGATAATCATCGCGTAATAATATTGTAGTAAACCTTCTTTCTGTTGTTAAAACTTTTGACTTTTATTACAACAATTATTGTTTTCTTAGTTAATATTTTTGTCATTTTATAGATTTGAGGAATTCCTTGCCAAGAAATGGTCTTCAGAGAAACGTTTTGGTTTAGAAGGGTGTGAAGTGTTAATTCCTGGTATGAAAACTGTGATAGATTCTTCCAGTGAATTAGGTGTAGATACATTCTTTATTGCCATGCCACACAGGTAAAGCATTCTTTATTGCCATGCCACACAGGTAAAACATTCTTTATTGCCATGCCACACAGGTAAAACATTCTTTATTGCCATGCCACACAGGTAAAGCATTCTTTATTGCCATGCCACACAGGTAAAGCATTCTTTATTGCCATGCCACACAGGTAAAACATTCTTTATTGCCATGCCACATAGGTAAAACATTCTTTATTGCCATGCCACACAGGTAAAGCATTCTTTATTGCCATGCCACACAGGTAAAGCATTCTTTATTGCCATGCCACACAGGTAAAACATTCTTTATTGCCATGCCACACAGGTAAAACATTCTTTATTGCCATGCCACACAGGTAAAGCATTCTTTATTGCCATGCCACACAGGTAAAGCATTCTTTATTGCCATGCCACACAGGTAAAGCATTCTTTATTGCCATGCCACACAGGTAAAACATTCTTTATTGCCATGCCACTCAGGTAAAGCATTCTTTATTGCCATGCCACACAGGTAAAGCATTCTTTATTGCCATGCCACACAGGTAAAACATTCTTTATTGCCATGCCACACAGGTAAAGCATTCTTTATTGCCATGCCACACAGGTAAAACATTCTTTATTGCCATGCCACACAGGTAAAACATTCTTTATTCCCATGTCACAGGTAAGACATTCTTTATTGCCATGCCACACAGGTAAAACATTCTTTATTGCCATGCCACACAGGTAAAGCATTCTTTATTGCCATGCCACACAGGTAAAACATTCTTTATTGCCATGCCACATAGGTAAGACATTCTTTATTCCCATGTCACAGGTAAGACATTCTTTATTGCCATGCCACACAGGTAAAACATTCTTTATTGCCATGCCACACAGGTAAAGCATTCTTTATTGCCATGCCACACAGGTAAAACATTCTTTATTGCCATGCCACACAGGTAAGACATTCTTTATTCCCATGTCACAGGTAAAGCATTCTTTATTGCCATGCCACACAGGTAAAGCATTCTTTATTGCCATGCCACACAGGTAAAACATTCTTTATTGCCATGCCACACAGGTAAAACATTCTTTATTCCCATGTCACAGGTAAGACATTCTTTATTGCCATGCCACACAGGTAAAACATTCTTTATTGCCATGCCACACAGGTAAAGCATTCTTTATTGCCATGCCACACAGGTAAAACATTCTTTATTGCCATGCCACATAGGTAAAACATTCTTTATTGCCATGCCACACAGGTAAAACATTCTTTATTGCCATGCCACACAGGTAAAACATTCTTTATTGCCATGCCACACAGGTAAATCATTCAGTATTGCCATGCCACACAGGTAAGACATTCTTTATTCCCATGTCACAGGTAAGACATTCTTTATTCCCATGTCACAGGTAAAACATTCTTTATTGCCATGCCACACAGGTAAAGCATTCTTTATTGCCATGCCACACAGGTAAAGCATTCTTTATTGCCATGCCACACAGGTAAAACATTCTTTATTGCCATGCCACACAGGTAAAACATTCTTTATTCCCATGTCACAGGTAAGACATTCTTTATTGCCATGCCACACAGGTAAAACATTCTTTATTGCCATGCCACACAGGTAAAGCATTCTTTATTGCCATGCCACACAGGTAAAACATTCTTTATTGCCATGCCACACAGGTAAAACATTCTTTATTGCCATGCCACACAGGTAAAGCATTCTTTATTGCCATGCCACACAGGTAAAACATTCTTTATTGCCATGCCACACAGGTAAGACATTCTTTATTCCCATGTCACAGGTAAAGCATTCTTTATTGCCATGCCACACAGGTAAAGCATTCTTTATTGCCATGCCACACAGGTAAAACATTCTTTATTGCCATGCCACACAGGTAAAACATTCTTTATTCCCATGTCACAGGTAAGACATTCTTTATTGCCATGCCACACAGGTAAAACATTCTTTATTGCCATGCCACACAGGTAAAGCATTCTTTATTGCCATGCCACACAGGTAAAACATTCTTTATTGCCATGCCACATAGGTAAAACATTCTTTATTGCCATGCCACACAGGTAAAACATTCTTTATTGCCATGCCACACAGGTAAAACATTCTTTATTGCCATGCCACACAGGTAAATCATTCAGTATTGCCATGCCACACAGGTAAGACATTCTTTATTCCCATGTCACAGGTAAGACATTCTTTATTCCCATGTCACAGGTAAAACATTCTTTATTGCCATGCCACACAGGTAAAGCATTCTTTATTGCCATGCCACACAGGTAAAGCATTCTTTATTGCCATGCCACACAGGTAAAACATTCTTTATTGCCATGCCACACAGGTAAAACATTCTTTATTCCCATGTCACAGGTAAGACATTCTTTATTGCCATGCCACACAGGTAAAACATTCTTTATTGCCATGCCACACAGGTAAAGCATTCTTTATTGCCATGCCACACAGGTAAAACATTCTTTATTGCCATGCCACACAGGTAAAACATTCTTTATTGCCATGCCACACAGGTAAAACATTCTTTATTGCCATGCCACACAGGTAAAACATTCTGTATTGCCATGCAACACAGGTAAGACATTCTTTATTCCCATGCCACACAGGTAAAACATTCTTTATTGCCATGCCACACAGGTAAAACATTCTTTATTGCCATGCCACATAGGTAAAACATTCTTTATTGCCATGCCACATAGGTAAAACATTCTTTATTGCCATGCCACACAGGTAAAACATTCTTTATTGCCATGCCACACAGGTAAAGCATTCTTTATTGCCATGCCACACAGGTAAACATTCTTTATTGCCATGCCACACAGGTAAGACATTCTTTATTCCCATGCCACACAGGTAAAACATTCTTTATTCCCATGCCACACAGGTAAAACATTCTTTATTGCCATGCCACTTAGGTAAAACTCTTAAGTGCAGAATTAAAGTATTTTTTAGGTACTAAGTGTATTGGCAAATCTGTATATAATTAATGAAGTCTCATAAACATATTATTATTATCCTGGTATTGTGTAACCACATTGATGGTATAATGGTAACAGAGCTCGCCTCGAGTGCAGTAGAAAAATGGGTCATAGCCCAGGTCATATCAAGCCAAAGACTATAAAATTGGTATTTGTTGCTTCTCTGCTAAGCACGCAGCATTTAAAAGAAAGAGCAAAGACTGGTTGGCTCGTGATAAGGTGTCAGAGTAGAGCTACATGTCTACCAGTTGTTTCATTGAGCTAGCACTATAAAACTCCAATAAGCATATTGGACTAGTACAAAATGGATATCATTATCATCTCATCATATGTAACTATTTTTTGCCATGATATAGCTAAAAAATTGCTCATTAGTATTAAACAACAATCACTCTCTCCTGGTTTTGTATAATAATCTGTTTGTTTTAAAGTGTATATACATGTTCAGGTACCACCCACTAAAGGAGCAAAATAAGCATTTTTACGTTATAAATTTATTAAAAAAAATTGAAATGTACATCTGTTTTATTTATTAAGTATAGTATAACTACTCTAGAATTGTTATTAAAATACTAAGGTATATTATGTTTTTATATATCATTCTTGTTGAATTTCAGAGGCAGGTTGAATGTCTTAGCAAATGTATGCAGAAAACCACTAGAAAAACTTATTTGTCAATTTGATTCTAAACTGGAAGCTTCTGATGAAGGATCTGGTGATGTGAAGTACCATCTGGGAATGTCACATGACAGACTTAATCGAGTGACCAATAAAAACATTAAGATTGCTGTAGTGGCTAATCCATCACATTTAGAAGCAGTAGATCCTGTAGTTCAAGGGAAGACCAGAGCAGAACAGTTCTATAGGGGAGATACAGAGGGTAAAAAGGTAGGACTTAACACTAGTGTAGTATCTCTTACCTGGGATGTGTGATGTATGGGTAGGTATATTGTGCAATCTTCTTTTCCCAGTGTAGGAGCCAATGAATGTATGTAAGCTATTAACATTCTGCTTGAGTATGATTTTTGTATAATTGTCTTAATTTGTTGTATTACATATGTTGTTTGTCCTCTTTGATATTTTCCATCAACAGGAAGTGTACTGGTTTAGAACAAGTTCACCAAAGCTCAACAGATCTAAATAAAACATGTAAATAGGGTACCAGTAAAAGCTTTATTTGATCAATGACGAAAATAACATTGAAGTTTATTTGGTCCTTTTATAAACACACACATATCACAAGATTACAGGATAAAAAAGTGAGACGTTATGGTTTCATATAATGATTCACAGACATGCTAGAGATAAGTTAAACAAAAAGAAAATTTTTACTTTAAGTAGATCTATATTAGAGAATTAATATTCCACAAACAAAATGACTCAATAGGAGAATAAATATAAATACTTGTTACAGGTGATGAGTATGATGGTACATGGTGATGCTGCCTTTGCTGGACAAGGTGTTGTGTATGAAACTTTCCATCTCAGTGATCTCCCTGACTATACAACACATGGAGCTGTTCATATCGTAGTAAATAACCAGGTCAGTGCAAAAACTTAGCTTTACTTTATTAATGTTTGTGTTCTCAGGTAAAAATCCCAACTCCCATTAGACCTCTTCCATGACAGCCCCAACTGATGTTTCAATACTAACAGACCCAAGGTTGGTTAATATATCTGATCTTATATTAAATACCCAGGATTCAGTTGTACTTATATTTTAATGAATCATTAAGTTATCATTTAAAGGTCACCATTTCTTGATCAGCTTTGACCTTTTAGTAAATTAACTTCTAAATAAACAGGTGAGTAGAAAATTTTCCTTCTAAATTAACAGGTGAGCAGAAAATTTTCCTTCTAAATAAACAGGCGAGTAGAAAACTTCTCTTCTAAATAAACAGGTGAGTAGAAAACTTTTCCTTCTGTCATCTCCCACTGACTTAACTCATGTAATCTATGCCTCCCACTGATGTGGCTCATTGTAGTCAATACCTTCTACTGACATGATTCATGTTGTCGTCAATGCCTCCCTTTAATAAGGCTCATGTAGCCAATACTGCCACTGATGTGGCTGTGCAGTCAATGCCTCCCACTGATGTGGCTGTGCAGTCAATGCCTCCCACTGATGTGGCTGTGTAGTCAATGTCTCCCACTGATGTGGCTGTGTAGTCAGTGCCTCCCTTTGAATTGGCTCGTATAGTCTGTGCCTCTCTTAGATGTGGATCTTATAGTCAGTGCTTCCCACTGATGTGGCTGTGCAGTCAATGCCTCCCACTGAGGTGTCTGTGCAGTCGATTCTCCCTTCTGCTATTGTATTATTTGTATTTATTTTGTCATTTATAGATTGGATTCACAACAGATCCTAGAGTAGCGAGATCTTCTCCATACTGTACTGATGTGGCACGTGTAGTCAACGCTCCTATCTTCCACGTCAATGCTGATGATCCAGAAGCAGTCATGTATGTGTGTAAAGTGGCATCAGAATGGAGATCAACTTTTGGAAAGGATGTAGTCATTGATTTGGTACAAATAGTAGTTTTATGTCTTCAATTACTTCAATCAAATGTCATTTCTAATATAGTTTTTAATTGTTATAAGGTACCATTTTAGTTAACTTCATGACTTATTCGTAAATGGGAACCGTTGGCGTTGTGGTCGTGATTGTATGTTAGTTGAAAGTGGCATTAAACACCATAAGCCCAACCTATTTGTAAATGTGGTATGAGGTACTATTTTAGTGGACTTTGTGTTTCATTCATGTGATGTCTTACAGTTACTTACATCTCACATATTTTTTGCTAACCTTACTAAAAGCCATGCGAGCTATTGTAATCACTTTGTCTCTGTCGTTGTCGTCAGGGTAAACTTTTCACATTTCATTCTCCTTCTGTGTAATCACTGGTCTTTTTTTAAACAAATTTGGATGGAATGGTCATTGGATGAATCTTTACTATAGATGTTCTGTTTTTGTATTGGATTGTACATTCAAGATGGTTCCCAGATCCAATCAAGGATTTTGATTGGATGAGATTTCAAAAATCTTCTGAAACCACATGGCAGCATGAATTGTTATATTGTGGAAATGTTCCTTAGAAAATCATCTGCCAATATTGTGTTTTGGTGTAGATCTGAAATTCAAAATGGACAATGGTGGCTCAAATTTTAACATAGACTACTGTGGAGAAAGTTTTCAAAAATCTCACATGAACCAGTAATGGACATGCAAGTGAACTGTTTAAAAAAAAAGAAAATGACATGAATCATCATTTTGGTAGACAGATGAAAGATGCACAAGTATTCTGGATTCTAAATCTCTGCAATAATAAGTTAAAGTGATGTATCTCTTTAATTCCCTACATACTTATATATATATGTCATGCATTCTAACAATTGACAGAACTGATTCTGATTGGCTAATATTTATAAATTCTTGTTTGAAGTCACTGATAACCTTTTTTAAGTTTTAACTTTGGATGAAGGTTTTTCTTCTGTTACTCTCCTATTCTCAGAGTTTGAATTTAAAGTTTAACAAGTGTAAGATGTAGTAAATGAATTTAATTTTCATGATAAACTGCATCTTTTTATGGAGAACTGATTATTTTGTAATCCATTATCAGGTATCTTATCGACGAAATGGACATAATGAAACTGACGAGCCAATGTTTACACAGCCCCTTATGTACAAGAAAATTGCCAAACAACCAACAGTCATGGCTTTATATGCTGAAAAATTAATAAAGGAAGGAACTGTCAAACAGTCAGAATATGAGGTAAAACTGAAGTCTGCAAATTGTGGTTTTTATACAACTACAAAGATTTTGTGGTGTATTATGACATGTGTCAGGCATATTACCAGCTCTTACCCTTACCTAGATAGGAGTAGATGTTACAAAAGTATTATATCTTTATGTCCAATAGAAGTAGATGTTACAAAAGTATTATATCTTTATGTCCAATAGAAGTAGATGTTACAAAAGTATTATATCTTTATGTCCAATAGAAGTAGATGTTACAAAAGTATTATATCTTTATGTCCAATAGAAGTAGATGTTACAAAAGTATTATATCTTTATGTCCAATAGAAGTAGATGTTACAAAAGTATTATATCTTTATGTCCAATAGGAGTAGATGTTACAAAAGTATTATATCTTTATGTCCAGTAGAAGTAGATGTTACAAAAGTATTATATCTTTATGTCCAGTAGAAGTAGATGTTACAAAAGTATTATATCTTTATGTTCAGTAGAAGTAGATGTTACAAAAGTATTATATCTTTATGTCCAGTAGAAGTAGATGTTACAAAAGTATTATATCTTTATGTCCAGTAGAAGTAGATGTTACAAAAGTATTATATCTTTATGTTCAGTAGAAGTAGATGTTACAAAAGTATTATATCTTTATGTCCAGTAGAAGTAGATGTTACAAAAGTATTATATCTTTATGTCCAGTAGAAGTAGATGTTACAAAAGTATTATATCTTTATGTCCAGTAGAAGTAGATGTTACAAAAGTATTATATCTTTATGTTCAGTAGAAGTAGATGTTACAAAAGTATTATATCTTTATGTCCAGTAGAAGTAGATGTTACAAAAGTATTATATCTTTATGTTCAGTAGAAGTAGATGTTACAAAAGTATTATATCTTTATGTCCAGTAGAAGTAGATGTTACAAAAGTATTATATCTTTATGTCCAGTAGAAGTAGATGTTACAAAAGTATTATATCTTTATGTTCAGTAGAAGTAGATGTTACAAAAGTATTATATCTTTATGTCCAGTAGAAGTAGATGTTACAAAAGTATTATATCTTTATGTCCAGTAGAAGTAGATGATACAAAAGTATTATATCTTTATGTCCAGTAGAAGTAGATGTTACAAAAGTATTATATCTTTATGTTCAGTAGAAGTAGATGTTGCAAAAGTATTATATCTTTATGTCCAGTAGAAGTAGATGTTGTAAACCTGAACTTGGTTTAATCCATGTGATTGTATATGTCTTGTCAGAATTATTCTCAAACCCAATGAAATAAGTTTCCCTGTAATTAAGAGCTTAAATGATTTCCACTAATTGATTCTTAATAATGATACTTTACCTAATCAGTGTAAGAGTTTATAAAACATTCACCAATGACTGAAATAGTAAACACACAGTTACAAATATGTTACAGTGACATGTAAAACTCATTAAAATCCTCTTATATCAAGAGCAAAAGATCACTCTCTAAAGAATTTACAATTTACCAGCAATTATTCTTTATTATATTGATAATCAATCATTTTTATCATTTGTCCCATCAGACAAGTGATGACAGAAGTTATTTGTACAACAGATTTTTCAGTTGGTATCAGACAAGCGAGCAAACGTTATTATCGAGGCCTGTTTTGTGATATAAGTGTTTTATTACTTGATAGGAAGAAATAGACAAGTATGACAAGATCTGTGAGGAGAATTATATTCTGGCCAAGAAGGAAACAGCTGTCAGGAATAAAGAGTGGTTAGATTCACCATGGAGTGGATTCTTTGAAGGAAAAGATCCAATGAAGAAGCCAGCGACTGGTGTTCCTGAACAAACTCTCAAACATATAGGAGAAACGTTTAGTTCTATTCCTGATGATTTTGTAATCCATGGAGGTAATTGATAGATTATATGTCCAGTTAGCAGTATTTCAGCTATATTCAGGATGATAACAAGTTCAACAGTATATACACACTATAGAGGGATAGATCAACCAGCTCAATCACTTATGACAGCCACTTCAGTAACTCTACTATCACCATTGCACTGTTTTGTGATTCTTGATCGTAGTTACAGTGCATAAGTAGATGATCAACGGCTTCCAGATTGACTGTCCATAGGTTTGGAAATGAATAATGGTTAGTCATTTCACAATTACTCCCACATAATGGCTAGATCAGAACTTTTCTTAATAACTCTCACAATTCTGTGAGTTCTTTTCCAGAATAGATTATAGGGAATTTGGGGGGGGAGGGGGGCTGGAAGACACTTTTTTTTTTTTAGAATTCATTAAACCATTGCAATGAAAACTGAGCTAGAATATTCATTGTTGTTCAATCAAGTTTACATGATTTGTTTTGGTCATAAATCCACATCGGTCACCACTTCTGGAGATTATTATAGGACCCTAGGGAAGAAATGTTTAACATAGGACCAGAAATGTTTAACTTGGAACCCTAGGGAAGACATGTTAAAAGCATTCTCTGGTTCTATGCTAATTATTACCTGATAATTAGGTCAGTCTTCGGTATTTATAGAGACAACTAAGATGATTGGTATGTTAAATTTGATATTTAAGGATTGAAGAGAGTATTGAAGGCACGTAAGCAGATGGTTGACAACAGACAGGCTGACTGGGCTTTAGGTGAAGCCTTGGCCTTTGGATCACTACTAAAGGATGGAATCCATGTTCGTCTGAGTGGACAGGATGTAGAAAGGGGAACTTTCAGGTTAGTTATATTAAATATTATTGCCATATAAAGATTAGCATATTGTTACGGGGACTGTCGTGGTCGTGATCGTATTGTAGTTGGATTTACAACTATCTGTGCAATCAGTGCCCATCACCACTAAAGTTGTGAGTTGGAACACCGTTCATGGCGAAGTGTACTCGATACAACATTATGTGATAAAGTTTGTCAGTGACTTGCGACAGGTCAGTGGTTTTATCGGGGTACTCTGGTTTCCTCCACCAATAAAACTGACCGCCACGATATAGCTGAAATATTGTTGAAAGTGGCATTAAACACCATAAAATTGTATGTGCAACATCTCCTACATTTTAAATGGAAATTTCACAAAACTTTGTATTCTTGCTTTCTGACATATGTAGAGGTACATATGTCAGTTTAATCCAATTATTTTTAATAGTTATTTCCCTTTCAACTTAGAGATAGAATATTTTATCTATAAGGTTATATTACTTTATTTACAACTCACGTTTGTAAATACATTCGCTTGCTTGTAATTGATTTACAGGGCCCGGGTGGCTCAATGAGTTAGGTAGTTGGATTACCTAACAGCCACAAGTGATACAGTTTACCAGTTGCTTGCCCATGGTTGGTGGTTCTCTCCGGGTACTTCGGCTTCTTCCACCACTAAAACTGGTCGCCATGAAATAGCTGAAATATTGCTGAAAGTGGCATTAAACACCACAAATCAAATCATGTAATTGATTTGTCTCCCTTTCATTGAGTATAGATGGCAGCACATGAATCGTTAAAAGAACATGTCTTAGAACGAGGTCACCTGACAATCAATAAAGGTGTAAATAATTTATTGTTTTGATGTACATATGTCACAATAAAGTAAGAAAATGATAAGTTGTAATTTAAAGCTGAATATCTTAATTAAAACTGTAATTACTTCTTTTGATTACAGCCACAGACATCATGTTCTACACCATCAAAATATTGACAAGAAAATATATGTAGCACTGAATCACCTGTATCCAGACCAAGCTCCTTACACTGTAGTTAACAGTTCCCTCTCTGAGTACGCTGTATTAGGTGAGTTTTTATACACTTTGTAAGTCTAGTTTTCTTTATGCCAACTCAGGGCTCACGGTAGAGGGTGATTCGGGCGAAGATGTCGCCTTGTGAAGGTTGACTTCGCTTACTCATTGGTCAAAAGCAAAGTTCAAGTCGCCTTGTAATTTTGAAGAGTCACCCTATATTGCCTGCATATTTTTGCCATGTGTCATTAATGAAAATGTTGATATCGTGTTTATTGAAATCTATAATATCCATAAAGTAGTTTAAAAGTGATTTTCTTGAAAAGTAATCCATTTCGGTTTAAAGAAACTTTAATTCCATTCAATAATAAATAAAAATGGTGCCTTTGGAAGGGGGACTCAATCGGGCATTGTGCTATGGGAAATATTGACTGAAGCTACTTTTAACCAAGCAAACTTTTGATTTATTTTTCTCATTTCTGTGACATAAAATCTTAGTTCTCATATTTAATATGTTCATATATGCAAAGATTCGCCATTCAGAATTCGATGCAATACACGTAGACACATCAGATTTTTATTGATCCGCATCCATATCGATACATGTAAAAAAAAATGACAGGTATGCAACAGTCAAGATAGGCAGAAATAAATATTTGGCATTGAATAGACGTCCTTTAGGCAATTATGAATAAAAAACAGAACAAATGAGATTTGAAAACAGCTTTGAAAAACTATTTACTAAATTTGGGCAGGGTAACTTCAGAGGGGTCGCAACACAATGTTTCGATTAATCACCATTAACTTCTCCCAGAAGTCTCCCCACTTCTCCCTGTGCACTCCCTGAACGAGAAGTTTTTTCTCCCTCTAATTTGAAAGTATTGAGAGCCCTGCAACTCGTATATCATTGTTTTCCAATTCTTTTTTTTTCTCTCCAAGAGTATAGCATCATTTATTATTTTTATCTTTCAGGTTTTGAAGTAGGATTTTCAATGCCTAATCCTAACGCTTTAGTACTATGGGAGGCACAGTTTGGAGATTTCCATAACACAGCTCAGTGTATCATTGACCAGTTTATTAGCAGTGGTGAAGCCAAGTGGGTTAGACAGAGTGGTATTACTCTGTTGTTACCACATGGATATGATGGCATGGTAAGTTACCACATGGATATGATGGCATGGTAAGTTACCACATGGGTATGATGGCATGGTAAGTTACCACATGGATATGATGGCATGGTAAGTTACCACATGGGTATGATGACATGGTAAGTTACCACATGGATATGATGGCATGGTAAGTTACCACATGGGTATGATGGCATGGTAAGTTACCACATGGGTATGATGGCATGGCATCCTTTCCTTTATCGACGGCTTGAGTAAAAACAAAGTAATTTCATTTCAGAATTAATACCTGTACTTAAAAGGATTTTAAAAAGTTTTAAGATAATTCACAACACCTATTACTTGGTGTTCTTTGTTCAGTTTGCCATATGGGTCATGTTCAAAATAGAACAGAGTTGAACAGAGAAGACTGATATTATAAGTAAATATTTCATCTCCAACAATGGGTACTGGTGAAGGTTATCATGGCTTAAACTTACAAAGCTGCTAAGCATGTCCTTGGGTGGTGGATTGGGGAACCCTCTTGATGGGGGAGGGATGTTAGGTTATAATGCGGAAAGTCTGTCCGTGAACCAAAGTGAGTTACGTCTTTGGAGAGTGCCACTCTCCCTGCAAGACCTCTTTTGTAGATTTTGAAAAAGAGTAGACTCATTGTAGCCGCTGCAAAAGACTAAATTTTTTGTCCCTGCCCAACTCTCCATACCTTTTCATTGGAAGTCAAAAGATATAGTTTTTATATATTATTGAACTTGTTGTCGTCCTGAATATAGCTGAAATACTGCTCACTGAATGTTAAGCAATAATTAATTAATCATCTCAAACACTCTACAAATGACATATTCTCAACACCCTACAAATGACATAATCTTGTGCTACTTACCCTCTTGTTTCAGTTTTTTTTTCTTTACTTTTTCAAAATCATGAGAAATCCAAAATGGTTACCCCTGTGGAAAATAATTTTGGAACCCATCTGATATGTGGGTGGGATTTATTCTTAGAGACATTTTAAATGACAATTGGATTGTTTGCTCTTAACAAAGTTTGTGTTGTTTATCTGTTATTGATAATCACACTCCCTATGTCTACCCCTTTTTAATAATTCTACAGTTGTGTTGTGTATCTATCTTTTTTAATACATATATAGAAGTTTTTTAAAGTTAATAATTTCAATCATAGCTATATGATATATTATTAGCCATGGGTGAAAATATGATATTTTTATGATTACAGGGTCCAGAACATTCCAGTGCCAGACTAGAAAGATTCCTACAAATGAGTAGTGACGATGGAGACCATTTCCCAGTAAGTAGCACACTATTTCCCAGTAGATAACTCAATAAACACAGTATTTCCCAGTAAAACAGTTTTTTCCCAGTAGATAACTCAGTAAACACAGTATTTCCCTGAAAGTAGCACATTATTTCCCAGTGAGCACAGCATTTCCCAGTAAAAATAGTATTTCCCAGTAGATAGCATAATATTTCCCAGTAAATGCAGTAAGCACAGTAAGTAGCACACTATTTCCCAGTAAGTAACACAGTATTTCCCAGTAGATAACTCAGTAAACACAGTATTTCCCAGTAAGCACAGCATTTCCCAGTAGATAACTCAGTAAACACAGCATTTTCCAGTAAGCACAGTATTTCCCAGTAGATAACTCAGTAAACACAGCATTTCCCAGTAAGCACAGTATTTCCCAGTAGATAACTCAGTAAACATAATATTTACCTGTAAGTAACACATTGTTTCCCAGTAAGCACAGCATTTCCCAGTAAAAACAGTATTTCACAGTAGATAACATAGTATTTCCCAGTAAATAGCACATTATTTCCCAGTAAGCACAGTATTTTCGAGTAAGTCACTCATTATTCCCAGTAAATACAGTATTTCCCAGTAAATAACACAGTATTTCCCAGTAAATACAGTATTTCCCAGTAAATAACACAGTATTTCCCAGTAAATAACACAGTATTTCCCAGTAAGTAACACAGTATTTCACAGTAAAACAGTATTTCTCAGCAAGTAACTCAAATATAAAGATTGTGCATGTAGTTCAGAAATGGAGACACACATAATTAATGATGCCGGGAGACAAGCTGCACACAAAAATCAACGAAAATACATGTTTTTTTGTCAAATCTCGCCAGACGACGATTTGTACTCATGTTTTGAAGGTATATATTATCTGTCAACGCAAAAAAGAACTTTAGAAAAATTTACCAAGCTTGCAGGCACTACCCTTTTAATTATTACACTGCCTATAAACCAAAAGAAAACATTTTTAATATCTAAATTGTCTAATGAATATAATTTATAATTAGTGAAACCTTTCAATTTATGGGGTAAGCCCTAAATAAACTCAAATTCTGTTTAAACCGAACATTAAATTTATATATTTAAACTCTTTGACAGATTTAACTGTATATGACTTTCAGTTTTGTCTTTTAAAACCTTAGACAGATTAAACTGTATGTGACTTGTCTTCTCTTTTACACAATGAAGGATGACTTAGATGTGAGTACACAACTGTTGTATACCATGTTAATGTACACTCACTCTTTAAGTGGGAGGAATGTGCTTGTCTGTCTATCCATACCAAACTTTAAACTTCTTCTATTTTAATATTGTGTGTTTTGTTCTATTAAAGTTTGATTAGACTTTTTCTTTTTTATAAGATTGCTTGAAGATGCAAATATTGTGTCTTTTCTCTCTGCCGACTATTTTCACATTTAAATGTTGATGCCTTGTTTTATGAACGAGATTATAATGAAGTCCTTTTTTTTTTTTGTGTAGATCACCTTTTTTTGTGTGTAGATCACATGGTCTATATAAAATCTGTAGCTAGAGATGCCAGTCAAAAATCAATTACAGGGGATGCTTGCTGTTTTTTAACCATTAGATAGAGCTCAATCTAAGAAGACTTTTGAGCCTTCATTTGTAATAATCGGATGAAGGGTTCAAAAGTTATGAGCATTTGAAATTGCCTATTTTTGGTCAATAATTTTCCAAAGATGGCCGCCATCAATAATGGTTTTAATGACTGTTTTAGAGTTCTGATTTTTTGTGCAAACAGCAGATAATGTCTCTACTTTTGTTTTTTTCCATAGACTATAAGTTGTTCTGTCAGAAAAATGAAACTGAACATGTTTGAAGTAATATTCGTCATTTGTTTTATTGTCCAAAATGTGTCGGAGCCACTTTTGATCTTGACCGAAAGGTCCATTATGGCTCACATTGCCATAATTTTGTCAGAAAATAACTTATCTGACATCATAATAGAAGAAATTGTGTGTAGAAATACTTGTGTTGAGTGCAATTATAACATATGAATCACCTTTTACATCTTTTTGTGGAATTATGAATCCATAAAGGTGGGTGTGCAATTAGTGTTCAACATTATTTGAGAATGGCACCGTTTCACAGCAGTTATATGGAAAAATGACACAAAAAGCTTCATATTTCCTAAACTAAAAATGATATCCGTACAAAATTTTGAAGACAATACCACAGTGATGTGCACATTCTGTTGGACGTGATGTTTTTTTGTCGACACAAGAAATGGCGGCCATTTTGTTCAAAATGGCTGCCATTTTTTCATAAAATTCCTCAGACAGGGAACCTGTTCCAAGATAATTTGATCAATTTTTTTATCAATATAATTAATATCACTGAAAAAAAATGGATATGTAGGTTTGTACCAATGACCTCTTATTTGCTTTAGCATTTTATTACGGAATAATTGTCATAATGGTGGCCATTTTGAAAACAAAATGGCTGCCATTGCTTTAAAATTTGTTGCGTAAATTTACGTTTTTTAAGATTACTCCATCGTTTCTAGTCAGAATTTGATCATCAAGGTACCAAATTAAAGATATTTAAAAAATCTATAACCTCAAGTAATTAATAACTTAAACTAAATACTTTTCATTTCATATATACCACCAATATGTAATCCCCCCAAGGGGTGAAGATTCCAGACACCTACCCCTTGCCGAAAATTTAACTGGTCGGCTTGATATACATGTAGGTGTTTTTGTTTTCCTACTTCAATGTCTTGCAATCATAATGTAGCTGTACAATTGCTGAAAGTGATGGTATATGCATCAACCACCCAACAAGCATGATAGTGAAACACCTCTAAACTGAACTTCCTTAAGATCAGCTTGTGTTTAAAATAGATGGATATTATTTGCACGGTTTACACATTTCCTACAAAAGGCTACATCTGGAACCTGGAACTTTATTTAAAATAAAGTTATGTTGTTTATATAGGATGCTGTTTATATTCAGGTTTCCCTTTATTACAATTTGAGCAAGTAAATTTGTTTCAATCTTACTCTCCATGTCGTTCGAATCCCACTCATGGTAACTTAAGGTGTACTTGACAACACATTATTGTGTGATAAAATTCGTCAGTGACTTGCAACAGATCTGTGGTTTTCTCCAGTTTACTCCACCAATAAAACTGACCATCACGATATAACTGAAATATTGTTGAAAGTGGCATTAAACACCATAACCCACCCCCTAACCCTACTCTCCGTGTCAAAGTTTCAGTCTTGCCCATTACTATTCTAATTTGCTTCTTAAAACATGTTCAATGAAAACAACCAAAATATTAAGTTCATTCATTTATTATTCAGGAAATATCTGGTGCATTTTTGAAATACATCATCTATTGTCACATGTATTGTCGTCTGAATAAATCCAGCTACATGTAAAACTAAATATTTCATTATGATATAAATTATGAACTCATGATCAGCTGTATATTATCCTGCAGTCCTAAGTTCAGGTAATATCCCAAGGCCAGCTTGGATCACACACATGTCTTTGACCAGCAAAGCATAAGGTCAGGTAAACTGGAAAAAAACAACAGAAGCTGGAAGGGACCACAAAGAAACAGTTCTAACTAGTCTACATTGTACTTATTATCCTTTCATAACTACCATTATAATAAATATAAATTCACAATGTATTTAGACAAAAAAAATTACCAGAGTTTCAAATTTTTGGTATTGACCCCAGTTTTTATTGACATTTTTGGACAAAGTTAAAGTCAGATCCTTGTTCTGTATAACCTAGGTAAAAATATATGTTTTGTCTACTTATACTACCTTCCCCTTTTCGAGAATATTAGCAGAAACACTGGTATTTTTTTTTCATTGGTCTATAAATACATATGTATGCAATAAGTTATAACATTTTGTTTACTTTTATTTGAATTTAGTATGTAAATATTCAATCATGGTCGAGTATCCATGGAAGCTGGCAAATACAAATAAAAATGTAGCACCATGACAAAAATAAGAATAGAATTAACTTTCTGAAGAGTGAAGACTATAGTCTAGTATAAAAAAAAAACAAATATTTTATACACAGACTATAGTATAGAAGAAAGTGATTGACTGATGAAAAAAGAGGAAACTCCTATTCTAGAGCCCATACCCTCGTTTTCTAGTTGTTTGGACCAAACTAGAAACATTTTATTTCCAAATATTTTCCTTAAAAAAAGAGGAAATCAGCGGATTAGAGGAAAACTTTCATCTCTGTTTACACCCCCCCTTTTCGGTTTGTTTACTTTTGTTTTGAACGCAAGTTGGAAGTATTATAAATTGACGAGAAGTTTTTCATAAACTACTTGAAAAGAAGCAATGCAAAAAATAAATCGTACGTTTAAAACATTGAGAAGAAGGTTTATACATACCTACGATAACACCTGTGTTACAACCAGCGTCGGTGACGTTACTATTTACTTTCCACTTCCAACGATGTACGACGTTCTCCCTCAGACATGTTTAGGGGCGTTTTAAATACTAAAAATCATCCGTGTTCGCGATCTAATATGGTTGAGATGGTATGCTTTCTACGTTGATATTGTAACAGAAAATACAAATATCGCCATCGGAGAACGCTACTCCAAATTTTTCATTGATTTGTTCATCTTGGAACTTTTGAGACGACCATTTTCCGTTTAGCATGATCAGGAAATCGGAAGCGACTGTGACCATGCGCAAGCTACGAATCTGCGCTTTAATTGGATAATAATTATAGAACTATATAACGTCGGGAACATGCCGGGCAAGGCATTGAAATGGGGGACCCTGGTGAAAAAAACCGTGCCGCGAATGGTAAAATTCCGAAAACAGCGATTTCGATTCGAACACGTTATATTTAAACGATTCCATATTAAAAGAAACAAAATTTTTAAAGATTTCAAACAATGTTTAGATAATTAATTAATGTAAAAAAATTATATCTTTATATAGTATTATCTGTAAAAATCTGACATCAAAAATTGCATTTTCATGTATCAGCAGCTACCGGAAAACAAAATGGCGGCCGAAATAACGATAAGTCGGCATCTCTACTGTAGCCATTTTAAATGATGAGATTATCTTTCCTAATTAAATTGAACAAATTATATATCTACAATGATGTTCGGTTTAAACAGATTTACTAAAAATATATATTTTATCATTTTATAATCATACAAATATGTTTTTATGCAGTACTTAAAAAGTGAGTCTTTTCTTCAAAAGTTGTTATGGAAAAGGATTTTGAATCAGATTGTATGTTTTTAAATGACTGTAGTCTGTGTTTAGTAGAATGAATTTCTTGTAGAAAAATTGGGTTGAATTATATATAAAATACAGATTAACATCTCGTGATAAACAAAGGTCATACACTTAATTATGTCATGATAAACAAAGGTCATACACTTAATTATGTCATTATAAACAAAGGTCATGCACTTAATTATGTCATGATAAACATATGTCATACACTTAATTATGTCGTGATAAACAAAGATCATACACTTAATTATGTCATGATAAACAAAGGTCATACACTTAATTATGTCATGATAAGCATATGTCATACACTTAATTATGTCATGATAAACAAAGGTTATACACTTAATTATGTCATGATAAACAAAGGTCATACACTTAATTATGTCATGATAAACAAAGGCCATACACTTAATTATGTCATGATGCATGTCATACACTTAATTATGTCATGATGAACATGTCATACACTTAATTATGTCATGATGAACAAAGGTCATACAATTAATTATGACAAAGGCCATACACTTAATTATGTCATGATGAACATGTCATACACTTAATTATGTCATGATGAACAAAGGTCATACAATTAATTATGACAAAGGCCATACACTTAATTATGTCATGATGAACATGTCATACACTTAATTATAACTACATTATGTGTTTTGTTCTATTAATGTTTGATTAGACTTTTTCTTTTTTATAAGATTGCTTGAAGATGCAAATATTGTGTCTTTTCTCTCTGCCGACTATTTTCACATTTAAATGTTGATGCCTTGTTTTATGAACGAGATTATAATGAAGTCTTTTTTTTTTGTGTGTAGATCACATGGTCTATATAAAATCTGTAGCCATTTTAAATAATGAGATTATCTTTCCTAATTAAATTGAACAAATTATATATCTACAATGATGTTCGGTTTAAACAAATTTACTAAAAATATATATTTTATCATTTTATGATCATACAAATATGTTTTTATGCAGTACTTAAAAAGTGGGTCTTTTCTTCAAAAGTTGTTATGGAAAAGGATTTTGAATCAGATTGTATGTTTTTAAATGACTGTAGTCTGTGTTTAGTAGAATGAATTTCTTGTAGAAAAATTGGGTTGAATTATATATAAAATACAGATTAACATCTCGTGATAAACGAAGGTCATACACTTAATTATGTCATGATAAACAAAGGTCATACACTTAATTATGTCGTGATAAGCATATGTCATACACTTAATTATGTCGTGATAAACAAAGGTCATACACTTAATTATGTCATGATAAACAAAGGCCATACACTTAATTATGTCATGATGCATGTCATACACTTAATTATGTCATGATAAACAAAGGCCATGCACTTAATTATGTCATGATGCATGTCATACACTTAATTATGTCATGATGAACATGTCATACACTTAATTATGTCATGATGAACAAAGGTCATACAATTAATTATGACAAAGGCCATACACTTAATTATGTCATGATGAACATGTCATACACTTAATTATGTCATGATAAACATGTCATACACCTAATTATGTCATGATAAACAAAGGTCATACACTTAATTATGTCATGATAAACAAAGGCCATACACTTAATTATGTCATGATGAACATATGTCATACACTTAATTATGTCATGATAAACATATGTCATACACTTAATTTTATACCTTACTCTATAACCATACAGAATGTTAAACCTGTCTATTTATATCACATGTTTATCAGTGTATAATTCCTGATTACTTAGTATAAAGCTTCATCTAAGTTAGTTATAATGTTAGATATATTGAATATGTAATGCCTGTTTTCTAACTACATGTACATGGATTGATTGTACAAGGTTCTTCTCTAGATATAAAGACATAGGATGTAATATATAGCTTATCTACTAGACATATAGCATATATAAATATGATCACATTGATCAACCTATGCATATTATAACCCCCCTCATAGAGGGTGTGCTGGGGGTAGAATAGGCACCAGGTTTCTCCGCCCTAGAGGCACTAGTCCTCTAAAAGGGGTCAACCCCACGGGAACCCCGGGGTATATAAATGGAACCGAGAGCTTCTTTGGCTTGAAGGGGCGTCCGTTGGTTGTGCGGGATGGAGAAATTCACAACCAACCCGTCATGCGGATGAGACATAAATAAAACCAAGGTCCCGTGTTGAGAGATTGCCACCCTCCGCACGTTAAAGAACCCAGTGTAACAGCTCAGTTTGAGCATTATGCTCATGATGAGTGGTCCATAAGAGACCTGTTGCACTGGCAAAATTATCCGTCCCTACCCATCACCTTTCCTTGTTTCGAGTCTCGTGGCATTTAAATTTTTAAATGTTCTCGTCCTGAATATAGCTGAAAAATTGCTCGCTGGACGTTAAACACCAATCAATCAATCAATCATGCTTATTATAAGGACTTAATGAAGGTGACATGGTTAATAGTAATTATCTCTGATGCTCATATAAAAAAAAACAAGTATTATTGACAACAAATGGCCACAGCATTTATTAATATATATAAATGTACATATATGTGAAAAATTGCAAATGAGATGAAATGTACTAAATAAGTTGAAATCTGTATTTGTCGAAATATCATATGATGATCTCCGAAATGTGTAAGGTGGCAGATCATATAGTGAACAGGCAAATTTTAGATAAGTGATTAACCCTGGAAATCAGAGGCTAATGCTATCATAGAAGTAAACAAGTCTATTAACCGAAAATATGTTATCAAAGCGCAGCGAAATCAGCCAGAATTAAAAAGTCTATCAACTGAAATTATAGTATCAAAGAGAAGCGAAATTAGCCATCAAAGTTAAATATCCAGACAGCAAGATGGGACAGTACTTCAAGGAACTGTAAGTTCACAACTACATATGATGTCAGGACTACAATCACGGAAAGTATCAAAAAGTCTGTTTCTCCAACTTCCAATCATGCTGATTCTCCAAACGTATTCACAAGTTGTTGTGCATGAAAAAGGCTTTTTCTGGCACTTCAGCCGGAACTGCACACACTGACATATACATACAATCAACCTGCAAATACATAAACAAAGCGCAAGATAGTCTCCCTGATATTTTCGTGTCTGCTTCTTTTTACGCCATACAGCGAAAAGGATTGTGGGTAATTCAATCAATAAAAAATCGATAATCTGAACCAAATACCATAAATAAAACAATTGACAAAAGCATAATAACGGACAAAGTTATATGAGCCCATGCGATAAGGGATTTAAAAGCACAATTTTTTAATCCTATTATCAATAAATGTGGTTATTTTTTTATTGCAGCCTGAAGGTCCTAACTTTGAAATGCAGCAGTTACACGAGATCAACTGGTTTGTATGTAATCTGACGACACCAGCTAATTTTTTCCATGCCATGAGGAGACAGATTAACCTACCTTTCAGAAAACCTGTAAGAATTCAATACCGTAATAATTATTGTGTGGAACGTGTTTTTTATTACAATCATAATATGTCATTATACAAACAGTGTTTATTACAATCATGTGTCATCATACAAACAGTGTTTATTACAATCATGTGTCATCATACAAACAGTGTTTATTACAATCATGTGTCATCATACAAACAGTGTTTATTACAATCATGTGTCATCATACAAACTGTTTATTACAATCATGTGTCATCATACAAACAGTGTTTATTACAATCACGATGTGTCAAATTGATGTCATGATACATACAGAGTTCATTCTAGACTGCTGACTAATTTTATCCAAATCCTCGAATGAACTCTAGTGTTTAGGCCAAAAAAAAAAAAATATGTGTGTTTACGGTCACCCGACCTACCCTAATTTTTGCTAGCGACCCTATGCATTTTTACACAGAATTCGGATAACCATTTTTGTTGTTTAACCAGCAGCAATGTTTTATTTATTCAACTGCTAGCTTTTTGTCGAAATTGAGAGCAAAGAAGGTAGATAAACTGCATAATTCGTCATGTTACCCGAATTTTCGAAAATTAAATACCGGAACCGGAACGACTATTTCCGGTTTTGTCGATAATAAAAAAAAAAATAAAAAATTAATCCCGACCGACCGACCCTAGATTTTTTTGACATGTGACAGTAAACACACATATATTTTTTTTTTGCCTTATTACAATCATGTGTCATCATACAAACTGTTTATTACAATCATGTGTCATCATACAAACTGTTTATTACAATCATGTGTCATCATACAAACATTTTTTATTACAATCATGTGTCATCATACAAACATTTTTTATTACAATCATGTGTCATCATACAAACTGTTTATTACAATCATGTGTCATCATGCAAACATTTTTTATTACAATCATGTATCATCATACAAACATTTTTTATTACAATCATGTGTCATCATACAAACTGTTTATTACAATCATGATGTGTCAAATTGATGTCATGATACGTACAGAGTTCATTCTAGACTGCTGACTAATTTTATCCAAATCCTCGAATGAACTCTAGTGTTTATTACAATCATGTGTAATCATACAAACTGTTTATTACAATCATGTGTCATCATACAAACTGTTTATTACAATCATGTGTCATCATACGAACAGTGTTTATTACAATCATGTGTCATCATACAAACATTTTTTTATTACAATCATGTGTCGTCATACAAACAGTGTTTATTACAATCATGATGTGTCAAACTGATGTCATGATACATACAGAGTTTTTACACTAATCTTTGACCCATAATAATAACTTCAAAGTATACAAACAAAATCATTGGGAACTGAATGGAGTATGATACATAGTGTGTATTTACATATTTCTATTTAAGTTTGGAATTGCATCGATGGTGTAATGGTTACCATCCTCGTCTCGAGTCTGGTAGATCGTGGGTTCGAGCCCCGATCAGGTCAAACCAAAGAAAGACTATAAAATTGGTATTTGTTGCTTCTCCGCTAAGCACGCAGCATTAAGGAGTAAGAGCAAAGACTGGTTGACTCGGAATCAGAATAATGTGTTAGAGTGGACGACATGCTAGTGAGCTAGCACTATAAAAGTCCAACTCAGCGTGTTGGTCTAGAACAAAGCGGACCTCATCATCATCTCAATGAAAATTAACTTGTTCTCACCATGATATAATTGAAAAATTGCTGAGTTGGCGTTAAACAACAATCACTCACTCACTCCTATAAGTTTGGTAAGATGAAACCATGAGTTATTATACTCTAGAATTTTGACCATTGTAGATTGATATTGTTATCATTCCAGCTTATTATAATGACCCCTAAAAGTTTACTAAGACTTCCTGAAGCCAGGTCTAGTTTTGATGACATGATTGAGGGCAGTATCTTTCAACGAGCCATTCCAGAGGCTGGTATCGCAGCAGAGAATCCCAAGGCAGTCAAGAAGCTGATCTTCTGTAGTGGTAAAATATACTATGAACTAGTGAAGGAGAGAGAAAAGAAGGAAATGGATGATAAGATAGCCATCTGTAGAGTAGAACAGGTACATATTATCTGTATGATAGATCACAGTTGTCCATAGAAAAAACCTGGATTGATGGGAAATAGGAATGCGTTTTAAAATGCTGTACAGTAGAAATAATTATAAAAAAAACTATGAGTTTTTTTAATTTAATTACTGCCATTCCATATATATTGAGGGGCCGCCGTAGCCGTGGTCATGTGATAGTTGGATTTACAACTACCTATGCAATCAGTGCCTATCACCACTGAGTTCAAATCTTGATAAGGGCGAGGTGTACAACATTATGTGATAAAGTTTGTCAGTGACTTGCGATAGGTCGGTGGTTTTCTCTGTGTTCTGCGGTTTCCTCCACCAATAAAACTGAAATATTGTTGAAAGTGGCGTTAATCACCATCAAACAAACAATCATAATTTTAGACTTTTAAACTTAAAATGATGTAGAAAGCATTCCATTGTCATTTCATTATACAAAATGTATATGATGTCATCACTCTGCTTTTAGATCATTGGATAATTTCGACCAGGCTGAAATGTGTCAATGTTTGTACCAGTATTGGAATTGATGTCTGATAATATCTGATAGATTGCTTTTGGCAGTTAGGGGTTATGGTGTTTAATGCCACTTTCAGCAAAATTTCAGTTATATCATGACAGTCGGTTTTATTGGTGGAGGAAACCAGAATACCAGGAGAAAACCAACGACCTGCCAGAAGTCACTGACAAACTTTATCTCATAATGTTGTATCAAGTACACCTTGCCTGAGCGGGATTCACACTCACAACGTGATGGGCACCGATTGTATAGGTAGATATAAATTCAACTACCATACGATCACGGCCACCAGAATTCTTTTGAATTGTATATCAATATATATATATTTTATATTGACCAAATAATTTTTAGTTATGACCCAAAGGAAACCACACACTCCACATACATCATTTATCAGTTTTCTATACCAGTTTTGATAAAAGTTTTTATAGTCTGGGCTGACGTTAATAATTAATTCTTCAAAATCAAATGTCACATTTTTATAGAGATTTTGTGTCATGATGGACTAGTGGTTAAATGTATTGATTATCTTTTACATCTAAATAAGCTTAAATTAGTGTGGCTGAGGTTCAGCTTACTATAAGGTGTGATTAACTGGTATTTAAAGTAGTCCAGCTTACCATAAGAGGTAGTCTACTGGTATGTAAATTAGTCCAGCTTACCATAAGATGTTGTCGACTGGTATCTAGATTAGTCCAGTTTACCATAAGATGTTATCGACTGGTATCTAAATTAGTCCAGCTTACCATAAGATGTTGTCGACTGGTATCTAAATTAGTCCAGCTTACAATAACATGTTGTCGACTGGTATCTAAAGTGAAAGGATTTTACCTGGTACCTTTTCAGAAATTTTGACTTCATCCACCTGTTAACATAGTCACCATCATATAGCAGAAAATATTCTTCATCGACTTCTAAACCGAAACAATGTGGGTTTCATCCAATTTTTAACACGGTCACCAACATATAGTTGAATAAAAACTGAAGATATGTTGTAGCAGTAATTGCTTTCTGACTTTTCTTTTCATGTGATTTTACAACTTCAGATATCACCTTTCCCATTTGATCTTGTGAAGGAAGAGATACAGAAATACCCTAGAGCTTCAGTTTTGTGGACACAGGAGGAACATAAGAATATGGGAGCTTGGTCTTATGTAGCACCAAGAATTAGAACTATATTTAAAAAGCTAGACATCAATGCTGATGTAGAGTAAGTCATATGTAACATTCCTGAGGTGTCCATGGCTTCTGTAAAGCAAAATTCTCTGTAACATTCCTGGCATGTCCATAGCTTCTATAGAGCAAAATCCTGTGTAACATTCCTGACATGTCCATGGCTTCTGTAATGCAAAATTCTCTGTAACATTCCTGGCATATCCATAGCTTCTATAGAACAAAATCCTGTGTAACATTCCTGGCATGTCCATGGCTTCTGTAAAACAAAATTCTCTGTAACATTCCTGGCATGTCCATAGCTTCTATAGAACAAAATCCTGTGTAACATTCCTGGCATGTCCATGGCTTCTGTAAAACAAAATTCTCTGTAACATTCCTGACATGTCCATAGCTTCTATAGAACAAAATCCTGTGTAACATTCCTGGGATGTCCATGGCTTCTGTAAAACAACATTCTCTGTAACATTCCTGTTATGTCCATAGCTTCTATAGAACAAAATCCTGTGTAACATTCCTGGAATGTCCATGGTTTCTGTAAAACAAAATCTTCTAACATTCCTGGGATATCCATGACTTCTGTAAAACAGCATCCTATATAACATTCTTGGGATGTTCATGGCTTCTGTAAAACAGCATCCTGTATAACATTCCTGGAATGTCCATGGCTTCTGGAAAACAAAATCCTCTAACATTCCTGGGATGTTCATGGCTTCTATAAAACAGCATCCTGTATAACATTCCTGGGATGTTCATGGCTTCTGTAAAACAACATCATATGTAACATTCCTGGGATGTCCATGGCTTCTGTGTAACATTCCTGGAATTTCAATATTCATTTAAGATATCAAATGCTTGCTGTATGAACTGTTTTGTTGTGAGCAGCTGTGACATTGAGAAGCTTCAGAATGAGTAGGATATTAAAGCTGAACATCATAGTTTCTGTCACTAAATAAAAGTAAACTGTCTTTGATCACCTTTAATTAACACATCCATTGATTGTAATGAGATGATAGACCACATGACAAACAACAGGTGTCAAACTGTCAATTGATTTGTTGATTTGTATATATGATGAAACTAAAACGTCAGTCATTATTTTATACTCAAGGAAGGCACTATTACACAACTTGTGAAAAAAGGCACAAGGGCATTTTATGTTATGTATTGGGGGAGAAGTACCCTGTTGAGGGCACCAACAGCTCCTTTTTAAGCTACTGTACTAAGAGATCTGCATTGATTTTACTACATGTCCACTCTGAAAACCAAAGTGTGTTTAACATGTATTAAGGGTTCAAGAGACGCAAGTTTTAATCCTATAATTACGACCTAATTTCGTTCCATAAAGTAGGTCATGCCAGTGTATTTTCTCACTAGATAATATTTTACAATTAAATAGAACTACAAGATTATTCTTTATTATTATACTTTCAGATATTGTGGACGCTTCCCTTCCAAAGCTGCAGCAGCAGGCAACAAACAGCTACACATGATGGAGCTGTCTGAGTTCCTCAACAAAGCTACAAGTCTATAAATATGTCTCAAACTAGCACTCAAAATAGTATTTATCTAGATTGTTTATAGCAACCGTCTGACCTGTCAGCCATATTGTTCATAACATTCTTGACTTGTCAGCCAGATTGTTCAAGACTTTGTCAGCAAGTGGTATGTTCTTAGAAACAGTACTTAAAACTTACCTTAAATAACAACTTGACATCTGTGATTTATGTTCTAATATTTGGGCCTCGTTTTTGGAATTTTTTTTTTAATTTATTAATTAGAATTGCAAAGTGCTGTTTCAAATTAATTTATGTACATGTATATAGTTTTGTAATTAATTTGTAAATAATTATATTTTTACAAATGGCAGTAATCAGAGTGTGTTGTATATGACTGCTGGACGGGATAATCAAAAATATTTATTTACAAAATACAAAATGATAAACTTTTTATGCTAGGGTTATTGTACATAAGATTTTTATATGAAGCACTTTGTTTTAATTATATATTTGGTATATTACAATGTGATAGCATTGTTTATGTCAACATTATGTCAGAATTGATCTTCCATACATCAGCTTTAACTTAACAGATTGGTGTTTTTTATTACTTTTAAGCAAGTCGAGAGTGTTTTCCTTGTTATAAGGGAGTAGTTTTGATAATTGTTACCATGGAAACATTTTAAACTGGCATTACATTGTCATTTTATAAATTGACAGTTTTTTGCATATTTTGTAAGCTTAATGTTAGAAAAGAAAAGTGATAGAAGTTTGTGGTGAATATTACATTTGTGTGTAGTGCATCTTGTTGTAGTCTTGGATTGTTCTATTACTATAAAGATACATACTAACATTAGATCTTCTTACAAAGTCTAAATATAAACAAGTTACATGTAAAGTCTAAAATGGAAATGTATTTCTTTTACCAAGTCAAATATCAACAGACTTTACATTTATTTGGAAAAAAAATACTCTCCAGAACTTTTTTTCGGGTAAAAGTAGCATATTAGAAAAATGGATTTAAAACATGTTTTCACTGGAGATAAATGAGTAAATTTGTATAGCAGCAACTTTTGACTTTGTGTGTGCAATGTAATCTATATCACGCAAGATTTTGAAAAAGGCCAGTTTGAATTGAATAAACTGTCTTTCTTTAAACGCAGGATCCCATATATCTTTATTTTGTTCTCCATCAAAATGTGAACAGAAAAATGAATTACTTTAAATGTGATACATAAGGAAAATCTGTTTAGGCTCAAAGATATTTGTCTAATGCATTATATAAAAGGAAGATATTTCACAAGAAATTAAAGTTGTTTATTTGACATGTGTGTTAGTTGTTCCTATAAAAGATTATTTGTGACTTAAAATCTTGTTTAGATTGTCATGAAGAATTTTTTCTAATTCTATAAACATTTGGCAGCTAAATTTGATTTGCCTATTCAATGTATATAATTTTCTTCTCTCTCGATATTCAATTATTTATTAGTTGGTTCTTAGATGTAGAAGTAGGGGAGATAACCAGATGAGTACCTATATTATTGCTTAGAATTCCATATGTGTGTTGGGAATGATATATTTAATCATGAATTCAGAGAATGATAGTTATTAGCTTGAAATATGAATTTTACAATTAAATATGGAGAGAAAGATGTCACTGGTTCCTTTATCCGTTTGGCAAAATTTTTAAATTAATAAATATAGGTGATATATATAATATACCGTCACATTTTTAACACTAAAGAAATTGTTTTTCTTTCAGATTTTTTTCTGTTATATTTGTATCACCAGTGTTTAGTAACCTTAATTTTTCATATTTTAATTAAATATTTTAAATGTATTTTTATGCATATTTATAGATCTGTATTAACATGATTTAGTTGTCTCATGTCTTTCCATTTCACATTTCAAATATTTCTCTTAAACTACTAGACTACTAATAGGTACTAGACTTTTCAGAAATATGGTCCTCAACATGGTTTATGGTTTTCTTTTCGGTCAGAAATCGTGTCTACTAGAACCAATTATCCTTTCTGTTTTTCCCCAAGTATCAAAAATGTTCTCACAAACCACTTGTATTGAATTGTTGTTCTCAAAAAAAAAAATATGTTCTATAAAATGAACTTAAACTGTACATAGATGATTATTGATTTATAAACAGATTATCTATAATCAGTTGATCTCATTAAAATATCTCAAGCTCTTCTCAGTGGTATAGACATGTGAATATTTTAACCAATAGTAATGTTTTAGTGCCATGTAACCATAGCAATGGAACATAAAGCTTATTATTATTTGGCCTTGATTTCATACATCATAGATTTTTTTCAGCACTTCTTTTTCATATTTTGTTAAATGTGCAAGTTATTTTGTTTGAAAGCTGAAATATAGCAGTAACAGATTACATTGTTGTATGATTTTAATAAAAAGTTCCTTTCATTCTCTTGTTGATTTTTGTGGGTTTGTCAAATATTTTACTGTTAGTGCATACATATACATGTATACGAAACAACACCCGTGAAACATGATCACAAAACAACATCATCAAAACAAGATCACAATACAGATGGACAAAACAACACCAGAGAAACATGATCACAATACAGGTGGACAAAGCAACATCAGTGAAACAAGATCACAATACAGATGGACAAAACAACACCAGAGAAACATGATCACAATACAGATGTACAAAACAACACCAGAGAAACATGATCACAATACAGATGGACAAAACAACATCAGTGAAACAAGATCACAATACAGATGGACAAAACAACACCAGAGAAACATGATCACAATACAGATGCACAAAACAACACCAGAGAAACATGATCACAATACAGGTGGCCAAAACAACATCAGTGAAACAAGATCACAATACAGATGGACAAAACAACACCAGTGTCACATGATCACAATACAGATGGACAAAACAACACCAGTGAAACATGATCACAATACAGGTGGACAAAACAACACCAGAGAAATATGATCACAATACAGATGTACAAAACAACACCAGAGAAACATGATATCAATACAGATGGACAAAACAACACCAGTGAAACATGATCACAATACAAATGTACAAAACAACACCAGAGAAACATGATCACAATACAGATGGACAAAACAACACCAGTGAAACATGATCACAATACAGGTGGACAAAACAACACCAGAGAAACATGATCACAATACAGATGTACAAAACAACACCAGAGAAACATGATCTCAATACAAATGGACAAAACAACACCAGTGAAACATGATCACAATACAGGTGGACAAAACAACACCAGAGAAACATGATCACAATACAGATGGACAAAACAACACCAGTGAAACATGATCACAATACAGGTGGACAAAACAACACCAGAGAAATATGATCACAATACAGATGGACAAAACAACACCAGAGAAACATGATCACAATACAGATGGACAAAACAACACCAGAGAAACATGATCACAATACAGATGGACAAAACAACACCAGAGAAATATGATCACAATACAGATGTACAAAACAACACCAGAGAAACATGATCACAATACAGATGTACAAAACAACACCAGAGAAATATGATCACAATACAGATGTACAAAACAACACCAGTGAAACAAGATCATAATACAGATGGACAAATCAACACAAGAGAAACATGATCACAATACAGATGTACAAAACAACACCAGTGAAACAAGATCACAATACAGATGGACAAATCAACATCAGTGAAACATGATCACAATACAGATGGACAAAACACAAGAGAAACATGATCACAATACAGATGTACAAAACAACACCATTGAAACAAGATCACAATACAGATGGACAAAACAACATCAGTGAAACATGATCACAATACAGGTGGAAAAAACAACACAAGTGAAACATGATCACAATACAGATGGACGAAACAACACCAGAGAAACATGATCACAATACAGATGGACAAAACAACACCAGTGAAACATGATCACAATACAGATGGACAAAACAACACCAGAGAAACATGATCACAATACAGGTGGACAAAACAACACCAGAGAAACATGATCACAATACAGATGGACAAAACAACACCATTGAAACATGATCACAATACAGGTGGACAAAACAACACCAGTGAAACATGATCACAATACAGATGTACAAAGCAACACCAGAGAAACATGATCACAATACAGATGGACAAAACAACACCAGTGTCACATGATCACAATACAGATGGACAAGACAACACCAGTGAAACAAGATCACAATACAGATGGACAAAACAACACCAGAGAAACATGATCACAATACAGATGTACAAAACAACACCAGAGAAATATGATCACAATACAGATGGACAAAACAACACCAGAGAAACATGATCACAATACAGATGGACAAAACAACACCAGAGAAACATGATCACAATACAGGTGGACAAAACAAGATCACAATACAGATGGACAAAACAACACCAGTGAAACCTGATCACAATACAGATGTACAAAACAACACCAAAGAAACATGATCACAAAACAGATGGACAAAACACCAATGAAACATAATTAAATACAGATGGAAAAATCAGCAATGAAGAAACATGATTGCAATACAGATGGACAAGACAACACCAGTGAAACATGATCTCAATACAGATGGACAAAACAACACCAGAGAAACATGATGACAAAGCAACACCAGAGAAACATGATCACAAGGCAGATGGACAAAACAATATCAGTGAAACATGATCACAATACAGATGGACAAGACAACACCAGAGAAATATGATCACAATACAGACGGACAAGACAACACCAAAGAAACATGATCACAATACAGATGGACAAAACAACATCAGTGAAGCATGATCACAATACAGATGGACAAAACAACATCAGTGAAACATGATCACAATACAGATGGACAAAACAACATCAGTGAAACATGATCACAATACAGATGGACAAAACAACATCAGTGAAACATGATCACAATACAGATGGACAAAACAACATCAGTGAAACATGATCACAATACAGATGGACAAAACAACACCAGAGAAACATGATCACAATACAGGTGGACAAAACAACATCAGTGAAGCATGATCACAATACAGATGGACAAAACAACATCAGTGAAACATGATCACAATACAGATGGACAAAACAACATCAGTGAAACATGATCACAATACAGATGTACAAAACAACACCAGAGAAACATGATCACAATACAGGTGAACAAAACAACATCAGTGAAGCATGATCACAATACAGATGGACAAAACAACATCAGTGAAACATGATCACAATACAGATGGACAAAAAAACATCAGTGAAACATGATCACAATACAGGTGGACAAAGCAACACCAGAGAAACATGATCACAATACAGATGGACAAAACAACATCAGTGAAACATGATCACAATACAGATGGACAAAAAAACATCAGTGAAACATGATCACAATACAGGTGGACAAAGCAACACCAGAGAAACATGATCACAATACAGATGGACAAAACAACATCAGTGAAACATGATCACAATACAGATGGACAAAACAACATCAGTGAAACATGATCACAATACAGGTGGACAAAACAACACCAGAGAAACATGATCACAATACAGATGTACAAAACAACATTAGTGAAACATGATCACAATACATATGGTCAAAACAACACCAGAGAAACATGATCACAATACAGATGGACAAGACAACACCAGTGAAACATGATCACAATACAGGTGGACAAAACAACACCAGAGAAACATGATCACAATACAGATGGACAAAACAACACCAGAGAAATATGATCACAATACAGATGTACAAAACAACACCAGAGAAACATGATCACAATACAGATGTACAAAACAACACCAGAGAAATATGATCACAATACAGATGTACAAAACAACACCAGTGAAACAAGATCATAATACAGATGGACAAATCAACACAAGAGAAACATGATCACAATACAGATGTACAAAACAACACCAGTGAAACAAGATCACAATACAGATGGACAAATCAACATCAGTGAAACATGATCACAATACAGATGGACAAAACACAAGAGAAACATGATCACAATACAGATGTACAAAACAACACCATTGAAACAAGATCACAATACAGATGGACAAAACAACATCAGTGAAACATGATCACAATACAGGTGGAAAAAACAACACAAGTGAAACATGATCACAATACAGATGGACGAAACAACACCAGAGAAACATGATCACAATACAGATGGACAAAACAACACCAGTGAAACATGATCACAATACAGATGGACAAAACAACACCAGAGAAACATGATCACAATACAGGTGGACAAAACAACACCAGAGAAACATGATCACAATACAGATGGACAAAACAACACCATTGAAACATGATCACAATACAGGTGGACAAAACAACACCAGTGAAACATGATCACAATACAGATGTACAAAGCAACACCAGAGAAACATGATCACAATACAGATGGACAAAACAACACCAGTGTCACATGATCACAATACAGATGGACAAGACAACACCAGTGAAACAAGATCACAATACAGATGGACAAAGCAACACCAGAGAAACATGATCACAATACAGATGTACAAAACAACACCAGAGAAATATGATCACAATACAGATGGACAAAACAACACCAGAGAAACATGATCACAATACAGATGGACAAAACAACACCAGAGAAACATGATCACAATACAGGTGGACAAAACAAGATCACAATACAGATGGACAAAACAACACCAGTGAAACCTGATCACAATACAGATGTACAAAACAACACCAAAGAAACATGATCACAAAACAGATGGACAAAACACCAATGAAACATAATTAAATACAGATGGAAAAATCAGCAATGAAGAAACATGATTGCAATACAGATGGACAAGACAACACCAGTGAAACATGATCACAATACAGATGGACAAAACAACACCAGAGAAACATGATGACAAAGCAACACCAGAGAAACATGATCACAAGGCAGATGGACAAAACAATATCAGTGAAACATGATCACAATACAGATGGACAAGACAACACCAGAGAAATATGATCACAATACAGACGGACAAGACAACACCAAAGAAACATGATCACAATACAGATGGACAAAACAACATCAGTGAAGCATGATCACAATACAGATGGACAAAACAACATCAGTGAAACATGATCACAATACAGGTGGACAAAACAACATCAGTGAAACATGATCACAATACAGATGGACAAAACAACATCAGTGAAACATGATCACAATACAGATGGACAAAACAACATCAGTGAAACATGATCACAATACAGATGGACAAAACAACACCAGAGAAACATGATCACAATACAGGTGGACAAAACAACATCAGTGAAGCATGATCACAATACAGATGGACAAAACAACATCAGTGAAACATGATCACAATACAGATGGACAAAACAACATCAGTGAAACATGATCACAATACAGATGTACAAAACAACACCAGAGAAACATGATCACAATACAGGTGAACAAAACAACATCAGTGAAGCATGATCACAATACAGATGGACAAAACAACATCAGTGAAACATGATCACAATACAGATGGACAAAAAAACATCAGTGAAACATGATCACAATACAGGTGGACAAAGCAACACCAGTGAAACATGATCACAATACAGATGGACAAAACAACATCAGTGAAACATGATCACAATACAGATGGACAAAAAAACATCAGTGAAACATGATCACAATACAGGTGGACAAAGCAACACCAGAGAAACATGATCACAATACAGATGGACAAAACAACATCAGTGAAACATGATCACAATACAGATGGACAAAACAACATCAGTGAAACATGATCACAATACAGGTGGACAAAACAACACCAGAGAAACATGATCACAATACAGATGTACAAAACAACATTAGTGAAACATGATCACAATACATATGGTCAAAACAACACCAGAGAAACATGATCACAATACAGATGGACAAGACAACACCAGTGAAACATGATCACAATACAGGTGGACAAAACAACACCAGTGAACCATGATCACAATACAGATGTACAAAACAACATTAGTGAAACATTATCACAATACAGATGGTGAAAACAACACCAGAGAAACATGATCACAATACAGATGGACAAAACAACACCAGTGAAACATGATCACAATACAGATGGACAAAACAACACCAGTGAAACATGATCACAATACAGATGGACAAAACAACATCAGTGAAACAATCACAATACAGATGCACAAATCAACGACAGTGAAGCATGATCACAATACAGATGGACAAAACGACACCAGTGAAACATGATCACAATACAGATGGACAAAACAACACCCATGAAACATGATCACAATACAGATGAACAAAACACCAGTGAAAAATGATTGCAATGCAGATGGAAAAATCAACAGTGGAGAAACATGATTGCAATACAGATGGACAAGACAACACCAGTGAAACATGATCACAATACAGATGGACAAAACAACACCAGAGAAACATGATCACAATACAGATGGACAAAACAACATCAGTGAAGCATGATCACAATACAGATGGACAAAACAACATCAGTGAAGCATGATCACAATACAGATGGACAAAACAACACCAGAAAAAACATGATCACAATACAGATGTACAAAACAACATCAGTGAAACATGATCACAATACAAATGGACAAAACAACATCAGTGAAACGTGATCACAATACAAATGGACAAAACAACATCAGTGAAGCATGATCACAATACAGGTGGATAAAATAACATCAGTGCAACATGATCACAATACAGGTGGACAAAAACAACACCATTGAAACATGATCACAATACAGGTGGATAAAATAACATCAGTGCAACATGATCACAATACAGATGGACAAAACAACATCAGTGAAACATGATCACAATACAGGTGGACAAAACAAGAACAGTGGAAGATGATCACAATACATATGTACAAAACAACATCAGTGAAACATGATCACAATACAGGTGGACAAAACAACACCAGAGAAACATGATCTCAATACAGATGGACAAAACAACACCAGTGAAACGTGATCACAATACAGATGTACAAACCAACACCAGTGAAACATGATCACAATACAAATAGACATGCTATGAACCTTGAACATAAAGGACAACTTACAGCAGCATGTCATGATCCTTGAACATAAAGGACAACTTACAGCAGCATGTCATGATCCTTGAACGTAAAGACCTATTGAGAGCAACGTGTCATGATCCTTGAACGTCGAGGACAACTGACAGCAGCATGTCATGATCTTTGAATGTAAAGGACTACTTACAGCAACATGTCATGATCCTTGAACGCAAAGGACAGCTTACAGCAGCATGTCATGATCCTGGAACGTAAAGGACAACTGACAGCAGCATGTCATGATCCTTGAACGTAAAGGACAACTTACAGCAGCATATCATGATCCTTGAACGTAAAGGACTACTTACAGCAACATGTCATGATCCTTAAACGTAAAGGACTACTTACAGCAACATGTCATGATCCTTGAACGTAAAGGACTACTTACAGCAACATGTCATGATCCTGGAACGTAAAGGACAACTTACAGCAACATGTCATGATCCTTGAACGTAAAGGACAACTTACAGCAACATGTCATGATCCTTGAACGTAAAGGACTACTTACAGCAACATGTCATGATCCTTGAACGTAAAGGACAACTGACAGCAGAATGTCATGATCCTTGAACGTAAAGGACAACTTACAGCAACATGTCATGATCCTTGAACGTAAAGGACTACTTACAGCAACATGTCATGATCCTGGAACGTAAAGGACAACTTACAGCAACATGTCATGATCCTTGAACGTAAAGGACAACTTACAGCAACATGTCATGATCCTTGAACTTAAAGGACTACTTACAGCAACGTGTCATGATCCTTGAACGTCAAGGACAACTGACAGCAGCATGTCATGATCTTTGAACGTAAAGGACAACTTACAGCAACATGTCATGATCCTTGAACGTAAAGGACTACTTACAGCAACATGTCATGATCCTTGAACGTAAAGGACAACTTACAGCAACATGTCATGATCCTTGAACGTAAAGGACAACTTACAGCAACATGTCATGATCCTTGAACGTAAAGGACAACTTACAGCAACATGTCATGATCCTTGAACGTAAAGGACTACTTACAGCAACATGTCATGATCCTTGAACGTAAAGGACAACTTACAGCAACATGTCATGATCCTTGAACGTAAAGGACAACTGACAGCAGCATGTCATGATCCTTGAACATCAAGGACAACTTACAGCAGCATGTCATGATCCTTGAACGTAAAGGACTACTTACATCAGCATGTCATGATCCTTGAACGTAAAGGACAACTTACAGCAGCATGTCATGATCATTGAAGGTAAAGGACAACTTACAGCTGCATGTAATGATCTTTACGTAAAGGACTACTTACAGCAGCATGTCGTGATCCTTTGAGGTAAAGGAAAACTGACAGCAGCATGTCATGATCCTTGTACATAAAGGACAACTTACAGCAGCATGGCATGATCCTTGAACGTCAAGGACTACTTACAGCAGCATGTCATGGTCCTTGAACGTAAGGACAACTTACAGCAGACTGTCATGATCCTTGAACAACTGATAACTGATAACAGCGTGTCATGATCCTTGAACGTCAAGAACTACTGACAGTAGCATGTCATGATCCTTGAACGTAATGGACAACTGACGGCAGCATGTCATGGTCATTGAACGCAAAGGACAACTTACAGCAGCATGTGATCCTTCAACGTAAAGGACAACTTACAGCAGCATGTCATGATCCTGGAACATAAAGGACAACTTACAGCAGCATGTCATGATCCTTGAACGTAAAGGACAACTTACAGCAGCATGCTATGATCCTTCAACGTAAAGGACAACTTACAGCAGCATGTCATGATCCTTCAACGTAAAGGACAACTTACAGCAGCATGCCATGATCCTTCAACGTAAAGGACAACTTACAGCAGCATGTCATGATCCTTCAACGTAAAGGACAGCTTCCAACAACATATCATCCTTGAAGGTAAAGGACAACTTCTAGCAACATGCCATGATCCTTGAATGTAAAGGACAACTGACAGCAGCATGTCATGATCCTTGAACGTAAAGGGCAACTTACAGCAACATGTCATGATCCTTGAACGTAAAGGACAACTTACAGCAACATGTCATGATCCTTGAACGTAAAGGACAACTTCTAGCAACATGCCATGATCCTTGAATGTAAAGGACAACTGACAGCAGCATGTCATGATCCTTGAACGTAAAGGACAACTTACAGCAGCATATCATGATCCATCAACGTAAAGGACAGCTTCCAACAACATGTCATCCTTGAAGGTAAAGGACAACTTCTAGCAACATGCCATGATCCTTGAATGTAAAGGACAACTGACAGCAGCATGTCATGATCCTTGAACGTAAAGGGCAACTTACAGCAGCATATCATGATCCATCAACGTAAATGACAACTTACAGCAGCATGTCATGATCCTTGAACGTAAAGGACAACTTCTAGCAACATGCCATGATCCTTGAAGGTAAAGGACAACTTACAGCAGCATATCATGATCCTTGAACGTAAAGGACAACTTACAGCAGCATGTCATGATCCTTGAACGTAAAGGACAACTGACAGCAACATGCCATGATCCTTGAAGGTAAAGGACAACTTACAGCGGCATAGCATGATCCTTGAACGTAAAGGACAACTTACAGCAGCATATCATGATCCTTGAACGTAAAGGACAACTTACAGCAGCATGCCATGATCCTTGAACGTAAAGGACAACTGACAGCAACATGCCATGATCCTTGAACGTAAAGGGCAACTTACAGCAGCATATCATAATCCTTGAACGTAAAGGACAACTTACAGCAGCATGTCATGATCCTTGAACGTAAAGGACAACTGACAGCAGCATGTCATGATCCTTGAACGTAAAGGGCAACTTACAGCAGCATGTCATGATCCTTGAACGTAAAGGACAACTTACAGCAGCATGTCATGATCCTTGAACGTAAAGGACAACTTACAGCAGCATGTCATGATCCATCAACGTAAAGGACAGCTTCCAACAACATATCATCCTTGAAGGTAAAGGACAACTTCTAGCAACATGCCATGATCCTTGAACGTAAAGGACAACTTACAGCAGCATGTCATGATCCTTGAACGTAAAGGGCAACTTACAGCAACATGTCATGATCCTTGAACGTAAAGGACAACTTACAGCAACATGTCATGATCCTTGAACGTAAAGGGCAACTTACAGCAGCATGTCATGATCCTTGAACGTAAAGGACAACTTACAGCAGCATGCCATGATCCTTGAACGTAAAGGACAACTGGCAACAGCATGTCATGATCCTTGAACGTAAAGGACAACTTACAGCAGCATATCATGATCCTTGAACATAAAAGACAACTTACAGCAGCATGCCATGATCCTTGAACGTAAAGGACAGCTTCCAACAGCATATCATGATCCTTGAACGTAAACGACAGCTTCCAACAGCATATCATGATCCTTGAACGTAAAGGACAACTGACAGCAGCATGCCATGATCCTTGAACATAAAAGACAACTTCCAACAGCATATCATGATCCTTGAACGTAAAGGACAGCTTCCAACAGCATATCATGATCCTTGAACGTAAAGGGCAACTTACAGCAGCATGTCATGATCCTTGAACGTAAAGGGCAACTTACAGCAGCATGTCATGATCCTTGAACGTAAAGGACAACTGGCAACAGCATGTCATGATCCTTGAACGTAAAGGACAACTTACAGCAGCATGTCATGATCCATGAACGTAAAGGACAACTTACAGCAGCATATCATGATCCTTGAACATAAAAGACAACTTACAGCAGCATGTCATGATCCTTGAACGTAAAGGACAACTTACAGCAGCATGCCATGATCCATGAACGTAAAGGACAGCTTACAACAGCATGCCATGATCCTTGAACATAAAAGACAACTTACAACAGCATGCCATGATCCTTGAACGTAAAAGACAACTGACAGCAGCATGTCATGATCCATGAACGTAAAGGACAGCTTCCAACAGCATATCATGATCCATGAACGTAAAGGACAGCTTCCAACAGCATATCATGATCCTTGAACGTAAAGGACAACTTACAACAGCATGCCATGATCCTTGAACGTAAAGGACAACTTACAACAGCATGCCATGATCCTTGAACGTAAAGAACAACTGACAACAGCTTCATTATATCCTGTTTTCATCCAATGACAATCTAAACTACCGTACACATACCCATCATAAATCCATCTTTTTACTAGTACGATTTATTGTTTGCCGGCATGTTCTGGTCTTGAATAAAGCTTTAAAACTCCTCACTTGTTGTTAAACAGCAATTAATCAATCTTATCAGAAGTGATTATTTTTTCAAGTTAGAATATTATATATAATATTGTTCCACTATCACTTCTGGTTTCTGATCATCAAGAAGTTTCGTTAATGATCAAAAGCCAGAAGTGATAGTACAATCATGAAATATTACTACGGTTTTAAGAGATGGGAAATATTTTGACATGTACATAGTTTAGTTACTTTGCCAGCTTTGTCGATACATGTAACTTTATATCTGGTTCATTATTACATAACGACTCTACTGCGGTGTCATCAGTGGAGCAGGAACTACTACCATTCAAGAGCACATGCGTTCATCCACCCCCCCCCCCCCCCCCCCTTTCCATCCTCCGGTTTTTGTTGGGGTTCGTGTTGCTCTATCTTTGATTTTCTACTTAGTATTTCGTAGACCATTGTGTGTCCTTTTCTCATTTCTCATTGTGTTGTTTGTCCTTGCCGGAATTCTCTAACAAAGTTTATGACATAATGTTGTATCGTCTTTGTAATAGGTTTCAGATGGATATTTTTATTGTACATATCTTGTATGTGGTTTATTGTCCGATAGTTTTAGAACATTTTAATACGAAACAGATAAATGTTTGAAGTTTTTATTTTGTTGTGTTATTATAATTCCTGGGCTACTTCGAGGTTATAATTCCTGGGCTACTTCGAGGTTATAATTCCTGGGCTACTTTGAGGTTGTAATTCCTGGGCTTCTTCGAGGTTATAATTCCTGGGCTACTTCGAGGTTATAATTCCTGGGCTACTTCGAGGTCAAATTGGCTCATGCTTTGAAATGTTCTCTCTGTCCCTGATTCAAGTAGAAATGTATTTGAAAATCAGAAAACTAATTCACCTCCACGAGTTTCATAATTCAAATCAGCTGCTTTCCTTAAACATACGTTTAATGCAAGTATTGAAGTAAAATTAAAACATCTTATTCATTTTATTTCAATGCTTCCATTAAATGTTAGTTTTTAAAATACCTAGGTAAAAGTCCCGAAACTGCACCTACTTTTATTGTGGGCTAGTGTTTATTATCGGCTAACTTGTAACAGATGGTTCGTGAAGTCATTCGTGTCAGAACTAACAGAAGCCTAGATACTTAGCAGATGAAATTGGTTGCATAATGTAACCATGAAGAGTAAGATGTGTATTTGTTTGGTTTCGCGTCCTGCTAATGGTCACTATATTGTATTTACCAGAGTTAAGTCATTTTCCCGTTTGTTTCTCGTTTAGCTAACTTGTCGATGTCTTCTTGTATCTAAAGACATATAAAACAAGAGATAATCCGCAGCTTCTCAAGTTCTCGTGGCCTTTAATTTTATAGCGAAAAACAATAATTCAACAGCAGCCAGATACACAACAGGTAGATTCCATAGCAATGTGACATCAATGCTGGACCACCTAGAATGGAATTCCATAGAAACACGCAGGAACATTGCAAAGTCACTATGCTATACAAAATTACACACAATCGGGTTGTCATCAATCCAGACTTCTATATCTCTTCTCATACATCACTCACACGACACAGTCGTAGTCTTCGATACAAATCCTTCAGCACATCCACTGACTACTTCAAATTCAGCTTCTTCCCTTCTACTATACTGTGACCACCTCATACGGTTTTCTTTTGGAAGTCATTACCACCTGGTATTGTCTGCTTCTTCATTGGATCAATTTAAATCACAGATTCAAACCCACTACATCTAAACAGTTTTCCTATTTATATATACGTAAATACGTTACTTTTGTTTTCCTTTTTTTTTATTGATTAATTGTAAATATATGGTCTGTTCACGCCGATGCATAGTCGTCACAATGATTGACGGATCATTATTGTATGATATAGATATAGAGAGCATTGACAAATTAATTAAAATCACTATTACATTAAAATATTTCTTTGTATACTCTTTTTGTAATCCTTTATTATTCTTCTTTCGAAATAAATTATTAATCGTGGTGTATCTTTCAAAGTAAAACAAGCAGTTCCGAAATGAATCACGATCTATGCAGAGACAACATGAAGCACAATTGAGATACAATCGATATGAGGAAATAGTAGGATTGCAACAAAACAATAACAACGGCTTTTACTCATTAATACGCAAACAACGGGACACGAAAAGTATCTCAGGCTCAATCATAAATTTAAAAAATGTACAGGTCTCGAATGATGATGAAATACTACTTGAATGGGCTGACTACTTCAAAGATCTAGCGACGCCAACCAGCATGCCCGAGTTTGATAAGGCATTTCTACAACAAGCCGAAAACGATGTCAAAAACTTATATAATCTCTATACAAATGATAGACAGAATACATTAAAGAAAGTCTCGATAGACGAGATTGCAACCACTGTTAAATCCTTGAAGAATGGGAAATCACCGGACGAAAGACATATCTCCGCAGAACATCTAAAATATGGTGGAAGAAAACTACTAGAATATCTTAATACTGTCTTGGTGAACTGGATTTTTGAGAATCTTCAAATACCAAAAACACTGAAATCGGGCATCGCCTGTCCAATATTAAAAAAAGGGAAACCTGCACATGATCCTAATTCCTATAGGAAAATCACAATAACTAGCCTTATTGGTAAAGTTATAGAAAAAATCCATCTAACTAGAAACAGTAATGCCATAACTGAACAACAAAATAGACTACAGAAAGGATTCACACAAGGAGAAATGCCCATAATTGCTGCCCTCATTTTATCAGAACTTATAGCGGAGGCTAAAAGCAACAAGTCCCTTTATATGCGTGGCATTTATGGATGCTCGTAAAGCCTTTGATGTGGTTTGGCACAGCGGATTGTTTCGTGACTTGTACACCTTTGGCATAGCAGGCGATAACTGGCCTTTCTTCAAACACTGGTACGACAACGTCGCATCAAAAGTTAGATGGAAACAAAATCTTTCCGACTCAATCAACGAATTACAAGGAGTACGACAAGGTGGAGTATGGTCACCAACAGCCTACACAATATTTATAAATTCGCTACTAGACACTTTAGAAAGAAACCAATTAGGTGCCTATCTTGGAACACACTACTGCGGAACCCCAACTGTAGCAGATGATGTCACTTTAATATCAAACGACCCGTATGAACTACAGTCCATGCTTGACATACAAACAAGCCATGCTAATTCAAAAAGATATCTCATAAGTGAGCAAAAGTCATCAATACTAACATTCAACTGTACGAAAGAACATAAGTGGTATCTAAATAATAAGGAAATGTCAGCAACAAATAAAGCTACCCATCTAGGTATTGAAAGGATTTCAACTGGCAACAACCGAAAAGAACTAGTCCAAACACGTATAACAACTGCAAGGACAGTATTTGCTTTAATGGGAGCAGGACTACACGGCCTGAATGGGGTGAACCCTAAAGTAACTATACACCTTATCCAAATATATGTCATGCCAAGACTCTTATACGGTCTGGAAATCACGACCTTAAGATAAAATGAAATGCAAAAACTGGAAATTTACTTAAAAAAACTGCTAAAGCAAGTTCAAAACCTTCCAGAAAGAACAGCTAACGAGGCAACATACTTAACGATGGGTCGTATACCAGTGATTGGAGAATTGCACAAAAGAATCTTAAAAACTTTCGGCAATATTATAACAAAAGACAACTCTATTGAAAAAGATATAGCTCTAAGGCAGCTTGCTCTGAAAGGTCAGAATTTGGACAGCTGGTTCTCAAAACTGGACGAAATCTCGGAAAAGTACAGTCTGAACTCGCCCCATGATTTGATAGTTAATCCACCTACAAAATCGTCATGGAATAGATCTGTTGGCACTACAATAAATAAATACTATATCAATCAAATAGTGAAAGATGCAGAAAACAAAAGTTCACTGAAATTTCTACACTTGTCAGAAGCTAGATACGGACACTGCCATACTATCTGGTCAAGCTGTGGAACCGAGCCATTCGCCGTGACAATGGCAGCGGTCAATGTGAGACTAGCCACAGGAATACTTACTCTACAGGAACACAAAGCAAAATTCGCAAGGAATGGTGAAGTCAGCTCCTTTTGTCCTATGTGCAAAAAAGAGACTGAAAACACGGCTCATTTCATACTACAATGTGCAAGCCTACAGGAAGTAAGAAAACCATTCATGGATAAAATGATATCATATCTGGAAACAAATGAGAATCTGACACCTTATGTCACAGACCTACTGGAGGATCAAATTATGCTACAGCTACTAATTGACTGTACAAAATTTGACTTTATACCACTCGAGGAAAGGAGCTGTTTAGAAACCTTATCCAGAGATTTATGTTATAAACTGTACCAGCAATGATTACACAAAATAACTACGGTATCATAATAGGATCTAGAAAACCTGAGGATTAATATAAGATATCGATATCGTTAGAGAGCAGACAGACGTAGATTAGGCATATCAAATCCCGTCGAGGGAAGAACACAAATTTGACAGCTCTAAAATCTAATTCTAACACTGTTTGGTTGAATTTTCAGACGTATATAATATTTAGTATTAACCTAGTATCCTTAGTAACTTTGAGATCCAGTGGGACAGATATATTGTATGGTTGTCACTTACTTCTAGACGTTTGTATAGTATGCTTTATTTCCTGTGACTATAATGAATTCTTCATTATCCTATACAATATATTAAGAACCGCTGAGTTAGATGGCTGTCAAATTATAATATTAAGTATATATGTATTGTACCATCTACACACGCTTATACACATGTCTTGCGTCTATCCCAGGACTCCCTAGATTTGCCTTACGAGAAAAGGTAACACTACGATTATTGAAGCTCCCTTTTTAGGGAGTGGATGTGGTATATGGCGCTGGACGTAAGGCTAAGCGAGTGGTGCTGCAGTGAATCAATGGTGTGGGTTCAAATCCCGTAGAGGGAAGAACAAAAATTTGACAGCTCTAATATCTAATTCTAACACTGTTTGGTTTAATTTTCAGACGTATATATAATTATATATAAGATTTAGCAGGGTGAAAGCTTGCTGAATCTCGTAATGAATAACTTTTTCTTTTTAGCAATTTTAATTGGATATGCCAGGACATTTTTTAACGGTTTTAAAATGAAGTTTAGTGGACAATGTATATAATAACGTACCATCCATCGGCACGCTAGAAGTTGTTCTTTTAACCTTTTATTAGTACAACTGATCATGACTCTTTTATGACTCGTGTCTATAAAAATAAATACTTTTAAATACTTTTACACCCGTTTTAAACTAGATAGGGATATTTTAGAGATAAGTTAGGGATAAGTGATAGGGGCACACCATACCAGACATTTATGATTCTGGACTTCAGTGGTGAATACGTTGGCAACAACGGTTATCCAGGCAGTGGATGAAGATTCAAGATAGGTAACAGGTAACGTTGACAACAACGGTTATCCAGGCAGTGGATGAAGATTCAAAATAGGTAACAGGTAACGTTGACAACAACGGTTATCCAGGTGGCAGTGGATGAAGATTCAAGATAGGAAACAGGTAACAGGTATCAAGTGCCTCTGTAGTTGCAAATTTATCAGAACATCGAATTTTGATCAAATTGTTCATATGTTTTTTCTCTCACAAAATACGCATAAAAAATTCGGTTTTATCTTTAATATTACATCAATGTCGGTCAAAAGCCCACTAGGGCTTGTGTTGTATTGTTATTTAAATATGCCGACTATAAATAAAACTTATCTTATCTTATCTTATCTTAACACAGCGTGTAAATACTGTTCGGAACTGCAATACGTAATTTATCAAAACAAAAGTTGTCCACCCTGGACAACAGACGGCGCTTCTGTTCCATGTTGTGATTATTAATCAAAAAACATTTAAAAAAAAACCCAAAGAAGTAGCTTTATCTTGTAAATTGATCTAATTCAGATTCGTAATGTCTTGGGGTGCACCTCCACCTCAACAATATGTAAGGAAATTAACTATATTTTCTTTCAAGATAGTTGTCGTGTCGCTAGTTCAAAACTTACAAAAGTGTTACAAAAATTTTACAATCAATGTCAATGATCAAGTCAAGTCAAGTAATATTTATTTAGAAAGTCGGTACATGTCATAGCAATAAACATAAGCTCCAAGGAACTTTTAAAATCGACAACACAATACACATATATTGCATGCACAGACAGCAGACGTGCAGGTTACAATAGTGAATGATCAACCGATTACTATATTACATCCTTATCTCGGACTCTGATCTCTTGAACTTTATGATCGCAATACATGTTATGCGATGGATGCCAAGTGATGGCAAAGTCTAACCCTAAACCTAACCACCTATATTAGGGTTGCGATCATAAAGTTCAAGAGAGCCTTTATCTCTCCTCTGTGCACAGATACTAAGCACTAGGTCTATGTCAATATTTGTTCCATAGTCAATGTGTAATATAAAAAGAACAGCCTTCCACTGAGCTTTGTGATGAGCGACTTGACAGTCATCCTAACAAAAATGAGGTCAGACAAAAAAGAACATGCTTGCATGCTTAAAATCACACTGTTATAGATTAATATTAAAGTCCATTAAAATGATAAAATATTTTAAATTCACCATCTGGTTTCCAATTCTGATATCTGTCTGTGCTGTCTTCACAGAAGAGCAGTAATCGAGTAAAGTCGTATTCTTTTATATTACAATTTCGATCTATTTTAGCATGTAGTTTAGAAAATTGAAACTTTAATGTAAATTTTATGCCAGCAATAAACAATCAGTACAGTCAAAAGTGTGATAAATCACTGTGATAGACGTATCACTCTTCTAAGTGATACTGGTATATCTTTTTGGTCTGTTTAATCTATTTACTTATTTTGATATGCCTTTGGGGTGATAGTAAGTAACACTCTAAATGTAAAAGAAATTTTGAAAATGTATTTGATAGAACAACATACATGTGAACCTTCCGGCGGGAGCATTTTTCTCCTGATTTTGAGGGTCCCTCCCGTCATCTTTCAAAATCTTGCACCCGTGAAAGAAATCAAGTACAATAAAATCTTGACCTACAATTTGCGATCAATATTTCTGGAAATTCCCCATTTGGAACTCCCACGCTGACGAAAAACGCTGAGAGATACGAATGGTAAAGGTGAATGTCATATTTAATGATATCCGGTTATTGATCTGTTTGACACCTTTACAGGTGAATTGGGTCATGGTGATTAATTAAGGTGTTGTTGATTATACAACAATTATCCACTGATTGACAGTTAATTGGGGATAAGGAAGTGGGTTTGTGGCACACGCTTAGATGATTAGAAGTGTGATAGCAGCAATTAAAAATAGTTATAAACTGTTGTGCAAACAGGAGTCGGACAACCTTTGATGCAGAGGAAAACTTCTTATTTCGATCAAACGTGCAATGAATTCATCTCGGATTGAGTTGATATGGCTTGTTTGGGACCAAAGGCGATCAAAGTATTATTTAAGGACTAAGCTCCAGGATGGAATTGATAAACCACGAAAATGCCGAAACGTACAAATGTATGCTATCACCTAACGCACCAGCAGCAAAGTGACTTTATTGTTCAGAACATTCTGTCTTCATTGTTATTGCTTTGTTATAACCTTATGATTATGAATGATTATGAATAAATCATAAATACAGTTTTTATCCTTCATTCATCATATGAAACACTACTAATAAGACAGAAATGTAAACAATATATATTGAAATGGGATGCAGTTGGTTCAATACTGAAACAAACAAAAGGAAAACATCAATAAACAATAAAAACACGCATCAAATACGTCGATAAAAAATCTCCAGCCAAATATTTGCAAATCTCCAGTTGTAGCATAGCAGCTCTATCACATGTATGGAACAAAAGATATATCCAAATCACCAAGAGGAGTAATATGTCTATCACAGTGATTTATCATGCTATGTTTTTGGCTGTATTGTACTTGATGGGTTATGTTCCTAGTAGTAAGTTGACTTGAGCATTTGAACATCTATTTGGTAATCACTAGTTTTTTCAATAGTTTTGGTTAAAGCTGATTCTGACGCTTGTATTTAAGTAAATGTTATATGTTGGACTTCTAATCCATAGGGATATATACATTTGTATGTTATGTATAGACCATCTGAAGAGATGTGACAGTATAAAGGACAACATTTTGATTGTTACACAAGTTTCAGATGGATCTTATGTTATGTTCACTGAATACAAAACACATCTTTTTGTGTTTAGGGTGAAACTGCAAAAAAAATTGAAAATTTGAATAATACAACATAATGCAAATCTCAGTGTTAAAACAAGTACTGACCGTAATATCACATTCTAAAAAGATGTTGTGCAAAAAATTAAAACCTTTGAACATATTCTGCCCCTTGCTACCTCAATTCCTCTATTAATAAGAATATTGTTTCTTTTACAGGGAGGATATGGTTCTCCAAATGCTCCTCCTGCAGGAGCACCTGGATATGGTTCTCCAAATGCTCCTCCTGCAGGAGCACCTAGACAACAGGGCGCCCCTCCACCATACGCTCAGGCCCCACCACCAGGGAAACAACAACTGTATAATCAGCCTGGACAACAGTATGGACATCCACCACCACAGGGATATCAACAACCTCCCCCCTCATATGGGCAATCAGGTGCTGGAGGCTACCAGCAGGGAGGGTATGGTGGGGGACCACCTCCACAGCAAGGAGGATTTGGTCCTGCTGGTGGTGGTGCCCCACAGCCACCACCAGGTGTAAATCAGGAACTATGGAATTGGTTCCAGGTATGATATGGTACTGTAATGTAATTGGTATAGTAACATCCACAGGTGTAGTTAACCTTGTAAACTTTAATTATTTTATGATATTAGCTACAACCAATGATGATTCCCTTGGAGCAAGTTATTTTTCAGAATGGAATATTATATTTCAAGACTGTAATTGCAGACTGGGGCAGCACTGAATTATTTAATGGAAAAAATTACAAAAAATCACAAATATATGGTCTGTGGTCTCTTTATCAAAAAAGATGACCAGTGAACCAAACATGGAAGTTCTGTTGTATACATGTAGATACAAATAAGTGTCTAAAACTCTACCTCTTCTAGAGTGAAATGAGTATGTATACAATGTATAATGTTTTGAATTACCAATGAGATAAGATAACCATGTGACACTTTTATTAAGAAAAAATATTCACTGTCAATGAGATCCTTTTAAAAAGCTTTCATTAGTAATAATAGAACAGCCAATCACAGGTCTGTAAAAGAGGTTGAAGCTTATCTATTTTTTTTAAATGAATGTTTTTTTTTTATCCTCAATCATTAAGCTGGTTAAAAATAATTTTGTGATTATGGGTAAGATTTGTGTATTTGCTGTTATAAACATGTAATTAATTGTTTATAGAATTCCTCAATCAGAGTTAGGTGCATGTCTTAAACTAATTAAAAATGGCATCTAAAGAAATTTTTTAAACATATATAGAGTGTTTTGCATTGAGCTGAAACAAATTTAAGGTTATACTCTAAGCATGTTTAAGATTGTTTTAACCTTAGACTAGTTTGAGAGTAAGCAAAAACAGGTCTTACGATTGTGTGTTTTAGTTATGTATTTGCTGTATAAGTTATTAATGATGGACAACATATTTTTCAGGCAATAGACCAGGACCGTTCTGGTAAGATATCTGTCACTGAGTTACAATTTGTTACTAATGATAGACAACTTATTTTTCAGACAGTAGACCAGGACCGTTCTGGTAAGATATCTGCCACCGAGTTACAACTTGCATTACTTAATGGCAATTTCTCACCATTTAATCCAGAAACATGTCGTCTTATGATCGGGATGTTCGACACTAACAAGTAAGATATTCTTATTTCAGGCGGTTGATCAAGATCGGTCCGGAAAAATAACAGCCGTAGAACTGCGGCAAGCCTTAATGAATGGAAATATGACACCATTTAATGAAGAAACGTGTCGTCTTATGGTCGGGATGTTTGATAAAAACAAGTAAGACAGATTTCCCATTGCTATTAGTCTAGTATTATACTGGTTTAGATCAAGCATGTTTTCTGTATTAACATCTGACTTAGTCAAATATTGATCAAGCATGTTTTCTGTATTAACATCTGACTTAGTCATATTTACAATTGACTTAGTCAAATATTTTATTTAGTCTTACTACTTTGATCACTGGAAAGCTATGCACCTGCAATTTTATATTTTTTTAATGAGAATCTGATATATTTTTTTTATTTTATTATTCATCTTTTCACCTAGGTAACAATACAATATTTCCTGGTAAAATTTTGGCTTATGTTTTACCTGGCATTAAAAGTTACTGACAACATTAAAAGTTACTCAAGTCAAACTAATGACAACATATTGCCTCATCATTTTAACCTCTTTCCATCACTGAGTTTCTATATAGTAAAGTCTGCCCTTCTTCAGTTTACATCTTTTGATTACGTCTTTGGTATCTTCAGACTTTTCTTTGACATTAATAAAGTTTATAATGTTTATAGGTACCTGTAACTAGTATTGTTGCCGTTCATAATAAAAGAAAAGAAGATTATAAGAAGTGTTAACTTGTTTGTTTTATTTCATTCTGAAACTTGACATGGCAAGTAAAAAAATCATAAATCTGTTTTATATACCTCATATGGCCCATGAAATTAGAACCAAACTTTATAGAAATGCTACTTCGACGGTCCTGAACTTTTGGTATGACATTTTGTTCATTTTATAGCATTGTATTCCCATTTAGTATGCCCGTCTTATTTTATTTAACTGTTGTATTGGCCGTCTTATTTTATTTAACTGTTGTATTGCCCGTCTTATTTTATTTAACTGTTGTATTGTCAGTCTTGTTGTTTTATTTAACTGTTGTATTGCCTGTCTTGTTTTATTTAACTGTTGTATTGCCTGTCTTGTTTTATTTAACTGTTGTATTGCTTGTCTTGTTGTTTTATTTAACTGTTGTATTGCCTGTCTTGTTGTTTTATTAAGCTGTTGTATTGTCTGTCTTGTTGTTTTATTTAGCTGTTGTATTGCCTTGTCTTGTTGTTTTATTTAACTGTTGTATTGCCTGTCTTGTTGTTTTATTTAGCTGTTGTATTGCCTGTCTTGTTGTTTTATTTAACTGTTGTATTGCCTGTCTTGTTGTTTTATTTAGCTGTTGTATTGTCTGTCTTGTTGTTTTATTTAACTGTTGTATTGCCTGTCTTGTTGTTTTATTTAGCTGTTGTATTGTCAGTCTTGTTGTTTTATTTAGCTGTTGTATTGCCTGTCTTGTTGTTTTATTTAACTGTTGTATTGCCTGTCTTGTTGTTTTATTTAACTGTTGTATTGCCTGTCTTGTTGTTTTATTTAACTGTTGTATTGCCTGTCTTGTTGTTTTATTTAGCTGTTGTATTGTCAGTCTTGTTGTTTTATTTAGCTGTTGTATTGCCTGTCTTGTTGTTTTATTTAACTGTTGTATTGCCTGTCTTGTTGTTTTATTTAGCTGTTGTATTGTCAGTCTTGTTGTTTTATTTAGCTGTTGTATTGCCTGTCTTGTTGTTTTATTTAACTGTTGTATTGTCAGTCTTGTTGTTTTATTTAACTGTTGTATTGCCTGTCTTGTTGTTTTATTTAGCTGTTGTATTGCCTGTCTTGTTGTTTTATTTAACTGTTGTATTGTCTGTCTTGTTGTTTTATTTAACTGTTGTATTGCCTGTCTTGTTGTTTTATTTAACTGTTGTATTGCCTGTCTTGTTGTTTTATTTAACTGTTGTATTGCCTGTCTTGTTGTTTTATTTAGCTGTTGTATTGTCAGTCTTGTTGTTTTATTTAACTGTTGTATTGCCTGTCTTGTTGTTTTATTTAACTGTTGTATTGCCTGTCTTGTTTTATTTAGCTGTTGTATTGCCTGTCTTGTTGTTTTATTTAACTGTTGTATTGCCTGTCTTGTTGTTTTATTTAGCTGTTGTATTGTCTGTCTTGTTGTTTTATTTAACTGTTGTATTGCCTGTCTTGTTGTTTTATTTAGCTGTTGTATTGTCAGTCTTGTTGTTTTATTTAACTGTTGTATTGCCTGTCTTGTTGTTTTATTTAACTGTTGTATTGCCTGTCTTGTTTTATTTAGCTGTTGTATTGCCTGTCTTGTTGTTTTATTTAACTGTTGTATTGCCTGTCTTGTTGTTTTATTTAGCTGTTGTATTGTCTGTCTTGTTGTTTTATTTAACTGTTGTATTGCCTGTCTTGTTGTTTTATTTAACTGTTGTATTGCCTGTCTTGTTGTTTTATTTAGCTGTTGTATTGCCTGTCTTGTTGTTTTATTTAACTGTTGTATTGCCTGTCTTGTTGTTTTATTTAGCTGTTGTATTGCCTGTCTTGTTGTTTTATTTAGCTGTTGTATTGCCTGTCTTGTTGTTTTATTTAGCTGTTGTATTGTCTGTCTTGTTGTTTTATTTAACTGTTGTATTGCCTGTCTTGTTGTTTTATTTAACTGTTGTATTGTCTGTCTTGTTGTTTTATTTAGCTGTTGTATTGCCTGTCTTGTTGTTTTATTTAGCTGTTGTATTGCCTGTCTTGTTGTTTTATTTAGCTGTTGTATTGCCTGTCTTGTTGTTTTATTTAACTGTTGTATTGTCTGTCTTGTTGTTTTATTTAGCTGTTGTATTGCCTGTCTTGTTGTTTTATTTAGCTGTTGTATTGTCTGTCTTGTTGTTTTATTTAACTGTTGTATTGCCTGTCTTGTTGTTTTATTTAGCTGTTGTATTGTCAGTCTTGTTGTTTTATTTAACTGTTGTATTGCCTGTCTTGTTGTTTTATTTAGCTGTTGTATTGCCTGTCTTGTTGTTTTATTTAGCTGTTGTATTGCCTGTCTTGTTGTTTTATTTGACCGTTGTATTGTCAGTCTTGTTGTTTTATTTAACTGTTGTATTGTCAGTCTTGTTGTTTTATTTAGCTGTTGTATTGCCTGTCTTGTTGTTTTATTTAGCTGTTGTATTGCCTGTCTTGTTGTTTTATTTAGCTGTTGTATTGCCTGTCTTGTTGTTTTATTTAGCTGTTGTATTGTCAGTCTTGTTGTTTTATTTAGCTGTTGTATTGTCTGTCTTGTTGTTTTATTTAACTGTTGTATTGTCTGTCTTGTTGTTTTATTTAGCTGTTGTATTGCCTGCCCTTGTGTGATTTATGGCTGGTGATTTCCCCTTTGGTATCTTCAAAATGTTTTTAAATGCATTTCTCTTAAAAATAACAATGTGTACAAAATGCAAGTAAACACCTAAAATCTTATTTATTGAATTATCAATATTTGTATAAGTAAGATTTCTTTGTTAAACAAGTGTTAGAGAAGGTAAGGTCATGCAGAAAACAATGGTAGACATTACAGTTTGTTTACAGATATGGGTCTTGTTTGCTAGAGGTGATTGACAATAATATGTCCAACTTTTATTTAGTGTAGTTGAGATTAGTAATCTGAAACAATTGAGAATGTTAATGATTCATTTTTTACTAGAAATTTGTAAAATTGATATAAAATGAACAATTTAGTAACCATAGATACATTATATATTTGTTTACTACAGTAGGACAATGTTTTATAAGTACTAATGGTTATATTTTGATTACAGTAGGACATTAGACAATGTTTTATAAGTACTAATGGTTATATTTTGACTACAGTAGGACATTAGACAATGTTTTATAAGTACTAATGGTTATATTTTGACTACAGTAGGACATTAGACAATGTTTTATAAGTACTAATGGTTATATTTTGACTACAGTAGGACATTAGACAATGTTTTATAAGTACTAATGGTTATATTTTGACTACAGTAGGACATTAGACAATGTTTTATAAGTACTAATGGTTATATTTTGACTACAGTGGGACATTAGACAATGTTTTATAAGTACTAATGGTTATATTTTGACTACAGTAGGACATTAGACAATGTTTTATAAGTACTAATGGTTATATTTTGACTACAGTAGGACATTAGACAATGTTTTATAAGTACTAATGGTTATATTTTGACTACAGTAGGACATTAGACAATGTTTTATAAGTACTAATGGTTATATTTTGACTACAGTGGGACATTAGACAATGTTTTATAAGTACTAATGGTTATATTTTGACTACAGTAGGACAGTAGACAATGTTTTATAAGTACTAATGGTTATATTTTGACTACAGTAGGACATTAGACAATGTTTTATAAGTACTAATGGTTATATTTTGACTACAGTAGGACATTAGACAATGTTTTATAAGTACTAATGGTTATATTTTGACTACAGTAGGACATTAGACAATGTTTTATAAGTACTAATGGTTATATTTTGACTACAGTAGGACATTAGACAATGTTTTATAAGTACTAATGGTTATATTTTGACTACAGTAGGACATTAGACAATGTTTTATAAGTACTAATGGTTATATTTTGACTACAGTAGGACATTAGACAATGTTTTATAAGTACTAATGGTTATATTTTGACTACAGTAGGACATTAGACAATGTTTTATAAGTACTAATGGTTATATTTTGACTACAGTAGGACATTAGACAATGTTTTATAAGTACTAATGGTTATATTTTGACTACAGTGGGACATTAGACAATGTTTTATAAGTACTAATGGTTATATTTTGACTACAGTGGGACATTAGACAATGTTTTATAAGTACTAATGGTTATATTTTGACTACAGTAGGACATTAGACAATGTTTTATAAGTACTAATGGTTATATTTTGACTACAGTAGGACATTAGACAATGTTTTATAAGTACTAATGGTTATATTTTGACTACAGTAGGACATTAGACAATGTTTTATAAGTACTAATGGTTATATTTTGACTACAGTAGGACATTAGACAATGTTTTATACGTACTAATGGTTATATTTTGACTACAGTAGGACATTAGACAATGTTTTATACGTACTAATGGTTATATTTTGACTACAGTAGGACATTAGACAATGTTTTATAAGTACTAATGGTTATGTTTTGACTACAGTAGGACATTAGACAATGTTTTATAAGTACTAATGGTTATGTTTTGACTACAGTAGGACATTAGACAATGTTTTATAAGTACTAATGGTTATATTTTGACTACAGTAGGACATTAGACAATGTTTTATAAGTACTAATGGTTATATTTTGACTACAGTAGGACATTAGACAATGTTTTATAAGTACTAATGGTTATATTTTGACTACAGTAGGACATTAGACAATGTTTTATAAGTACTAATGGTTATATTTTGACTACAGTAGGACATTAGACAATGTTTTATAAGTACTAATGGTTATATTTTGACTACAGTAGGACATTAGACAATGTTTTATAAGTACTAATGGTTATATTTTGACTACAGTAGGACATTAGACAATGTTTTATAAGTACTAATGGTTATATTTTGACTACAGTAGGACATTAGACAATGTTTTATAAGTACTAATGGTTATATTTTGACTACAGTAGGACATTAGACAATGTTTTATAAGTACTAATGGTTATATTTTGACTACAGTAGGACATTAGACAATGTTTTATGAGTACTAATGGTTATATTTTGACTACAGTAGGACATTAGACAATGTTTTATGAGTACTAATGGTTATATTTTGACTACAGTAGGACATTAGACAATGTTTTATAAGTACTAATGGTTATATTTTGACTACAGTAGGACATTAGACAATGTTTTATAAGTACTAATGGTTATATTTTGACTACAGTAGGACATTAGACAATGTTTTATAAGTACTAATGGTTATATTTTGACTACAGTAGGACATTAGACAATGTTTTATAAGTACTAATGGTTATATTTTGACTACAGTAGGACATTAGACAATGTTTTATAAGTACTAATGGTTATATTTTGACTACAGTAGGACATTAGACAATGTTTTATAAGTACTAATGGTTATATTTTGACTACAGTAGGACATTAGACAATGTTTTATAAGTACTAATGGTTATATTTTGACTACAGTAGGACATTAGACAATGTTTTATAAGTACTAATGGTTATATTTTGACTACAGTAGGACATTAGACAATGTTTTATAAGTACTAATGGTTATATTTTGACTACAGTAGGACATTAGACAATGTTTTATAAGTACTAATGGTTATATTTTGACTACAGTGGGGCATTAGACAATGTTTTATAAGTACTAATGGTTATATTTTGACTACAGTAGGACATTAGACAATGTTTTATAAGTACTAATGGTTATATTTTGACTACAGTAGGACATTAGACAATGTTTTATAAGTACTAATGGTTATATTTTGACTACAGTAGGACATTAGACAATGTTTTATAAGTACTAATGGTTATATTTTGACTACAGTAGGACATTAGACAATGTTTTATAAGTACTAATGGTTATATTTTGACTACAGTGGGACATTAGACAATGTTTTATAAGTACTAATGGTTATATTTTGACTACAGTAGGACATTAGACAATGTTTTATAAGTACTAATGTTTATATTTCTATAGAGATGGTACTATAGATATACAGGAATTTGCAGCTTTATGGAAGTATGTACAGGATTGGAAGGGATGTTTTGAAAGGTAAGAATTGTATAGGGAGGAATGTAACGAGTGTAGGTAAATGATAATGTATTCCTTGTTTAACCTCTTATAATACAGATGACCATTTGGTGGTAATTAGTGATACCTTACAGTATGAACGATCATTTGTCTACTAACAATATTGTATATAATAATCTTACCAATCATCAAACATGGCTGATGTTACTATAAATACATCATTGGGGTATATCACACCTTCAGACCCCATTTGACCTCCAAATGAGCTGAAATTTGAACTGTAACATTCCATTTTAATAAAAAAAAGTATTACATATAAAAAAGTAGACATATTTATCATTTTGTCAAACAAACAAAATTAATGATTGACATATTTGTCAACTTGTTAAAAAAACATCACACTAAATATAATGTGAGAATTAATTTGTCAAAATTCTACACTGCCAGAACTATTAATATGAATATCTTACTTGGTCCCTTAGTTTTATATATATACTGTATAAGGGCAGTTTTAAAAAAAAATGGCTCCTACTGCTATAGCTGTCTAATTTACTCATTTTTATGATTTTATTGGATCTAAATAGTTCAAAAGATCTGTAATGATTTGATGTTTGTTACTGCAAAAAATCTTTAAGATATCTAGAATAACAAAAAAAATATGTCCAAAAAACATGTCAATTGTCAGGAGTGCAACCCTTTTTTGTGACACTTTAAAAAATCCTTAATTTTCAACAACCTACCACAGTGCTAAATCAAACAATATGTTATCAAAATCTATTTCATCACAAACTGTGATATGTTGACATACTTTAAGATAGCAATAGATCATGCTTCACATTTATTATTGCATAAAAATATGGCTTTTTAAAAAAGATGTACCTAGTCAGGAGTGCAACAAACATTTATGCAAGTTTTCCTAAATTACATTGTAGAGATGTTGTCTTTTTGTTTTCAAAGATATGGGGTATAAATAAATCTTAATACATCATTGCTGCTTCAAACCCATAGTTAAAGGATACACTAAAATCAGTAGTAAGGCCAAGAATGTCACATTAAAGGCAGCACCCTCAAATGTCAGGAGTGCAACATTTGATATTTTCTTAGACATATTTTCTTTTAAATGTAACTAAAATCACATTTGTCTTTCTATTTCAACAGAAACTGACCAAGAGAAGAGATAAAACCCATTTACCTGTTTGAGATACATAAAATATCTCTCACAGAAGCATTTGATTCATGTCAGGAGTGCTACTAGTTTTAAGTGATCTTCTACACAGTCTAAATTATAGCTTTTTATATGGATGATTTAAATAAAATGAGATTCTGTCAAGTTTAGAATAGTGTTTGAAAAAATTAAAAGTGCCAATAGCATTTTATGTGCTTTTAATTTTATGTAATAAAGCATTTTTGTTCATTTTGAATGATCTCATGCTTTAATATCTATTAGGTATTAATACTAGAAACATTCTCTGACAAGGGAATATGTTTTCTAGGTTCATTAGCTATTAGAGATTAATTGACTTGATAAAGTTTATGATAAATGCATTTATCTATTTTCTTATAGATAATTTATGGTTAATCATGTAAATGTTGCACTCCTGACATAAATATTTAAAAATCATTGAAATTTGATATAATTAATTTTCTAAGTATCCAAAAAATACTTGTAATTGTACATTAAACATCTATTTTCAATATTAATTTAGATTAATACATGTTTTAAATGTTTTTGTATAGTATATTTCAAAAATAAGTTGGAATTTTCGAGAAGTATGGCTGTAAACAAGTTACAAATAACTAGAAAAATATTACTCTAAGAAACAATTATCATTAAAACTTGGTAAAACTAATGCTTGAAAGAACACCAACTGATTTTTTCTCCTGTGAATTGTTTTTAAGTTAATAACTCTTCTTTTTCTTGATGGCAATATAATGTCAGGAGTGCAACATATCCTGATAAAATAGTACCATTGATAAAATAATGATAATTTATAATAAATTGCCTTTTCTAGCCTATAAAAATATTCTAATTATTTCTTTATGATTTATCTAATATATTAGAGTGGTATAATACAAATTTTCAAATGTACATAATTAAAAATATTGCTGCTAAAACTGGTTATTAAAGAAGTGGTATGGCAAAAAATTGTTACAAATTTCCAAATACTGTCATTTCTGTACAAATATTTCATTGAAAACAGGTAAAAATTATTGTATGAGTTAACAGTAACATCACTGTTCAATGTTGGCATTTTAAAATGTGATATTTTCTTCTTTTTTTTCTTTATTATAAATTTATAAAATGTCAGGAGTGCAACAAAAATAGACAAAATGTTTTTTCTACAACCAATTATTTTGCAATCGTTCAAAGAATCAATGTTATTTTTTTTTTACAAATTGCTACTTATCTTTGAAGTTTGAAAATTTTGCTGTCTTAAGTAAAAATATTCATTATTATTTTGATAATAAAAACTTTATCAGGTAAATTGGACAAAAATATTGAGAATTTTTCATAAAAAATAGCTTTTAAGAAAAACTACAACTAAAAGTAATTTATATCAGTTGCATTGTTTGAGAAACCATTATACAAAATAATTGAGACTAAAGATTGTTTAACTGATATAGAATAAGTATGTGTTTTACATGGTTTTTATGCCAATTTGTGTTCAATAAAAGGTTCTTAAAAATTTATTGCTTATCTGTTCATAGTTTCTTTCTTGTTTCATTTACTTCAATGTATACAACATTGAAAATTATCAGCAGAAAGTTTTTAGGAGTGAGTTTAATTTGGACATTTTTTTCACATTGTTGGAGCCATTTTTTATGAAACAGCCCATAAGAAAAAGCTGATTTACATTATCTGAAAATTAATTAACAAATTTGTGGTAATTGAGCAGTTGAATATAATAAAATGACATATTGTTCTTGATTTTGATTGTTTTAGATTTGATACAGACAGATCTGGTAACATTGATGCTCAAGAATTAAGTAACACATTCAAAACATTTGGTTATAATTTGTAAGTTTTTGTTTACAATATATAGGTCCTTAGTTGCTAAGTAATTAGGCAACACATTCCGAACGTTTGGTTTTAATTTGTAAGTTTAATTGTCAACTTAGCATGTTCAGTAAATGGCCTTAGCAGAGACAAGCGTTATATTTATATGGGTTGACCTTAGCACACAAACATTATATTAACATGGGTTGACCTTAGCAGAGACGAGCATTATATTAATATGGGTTGATCTTAGCAGAAACAAGCATTATATTATTATGGGTTGACCTTAGCAGAGACAAGCATTATATTAATATGGGTTGGCCTTAGCACACAAACATTATATTAACATGGGTTGACCTTGGCAGAAATGAGCAATATTTTATTATGGGTTGGCCTTAGCAGAGACAAGCATTATATTAATATGGGTTGACCTTAGCAGAAACAAGCATTATATTAATATGGGTTGACCTTAGCAGAGACAAGCATTATATTAATATGGGTTGACCTTAGCAGAAACAAGCATTATATTATTATGGGTTGGCCTTAGCAGAGACAAGCATTATATTAATATGGGTTGACCTTAGCAGAGACAAGCATTATATTTATATGGGTTGACCTTAGCACACAAACATTATATTAACATGGGTTGACCTTAGCAGAGACCAGCATTATATTAATATGGGTTGATCTTAGCAGAAACAAGCATTATATTATTATGGGTTGACCTTAGCAGAGACAAGCATTATATTAATATGGGTTGGCCTTAGCACACAAACATTATATTAACATGGGTTGACCTTAGCAGAAATGAGCAATATTTTATTATGGGTTGGCCTTAGCAGAGACAAGCATTATATTAATATGGGTTGACCTTAGCAGAAACAAGCATTATATTAATATGGGTTGACCTTAGCAGAGACAAGCATTATATTAATATGGGTTGACCTTAGCAGAAACAAGCATTATATTATTATGGGTTGGCCTTAGCAGAGACAAGCATTATATTAATATGGGTTGACCTTAGCAGAGACAAGCATTATATTTATATGGGTTGACCTTAGCACACAAACATTATATTAACATGGGTTGACCTTAGCAGAGACCAGCATTATATTAATATGGGTTGATCTTAGCAGAAACAAGCATTATATTATTATGGGTTGACCTTAGCAGAGACAAGCATTATATTAATATGGGTTGGCCTTAGCACACAAACATTATATTAACATGGGTTGACCTTAGCAGAAATGAGCAATATTTTATTATGGGTTGGCCTTAGCAGAGACAAGCATTATATTAATATGGAGTTGACCTTAGCAGAAACAAGCATTATATTAATATGGGTTGACCTTAGCAGAGACAAGCATTATATTAATATGGGTTGACCTTAGCAGAAACAAGCATTATATTATTATGGGTTGGCCTTAGCAGAGACAAGCATTATATTAATATGGGTTGACCTTAGCAGAGACAAGCATTATATTTATATGGGTTGACCTTAGCACACAAACATTATATTAACATGGGTTGACCTTAGCAGAGACCAGCATTATATTAATATGGGTTGATCTTAGCAGAAACAAGCATTATATTATTATGGGTTGACCTTAGCAGAGACAAGCATTATATTAATATGGGTTGGCCTTAGCACACAAACATTATATTAACATGGGTTGACCTTAGCAGAAATGAGCAATATTTTATTATGGGTTGGCCTTAGCAGAGACAAGCATTATATTAATATGGGTTGACCTTAGCAGAAACAAGCATTATATTAATATGGGTTGACCTTAGCAGAGACAAGCATTATATTAATATGGGTTGACCTTAGCAGAAACAAGCATTATATTATTATGGGTTGGCCTTAGCAGAGACAAGCATTATATTAATATGGGTTGACCTTAGCAGAGACAAGCATTATATTTATATGGGTTGACCTTAGCACACAAACATTATATTAACATGGGTTGACCTTAGCAGAGACCAGCATTATATTAATATGGGTTGATCTTAGCAGAAACAAGCATTATATTATTATGGGTTGACCTTAGCAGAGACAAGCATTATATTAATATGGGTTGGCCTTAGCACACAAACATTATATTAACATGGGTTGACCTTAGCAGAAATGAGCAATATTTTATTATGGGTTGGCCTTAGCAGAGACAAGCATTATATTAATATGGAGTTGACCTTAGCAGAAACAAGCATTATATTAATATGGGTTGACCTTAGCAGAGACCAGCATTATATTAATATGGGTTGACCTTAGCAGAGACAAGCATATTAATATGGGTTGACCTTAGCAGAAACAAGCATTATATTATTATGGGTTGGCCTTAGCAGAGACAAGCAGTATATTAATATGGGTTGGCCTTTGCAGAGACAAGCATTATATTAATATGGATTGACTTTAGCACACAAGCATTATATTAATATGGGTTAACCTTAGCAGAGACAAGCATTATATTAATATGGGTTGGCCTTAGCACAGAAGCATTATATTAATATGGGTTGACCTAAGTAGAAACAAGCATTATATTAATATGGGTTGACCTTAGCAGAAACAAGCATTATATTAAAGGGAAACTTCGTGATTTTTTACATGTTAGCTGAATATGTTCCTGGTGATATAAAATACATATTCACAAAGTTTTATCGACATATTTCCACAAATAACGAAGTAAATCGCAAATTTGTAATTTTAATTTCTAATTTTTTCATGGGTTGTGACATTTTAACCCAAGAGTTGCATTGTGGGATTGAAATTTAAAGTCTGGGTCGCTGATGTTAAATTTGCTTCATTTAAAGCGCTCAGAGGACTGTAATTTAAATTTAATAACCGTTGAAGATTAAATACTGGTGAACAGCTACGTACCTTTTTGACAAACAACTATTTTAAAAGAACAAAATGTTTCATTTCCTTTATATTTACAATGGAAAGAGTGTTTTACAACAGTCACCTATATTCACTATGTGTAGGATCCCTTTTACAATTATGTTCATTTTGCTTTACTGCTAATGTGCTGAAAAATATAATGGATAATTTTAACAACGCGTAACTTGTGTATTGATCGGATTAATAAAATGGGAATTTGAATACACACTATTTGCTTTCCAAGACGAGTTGGTAGATCGTTTATTATTTACTATAGATAAAATATTTTTAAAACATTAGAATAAATATAATGTTGAAATAACAGAAACAATTATAATTGTAATTATGTTTTAGATGATAAAAAAGTATACACCATCCTTGAAATTATAAGTTTTCATTATGGTGTCAAACCACTAATTCACCAATCAGAGCTTGGAACATATACGAAAGTAGTCCCTTTTCAAGAAAAAAAGTTCCTTTCACTTTGTAGTATTGTGAAAACGACTGAATGGAATGGACTAATTAAAACTGATAATTGAAGTTAAATAAATAAGGATTATTTTGAGCCCAAATTTGATGGATTTAGTTGTATTTTAATACCTCTATGGAGGATTTGATGCATGACCTATAAATACTGAATTTCTTGGGGATGACCGAGCTATTTTTAGAGTAGGTGTTTTCCGTAGCATGGCATTTCACTGCAATATTTTAGACATGCCCTCATATTTTGACAGAACGTAGAGAAATCATGTACATTTCAGAAAATATATGGTCTTGGAAAGGTTAAACTTAAGATAAAATGACCAGGTAGGCTCGAAAAAACACAAATTTAGTAGAAAACCTTAAAGAAATTAATTAGTGGTTTGACACCTTAATAGAGACGCCAAATTGGCCTAACTATATATAGCTGTCTCATCATAATTAATATGTATTCACAACTTTAACGATCGATGTTCATAAAAGATGTTTTAATTTTAATTAAAGAACTAAAAATTAAAGGTTAGGAGATCGGGTGGCAACTGAGTTTACAAAGTTGTTTAAAGAAAGAAAAACTCTTTGCTCAGTGACCCCCAGAAGGCACAAAACCTAAATATATGATTTTTTTCAGCTCGGAACCCCGTAAGTAAGCTTGACCTATAATTTTGATATCCACTGATATTCATTCAGACAAAGTTCGGAAGAGATCATGATCATGAGCGGTATAAACGGATGAAGAGCAGTCAAAATATACAGAGATTATGCCACACCAAATTTACTTCTTGTTCTTCAGATTTTGTGCTAAAAATCGCTGGAGCGAGCAAGTGATTTAAAAATGTTAATTTCTTTTCCTTTTTTTGTTTGTTTGTCATTTTTGATGAGGGAAATGTAAAATATTATGCGGAAAATATATTTCTTATATTTTTCATGTATTTTCAGAAGCGAGAGACCCTATTTTAATTTTAAATATTTTATTCTTCAATAAATTAAGGCAAATAATTCCTGAAATAAGAAGTGAAAGACTGGATTTACTTCTGAAAACGACAGGTACATTCACACCGGTTCACTCAGCAGGGTACCTAATATTGCGTAATGAGTTTAGGTCCATACAGGAAGTCGCCAGGCAGAATATACAAGTGTCATTTTACATTCGGTCGACAGGATTCTGACCGAATACTTGAATACATGTGTCACAATCTTTGGCAATAATCAGAAACGAAATACACATTTTGTGACCCGTTAAAACGCTACCCGTGACTAGTATAGGAGATGCAATACACATTTTAAAGGTTCTAATAGGTGATCAAAATACACGACCCTGATCAAGTATACATTAGGAATGGATGCATATTAATGCACACTAGCGGATCAAGGGGGTGTTCAACAATTTAGTAAAATTTGTGTATAAATTGGATAGAAATTGGCAAGCAAGAGCCTGGAACCCTGTTTTCAAAACTGCTGGATCCGCGCCTGATGCAGCAATGATTCTGGGGCTATTTTCACAAAAAAATCTTAAGATTAACATTGATCGTAAATTATATTGAATTGTTCATTTTTATCTTGATTTTTTTTGTGCCTCATCAGAATGATATAGCAACAACCAAAATTATGAAGTAAAGCAGGGTGAACAGGGCAGGGTAGAAAATTCTTCTTACAAACCCCAAAAAGCAAAATAGACAAAAAACATTCGTATGCAATTTTTCCTTATAAAAACAACAACAATATTTTTATGACTATTCTGAGATTAATCAGAAGGGTCCGCCAGTTCGAAAGACTTGATTAAAATAAACAAAAAATGTTTTCTTTATGCAGAGACATAATGTCTGCACTAGACACAAGTAGGACTTTATTCCTTTTAGCATCGACTCAAGGTGTCTCTTGCAGATTGGTGATGAATCGCCTGATACATGTATATGTTCTTTCTCACCCCCCCCCCTCATATATATGTGAGTAAGTGTGTGTACGTTTATGTGCATATATCTCTTTTCCTGCCCGAGTGTGCCTGCACCACAATTATTGATATTTCACCGTGAATATTTAGTTTGATGTATTGTTGTTGTGTATCAATCATAATTGTTATTTGTGTATGCCCTCCTGGGGCCCTGATTTGGTTAATAAACTTATTTCTATTTCTATTTCTATTATATGTTACGCTTTGTTCAAATCAGAAATAACCGTTATGAAAACAGATTAATCTTTTTACTGCTGGCGAATAAGAATATTGTATTTCCATAAGCAAATTATTATATTACGTAAGAGATGTACCCTGAAGTTTTGTATAATAAACTTTAAAAGTATTTATAATACTCATCGTCTGTAATTGTCAAATGAAAACTATTACAAATTATATGTTTACATAATCCTCTCAATTTTATGGCTTCCTACCCTGTAACTTTCTGTGCTTTTAGCTAAGAAGCAGAGCTTATGTGTAGCTTTATTGTAGTGCATGAACGATCGATTACAAAGTGCGATCTTATAAATAATATCATTAAAACAATTTTGTCCCGTAGTATAGGCCTATTTTTATTTTTTTACAAATTCATTGCATTGTTCCGATGTCCGTTCTTTTTTTTTCACATAATTTCGTAGTTCTTCAATTTTCGGAAAAAAATCTTTTGTAAATGCGTCTCATTAAAGACGGACCGTTTTCTTCGATTCGTTTGTTTTGCCATAAGTATATAGAAACAAAACGTAAATTTGCAAAAAGTGATCGTGTAATAAATTCATATATTTAGAATAATAAGAAAAATAAAAAGAATTACGCCTGACAACCCATATCGACACTGAATGAGGACCCTGGTTTGTCACGCTTGTTTTGGGGCGTGGTGGTATTTAGACATCACGTGATAATAGGTATCGAGATGCTATCAAAATGGCGACATCCATCTATCGTTGACCAAATTTTAAAATCGATTTCATTCCCTTATCCAGCATAATAAAACGCTAATATACATATAAACATCCATATTTATACATCAGGAAAAACATATAAAAAAAATTTTTTTTGCGAAGTTTCCCTTTTAATATGAGTTGGTAAAACAACATATTTTCAACTACAATGTATTAAGAAAGTATGATTTTGTGATTTAATTATCTTCTGGTTTATATTCTGAGAGACATTTAATATTAAGATTTACAGTAAGTGATGAGAACAGATAAAAATCCAATGTTTTAGAAAAAGTGATAAAGATTAAAAGACAAATGTTGATGGGTTTTTTTCGATGGGACACATTGAATTTTTCAGATCTCCACAGTTCAGTGACAGTGTGATTCGTGTATTTGATAGAAGAGGAGCGAGAACTATTAAATTTGATGACTTTATTCAGGCATGTGTCATGTTAAAAACATTAACAGATAAATTTAGAGTTAAGGATACTCAACAGAGAGGAGTGATCAACATTGGTTATGAAGAGGTTAGTATTCCATTAATACAATGGATTGGGTAAGATATATTTAATTTAAATTCTACCGATATAGTTTATACTTTTGACCACATTATTGGAAATAATACAGAACCAACATTAACCACAACTCTCTGATATGATGATCACACTATTGTGTTGCTATTTTCTCCATTGAATCTACTTGTTTATGCTTGAATATTTTTACCCTTCTGAAAATTTAACTAATATTGGTATTTGTTGCTTCTCTACTAAGCATGCAGCATTGAGGAGCAAGACCAAAGACTGGAGGGCTAGGAATCAGAATAATGTGTCCTAATAGAGCAACATGTCTACCCATGGGCTGTTGTTTCAGTAAACTAGCACTATAACGATCCAATTAAGCATACATGTCTAGTACAAAATAGACATCATCGTCATCTCATTGAAATGTAACATGATATAGTGATAAATTACTCGTTTGGCACTCGCTCATTAACTCCTTGACTGATATACTAAGTTGTCATTCACTCCTTGACTGATATACTAAGTTGTCATTCACTCCTTGACTGATATACTAAGCTGTCATTCACTCCTTGACTGATATACTAAGCTGTCATTCACTCCTTGACTGATATACTAAGCTGTCATTCACTCCTTGACTGATATACTAAGCTGTCATTCACTCCTTGACTGATATACTAAGCTGTCATTCACTCCTTGACTGATATACTAAGCTGTCATTCACTCCTTGACTGATATACTAAGTTGTCATTCACTCCTTGACTGATATACTAAGCTGTCATTCACTCCTTGACTGATATACTAAGCTGTCATTCACTCCTTGACTGATATACTAAGCTGTCATTCACTCCTTGACTGATATACTAAGCTGTCATTCACTCCTTGACTGATATACTAAGTTGTCATTCACTCCTTGACTGATATACTAAGCTGTCATTCACTCCTTGACTGATATACTAAGCTGTCATTCACTCCTTGACTGATATACTAAGCTGTCATTCACTCCTTGACTGATATACTAAGCTGTCATTAACTCCTTGACTGATATACTAAGCTGTCATTCACTCCTTGACTGATATACTAAGCTGTCATTCACTCCTTGACTGATATACTAAGTTTTCATTCACTCCTTGACTGATATACTAAGCTGTCATTCACTCCTTGACTGATATACTAAGCTGTCATTCACTCCTTGACTGATATACTAAGCTGTCATTCACTCCTTGACTGATATACTAAGCTGTCATTCACTCCTTGACTGATATACTAAGCTGTCATTCACTCCTTGACTGATATACTAAGCTGTCATTCACTCCTTGACTGATATACTAAGTTGTCATTCACTCCTTGACTGATATACTAAGCTGTCATTCACTCTTTGACTGATATACTAAGCTGTCATTTATTCCTTGACTGATATACTAAGCTGTCATTTATTCCTTGACTGATATACTAAGCTGTCATTCACTCTGACTGATATACTAAGCTGTCATTCACTCCTTGACTGATATGCTAAGCTGTCATTCACTCCTTGACCGATATACTAAGCTGTCATTCACTCCTTGACTGATATACTAAGCTGTCATTCACTCCTTGACTGATATACTAAACTGTCATTAACTCCTTGACTGATATACTAAGTTGTCATTCACTCCTTGACTGATATACTAAGCTGTCATTCACTCCTTGACTGATATACTAAGCTGTCATTCACTCCTTGACTGATATACTAAGCTGTCATTAACTCCTTGACTGATATACTAAGCTGTCATTCACTCCTTGACTGATATACTAAGCTGTCATTCACTCCTTGACTGATATACTAAGTTGTCATTCACTCCTTGACTGATATACTAAGCTGTCATTCACTCCTTGACTGATATACTAAGCTGTCATTCACTCCTTGACTGATATACTAAGCTGTCATTCACTCCTTGACTGATATACTAAGCTGTCATTCACTCCTTGACTGATATACTAAGCTGTCATTCACTCCTTGACTGATATACTAAGCTGTCATTCACTCCTTGACTGATATACTAAGTTGTCATTCACTCCTTGACTGATATACTAAGCTGTCATTCACTCTGACTAATATACTAAGCTGTCATTTATTCCTTGACTGATATACTAAGCTGTCATTTATTCCTTGACTGATATACTAAGCTGTCATTCACTCTGACTGATATACTAAGCTGTCATTCACTCCTTGACTGATATGCTAAGCTGTCATTCACTCCTTGACCGATATACTAAGCTGTCATTCACTCCTTGACTGATATACTAAGCTGTCATTCACTCCTTGACTGATATACTAAGCTGTCATTAACTCCTTGACTGATATACTAAGTTGTCATTCACTCCTTGACTGATATACTAAGCTGTCATTCACTCCTTGACTGATATACTAAGCTGTCATTCACTCCTTGACTGATATACTAAGCTGTCATTCACTCCTTGACTGATATACTAAGCTGTCATTCACTCTTTGACTGATATACTAAGCTGTCATTCACTCCTTGACTGATATACTAAGCTGTCATTCACTCCTTGACTGATATACTAAGCTGTCATTCACTCCTTGACTGATATACTAAGCTGTCATTCACTCATTGACTGATATACTAAGCTGTCATTTATTCCTTGACTGATATACTAAGCTGTCATTCACTCCTTGACTGATATACTAAGCTGTCATTCATTCCTTGACTGATATACTAAGCTGTCATTTATTCCTTGACTGATATACTAAGCTGTCATTTATTCCTTGACTGATATACTAAGCTGTCATTCACTCTGACTGATATACTAAGCTGTCATTCACTCCTTGACTGATATGCTAAGCTGTCATTCACTCCTTGACCGATATACTAAGCTGTCATTCACTCCTTGACTGATATACTAAGCTGTCATTCACTCTTTGACTGATATACTAAGCTGTCATTTATTCCTTGACTGATATACTAAGCTGTCATTCACTCCTTGACTGATATACTAAGCTGTCATTCATTCCTTGACTGATATACTAAGCTGTCATTCACTCCTTGACTGATATACTAAGTTGTCATTCACTCCTTGACTGATATACTCAGTTGTCATTCACTCCTTGACTGATATACTAAGTTGTCATTCACTCCTTGACTGATATACTAAGTTGTCATTCACTCCTTGACTGATATACTAAGCTGTCATTTATTCCTTGACTGATATACTAAGCTGTCATTTATTCCTTGACTGATATACTAAGCTGTCATTCACTCTTTGACTGATATACTAAGCTGTCATTCACTCCTTGACTGATATACTAAGCTGTCATTCACTCCTTGACTGATATACTAAGTTGTCATTCACTCCTTGACTGATATACTAAGTTGTCATTCACTCCTTGACTGATATACTAAGCTGTCATTCACTCCTTGACTGATATACTAAGCTGTCATTCACTCCTTGACTGATATACTAAGCTGTCATTCACTCCTTGACTGATATACTAAGCTGTCATTCACTCCTTGACTGATATACTAAGTTGTCATTCACTCCTTGACTGATATACTAAGCTGTATCATTTAGTTTAAATTTATTTTATTTGCTAACAATTACAATGAACAGACCATATTCACACTTTCAATTATCCATGTAAACAACATTTTTTTTCTATTTTGAGATAACAATGTTTGACTGTATAATTATTTATTTTTCAGTTTCTGGAGATGATTTTAGATAATACAATTATGGCAGTAAAATAAAGATGACCATGCTGTGATACAGACAATCAATTTATAGTTCTAGTAACTATCAAATATGCTGACTTGAACATTTTAATCTTAAAACAACGCAATTTAACATATTGAGAAGAAAAATAAAGTGAAAATGTAGTGTTATAAGACTGATAACATTGATTTTTGTTTGCATTGAATTAATGTTGTAAACAAGGATTAGTATGTAATTCAATACAACATATATATTTTATATGTAGGTGCCATATTGATCATTGGTTAGAGATATCATTTATCACTGTATTATAAAACTGGTTCCTTGTGACTGTATTATAAAACTGGTTCCTTGTCAGTTCAGATCAATGATTTTATAATGACATTCAGTAAAATAGTGTCAAAGTTTAAAGAAGTAAAATAGGGTCAAAGTTTAGTAAAGTAAAATAATGTCACTTAGTTTAATGAAGTTGTAAAATAGTTTCCTGACAATTTAGTGTCAAAATTGAAAGATTATTAGTAGCTTAAGTAAAAACTTTATAACCCAAATTTAAAGCAAGTGTTTGATTAATTCATATTAAGGAGGGGTGTGTGTGACTACCTCCTAACTAACATATCATATATCTTGTGGTAATATATTTAATTTTGTTTTTGAAAATGTAGTTCGATCAACGCTTTCATACCCCAATGAAACTTCAAAAGAATGCATTCAATTCTTATAATTATATTTAAATCACACCAAAATTTAATATAGTTGAATTTTTCGTTGTGAATTTTATTTGTGTTAGATTATTTGCTGTTGGAAATTACTACGCCATTGATTGTTTACATCTGACGTCGTCATGGAGGCACGTGCAAGTTCGGATTTGAGTTTCATTGGGATGTGAAACATCTCTTATAATCATGTGACCACTTCATAACCAATCATATTGTAACATTTCAATGAAAAACAGAAGTAATGTAATTATTAATAATTAACCTTACACTTTAGATGTAATTATTAATAATTAACCTTAACCTTACACTTTGAATGTAGTTACTGTGAAAGTACTTTTCTTCGTGGATATCAATTTTTGTGGTTTGATTAAAAATTACAAGTGTGTTGATTTGTAAATTAGTGGATTTTGTGTTTGTACCGAAATAAAATTTGTAGATTTTATATTTTCAACATAAGTTTCACTGGGTATCAAAACTTCGAGAAAGCTTCAATACATTAGACAAATGAGCAGTAGAATTATGTAATTGGAAGTGGAACTTGGATATTAACGTGTTCATTTTCTCAATTATTTTTTTTACATATATCAATTTAGAATCAGAACAAAATTAGCTTTTTAATTTCATAATTATGAATCAGTGCAAATCAGTGTTATTTTATCGAATTTGAAAATTAAAAAAAAATCATCAGAAAATATTTTATGACCACGTACATTAGCAATTTTCATCAATGTATATTAAATTTGTTTTTATGTTTTACAAATATTTAATCTCTATTTTATTTTCAATTTTGTTTTTCACATCTAAGAAAAGAACAATAAAGTTTGTTTTTTCCCATTATTTTGATTCCAATGACAGATTGTACTTGTAAAATTATTTCAAAATGTTCGATCTTTTGTTACCCTTTATCTCGGATTGAAACCATTCGTAGTCGTGTCACAAGGTTAATCCTGACCCCGGGTCTGATGTACAGTAAACTTATACTTAATTGAATTGTTTAAAGAAAGGTGATCAAATATGTTAATTGAGAAATGTTTATACAACAGTTAGAAGTGTGTCACCGTTAGTGTATGGTTTTGAAGTAAATTTTATTACCGGAAATTGTTAAAATCTTTTCACAAATAAGCATTTTGTCGTTTTTACACATGCATTCAAAATTGAATCATTCACAAACATGTTCATGTGGATTATAACCTATTTAAAGGCATGCTCGTACTTATTTTGTCATTAAAATTGTCAATTGTCCCCTATGCAGTTGGTCTAGAAAGTTGGGGTCACTCGAGGACAGCATGGCTATATATCGATGTCAAACTGCTTCCCAAGTTTCATTGTTCGTTGGATTCTTAATTTCGTGGATCAGCCTACCCACGAAAATTGGTACCCCACAAATAAAAGTGATTTCACAGTATTAATAATTAACTTTAACCTGACACTTTAGATGTATTATTGAAAGATACACTTAGGAGTAATATTAAAATCTTTGATGCCAAGAATTTGTATAAATTTATACAGGTATTTTTGGATAAATTCATCACATATATAAACAGAGGTTTTATTTAATACATTCCTTTTTTACCTATCTACAATGTATATTTACATATTTATATAATATATATATTACTTGGATCTTTTAAAGAAACAATTCTATGTGGGTTTGTTTATTTTAGTAAGAAAGAATGTGGATGTAATCGTATATTAATCGTTTTATACTTTTGATTTAACTTTATAAGATATTTTTCAGAGCAGTATATGTTATGCTGAACATTTTTTGGTGTATTTCTTGTAAATGTTTGACATGTACATTTCTTTATATACTTAGATGTAGTGTTTTGTGCAAAAATTATTAGAGTGAAAATGACTTTTGTGTTTATAAACTGGTATAATTAAATAGACTTTTTGCATATTCCTGATTTGATTCTAAAACTATGCTTTATTTACATTCTTATAGCAGTTATTTTCATTATGATAGTTTTATAACAAATAGAAAATTTACATAGTGTTACTTGATTAAAATTTTGGACATATGAGATAATTATGTGTAACTTTGATTGAATGTTGCATGAAAGGGACCTTTTTGTTCTCCTTAAAGGGATATAACTCTTAAAAAAACACACGAAAGTGAACAATTTTAGAATTTAGTCAGAAATGTGCAAATGGTCTATTAGTCTTCAGGTGATATTGTTTACTTGTAATATTGTAAAAAACAAACTACTCTGTATTCAGATATATTATTTACTTTTTAACTCATGTCGTAAACTTTTTCAAAGATCTTCTCTGAAACCACTGGACCAATTTTTACCAAACTTGATCTCAATCTCATCTAGTGTCGACATTGTATCTGGTGATGTCACCAATCATCCAACATGGCTGCTGTTACTATACATAGATCACAGAAAACACAACTACAGAACCTATTAAACCACATTGTCCAACATAATGAGCTGAAATTGTAACAATAGTTTCATTTTAATGAAAATATATGCATTACAAGGTTTTTCTGAAATACAGTAGAACTTCGCTGGATCGAACTCAAAGAGACTCAAAATCTGTTCGAGCTATCGGTAGTTCGAGCCACCGAGGTCCCGTAATTTTAGAGAAAAAAAAATCAGGTTCTGACCCGGGGCAGTTTCATTACGATATGATAACTGATGCAGAATAAAGTGGGCATTTCTCATACAAAATATCTAATCCTTTAGACAGTTCTCAAAGACTACGGCTTCTGAATACCTCTTTGGATATCTTCAAACGTTCCTTAGAAACATTTTTTCACTTTGTTCACGATCTATTTTATAAACAGAAAATATGAGATCGGGTATTAATACTTGGATCGATATCGGTATAATACTGATAATTTGGATATATAATTTTAATGGCCAATTTTAAAATTTAGCCATTTTTTTTTTTTTTTTCTCTCCTTAATTAGAAGAATATTTGTTTCTTTTGGTATTATATACACATAAAAACTCAGGTTAATCGGAATTTCAGAATGAGTACATTTCTCTTGTTTTTCGATATTTAGATGAACCTTGAGACCACGCAGTTTGATATTATTCGATCCCAGCAACTATAAAAATTTAAAAAAATTAAAATAACACTCAATAATAATAATTCATGTAATAACAATTTTAAATATTGTTTTAATCAACTTTATTACGATTGTAAACATTTGATTGTTTTAATTATTGTCGAGTGTAGGTTCGGCTTGGTAAGTCAGTGACACGGGTCTCGAGTTCAATAATTGTTCTTTATTAATTGTAATTAATGGTCAATAATCAAGCCACAGCTGAATTTAATGACTAATTAACACAAATGATGGCAAGTTTATCCCTCTACCTGTAATTGTTAAGTAAACAATTATCTGTTGGTAATCTGACATTTATCACACCTTGCAGTAAGCACATTCAACCATAACATACATCTGTCAAGTAAATTGCCATGTTCGAGTTTGGCATGGTAAAACTCGTGATTTTATTATTGACGGGACCATTTATTGAATTTGATTGTTCGAGGTATCGGTGTTCGAGCGAAAGGAGTTTTTTTTACTTAGAAATATAGGGAAAATTGACCGGACTTTCAAATCAGTTCGAGCCATCCATGGTATTCGACCCATCTGAGTTTGAGGCACCAAGGTTTGACTGTATGTGTTTTGCCGAAAGTACACACATATGGCTGAATTTGACAATATTCTCATAGTTTTTACAGATTTTTGCTGAATATGAAAATCATCTCTGAAACTAATGGACATATAACATGACTGTTTTAGTACTAATCATGAATGTAATGTATTCAGGTTGGCTGAAAATTAAAAAAAAATGTTCTCAGAAACTACATCGAAGATTTAATTGTGATATTGCAAGAATAATTCTTAGATGGTTCACTACTTGTTTGATTAAAATTCAGTGATGGTAACCTCCACGTAGTTGTTTTAACATAGGACCATATGGAAAAGTACAAATGATACCTAGGTAGAGTGCCAGTCTTAGATAACTGTCACCACTGTAACAGCTTCATAGCAGGTACTATTTTACACATTTAAACCAATTCACTCGCAATGATACTAGGGTAAATTTTCTATGATATTTGAGATGATGTGATATCCACGATGACTGTCATCATCTGATGAGGCAGTTCAGGTCAGGTGAGTGATACTGACTCTTAAGAACCTCTGATTTTATTTTTGTTAATTTATATGATTTGTTGCTGCTTTTTATATTTTTTGTAAGTGATTTATCAAAACTATTAAATGTATATGTTTAAAAATAATTTTTTTAATCCTCTCTGAAATCACTGAGACAAATTAACCTGTACTTGGCTATAGAAACTGTCATTTCGAGGCTCTCTTTTTTAGTTATATATTAAACACTACTACATTTTAAGCTTGAATGGGGTGAAATATAAATTGAGTTGTTTAAAATGTAACATTGTTGTCATGTCTTTATGTGAAGTTTGTAATTTGCCTATTATCAAATTAAACCTATGGAAAATATTCGCTGAATCCAAAGGATATTTAAGCCAAATTTTGCTGGGATAGTTTTTGGGTGATTCTTTTGAAATTATATATGTGGGCACCAGGCTTCATTCAAAATTGTTACATTTACAATAACAATTCTTCAAATGGCTAGTATGTCTATATGTCATGCTTGAATAGACTGGTTTGAGGTGTAGCTCTATGACCCTGGGTTGTGTGCAATCGTAACTACTCGGCCATTCTCGCTACCCTGCAAATAACCTCGTATGCATTAGGCGTATAAATCGCACTACTTTTCACATGTCAGTTACATGAAAGTTTGATAAAGTTATATTTAAAAAAAAAATCTATATTTCAATTAAAGTTTTAATTAGTTTTGCATGATTATATTTTAATTAGTATGTCTTCCATATTGGATTTCCGTGGACTATATTTTTGTGCGGCTTAACTTAACTTCCAGCAAACAATTTAAGAAGAATTTCTACTATGTACGTACGAGGTTATTTGCAGGGTAGCGAGAATGGCCGAGTAGTTACGATTGGGGTTGTGTGAGGAATATTTTTTTTTATTTCATGTAGTCTTAAGAAAAAAAATCATAAAATACAGTTGCTTCCCTTGTTTTTAAAAATACCAAAGGGGTTATCAGAAGACGATGAATCGTATGACAGACAATACACTGGCTAAAAGAAAACGGACAAGCAGTAATCTACACAGAAAAAGAAAGATTGGGAAACACCAAATATTCAGTTATGACTTCAACTTAACCACTAAGAAGCGTCCTTGTTAGCAACAATCCTCTATCATGGAAATCATGAACCAGAAGTTCTAGAATATCGTATCAACAGAGATATTTAATCAATATGTCAGGTGTTACTGTCATGTTGCTACATATTAATAGATAGTTCACAATAGGAAAATTGTAATCATCTTTATCATAAAGTTTCATCCTTAGACGCCCCTCACTGCCAATTTCTAGGTGTAGCTCATGGTATGAAACTGACCTACTAGTATCTATATCTGTGGTATCCTTTATTTCAAGCTCAATGGGATATGTGCGATCAGCATCATCAACAAACAGGATTATTATGTGATAATGTTTGCCAATTACTTGCGACAGGTCGTTGGTTTTCTTCGGGTACTCCTGTTTCCTCTACCAATAAAACTGACCGCCACCTTATAACTGAAATATTGTTGAAGGTAGCATTAAACACCATAAACCATATACTAAACAGGATTGAAGGATCGTGGTACAATTTTTAGTTTATTCTTGAGATGCCCACGAGTGAATTCTGTTTAATGCGAATAAAGGAACAAGCCAGAGAGAAGACCCTTGCTTATCATTGAAAAATTGTACAATTGTTAGCTCATCAGAAGCCACAGTCATGGAGCACTTTATATCACTTGGCGTCAGTCGTTTATTATCCCCTCGCCAACGAAGTTGCGATGGGATATAGTAACGCTACCATCCTTCCGTAACATCCTTGTGAACACTCTAGAATCAACATCCTTCAATGGATTTTGACCAAACTTGGTACATATTTAGTCCTTAAGAGAATCTGAAATCCTATTGATTTTCAAGGTCAAAGGTCAAGGTCACCAGGTCAAATTGTTACCTCGTAATATCCTTGTGAACACTCTTAGAATCAACATCCTTCAATGGATTTTGACCAAACTTGGTACATACTTAGTCTTTAGGATAGTCTGGAACCCTATTGATTTTCAAGGTCAAAGGTCGAGGTCACAGGGTCTAATGTTTACCCTGTAACATCCTTGTGAACACTCTAGAATCAACATCTTTCAATGGATTTTGACCAAACTTGGTACATACTTAGTCCTTACGAAAATCTGGAACCCTATTGATTTTCAAGGTCAAATGTCAAAGGTCACGGTCAAATGTTTAGGGCAGGGGATACGCCACGCTTTGTGTTGCCCTTGTTAGGTTCTTACATTTTATTTTCCCCAGAAGCACTGGTGTAAATTGGATTAATCTTGGATGTCACACTCTGGGTTGTTCTCTTCATAAATTGTTCCCTGTGATATTGCCCCACATCCAAGATGGCCACCAATTCTTCTTATTCGTTGAAAATCAAGAATGTTTTGAATAAAACTGATGAGGTTAACACATCTAAAAACTTTACTCATTATGCCACAGTTGTGAGAAAATAATGCATACTCGACTTCGTCTTGGGATCAGTGGGTTAAACAAACATTAATTAGTTACAATCTGTGTTTGAGTATATTTTGCGATCATTGTGATGGTAACAAAATAGAAGATACCGAACATTACTTTTTAAAATGTAGCCGTTACACTACTCCTAGAATCACATTGCTACTAAATGTGAAACATATTATGACCTGGTATTAACATAACCTTGTTACGAGGTCTTTGCCCAACATATCTGACCAAAATTCTTATTGAGGGAAGTAATGATTTATCTACTGTAATGAATCGAGAACTATTTACACAGGTTTATTCGATAATATTTTGTTAATGTTTTTTCATCTGATCTTCCCTTATCCTTACCCTGCGAAACGACGATTTGATTTTGGTGTTTAACGCCACTTTCAGCAATATTTCAGATATATCATGGCGACCAGTTTTAGTGGTGAAAGAAGCCGGAGTACCCGGAGAGAACCACCGACCATGGGCAAGCAACCGGTAGACTTTATCACTTGCGGCTGCGAGTCGAATGCACCCTTTTTGTAATTTACAAAGCTGGACACAAACCCACACCGTATTGGTGATAGGCTTGTATGAGTTGTTAGGTAATCTAACTACCTAACTCATTGAGCTACACGGCCCTCCGTGCGAAGCGAAAATCATAAATAATATGCAAGTAACACTTCTACAATAAAAACGTAGATATCTAATTTATTGAAAAACGTGGTCCCTTTCATCGTTTATGACCTATGGATGATCACACTCCGATTGTTGTAACCCACGGGTCAACTGACAGCTGAAAGAGAAATCCTCGTAGTAATGAATTATTTATCTCCAATCTGAACCAGATAATTATTTTACATACATTGATACCTTATTTGGATAGTAAACAAAAATAACATGGTTTTGTATATTAAAAATTGCAGGTTTTTTGTGACCTAGAGAACAATCGAAAACTGTTGAACAGATTCTACATGGGGGATCAGTAACCGGAGAACTCGGAGCGAATTATGTAGAATACAATTGTTTCAATTGACCCACGGACGATGAGTTGAAGTGTAGTCAGTCGTGTGTTGCGGCCATTGGTTTTATTTGGTTCAGTGAATACAGAATAAAGGATTGAAATGATTTAATGTGAAACGCTAATGGACATCAGCGACTACTACGAGTACAGACTCGACGTGACAACAATAACCAAGATGGACTTGAGCTAAAGGGATTTGCTCATATGGGATGTAAAACGAAGGACAGACGAGGAAAAGTAATAGCTGAGTGAGTGAGTAATTGTTGCTTAACGCCAACTCATCAATTTTTCAGCTATATATTTTATATCATGGTGAGAACATGTTAATCTTTAATGAGATGGTGATGAGGTCCGCTTCGTGCTAGACCAACACGATTAGTTGGATTTTTATAGTGCTAGCTCACTGAAACAACACTGCGGATATACATGTGGCCCCACTCGAACACATTATCCTGATTCTGAGTCAACCAATCATTTCTCTTTCTCCTTAATGCTGCGTGTTTAGCGGAAAAGCAACAAATACCAATTTTATAGTCTTTGCTTTGAACCGATCATGGCTCAAACGCACGATCTACAGCACGCTAACCATGACAACACAGATGCGGTTAAGTAATATCTGATATTGTCCTTTAGGCCAGATGAATTGAAGAGCGTCTTTGAAATTGATTGAATATAATAAAACTTCTGTCATAGCATTTTGTTCAAACGTGCAAAATTGCCAGTCAGCACAGTATATCATATCAAACAATATTGATCCTTGTATAAATATAGCTAGAGGTTATCTCCCTTTATCGCGACTCCCTTAGGTGCTTAAAGATGACAAGACTAGAAATATTCTTTGATTGTCTGTATTTAAATCACACCTGTAAATATTGCTTTACCTGTAATCAAGCACTAGATAACACCAGCGTCTCTTTCATCTTGCCGAGGAATGTCATTAGTAGATAAAGGTACAATGTTATAAAGGTAAACAAATATAGTGCAGTAACCCTCCAGATATACATTATGTAGACTAGTTCATTGTAATTTACTGTAGAGTAAAGTAGGCTGTGGTTATAGAAATCTTTTTGTTTATAAAACCAATCCATTAAGTAGCGAGTCCTCACATACAAACCTGATGAAACCTTTAATCTGTGAGATCTATGTAGTTGTACAAGACAACTTTCAAAACCACCATTAAAAGGTTGATATTTATTTTCATATGGTAAATTAAATCCCCCAGCCTTAGGGAATGACCATTTAACTTGAAGGGGGGAGGTGAGCTTATGTTTTTTTTTTCCTGAAAAAAAATATTCTGATTCTCAATGTTGCTGAAAAAATATTCTGCAAGTTAAATGGTCGGTCCCTTACATCACCTAGTATCGACCATTTGGCGATTTGCTTGGGGACATCCACATAGCTTACACTCATAAACCTGGGTTTTCATTTGAACATACCAGAATGATATTTCATTCTAAATATAAAACTCAATAAAGATTCCCCATAATACAAATACATGAACCATACTAATTTCTGTTTTTTTTTATATCTAGTTTACCAACTCTACCAAACCAATGACAAGTAGACAACAACTACTTGTGTTCTGTTTCAGTTCAATGTATTTATCTTGGATTTACCATCAACACCATTTAAGATTATTCATGTACAGGTTGGATTCAAAGTTTTTTTTTCCATTTTTCCATAGAGACCCATGTTGAAATTACTATGTGCTCGAGGCCATCTTGGATTTCATATTGACACAAAAAAAAACATACCATTTTTTGAAATGCCTTCCATCCAAATGGTTCAGTGGTAAAGATTAGAATATCTTTAAAACATTTTTTCCATAGGATCATAGGGCACGGTGGCTCAACGAGTTAGGTAGTTGGATTACCTAGCAACTCATACAAGCCTATCACAATACGGCGTGGGTTCGCACCCGGTTTTGTAAATTACAAACTAGAGGCTCAGTGGGCTGAGCTTGTGTCGCTCACCTTTCGTTCTGCTTTGAGGAAACTTAATACAGAACCTTCCATATTGCTTCCTACCAAGTTTCGGTTCATATGGTTAAGCAGTTTCAAAGGAGAAAATTTTTAAGAATTCGACCAATCAGAAACAAGAATTGCATGTGGTTGCCATGATTGCTAACCGATCGGGACGAAATGAGCAATCTTCATAGAGGACATTCCATAGATGATTCCTACCAAGTTTTGGTGATAGCCATGTTTGTTAACGATCGGGACGTAATGAACAATCTTCGTAGTGGACATTCCATAGATACTTCCTACCAAGTTTCGGTTCATTTGGCCAAGCGGTTTCAGAGATTTTTAAAAATCAGCCAATCAGAAACAAGAATTGCCTGTGGCGGCCATGTTTGGTAATGGATCATACCAAAATGTGCACTCTTTAGAGAGGACCTTCAATAGATGCTTCCTACCAAGTTTCAGTTCATTTGGCTGAGGGTTTTCAGAGGATATTAAAATGTGAAAAGTAAACGGATGACAGACGACAGACACCAAGTGATGGAAAAAGCTCATATTGCCTTTGGCAAGGTTTGCTAAAAAGAATATTAAAATGTGAATACCTACTTGTAATGTATAGAATAAACATGTTACACTATATCAGCATTAGTTAATTTCTAAGGGAGATAATGGCAAGTTATCTTTCTTTTAACAGTGTAGGCAAGAGTTATCTTTCTTTTAACAGAGGAGAAGATTTTTTAGAAATCTACCAATCAGAAACAAGAATTGCCTGTTAACCGATCGGGACTAAATGAGCAAACTTTATAGAAGACCGCCCATAGAAGCTTCCTACCAAGTTTCGGTTCATTTGGCCAAACGGTTTCAGAGGAGAAGAATTTTAAAAATCAGCCAATCAGAAACAAGAGTCGCCTGTGGTGGTCATGTTTGTTAACGGATCGGGACGAAATGAGCAATCTTTACAGAGGACCTTCCATAGATGCTTCCTACCAAGTTTCGGTTCATTTGGCCAAGCGGTTTCAGAGGAGAAGATTTAAAAAAATCGACCAATCGGAAACAAGAATTGCCTGTGGCGGCCATGTTTGTTAATGGATCGGGACGAAATGAGCAATCTTTATGGAGGACCTTCCATAGATGCTTCCTACCAAGTTTCAGCTCATTTGGCTGAGGGGTTTCAGAGGAGAAGATTAAAATGTGAAAAGTTTAACAGACGACGGACGCCAAGTGATGGCAAAAGCTCACATTGCCTTTGGCAAGGTGAGCTAAAAAGGGTGCACTCGAATCGCAGCCGCAAGTGATAAAGTTTACCAGTTACTTGCCCATGGTCAGTAGTTCCATCCGGGTACTCCGGCTTCTTCCACCACTAAAACTGGTCGCCATGATATATCTGAAATATTGCTGAAAGTGGCATTAAATACCAAAAATCAAATCAAATCATCAAATCCATATGATCATAACATATTTGCTCTGTGGTAGTGACCATAGTGAATTTCTGGTGGCTACAACAAATTTAATTTGTGTAAGGAACCATGCCACGATTGTTCATGTACAGTTCCGGTTCAATTAAATTTCTAGTTTCCGAGATTTTCTTTTCATATTCCCTATATGAAACTTTGTCCTGTGGCGACATCTATTTTGGATTTGGATTTCCGATCGACAACAAAAATTTTGAGGGTCATATAAGGAACATTCCTACTAATTATCATTTCCAACCAAACTTGTGATTTCAGAGAAGACTTTTGAAACTTCACCAGACGACATATACCAAGTGGTGGTGATAGTTCACAATTTGGCTCAGGTGGGCTAGAGGATCGAGATAAGTAAGGCATCAGTATCACACTGTACAACTGGTCAAGGATAGAGGTAAATGAGGTATCTGTATTACACTGTGACAAACCAGAGGATAGAGGTAAAGTATCCCCATCATACTGTACAACTAATCAAAGGATAGAAGTGGGGTATGTATATTACACCATGACTAACCAAAATAGAGGTAAATGGGGTATGTATATTCCATCATGACTAACCAAAATAGAGGTAAGTGAGGTATCTATATTACACCATGACTAACCAAAATAGAGGTAAGTGGGGTATGTATATTACACCATGACTAACCAAAATAGAGGTAAGTGGGGTATGTATATTACACCATGACTAACCAAAATAGAGGTAAGTGAGGTATCTATATTACACCATGACTAATCAAAATAGAGGTAAGTGAGGTATGTATATTACACCATGACTAACCAAAATAGAGGTAAGTGAGGTATGTATATTACACCATGACTAACCAAAATAGAGGTAAGTGGGGCATGTATATTACACCATGACTAACCAAAATAGAGGTAAGTGAGGTATCTATATTACACCATGGCTAACCAAAATAGAGGTAAGTGAGATATGTATATTCCACCATGACTAACCAAAATAGAGGTAAGTGGGGTATGTATATTACACCATGACTAACCAGAATAGAGGTAAGTGAGGTATGTATATTACACCATGACTAACCAAAATAGAGGTAAGTGGGGCATGTATATTACACCATGACTAACCAAAATAGAGGTAAGTGAGGTATGTATATTACACCATGACTAACCAAAATAGAGGTAAGTGAGGTATGTATATTACACCATGACTAACCAAAATAGAGGTAAGTGGGGTATCCATATTACACCATGACTAACCAAAATAGAGGTAAGTGAGGTATCCATATTACACCAAGACTAACCAAAATAGAGGTAAGTGAGGTATCTATATTACACCATGACTAACCAAAATAGAGGTAAGTGGGGTATGTATATTACACCATGATTAACCAAAATAGAGGCAAGTGGGGTATGTATATTACAGCATGACTAACCAAAATAGAGGTAAGTGGGGTTTGTATATTACACCATGACTAACCAAAATAGAGGTAAGTGAGGTATGTATATTACACCATGACTAACCAAAATAGAGGTAGGTGAGGTATGTATATTACACCATGACTAACCAAAATAGAGGTAAGTGAGGTATGTATATTACACCATGACTAACCAAAATAGAGGTAAGTGGGGCATGTATATTATACCATGACTAACCAAAATAGAGGTAAGTGAGGTATCTATATTACACCATGACTAACCAAAATAGAGGTAAGTGAGGTATGTATATTCCACCATGACTAACCAAAATAGAGGTAAGTGAGGTATGTATATTACACCATGACTAACCAAAATAGAGGTAAGTGAGGTATGTATATTACACCATGACTAACCAAAATAGAGGTAAGTGGGGTATCCATATTACACCATGACTAACCAAAATAGAGGTAAGTGAGGTATCCATATTACACCAAGGCTAACCAAAATAGAGGTAAGTGAGGTATCTATATTACACCATGACTAACCAAAATAGAGGTAAGTGAGGTATGTATATTACACCATGACTAACCAAAATAGAGGTAAGTGGGGTATCCATATTACACCATGACTAACCAAAATAGAGGTAAGTGAGGTATCCATATTATACCATGACTAACCAAAATAGAGGTAAGTGAGGTATGTATATTATACCATGACTAACCAAAATAGAGGCAAGTGGGGTATGTATATTACACCATGACTAACCAAAATAGAGGTAAGTGGGGTATGTATATTACACCATGATTAACCAAAATAGAGGCAAGTGGGGTATGTATATTACACCATGACTAACCAAAATAGAGGTAAGTGAGGTATGTATATTACACCATGACTAACCAAAATAGAGGTAAGTGAGGTATGTATATTACACCATGACTAACCAAAATAGAGGTAAGTGGGGTATGTATATTACACCATGATTAACCAAAATAGAGCAAAGTGGGGTATGTATATTACACCATGACTAACTAAAATAGAGGTAAGTGAGGTATGTATATTACAGCATGATTAACCAAAATAGAGGCAAGTGGGGTATGTATATTACACCATGACTAACCAAAATAGAGGTAAGTGAGGTATGTATATTACACCATGACTAACCAAAATAGAGGTAAGTGAGGTATGTATATTACACCATGACTAACCAAAATAGAGGTAAGTGGGGTATGTATATTACACCATGATTAACCAAAATAGAGCAAAGTGGGGTATGTATATTACACCATGACTAACTAAAATAGAGGTAAGTGAGGTATGTATATTACAGCATGACTAACCACAATAGAGGTAAGTGAGGTATGTATATTACAGCATGACTAACCAAAATAGAGGTAAGTGAGGTATCCATATTACAGCATGACTAACCAAAATAGAGGTAAGTGAGGTATGTATATTACAGCATGACTAACCAAAATAGAGCAAAGTGGGGTATGTATATTATACCATGACTAACCACAATAGAGGTAAGTGGGGTATGTATATTATACCATGACTAACCAAAATAGAGGTAAGTGAGGTATGTATATTACAGCATGACTAACCAAAATAGAGGTAAGTGAGGTATCCATATTACACAACAAACAAAAGGAAAGAGGTAAGTAAGGTATCCGTATCACAACATATGGCTAATCAAAGAATAGAGGTTTGACACCATGACTAAACCAAAATAGAGGTAAGTGATGTATCCATATTACACAACAAACCAAAGGACAGAGATAAGTAAGGTATCCGTATCACACCATATGGATAGAGGTAAGTAAGATATTACACAGTATGACTAACCTAGATCACTGTTACCAAATATTAAGAAGCCATGATTTGAAATTGGAATGAAAAATATTACTCTCCAATATAAAGCTGAAAAAACATGTTAATAGGAAGACGATTTTGCCAGAATTCTGATATTCATCACATAGTATGGTTTACCAAGATAATGTTTGGGATGTATTGTTCAGAATCTATGATTCAAAGTTACAGAGAAAAGATTTCCCCTCCCCACCCCCATTAATTTATTGTTTAGTTAGTCATATTTTGCCACAGAAGAAATATAGAGCCTCTGAGATAGAGTATGGGCTGTATAAAGCTTGGTAAGATACATTGCATGTATATCAATATGGTTTGAAAAATTGTTTATGAGAAAACAGATGGATGATCAACAAGAAGGTGCATGTTCCTAAACTGACCTGTCTAAGTAAGGATATACTATATATTAAAGTGGCTTCAAATTTTAAGAGATATCAAGAATAATAGGAATTGGAACAAATTCAACATACAAGACTTTCACTGAGGGGAAAAAAGAAGACCAAACAAAAATATTCAAAAGAAATACTTGTTTCTTAAAATAATGCATATAAAAAGGTCTTAATTTACAAAACAAAAACATTTTAACAACTTAAAAAGAGCACTATTTCTTTCTTTCCAAGTTAAAACCTGGAGAATACAACACCATTTTGTACATTTCAATACAATAAAAAAAAAATCCCCATTCCATTTTCCCTTCCTTTTTTCGTTGGGCATGATACTAATGTGAATAATTACACAAAGAGAAACAGTATATTTTTAAATTGTTGTTTATTATGTTGAACACTGGCATAACTGACCACATGTTTACATGTAAAAACTTGTGTGAAGTATAAATGATAACTGATATACCCTGACTTGTAACTTAACTCGACAACAAATTCTATATCAATCACTTACTAGTGTGATCCGAAATTGTATCTCAAGTTAAATTTAAGGTTGAAATTCTGTGACAAGACTGATTCAATTCATTTTACTTTAAATAAAAGAGTTTCTATGAATGTGTTAGTGACATTTTGAGGAAATTGCTGCCAATTTGTTCATAATTGTTATATTTAATTTGTACTTTATATCCTTCAAATGTATTTCTACCAGTCAAGCCACAGTCAAACTCATGGTAATGAAATAAAAAAAATCAAAATATGAAATAGAAATAAATTTTAAAATTATAGGAACAAAAAAATCTAATATCTAAGTCAATGTATAAGAATTTCATTATTATATCTGATATTTTCTCTATCACGGTCGATATATTTTGATCTATTTTATTTCCACTTGATAATATTGCCAACATTTAATAACTTCTAAAAACAATTGTTGAGTATTTGATCAGATGATGTACAAATTTACAATGACTTTAAAGCTAACAAAATTTGTGTGAAGTGTCCACAGTAATAAGGTCCTTCCTTATAGGAGTATCACAAAGAATATTCTCAACAGACATGTGCCTTCCTTTACTTGGTAAAGTTCAGCTAAAATAAATTCAACAACTCTTTATTTTTGAGAATTTCTAAAACCCTCAAAACGAAAGAAAGAGTTGATTTTAAAACTATATACTACATACTTTAATATAAAGAGATTTTCACCTTGAAACATTTTAACCTTCAAAAAACGAAATCTAGAAATCTAGCTTGAAACGAAGGTTACAATGTCACAATTCAGAATTACTGGTATTATGAAATGATTGGAAGAAATTGTACAAATAACTGTTTCTCCAGTATGTCAATAATTATACTTATAATTGTTTCTGACAGAAATCATAATTTTTTAATGTTTTCAGGGTACAAAAAACATGTAAAACAATATTCATCAACTTTTGCTCAACTCCGATTTTTTTTCATTAAAACATACTGCTAGCTAAAAGTGACAAATTTTAAAAGTAAAGTAGATTAAATTTATTATAATAAAACAAGAACAGTAGCACCAATGAAACTGTGTAGATCAGAGTTTTAATGATGATGATGATTGGTGGAGAAATGTATGGGCTATTGTATCTATTCTAGGGCAGATCCTTACTGAGTTTAGGTTTGGACCAAATTAAATATATTGAATTTAGTCAAGTACATCATTACATGCAATGTCACAAACATCTTACAGATATTTAGTCAAGTACAATGTACATCCAATGTCACAAAAATCTTACAGATATTATGCTGGTAATATTATCTCCTAACTCATACATTTATATAGATACCCATAATATCTCTATACGTCTGAAACATATAATGAGGACTTCCCCTCATACAATATCTGAAAAGAACTGAAAGTTCCACAAAGATTTTGTATGACTAAGTTACTTATAATGCCATATTTATTACCTGCACAACCAAGAAATTATCACCTTATTGTATTTGTAAGCAAAATCAGAGAGTAGATTACTAATTTTAACTATCACAAGAATTTTCTAAACCAAATTTAAAATAAATCAGTCCTATACCACTAGGATAATCTTGTTTCTGAAGTTGAGTGTGAAAACTGCCCAGCTACTGTTGTAGAAGTACTCTTTACCAAGCTAAATAAAGTTTACATCTGGGCAGCTGTGTGATTTACATATTACTTGGTCATTAGAATTTATTTCCCAGTTAAAAATAAAGGACATTTAGTACCCCAATACCATTTCCCCTTCTGTAAAAAATAATTTCTCTAATAGCTTCTGTATTTAATGTTAAAATAAAAATTATGTTAAAAACTCACTAATTTTGCTTACAGAAACAAGCAATACATGACAAGACAAAATTTAAATAAAAACAAGCTTCATAAGTTAAAACACAGGAAAACAAACTGCATAATTTAAAATAACATACAATGAAGATTGTTTAAATGATTGATGAGATGGTAAAAAATTCACTGTTTAAAATAACATGATGCTATTGATATGCCAACCCGTAACAGATTCCATATTATAAATAATCCACCATGGCTGATAGTGGCCCCACCTGGTGGTTAAACCCTGAGTCACAGATCATTTAAATGTTTTAAATTATATACACTCCCCTTTTATACGAATATACATTTGATTTGTATTTACAATAGACTACTACATTTATTCATTTTTCGTCACTTTTGCAATAATTCGACCTTCCCACAAAGGTAAAATTTCATTGTCACTTTTAATTTCTTCATACACAGCTCCTTCACTTTCAAATTCATTACTCTTCTTTTTAAAGAAATATCTGAAATAAAAGGGAGATAAGTTACTACAATGACAACACTATATACATTGATAACAAGAGGTTTGGTTCATGGTGTTTAATGCCACTTTCAACATACATGAGGTAACTGTACAGAAAGAATATAATTTTTCACGTAAGAAATAAGAAAATGAAAGTGTTTTTTTCCTTGTATTTCAGTCACAGTAAGATTAATGACATGCAGAACTATTATTGAATTTAGTGTGAAATGAGTTCTAGTCTGTAGTTAAGTCGTCACCAGGCATCTTTGTTATTTCGATGTTTTGATAGACTGTACCATGATAAACAGTGTCAGTATCTAATCTTATATCAACTTGTGATCTTTCTATTATTGTCTTAATCAGAAAAACACCAAACATTAATTATAACAGACTGCAATTAATCTTCTAATGCAATTTATTTGTATGATAGAATTTAATTGGCTAAAGTTTTTATGTATTTATTGTTTCTGATATCCCTTCCCAGTTTTTTCTCATTGCTATATTTACCTATAATTTCCTATTCTGCCTATTAAATGTTTGAATTGAGCTAGTGTAACATTATGACCTGGAACTGTGATTTTATATGGTATTGGTTCCTGACAGTAGTAATATCCTATCACAATTTCTTCACCAGTAGATCCTGAGGTATTAGCACTGCTGTTGGGCGATTTCTTCTTTTTACTGAAAAAATAACAAACAAGAATATTGTAAATGCTGAATCATCAAGAAATAGAAATACAGTATGTCAACTCCAAATAAATGAAAGAAAAAAAAGATTTTGGGAACTTCTCCCCTCATCGTGTATAACTATCCAGTCATACTGATGTAAGTTACCCCCACTTTGTACCACTATTCAGACTGTTCTCACATCCCTTTTCAAAAGATGTGTCTGTTCAAGCAGGGTATCACTGATAAATTCTTGCAAAATAATTTGATAATTATCTTTTGAGTAGATTTTAAAAGGAAAAATGTATTTTTGAAAAAGAAAAATACATATGTTCCATTTACTCCATCTTAGAATCTGATGATGAACGTTGGAGTAATTGCATAATGTCTATTCTCAAAAACTGTCATTTTAAAACCATGTTTTCCTTAAAAAAAATGATAGCTGAATTTCTTCATGTCTAAATTTTAAAACCTGATAATTAATTTTCAAATTATTACATCAACAAGAAAGTATGACACAACAGCCAAAAAATATTCTGCTTGCAACTGAGACTACACTAAGAAAGCAAGCTGAGCAAGAGTTGCTTCCCCTTACAAATCACTATTTGAATGTTTCTGTTGTTCTATAAACTTACTCTGCACCGTCAAATGAGATGTCTAAATCACTGGGTACTGTCCTTGTTGTCGTCATTGAAGGTCGAACGTTACCCTGGGATACCGTGCTTGGTCTCTTATCTTTTGCATTGGCTATACCACCGAAAGACCTACAAAATACAAATTTGCAATGTAAGGAGATGCATATAATTTTTTTTAGATACATCGTATGAAAATTTGTACAATAAACAATGTAGCAAGTCTTTCATTTTTTTTTATAATAGTGTTGGAGTGCTTATAATTTAATGCTAAATATTAAGTAATTTTTCGGCTAATCATGTCGATAACAAGTCACATTTCAAATAGATGATAATGATGTCCACTTTGTACTAGACCAACAAGCTCAGATATATTTTAATAGTGCTAGCTTACTGAAACAACAGTCAGCACAGCAGGTATATATGAATTCCCAAACATTATCTGGATCTGACCCCAACCAGTCTTTGCTCTTACTCCTTAATTCTGTTTACTTAGGGGAGAAACAGCAAATACCTAATTATAATCTTTGTTTAACCAGACCAAGGCTCAAACCCATGATCTACAGACCAAGGCTCAAACCCATGATCTACAGACCAAGGCTCAAACCCATGATCTACAGACCCAGGCTCAAACCCATGATCTACAGACCCAGGCTCAAACCCATGATCTACAGACCCAGGCTCAAACCCATGATCTACAGACCCAGGCTCAAACCCATGATCTACAGACCCAGGCTCAAACCCATGATCTACAGACCCAGGCTCAAACCCATGATCTACAGACCCAGGCTCAAACCCATGATCTACAGACCCAGGCTCAAACCCATGATCTACAGACCAAGGCTCAAACCCATGATCTACAGACCAAGGCTCAAACCCATGATCTACAGACCAAGGCTCAAACCCATGATCTACAGACCAAGGCTCAAACCCATGATCTACAGATCAAGGCTCAAACCCATGATCTACAGACCAAGGCTCAAACCCATGATCTACAGACCAAGGCTCAAACCCATGATCTACAGACCAAGGCTCAAACCCATGATCTACAGACCAAGGCTCAAACCCATGATCTACAGACCGAGGCTCAAACCCATGATCTAACCATAACACCATCAATGTGTTTTTTTGTTTATCAAAATTTACATGTAAGATTATGGATGTTATAAGTGAACTTAAAATTCAATCTACATAAAATAAATCTGCTAAGAAAAGTCTCAAGAGTTCCAAACTTACTTTGATTTAACCGGGGGAACAGTGCGAGATTCTTCTAAACGTCGTTTGGCTTCTTCTAATTGTACAGTTGTACTAGGAGGTTGAAGGACTGGCATTGATGGATCTTGTATAAATGGTTGTGATGGCATTGCTCCTGGTGGGGGTACACTCATCGCCATACCACTTCTATCTACAGATGCTGAACGACTTGTACCATGGCTAGATTTCTTTGACCTAAGAATACACATTGTTCTTCGGTAAAACTCAATAAATTTTGTATTTAAAATATATTCATTTACTTCATGTGAAACAATCTGACACAAGCATGATTTATTATTTACTCAAACATCACAATAAAGAAGCTTAATAAAAAAATAATAAAAGAGAAGAAGAATATCATGTTTTACAATAAATCTTTTTTTATAACTGTTGAAAGAGGTACAATGATCACAGGAAAATTAATTGATTTTTATAAAACAGTACATGTACATTTGCCACTAGAAGGTGTATTTTTTTTTTTCGGTTTAGGAGATGCTAAATACACATGTATATAAAGATCCTCTCTCGGTGCTGTGATGAAGTATTCACCTCTTAACAAAGACTTGTGTGTCCTTAGTATACCATGACCAAAAAAAAGTTTTGGATAAAGAAGGTACAATCAAACTTAGCCTGTCTTCCATACAGTCGGTATCATAATCATTCTAATTTTTTAAAGCGAGCTAAATTTTCAATAAAAAATAACAATATATTGTTACTGGTATTATTTGATTTTATTTTCTTCTACCTCATTATCACATTGCATGAAGTCCATGATTTGTAAACAGGTATGTATTTTGTACATGCCAAAACTTACATCTGTTTTCTGGAAGCTGGCGTAGAGGAAGTTGTGGAACGAACACGTTTTTGTGATGAAGCTTTATCAGAATCGGCTGTATTAGAACCACCCATTCGATCACTTTCCATCATCCAAGTCAAAACCCTGGATAAAACAAAGGTAGAAATTGAATAGCCAGAAAATATGCAAATTCAAAATATTCATGCATGATTTAAATTTACCTACATGCCTTAAATATATCCTTGTGATTTTGTATGTCAAGAACTATTATATAATCCACTGATGTACAAATAATATTTGTTAGGATAATAGAAAATTTTCATCAACTCTTGATATTTATTAAAAAAAAACTTCTCCATAACGTGTGTGTTAAAAAAACTGTGAAAACAATCTCAACTTGACACTATTTCTCTGAATTGTAATTTTCAACCATTTAAAAATTGATAAAATGCCATTCTATTTAAAATTAATTGTTTGTTGTATTTGTGCGAGTGTGTGTGTGTGTGTGTGAAGGGAAATGAAAATGAACACTGATGTTACCCTGTACAGAAAATAAAATAAAGACACTTAATTTTAATAACCCTAGATTGCTAAATTGCTAAACAAAATTGAAAATTTAGTTACAATAGTAGATAGCACAGCATTGTAATTTCCCTAATCCAGCAAAAATTGTGGTACTGTTGTGAATTAATGTGCAACAAATTTTTTCTCAAATAGACATCAAATGTAGAAATAATTACCAATTCCCCTATAAATTCCAAAGTAAAAGGTTTTTACAAACTTAAAAAAAAAAGCATTTTAGCATGTTGTTATATAATGGCCAAGAAATCAGATTTTTTTTCATACATTGGAGTGGTAGAACCCCACCCCCTCCCTTATTTTGCACCACTTACTGCCCCACAATTCACTCATTAGTAGATTTGGCATTTCTGTACTTTAGAACTTTTTTTTATGTGTGTGTTAATATTCCACTTTGAGTCATTTAAAATTGTTTTTTTTAATCCTCATTACACTTCTATTTTCTTAATCAAACAAACTATAATATTTAAAAAATCGTTCTTTTTTTAATCAGTTCAATTTATACAACCTATATAAGATTCCTGTTTAAACTTTGTCAGTTGAACATTTATACAAAAGCCTACCTTTTTATCCTTTTTACATAAAGTACACCTAGAATCTTATTTGATTTGCCACTCCATATATTTTTCTCTTTAATTAATAAATTATAGATGACTAGGGATTGTTAACAAGTATATAAACAATTCTCTTTGATCTAATGATGGATTACAGCTATAATATTTAACTTTTTTTTATTCCACTCTGTTGGTCAAAAGCCAGTAATTAAACATCAAAAGACCTTTATTCATTAACTTATCACAATAATTTTAAATTCCTATTCTTTACATATTGATTTTTTATGCATTAAAAGATCAAAGAGCTGAGACATGTGTGCATCACTAATTATAAATTTTGTTATTTTGATAAACTGCAGTCTGTAAAAAGCTCTCAGCTGTGCTGGTGTCACCCTATATCAATGCCAATGTGTTACACTTTCATTATATTGTTTGAAGCTCTACCAAGGGATTTGATCCTACAATACACCAAAGATGGATCAGACCCTTTGATGTCAGTTAAGATTTCATCCATGACCACTGTGAAACCAAACAACAAATAATCCCCATTTTCCACAATAACATCTGTCTTAAAACTTATTTTCCTTTACCATCAGACAGAAAATACAAAATCTTTGTGAAATGTGATATGACTAATGATTGCTTATTCTGGATCAATGTATTCCATGTTTAAACTTCAAAGGGATACTTAAAACCTTTAAGGCATCTATAATTTTGTTACTACAGGTTTTTATTCTTTGTATTAACTAAACCACATTTCAAACATAAATTTACAGTGTACAGACTTAATTAGAAAGACTGATGTTATACAAAGACAAAGATGATATTCTCCTTCAGATCTGTAAACAGCTTTAATTTTACTGACTTTTTTTTATACCTGACTTTTTCTTACACACCAGATATTTACATAAAAATGTTTTAAACATTCTCCATTGTCTGTTTTAATGAACAAAACTTTCTACACTGACAGATTTAGAGATCAGATCAGGTTTTTTTCTTTCTTTTATTTAAAATTATATGAAATTTATTGTTGAATTCAGAAAAAAAGACAACTTTTCAATTTTGTATTCATGTTTCCTGAAACAATTGTAAAATAAAACATGATTCTATTTTATAACTGAACAATTCAAGACAAACATTTTCTAATTAAAATATGGTAATTGATCTATTCATTTGATCATAAATAAACATCTCCAAATCAAATGCTAATTCTTTACTATTTAGTTTAAAAAAAACCACCCCATGGAGAAAAGCCACATTAAATATCCCCTTTCTGTAAATCAATCATGTTCTACCAGGAATATAAAAAACAAGGTTGCTTTCTATAAATATGCATCATACACTCATTGATTCTATTTGTCAGAAAGTACTTCAGTTAGAATTTTTTATAAAGATCAAAGGAAGTTGTCAACTTTGATGAAAATAAAAGAGATATTCACAAAGAGCAGTTAAAACATAGTAACAGATGTAATGAGAGGCTATACAAACATCAGGCTGGCATTAGGTTTTAATACAAAACTTTTTGAAATTCAATACTTTACATTTACAGGTCATAGATAAAAGGATATGAAAAATGAACTGTCGTCTTCCAAACAATGTTAATGTATTCATTTTTTTCTATTTTTCTACACACGACTGAGCAATATTGCACAAGATCAAACTCAACACGAAACAAATTTCCTAACCAAAAGTATTTATTAAAAAGCCTTTGTAGAAATGTTTAAATCTCCCACAATAACTTTTTCTTATATGTATATTTTACATAAAAATCTATTAGACTAGAGTAAAATAAAAAGCATCTCTTGGTCCAGTGTTAGATAATACTAACTTTAATAAAGTATAAAGTTTATAGCAGAGTTATGAAGATATTTGCAACATCATGGGCTAATTACAAAAGTTGACCCAATTTTTTACCTACAATCTTAAAATTAGATTTACCCTACGATCTTGACATTTCAATATTCTTGGGCAAGATATAGTTTTAATTATCCTTGTATCAGAATTTTGAGGACACACCATCTTAATCTACCTCAACATTTATTCTCCAGTAGAATCATACAAGATGGGAAAGGGGAAAGGGGGAAATCATTTGGCATTGTTAATAAGATAAACAAACTTTGGCTTAGTTTCTTATTTTTATGACCTCCTTATAAATGGGACAGTTCATTATCCTAGTGTAGAGTACATAATAATAATAATAATATTTTATTACCAATTTTGGGCCCACAAGGAGCAACATGAAAAGTAAACATATGACAATAGGCATGCAAAACAAATTACAAAACAAAAATAGAAAAAAAGGGTTGCCCGATTGATAGAAGAACCATAATAAACAAACACATGTATAAAATAAATATCCCTACACTCACTCAATCTATATGATCTTTGAATTTGTAGATACTTACTTTTTAACTGATTTAGTAAAAAATAGACTCTATAAATTCATGGAGACAGAAGTAAAGATATACAACAAATGACAACCCTCACCCTCACTTCTTACTAGTCAAGTAGTCCTGAATTATTTTACCAAGTGGCACAATCTTTTTGTGGCATTGTATGTGTAATACCAGTTCTTTTATTTCCAGATCTATTTAATTTTGACAGGTTAATGCTGTGTCCTTAGTGGAGAAGCAGGTTTGACACAATAGTGCCTAAAACTCAAACCTGTATCACACTCGATGTGAGCATGCTAACCACTGGACCACTCCTGTGGTTTTGATGCCAAGAAATTGAAAGACAACAGATTATGTCTCTTTTGAAATATAAATCACAAATTCATCCATTTACAATTTCAATAGAAAATAAGAGAAATAAATCTACCCTAGAAATTGAGTAGTATTTATTGCTATCTAATTAACTAGAATGATTAAAACTTACTTTTCACTGGATGGATCCCTCATGTTGGGCATCGGAGGTATAGAATCTATCATACTAACACCACTATCAATATTACTTCCTGTATCAGAATGTTTACGATTTCCTGTGTGATGCGCAGTTCGTCCTCTATCACTTATACTACGATCACCGAAATATCTTTGAGCGTCACTTTCTAACTGAGATTTACCCCGAGATTCTTTTGTATGATGATGGTGATGGTGGTGATGTATATGGCGATGTGTTTCTACAGACGATTTGTCTTCCCCCATTCCACTGTCAAACGAAGAATGGTAATCAGGTCGCTTTTTATGATGAAGTGTCCGTGATGCTAACGGCAAGGATGGCATAACATGTGAAGGATTCTTTTTATTTCTATCGGGAGACTTTGGTTTGGCTGTTGGAGGACTATGTCTGCCCGGAGTCAGACTAGGTGTTTGTTGTGCCGAACTTTCCCAAATGCGAGAACAATGTTCTTCCAATATAGAATCAGCATTCTCCTCGTCTATCACAGTAGAAGTCATTAAAGGTAACACAGAAGCAGAGGTAGTGTTATTGTGTGAAAATGAAGATGTCATTGACTTATTACAAGGATTGTCCATATCACTCTGAAATTTAAATTATAAACAATAAATTCTATTTCCAATTAAAAATAAAATGTGCATAAAATTTTTACTGAATAAAAAAAATATGTATCCACTTACCTAAAATATCGACATTTTAAAGTGTCTGATCCACAATAAAAACATCTGTTAAAACTTATATTTTAGGTAGAAAAATAAATAGCCAAGTAATCCCTATATAAATATTGATATTCACCTTTCTGTACTTTTTAATCAAAAAGGACAACTTTAAAAGTCTTTTCTCAAATGGTAACCTCTTATTTTTACATCTTAAAAGTAATATTTTGATAAAACCCCAGAAGAAGTGAGCCTTTTTTTTTAACTTCTTTATAATGATATGATTTGTCTGCATTAATCTGTAGATTGAATGTTCAAACTTGGCACAGCAGTTTAGAATTATACAATATAATCTAACATCAAACAAAATATTGATCAACTCAGTAGAAACAACATTTGTTGACCTTCTATTTCATGCAATTTGTAAACAGCTAAATGCCTCTAAATTGTGAAAAATTGCACATTTTTCATGTCAAATCAGTAATTTTGTTTTAGTGAAATGCAAATTTAGCGATCAAATATTATCAATTCAGATTAACGTGAAATAATTTGCCCAATAAAATATTAGCAACAAAACATTACCATTACATAAAATATTAATAAGGTCATATGTACTGTTACATATAGATTAAGTCTGATATCAAATAAAGGTGGGCATGTGTTCTGTAGAATCCTACCAGTAGAATTCTGGGTGGTTCATAGCACTTTCAACAATATTTCAGTTAAATTGTGTAGGACATTAAGTAACTAGATATAGATCACATGGCACAGATCACATTAGAAGGTGTATATATAACTACCATCTCTGCCAAAGCTTCCTCTTTTTTTAAAAGGGAATATAAAATAATTTTAAGAAATCTTGGGAGATGATCAATGCTGAACATTTTCAGAAATTGTAATAGAGACAATTTATTACTGACACATTTCGTATATATATATATACATTAACAAATAAAGACAATCTGTGAGGTCGTTCTGCATTTTTACCTCATCAAGCACTCGACTCATGGAAGCTCTGATCCTTTCATCATTTATTTGTTTGTCTTCTACTTTCTTCAATTTTTCTATCAACAACTCTGCAAAAGCTTCAGGATTAGTTTCAGCAATGTTACGATCTTTGGGCTGTCGCTGTGTTCTCTATAAAACAATAATCTTTGTTGAAGTGTTGTCTTATTATTAATCTGTCTGTTTATGTCATTGTCAACAAACTAGAAAATATAACTTATTTTTCTTTTGTCTTTATTTAAAAACAAAACAATTTTTTGGAGGGACTATTTAAATTTCTTAATACACAACCAAAGGAGACTGTGGACCTGCATTTTACTTCAGACAAGTTCAGGTGTCATGAATGACTTATTAAATGGTCACTTAAAAAAAACAACAATCATGACCTTCAAATAGTGGTGTTTTGTAACTTTTATTACCTCTCATAATAAAGATAATAAGAAAAAATATGTCCAAAGATTAGAATAGAAATTAAACGTATCTGATGCTTTTATCTGTTAAATACTATCCCTTCTGTATATAGTCTTTGTGCTAACCCACTTGCGCAAAACCCGGATCAAGTGAAAATTTTGAATTTGTTTGAATAAACAGAATTTTTTTTCTAAATTTGGCTTTCGGGCAAGTAGGTGGAAAAAAATTCAGGAAAAGGCTGCCTATAATGCGTATACTTTTCCCAATATTTTTGAATGTAAGATACAATGCTTGAAGGACAAGTACACTAGCACTTACAGGAATGAATGGTTGATGAAAGTTACTTTCTTTATTCTGTACAGCTTTCTTTCTGATATTCTTCCTCATACGTTTTAACATTCTAGGATCTCCATCTCTATAAAAACATTAATGTAAATTCTCCATTATTAACCTATCAATTTACTTAAGCACTTCCTTTGATAAATCATCATCTATTTGTCAAAATTTAAATATTATTGCCAACAGCCCCAGATTACATAACAAAGTACATTGTAATCTTGTTATATACAAAGTCAGATAATTATTAACATAGTTGTCATTGATGTAAAGATCAAAGGAAATCACAGATAACATATATAATGCCATATCTATGTGTTTTTAAAACTGTTACATTTGTAATTATCCTGTTTTTTGACATACCTCAGTAATTATAGAATTTTCATCATTTACACTTCATCTGTTTAAACACAGCAGAATAAAAGGATATTCTATCTTGATCTTCAACATCAAAGGTTTTTTTTACAGCCATCAATTGATTAAATGAGTCATTTTTATGTGCCCACTTCTACTTTAATTAATAGAAAAACAAGTCAAAGGATTTGATAATGTATTAATGAAGTGCCTTTAAGTATTCTTTGTCTCCTACTGTAATCAAACAGATAAAAAATCAAGTATCAGTCAGACGCTGAAAGACAGACCCCCAAAATATCAGTCAGACACTGAAAGACAGACCCCCAAAATCAAGTATCAGTCAGACGCTGAAAGACAGACCCCCAAAATATCAGTTAAGACACTGAAAGACAGACCCCCAAAATCAAGTATCAGTCAGAAACTGAAAGACAGACCCCCCTAAATCAAGTATCAGTCAGACCCTCTAAATCAAGTATCAGTCAGACCCCTCTAAATCAAGTATCAGTCAGACACTGACAGACAGACCGACCTCCGTAAATCAAGTATCAGTCAGACACTGAAAGACAGACCCCCAAAATCAAATATCAGTCAGACACAGTCACACTGAAAGACAGACCCCCCAAAATCAAGTATCAGTCTGTCAGACACTGAAAGACAGACCCCCCTAAATCAAGTATCAGTCTGTCAGACACTGAAAGACAGACCCCCAAAAATCAAGTGTCAGTCAGACACTGAAAGACAGACCCCCCTAAATCAAGTATCAGTCAGACATTGAAAGACAGACCCCCTAAATCAAGTATCAGTCAGACAGACCCCCCCCCCCCCCCCCTAAATCAAGTATCAGTCAGACACTGAAAGACAGACCCCCAAAATCAAGTATCAGTCAGACACTGAAAGACAGATCCCCAAAATCAAGTATCAGTCCGACACTGACACAGACCTGACAGACAGATCAACCCCAAAAATATCAGTCAGACACTGAAAGACAGACCCCCAAAATCAAAGGGGCAAAAATCAAGTATCAGTCAGACCCCCCAAAATATCAATCAGACAATGAAAGACAGACCCCCAAAATATAAAAAATCTAGTATCAGTCACTGAAAGACAGACCCCCCAAAATCAAAGGGGCAAACGAACACTAGAACAAAACAGAAGGTAATTCTATCACAAACAGAATGAAAATCTTCAGGGTCACACCAAAAGAATAACTGAGGGCATATCAATTGGGACACATACACACGAAAATATATAGGGTCACATCAACTGAATAACAGAGGGCAAATCAATTAGTTGATTGAATGTACATGTATGTTGCTTAACACCCAGCACAAATATTTCATATATATTCTGGAGGAGAGTACGTTCAATGATATCAATTTTTCTGGTCACAATACCCCCCACCCCCCAATGTCTTAACGGAATACTGTACTAATACATCACTCTAGAACCAAGTGAAATCATGCTACAAATTGTCGAAGAAAATTAAATAACAAATCATTTCAATAAAATTTCTTTTGTAATACATAATCCGTCCTTTAGTAATCTTTCTTTCCAATTCTTCTGTCTTGAAAATGATGATTATACAGATTACAGAGTACATATGGCAGCCATGGTACATAAAGGTTGTTATCAAGAGCACTCTTAAGAACACATTTTGGTGTAAATAACAACAGTCTAGTGTTAAAACTAATACCCAGTTGACCTACATTTACCATACATGTACCATACTTTTTGTAAAATTAAAAACAGTAGATTTCCTATTTGTTATATTGTAAACAGTGTCAATGTATCAGTCACTTTAGTAAACTTGAGAATTGTGGACAAATTTTTTTTGGCTTCCTGACTGGCAAAGTTTGGAATGACCTGTGGCCAATTGTCTGCTGAAATGAGCAGTTTTATACCAAATAATCATGATGATCTTATATTCTGATATATTCATATTTTTTTATATAAAGATGACAAAAATTCCAGGACATGTACCAAATACTTGTCTGATATTTATGAAAACTGTATCAATATTTGATGATTCTTCAGATTCTAATGTAAAAAAAAAGTTCAATGAAATATCTAGATTTACAAAAGTAATGCTAGTGTTTTATTGTCTTGTTGACAATGCCATGTTTATAACCCCCTTGCTGTTAAAACAAGTCTGGTCATTTGATGATTTTTTACAGTCTTCCAATCAAAGGATCCAGTTGGCTATAATGAGATAACACTAGATTGAGCCTATAGAAGTAATATCAATTATCACATGTTTACACATTGTTTAAAGAGTTATCTTCAAAGGACATTTCTGATTGGACACTTTATGTCCTACAGATCAAAGAGTTCAAATGATCCTGATAAGACTTCCATTAAATGAACACATACAGTAAAGCAACATTAGAAAGTTAAATGTAAAATATATTTATGACTTTTTGTCCTCTTTTGATCTTTCTTTTAAAGCAGGTATATATTTACATTCTCATCATTTTACATTTAATGGTATAAAATTAGAAGTAAGTATTTAAATTTTAATAAAATTTCTACAAAATAAACCTTTGATCACAAAGATAGCTTTCTGAAATTAAAATTTCACAACAATTAAACATGGACAAACAAATACAGAAAATATAAGAGTAACAAAAGTCATTTGATTTATTTTTCCACATCATTGACCATAAAGATCAAAAAGTAGTGTGGAGTATTCTAGTTTTTTTGTTCATTTTTGTAGACATATTAAGCCTGTGTATTTTTTTTGTCATTAAATCCTATATAAGGCTTGGTTTCACCTCTATGCTAAATTCAGTTTTTGAAGTCAATCAACACAAAGGTAGAAAGTTTACTATAAAAGGATCTACTGTTTTCACCTGAGAGATCAAAGTAACAGTTGACCATTACCTGTTAATGGCTGCCAGGTTTTTTTATGTGTGATTACTCTAGAAGAAGTTTCATGTAATAAGTACACATCGGTGATAGGGTCTTTGTCAACAGATTTAAAACAATTTTATTAAATGTGCGCTCATATGAAGTTGACTGAATATAAAGTTTCCTTTTAATTTGTAGTAAAATTTAATGTGAGAAATTATAGAACACATACAGTGTCAAAGAAAATATTGGATGATCAAAAGGAAATATAAATTCTCTATTAAGTCATCAAAAGACAATCTCAAGTGATTTTTATGTCTCTTTCTTAAATATTATATTTCTGTAGGTTTTATATCTTAAGATGTAAGAAAGCCTTTTCTTTTTAAGTCTTCTTTGTAACATGTTCACACCATCAATACACGAACTGGTTGAATTTGTTTATAAAAACAATTTGGTAAATTATAAATAGAATTTTAAAAAGATTGTATTGAAAATATCCAAACAGAGGATCAATGAAATGAATACACATTTTTAATATAAAATTAAGAGCAATTCTATAAATCTTGAAAGTTAAATGAACAGAAACTCTCTTAAACTCAGAATAACTCTTTACTTTTTATATGATCACAGTCCTCATGATGAACATCGGTCCTCTGGGCCAAGTCTAGTAAAACATTGTTTGGACCAGTAATCACTAGAGTTTTTTTTAAACTATATAAAAATGAATTCAAGAATTTGATTCGGACCAGTAAATTCAAATTTTCATTTCGAGGTCTTGTATCATAACTAACTTCACAATATATATTTTTAATAGTTTACAAATTCTTTAGACTGATTTTAGCAAAATTTCTTATTTCAAATGATGTTGAAACTTGAAGGAAAAATATCTTTTCTGCCTACCTACTTGAACTTCTAAAAACAAAAATAAGGATAATAGGACAATGTGTTTGTATGAAACTGTCTTGGGTGGGATGGAGTAATGCTGTTGTTTCCATGAACTTTAAAATGGTAACAGTAGGAATCTTGAGTAACAAATTCTTATAATGATTTCTTATCATTTAAATGTCTCTAAAAGTAAAAGTTTACTTACATTCAGTATCAAGTAGACTTGAACTGGTTTTTTTTTTAATTCTCTATTACAATGTTTTTGAAAGTTGTATCAGACAATTGTCTACTTATTGATCTAAAAGTTCTAAAATTAAAAGGAATTAAGTTAGATTTGAATAGTCAATACACTGAGCTTTTCAGGTATACACTGAAGTGGTCAGGTACCACACACAGAGAACTATATATACATTTTGTATGTCTATTATCTAGTATCAGATTCCAGTTAGCTCTGATAACACAGAAAGTAGTTCTTGTACAAGTTTTACATAACATGTCGTACACAAATAAAAAAAACCCCAGAAATTCAGCAATCTAAATTTTCAATGGTGGAAAGTTTTTATTACAGTAAAAAAATGCCATCAAATTTTCGAACATACTAGTGATAGGATATGATCAATAATATCACCGATGTGAGATAACAAAAGAAACCACAACAGGTATAAGACAAATTGTTGTATAGAGAACACCTCATTGTTGATGGGAGTAAAACATCATACAATCACAGCCACAGAGACCCCTTCTTGTAGGAAAACTATACAGTAAGAAATCTATTCCAAATTGTACCATCATATCATCCTGGTCTACAATAATATCTGTTCCTGACTAGACTCCCCCCACGTGTCTACGATATTGGTGTTCCCGACTAGATTACTCAATTTGTATATAATGATACATTGTGTCCCTGTCTAGAAACTCTAGTTAAGTATATTAAAATAGTTTATGGCAGTCTTTTTCACCCCCCTTTCAAATAAAACCTTGTTGAAATTAACAAAAAGACTACAAACTAAACACATAAGAATAACATAAAGCTATAAAAAATGTATGTACAGAACTTGAGAAAAGCAATGAATTTAGTTTTAACCATTCAATAGATGATCTCCAATCGAACAAAGCTTTAAAACATTATTACATAGACATCAGTGAAACACTGAGATTTTCAGTGAATGATAAATCGGTATTTCAGTCAGTGAAAAAGAATTTGATTTGATTGGTAGTGAAATAAAAGCGTTTATTTCAACCTGTGATGTCACAGTAACAACATAGTCAACTGTCGTAAATATACTATAAATTCATGTTTTCAATTCTATCACAATTCATAAGAAAAAATATGTTTAACAAGAACTTCTAATTCTGAAATTGAAAAAGACTACATGTAGTACTAACATGAATTGCTGCATATGATTTGAATGTTGGTGATTATGAAAATGACTTACATGCTGCTGTCCGTTTGTGAACGAGTGTCGTCTGTCAAAGCATCACTGGCACTGGATATGCTCTGTATCTCGCTGTCCTGGAGGGAAGTAGGAGCATATGATTGGTATGTGTGTGGAAGGGGAACCCTTGGAACCATTGGATAAGAAAAACTGTAACATAGCAACATAAAATAAAAATATCAAAGCACTGTAATAATGCAAGCACATGCAGGTTTGCTGGTTACAGCTTTTGGTAGGAATTATTTTATCTTGGACAATATCCGAGGATGACATTTCATCCATGTTTTTTTTTTATAGTAACTGAGTATTTAAAAGTAGATAACAGCCATCATGTAGATTTGTGTACACAAGATTGTCTAGCCTTATAATATCATTAAAACAATATTAAGCTTTGAAACTTTTGTACAGTGGCAAAGCAGGACAAAAATTTTAAGAAAAAATGATTTGTCCCCCCCCCCTCTTATCTGATGTCTGAGTCTCTAAAACAATTAAATAATAAATACAATAGTATGTTGTCCGTTACCTTTTTGTACACATTTTAATATTTTCACTTCAGGGTCGTTTCAAAGTTGAAATACGAAATGGCTTAAAAGTTAACACAATAATGTGAAGACATGTTTAAATTCTCTTTATAAAGTTGTCTTCTAGCTTTATACTTAAAATGCTATAACTGAAAAGAATCTTCCCTAAACTGATTCGAACTGTTTCAGATTTTTTACTCCTGGAACACAAAATATCTAAATATTTTGCCCAAGTTCATTCAATATAATCGTAAAGAAACTTTAATTTAAATTTATTGTTTTTGTGCTTTATACAAGAAGTAAAAAATACTGTGTGACAGGTTATTTATAGGTCTAATCTTGCAGATGATGTGTTGTGATAAAAGTTATTTTAATGTGAAATCTGTTAATTTAACATCCTAGTGGTCAAGGCTTCTTTTAGATCAAAATTGAAATAAAAACAATTCAGAACTATAAATTAGACCTAGGCATAAAACTGGAAAAAAAACTTAATAATGGGAATATAAATGAATGATGTATGAGATGTAAAAGCAACAAAAAAAACTATAAAAAAACATGCACTATTGGGTGAAAATGTACAATTTCATAAGGCCAAAAAAAAATAATATGTGTGTTTCCGATCGACCGACTAACCCTAAAATTTTACCGCCGACCAAAAAAAATAATTTGATCGTCAAAATCCAGAAATTCGTCTCAGTGTTTGTTTCAGACTAACAAAATTTCTTCATTTCCTTGTACATTTGATCGATGTTTGGAACCAGTAATAATGATTCAGCAATCCTATAATGGAAGGGACGTCAATAGTCCTTTCCATATGGAAAGAGAAGTGTGACCACTCTCCAGAAATCCGAACTTTCAAAGCACTATCGCTGTCTACATCTTTTGAAAAGTTGGTAAGCAATTTTTTTATGCCACGATGATGACCTGAAGGAGATATCCCTCTCCTCATGTCCCATGGACTGCACTTGATAGATCGGATAGCTCTGACATGTGTCTATACAAATTACAATTTAAAAAAAAATTCAAAAAAAAAAATCCCTACCTACCGACCCCAATTTTGAAGACCATGCAATCGGAAACACACAAATTTTTTTTTTGGCCTAAACATAAACAAAATTGTGTATGACTGGGTTGAATGGCATGTCTGGTAAGATGAACACCAGTGATTTTTTTGTACAAAATAAAACATTATTTAACATGAAGAATGTGACCCTAATGACCTTACTGATTATACACCTTTTGCTCCAGAATACCTTATCAATCCTTGGTTAATTAATTTGAGCAGAGACAACAAAGAGGAAAACAGATGACTTAATATTAACCACCAGTAAATACTGAGGACAATACTACCTACATTGTATTACCCCTATTCACTGATCATACTTTTATATTTCACAAAGAAATACTTGGTTATGTCAAAGGGGTATCATGGATCAATGACCGACATTAAACACAACTATAATTTCTGGTTACCTAGCATTACAAAATATAGTTTCACTTTTAAGTTATCCTGAAAATTACCTTATCTAAAGTCAAAAGTTTAAATTAAATCATTCAATTTTTTTAAATATGACCGAAGGATCTTCAGATTCTTTAAAATATTCAACATTTACTTTTAGTTTAACTTTCTTGTGGGTTGACAATAAAAAAAATATTATTTTGAATTGCCCTGTTGTGTATGGTGAAGTAATATCTAAAGACTAAGACACAACAAACTTGAAGATCAAAGAATACACATATAATCATACATCTCTGTGACCTAGTTCTATAAATACTTTACATCCATGGAGAGCAGGTTATCAGAAATTTTACTGGAAAAAACTTTCAGCAAGTACTTGATGCTTTCAAACTTCTTTGCGTTTTGCCAAATTTTGTTTGAGATGTTTTATATGATTATCTCATACAAAAACCAAATAATCTGCTGTATATCCTTTGTTTATTTGTGTGCTATAAACAAGATTTAATTCAGGAAATAAACAAATAAAATAAGGATGTCATGAACTTAAATAATGTTCTTTGTTTAAAAGATTGTTGACCCTTAGCTTGTCTACTTTATGGATATAAAATTTACCATGACAATAAATATATCATTCATTTTGTATTTTATAGCCAGGATCCAGTGTGAATCCACCCAATTATTAACTACTGTAACAGGAAACCAGAACAAAAAAATATTCAGTGCAATACTATATTTAAAAACCTTCATTCCAGTAAAGCATGCATGTTCTACTATTTTAACCTACTTGATCATTCTTAACACCTGATGTAGATGGTCTACCTTAGAATCACACCTGTCAATTTCTGTTGTCTAGACAACAAATTCTGGAAATACTTTTTTTTCCTGAAAAGCATACCAACTTGAAAAGTTCTGACAGTCCTGAAAAGGAATTTACCTAATACATCTTACTGGAACATTATAAGGAAGTTATACTTACTTGGTAAATGTCTCATTTACAGTTCTCTTCACACTGGTTTCAGAATGTCGGTTTTTAGAGGCATTAGGTGGTCCATCTAAATCACTACATGACACATTATTAAGTTCCTGGTCTTCAAGTAATGTAGGAAGGGGGCCTGAAGTAGGCCGTACACTGTTTGAACCACTAGTACTTGTACTTTTTGGACTTTCACCACCTTTTTGGATATATTGCACAAATAAATCACTTTTTAGAAATAATGGATATGTATTTTTACGCATATGTTCTTCAACCTCATTCTGAGCAACATCGAAAATTCCCTGGTCTGTTGCAAAACTTCTTTTCTGGAGTTTTTCATGAATATAATGCCGTGTAACTTCAGATATGCATGGCAGTTTATCTGTTTTGATATACTTTTTATAAATGGCTCTGACAATATTATATATGGAATCTAAATCCTCAGCACATTTCTTCTTTAAACCTTCACAAGCAAACCAAAAATTAACAGAATAACATCCAAAATCCTCATTTTCTAGAAACTGTTTAAATAATTGTACACCATCTATATCTTCTAATAAATGATTCAAGTTTTCAGCCCATTTCATGTATGGTGGAGTGCTATTCTCTGTAAAAGGGGGCGAGTTCGAAACACTACCTTCCGGTTCAAAACCTAAGGGAGCCGTCATATCCTCGTCATCTATACAACAACTCTGGTTCAAAATCAGAGACTTGTCTTTCATTGAACGTCTAGGTGTGGCTGCCGGAGAATGTGTTGCTATGTCTCGGTTAGAACCAGCACTCTTACACGACTTGTTACTTTTATGAGATTCGCTACTTCTAGTTGATAATCCCCCGTTAGATTGAATCTCATTTTCTTCACCTGGCACGGGTGGCCGTGGAGCAGTTTCTGTGAAATTACTGCCTCCACTCTCCGAGAGAAACTGGCACACCCTGCTAGATGTCATGTTGCTCGGTATAACCCAGCTTTGGGTTTCAGTCAACTCATCTGAAAATAGAAATTAACACATTAAATAATATTCTACATTTTGTATTATACAGACTATTAAAAATTCAATAACTTTAAATTCAAGTTGAATTATTGCTAAATGTAATAAAATATCAATCAATCAATTCATTGTAGTAAACAATCATTTACAATTGATCAATGTTTTGATATCATGTAATAACAGCCTTTAACATTCAAAGACCATTCAACTTTCTGTAGTTTGATTAGTGAAAGTCCAGAAAATTTCCTGGAAAATGCAAACTGAAAGTGAATGATCGCAATAAATAAATGTCTACATGTACCATATTGTCTGGTCATCCAACTTAATTGGCTTTACTACTCGCATGTTTAACTCAAGTTAAGGTATGAAACATAACTTCCATACATGTAGTAACAGGGTCAATATAACATCTTTGTACTATTTATAGGACTCGTCAAATATGGCAACTCATTATGATAAACTCAAGTATTACTAGAATGCAAGAATTGCATGGGTCAAGACAGACTCAAAATGCATCAACATGCACAACAATGTTAGAAGTCTTTTGATGTTTGTCACGATCTGTGAAGAAGAACATTTTCTGATCAGTCTTTTCCAGACAATTGGCTATCATTCCATTATCTACTTAAAGAGTTTGTCTTCATTATTTGACATGCCATAATACTATTTAAAACATTACAATTATATGGCTAATTGTTTAAAAAAAAAAAAAGAGATGGATTTTTCTAGGATCTCTCAGATGATTTAAATGACATAAAGAATGTGAACTTGACCTTGAAACATCAGTTCCCATTTGTCTTAGAAATATTCCAAAATAATCCGCTGTTGATAAATATTTGTCACTACATTGTAGTACTTTTACAAATGATCTCTTTATGATAAAATTGCTTAGTACGTCAAGTCGATTATTACTTTCAGTTGAGTGATTGTTATGTAACATGGCGGGCACAAGGTATGAGATGATATGATGTCTATTTTGTACTACTACTCAGTACTGGATCAACATGCTTAGTTTAAACTTAAAGATTTCTAGCTCACTGAAACAACAGCCTGCAGATAGACATAATACATTGCCGACACATTAACCTGATTCTGAGCCATCCTGTTTTTTCCTCTTACTCCTTATAATGTTGCATGCTTTGTAGTGAACAAGCAGATACAAATTTTAGTCTTGTCATTTGACCTCAAGTTCTGGTTGGTAATCTGTGGTTTGCCATTACATTTTTCTTATATATTTATTATGAGTTCTTCTTTAATCGTTTTGACAAAGTCTATGATTATGCTTAATGTAACTTTCAACATTTAGTTATACCAATGTCAGTTTTACTGGTAGAGACTGGAGTACCCAGAAAAAAACCACAGACCTCACAAGTGACCACATACTCCAACGACAAGTTCCTTCAAGTACCTCTCCCTACATGGACTAGAATCTAAAATTTGGTGATGATAGTAACCTAGCTACTGTATCATGACTGCCATGGATATGGTCCAGCTTTAAAATTAGTCATGCAATGTTTTATTGTGGTCATCTTAAACATATGTAGTTTTTATTTCAGTCATCTTAACGATTTCCAGTCAAATCGGCACCAAGTCAAAACCGCCTCACAGTGAAAGTCAAATCGGCCACATATTTCAAATTAAATAAAAAAAAATTATGTATTAATATAAATTAATATTTTTGGTTAAAAGATTTATGTATAATTTTATTTTTATGGATGAACAGGTTCTTTTTTAATGGATGAAATTAATTAATGATTAATTTATTACTGATATAATTACATAATTAAGTCAATAAGTGATTAGTAATTTACCTAAAACGTGATTGGTGAATTATATAACAATCTTTATAATGATAAGGAACATTCTTTGATGATTATTCTCTATTGTGGATTAACTACACTAAACACCAATCAAATTTCTTTAAATAAACAACTTCATATATACCAGAGCAATTATAATTAACAGTCCATTTTGAATACGATTGTGATAATGTGTTCTGCATTTGACTAGAAATAAATTAGAATTCGTATTTTGCTGGCACTCACAGTAGCTCGAAATATGTCACGGAACACTCTGGTACAATAAAAATATGGGAAACAGGCATAATTTAGTGTATACATGTATATATATGTAAGACTCAGATCGACGTCCAATCCTCAAATCGGCATTCAATTCTGAAATATATGGCTGTTTTTCACGTTCTCAAATCGACATCCAATGACGTCACTGACGTATACTTCAATTGACGTCACACCCTTTAAGGAATGTTTTTGAAGCAATGATGGAGAAGGGACAAGATCAGATTCCAGACGAGGGGTTCTTGATCACAAAAATACCTAGGTATTTTATAGTTACTGTAGATAAAATCCTATTGTGCTTTATAGGAGTACTTCTACTTTAGCGGACCCTAACCCTAACCTTAACCTTAACCCTAAACCTAACCTTAATTTTAAAGAATGGGAAAATGCTTAAAAAAGACCCACAAAAAAAAAAACAGATTAAAAAAACAAAACTGTTGTTACAATTATTTTTGATGGCAAACTTTGATCGTGTTACAAACGGGCCTTTAGATATGAGAGTTTGGAAAGGACGCCGATTTGAGAATATCTTAAAATTGGACCGTGATTTGAGATAATGACGTCAGTGGACGCCGATTAGAGACTGGACTTCGATCCAAGTCTATCTATCATATATATATGTTACAGTAAATAAAGTACTAATATTAACATACGTTTTTCAAGGCTGTTGAACGATCTTAATCCAATGATTTCAATTTCTGTGATGAAAGTAAAACAAAATACAAATTAATTTCTTTGTATTGATATAATCTTCAAAGAGGTCAGTAGTTATGTTAATCAAAAGTTTCTTTTAAGTTTCTATGAATGTATTGTCAAAATACCAATTAATCAGGTATTGTCTTAAACGGAGAATTCTTCTTAGAATACTTTTACACAATTGTAATGAAAAATATTTGCATGCAACACCAATTAATCATGGTCGAAATGATCTCTAAACATAGGAGGGGAATAGGGGTCTAGACAAGTATTTGAAATATTTTTTTTAACTTTCGCATAACCACTTCAATATTACCCTGGTATACGATTTGATCTGGGGCCGATTTGACCTGGGGACGATTTTGTTTGGGGTCAATTTGACCTGTTACCCTCCTTAACATATCGATAGGTTATTATTTATGGATCAGGAGTTAAAAAATCTTCGACCACCTCACTAGCCCAGGGCTAGCATACTCCCAAATATTACTAGCCCGAATCTATGAACCACTAGTCCTGGTCAATACCATGATTTCATGAATCCGACTTGCAGACTTGAACCCTTGTATAACATGTACAATGTATATTAGTTTAACTATCTTTCTTTTCAGATCTGGTATTGCGTTTTATTTCACTTATTTTCCACAGATCAGGTCATTGTAAGGCCAAAATAAACAAAATATGTGTGTTTACGGTAACATGTCAAAAAAATCTAGGGTCGGGTTGTTATTTTTTTTTTTTTACTATCGACAAAACCGGAAATAGTCGTTCCCGGAATCCGATTCCGGTATTTCATTTTCGAAATTTCCGGTAAGCCGTCATTTGTTGAAGCTCTGTTATGACGAGTTATGCAATTTTTCTACCTTCTTTGCTCTCAATTTCGACAAAAAGCTAGCCGTTGAATAAATAAAACATTGCTGCTGATAAAAAAAAAACATATAACATATATGAATATAAGTAGATACGCGAATATTGACAAGTTTGTCAATATCCGATATTTTTTTTTACTAGCCCATCCAGCATACAGCTGATTATTTCAGCTAGCCCAAATGTTGAAATTACTAGCCCCAGGCGTCGGGTTAGTGGATTTTTTAACCCCTGTGGGTGTTGTATAACTTGGATAAACTATTAAATGGGTGTACGAGTCGTATAGGTACGTCCTATATTTATATTTGTAGAGGTTCTAGTTGATTCAAATTTGTGGACTAGTCCCACACTTATATTTGTAGAGGTGATAGTTGATGAGTCCTATACATGTAGAAGTGCCAGTCGATTCACATTTGTGTACCAGTCCTATATCTATGTTTGTAGAGGTGATAGTCGATTCACATTTGTGTACCAGTCCTATACTTATATTTGTATAGGTTCTAGTCGATTTACATTTGTGTACTAGTTATACTTATATTTGTATATTTAAAGAGGTACTTGTTTTTTGTGGCGACCAGAAAAACATGATCACCAAACACATGTTTTCACATTGTAGCCTGCTTTCTGAGGTTGAAAAATTGTCCCGAGTTGACACTACAGTGTATCTATATCACAACTTCACAGTTGTTTAATAGGTTGTATCTAGTGCCAGCAATGGCCACACAAATACCATAAAATACAATCTTCATGAATCTGTCATATTAACCAAAGTTGCAGTTTAAGAATAAATCTTGCTCGTGTTATTATCTGGGGAATGGTCTTGAATCTGCCTATAAATGTCTGGTTTTGGAACAATATTAGTCATTTGTATAAAGCTAGCTATCAAGAATTTTGGAAGCCATGAACCAATAATGGCAATATATTTTTTGTTTGAAACCAAGAAATTATTCTTTTAAGCAGGGTCTCAATCAACTTGAGAGAAACATTAAACAACACTATTTTGATAAATTAAGACAGAACTCAAAGGATGACTTACATTGACATAATAGGAGGGTACAAATAGACGAAATTATACATTAACAAAACATTGAATATACAATATACACTTATAAATCAAACGGCAGCCATTACGGTCAAATTTGAGGTGCTGTGTGGGTTTGAAATATCTTTCATGTTTACAATGTTCTACAATTCATCAAATCACAAAATTATCTATGAAATTTTACTACGACAATGTTGGAAGAAGGATATTAAACACAAAATAACAGCATACCTGACTTACTTTCATCAACTAATGACATCGGCACAAAGTAATGGGAAAGAATGCCAAAACAGCATTGCCAAACAACAGTGGAGCTGTCCAAGTCGACATAAAAACACTGAGATTATGAATTACCAGATATGTCGATGCTAAATCCCAAACTAAAATAATCGTGTTTAGATTTATAGTTATATATTTATATCCTCAAATTTTAAACAATTTCACTCGAAAATCACAATCGAGTTGTCTCCTCATTGATCATAACATCCCACGAAACAAAATGGCCCCTTTCAAAAGCAGTGTTTTAAACGACTTGCTACGAATATAACAGATGGTTTACACAGTGAAACATACCTTATTAAAAATGTTTCAAATCGTGGGCATGTCGGTCATATCAAAAAGCAACGATATTAATTTGAAAGTTTGAATCTTCAACATCAAAGCCACATGCCCGCCGCCGACAATCCTAATACAAAGTGACGTCACGGTTCTTTTGAAGAACCGCACCAATCACAGACGAGATAAAATCAACATTCACAAAAATGTAGTGGATTAGTCTAACGCGTGGGTAAATCAATGTTAATGCGATTAACGTATTAATTAAATTCTCAATTAATCATTGCGACTTCTAATATAGATATTTAATTTCATTAAATATAATATGCTCAAAGAAATAGACAAAATTTATAGATATAAAAATATTATGTCCAAAGAAAAAGGAAACGGCCAGATATACCTGACGCCCCTCAAAATGATGACTGAGGAAATAGCTTCCGATGGCAACAAAAGTTAGGAGAGTATGGACTCTTAGAAGTTACTTCGTGCTGTGACGAATCAGTCCGAGATACCTTTGTTAAAATAATTAAAGTTTACAATGGAATAGCATATTGCTTAGCATTATTTGATAATTTGTTCATAAATTCGTGCAACTGGAAACATACATTGGGGATGTTAATAATCTTTTCATCTCCTTCAGAACATTAAGATAAATAACACTGGCGTGCCGAAGGCGATCTTTGATGTGTTGGTCAATGGTATAAACAGGACTGTATTTTTTGTAAAAAAAAAAATCTATATTAGGAATATTAATCAATTTACTTTATATGCAGCAAAACATAAATACTGGGCTTTGTTCACTTATCAGATAACTCTTCTTTTGTTTAGGTTTAAAAAAGGATTTTAAACAAGTCTGTCATTTCAAATCCAATCAGCATGGTTTGCGAAACATAATTACACGAATGAATTAATTATTTTAATTGTTACGTATGTACAGGTAAACATCAAAGAGTCCGCTCTCCTTTGTTCTCTTTGTTTGGGTAATTACGTATTCTCGATATCGGTTATCTTGTAATGATCAATTCACTTGTTTTTCAAACAGAGAAGCAGTAACTTAATATTTTTAATTCGTTTTATCCCAACACACTTTTTAGAACTTTAAAGTAGATTTATCAAGCGGCGCTTAAAGGAAATCCAAAGAAATTAGAGTAATAACGCCGCTGATACACACAGGTAAACTTTATTGACTCTTTGTAGTTGGAGATCAAAGAGAAATTTGTCATTATGTCATGCTTGTTTAAACTCGGTTAGGTTGTAATGGGTTACCTTAAAAGTTTATATTATTCATTGATGTTTGTGAAGGAAAAATTATTCCGGCTCTTATAAAATCCCCTGAGAATATAATATTTTAAACCAATTAAATGTCATTTCCCACTCCCAAACTGGTAATTAAAATAATGTGAGAACTATATCAGGTGAAAACACATAAAATAAAAATAAAAGTTGTGATATTACAGATATATGTCAGGTTACTGTTGTAATTTCTTTATTTAGTGGCGTTTTTTAGACTATGGTCGGAAAGTAAAACAAACGTTTATCATGGTGCAAAAGATTATGCATTGACTGGTTGTTTGAGATAACTTCTCTTACTTCACATCGTTGTAGCATAACTACATCGTTTTTGCTTAAAACAGGGGGAGGGGCTCAACAGCCAGAGCGTGATACGACCACAGCAAGTCGACAATGGTTTCCTTCAGTACCAATTTCATTAAAATGTCCTCATCGGTCATCACTATTTATAGTCCTGGAAGTGAAAATTTGAATTTACTGGCCCAAATAAAAAATAAAAAATTATTTTGTATGTATTTCTAAATACAAATTGAAAAATTGAAAAAATTACTGGTCTTGGACTGCATATAGGTAAAATCTCTTTGGAAACTAGAGGAAGTCATTTCATATGTAATTAAGAAAAAGAAAAAAAGAAATTCAAACTTCAGTAAAATTTTAAATCATATTTCGAAAATGGTAAGAGCTATACAGCAAACATATGTTGTAATAATCCAGAAGTGAATTTTTCTGAGAAATTCAACAACAAAAAATTGCATACAATGGGACTTCAAATAAATAATAGTTATCATGTTTGGCAATAGTCCCTTTTCGCTAGATTTGACCCATTTTATCCGGAAAATCAAATCTAACTGGAAAACACAAACACAAAATTTCACAAAAACCACCCCCTAAAAAAACCCGTTGTAAATGGAACTTTTATGCACCCCCCCCCCCCCCCCCCCCCCCCTCCCCTTCCCCCCAATTATTGAAAGTTTACTCCATTTCGATCTCCTTATATCGTGAAAATGACAAGTACCATATTAAACCTTTCCTCATCAAGATATAGTAAATTTTATATTACCTTATCTATAAGGAACATAAAGAAACTAGAGGCTCAGCGGGCTGAGCCTATGTCACTCACCTGTCGTTTTGTTGTGAGGAAACTTTATACAGAAACTTCCATAGATACTTCCAACTAAATCTCAATTAATTTGACCGAATAGTTTGAGAATATTTTGTTTAATTGGCCAATCACAAACCAGAACTTCCTAATGCGGCCATATTAGTTGTACGATCGGGAAGAAATATAGAAATTGTGTACAGAATCTCCCATACGGTTTCAGAGGAGAAGAATAAAATGTGAAAAGTTAACAGACAAAAGACGGACACCAAGTGATGACAAATAAGACAAAAAGAATGAAAGGAAACACCTAAGCTACCCTATCTGGCACTTTGGGACCTCCTAGGTAGAAAAGGGTATGATTGGACACTGCAAAATTAACCCCAACCTGTATTCTGTGTCAAGAATCATTGTGTTATAAATTTCAGAAGATTCGGTCATTGGAACAAAAGTTATTGCAATGAAGATATATTGTGTTGAGATGGACGATGACAGACCCACAAGACGGGTGTGAATATGATGACGATTAGAGCCACAAGAGCTGCTGAACAGACTGAAAAGAGTAGAAAGTAATTAAGAGATCCTAAAGGAAAGACAATCATTTAATGTTTAATGTGTTTTTTAAATTTTCTGTCCCCAAATTTTATAGAAAAAACATTGACCTGAAAGATGCAAAAAGTAAACAATATGATCCTGAAGTTTTCAATAAGAAATTTGGGAAGTTATCTTATTTTAAGAAAAAAAATCTGATTTGCCATGTCCAAAATAATCTGATTTTTGTTTCATGTGAAAACCGAAGGGACAACCAAGAATGGACAACCTGTGATGGACGAGTTGTTGTTCAAACAAATCAATAAATGTGAGATTTGATACCCCCTTATGATCAGATTTGTGATAAAAAAGATGCAGAGTACAAAGAAATATGTTGTAAAATCTGCAACATTGTTAGCTAAAACTGTTGATAAGCTTCAAAAGCTGGACAAAATTGGACCAACTACAAACCAAAACTTGTAGAATTGAACATGAGGCAACAGGAACACCTAAGGACAGATATTTAAGATATAGGTACTTTAGTAGCAGTATTTCTGAATGAATACTATTGATTGTTACAATCAGTTTCCTTACTATCAAGAGGCAAGGGTTGGCACCCCATTAACCAGTTAAAATGCCATATTTTCGTGCCTGTCCCAAGCCAGGATCTGGACTTCCAACTCATATTTATTAGGGTTTCTTTTTTTTTTGGTAAGTGAGTTAAGGTGAGAGGTGATCTTCGTGGATTGTTGCCCATCTCTGTTTAAACGTTCTGTCCATAGTAGTATACACATATATCATCATTCCAGTCATAACAAATCACACCAAGAAACTACTCAGTGGGGAAAAGACAATGTACAGCCTCTTTCTACCAGTAAATCTATAGACTGACAGAGAAACATGTAAATGTCTACAGGTAACTTGGACTTACCAAGAAGGCATACGAACAATCAGAATCACACCCAACTAGAGAACAGAGACCAGGAACCCATCGTTCTTCAACCACTAGTGAAAGTATGATAAATTAATAGTGAAAAGGACAACAATGTTACAACCAAATAAATCAGAAACGGAGAAACGGACAAAAAAGAACCTTCTCCTCTATAGATATACCTCAAGACAACCTCCACCAGTAAACCTTGACACCATGATATACCTTAAGACAACCTCTACTAGTAAACCTTGAGTCAACCATGATATACCTTAAGACACCCTCCACCAGTAAACCTTGGCACCATGATATACAATGTACATCAAGAAAAGCTCCACATGTAGACCTTGACACCATGATATATACCTCAAGATAACCTCCACTAGTAAACCTTGACACCATGATATCCCTCAAGATAACCTCCACCAGTAAACCTTGGCACCATGATATACCCCAAGACACCCTTCACAAGTAAACCTTGACACCATGATATATACCTCAAGACGCCCTTCACCAGTAAACTTGACACCATGATATACTCTAAGACCCCCTCCACCAGTAAACCTTGGCACCATGATATACCTAAAGACACCCTCCACCAGTAAGCCTTGTCACCATGATATACCTCAAGACATCCTTCACCAGTAAACCTTGGCACCATGATATACCTCAAGACACCCTTTACCAGTAAACCTTGGCACCATGATATACCTCAAGATATCCTTCACCAGTAAACCTTGGCACCATGATATACCTCAAGACATCCTTCACCAGTAAACCTTGGCACCATGAAATACCTCAAGACATCCTTCACCAGTAAACCTTGGCACCATGAAATACCTCAAGATAACATCCACTAGTAAACCTTGGAACCATGATATATCTCAAGATAACCTCCCCTAGTAAACATTGACACCATGATATATCTCAAGATAACCTCCCCTAGTAAACATTGACACCATGATATACCTCAAGACAACCTCTACCAGTAAACCTTGACACCATGATATATCTCAAGATAACCTCCCCTAGTAAACATTGACACCATGATATATCTCAAGATAACCTCCCCTAATAAACATTGACACCATGATATACCTCAAGACAAGCTCCACCAGTAAACCTTGACACCATGATATATCTCAAGATAACCTCCCCTAGTAAACATTGACACCATGATATATCTCAAGACAACCTCCACTAGTAAACATTGACACCATGATATACCTCAAGAAAACCTCCACTAGTAAACCTTGACACCATGATATACCTCAAGACAACCTCAACTAGTAAACTGTGACATCATGACATACCTCAGGAACTCTACTGGTAAACCGTGACACCATGATATACCTCAAGACAACCCCCACTTGTAAACCTTGACACCATGATATACCTCAAGACAACCTCTACTAGTAAACTGTGACATCATGACATACCTCAAGAACTCTACTGGTAAACCGTGACACCATGATATACCTCAAGACAATCTCTACTAGTAAACCGTGACATCATGATATACCTCAAGATTATCTCCAATAGTAAACCTTGACACCAGGATATACCTCAAGATAACCCCCACTAGTAAACCTTGACACCAGGATATACCTACAGAAAACCTCCCCTAGTTAACTTTGACACCAGGATATACTTCAAGACAACCTCCCCTAGTAAACTTTGACACCAGGATATACCTCAAGATAACCTCCACTAGTAAACCTTGACACCATGTTATATCTCAAGATAACCCCCCCTAGTAAACCTTGACACCATGATATACCTCAAGACAACCTCCACTAGTAAACATTGACACCATGATATACCTCAAGACAACCTCCACTAGTAAACATTGACACCAGGATATACCTCAAGACAACCTCCCCTAGTAAATCTCGACACCATGATAGACCTCAAGAAAACCTCCACTAGTAAACCTTAAAAACCATGATATACCTCAAAATAACCTGCACTAGTAAACCTTGACACCATGATATATCTCAAGATAACCTCCCCTAGTAAACATTGACACCATGATATACCTCAAGACACCCTCCACCAGTAAACCTTGACACCATGATATACCTGAAGACAACTTCTACTAGTAAACCGTGACATCATGATATACCTCAAGACAGCCTCTACTAGTAAACCGTGACACCATGATATACCTCAAGATAACCTCTACTAGTAAACATTGACATCATGATATACCTGAAGACAACCTCCCCTAGTAAACTTTGACACCAGGATATACCTCAAGACAACCTCCACTAGTAAACCTTGGCACCAGGATATACCTCAAGATAACCTGCACTAGTAAACCTTGACACCAGGATATACCTCAAGACAACCTCCCCTAGTAAACTTTGACACCAGGATATACCTCAAGACAACCTCCACTAGTAAACCTTGGCACCAGGATATACCTCAAGATAACCTGCACTAGTAAACCTTGACACCAGGATATACCTCAAGATAACCTCCACTAGTAAACCTTGACACCATGATATACCTCAAGATAACCTCCACTAGTAAACTTTGACACCATGATATACCTCAAGACAACCTCTACCAGTAAACCTTGACACCATGATATATCTCAAGATAACCTCCCCTAGTAAACATTGACACCATGATATATCTCAAGATAACCTCCCCTAGTAAACATTGACACCATGATATACCTCAAGACAAGCTCCACCAGTAAACCTTGACACCATGATATATCTCAAGATAACCTCCCCTAGTAAACATTGACACCATGATATATCTCAAGACAACCTCCACTAGTAAACATTGACACCATGATATACCTCAAGAAAACCTCCACTAGTAAACCTTGACACCATCATATACCTCAAGACAACCTCTACTAGTAAACTGTGACATCATGACATACCTCAGGAACTCTACTGGTAAACCATGACACCATGATAGACCTCAAGACAACCCCCACTTGTAAACCGTGACACCATGATATACCTCAAGACAACCTCTACTAGTAAACTGTGACATCATGACATACCTCAAGAACTCTACTGGTAAACCGTGACACCATGATATACCTCAAGACAATCTCTACTAGTAAACCGTGACATCATGATATACCTCAAGATTATCTCCAATAGTAAACCTTGACACCAGGATATACCTCAAGATAACCCCCACTAGTAAACCTTGACACCAGGATATACCTACAGAAAACCTCCCCTAGTTAACTTTGACACCAGGATATACTTCAAGACAACCTCCCCTAGTAAACTTTGACACCAGGATATACCTCAAGATAACCTCCACTAGTAAACCTTGACACCATGTTATATCTCAAGATAACCCCCCCCCTAGTAAACCTTGACACCATGATATACCTCAAGACAGCCTCCACTAGTAAACATTGACACCATGATATACCTCAAGACAACCTCCACTAGTAAACATTGACACCAGGATATACCTCAAGACAACCTCCCCTAGTAAATCTCGACACCATGATAGACCTCAAGAAAACCTCCACTAGTAAACCTTAAAAACCATGATATACCTCAAAATAACCTGCACTAGTAAACCTTGACACCATGATATATCTCAAGATAACCTCCCCTAGTAAACATTGACACCATGATATACCTCAAGACACCCTCCACCAGTAAACCTTGACACCATGATATACCTGAAGACAACTTCTACTAGTAAACCGTGACATCATGATATACCTCAAGACAACCTCTACTAGTAAACCGTGACACCATGATATACCTCAAGATAACCTCTACTAGTAAACATTGACATCATGATATACCTCAAGACAACCTCCCCTAGTAAACTTTGACACCAGGATATACCTCAAGACAACCTCCACTAGTAAACCTTGGCACCAGGATATACCTCAAGATAACCTGCACTAGTAAACCTTGACACCAGGATATACCTCAAGATAACCTCCACTAGTAAACCTTGACACCATGTTATATCTCAAGATAACCCCCCCCCCCCCTAGTAAACCTTGACACCATGATATACCTCAAGACAACCTCCACTAGTAAACATTGACACCATGATATACCTCAAGACAACCTCCACTAGTAAACATTGACACCATGATATACCTCAAGACAACCTCCACTAGTAAACATTGACACCAGGATATACCTCAAGACAACCTCCCCTAGTAAATCTCGACACCATGATAGACCTCAAGAAAACCTCCACTAGTAAACCTTAAAAACCATGATATACCTCAAAATAACCTGCACTAGTAAACCTTGACACCATGATATATCTCAAGATAACCTCCCCTAGTAAACATTGACACCATGATATACCTCAAGACACCCTCCACCAGTAAACCTTGACACCATGATATACCTGAAGACAACTTCTACTAGTAAACCGTGACATCATGATATACCTCAAGACAACCTCTACTAGTAAACCGCGACACCATGATATACCTCAAGATAACCTCTACTAGTAAACATTGACATCATGATATACCTCAAGACAACCTCCCCTAGTAAACTTTGACACCAGGATATACCTCAAGACAACCTCCACTAGTAAACCTTGGCACCAGGATATACCTCAAGATAACCTGCACTAGTAAACCTTGACACCAGGATATACCTCAAGATAACCTCCACTAGTAAACCTTGACACCATGATATACCTCAAGATAACCTCCACTAGTAAACTTTGACACCATGATATACCTCAAGACAACCTCTACCAGTAAACCTTGACACCATGATATATCTCAAGATAACCTCCCCTAGTAAACATTGACACCATGATATATCTCAAGACAACCTCCACTAGTAAACATTGACACCATGATATACCTCAAGAAAACCTCCACTAGTAAACCTTGACACCATCATATACCTCAAGACAACCTCTACTAGTAAACTGTGACATCATGACATACCTCAGGAACTCTACTGGTAAACCATGACACCATGATATACCTCAAGACAACCCCCACTTGTAAACCGTGACACCATGATATACCTCAAGACAATCTCTACTAGTAAACTGTGACATCATGACATACCTCAAGAACTCTACTGGTAAACCGTGACACCATGATATACCTCAAGACAATCTCTACTAGTAAACCGTGACATCATGATATACCTCAAGATTATCTCCAATAGTAAACCTTGACACCAGGATATACCTCAAGATAACCCCCACTAGTAAACCTTGACACCAGGATATACCTACAGAAAACCTCCCCTAGTTAACTTTGACACCAGGATATACTTCAAGACAACCTCCCCTAGTAAACTTTGACACCAGGATATACCTCAAGATAACCTCCACTAGTAAACCTTGACACCATGTTATATCTCAAGATAACCCCCCCCCCCCCACCCCCCTAGTAAACCTTGACACCATGATATACCTCAAGACAACCTCCACTAGTAAACCTTGACACCATGATATACCTCAAGAAAACCTCCACTAGTAAACATTGACACCAGGATATACCTCAAGACAACCTCCCCTAGTAAATCTCGACACCATGATAGACCTCAAGAAAACCTCCACTAGTAAACCTTAAAAACCATGATATACCTCAAAATAACCTGCACTAGTAAACCTTGACACCATGATACATCTCAAGATAACCTCCCCTAGTAAACATTGACACCATGATATACCTCAAGACACCCTCCACCAGTAAACCTTGACACCATGATATACCTGAAGACAACTTCTACTAGTAAACCATGACATCATGATATACCTCAAGACAACCTCCCCTAGTAAACTTTGACACCAGGATATACCTCAAGACAACCTCCACTAGTAAACCTTGGCATCAGGATATACCTCAAGATAACCTGCACTAGTAAACCTTGACACCAGGATATACCTCAAGATAACCTCCACTAGTAAACCTTGACACCATGATATACCTCAAGATAACCTCCACTAGTAAACTTTGACACCATGATATACCTCAAGATAACCTCCACTAGTAAACCTTGACACCAGGATATACCTCAAGATAACCTCCACTAGTAAACCTTGACACCATGATATACCTCAAGATAACATCCACTAGTAAACCTTGACACCACGATATACTTCAAGATAACCTCCACTAGTAAACTTTGACACCAGGATATACCTCAATATAACCTCTACTAGTAAACAATGACACTATGATATACCTCAAGACAAGCTCCACCAGTAAACCTTGACACCATGATATACCTCAAGATAACATCCACTAGTAAACCTTGACACCATGATATATCTCAAGATAATCTCCACTTGTAAACATTGACATCATGATATACCTCAAGATAACCTCCACTAGTAAACATTGACACCATGATATACCTCAAGATATCCTCCACCAGTAAACCTTGACACCATGATATACCTCAATATAACCTCCCCTAGTAAACCTTGACACCATGATATACCTCAAGACAACCTCCCCTAGTAATCATTGACACCATGATATACCTCAAGATAACCTCTACTAGTAAACCTTGACACCATGATATACCTCAAGACAACCTCCCCTAGTAAACCTTGACACCATGATATACCTCAAGACAAGCTCCACCAGTAAACCTTGACACCATGATATACCTCAAGATAACCTCCACTAGTAAACCTTGACACCATGATATACCTCAAGACAACCTCCCCTAGTAAACCTTGATACCATGATATACCTTAAGTGAACCTCCACTAGTAAACCTTGACACCATGATTGTTGATAGTAACCCTAAAATTGTTACTGATTCATTTTCCATTAAATTAAGAACACTGTGTTAATTTTATCCATTTTCTTTAATTTTGACACTCATTATAGAATATGTTAAAATGTCCATAGCTTGAATTTTTGTAAATGTCAGCTCTTCCTCTATTACATCCTCATATGTTGTAAATATTTTGTGTGGTTTCCATTTTGAATCAATTTCTGATATAAAAGGGTCAGGTGATAAAATATCCATAGGCTCTGTTTTGATTGGTGTTGTTAGTCTATAGGCATGTAACATCATTCTGTATGGCTCTGTATCCTTCTCATTGCTGTATGTATAGTCACCTATTATTGTATGTCCAATCAGATTACAATGAACCCTTAACTGATGAGTTCTACCTACAAAATAAATTCATAGGTTAAGTCATCCATTTTTATATACCGTGATCCACTTTTGAAAAAAAATGTTCTTCTGAGAATGAATAAACAAAGAGAGATAACTCAGAATTAAATTATCCTAACAATAAGATAATTAGTAGTTATCTCCCTTAATTCACGAATAGTGAGGGTTCATGTATATATGTGTTTGGGGTATCAAGTTTTCCTCTGTTTCGACGATTTTTAGATAAGATTTTATATGTTTAATTTAATTCTTTATTTATTTCATGAGGATTACATACAGCCAGAGGCTACTAGTAGCTCTCTTCAACATAGATAAATACAATAACATCATGAATAATACAAATTAATAAAGAGAAAAGACAAGACAATAACATAATACAAGACAAGACATAAAAGACCAATAGAAATCTTTCCTGCGGGTGTCTGAGATTTTTCTGTCTTGCCCTCTTACCGGTGTTTGATTCTTTTTTTCACTAATTTCCCTATCTTGTACGTTTTCCGGTGTTTTATTTTATTCTCACTAAACATCTTTGTTTTGTTTACATTCCATCGAGCGTTTTCCCGCAAAATTGTTTTCCGTTGGTGAAGTTAATTGTCGATTTATCGATATACATCCGTGTATTGGCAGTATTTTAATTGTATTTCATAATAAAATACAATGTATTTAATAAATATATTATATATGCTACTACAACAGCGATAAATACCTGTAAAAATTATTTGACTTTGGTCAAAAGGAGGTAATTTGTTTCTTTACGTTAGTTACTAACAGGGGAGATCACTCTATTTTTTGCTCAAAGGAAACAAACATTGACACAGTAGAAAGAGATGAGAAAAAGTCAAATGCAGTGAAAGGTGCAATATCGTTAAATCGTTAAAAAGCAGAATAGTATACATAGATTAATCAAAAAATACTTATGTGGTAGTATCGTGGTTTTATTGATGAGAATAAAGACAGAACCGTGGTGAAGAGCTGTTTTGCGAAACGTAACATTTCTACGGGAAAAGTAGCGTGAAATTCTTATCTCACCCATGGGTTGAGACAAGGATATCTCACACGGCTAAAAATAGGAACTGTGCTGTCTCATTAGTGAGAAAAAAAAATCTCTCTCCCTCTCTCTCTTTTCTATGTTTGAAACCAGAGGCCCTGTTGGAACTGTATCTACTCGTATTGTTGAAGATTTGATGTGATAAAAGCTGAATTGTTTCAAAATATTAATGGAGGAATCAAAATTAACAATCCTTATTTGCTATGATAATAAATTATCAGGGTTTCTATGGCAACATGGTGTCAACAAACTCTTAATAAACTACAAAATTCAAGAATAATATTTATAAATACAAAGGACAAGTGTCAAATATAATGAACAATGAAACTACTTGAAAATTGAAAACAAACACACCGTTAAAGAGGTCAGCAGAATTTATCAGTGAAATGTATGCAATTTAAACTCTCAATTAATATATTTAAAAGATAATTAAAGTTTGATTGTCTCCCTTAATTTGTATGTTCCCATGTCTTGATGTACATACATATTTATATATACATTTCTGATTGGACATTTTTTATGGAGAAGCATCCAATCAATCAAACATGTTGCCCAGGAAAATTAAAAGAACTTTGTCAGGAGTTCATTGACCAAACTATGTCAAACTTTGGACACCAAATGACTGGAACCCAAAGACTCTGGGGGTCTTCATTTGTACAAGCTTGAAGCAGTTTAACAAAATAAGCATTCATGCCATTTCTACTTGCATTTCAATGACTGGTTCTTATAGGGAATCAGTTTTTATTAAATTTCACCCTCGTTAAACTTATGACTTCATAGACCCTGGGACCTTTGTTTGTACAAATACATGTATACACATTATGCTGCACAGCAAATATTGTAGCATATTTTTATTGCTGGTTCTTAAAAAGAACCTTATTTATGGTTTAGCTAATTTCCCTCTTTTAACCCTTCCCCAAGGAAGATCCACTTCAGGTAAGGAGGGTCAGGTGAGCTAAGATATTTACCTGTAAATGGAATCATTAAGACTTTTGATGAAGGTGATCCACCATACATCCCATGTTCTAGAAGAATAATCAAGGTGACAGCACTTCTACTGTTTATACAACCTTTACTGGTACTTGGACACATTTTATGTTTATAATTTATTAAACTGTCTTTACCAATAGGAACATCCACTAGTATGTAAGGTTTAGAGAGAAAACCTCCAACCTGAAAAAATATTTATTTATGTATATTTTTTTTGTACTTGTACTAGAAAAGAATTCATGAATATAGATATTTGTTGTTGGGGAAAAATGGAGTTCCTCAAATAATAAATGTTGAATACTTTCTTAACAGCTCTACACATTTCAACGATGTTTTAATTTTGAGGAATACTGCAACAATTAGAGTGCTCACCTCCAGTGCGGTCGATCGTAGGTTCGAGACCTGGTTTGGTGAATTACAAGAATATAAAACATGTGTGAATTAAAATATATCGTGAGTTTTATCACAGTATTATTTATATAGCCCATGAAGGATGTCATGTTAGAATATCCAACATTACACTTAGACACAAACTAATGTAAAGGAATAGCTTGTATTTAAAAAAGATATGGATGAGAAACTATCAAACATTACACTTAAGACACAAATTGAACTAAAGGAACAGCTTGTAGTAAGAAAGGTTATCGATGTAAATGGACATGAGATACTATTCAACATTACACTTAGACACAAACTAAAGTAAATGAACAGCTTGTAGTAAGAAATGATATGGATGTAAATGGACATGAGATACTATTCAACATTACACACAGACACAAACTAACGTTAAGAAACAGTTTGTAGTAAGAAAGGATATGGATGTAAATGGACATGAGATACTATTCAACATTACACTTAAGACACAAATTGAACTAAAGGAGCAGCTTGTAGTAAGCAAGGATATGGATGTAAATGGACATGAGATACTATTCAACATTACACTTAAGACACAAATTGAACTAAAGGAGATTGTAGTAAGAAAGGATATGGATGTAAATGGACATGAGATACTATTCAACATTACACTTAGACACAAACTAAAGTAAATGAACAGCTTGTAGTAAGAAATGATATGGATGTAAATGGACATGAGATACAATTCAACATTACACACAGACACAAACTAAAGTTAAGGAACAGTTTGTAGTAAGAAAGGATATGGATGTAAATGGACATGAGATACTATTCAACATTACACACAGACACAAACTAACGTTAAGAAACAGTTTGTAGTAAGAAAGGATATGGATGTAAATGGACATGAGATACTATTCAACATTACACTTAAGACACAAATTGAACTAAAGGAGCAGCTTGTAGTAAGAAAGGATATGGATGTAAATGGACATGAGATACTATTCAACATTACACTTAAGACACAAATTGAACTAAAGGAGATTGTAGTAAGAAAGGATATGGATGTAAATGGACATGAGATACTATTCAACATTACACTTAGACACAAACTAAAGTAAATGAACAGCTTGTAGTAAGAAATGATATGGATGTAAATGGACATGAGATACAATTCAACATTACACACAGACACAAACTAAAGTTAAGGAACAGTTTGTAGTAAGAAAGGATATGGATGTAAATGGACATGAGATACTATTCAACATTACACTTAAGACACAAATTGAACTAAAGGAGCAGCTTGTAGTAAGAAAGGATATGGATGTAAATGGACATGAGATACTATTCAACATTACACTTAGACACAAACTAAAGTAAATGAACAGCTTGTAGTAAGAAATGATATGGATGTAAATGGACATGAGATACTATTCAACATTACACACAGACACAAACTAAAGTTAAGGAACAGTTTGTAGTAAGAAAGGATATGGATGTAAATGGACATGATACTATTCAACATTACACTTAAGACACAAATTGAACTAAAGGAGCAGCTTGTAGTAAGAAATGATATGGATGTAAATGGACATGAGATACTATTACTATTCAACATTACACACAGACACAAACTAAAGTTAAGGAACAGTTTGTAGTAAGAAAGGATATGGATGTAAATGGACATGAGATACTATTCAACATTACACTTAAGACACAAACTAAAGTTAAGGAACAGTTTGTAGTAAGAAAGGATATGGATGTAAATGGACATGAGATACTATTCAACATTACACACAGACACAAACTAAAGTTAAGGAACAGTTTGTAGTAAGAAAGGATATGGATGTAAATGGACATGAGATACTATTCAACATTACACTTAAGACACAAATTGAACTAAAGGAGCAGCTTGTAGTAAGAAAGGATATGGATGTAAATGGACATGAGATACTATTCAACATTACACTTAGACACAAACTAAAGTAAATGAACAGCTTGTAGTAAGAAATGATATGGATGTAAATGGACATGAGATACTATTCAACATTACACACAGACACAAACTAAAGTTAAGGAACAGTTTGTAGTAAGAAAGGATATGGATGTAAATGGACATGATACTATTCAACATTACACTTAAGACACAAATTGAACTAAAGGAGCAGCTTGTAGTAAGAAATGATATGGATCTAAATGGACATGAGATACTATTACTATTCAACATTACACACAGACACAAACTAAAGTTAAGGAACAGTTTGTAGTAAGAAAGGATATGGATGTAAATGGACATGAGATACTATTCAACATTACACTTAAGACACAAACTAAAGTTAAGGAACAGTTTGTAGTAAGAAAGGATATGGATGTAAATGGACATGAGATACTATTCAACATTACACACAGACACAAACTAAAGTTAAGGAACAGTTTGTAGTAAGAAAGGATATGGATGTAAATGGACATGAGATACTATTCAACATTACACTTAAGACACAAATTGAACTAAAGGAGCAGCTTGTAGTAAGAAATGATATGGATGTAAATGGACATGAGATACTATTACTATTCAACATTACACACAGACACAAACTAAAGTTAAGGAACAGTTTGTAGTAAGAAAGGATATGGATGTAAATGGACATGAGATACTATTCAACATTACACACAGACACAAACTAAAGTTAAGGAACAGTTTGTAGTAAGAAAGGATATGGATGTAAATGGACATGAGAGACTATCTAACATTACACTTAGACATAGATTAAAGTAAAGGAACAGCTTGTAGTAAGAAAGGATATGGATGTAAATGGACATGAGAGATTATCCAACATTACAATTAGACACAAACTAAAGTAAAGGAACAGCTTGTAGTAAGAAAGGATATGGATGTAAATGGACATGAGAGACTATCTAACATTACACTTAGACATAGATTAAAGAAAAGGAACAGCTTGTAGTAAGAAAGGATATGGATGTAAATGGACATGAGAGATTATCCAACATTACAATTAGACACAAACTAAAGTAAAGGAACAGCTTGTAGTAAGAAAGGATATGGATGTAAATGGACATGAGAGATTATCCAACATTACACTTAGACACAAACTAAAGTAAAGGAACAGTGCCCTTATTCAGGGCCGGATTATGACTTTTTGGGGCCCCTAGTCTAATGAAATTATGGGCCCCCTCAGATTGAGCTATCCTACTAAGTGAATTATTCAGCAATGCAAAATATTAAAATACTATACTCTAAAAAAAAATTATGTTTGAAAATCTTACAGCGGGGCCCCTCAAGCTTGGGGGCCCAGAGTTTTAGGGGCCGTAAGCTACAGCCTATAGAATAATCCGGTCCTGCCGTTATTGCTGTCCTACATTTCACAGTCACAGTAGAGTCTTCAACAATGAGAATAACTCATACCCTATAATGAGTGTGATACTAGTATGTAATTGATTCCCATTTTCTGATATGTGGAATAAAGCATGACATACAAAATGTATCAGAAAAGGGGGGGGGGGGGGGCAACTAAAGATCTAATTTTAAAAAGATTGGGTTGACTGGACACAAATTTAGAAGAGAACCATCCAAGATAGTTGTTTGTTTTGTTGTTATTGTTGTTATTGTTGGAATTCTTGACAATCATTGTTTAAACTTTCTTTACTTATTCATGAAATTATATGGAAGCTTGATGAAGTTATTTAAGATTTAAATAACCTTTACATTTGTGTATCCAAATTGTTGATGCATATGATGACAGAAAGTGTGACAGTTGTGTCTCCTGCTGTCAAGTATGACAGTTGTGTCTCCTGTTGTCAAGTGTGACAGTTGTGTCACATAACCATGAAAGCTGGCGAGCTTAAAATGTGACTTATAATGTCAGAATTAAAACTGTACAGACAAATGTGGACAGTATATCCACCATACTAACAGTAACTAAAGGCTCATATGCACAATTTGGGATAAATAAAGTTTGTGGTTTCTGAGGAATAGCTTTGGATTAAATAAAGTTTGTGGTTTCTGAGGAATACATGTAGCTTTGGATTAAATAAAGTTTGTGGTTTCTGAGGAATACATGTAGCTTTGGATTAAATAAAGTTTGTGGTTTCTGAGGAATAGCTTTGGGTTAAATAAAGTTTGTAGTTTTTGAGAAAAAGCTTTTGATTTATATTCACATAAAAACCTATATTAAATAATATCCTTGTGGCCATCTTGGAATGTAATTCCACAAAAAATGAAAAAAATGTAAGGGACTATCCAATGATTATTCATCATCCAAGGAACACTCCAACCAAGAGTTTTTTTCAAATAAGTTAGTGATTCCAGAGGGGAAAATTTTTTGGCATCTGAGAAAAATTATTTATTTATTTTCCAATAGTACTGTTATCTTTAACATATCAATGCTAAATAATGTTTTGTAATCTTATTTACTCTTTTATTACTGAAATCTTACACTAAATTGGATTTCTATATTCTTAAGAAACAAACCTACCAGTGCTAAATAATGTTTTGTAATTGTTCTTTTTAAAAACTGTTTCTGTACTTTTCTTGCAGCTATATTATTAAGAGCCAGGCACAAAATACCACTTGTTGGGTAGTCAAGGCGATGTGTAAACCTGTAATAACAAACTGATAATTAAATACTAAAAACAAAACAATGATTCGATTCAATCAAATTTCATTTCATGAAGCAGTGTTACTGTGACTTTACTGGCACCTTTTCACCTCCTCAATACCTATTGATAAATCAGTTTAACAAACTGTTGACCAAGTAGGAACTTTCATACAGTTCCCTTAGCCATTTCAGTTCAGCAATTGCTCAGCCAATCCTACTATTCGAAATCCTATTAAGACTTCAAATTGTAAGTTTGAACAATAAAGAATGACATTTATACTCACATCAGCTATCTTCTTCATTTTACTGATCGAGTAACACGAACCCAACTAAAACCCAGGGGTGAACTCATGTTCTCCGGAAGGGTTAGCAGTTCCTGCTCCACTTGAGGCACCTGTCGTCTTAAGTGCTTACGACAAGTGGAACATATCCGTGGTCATTTGTGACACAGATATTCCATAACGGTCAACCAAGTCATGGTGGCGACTGTAAAACTTTCGAAGTGATGATTTCAACCTAACCAAGAGGAACCCTATTCAGTAGCTTCCTTGTTAGCAGCAACCCTCTATCAAGGAAATCCTGATAGGTTCCACAAGCTCTGGAATATTGTATCAACAGAGAGATAAATAATCCATGTGCAGGTACTACTGATATGATGCTACATATAAATGGAAAGCTCACAATGGGAAAATTTAAAAAATCTTTTTAAGCTTCAGATGACTCATAAAACAAAAGGATCAAAATCTGTTCAAACCAATTTTGGCTATTATTAAATACTAAAACTATTGTTGACTCCTAAAACACAAGAAACAAAACCTGTTTAACCAATTAGGCTTTGGATGACTCCTAAAACAAAATTATCAACACCTGTTATATTGTTATACTCATTAAATTGATGTGAACATGTTTTATTGATAAACAAGGAACATACCTAAAGTGATGTGAACATGTTTTATTGATAAACAAGGAACATACCTAAAGTGATGTGAACATGTTTTATTGATAAACAAGGAACATACCTAAAGTGATGTGAACATGTTTTATTGATAAACAAGGAACATACCTAAAGTGATGTGAACATGTTTTATTGATAAACAAGGAACATACCTAAAGTGATGTGAACATGTTTTATTGATAAACAAGGAACATACCTAAAGTGATGTGAACATGTTTTATTGATAAACAAGGAACATACCTAAAGTGATGTGAACATGTTTTATTGATAAACAAGGAACATACCTAAAGTGATGTGAACATGTTTTATTGATAAACAAGGAACATACCTAAAGTGATGTGAACATGTTTTATTGATACACAAGGAACATACCTAAAGTGATGTGAACATGTTTTATTGATAAACAAGGAACATACCTAAAGTGATGTGAACATGTTTTATTGATAAACAAGGAACATACCTAAAGTGATATGAACATGTTTTATTGATAAACAAGAAACATACCTAAAGTGATGTGAACATGTTTTATTGATACACAAGGAACATACCTAAAGTGATGTGAACATGTTTTATTGATAAACAAGGAACATACCTAAAGTGATGTGAACATGTTTTATTGATAAACAAGGAACATACCTAAAGTGATGTGAACATGTTTTATTGATACACAAGAAACATACCTAAAGTGATGTGAACATGTTTTATTGATACACAAGGAACATACCTAAAGTGATGTGAACATGTTTTATTGATAAACAAGGAACATACCTAAAGTGATGTGAACATGTTTTATTGATACACAAGGAGCATACCTAAAGTGATGTGAACATGTTTTATTGATACACAAGGAACATACCTAAAGTGATGTGAACATGTTTTATTGATAAACAAGGAACATACCTAAAGTGATGTGAACATGTTTTATTGATACACAAGGAACATACCTAAAGTGATGTGAACATGTTTTATTGATAAACAAGGAACATACCTAAAGTGATGTGAACATGTTTTATTGATACACAAGGAACATACCTAAAGTGATGTGAACATGTTTTATTGATAAACAAGGAACATACCTAAAGTGATGTGAACATGTTTTATTGATAAACAAGGAACATACCTAAAGTGATGTGAACATGTTTTATTGATAAACAAGGAACATACCTAAAGTGATGTGAACATGTTTTATTGATACACAAGGAACATACCTAAAGTGATGTGAACATGTTTTATTGATAAACAAGGAACATACCTAAAGTGATGTGAACATGTTTTATTGATACACAAGGAACATACCTAAAGTGATGTGAACATGTTTTATTGATAAACAAGGAACATACCTAAAGTGATGTGAACATGTTTTATTGATAAACAAGGAACATACCTAAAGTGATGTGAACATGTTTTATTGATAAACAAGGAACATACCTAAAGTGATATGAACATGTTTTATTGATACACAAGAAACATACCTAAAGTGATGTGAACATGTTTTATTGATAAACAAGGAACATACCTAAAGTGATGTGAACATGTTTTATTGATACACAAGGAACATACCTAAAGTGATGTGAACATGTTTTATTGATACACAAGGAACATACCTAAAGTGATGTGAACATGTTTTATTGATAAACAAGGAACATACCTAAAGTGATGTGAACATGTTTTATTGATACACAAGGAACATACCTAAAGTGATGTGAACATGTTTTATTGATAAACAAGGAACATACCTAAAGTGATGTGAACATGTTTTATTGATAAACAAGGAACATACCTAAAGTGATGTGAACATGTTTTATTGATAAACAAGGAACATACCTAAAGTGATATGAACATGTTTTATTGATACACAAGAAACATACCTAAAGTGATGTGAACATGTTTTATTGATAAACAAGGAACATACCTAAAGTGATGTGAACATGTTTTATTGATACACAAGGAACATACCTAAAGTGATGTGAACATGTTTTATTGATAAACAAGGAACATACCTAAAGTGATATGAACATGTTTTATATGATACACAAGGAACATACCTAAAGTGATGTGAACATGTTTTATTGATAAACAAGGAACATACCTAAAGTGATGTGAACATGTTTTATTGATAAACAAGGAACATACCTAAAGTGATGTGAACATGTTTTATTGATACACAAGGAACATACCTAAAGTGATGTGAACATGTTTTATTGATAAACAAGGAACATACCTAAAGTGATGTGAACATGTTTTATTGATACACAAGGAACATACCTAAAGTGATGTGAACATGTTTTATTGATACACAAGGAACATACCTAAAGTGATGTGAACATGTTTTATTGATACACAAGGAACATACCTAAAGTGATGTGAACATGTTTTATTGATAAACAAGGAACATACCTAAAGTGATGTGAACATGTTTTATTGATACACAAGGAACATACCTAAAGTGATGTGAACATGTTTTATTGATAAACAAGGAACATACCTAAAGTGATGTGAACATGTTTTATTGATACACAAGGAACATACCTAAAGTGATGTGAACATGTTTTATTGATAAACAAGGAACATACCTAAAGTGATGTGAACATGTTTTATTGATACACAAGGAACATACCTAAAGTGATGTGAACATGTTTTATTGATACACAAGGAACATACCTAAAGTGATGTGAACATGTTTTATTGATAAACAAGGAACATACCTAAAGTGATGTGAACATGTTTTATTGATAAACAAGGAACATACCTAAAGTGATGTGAACATGTTTTATTGATAAACAAGGAACATACCTAAAGTGATGTGAACATGTTTTATTGATAAACAAGGAACATACCTAAAGTGATGTGAACATGTTTTATTGATACACAAGGAACATACCTAAAGTGATGTGAACATGTTTTATTGATAAACAAGGAACATACCTAAAGTGATGTGAACATGTTTTATTGATACACAAGGAACATACCTAAAGTGATGTGAACATGTTTTATTGATAAACAAGGAACATACCTAAAGTGATGTGAACATGTTTTATTGATAAACAAGGAACATACCTAAAGTGATGTGAACATGTTTTATTGATAAACAAGGAACATACCTAAAGTGATATGAACATGTTTTATTGATACACAAGAAACATACCTAAAGTGATGTGAACATGTTTTATTGATAAACAAGGAACATACCTAAAGTGATGTGAACATGTTTTATTGATACACAAGGAACATACCTAAAGTGATGTGAACATGTTTTATTGATACACAAGGAACATACCTAAAGTGATGTGAACATGTTTTATTGATAAACAAGGAACATACCTAAAGTGATGTGAACATGTTTTATTGATACACAAGGAACATACCTAAAGTGATGTGAACATGTTTTATTGATAAACAAGGAACATACCTAAAGTGATGTGAACATGTTTTATTGATAAACAAGGAACATACCTAAAGTGATGTGAACATGTTTTATTGATAAACAAGGAACATACCTAAAGTGATATGAACATGTTTTATTGATACACAAGAAACATACCTAAAGTGATGTGAACATGTTTTATTGATAAACAAGGAACATACCTAAAGTGATGTGAACATGTTTTATTGATACACAAGGAACATACCTAAAGTGATGTGAACATGTTTTATTGATAAACAAGGAACATACCTAAAGTGATATGAACATGTTTTATATGATACACAAGGAACATACCTAAAGTGATGTGAACATGTTTTATTGATAAACAAGGAACATACCTAAAGTGATGTGAACATGTTTTATTGATAAACAAGGAACATACCTAAAGTGATGTGAACATGTTTTATTGATACACAAGGAACATACCTAAAGTGATGTGAACATGTTTTATTGATAAACAAGGAACATACCTAAAGTGATGTGAACATGTTTTATTGATACACAAGGAACATACCTAAAGTGATGTGAACATGTTTTATTGATAAACAAGGAACATACCTAAAGTGATGTGAACATGTTTTATTGATAAACAAGGAACATACCTAAAGTGATGTGAACATGTTTTATTGATAAACAAGGAACATACCTAAAGTGATATGAACATGTTTTATTGATACACAAGAAACATACCTAAAGTGATGTGAACATGTTTTATTGATAAACAAGGAACATACCTAAAGTGATGTGAACATGTTTTATTGATACACAAGGAACATACCTAAAGTGATGTGAACATGTTTTATTGATAAACAAGGAACATACCTAAAGTGATATGAACATGTTTTATATGATACACAAGGAACATACCTAAAGTGATGTGAACATGTTTTATTGATAAACAAGGAACATACCTAAAGTGATGTGAACATGTTTTATTGATAAACAAGGAACATACCTAAAGTGATGTGAACATGTTTTATTGATACACAAGGAACATACCTAAAGTGATGTGAACATGTTTTATTGATAAACAAGGAACATACCTAAAGTGATGTGAACATGTTTTATATGATACACAAGGAACATACCTAAAGTGATGTGAACATGTCTCATCTACTAGATCTGGGAAATGTTGTTTAAGCTGAGTTGCCACGGTGTATTCTGTTGGTTTGTCACTGTTTACCTTTACATCAAATGGTTTATTGATTACCAGGTAATTATCACTGAGGTACAATACATCTGGTGGAAACCATCCATTATAATAATTCAAATATTTGTTATAAATTGTATTAAATGCTGTTCTTATCCCCTGCATAAACACTTCAACTGGAAATAGTCTGAATGTTATAGGTACCAAAACCTTATCTAGCTGTAAACAAAAGAGCAGATGAATAAAAATATGCTTAGATTTGTATTTTAATCTAGAAATAGATACCACCAGATATAACTTACAGATAAAGAGACAAATAGTTCAGACAGGCTCCTTACTGTATGGTATATAACAAAACCTGTACAAACATCACCCTATCTTTTCCAATTTAGTAGGATCAGAAAATTCATTGATTTTGTGCAGCGATATGTTCTGGCAGGTTAATAAATGTATTACAGCATAGTCTAAAAAATATATATTCGCTCTGCAAGTACCAAACTTTTGCTTGAATTTAGATGAAGTGACTGTTTCCTAGGATTTTTATAATAAATAAATTTATATATTTTCACAGAAATCGACAGCTTGGCTTGAAAAAGTCTGGTTTATGACTCATTCAGCAGAAAATGATGGATCTTTCGAACTGTGTGAAGAAATTGGTCAAGTATCGTTTGTGAAAATTAATCCAGGAACGGTCAGTCTGTATTTTTTTTAATGATAAGGTGTAGTAATAGACTCGATCTTGTTGATGTTTGAGTATATACATATATATATATATATATATATAGACCGAATTATGCTGTCATTTAGAAAGCCCTTTCTATCATTCTATATTTATCTTTTACTTATCTGACTTTTTATGTTTATTTTTATTTTTTTATGCTGCTTTGTTAGATTGATCAGTGCGAAGACAACAGGAATCCTCTGGATTTTACCTCGATTTCAATAGAAAATTTATATATAAATATTTTTTTAATTCAAATAAACCTGTCTAATATAAATTGATGACAATCAAACTTGATATCTGATTTAGTGTCTATAAGGACCAGTTGTGATTTTATTTACAATATTTAACTTCTGTTGGAAGATATCGAATACATTAATATACAGAAGAAGTTAATAACTTATTAAATATCAACAAATGATATATATTTATTATTATTTTTTTTTTTGTAATTGCCCAGTGGACGGGTACCTGTAAAATGCGAAACGAAACGAAACGAAACAAAATAAATCGAAACGAAATGCATCGAAACGAAACGAAATTTACAGAAACGAAACGAAACGAAATAAATCGAAACGAAATTGACCGAAACGAAACGAAACGGAATAATTCAAAATGAAATAAAACCTATTTTAACGAAACAATTTCTTGGGTAAATACAAGACAAAAATTAAACGAAAAAAATAGAGAAAGTATCATTTAACCGTAGAAAAGTTCATTGTTTTCCAGGTTATATTTAAAAAAAATCGTTCTTCATCTAGCAATGACGAACTGATTGATTCATTGATTGTTGACTGCTAAATGCCACATCAGTGATATTCCAGCTATACTGTGCCGAATGACAAAATGAAAATGACTGTTACGTGGGGGAATATTACTTCTTATATACATGGTGATGGTCTGACAATCGGGGTCCTATTATTGATTATATGTCTGGCATGGGTTAATCTTTCATTCATAAATGGCTGAAAAGGGGTATATATGTTTTTGCTTGGATTATTCTTCAAAAATTGGGGCTTAAAGAGGCTTTAGTTAGACAAGTCTTGAGATTGGATCTAAAATTGGCATCAGAATCCATATGTACAGGGGTCGGGGTCCAGCGGCACCGGAAGACCCCCCACCATTTTGTAAGGTAGGCCGGGTACTGTTACTTGAGAATGCTTATTAGTGCCGCTTCGAAATAATTGCAAAATTACCGTTGTTTAATTATTCAATTATTTATTATATGTATTTATTTCAGTTTTTGCCCTTGAGAATTTTTTTCATTGTTTTCTTAAAGTTTACCCCTTGCTAACGATGAGATAAACAACATATATTCATATTCAAATATGCAAAAAATTATAGCTTCTATTATTATAAGAAAGACTGTCGAGATAAAAAGACATTTTAAATCATGACCAATCTGGCAAAATTTAAACGGTATACTGCACAAAACGGTACACTCATCTTGCAAAACTACATGTTAAGTTTCTTTTTTAAGACTTGGGGACCGGCCATTTAACTTGAAGAGGGGAGGGGACATGCACATATGAAGTGGCTGCGAGGAGTGCGAGCGCCACCTCTCCCTTAATTTTGGCAAGAAGTAAAAAAGTTCAGACACAATACTTGGGAATTTTATATGACCTGAAAACTTAACAAGCGTGAAATGTTATATTTGTTTCTAACATATACCCAGCCACCCGGGCCCCTTACATGTAGTTTAACATTGGATCCTATTAGAATTTGGTTCAAAGATCTTCTTGTCAAAATTAATAAAAAAGGAAGGGATAAGGTGTATGAAATCCCTACACGCACTTGACAAAACCCAAAGCAAAGGAACAGCGCTTTTATTGCTGTTCTTCATCTCAAGGTCACAGTGAGGCCTTCAACATGGAGCAAACGCTCACATCTCACTGCAAGTTCAATACGGTCCCTAGCACCTGTTTGATAAATTGATTTTTTTTTCTTCTTCTTTTTTTTTTTTTTTTTTTTTGTACTAGCGTCAGAATTTTCCTTTCTCCTCTTGTCCTCTTCTAAATTGAGAATCACATGCTGATTGGAAATCCAAGATAGCCGCCAGGGTCGAACTTAGTTTAACTTTGGACTCTACTGGAAGTTTGTACAAAGAGCTCTTGACAGATAATGTATTACAGATTTAATTATTGAATTGTAGGAATTTTCTCTAACAAACGTGTGAATTGAAAACTGATCGGAAATCAAAGGTTGCCACCACAGTCTGACTTAATTTAACAGTGGACACTATGGGAATTTTGTGAAAGATCTTCTTGCCAGAAACTTTTTCTTGTGTGGAACCACTTGATCAAAAGTTAAGGTCACAAATTCAAGGGTCATATAGGTTGAAACTTGCATGCAGATTCACAAAGTGCCGGATGAACTGAAAACCTTATGGAATATGGGTTTAGTCCATATAACCACACACAATCTCAAACGAGGTGTCGGAGATTTAAGAAATTCGACCAAATATCAAAAAAATAAACGCCAATTCCAAAAGATGGTTTATTGGATAAAGCACAGTTAATTGTGTAAACACACAGCATATCCAATACAATGCATAGATATTACAGATTTTATTTTGTTTAATTTTTGGTGTTTTAACGCCACTTTCAACAACATTTTAGCTATATCATGGCGACCAGTGTTAGTGGTGGAGGAGGCCGGAGTACCAGGTAAGAACCACCGGCCGCATGGGCAAGCAACTGGAAAACTTTATCACTTGCGGCTGCTAGTCAAGTGCACCCTTTTTAGTAATTTACAAAGCCGGGCCCGAACCCACGCCGTATTGGTGATAAGCTTGTATGAGTTGCATAGATCCAACGATCTAACTCATTGAGCCACTTGTAGATATTACAGAACATATAAAGAATTCGAATTTTTGTGCTTAACGCCACTTTCAGCAATATTTCAGATATATCATGGCGACCAGCTTTGGTGATGAAGGAAGCTAGGGTACCGGGAGAGAACCACCGACCCTGGACAAGCAACTGGTAAACTTTATCACTTGCGGCTGCGAGTCGAGTGCACCCTTTTTGTAATTTACAAAGCTGGGCACGAGCCCACGCCGTATTGGTGATGGGCTTGTATGAGTTGTTAGATCCAACGACCTAACTCATTGAGCCACTCGGGCCCCCAGAACATATAAATGTGTATGATAAATGAAATATACATTAAATGAATATAACCTGGAATACAATAAACTATCTTTTCTACGCTTAAACGATACTTTCTCTAATTTTTCATTAAAATAAGTTTCTTTCATTTTGTATTATTCCGTTTCGTTTCGTTTCGGTCAATTTCGTTTCGATTTCGTTTCGTTTCGGTAAATTTCGTTTCGTTTCGATCTATTTTGTTTCGTTTTATTTTGTTTCGTTTCGATTTCGTTTCGCATTTTACAGGTACCCCCAGTGGACTCTTCCAAATATTATACTCATCAGAGACATAGATATGTTTAGTACTTATGTACCAATCTAATTTCTGCAAATTGCTTGTTTGTATACTGTTTATTACATTTATGCATTAGAATGTTTTTTTTGTTGTAATATAAATCACTGTAATGACTCTGCCCCTTGCTTGGACAATACAATATTATCTTATCTTATACATTGCCATTGGTGTCTAAGTAAAATCCCGAGGATTTTGCTTGGCTTCACCTCATAATTTATTTTCTTCATATCAGAAATGCTAATCATTGATTGGTCAATTACATAGTGTGGTGTCACTCCGGAATCCAAAATACCAAAATAAAATTAATTAAGCACGTTAAATGATCAGTTCGGTTCTCTTTAAAGCCATAAAAGTCGTGCCTTCTCATTCTCAGTCTCACGACCAGTCGGGATTTGGGTCATTTCGTGCGATGATTGTTACCGGTCCCTGTAAATTGAATGCTAACTGGGCCAACATAAAGTTGGAATATTAAATTTTCTGGTGTATTGTTCAGACTTACTCTTCTTAAATAACTAAAATGCATGTTTGTCAGTTCATGTCATGGGGATATTATTGTCTAGGGGAAGGAAATGTGTTAGGATGCATTTGTTTGACAGTGTGGTGCAGCGATGTTTTTGTTTAGATGTGGCATACGCTGTTTCGGCGAGAGGTCTGGGGCCGCTCAAGGGGGTCCATGGGGCGAATCCCCCCGGAAGCTCACGGGTCATACAATAGAAATCGTGACGTTTTTGGTCATTTTGGAAGTGCTTTTAACAACATGAAATTCATATTATAGTGATGCGGATCCAGTTTTGGTTGGTGACATCCATCTCTATCAATTGTTTGCTATATATGCAGACGACCTTGTACTTTTATCAAGTAGTCCATGTGGATTACAAACATGTCTTGATACCTTATATGAATGTTGTTCATGTTGGAAACTAGAGGTTAATAACTCTAAATCTAAAGTACTTATTTTCAACTCAAATGGAAAATCATTCTTAAATCAATTTATGTATAATGGGAATGTCATTGAGACAGTAAATAACTATTGCTGCCTTGGTATAGTGTTGAAATGTAATGGTAGTTTCAACCTTGCCATGTTAACTTTAGCCGAAAAAGCTAGGAAAGCATATTTTAAAATAAAGAAAACTATTGACTTAAATAATCCTTGTAAACTATTAGAAAAACTCTTTGATTCCCTTATATTACCAATTTCATTATATTGCTGTGAGATTTGGGGTTTAGAATCTGCTTTGAAATGTAAAGAATCTGATCCTTATGAGTTATTGCATACTAAATTTATGAAGGAAATACTTGGAGTGCATTGTAAAACTCCAAATGCTGCCTGTAGGTCTGAGCTAACCAGACAACCCTGTAGAACAAAAATAATTACGGCATGCATTAAATATTTAGATCATGTCATTTCTTCTAAGGACACCCTATCCCATGATATACTTATGGCTACTTGGAAGTCGAATGTATGGATTAGAAATATTATTTTATGCATTAATAGATTAGGATTTTCCTTTTTGAACGAAATTACAGGGGCGGATCCAGGGGACGCCCCCCCCCCCCCCCTAAAATTGGAAAAACATATGATATTTTGGCGTAAAATCGTAATTTTTCACACGAAATATCCCAAAATTTTTCGCGCCTCCGCTCGGCGCAACTTTTTTAAGTGCCCCCCCAACCCCCTAACTTGAAATCCTGGATCCGCCCCTGAATTATGTCTACAACATCTATCAAACCATTCATCAATCAGATCCAACTGCGAATATATGACCAAAATCTACAAGATCAAAACTCATAAATCAGAGAATGTGAAATTTTTTCCTTTTTACGTAATATTCATGATGAAAATGATGTAGATAATATTATTTTGAAATCAGATAGATCGAATATCGCCAAATTAAGAATGTGTGCCCATAACCTCGAAATTGAAAAAGGCCGCTATTTTCAAATAAATAGAACTGAAAGATTTTGTAAAATATGCAATGATTTAGAAATTGAAGATGAAAACCATTTCCTTTGGCAGTGCGAAAAATATAGGAAAGAAAGAGAAATATTATTTAAAAAAGTATTTATATTATAAAAAATGTCTAAACTTCCATAATGATACAATGAAATCAAAATTATTACTTAACAGTAAATCGCTGCGAATTAACAAATTCATCTTCGCTAGCCAAGGGTTACGATTCGGGTCCCCCTTCTTAACCCTTGGCTAGCGAAGATGTAACAAATTATGCACAGACTTTATATCAAATTTGTTAAAAATTAGAAAAGATAGTATATCTTAATACAGTTATGTCATAAAATTGTTATTTATGTTGTTAATTTGGTATGTATTGCATATATACATATCCTTATTGCTATTGTATTACAATGGGCCTTTACCAATTATTGTAATTGCGTTTGTGCCAATAAAATATTGTCTATTATTTTGTCCCTTTTTGACCACTACGGACTAACTAGAACTTAACGTCCTTGACTACCCAGACAGACCTCCCGCGGACGGTCGGATGGTCACGTTACTTTATACCCTTCGAAACTTTCATGCCGAAAGGGATAACAAAATATATGTATGATAGAGGTTACTCTCTGAACTTTTATTCATCATGAATTATTTAAGAAATAATTCTCGGATGCCGGGCTCTATGCTTATTTTAACATGGGTAGGCATTATATTTGTCATTACTTTACACCGAGCGACCATTATATTTGTCATTATTTTACACCGAGCGATAGCGAGGTGTAAAATATTGACAAATATAATGCCTACCCATGTTGAAATAAGCATAGAGCCCGGCATCCGAGAATTAAAATATAATGCCTACCCATGTTAAAATAAGCATAGAGCCCGGCATCCGAGAAATATTTAGATTCTAACAGGGCATTTACGGTAATTTTATGCATTCAAGCGTACCTAGACAGGTTATTTATGGGCGCTGTTCCAATTACCTCCCGCTATTATTTACAAGAATATATAACGCAACAGAAGCTGTTCCAATTACCTCCCGCTATTATTTACAAGAATATATAACGCTACAGAAACGTTATAAAAATTGATAACGATCAAAAATTAGTTACATCTGATTTTTTTTGTATATTTATTATGTTTATTCTTTTAATTTAACATACATAAAGTATAAATATGCAAAATACGCTGTTGATTAAATATGCCTTCTGCGCATGTGCTAGGGTGTTCTGTGGTATTTACAGCCCTCTATTGTTTTCAAAGCGAAAGTAGCACGCCATGTTAGAATCATTGTTTAGTCATCAATTATCATATCCATGTCGACTTGCACATGTGTATATGCATAAGTGATAAGTTGGACAGTCATTCATCGCCAATAGTCGACCTTAAGTAGGATTTCACGCGTCTAATTGCACTGAAAGATCTCTCGTTTGCTGCGGATGACACCGGTATTGTTAGTAAGATACAGATGATGTTTTATATAGCCGGGTATAAGTCACGGGTTGTTGCATGTAGAGTGTCGAGTAGTCTGTGGTTTATTATCTACACGAGCCCACCTGATTTTCCAACGCTCAACCTCATCTACAAAATTTACTTTCCTTTCTGATAGGTATTTAACAATTTATCAACCATTTCAGGTGTTATGTTTAGAAGTCTTGCAGGGTTTAGATAAGATACCCCCCCCCCCCCCCAAAAAAAAACCCCCCTCTCTTCTTTGCTTACTACTCGCTTTGATATCTCTTCCACTAAATGATCCAAGAAGACAAGGTATAGGGATATTTTCCAGTAGTCGGATGGGTTTGTCTACAGGATAAATCGCTCTGTACATTTATATTATATACATTATAGATTTAATCATGGAACATATTTGCATGCCTATTCCAGTAGGAAAGTGGAGCATTGATTTATTAATAAAATGTCAAATTTATGTATAGGCACGTGCCTACTTGCGCCTAACGTAGCTACACTCATGCTTCAACGCAATGACCAAAAGAAAAAGGACAAAAGGACAAACAACGATCTACAAAACATGCACATAAAACTAAAGATCGACTAACACGAACCCCACTAATACCTACCCGGGTGTGAACCCAGGTGCTCCGGAAGGGTGGGCAGTTCCTGCTCCACTAGTGGCACCTGTAAGTTTCTATTTATAGAATTATGCCAATTAAACCGATGAATTTACATTATTAATACAATTGCACTGAACAGTAACGCTCCTTTCTACAACTTCCGTTTGGTAACAAACGTGTTGGTGTCATCAACATCCGACAATAATAAACCACATCAGAAACCAGTTGAATCTACAATTACTTCGTATTTAAAAGGTCTAAATCTCATATGTACATCTATTGCAACCAAGATTTCACGTTGACGACTTTAAGTCTAAATCTCCCGATTGCAGTTATGTGAATTGCATCATGCTTTCTCGTCTTTTCTATTGTCAACAGCCGTACAATATCTCATGATACCCAGAGGGGAGGTAGAGCTAGATGATGTCACATCATACAATATCTTCGATAACAAAATATACAAGATATCATCATAAAGCTTACATACTCTCACTCAAACAGCAAAATTAAAAAACTTTGATTGACGTCGCAAGATACAAGTCCCTTATTGAACAAAGTTACTCGTGCACCATCAGATATTTTGATAGACCAGACTCGTTCTGGGAACTCGTCACATGGCCTACCAAAATATCTGACGATACACTCGCCTTTTTGTTCAATAAATGTAACTTATCAATTCATACATAACCGGCTTGACACGTTGAAATTGGTCACCTTAACGTTATCAACAAGTCTTTTCTTATACAGATTAGAATTAATAAACTCAGTGGGTCTATGAGCACTCACTCTACATCAATCTTTAAAGACCCAATTGTTGCTAAACACCTCTTTCCTTCATGACAAATATGTTATTGTCTCCGCCGACAAGGCCCCTAACAATATTGTTTTTGTGTGTAAATCACATTACATAGACTGCTTGATAAAGGAATTAGGTATTGACAATTCACTTGACAACCCTACAATGCTACATATACCCCGATGACACTAGAACGATAGAGGAAATCCTGGACAATCATAGGTCTGTTTTATGTTCCTTTGGAATTTTAACCAAAGATGAAGAACTTGATCTACCATCACGCTACTGGATTCCTACATTACACAAGTGTCCTTTCAAATAGCGTTATATTGCTGGGTCTGCCAAATGCTCAATGAAACCTCTTTCCAAATTATTAACATGTATTCTATCGGCGGTCAAAACCGGGTTTCAGAGTTACTGTGACACTAGCTACTCGAGGGGTGGTGTGAATCAGATGTGGATTCTGAAGAACTCCAAAGATCTGTTAGAGTACTTACAATCTAGGTCCCTCTCCTCCTGCAATAGCATTAAAACATTTGACTTCTATACCCTCTACACAACTATTCCTCACTCTAAGTTGAAAGACAGATTAAGGGAGTTGGTCCAACTGTGATTTCATAAAAAAGAATGGCCAACGTAGATACAAATACCTTGTATTAGGAAGGGACAGATCATATTTTGTAACAAACCACTCTGATTCTACCAAAAAGTTATCTGAGACTGATATCATCAACATGCTCGAGTTTTTGATTGACAATATATTTGTTATCTTTGGCGGACGTGTTTTTCAACAGACAGTCGGCATACCTATGGGAACAAACTGTGCTCCTCTTCTCGCCGACTTGTTCCTTTATTCGTATGAGGCAGACTTCATACAGGAGTCTCTCAAGAAAAACGAAAAGAAGCTAGATCGATCCTTTAATTTCACGTTCCGCTATATAGATGATGTCCTTTCACTAAATAATTCTAGGTTTGGCGATTTCGTTGATCGCATCTATCCCATTGAGCTTGACATAAAGGATACCACAGATACAGATAGATGTGCTTCATACCTTGACCTACACCTCTAAATTGACAGTGAGGGGCGGTTAAGAACGAAACTTTACGACAAAAGAGATTTCAATTTTCCCATTGTGAACTTTCCACTCATATGTAGCAACATTCCAGCAGCACCTGTATATGGAGTTAGAGGGTTGCTGCTAACAAGGCAGCTACTGAACCAAGGGTTGCTCTTATTTAAGTTGAAGTCAAAATTTACGATCACCACCATGACTTGGTTGACCGTTATGGAATATCTGTGTCACAAACGACCACGGATATGTTACACCTGTCGTAAACACTTCCCGGTCCTTTCCTCATTCATGATCGATCACCGGGTTTGTAACTAGATTAACACGACGGGTGTCACTAGTGGAGCAGGAACTGCTTACCCTTCCGGGCACCTGAGTTTACCCCGGATTTTAGTGGAGTTCGTGTTACTCGGTCTTTAGTTTTATATTATGTTTTGTATCGTTGTTTGTCCTTTTGTCCTTTTTCTTTTGGCCGTTGTGTTTCCTGTTCTTCTTCGATATACGGATTCTGATTACCCCTTTGGTATCTTCAAGCTCTTCTTCTTAGAGATGTGTTAACCAAATGGACGAAATATCGTGAGCACAGTCCATAAAGTGGAAACATAACTTTTAATCCCTATTAGGATTCTGACGAGGATGTAAGGTCGTTGAATACAAATTATAATAACAAAAATGAAAGGGTCAATGAGCTCTCGTGTAGCACCGATCTACAAAGACCAAAATATTGCAAAACACCTGTTTTATAACTAGTATGTTTTTGTCCTTGCAGGCAAGGCATGTAACAGTAAATAATCATCACGTGCCGATGGTTTACTGAAAACCCAAAAGAAGAAGAAGAAAGCCCCCAACATTATCGTTTTTGTAAGTAAATCACATTACATACCGGTACTGCTTGATCAAAGAAAAAATAAACAAATGATTTACTGCCAATTGAAGGATCCCCACGAGGAGCAGAATAATTGACATTAATTACATACGATTGATTAATTCAATATGATTAGTAACAATTGTTATAAATGTTCATAACAAATTCAGGGACAAAAATACAAGAAGAAAATCATCAATATCGGTCATACTATATTTAGAAAGGAAAAAAATGATGCAGTTTTATAGTCCGATCCTATGGTACCGCGGGTTCTATGGTTCGTGTATTCACGTGCCTTTCAATCAATTTGGTCCACATATTTTTAATTAAATCACCGTACCATAGGATCCCGATATAACTATGCCAACATAAAAAAATATATTCTAGATCTAACCACCCAATAGACATAGGGTCCCCCTGTTTTCAAGCTCAAAAGTTGTTTTCCCTTTTCGTATATATGCTATTTTCACACAAATAAATGCATGTCGGAATGGGTAATAATAGCTTCAGAGACTCTGAACCATTTCAATCCCTACATCTTAAGTTTATTAAAGAAACTATTGGAGTAAATCACAAAGCTTTCAATTATGCATGTCGATCTGAACTGAATATATTACCAATGAACACTAAAATTTATTTTGGGAGCATATTTGTCAATTCCAACAATACCATAGTTCAAAAAATATACTTAGCAACTGAAAATAATAACCCGTGGGTTAAAAATCTTAAATCCATGATAGCTAAAATGGGTTTTGAATATTTAATCCTTAACCCCATCAATCTAACATTTTATCTCAGACAAATCCAGATAAAAATCAATGACCTGGCTAGCCAAGAACAGGACAGTTTGATTACTAACAGCACATAGCTTGAATTTCTTCGTAAAATATATAAAATTGGGGAAAGGCCTGCATATGTAGATACGTGCAGACTAAGGGCAGTCAGGTCTACTATTTGCAAACTTAGAATAAGAGCCCATAACTTAGCTATTGAGGGAGGGCGCCAATCCAACACCCCCAGAAATAGTCTACGCTTGTCCTGTAATATTGGGTTGTAGAAGACGAAGTTCACTTTCTAAACATTAGTTCAGCCTATGAACCATTTAGAAAATCATGTCTGCAGAAAATAAACAATTTAGGCTCTTATGACCAACTGTCTTCAAACAACTCATATCTGGTGTTAAATAACTGGATACACAAAAGTCATATCATTCTGAAAGTGACTGTTCACGATATATCTGAATGTACAAAAGTCATATCATTCTGAAAGTCACTGTTCACGATATATCTGAATGTACAAAAGTCATATCATTCTGAAAGTCACTGTTCACGATATATCTGAATGTACAAAAGTCATATCATTCTGAAAGTCACTGTTCACGATATATCTGAATGTACAAAAGTCATATCATTCTGAAAGTCACTGTTCACGATATATCTGAATGTACAAAAGTCATATCATTCTGAAAGTCACTGTTCACGATATATCTGAATGTACAAAAGTCATATCATTCTGAAAGTCACTGTTCACGATATATCTGAATGTACAAAAGTCATATCATTCTGAAAGTCACTGTTCACGATATATCTGAATGTACAAAAGTCATATAATTCTGAAAGTCACTGTTCACGATATATCTGAATGTACAAAAGTCATATCATTCTGAAAGTCACTGTTCACGATATATCTGAATGTACAAAAGTCATATCATTCTGAAAGTCACTGTTCACGATATATCTGAATGCATAGATATCAAGATGAGCGGCATAATGTTCCAGCAACATATCAAACTCTCACTGTCACGAAGAGCAGCATAATGTTCCAGCAACATATCAAACTTCCACTGTCACGAAGAGCGGCATAATGTTCCAGCAACATATCAAACTTCCACTGTCACGAAGAGCGGCATAATGTTCCAGCAACATATCAAACTCCCACTGTCACGAAGAGCGGCATAATGTTCCAGCAACATATCAAACTCCCACTGTCACGAAGAGCGGCATAATGTTCCAGCAACATATCAAATTTCCACTGTCACGAAGAGCGGCATAATGTTCCAGCAACATATCAAACTTCCACTGTCACGAAGAGCGGCATAATGTTCCAGCAACATATCAAACTTCCACTGTCACGAAGAGCGGCATAATTTTCCAGCAACATATCAAACTCCAACTGTCACGAAGAGCGGCATAATGTTCCAGCAACATATCAAACTCCCACTGTCACGAAGAGCGGCATAATGTTCCAGCAACATATCAAACTCCCACTGTCACGAAGAGCAGCATAATGTTCCAGCAACATATCAAACTCCCACTGCCACGAAGAGCAGCATAATGTTCCAGCAACATATCAAACTCCCACTGTCACGAAGAGCGGCATAATGTTCCAGCAACATATCAAACTCCCACTGTTACGAAGAGCGGCGTAATGTTCCAGCAACATATCAAACTCCCACTGTCACGAAGAGCGGCATAATGTTCCAACAACATATCAAACTTCCACTGTCACGAAGAGCGGCATAATGTTCCAGCAACATATCAAACTCCCACTGTCACGAAGAGCGGCATAATGTTCCAGCAACATATCTAACTCCCACTGTCACGAAGAGCGGCATAATGTTCCAGCAACATATCAAACTTCCACTGTCACGAAGAGCAGCATAATGTTCCAGCAACATATCAAACTCCCACTGTCACGAAGAGTGGCATAATGCTCCAGCAACATATCAAACTCCCACTGTCACGAAGAGCGGCGTAATGTTCCAGCAACATATCAAACTTCCACTGTCACGAAGAGCGGCATAATGTTCCAGCAACATATCAAACTTCCACTGTCATGAAGAGCGGCATAATGTTCCAGCAACATATCAAACTTCCACTGTCACGAAGAGCAGCATAATGTTCCAGCAACATATCAAACTTCCACTGTCACGAAGAGCGGCATAATGTTCCAGCAACATATCAAACTCCCACTGTCACGAAGAGCGGCATAATGTTCCAGCAACATATCAAACTCCCACTGTCACGAAGAGCGGCATAATGTTCCAGCAACATATCAAACTCCCACTGTCACGAAGAGCGGCATAATGTTCCGGCAACATATCAAACTCCCACTGTCACGAAGAGCGGCATAATGTTCCAGCAACATATCAAACTCCCACTGTCATGAAGAGCGGCATAATGTTCCAGCAACATATCAAACTTCCACTGTCACGAAGAGCGGCATAATGTTCCAGCAACATATCAAACTCCCACTGTCACGAAGAGCGGCATAATGTTCCAGCAACATATCAAACTCCCACTGTCACGAAGAGCGGCATAATGTTCCAACAACATATCAAACTTCCACTGTCACGAAGAGCGGCATAATGTTCCAGCAACATATCAAACTCCCACTGTCACGAAGAGCGGCACAATGTTCCAGCAACATATCAAACTTCCACTGTCACGAAGAGCAGCATAATGTTCCAGCAACATATCAAACTTCCAATGTCACGAAGAGCGGCATAATGCTCCAGCAACATATCAAACTCCCACTGTCACGAAGAGTGGCGTAATGTTCCAGCAACATATCAAACTTCCACTGTCACGAAGAGCGGCATAATGTTCCAGCAACATATCAAACTTCCACTGTCATGAAGAGCGGCATAATGTTCCAGCAACATATCAAACTTCCACTGTCACGAAGAGCAGCATAATGTTCCAGCAACATATCAAACTTCCACTGTCACGAAGAGCGGCATAATGTTCCAGCAACATATCAAACTCCCACTGTCACGAAGAGCGGCATAATGTTCCAGCAACATATCAAACTCCCACTGTCATGAAGAGCGGCATAATGTTCCAGCAACATATCAAACTTCCACTGTCACGAAGAGCGGCATAATGTTCCAGCAACATATCAAACTCCCACTGTCACGAAGAGCGGCATAATGTTCCAGCAACATATCAAACTCCCACTGTCACGAAGAGCGGCATAATGTTCCAACAACATATCAAACTTCCACTGTCACGAAGAGCGGCATAATGTTCCAGCAACATATCAAACTCCCACTGTCACGAAGAGCGGCACAATGTTCCAGCAACATATCAAACTTCCACTGTCACGAAGAGCAGCATAATGTTCCAGCAACATATCAAACTCCCACTGTCACGAAGAGCAGCATTATGTTCCAGCAACTTATCAAACTCCCACTGTCACGAAGAGCAGCATAATTTTCCAGCAACATATCAAACTCCCACTGTCACGAAGAGCGGCATTATGTTCCAGCAACATATCAAACTCTCACTGTCACGAAGAGCAGCATAATGTTCCAGCAACTTATCAAACTCCCACTGTCACGAAGAGCAGCATAATGTTCCAGCAACTTATCAAACTCCCACTGTCACGAAGAGCAGCATAATGTTCCAGCAACATATCAAACTCCCACTGTCACGAAGAGCGGCATAATGTTCCAGCAACATATCAAACTCCCACTGTCACGAAGAGCGGCATAATGTTCCAGCAACATATCAAACTTCCACTGTCACGAAGAGCAGCATAATGTTCCAGCAACTTATCAAACTCCCACTGTCACGAAGAGCAGCATAATGTTCCAGCAACTTATCAAACTCCCACTGTCACGAAGAGCAGCATAATGTTCCAGCAACATATCAAACTCCCACTGTCACGAAGAGCGGCATAATGTTCCAGCAACATATCAAACTCCCACTGTCACGAAGAGCGGCATAATGTTCCAGCAACATATCAAACTTCCACTGTCACGAAGAGCGGCGTAATGTTCCAGAAACATATCAAACTTCCACTGTAACGAAGAGCGGCATAATGTTCCAGCAACATATCAAACTCCCACTGTCACGAAGAGCGGCATAATGTTCCAGCAACATATCAAACTTCCACTGTCACGAAGAGCGGCGTAATGTTCCAGCAACATATCAAACTTCCACTGTCACAAAGAGCGGCATAATGTTCCAGCAACATATCAAACTCCCACTGTCACGAAGAGCGGCATTATGTTCCAGCAACATATCAAACTCTCACTGTCACGAAGAGCAGCATAATGTTCCAGCAACTTATCAAACTCCCACTGTCACGAAGAGCAGCATAATGTTCCAGCAACTTATCAAACTCCCACTGTCACGAAGAGCAGCATAATGTTCCAGCAACATATCAAACTCCCACTGTCACGAAGAGCGGCATAATGTTCCAGCAACATATCAAACTCCCACTGTCACGAAGAGCGGCATAATGTTCCAGCAACATATCAAACTTCCACTGTCACGAAGAGCGGCGTAATGTTCCAGAAACATATCAAACTTCCACTGTAACGAAGAGCGGCATAATGTTCCAGCAACATATCAAACTCCCACTGTCACGAAGAGCGGCATAATGTTCCAGCAACATATCAAACTTCCACTGTCACGAAGAGCGGCGTAATGTTCCAGCAACATATCAAACTTCCACTGTCACAAAGAGCGGCATAATGTTCCAGCAACATATCAAACTTCCACTGTCACGAAGAGCGGCATAATGTTCCAGCAACATATCAAACTCCCACTGTCACGAAGAGCGGCATAATGTTCCAGCAACATATCAAACTCCCACTGTCACGAAGAGCGGCATAATGTTCCAGCAACATATCAAACTCCCACTGTCACGAAGAGCGGCATAATGTTCCAGCAACATATCAAACTTCCACTGTCACGAAGAGCAGCATAATGTTCCAGCAACATATCAAACTCCCACTGTCACGAAGAGTGGCATAATGCTCCAGCAACATATCAAACTCCCACTGTCACGAAGAGCGGCGTAATGTTCCAGCAACATATCAAACTTCCACTGTCACGAAGAGCGGCATAATGTTCCAGCAACATATCAAACTTCCACTGTCATGAAGAGCGGCATAATGTTCCAGCAACATATCAAACTTCCACTGTCACGAAGAGCAGCATAATGTTCCAGCAACATATCAAACTTCCACTGTCACGAAGAGCGGCATAATGTTCCAGCAACATATCAAACTCCCACTGTCACGAAGAGCGGCATAATGTTCCAGCAACATATCAAACTCCCACTGTCACGAAGAGCGGCATAATGTTCCAGCAACATATCAAACTCCCACTGTCACGAAGAGCGGCATAATGTTCCGGCAACATATCAAACTCCCACTGTCACGAAGAGCGGCATAATGTTCCAGCAACATATCAAACTCCCACTGTCATGAAGAGCGGCATAATGTTCCAGCAACATATCAAACTTCCACTGTCACGAAGAGCGGCATAATGTTCCAGCAACATATCAAACTCCCACTGTCACGAAGAGCGGCATAATGTTCCAGCAACATATCAAACTCCCACTGTCACGAAGAGCGGCATAATGTTCCAACAACATATCAAACTTCCACTGTCACGAAGAGCGGCATAATGTTCCAGCAACATATCAAACTCCCACTGTCACGAAGAGCGGCACAATGTTCCAGCAACATATCAAACTTCCACTGTCACGAAGAGCAGCATAATGTTCCAGCAACATATCAAACTTCCAATGTCACGAAGAGCGGCATAATGCTCCAGCAACATATCAAACTCCCACTGTCACGAAGAGTGGCGTAATGTTCCAGCAACATATCAAACTTCCACTGTCACGAAGAGCGGCATAATGTTCCAGCAACATATCAAACTTCCACTGTCATGAAGAGCGGCATAATGTTCCAGCAACATATCAAACTTCCACTGTCACGAAGAGCAGCATAATGTTCCAGCAACATATCAAACTTCCACTGTCACGAAGAGCGGCATAATGTTCCAGCAACATATCAAACTCCCACTGTCACGAAGAGCGGCATAATGTTCCAGCAACATATCAAACTCCCACTGTCATGAAGAGCGGCATAATGTTCCAGCAACATATCAAACTTCCACTGTCACGAAGAGCGGCATAATGTTCCAGCAACATATCAAACTCCCACTGTCACGAAGAGCGGCATAATGTTCCAGCAACATATCAAACTCCCACTGTCACGAAGAGCGGCATAATGTTCCAACAACATATCAAACTTCCACTGTCACGAAGAGCGGCATAATGTTCCAGCAACATATCAAACTCCCACTGTCACGAAGAGCGGCACAATGTTCCAGCAACATATCAAACTTCCACTGTCACGAAGAGCAGCATAATGTTCCAGCAACATATCAAACTCCCACTGTCACGAAGAGCAGCATTATGTTCCAGCAACTTATCAAACTCCCACTGTCACGAAGAGCAGCATAATTTTCCAGCAACATATCAAACTCCCACTGTCACGAAGAGCGGCATTATGTTCCAGCAACATATCAAACTCTCACTGTCACGAAGAGCAGCATAATGTTCCAGCAACTTATCAAACTCCCACTGTCACGAAGAGCAGCATAATGTTCCAGCAACTTATCAAACTCCCACTGTCACGAAGAGCAGCATAATGTTCCAGCAACATATCAAACTCCCACTGTCACGAAGAGCGGCATAATGTTCCAGCAACATATCAAACTCCCACTGTCACGAAGAGCGGCATAATGTTCCAGCAACATATCAAACTTCCACTGTCACGAAGAGCAGCATAATGTTCCAGCAACTTATCAAACTCCCACTGTCACGAAGAGCAGCATAATGTTCCAGCAACTTATCAAACTCCCACTGTCACGAAGAGCAGCATAATGTTCCAGCAACATATCAAACTCCCACTGTCACGAAGAGCAGCATAATGTTCCAGCAACATATCAAACTCCCACTGTCACGAAGAGCGGCATAATGTTCCAGCAACATATCAAACTCCCACTGTCACGAAGAGCGGCATAATGTTCCAGCAACATATCAAACTTCCACTGTCACGAAGAGCGGCGTAATGTTCCAGAAACATATCAAACTTCCACTGTAACGAAGAGCGGCATAATGTTCCAGCAACATATCAAACTCCCACTGTCACGAAGAGCGGCATAATGTTCCAGCAACATATCAAACTTCCACTGTCACGAAGAGCGGCGTAATGTTCCAGCAACATATCAAACTTCCACTGTCACAAAGAGCGGCATAATGTTCCAGCAACATATCAAACTCCCACTGTCACGAAGAGCGGCATTATGTTCCAGCAACATATCAAACTCTCACTGTCACGAAGAGCAGCATAATGTTCCAGCAACTTATCAAACTCCCACTGTCACGAAGAGCAGCATAATGTTCCAGCAACTTATCAAACTCCCACTGTCACGAAGAGCAGCATAATGTTCCAGCAACATATCAAACTCCCACTGTCACGAAGAGCGGCATAATGTTCCAGCAACATATCAAACTCCCACTGTCACGAAGAGCGGCATAATGTTCCAGCAACATATCAAACTTCCACTGTCACGAAGAGCGGCGTAATGTTCCAGAAACATATCAAACTTCCACTGTAACGAAGAGCGGCATAATGTTCCAGCAACATATCAAACTCCCACTGTCACGAAGAGCGGCATAATGTTCCAGCAACATATCAAACTTCCACTGTCACGAAGAGCGGCGTAATGTTCCAGCAACATATCAAACTTCCACTGTCACAAAGAGCGGCATAATGTTCCAGCAACATATCAAACTTCCACTGTCACGAAGAGCGGCATAATGTTCCAGCAACATATCAAACTCCCACTGTCACGAAGAGCGGCATAATGTTCCAGCAACATATCAAACTCCCACTGTCACGAAGAGCGGCATAATGTTCCAGCAACATATCAAACTCCCACTGTCACGAAGAGCGGCATAATGTTCCAGCAACATATCAAACTCCCACTGTCACGAAGAGCGGCATAATGTTCCAGCAACATATCAAACTCCCACTGTCACGAAGAGCGGCATAATGTTCCAGCAACATATCAAACTCCCACTGTCACTCCAATAGTAGTTAGAGTTTATTGGTATCATTGTATATCATATCGTTTGTAGAATATTATTATTTTTATTATTAATGACCATAACCGGATCATTCTCTAACAACCTTTGCAACTGTGATGGTAAAGACTGCAATTGTGTCCCATTACTTTTACAGAAAAAAACAACAAACTTGAATTACAATAAAAGTTGATATGTCGTTTGTTCATTTTAAATTGTATTTATTTCATTAAAAGATTTATAAAATACATTAAGGGATACGCCAAATAATGGATTGACAAATTCTCTTTTTTACCATCACATATAGAATAATACATGTGACTGTAATGTCCTATAGCAAGGGATGATTATAGAAAAAAAGAATTAAGACTTCAAAAATGGTGTTTCTTTATGTTTTAAAGGTTTAATAATTACAGTAAACATTAAATAATAATGTGCTTAAAGATTTATATATTTTTTTATGTAAAATATTTCCTTTATTTACTCTGAAATGTGTGTTCTATGAATTTCTATCTTTACCGTCACGAAAATTTAACGTTGCAGAACGTCTAATATACATGCGACTCTGAGGTCGTAGTCACGTTGGTGCTTTCCTTTTTACTTCATCGATGTAAAGAAACGGTATCGTGGATCGACTGTCAGCAGGATTCAAAGAAACAAACCAGTATATCCATTAAAATGCATTAGTACCTTTATTCAACGTATCTACCTTGTTCACCTGCTACAACATTTTAAGCTTCATGTAGAAATAAAACGTTGTTCCCGATAGCAATGCACATATTTCATCTTTAGAAATATTTTCTGTAATACACGGGATCAATACGGAAATGCGGAATTGTCTCTACCGTAACAGTCTTTGCCGTCACAATTTCATATTACAATCGTGACGGTAAAGACAACCACATTTTTAATCACTTTTACTTAGCATCAGGAATGACCTTGCGCACGATTAAAGGTGCTATATTCAACCTCGTGCGCTTGATTTATGTTGGTAGTTGTTATTATAAACCAAAATGTCTTTACCGTAACACACGTTTTCTTTACCGTCACAAATATTCCTTTCCGTCACGGAAATGTTTTTTGTATATTATATTTGTAATTATGCAACTTATGTAACCTTAAATGACGCTGTAGTAGCACATCTATAACCCAGTTCAGTTATTTTTGACCATTGAGCACTAGTTAAAGAATATATCAAATATATATACATCCCCCACACATACACAGCAAATTCCACGAAAAGGTCAATAACTCCTGCAATACTGGAACAATCATAATAAAGTACGGGAAAAGTTTCGCCAAAATGTCTTCCCTATAAAACCAGTCAAAAATCCAAATGTAATTTAAACAAAAAAGTTATGACTGAAATATATTCAGGAGCCCTTACATGTATGTATACGATGCTATGGCTCAAAATGCCTATTGTAGATATTAACACGCAAATATTTGGTTCCATTATGCAGTAAAAAGTACGTGAAAACTTTCCCGCCATAATGTTCAATCTATAACTACTAAAAAATTATTAGTTTTATGAAAATGCGAAATAGAAGGAAATGTTTGGATTACCAAATGAACACTTTTAGCCAGTTTTAATAAAAAGTTAAACAATTGATGTACCACTCACTGTCTGACTCTTACATGGAAAACTTAAACGACAATAACTTTTGCATGTAGAAAAAAAAAAACCAATCTATACCAATTTTAAAGTCTTGGATGGCCATTTCGGAAAATAATTCCTCGTCAGCAGAGCTAAACGCCAAAAGTTTGGAAACCCAAATAATAAGTCAAAAATATGAACAAAATATAGCCAAAATTACCAAAAGGTAATTACCAAAAAACCGTAGACCTACATACTAAAGTAAGTATGCATAATTTATATGTTTGCAGATAAACCATGACTATACTTCCAAAACCTGTTTCAAGAAGAAAACAAATTACCCGAAAAAAACATTACTAGAAAAACTGTCAAGTTTCAGAAAACAGCAAAAATGATATAAGGACAACACCAAATAAACCATATCGTACTAAAAGAGAACTTTCCACTTCGAAATCAAGGTCAACACAAGTGGAACACACAAAAGCCATAGTCTGCAAAAATGTTAATACATCGTACACGACCATATTTTTCAATAACACGTTCGTTCACGAACAAAAAAATTGGAAATATGCAAAAAGGAAACTATATCTTTGCTTAAGTTAAGAATTCTCACGAAAAGTAAGTATAAGATAAAGTAACTTTGAAGTTCAAATTTATTTTCTGTCATAAAATGTTAATTTTATTAGAAAATTTGCGTTTTTTGCTAGAAAATGGAAACTCTGAAAACAAAAAATAGTGACATCTACGTTTCTGACCAAATTATTGAAAAATGAAAGTCTGTTATGAAGTTTACTCTTTCGAATTAAATTGATTAATTATTCATTTAAGGAACTACGAAGCCTTTTATTGCTTTATGCTTATATTTACAAAAGAATATTGAAATTTGGTGTCTTACCTTACTTTTAAAAACCGGAAATATCGTACACGAACTAGTAACCGAATCGTTCACGAATAAAAAAAAACCGATTAACAATCGTACACGAACGACTTTTCTCGATTAACCGGTTAGTCCCCCTGGTAAAGACTAATAGATTCTTACATACGTTCTTGGGAAAGACCGGGTGATCTTCCACGAGTGATATAAATTTTATGTCTTTTCGCGAGTGGAGCGTAGCGAAACGAGCGAAAAGAAACAAAGATTTCTATCACGAGTGGAAGATCACCCGGGCTTTCCCAACAACGCATGTAAGTACCTATTTCTTCCGTAAACTAACAACTTTCACTATCGCGAACTCCTAGAGACCCCCGCCATTGATCAGTAACTAATTTGCATAAATTATCAGATCAATATCATAAAATTGAGCGTTATGAAATACACATCACATAAAATTGACTTTTGTGACACCGATTGGTAAACTAAGGAGCTTTCTACTGATATTTGAGCTTTTCTCACTAATATTTTGTTGAAAGTACAGTATTTTCCTTCATGAGAAACCCCATACATGAAATATGACGTGACACATATTTTGACGTCATTGAAGAATGACGTCAAAGGTACGGAAAAGGACATCTACAAATACGGAAAAAATAAACTAAAAGACACAAATATATTTAATACGGTTGGAATCTGCATTTGAAAAAAAAAACCAATGGTTAATTCCGTAATATATCTGTTATTTAGCTATCAGACAGGGTATATAATGTGACATTCCCGGCTTAGGGTATATATTTAAACGATTTTTTTTCTTGTTAGAGGCGTTCTGATTGGATGTCACAACGAGTAAAGACGAGTGCGCGTGGGCTCTTCTTACCTCGGTCGTCTTCACCCGAAAACGGCCATTTACGGAAGAAAAATATTTCCACCCCACGGGAATAAAAGACGTAGAAAAAAAAATATTTTTGATAAAAGAGCTTGCCAAATACATAATTCTGTCTCAAGAATGATTAATTAAACGAACTGTAGCAAATGAAACGCTTGTGACAAATTTTCCTTTCATATAGACACAACTCGGTATTTTGAAAAGTCGTTGAGAATGACCGACTCATTTATGGTAAATGTATTCATGCTAATAAAATATTGTCTATTGTATATCCAATAATGGTCAACTATCGAATTATCTGTATTCGGTGTAGATGCGGAACCGTAGCTCTAAATGATCCCTAGGTCCGTACATATCACTAAAACTGACAGCACACGGACAATAAACTATATTTGGTGCATCTTCCACCGCGGGAAATTGGTACGAGTTACTCCCCTTATCGTAATCTTGCCAAAATATTATATCGACTATACCTGGTCACACCTGTGTTTGAAATAAATGGTTTCATCTGTGTTAGCTTGTACCGCCATTGAGAGTGTAGAGAGACGCAAGGGGTGTACACAGCAATATAGGGTACATTATACCCGGATAATCAGACGAAATAAGACAATTTTGCATAATTTAAAGGTTTGCAGCATACCCAAAACTGCAATACACTTGTAAAATTCGGGAATGTCGACCGCAGAGGAAGCGACCGGTGATAGTAATCCGGATTTGAGGGATTCTGACGAGGAGGTAGGTTGTTTTTGTTTGATTTTACCGAGGACTTTCATTATAAAAGCAAATCTGTTTTTGAATTCTCTAATTTGTTTTTAATGCAAATTTCCAATTTCAAAAACATTTAAAAGTGTACCTTTACTTCCGGTACACCTGTCGTAGTAAATTTTACTTGTCTAGACTTTCAATTAATTAAATAATATTGATTTACTTTTAATTATTACCAATAAATGTATTTTAAAATTTCATTTATTTGGTTAAATTTACTTTTTGTAAGCAAGTTAATATCAAACAAACTATGTTTATAGTATTTAACTTGCAAGTTATTGTTTAAAATAAAGCAGAGTTGATGCAACTTCTAAAGTCCTCTAAAGACTTGACATAGTTATGGCTGAGTAGTTCTTCTTGTAAACTTGAGAAGTTAAACATAATGTGATGTGTAGGTGTACCAGTTTCTAATTATTAGAAAAGGATCATTGACAGAAACGCCTTAAAGCCTTATGTAATGCTGTATGTATTGATGATAAGACAGATTAATATCACACCATTGTCATAAAAAAGAAATAAAGAAAATTGTAGTAGTAAAAAAGTTGTCCAGATTGTGACTATATTGGTAGAACTTAGATAAGACATGACAATAGCTGCTATTTGCACAGGCACTTGACCGATGGATCTTAATTTCCCAATGTTTGCCACAGGGGTACGTATTTTCAGGGCTAGTAGCGATGTAGGGCCTCTATTTGTGGGTCCTGGGTCCACACGATTACTAGAAATAAACACAAGGTAAGCAACAAAATGGCAGGGTACTGCTAAATTTCTTATTATTGTCGATTTCCCTGATTTCTGAAAAATAAATGGATGGAATGCACTAACCTTGTGGACCCCCATCAACTGTTGTGCCCCTGGTTTACTGTCATATTCGTACTATTTTGCATATATACCCCCAACAATCTGTTCCCAAGACCGATTGTCAACTAAGTCGGAGGTCTATTTTGAATTCTCTCAGACTCCAACGTGTCTTTTGATGGCCAGTCCAGTTTTTCCCCGGGGTTTGTCAAATATGGTTCCATTGTGGCAAAGGATTGATATTTGTTCACCTGTTGTGTTTATACCTACCATGTGATTAAAAAAAACATTTCATTCTTTTTTTTCTAAGTTTGAAATAGTCTGCCAAATAAATGCATTCGGTAAGCCAGATTTGTTCTTCTAAAGACACGTTGGAGTCCGAGAGAATCCAAAATAGACCTCCGTCTTAGTTGGCAATCGGTCTTGGGAACAGATTGTCGGGGGTATATATGCAAAATAGTACGAATACAACAGTAAACCAGGGGCACAACAGCTGATGGGGGTCCACAAGGTTAGTGCATTCCATCCGTTTATTTTTCAGAAATCAGGCAAATCGACAATAATAAGAAATTTAGCAGTATCCCACCATTTTGTTGTTTACCTTGTGTTTATTTCTAGTATTCGTGTGGACCCAGGACCCACCAATAGAGGCCCTACATCGTTACTAGCCCTGAAAATACGTACCCCTGTGGCAAACACGAGGAAATTAAGATCCTGTGGCTATTTGTAGTTGAAAACTTGAACTGGTTTGAAATGTTTTAATGACTAAATGTGTGTATGTGAGAAGATAAAACAACAGGCTATCTATTGGTATAATACAACAGACTATATACTGGTTTCTCCTATCAGTCTATGCATGTGCATCATTTGTTTATTATTACTACTTAATTAGTTCTATTTTGGAATGAGGTGCCCTTGAGGGATACTCCAAATTAAGAAAAAACATGAACTTGTGTCGTGTCTAGAAAATTAGCTGTTGAATTCCCAGTTAAAACACTTTTAATTGTAGCAGTAAACAGCATTTTCTGTCAATATTTTTACATATTTTATGGTGATATGATGGTATGTGTTCACAATGAGCCATAATTACCAGTATAATACAGAAGTATCTTAACAAACAGATGCTTAACACAATATCTAAGCTAAACTAATCATCATCACTACTCCTAAAACTATATATACCCACGTAATTTATACTCATAACCAATATTCCATTCAGTGAATGAATTTTAATGCAGTTGAACACTTCTTGAATGTTAATTTCATTTATTTTAAGTGGTACTTCGACTATTTAGCTGAAAGACTAAAAATAATTTTGAGAAAAAATTATTGTATGCCAGATTTATCCAATACTTAAGCTTACTAACATTTAAATTTTATGAACTGCAATGTGATTTTTCACTCAAATAAAAATTTATTAAATTTGTGTGGCAGAATTGCTCTTTTCAAATGTCAAAGAATTTATTTCAACAATTTAAAGTTGCATGGCCAGGTCAGACATAAAAAATGGCTTGCTGTTTTATCAGACTCTTAATATTAGTAGAATGAGCAATATAATTCATTTAGATAATCAGACATATGATGCCTAGACATGAACAATCTTACTAGAATTATATAGATATTTACACCTCTGCTAATTTATTGTTGTTTACAATGTAACTGATAAAATATAAGTGTGGGTGGATTAAAAAACTGCATATTTTTACAAGTAGGCTAAATCTAACCCATGGTTGCTTAAATCATAAATGTTAGAAATTCTAACACAACATTTACTGTTCATCCACTTTTCATGCAAAATGTGCAAAACTGTGAATGTTTATATTTCACAATTCATATGTTACAACTTGATGTTACAGTTTATATTCAGACTTTTTTCAAGGTCTTCTGAGTACTTAACTAGTAAATAAATTACTAAAGAATCATCTCATCTTTCTAAATGTTTTTCCAATTGATATCAACATATGTTGATAAGTATTCTCTCACTTTTGACAGATGATGAGAGATGGTATTGGTAATTAGAATTTGGTTCAAAGTTGACCATTGTCTTCCAATGACCTTGTGCACTATCTAACATTTAAATTCAGATAATTAAGGCCATTGACTCTCTATTATAGGACTAGTACTATACATATAACAACATTTATACTGTGAAGAATAAATACGTGATGCAAAAAATTCAGGGGCCGTCGTGGTCATGATCGTATGGTAGTTGGATTTATAGCTACCTATGCAATCAGTGCCTAGCACCACTAACGTTGTGAGTTCGAACCCCGTTGATGGCGAGGTGTACTCGATATAACATTATGTGATAAAGTTTGTCAGTGACTTACGACAGGTTGGTGGTTTTCTCAGGGTACTCCGGTTTCCTCCATCAATAAAACTGACCACCACGATATAACTGAAATATTGTTGACAGTGGCGTTAAACACGATAAATCATAAACCATCATAAAATTCAAGATTTGGATTCTGTATTCTTTAGAACAACACAGCTCACCTAGTTATATTTGAGGCTCGACATTTGCATGTGGAAAAAACATGAACACATCATTTCACTAAGAAAGGAGGTTTGGGCCCATAAGACTAGTTTACTCCACCTTTTATTGTCTGTAGTCTGTATCAAGCCAGTAGAATGAGTGGTCATGGTTTGGGCCCATAAGACTAGTTTACTCCACCTTTTATTGTCTGTAGTCTGTATCAAGCCAGTAGAATGAGTGGTCATGGTTTGGGCCCATAAGACTAGTTTACTCCACCTTTTATTGTCTGTAGTCTGTATCAAGCCAGTAGAATGAGTGGTCATGGTTTGGGCCCATAAGACTAGTTTACTCCACCTTTTATTGTCTGTAGTCTGTATCAAGCCAGTAGAATTAGTGGTCATGGTTTGGGCCCATAAGACTAGTTTACTCCACCTTTTATTGTCTGTAGTCTGTATCAAGCCAGTAGAATGAGTGGTCATGGTTTGGGCCCATAAGACTAGTTTACTCCACCTTTTATTGTCTGTAGTCTGTATCAAGCCAGTAGAATGAGTGGTCATGGTTTGGGCCCATAAGACTAGTTTACTCCACCTTTTATTGTCTGTAGTCTGTATCAAGCCAGTAGAATGAGTGGTCATGGTTTGGGCCCATAAGACTAGTTTACTCCACCTTGTATTGAAGTGTCTGTAGTCTGTATCAAGCCAGTAGAATGAGTGGTCATGTATATATTTGTAAAGGTTATCAATTTTGCCTCTCTACGATTTTAGAACTATTCTTACCTGTTCTGACGGGTCGGTATCTTTTGCTTCTCATGTTTTTACTCCTGTTACATAAAGTGATACGATGAAATATTGGAGTGAATGATTGTTGTTTTAACGCCAACTCAACAATTTTTCAGCTATATTTATGGCGAGAACATGTTAATTTTCAATGAAATGATCATGAGATCCACTTTCAACTAGACCAACACACTTAGTTGGATTTTTATAGTGCTACATGTAGCTCACTGAAACAACAATTCACAGATAGACATGTAGTCCCCAGTCTTTCTCTGTAATGCTGCATGCTTAGAGGGGATACCAATTTTATTGTCTGGTTTGACCTGATTGGGACTCGAACCAACAATCTACCATACTCGAGGGGAGCATGCAAACCATTACACCACCGATGCGATCCTGAAATATTAGAAAATGATACATAAATATGTTGTCAGAAAAAAAAGGTTTTGATAGACAGCACATCATTTAAATAGACTGTTCAACCATAAATAGACACCCGTGGCATTGACATTTTACAGAAACATGTTTAAAGTCTTAGTATTAAATACACCTGAGCTTGCATTTAATTTGATGGTAATTTCAGGTGAAATATTGTATTCTATTTTATGAACATTAATCTTCTTATATTGTTTATTGAAAACGTATCACAAGGAGAAATCTTCATTACAAATTAATTTGGTTCAAGTCGTATAATATAGTGCTATAGTTCATTGAATCATCTATAACAGGTGGGCAATTCAAGTTTATTTTAAGTTTTATTGTATGCAATTTTTCCTTTAAATTCCTTGGAAATATCGTGTCCGAATTGTTCCAACATATTTGATGTAAATTTTACCATTTCAGTTTTATGTCCTGTTTTAAAAGGTTAAATATAACATAGGACCCTATGTGAAAATGTTCCTCATGTTGACAAGAAATGATACCCTGATGGTGTCTTATCTGTTACAGGTTAAATTAACAAAGTTTTCCTTATTATTGGGGCTTTATTTAAAGTTCAGATTATACAGGATTCTGGTTTATTCATGGTTCGGTTTAGACAGTATTCTGTTTTATTCATGGTTCGGTTTAGACAGTATTCTGGTTTATTCATGGTTCGGTTTAGACAGTATTCTGGTTTATTCAGGGTTCGGTTTAGACAGTATTCTGGTTTATTCATGGTTTGGTTTAAGACAGTATTCTGATTTATTCAGGGTTCGGTTTAGACAGTATTCTGGTTTATTCATGGTTCGGTTTAGACAGTATTCTGGTTTATTCAGGTTTAGGTTTAGACAGTATTCTGGTTTATTCAGGGTTCGGTTTAGACAGTATTCTGGTTTATTCATGGTTCGGTTTAGACATTATTCTGGTTTATTCAGGGTTTGGTTTAGACAGTATTCTGGTTTATTCAGGGTTCGGTTTAGACAGTTTTCTGGTTTATTCAGGTTTAGTTTTAGACAGTATTCTGGCTTATTCAGGGTTCGGTTTAGACAGTATTCTGGTTTATTCATGGTTCGGTTTAGACAGTATTCTGGTTTATTCAGGTTTAGGTTTAGACAGTATTCTGGTTTATTCATGGTTCGGTTTAAACAGTTTTCTGGTTTATTCATGGTTCGGTTTAGACAGTATTCTGCTTTATTCAGGTTTAGGTTTAGACAGTATTCTGGTTTATTCAGGGTTCGGTTTAGACAGTATTCTGGTTTATTCAGGGTTCGGTTTAGACAGTATTCTGGTTTATTCAGGGTTTGGTTTAGACAGTATTCTGGTTTATTTAGGGTTCGGTTTAGACAGTTTTCTGGTTTATTCATGGTTCGGTTTAGACAGTATTCTGGTTTATTCAGGTATAGGTTTAGACAGTATTCTGGTTTATTCATGGTTCGGTTTAGACAGTATTCTGGTTTATTCATGGTTCGGTTTAGACAGTTCTGGTTTATTCAGGGTTCGGTTTAGACAGTATTCTGGTTTATTCAGGTTTAGGTTTAGACAGTATTCTGGCTTATTCAAGGTTCGGTTTAGACAGTATTCTGGTTTATTCAGGTTTAGGTTTAGACAGTATTCTGGTTTATTCAGGGTTCGGTTTAGACAGTTTTCTGGTTTATTCATGGTTCAGTTTAGACAGTATTCTGGTTTATTCATGGTTCGGTTTAGACAGTATTCTGGTTTATTCAGGGTTCGGTTTAGACAGTATTCTGGTTTATTCATGGTTTGGTTTAAGACAGTATTCTGATTTATTCAGGGTTCGGTTTAGACAGTATTCTGGTTTATTCATGGTTCGGTTTAGACAGTATTCTGGTTTATTCAGGTTTAGGTTTAAACAGTATTCTGGTTTATTCAGGGTTCGGTTTAGACAGTATTCTGGTTTATTCATGGTTCGGTTTAGACATTATTCTGGTTTATTCAGGGTTTGGTTTAGACAGTATTCTGGTTTATTCATGGTTCGGTTTAGACAGTTTTCTGGTTTATTCATGGTTCGGTTTAGACAGTATTCTGGTTTATTCAGGTTTAGTTTTAGACAGTATTCTGGCTTATTCAGGGTTCGGTTTAGACAGTATTCTGGTTTATTCATGGTTCGGTTTAGACAGTATTCTGGTTTATTCAGGGTTCGGTTTAGACAGTATTCTGGTTTATTCAGGTTTAGGTTTAGACAGTATTCTGGTTTATTCAAGGTTCGGTTTAGACAGTATTCTGGTTTATTCAGGTTTAGGTTTAGACAGTATTCTGGTTTATTCAGGGTTCGGTTTAGACAGTTTTCTGGTTTATTCATGGTTCAGTTTAGACAGTATTCTGGTTTATTCAGGTTTAGGTTTAGACAGTATTCTGGTTTATTCAGGGTTCGGTTTAGACAGTATTCTGGTTTATTCATGGTTCGGTTTAGACAGTATTCTGGTTTATTCAGGGTTTGGTTTAGACAGTATTCTGGTTTATTTAGGGTTCGGTTTAGACAGTTTTCTGGTTTATTCATGGTTTGGTTTAGACAGTATTCTGGTTTATTCAGGTTTAGGTTTAGACAGTATTCTGGTTTATTCATGGTTCGGTTTAGACAGTATTCTGGTTTATTCATGGTTCGGTTTAGACAGTATTCTGGTTTATTCAGGTTTAGGTTTAGACACTATTCTGGTTTATTCAGGGTTCGGTTTAGACAGTTTTCTGGTTTATTCATGGTTCAGTTTAGACAGTATTCTGGTTTATTCAGGTTTAGGTTTAGACAGTATTCTGGTTTATTCAGGGTTCGGTTTAGACAGTATTCTGGTTTATTCATGGTTCGGTTTAGACAGTATTCTGGTTTATTCAGGGTTTGGTTTAGACAGTATTCTGGTTTATTTAGGGTTCGGTTTAGACAGTTTTCTGGTTTATTCATGGTTCGGTTTAGACAGTATTCTGGTTTATTCAGGTTTAGGTTTAGACAGTATTCTGGTTTATTCATGGTTCGGTTTAGACAGTATTCTGGTTTATTCATGGTTCGGTTTAGACAGTATTCTGGTTTATTCAGGTTTAGGTTTAGACAGTATTCTGGTTTATTCAGGGTTCGGTTTAGACAGTTTTCTGGTTTATTCATGGTTCGGTTTAGACAGTATTCTGGTTTATTCATGGTTTGGTTTAGACAGTATTCTGGTTTATTCAGGGTTCGGTTTAGACAGTATTCTGGTTTATTCAGGTTTAGGTTTAGACAGTATTCTGGTTTATTCAGGGTTTGGTTTAGACAGTATTCTGGTTTATTCATGGTTCGGTTTAGACAGTATTCTGGTTTATTCAGGTTTAGATTTAGACAGTATTCTGGTTTATTCAGGATTCGGTTTAGACAGTATTCTGGTTTATTCATGGTTCGGTTTAGACAGTATTCTGGTTTATTCAGGTTTAGGTTTAAACAGTATTCTGGTTTATTCAGGGTTCGGTTTAGACAGTATTCTGGTTTATTCAGGGTTCGGTTTAGACAGTATTCTGGTTTATTCAGGTTTAGGTTTAAACAGTTTTCTGGTTTATTCATGGTTCGGTTTAGACAGTATTCTGGTTTATTCAGGTTTAGGTTTAAACAGTATTCTGGTTTATTCATGGTTCGGTTTAGACAGTATTCTGGTTTATTCATGGTTTGGTTTAGACAGATTTCACTGTGTTTTGATTGGTTATCACAAGGTGGACAATTATCATTTGTATTTTGATTTGTACCTATTGGTGACTGTTAGATCCCTGAAGTAATTATTTGTTTTCACTTAAGCACCCTTAGTGTATCAGAGGTTCTTGTAGTGCATTATTTGTTATATTTTGTAAAAAAAAAAGTGAGTCCCAAAACAGAAGTGAGAAGTCCAGGGATCATGCAGATGAGTTGCAAGTATCTCTGATGTAACTTCCATAACTATAAGCAGTTGAGACTTTGTGTTGTATGTCCAATAGAATATTTACACAGTTTACGCACCTTTGTTCTAGAGGTCTGCTTCTTGAAACTAGAAAATTATGTATTGTTACTGTTCAACATTCCCTCCCCCCCTTCCGAAAAAAAAATCAATGTTAATTGATGATTGATTGATTGATTATCTTTATTCCTCCATGCATTTGTATTTGAGAAGTTATGTTAATTTCCTGCATATTTGTGGAGTTATGTTTTATATCAATACAACTGTACAATATTCACAATATTACATTAACAATTGATCGATTAGTTCACTGTTCAAACTTTCTTTTCATGATATTTGAAATTTTGATATAATTGGCACATAAATCCTGCTATATGACATGTAATATAATTGACACATAAATCCTGCTATATGACACACATAAGATGGTTCTATGTAGACAATTTGATATTTCTTGTGATATCACTAATACTTTCTGATAATGTATAAGTACTGGTAGTGTGTCCTCTTGATAGGAAAAATGTACAGATTCATGAATCCTTGCTAAAATTCTTGGTTTGAAATCTGACTGAGAATTCGATAAATAAAAAAGTCCAGTTTGAAAATAAATTACAGTAGAATAGAAAAGCTAACATACTAGTGATATTCTATATATTCAAGAGACACAACTTGAATATTGTTGATTATCCCCTCGCCAAAGAAGTTGCGAAGGGATATAGTAACGCTACCGTCCGTCCGTCTGTCACATCCTTGTGAACACTCTAGGATCAACATCCTTCAATGGATTTTGACCAAACTTGGTACATATTTAGTCCTTAAGAGAATCTGGAACCCTATTGATTTTCAAGGTCAAAGGTCAAGGTCACCGGGTCAAATTTTTACTGCATAACATCCTTGTGAACACTATAGAATCAACATCCTTCAATGGATTTTGACTAAACTTGGTACATACGTAGTCCTTAGGAGAATCTGGAATCCTATTGATTTTCAAGGTTGTAGGTCAAAGGTCAATGTCACCTGGTTAAATTTTTACTGCATAACATCCTTGTGAACACTCTAGAATCAACATCCTTCAATGGATTTTGACCAAACTTGGTACATACTTAGACCTTAAGAGAATCTGGAACCCTATTGATTTTCAAGGTCACAGGGTCTAATTTTTAGGTGAGGGGATACGCCACGCTTTGCGTTGCCCTTGTTGAAATATAAAGTAACAGTAAACTTGTTGGTAGAATCTGAGAACTGAGAATAATTTTAGCCATGCCACAGTAGAATCTGTTGAGAAATAAAAGAGAATAATTTTAGCCATCCAGTTATCATTGTTAAGAAACCAACATGTAGTCACTAGACTGATATATAAGCTGACAACATGTAGATACTAGACTGATATATAAGCTGACAACATGTAGAAACTAGGCTGATATATAAGCTGACAACATGTAGATACTAGGCTGATATATAAGCTGACAACATGTAGATACTAGACTGATATATAAGCTGACAACATGTAGATACTAAACTGATATATAAGCTGACAACATGTAGATACTAGACTGATATATAAGCTGACAACATGTAGATACTAGACTGATATATAAGCTGACAACATGTAGATACTAGGCTGATATATAAGCTGACAACATGTAGATACTGGGCTGATATATAAGCTGACAACATGTAGATACTAGGCTGATATATAAGCTGACAACATGTAGTTACAAGGCTGATATATAAGCTGACAACTAGTTACTAAGCTGATATATAAGCTGACAACATGTAGATACTAGGCTGATATATAAACTGACAACATTTAGATACTAGGCTGATATATAAACTGACAACATGTAGATACTAGGCTGATATATAAGCTGACAACATGTAGATACTAGGCTGATATATAAGCTGACAACATGTAGAAGCTTGGCTGATATATAAGCTGACAACATGTAGATACTAGGCTGATATATAAGCTGACAACATGTAGTTACAAGGCTGATATATAAGCTGACAACATGTAGATACTAGTTTGATATATAAGCTGACAACATGTAGATACTAGGCTGATATATAAGCTGACAACATGTAGAAACTAGGCTGATATATAAGCTGACAACATGTAGATATTAGGCTGATATATAAGCTGACAACATGTAGATACTAGGCTGATATATAAGCTGACAACATGTAGAAACTAGGCTGATATATAAACTGACAACATGTAGATACTAGGCTGATATATAAGCTGACAACATGTAGATACTAGGCTGATATATAAGCTGACAACATGTAGAAACTAGGCTGATATATAAGCTGACAACATGTAGATACTAGTTTGATATATAAGCTGACAACATGTAGATACTAGACTGATATATAAACTGACAACATCTTGTATGAATTAGGGTCAAAATAAGTTGTTATTTGATTGGGAAACAACTTAATAAAACCTAGAATCAATGTTTCATTAAGATTGTAACACTGTTACATGTCTTTAATGACTATCAGCCATATTTTACGACAATTAGCATGCCACCTTAATGTCTCTAGTAAAAAGATTTTTACTACAGCAGTTGTTAATCAATGAGTATAAATAAGTTGATTCATTGTGAACTTGACAAGGAATTTCATTGCTATCAAAATCCTTTAAAAAATAGAGATCTGTAATGACTTATTTAGTTTTTCCTCTATAAGAAGTTTCATCAATATTTCAAACTGATAATGTCAGTCTATAGAGTGATTTACATCTGTAATCTGAAACAAGATTGCCTGCGGTTGACATTGATAAAATGGACTATTGTCGTGCAGTCTAATGCATGTGTAAGGTGAGAGGATTGATTTTTGTCCTGTATTTTATTGATAGGTGGTCAACAACTTGTGATAATGCTATGATTCATGTCACTGATTTTCTGCCTCGTTGGTTTTTTTTTTGCCCTGGAAACAAAACTGTTGATGAAGTGATATTAAATCTATTGACGTTAAATAGAAGAATTTGTAGTGGTCTAATGGGCTATCTATAAATTAACTATAGAAAATACATCATTGTTTAGACAATCATTCTCTGGATTATTACATTTATATTATATTTAGTATTAAATGATCAGTAGGATTTTATTATGGCCAACATTTTTACATCTGCATCCACACAATTTGTTCTGGAGCATCAGCAGCGTAGACCATCACATGTGGAATTCCGAGACAATCCACACCCTCCGAGACATGTGAACCATTATAATGTCCACTATCTTGATCCACCACATCTACATCACCACCGTAGAGCGTCGCATGATACTGCACATTTCCAACATCTTGAATCACATCATCATCATCACCGTAGAGCCTCACATGAGACTCCACGCATCCACATTAGAGAGGTAGTTAGAGCCTCACATGAGACTCCACACATCCACATGAAAGAGGTAGGTAGAGCCTCACATGAGACTCCACACATCCACATTAGAGAGGTAGGTAGAGCCTCACATGAGACTCCACTCATCCACATTGAAGAGGTAGGTAAAGCCTCACACGAGACTCCACACATCCACATTAGAGGTAGGTAGAGCCTCACATGAGACTCCACTCATCCATGTTGAAGAGGTAGGTAAAGCCTCACACGAGACTCCACACATCCACATTAGAGAGGTAGGTAGAGCCTCACATGAGACTCCACTCATCCACATTGAAGAGGTAGGTAAAACCTCACACGAGATTCCACACATCCACATTAGAGAGGTAGGTAGAGCCTCACATGAGACTCCACTCATCCACATTGAAGAGGTAAGTAAAGCCTCACACGAGACTCCACACATCCACATTAGAGTGGTAGGTAGAGCCTCACATGAGACTCCACTCATCCACATTGAAGAGGTAGGTAAAGCCTCACACGAGACTCCACACATCCACATTAGAGAGGTAGATAGAGCCTCACATGAGACTCCACTCATCCACATTGAAGAGGTAGGTAAAGCCTCACACGAGACTCCACACATCCACATTAGAGAGGTAGGTAGAGCCTCACATGAGACTCCACTCATCCACATTGAAGAGGTAGGTAAAGCCTCACACCAGACTCCACACATCCACATTAGAGAGGTAGGTAGAGCCTCACATGAGACTCCACTCATCCACATTGAAGAGGTAGGTAAAGCCTCGCACGAGACTCCACACATCCACATTAGAGAGGTAGGTAGAGCCTCACATGAGACTCCACTCATCCACATTGAAGAGGTAGGTAGAGCCTCACACGAGACTCCACATATCCACATTAGAGAGGTAGGTAGAGCCTCACATGAGACTCCACTCGTCCACATTAAAGAAGTTATGTACATTTTGATATTGCATGTACCAACAGTCTATATGTTGACCTTTATGTGTGGTTAATGATAAATTAAAGGTGTATTTAAAACTGGTGTATGTCTTCTAATTTAAAAGGTAAAAAAATACTATAATATATACCAGGTACTTTCACCAATTGTTTAATAAGGTAAGACAAAATAATTATTTTGATGGATTTAATTGTGAAATAGTTTGGAGATATTGAATGATAATTTAATTTAAAGGTTTTTTTTTTCTGTATTTTTAAATATTTGTTTGTAAGGGAATAAGTTAATTTTTTTTTTTAATTTTAGCATTTTTTTAAAGAATAATTGCATTCTAATTTGAAAAATCAAAGCGTGGAACAAAGCAGTATTTGAAAAGTTGGTTTCTTACGAAAGAAGAAAGAAAAATGACGTGTGAATTTTTATGTACATGTACATTGTATTTCAAATTATTTTTAACGAGAATTAATTGCAAAATAATTTTTTTGTCCCCTGTTATAAATTCTAATATTTGTTGATTTTTAAATGTATATCACATATTTCATTGTTTTTTGTAAACAACAGCAGATGATATTCTAATCTCTGAAGCCCATACTTTTTTTTTTTTTTTTTTTTTTTTATATATAACACTGGATATAATTTCTACATTTATAGAAGAAAATTAAAAGTGATTCTAAATTATTAAATTGTTTTCCTTAGGGACATGAGTATTTGCTTGATAATATTATAAGAACATCCTTGTCTTCATTCAAACGTTTCAGCCACAAGGCCTATATCAATGATTTATTTTATCAAGCCTGTTAGGTGATGATACATCTGAGATATAATGTAAACAGTTTACATTATATCTAAAAGTTATTTTTAAAAAAAAAGGGAAAAAAAGACATGATTTGAGTTTCTCCCCATTACATTATGTATCATATTTTATTATATAAACAACTAGTCGTGGGAATTAGGAGATTGTAAATTCTTTAAAATCTGTCAACCATCAAACATAGTTTTGTAAGTATAGTGTATAGTTTGAAATTTTCAGTTTATATTTTACGATTATTTTGATATAGATGACTTAATACAGACTGTTGTTCACAGTTAGATGTCACTTTAATGATTTAAAAGGGGATTTTAAATTGTAGATATTACTTTTTTACTCAACTGAGCAAATATACCTCCTAATCAGGGGCTCAAGGACCATCTAATCTGGTGCTAAAGGACCACCAAATCTGGGGCTAAAGGGTCACCTAATCTGGGGATAAAGGATCACCTATCTTGGGGTAAAGGATCACCTATCTTGGGGTAAAGAACCACATGATCTGGGGCTAAAGGGTCACCTAAGCTGGGGATAAAGGATCACCTAATCTGGGGATAAAGGATCACCTATCTTGGGGTAAAGAACCACATGATCTGGGGATAAAGGATCACCTATCTTGGGGTAAAGGACCACCTAATCTGGGGATAAAGGATCACCTATCTTGGGGTAAAGGACCACCTAATCTGAGGATAAAGGATCACCTAATCTGGGGATAAAGGATCACCTATCTTGAGGTAAAGAACCACATGATCTGGGGCTAAATTAAAGGACAACATAATCTAGGGCTGACGGACGATAATTTTCTCTTGTCCTATTCTAACTATCATGAGTTGACTGCCACACTATTTGAATCTTCTCTTTATAATAGGTTTTGTTTCAATCTAATTTATTTATCTCATCTAATTTGATTTTTATTCTGGTGGCTGTTTTGCTCCTTTCACATATCGAAACATTCTTTTAACCTGTAAAAGCTTACTTGTATTATGATGAATGCTAGTGGGATAATTGATTTCACAGGATTATTCACAGGTAAAATGATTGACATGCATCTCTCTGTAGGGCATTATTAATTTGAACCAAACAAACACAGAGATTAGATAAATCTAATTCGATTTTTTTTTATTGTATTGTAGTGTAAACAACACTCGATCATTGAAGATTTTAACTAGTCCACCGGACTAGCTGATCTTCCGGGGCACATGAGTTCCCCCCAGTTTTTAGTGGGGTTCCTGTTACTCGATCTGTAGTTTTATGTATGTTTTGTAGATCGTTGTTTGTCCTTTTGTACTTTTTCTTTTGGTCATTGTGTTGTCTGTTCTTCTTTGATATACAGGCTCTGATTACCCCTTTGATATCTTTTGGCCATTGTGTTGTCTGTTCTTCTTTGATATACAGGCTCTGATTACCCCTTTGATATCTTTTGGCCATTGTGTTGTCTGTTCTTCTTTGATATACAGGCTCTGATTACCCCTCTGATATCTTCAAACTCTTCTTCATGTTCTACTAGCATAATGCTGATTTTACAAACCTCAGGCTAGTGGACTGAAATATTGTCTAAATGTCTGCAATTGTTGAATAAACCAACCAGTGTGTGCTTGAAAGGGTCTTAATTGAGATCCATAACAGAAAAAAACCAAATCAGTAATGAGAGGAACACATTTCATTCCCGTTGAAATTCCAACATTTTGACAAAACACTTTATTGCTAAATTGAAGATAAATGTTGTTTAGCAAAAATATGATAGCATTTATCATGTTCTCACAAGCCCCAGTATTAAGCTATTTATCTCTTTAACTCCTTAAAGCATATGTAATCACAGCCTGATTTACTGAATGACAATTTAATTAAATATATGTAGGCTTGGAAACATGAATACATGTACATCACAAAGCGATCGAACAGCTGTATATCTATTGTTGCATTTAGATTTACATGATTTTAAAATAAGATCCTTTGATATGTAAATTTGTTTAAAAGAAGAAAGATACAGGGCACCTTTCTTACCTGTGTCTTCTAATAGTCAGTTCATTTTGTCAAATTTTATATTCCTTTTTAAAGGTGAGCTTTTGCCATCGCTTGGCGTCCGTCATCTGTCGTCTGTTAACTTGCATTTTAATCTTCTCCTCTAAAACCCCTTAGCCAAATGAACTGAAGCTTTGTAGGAAGTATCTATGGAAGGTCCTCTATAAAAATTGCACATTTCGACCCGATTCGTTAACAAACATGGCCACCACAGGCTGTTCATGGTTCTGATTGGTCGATTTCTAAAAATCTTCTTCTCTGAAACCGCTTGGCCAAATGAACCGAAACTTGGTTGGAAGCATCTATGGAAGGTCCTCTATAAAGTTTGCTCATTACGTCCCGATCAGTTAGCAAACATGGCCACCACAGGCAATTCTTGCTTCTGATTGGTTGATTTCTAAAAAATCTTCTCCTCTGAAACAGAGTAGCCAAATGAACGAAATTTGGTAGGAAGCACCTATGGAAGGTTCTGTATAAAGTTTCCTCAAAACAGAATTAAAGGTGAGTGACACATGCTCAACCAACTGAGCCTCTAGTATTTTCTAAGTGTATTAAAAAAATCTTATTTTGTTCAAAAGCAATAACTGGAATGAAATTAAAAATAATGATAATATCTGAACAGGTTGTCAATCTGTACTGCATCTTTGAATTATTAATATGTAGATAATCTGAAGTTAAAGTTTCCTAATCGGACATAGATCTGGCAACAGTTAGGGTGTCCATTCAGCATAACACTTTCTGATTGACTAATTTATTTTGCTTGCTTGGCCATATTAATTGAAACTTGGAAGAAATAATCTATATAAGTCTAATATAACATCTTGTATTAAGGGATAATCTAACAAGGTTTCTAGACTAATTTACTTTTTCATTGTGGTTGGGTTGTTTTCAAACCTTTCTTAATTCTGATTATTTTTGGTAAGCATACAAATCAAGCCTGATTTTGATTGATGGTGCATCATTTGTATAGAGGAAAAATGGAATTAATGGTTTGGGCTAATTTTGTATCTTTATTCTTGAGAAGCCTTTGAAGGACGTCTGTCACATAAGTGTGTAGAAACAAATCAGCTAGTAGTGGAGCACAATTAGTACTCATTGGATTCATGATTATCTATTGAAACACTAGTCCTCCAAGCTCAACAAATATCAAAAATCTAACATTTGAATGATCTCACCCTTTTTATAATTTTTATTAGATTTTGAAAGGCTTTTGATAAAGTAAGGCTTGTCTCTATCAATTAATATCTACTGATGCCTTAGTTCCCTGTTCTTCATTAAGAAGCAACAGTTAATCAATTAATTCAGCACAGACTTTAGTTGTGCATGTAGAATGGTGGTATATAAGGTAGTTGAATAAAATGTTTTAATGTTGTTGCAGAAGTAGTGAGATCTAGACAGATCTTCTAACTTAGAAGTTTCCATCAAGTCTTTAGAGTGTTTTAATATTCACATTTGATTTATGTCACTTCTAGAAACGTGGTGTCAGTTTATACCTCTAGAGACCCATTTAAACAACTATCAGACTAGAAGTTAAAAGCTAAGACAGAGACTTTGTAAAACACTTGTGACCAAGAAAAAATAACAGATAATCAACCGTTTACTGTAGGATATTTGTCTTGTGATATTGTTTAAGTTACTCTGGGATATTGTCTAAGTTACTGTAGGATATAGTCTAAGTTACTGTAGGATATAGTCTTTAAGTTATTGTAGGATATTGTCTAAGTTACTGTAGGATATAGTCTAAGTTACTGTAGGATATAGTCTAAGTTACTATAGGATATAGTCTAAGTTACTGTAGGATATTGTCTAAGTTACTGTAGGATATAGTCTAAGTTATTGTAGGATATAGTCTAAGTTATTGTAGGATATAGTCTTAAGTTACTGTAGGATATTGTCTAAGTTGCTATAGGATATTGTCTAAGTTACTGTAGGATATAATCTAAGTTACTGTAGAATATTGTCTAAGTTACTGTAGGATATTGTCCAAGTTATTATAGGATATAGTCTAAGTTATTGTAGGATATTGTCTTCATTAATGTAAGATATTGTCTAAGTTACTGTAGGATTTTGTCTATGTTACTATAGGATATAGTCTAAGTTATTGTAGGATATTGTCTAAGTTACTGTAGGATTTTGTCTATGTTACTATAGGATATAGTCTAAGTTACTGTAGGATATAGTCTAAGTTACTGTAGGATTTTGTCTATGTTACTATAGGATATAGTCTAAGTTACTGTAGGATATAGTCTAAGGTACTGTAGGATATAGTCTAAGTTACTGTAGGATATTATTTAAGTTACTGTAGGATATTGTCTAAGTTACTATAGGATATAGTCTTACTGTAGGATATAGACTAAGTTACTGTAGGATATTGTCTACATTAATGTAGGATATTGTCTAAGTTACTGTAGGATTTTGTCTAAGTTACTATAGGATATATAAGTTACTGTAGGATATAGTCTTGGTTACTGTAGGATATAGTCTTAAGTTACTGTAGGATATTATTTAAGTTACTGTAGGATATTGTTGTCTGATATTGTCTAAGTTATTGTAGAATATTGTTGTCTTTCATGCTTACGTTACAGCCTTGTCAAATTAATAGAATTCTTTATCAGTATGTTTACTATTTGTATGGGTCTACTTTTGACTTCATTAGTAAGGTAATTAACATGAAAATAAATTAGTTGTTATAAGTTATAGCTGTAATTGTTAACTAAGTTATAGCTGTAATTGTTAAGTAAGTTATAGCTGTAATTGTTAACTAAGTTATGTCTGTAATTGTTATAAGTTATAACTGTAATTGTTAATTTAGTTATAGCTGTAATTATTAACTAAGTTATAGCTGTAATTGTTATAAGTTATAGCTGTAATTGTTAATTTAGTTATAGCTGTAATTGTTAACTAAGTTATAGCTGTAATTGTTAACTAAGTTATAGCTGTAATTGTTAACTAAGTTATAGTTGTAATTGTTAACTAAGTTATAGTTGTAATTGTTAACTAAGTTATAGCTGTAATTGTTAACTAAGTTAAAGCTGTAATTGTTAACTAAGTTAAAGCTGTAATTATTAACTAAGTTATAGCTGTTGATATACAGATAAAATGTTAGAGAACAGATATAAACTTTAAGCATGGTTTACAATAATTTGTAGATTATAACAGTATAATTATAGATACAACTATTGATTTAGTTTTGGCTATTGTCATCTTGTACATTGTTCAACACTTATTGGCTAAGGCATTCAGATTTATAGGCAGACTGTTGGCTGTCAACTGGAAATCATTCCTTGTCATATTTGATCAAGTTTGATATGAAAATGATATCAGGGAAATCATATTCATACTTTGTATAGTTATAAATCAATTCTAGTTGATTAAATGATGTCTATTCATATCACAAAAGAATAATTAATTATAAAATTGGGTGAAAAATAGTATAAATGCCCATAGGTAACAGTAATATCTGTTTGTCTGTCAACTGTTGCTCGGCTTTACAGGAATATAATATTCTAAAGCTGCTGAATAACACATGGGAGCATAAATATACTGATTTTCTGAAAACCTTTCTAAGATATAAAGTATTACAAGAGTTATGGGCCTTGATACTGGCATTTCATGTGCATACTTCACAGCTTTAAATTTAATTAGATTTACACACAATGAAAATCATTTGAAAATCTTATTCTAAAACCACTTGTAGCCAACTTAGGGCTACTTTATCACTCGTAAACATGTCTACCTCCAATAGTTTATTCAGAGGAAACAAATCACAGTAATTTGCATTATTAGACTACCAATAATATATTCAGGAGAGATAACTCATTGTAGGTTGAATTATTAGTCTACCTCCAACAGTATTCAGGGGAGACAACTCAGTCTCTTGAATTATTAGTCTACAAGCAGTATATTGAAGAGAGATAACTCATTGTATTTTGTATTGTTAGTCTACTACCTCCAACAGTATATTCAGGGAGACAACTCACAGCATCTTGTAGTATTATTATTGACAAATTCAGATGATGGCATACAATTTTCACATAAACATGAATTTAATCTGTTAATGGTAATGTATAAGGTTGAGTGTTTCATATTTGTCGGAATGAAAAAATATAAATTGTAGACAATTTGTCTGTTTTATGAATTTATGTAGATTTTCTTTGTACTTGAGAAATTTCTATGAATTTCATATGCGTTTGTTTCTCCTTGTATAAGATAAAAAATGGAATTAATCAAATTATGAACTTTTGATTTATTATATATAGTAGATAGAGAGGTTGAACATTTCTTGATGAAATCTGATTTATTATATTTATATTTATCTATGTTTATGTTGAATATGAAAGTGTATACCATGTGGTTATTCTGATATGATGTGAATATCTATAGGTTCTTGTTTGTATTTATTTGTTTGGCTCCTGAAGGGGAAATACCGCATCAGTGGTGTAATGGTTAACATGCTCCCCTCTGGTGTGGTAGATTGTGGGTTCGAGCCCCGGTTGGGTCAAACCAAAGCCTATAAAATTGGTATTTGTTGCTTGTCCGCTAAGCACGCAGCATTAAGGAGTAAGAACAAAGACTGGTTGGCTCAGAATCAGAATAATGTGTCCCGAGTGGAGCGACATTTCTGCCGCGGACTGTTGTTTCAGTGAGCTAGCACTATAAAAATCGAACTCAGCGTGTTGGTCAAGAATAAAGTGGACTTCATCATCATCTCATTGAAAATTAACTTGTTCTCGCCATGATATAGCTGAAAAATTGCTGAGTTAAACAACAGTTGTTCATTCTCTCCTGAAGGGGCAGGCATTTGCTGAGGTTTGCCAGAGGAGTGATTGTGTTGTTGATGTTGAATATTTAATTTGCCAGAAGTAAAAACTTGTGTTGTCATCTATCAAATTTACTTTTCTTGTTAATCAGAAATCTTATATAGCTGCCACAGAAGAACATATTTTGACATAGGTCCATATATCTGAAACTACAGGCATAAATTGATCCCAAACTGTACACGAATGATCATTGGATGGCAGGGCTCACCACACATAGTAAAAACAGGGCGACTTGACTTCTCTCTCGGGCGAAGTGAATGAAAATCTGGGAGACTTCCGAAAATCGATCCAAATTTTTACATTTCTTTCCCCACTACCACATGTTCCCCTACCTTTCACAAAACGAACGTGCTGCACAATGATCTTAAAAGGATGCAATTAACGAGTTTGGAATAAAATATTGAACATCAAACCCTGTATGGGTCAGATTTCAAGAACATGGGAGCTCATTTTATGTGAATATTGAAGGAAAAGTATGATTATTGGTTAAAAAAATACTGACTTGAAAAGACTGACAGGGCGACTAAAACTTCGCTTTTTGACAAATTGGGCGATTTCATTGAAACCAAGGTGAAAAAGTTGCCCACTTCACCTGGTTTGGCGAGCCCTGTTGGATGGTCAGTGAAAACATTCTTTATACGGATTAGACAAAGTTTAATACAGGAGCCTATGAAAAATTGTATTAAAAATCTACCTTTGAATGACTTGAAAGAATGTTGGTGAACCCAACATTCCCTAGATGTACCTTTACAAAAAATGTTGGTGAACCCAACATTTCCTAGATGTACCAAAGAATGCTGGTGAACCCAACATTCCAGAGATGTACCTTTACAAAGAATGCTGGTGAACCCAACATTCCCTAGATGTACCTTTACAAAGAATGCTGGTGAACCCAACATTCCCCAGATGTACCATTACAAAGAATGCTGGACAACCCAACTTTCCCCAGATGTACCTTTACAAAGAATACTGGTGAATCCAACATTCCCTAGATGTACCTTTACAAAGAATGCTGGTGAACCCAACATTCCCCAGATGTACCATTACAAAGAATGCTGGTGAACCCAACATTCCCCAGATGTACCTTTACAAAGAATGCTGGTGAACCCAACATTTCCTAGATGTACCTTTACAAAGAATGCTGGTGAATCCAACATTCCCCAGTGTACCTTTACAAAGAATGCTGGTGAACCCAACATTCCCTAGATGTACCTTTACAAAGAATGCTGGTGAACCCAACATTCCCCAGATGTACCATTACAAAGAATGCTGGTGAACCCAACGTTCCCCAGATGTACCTTTACAAAGAATGCTGGTGAACCCAACATTCCCCATATGCACCATTACAAAGAATGCTGGTGAACCCAACATTCCCTAGATGTACCTTTATAAAGAATGCTGGTGAACCCAACATTCCCCAGATGTACCTTTACAAGAATGCTGGTGAACCCAATATTCCCTAGATGTACCTTTACAAAGAATGTCGGTGAACCCAACATTCCCTAGATGTACCTTTACAAAGAATGCTGGTGAATCCAACATTCCCCAGATGTACCTTTACAAAGAATGCTGGTGAACCCAACATTCCCTAAATGTACCTTTACAAAAAATGCTGGTGAACCCAACATTCCCCAGATGTACCATTACAAAGAATGCTGGTGAACCCAACATTCCCCAGATGTACCTTTACAAAGAATGCTGGTGAACCCAACATTCCCTAGATGTACCTTTACAAAGAATGCTGGTGAACCCAACATTTCCTAGATGTACCTTTACAAAGAATACTGGTGAACCCAACATTCCCCAGATGTACCTTTAAAAAGAATGCTGGTGAACCCAACATTCCTCAGATGTACCTTTACAAAAGCTTATGTATTTATGTTGAGATGGTACTCGTACCAGCAACACTGTCCTCTATCAATGACTTCTTGTTCATGGCCAAAATTCTTGTATTATTCAGATTTAATTTTATTTATCTAAGGAATATTTGAAATTTTTGAACAGGTTATACCATATAACCTGGTTTGGGTCAGTTTCTGCTTAATAAACTGTGAAGCGGTGTATGAAAAGCGTAAACTGACCTAAACCAGGTTATACAAGTATTAGGTTATACAAGTATAACCTGTTCAACAATTTCAAATATTCCTTATAATTAGATTTTTACAACAAAATTCAATGATTCCTCGATTTTAATTATTTCATGTGACTATTTAAATTTGTCGTTGGCGGATGAACATGTTGGTGACGTCACAATACCAACCCAGGTTATCAAGTATAATCAAAATTTTCCCCATGCAGATTAGCCAATCAGATTGCAGTATTCAAATCAAATTAAATTATTTACATTTGAATATAAGATTATTCTATTGTCTTTCCATATTCATTTTCACCTGAGGTTTTTTTTTGTAGATCAACAATTTTAGATAGTTGTCATTGCTATTTACAGTTAAACGTAAGCCCTGTTGGAAAATTACACAAATCCTCTTCTTATATAGAGACTGCATAACTGATTATCATAACTGGTCCTTCACTATTTAACTGTATACAATTTTTGTGTAGATTTTTTTCATCCAAAAATCAACCACTGGTAGGTTAAAACAATTTTGCAGAAAGAATTTGCCTTTTGGTATGTTGGAAGGTTATATTATTTATAGAAGATAGTTAATTGATCAATTATTTCAAGTAGGCTAGTATGGTAAACCTTCTTCAATCATGCTAAAATGATTAAATACTATAACAGCTTCAATATTTAAATTTGTAATACTTTTTCATAAAAACAATAAATGGGAGATAACTCTGTCTATCCTAGTTGTAGTACAGGGAGATAACTCTACAATTCTTGTATTTTCTCTGCAGTGTAGCCTATATTGATTTTCTTTGTTGCACTGAGATGAATCAGAGATTAATATTTATTTGATATTGATATTCATTTGATAATACATAATAAAAGGTACATGTTGCATAAAGTTATCAGGACAAATACCAAGCTGAAACTTTGTTGTACATAATACATTTGAATTTTGTTTCTATAACAGAACATACATAATTGTACCATATCTGTTAATACTACATGTTAACTTTGTGAATCATAAAAACCAGGGGAAATACATGTTAAAAAAATGGGTACACATTCCAAATTTGTTTACCATATTTAAAATTTGTTCAAGTAATGAAATTGTTTTTGGATATGTATTTTATTAATTTAATTAATAAATAAAAAAGAAGGCATTCAGAGTGGGAGAGGTGGGTTTGAATTGTAGGGGGTGGGGATTTGAGGTGGTGGAGGTGAATATTTTTTTTTAGCAACTTCAGTTATTCAAAAATTTGAATAGGTGAAACAACTTATTCAATAAGTAAATAATATACCCAGATAAATCAGTTAATTGATTAATTTAAAGTAAAATTATTGGTCACTCCTGATTTTGATACAATCAAGCCTACTTTTACTGCATGTACAATTAAGTCTTTGTAGCTTGAGCAGCTCACTTTAGAAAAGACACACTGTAAATACTGGTAACTCTAAACAAGGTTGTAATGAGACATGTGTTGTAAGATTTAACATTAAAACTCTTCTATATAACCTTGATCTAAGATCTGACTTGACAATGTCTACTATACATGTATAACCTGGATGTTAATTCTGACATTACATCTCTCCTAACATGGCTGTAAGATCTGACTTGACAATGTCTACTATACATGTATAACCTGGATGTTAATTCTGACATTACATCTCTCCTAACATGGCTGTAAGATCTGATTTGACAATGTCTACTATATATGTATAACCTGGATGTTAATTCTGACGTTACATCTCTCCTAACATGGCTCTAAGATCTGACTTGACAATGTCTACTATACATGTATAACCTGGATGTTAATTCTGACATTACATCTCTCCTAACATGGCTGTAAGATCTGACTTGACAATGTCTACTATACATGTATAACCTGGATGTTAATTCTGACATTACATCTCTCCTAACATGGCTGTAAGATCTGATTTGACAATGTCTACTATATATGTATAACCTGGATGTTAATTCTGACATTACATCTCTCCTAACATGGCTCTAAGATCTGACTTGACAATGTCTACTATACATGTATAACCTGGATGTTAATTCTGACATTACATCTCTCCTAACATGGCTGTAAGATCTGATTTGACAATGTCTACTATATATGTATAACCTGGATGTTAATTCTGACATTACATCTCTCCTAACATGGCTCTAAGATCTGACTTGACAATGTCTACTATATATGTATAACCTGGATGTTAATTCTGACATTACATCTCTCCTAACATGGATCTAAGATCTGACTTGACAATGTCTACTATATATGTATAACCTGGATGTTAATTCTGACATTACATCTCTCCTAACATGGCTCTAAGATCTGACTTGACAATGTCTACTATATATGTATAACCTGGATGTTAATTCTGACATTACATCTCTCCTAACATGGATCTAAGATCTGACTTGACAATGTCTACTATATATGTATAACCTGGATGTTAATTCTGACATTACATCTCTCCTAACATGGCTGTAAGATCTGACTTGACAATGTCTACTATATATGTATAACCTGGATGTTAATTCTGACATTACATCTCTCCTAACATGGATCTAAGATCTGACTTGACAATGTCTACTATATATGTATAACCTGGATGTTAATTCTGACATTACATCTCTCCTAACATGGCTGTAAGATCTGACTTGACAATGTCTACTATATATGTATAACCTGGATGTTAATTCTGACATTACATCTCTCCTAACATGGATCTAAGATCTGACTTGACAATGTCTACTATATATGTATAACCTGGATGTTAATTCTGACATTACATCTCTCCTAACATGGCTCTAAGATCTGATTTGACAATGTCTACTATATATGTATAACCTGGATGTTAATTCTGACATTACATCTCTCCTAACATGGCTCTTAGATCTGACTTGACAATGTCTACTATATATGTATAACCTGGATGTTAATTCTGACATTACATCTCTCCTAACATGGCTCTTAGATCTGACTTGACAATGTCTACTATATATGTATAACCTGGATGTTAATTCTGACATTACATCTCTCCTAACATGGATCTAAGATCTGACTTGACAATGTCTACTATATATGTATAACCTGGATGTTAATTCTGACATTACATCTCTCCTAACATGGCTCTTAGATCTGACTTGACAATGTCTACTATATATGTATAACCTGGATGTTAATTCTGACATTACATCTCTCCTAACATAGATCTAAGATCTGACTTGACAATGTCTACTATATATGTATAACCTGGATGTTAATTCTGACATTACATCTCTCCTAACATGGCTGTAAGATCTGACTTGACAATGTCTACTATATATGTATAACCTGGATGTTAATTCTGACATTACATCTCTCCTAACATGGATCTAAGATCTGATTTGACAATGTCTACTATATATGTATAACCTGGATGTTAATTCTGACATTACATCTCTCCTAACATGGCTCTAAGATCTGACTTGACAATGTCTACTATATATGTATAACCTGGATGTTAATTCTGACATTACATCTCTCCTAACATGGATCTAAGATCTGACTTGACAATGTCTACTATATATGTATAACCTGGATGTTAATTCTGACATTACATCTCTCCTAACATGGCTCTAAGATCTGACTTGACAATGTCTACTATATATGTATAACCTGGATGTTAATTCTGACATTACATCTCTCCTAACATGGATCTAAGATCTGACTTGACAATGTCTACTATATATGTATAACCTGGATGTTAATTCTGACATTACATCTCTCCTAACATGGATCTAAGATCTGACTTGACAATGTCTACTATATATGTATAACCTGGATGTTAATTCAGACATTACATCTCTCCTAACATGGCTGTAAGATCTGACTTGACAATGTCTACTATATATGTATAACCTGGATGTTAATTCTGACATTACATCTCTCCTGACATGGATCTAAGATCTGACTTGACAATGTCTACTATATATGTATAACCTGGATGTTAATTCTGACATTACATCTCTCCTAACATCGATCTAAGATCTGACTTGACAATGTCTACTATATATGTATAACCTGGATGTTAATTCTGACATTACATCTCTCCTAACATGGATCTAAGATCTGACTTGACAATGTCTACTATATATGTATAACCTGGATGTTAATTCTGACATTACATCTCTCCTAACATGGCTCTTAGATCTGACTTGACAATGTCTACTATATATGTATAACCTGGATGTTAATTCTGACATTACATCTCTCCTAACATAGATCTAAGATCTGACTTGACAATGTCTACTATATATGTATAACCTGGATGTTAATTCTGACATTACATCTCTCCTAACATGGCTGTAAGATCTGACTTGACAATGTCTACTATATATGTATAACCTGGATGTTAATTCTGACATTACATCTCTCCTAACATGGATCTAAGATCTGATTTGACAATGTCTACTATATATGTATAACCTGGATGTTAATTCTGACATTACATCTCTCCTAACATGGCTCTAAGATCTGACTTGACAATGTCTACTATATATGTATAACCTGGATGTTAATTCTGACATTACATCTCTCCTAACATGGCTGTAAGATCTGACTTGACAATGTCTACTATACATGTATAACCTGAATGTTAATTCTGACATTACATCTCTCCTAACATGGATCTAAGATCTGACTTGACAATGTCTACTATATATGTATAACCTGGATGTTAATTCTGACATTACATCTCTCCTAACATGGCTGTAAGATCTGACTTGACAATGTCTACTATACATGTATAACCTGGATGTTAATTCTGACATTACATCTCTCCTAACATGGATCTAAGATCTGACTTGACAATGTCTACTATATATGTATAACCTGGATGTTAATTCTGACATTACATCTCTCCTAACATGGATCTAAGATCTGACTTGACAATGTCTACTATGCATGTATAACCTGGATGTTAATTCTGACATTACATCTCTCCTAACATGGCTGTAAGATCTGACTTGACAATGTCTACTATACATGTATAACCTGGATGTTAATTCTGACATTACATCTCTCCTAACATGGATCTAAGATCTGACTTGACAATGTCTACTATGCATGTATAACCTGGATGTTAATTCTGACATTACATCTCTCCTAACATGGCTGTAAGATCTGACTTGACAATGTCTACTATACATGTATAACCTGGATGTTAATTCTGACATTACATCTCTCCTAACATGGATCTAAGATCTGACTTGACAATGTCTACTACAAATGTATAACCTGGATGTTAATTCTGACATTACATCTCTCCTAACATGGATCTAAGATCTGACTTGACAATGTCTACTATGCATGTATAACCTGGATGTTAATTCTGACATTACATCTCTCCTAACATGGCTGTAAGATCTGACTTGACAATGTCTACTATACATGTATAACCTGGATGTTAATTCTGACATTACATCTCTCCTAACATGGCTGTAAGATCTGACTTGACAATGTCTACTATACATGTATAACCTGGATGTTAATTCTGACATTACATTTCTCCTAACATGGCTGTAAGATCTGACTTGACAATGTCTACTATACATGTATAACCTGGATGTTAATTGTGACATTACATCTCTCCTAACATGGCTGTAAGATCTGATTTGACAATGTCTACTATACATGTATAACCTGGATGTTAATTCTGACATTACATCTCTCCTAACATGGATCTAAGATCTGACTTGACAATGTCTACTATACATGTATAACCTGGATGTTAATTCTGACATTACATCTCTCTTAACATGGCTGTAAGATCTGACTTGACAATGTCTACTATATATGTATAACCTGGATGTTAATTCTGACATTACATCTCTCCTAACATGGCTGTAAGATCTGACTTGACAATGTCTACTATATATGTATAACCTGGATGTTAATTCTGACATTACATCTCTCCTACCATGGATCTAAGATCTGACTTGACAATGTCTACTATATATGTATAACCTGGATGTTAATTCTGACATTACATCTCTCCTAACATGGCTGTAAGATCTGACTTGACAATGTCTACTATACATGTATAACCTGGATGTTAATTCTGACATTACATCTCTCCTAACATGGCTGTAAGATCTGACTTGACAATGTCTACTATACATGTATAACCTGGATGTTAATTCTGACATTACATCTCTCCTAACATGGATCTAAGATCTGACTTGACAATGTCTACTATACATGTATAACCTGGATGTTAATTCTGACATTACATCTCTCCTAACATGGATCTAAGATCTGACTTGACAATGTCTACTATACATGTATAACCTGGATGTTAATTCTGACATTACATCTCTCCTAACATGGCTGTAAGATCAATACTAAGAGATGATGATGTTGTTGATATTGATTTTTGTTGTTTCCTCAGGACAAGTTCAGTAAATAAGCCACATAAAATATGCAGATCAATACATAAAATCTATACTGATAAATTCTATACTTCTATTGTCCTTACTGGACACACCACATTGGAGACAATTTTCTACATTTTTGCAATTATTTGCTACAAGTGTCTTTTTGGATCTTGCATGTGTCATTATTTCTAGGACAGGAAAAAACTGTTGCTGGTACATTAGACATTCTCTCATCAGCAACCAATCAAATTGAAGGACATAAAATACCCAAATTGCCGGTTTTTAGCCTGTATGAATCATGGCACTGTAGGACTAGAGTGTACATGACATGTTTTAGGGTGCCCATCCAGTTTCTGAGATGGTAAGTTAAAATTGATCTATTTAAAACATATAAAACATCTGTATAAAGACTCTAATGCATTATATTACCTTTATAACAGAGATATACAAATTAGTAATGAAATGTTACTACCTCATTACATATGCATCCAGAACATTTTATGCAAATTTGCTGATTTTAAGGTTTAATGATGGAAAATTGGACAATAATATAAATTTGCTGTGTGTATTTGTGACATATTTTTACTATATTGATTGATTTTTGATTACAACATTACAATATACTGAAATGTCAGGATTCTTCCCCGGAGATGTCATAAAACAGGGAAAATCCTAGTCAATAGAATCTAAGATGAAAGAAATTAGAGATTAAGAGAAATTAAAATATCCATTACCTTAATAATATAGTATTAATTAGTACAGACTATAATACCAGTACTGAATGATTTCATTGTTGATTCACTCACCTACACTGTCATTGATTTTTATTACAATGTCAATAATTTTAAATGCAGAATATATAATTACAATGTCAATAATTTTTAAATGCTGAATATATCTTGTATATATGTAATATTTTACATACTACATCCATTATTTTGTATTATATTCCCAGTAACATTTCTTCTATATATGGTTGTTCTCTAGATACTAAACAGCCATGTTTTACTTATATAGAGGGTGGTTCTCTGTATAATCAGCTGTTTGTCCTTGTGTAGAGGTTGGTTCTCTGTACAACCTGCTGTTTTCTCTTATTTAGAGGTTGGTTCTCTGTATGATCAACCATTAGAGGATGGTTATCTGTGTTTCCTTGTGCAGTTGATGGTTATCTATATAATCAGCTTTTATTTCTTGTCTTATGTAGCCTCTGGCCCATGTAATTTCAACATCCTATTTTGTGTTCCCAGTGACCTGTCTTGTGTAGAAAATGACCTCTGTAATATCAGCATCCTATTTTTTGCCACCAGTGCCCTCTCTTGTGTAATCAGTGCCACTTGTTTAACTACTGGTGAGTTTTATAAATATAGTGGATACTTTTCTTTTGATGACAATTCAATTAATATCTACTACCTTTCTCTTGAAATCATAAATAAAAAAACAAAGAAGACATTACTGTGTCATAATCTGATTTACAATCCAAATTTAAAATCATGCTATTTGCCATGAAATGCAGAGATTTCTGAGTAAAATAGAAATTTATAATGCCTAATAAAGATAAAATTAAATATCACTCAGTCTCTGTAGATCTGCCAACATACATTAAGACATGCAAGCTTTACAGTTCTGCTTGTAAGAATTATCAATACTGTAGTCACACCTGACCATATGATGCTATCATTTATATTCTATGTGTATTGACATGTTAATGAGTTATAAAGTTAAATTGTAACTACTTTTTACAATAATCCATTATTATTAATGCCTTCTTATTGTGTGTTTTATTTAATGACTGTCATAATCCAATTAGAGTTATGTCCCTTTGATTTATGATCAATGCCTCAATTTGCCATCTGTTGATATGATGATAGGTAACAGTTGATTAAGTCTACAGTATATAACATATCTACTTAGCTGTCTAAAATATGTACTATTGAGACTATAGAATTTCTAAAGTTTGATTGATTGGTGTTTAACGTCCAGCAAGCAATTTTTCATCTACAGGTATATTCAGGATGAGAACATTTAAAAATTTAAACGCCACGGGACTCGAAACAAGGAAAGGTGATGGGTAGGGACGGATAATTTAGCCAGTGCAACAGGTCTCCTATGGACCACTCATCATGAGCATAATGCTCACAATGAGCTGTTACACTGGGTTCTTTAACGTGTGAAGAGGGTGGCAATCTCTCAACACGGGACCTCAGTTTTATTTCTATACCCCAGGTTTCCTGTGGGGTTGACCCCTTTTAGAGGACTAGTGCCTCTAGGGCAGAGAAACCTGGTGCTTATTCTACCCCCGGCACACCCTCTAAAGTTTGAGGCTGTAGATTTACTAAAATTTGAGGCTGTAGAGTTACTGAAGTTTGAGGCTGTAGAACTACATTGTACTCCAAATACCATGTACATCATTGGTCATCTTACCTGAAATCAAATCACTTATAAAAATCACTGTATTTACTCTAAATAAATATTAAGCCCTTGACAAAAGTAAGAAAAAATGGAGAGACATTTATATAAAGCTTCAGTTTCAGTCTGTATGTGTAAATATTATTCTCTCTTGACCTTGGTTAGAATATTACATTAATAGTGTTATGTCAAATTAAACATACGTCTAAACACTGCTCAGGACTCCTGAGTGCACTCAAGACATGATGTGGTTATTTTAACACAGGACATGTATATGACTTCAGTACATTATAGTTATTGAACTGTCAAAGTTTTGTGCAGATAACTTGAACGATTCAGGAGTTATAAAGGATTTTCTTATATCCTTTTGACATGCCACCCATTACACAACTGGATGACTGATCGATCATGCATGAAAATCCAATAAACAAATTACTATCTTTTCTTGGCCAAACAAATTACATAATAAAATGGATTTCTATATATTTTAATTTAATAAATAAATTATTCATAGCAAAAACAGGTATACATAATAAATAGTTATATGCATGAAAAATGTTTTGTGCTAAGTACTTGGTATTAAAATCACAATTTAAAAATATGAATACTTTCAGAAAACAATGGTTTCAGGTCTTTAAGGAGAGATATTTTTTGGGCGTAAATTCTATGCAACTTAAAATTATTTTAAAAAGTACATGCAATAAGAATTATTTTTAAATAAAAAGTACATACTATGGAAATTATATTTTTTTTTTATAGTACATAGTTTATAAAATAGAATTATTAAAGAGGAGATGATCATTTGTCTGCACATTTTTTTTTAATGTACATGTACTTGTTACTTGTTGAATGCATATTTAAAATAATATGACAGAAGCAAAACACAATATACAATATTTCAATTAATTCAGTTTGAGTTCTAAAAACATAATGAGTTGAAGGATGGAAAAAGAAAGTTCTAATATCTTGGCTGTGTGCGATTGGTTCGAGGTTGTTTGTTCTGTTGAGGTTTCTTGGCAACGTTCTGGGGTTTCGGAACTTCGAAATCTGAACATGTAGATTTGACGGCTGTGACTAGAGGAGTGTGGTCGTTCAACAACTTTTGAAATAAGCACTCATGCTGCTCGAGTGAGTGTCTTTGAAAACCAACATTGGTGAGAAACTCGTAGTTTCCGGTACCATAAAGAGATTGTTTTAAGTCTACATGTTGAATACGAATGACGTTCAATAGTTTGGTTGTCAGCTTGGGAATGGGTTTGTGGCGTCCAATCAACGCCTTTTTTTAAGACATGATTAATCGACTCACAATTGTTGTTTGTCCATAATCGTTTGTGCTGTAGTTGTGATTTTGGCTGAAGAACATGGTCTTCTAGTCTGTCTCTTAAGACGGCTGTTGTAATACAAATCAACTAATACCAAGCATGCATAGGAATCATAAGAAATAATACCTCTCCCAATCTGTCGAGAGACTCTTGATAGTTGTAACCGGATTCCGGTGATAACCAAGGATGAAACATTGTGTTTAACTGTTGCGAGCACAAATGGCTCGGAAAAGACCAGAATGGTTTTTTTCCCCAAAAATTTCTCATTTTACTCAAATGGTTTCATGTCTATCGTTTTCATAACAATTTTGTAATAAACAATAACGATTGCTTTCATTAACATTTTAACTAATTGTTAGTTGTTGTAGCTGTTATGTGTGTCCACCTTAAAAGTCTTCATCACGAACATCAAAAGACACTAGAGTAATAAATGATTTGAAAACTAAAAGTTTCAAACAATATGAATAATTGGGTTGTTTTTTTGGTTTTTATTTTTTTTCTCCTGCAAATTTCAATAATATTTTCTAATTTCAAACTCTATAAAAAAAAATTCTCATTACAATTTAAAAATGAAAATTTCTTGTTGCAAAATGAAATTAAATGAACAGATAATTATTCTCATCTCATTTGCAATATTTGATAAAAAAAAATCTCATGTTATATGTGCATATGTAAATTAAAAACAAATCACATTTTATATTGGGATAAAATCATTTAATTTAATTCCAGGATAAAAAAAATCTCTTGGAAATATGGATAAAAAAAATCAATTTCATATTGAAAAAAAAATAATACCATTTTATTTCCGTATCGATTTGAATAAGTTTTCATTGCATATCTAGTACACAACAATGTATTAATTTTGTACCATTTTTTGATTCTTTGTTTTCACATTGTCAATCTAATTATTGTGTTTATTGCGTGCTAGATGGTCATTTCTGCACCAATGGCAACAATAAACATGCGTTCACGCACGACTGACTACACAGCTATGGCACTTGTCGCACAAAAATGGTTACAACTTAAAAAATATTGATACTATCGATTTCAATCCTATTGCATTCGATTGCAAATCAAATTTCGAATAAGATGATCTACTTTAATATCTGATGAACCCTTTTTTTCATTGCATGTCCTGAGCAGTGTTTAGACGTACCGCTGTACTCAGTGGTTGTTGTACTCTAATATAATGAACATTCTGACAATACCAGATTAAATATATGTACAACTGTACTCAGTGGTAGTTGTACTCTAATATAATGAACATTCTGACAATACCAGATTAAACATATGTACAACTGTACACAGTGGTAGTTGTACTCTAATATAATGAACATTCTGACAATACCAGATTAAATATATGTACAACTGTACACAGCGGTTGTTGTACTCTAATATAATGAACATTCTGACAATACCAGATTAAATATATGTACAACTGTACACAGTGGTTGTTGTACTCTAATATAATGAACATTCTGACAATACTAGATTAAACATATGTACAACTGTACACAGTGGTTGTTGTACTCTAATATAATGAACATTCTGACAATACCAGATTAAATATATGTACAACTGTACTCAGTGGTTGTTGTACTCTAATATAATGAACATTCTGACAATACCAGATTAAATATATGTACAACTGTACACAGTGGTAGTTGTACTCTAATATAATGAACATTCTGACAATACCAGATTAAACATATGTACAACTGTACACAGTGGTTGTTGTACTCTAATATAATGAACATTCTGACAATACCAGATTAAACATATGTACAACTGTACACAGTGGTAGTTGTACTCTAATATAATGAACATTCTGACAATACCAGATTAAACATATGTACAACTGTACACAGTGGTAGTTGTACTCTAATATAATGAACATTCTGACAATACTAGATTAAACATATGTACAACTGTACACAGTGGTTGTTGTACTCTAATATAATGAACATTCTGACAATACCAGATTAAACATATGTACAACTGTACACAGTGGTAGTTGTACTCTAATATAATGAACATTCTGACAATACCAGATTAAACATATGTACAACTGTACACAGTGGTAGTTGTACTCTAATATAATGAACATTCTGACAATACCAGATTAAACATATGTACAACTGTACTTAGTGGTAGTTGTACTCTAATATAATGAACATTCTGACAATACCAGATTAAACATATGTACAACTGTACACAGTGGTAGTTGTACTCTAATATAATGAACATTCTGACAATACCAGATTAAACATATGTACAACTGTACACAGTGGTAGTTGTACTCTAATATAATGAACATTCTGACAATACCAGATTAAACATATGTACAACTGTACACAGTGGTAGTTGTACTCTAATATAATGAACATTCTGACAATACCAGATTAAACATATGTACAACTGTACACAGTGGTAGTTGTACTCTAATATAATGAACATTCTGACAATACCAGATTAAACATATGTACAACTGTACTTAGTGGTAGTTGTACTCTAATATAATGAACATTCTGACAATACCAGATTAAACATATGTACAACTGTACACAGTGGTAGTTGTACTCTAATATAATGAACATTCTGACAATACTAGATTAAACATATGTACAACTGTACACAGTGGTTGTTGTACTCTAATATAATGAACATTCTGACAATACCAGATTAAACATATGTACAACTGTACTTAGTGGTAGTTGTACTCTAATATAATGAACATTCTGACAATACCAGATTAAACATATGTACAACTGTACACAGTGGTAGTTGTACTCTAATATAATGAACATTCTGACAATACCAGATTAAACATATGTACAACTGTACACAGTGGTAGTTGTACTCTAATATAATGAACATTCTGACAATACCAGATTAAACATATGTACAACTGTACTTAGTGGTAGTTGTACTCTAATATAATGAACATTCTGACAATACCAGATTAAACATATGTACAACTGTACACAGTGGTAGTTGTACTCTAATATAATGAACATTCTGACAATACCAGATTAAACATATGTACAACTGTACACAGTGGTAGTTGTACTCTAATATAATGAACATTCTGACAATACCAGATTAAACATATGTACAACTGTACACAGTGGTAGTTGTACTCTAATATAATGAACATTCTGACAATACCAGATTAAACATATGTACAACTGTACACAGTGGTAGTTGTACTCTAATATAATGAACATTCTGACAATACCAGATTAAACATATGTACAACTGTACACAGTGGTAGTTGTACTCTAATATAATGAACATTCTGACAATACTAGATTAAACATATGTACAACTGTACTTAGTGGTAGTTGTACTCTAATATAATGAACATTCTGACAATACCAGATTAAACATATGTACAACTGTACACAGTGGTAGTTGTACTCTAATATAATGAACATTCTAACAATACCAGATTAAACATATGTACAACTGTACTCAGTGGTAGTTGTACTCTAATATAATGAACATTCTAACAATACCAGATTAAACATATGTACAACTGTACACAGTGGTAGTTGTACTCTAATATAATGAACATTCTGACAATACCAGATTAAACATATGTACAACTGTACACAGTGGTAGTTGTACTCTAATATAATGAACATTCTGACAATACCAGATTAAACATATGTACAACTGTACTTAATGGTAGTTGTACTCTAATATAATGAACATTCTGACAATACCAGATTAAATATATGTACAACTGTACTCAGTGGTAGTTGTACTCTAATATAATGAACATTCTGACAATACCAGATTAAACATATGTACAACTGTACACAGCGGTTGTTGTACTCTAATATAATGAACATTCTGACAATACCAGATTAAACATATGTACAACTGTACTCAGTGGTAGTTGTACTCTAATATAATGAACATTCTGACAATACCAGATTAAACATATGTACAACTGTACACAGTGGTAGTTGTACTCTAATATAATGAACATTCTAACAATACCAGATTAAACATATGTACAACTGTACACAGTGGTAGTTGTACTCTAATATAATGAACATTCTAACAATACCAGATTAAACATATGTACAACTGTACACAGTGGTAGTTGTACTCTAATATAATGAACATTCTAACAATACCAGATTAAACATATGTACAACTGTACTTAGTGGTAGTTGTACTCTAATATAATGAACATTTTGACAATACCAGATTAAACATATGTACAACTGTACACAGTGGTAGTTGTACTCTAATATAATGAACATTCTGACAATACCAGATTAAATATATGTACAACTGTACTCAGTGGTAGTTGTACTCTAATATAATGAACATTCTGACAATACCAGATTAAACATATGTACAACTGTACACAGTGGTTGTTGTACTCTAATATAATGAACATTCTGACAATACCAGATTAAACATATGTACAACTGTACTCAGTGGTAGTTGTACTCTAATATAATGAACATTCTAACAATACCAGATTAAACATATGTACAACTGTACACAGTGGTAGTTGTACTCTAATATAATGAACATTCTGACAATACCAGATTAAACATATGTACAACTGTACTTAGTGGTAGTTGTACTCTAATATAATGAACATTCTGACAATACCAGATTAAACATATGTACAACTGTACACAGTGGTAGTTGTACTCTAATATAATGAACATTCTAACAATACCAGATTAAACATATGTACAACTGTACACAGTGGTAGTTGTACTCTAATATAATGAACATTCTAACAATACCAGATTAAACATATGTACAACTGTACACAGTGGTAGTTGTACTCTAATATAATGAACATTCTGACAATACCAGATTAAATATATGTACAACTGTACTCAGTGGTAGTTGTACTCTAATATAATGAACATTCTGACAATACCAGATTAAATATATGTACAACTGTACTCAGTGGTAGTTGTACTCTAATATAATGAACATTCTGACAATACCAGATTAAACATATGTACAACTGTACTTAGTGGTACTCTAATATAATGAACATTTTGACAATACCAGATTAAACATATGTACAACTGTACACAGTGGTAGTTGTACTCTAATATAATGAACATTCTGACAATACCAGATTAAATATATGTACAACTGTACTCAGTGGTAGTTGTACTCTAATATAATGAACATTCTGACAATACCAGATTAAACATATGTACAACTGTACACAGTGGTTGTTGTACTCTAATATAATGAACATTCTGACAATACCAGATTAAACATATGTACAACTGTACACAGTGGTAGTTGTACTCTAATATAATGAACATTCTGACAATACCAGATTAAACATATGTACAACTATACTCAGTGGTAGTTGTACTCTAATATAATGAACATTCTGACAATACCAGATTAAACATATGTACAACTGTACACAGTGGTTGTTGTACTCTAATATAATGAACATTCTGACAATACCAGATTAAACATATGTACAACTGTACACAGCGGTTGTTGTACTCTAATATAATGAACATTCTGACAATACCAGATTAAACATATGTACAACTGTACACAGTGGTAGTTGTACTCTAATATAATGAACATTCTAACAATACCAGATTAAACATATGTACAACTGTACACAGTGGTAGTTGTACTCTAATATAATGAACATTCTAACAATACCAGATTAAACATATGTACAACTGTACACAGTGGTAGTTGTACTCTAATATAATGAACATTCTGACAATACCAGATTAAACATATGTACAACTGTACACAGTGGTTGTTGTACTCTAATATAATGAACATTCTGACAATACCAGATTAAACATATGTACAACTGTACACAGCGGTTGTTGTACTCTAATATAATGAACATTCTGACAATACCAGATTAAACATATGTACAACTGTACACAGTGGTAGTTGTACTCTAATATAATGAACATTCTAACAATACCAGATTAAACATATGTACAACTGTACACAGTGGTAGTTGTACTCTAATATAATGAACATTCTAACAATACCAGATTAAACATATGTACAACTGTACACAGTGGTAGTTGTACTCTAATATAATGAACATTCTGACAATACTAGATTAAACATATGTACAACTGTACACAGTGGTAGTTGTACTCTAATATAATGAACATTCTGACAATACCAGATTAAACATATGTACAACTGTACACAGTGGTAGTTGTACTCTAATATAATGAACATTCTGACAATACCAGATTAAACATATGTACAACTGTACACAGTGGTAGTTGTACTCTAATATAATGAACATTCTGACAATACTAGATTAAACATATGTACAACTGTACACAGTGGTAGTTGTACTCTAATATAATGAACATTCTGACAATACCAGATTAAACATATGTACAACTGTACACAGTGGTAGTTGTACTCTAATATAATGAACATTCTGACAATACCAGATTAAACATATGTACAACTGTACACAGTGGTTGTTGTACTCTAATATAATGAACATTCTGACAATACCAGATTAAACATATGTACAACTGTACACAGTGGTTGTTGTACTCTAATATAATGAACATTCTGACAATACCAGATTAAATATATGTACAACTGTACACAGTGGTAGTTGTACTCTAATATAATGAACATTCTGACAATACCAGATTAAACATATGTACAACTGTACACAGTGGTAGTTGTACTCTAATATAATGAACATTCTGACAATACCAGATTAAATATATGTACAACTGTACACAGTGGTAGTTGTACTCTAATATAATGAACATTCTGACAATACCAGATTAAACATATGTACAACTGTACACAGTGGTAGTTGTACTCTAATATAATGAACATTCTGACAATACCAGATTAAATATATGTACAACTGTACACAGTGGTAGTTGTACTCTAATATAATGAACATTCTGACAATACCAGATTAAACATATGTACAACTGTACACAGTGGTAGTTGTACTCTAATATAATGAACATTCTGACAATACCAGATTAAACATATGTACAACTGTACACAGTGGTAGTTGTACTCTAATATAATGAACATTCTGACAATACCAGATTAAATATATGTACAACTGTACACAGTGGTAGTTGTACTCTAATATAATGAACATTCTGACAATACCAGATTAAACATATGTACAACTGTACACAGTGGTAGTTGTACTCTAATATAATGAACATTCTGACAATACCAGATTAAACATATGTACAACTGTACACAGTGGTAGTTGTACTCTAATATAATGAACATTCTGACAATACCAGATTAAACATATGTACAACTGTACACAGTGGTAGTTGTACTCTAATATAATGAACATTCTGACAATACCAGATTAAACATATGTACAACTGTACACAGTGGTAGTTGTACTCTAATATAATGAACATTCTGACAATACCAGATTAAACATATGTACAACTGTACACAGTGGTAGTTGTACTCTAATATAATGAACATTCTGACAATACCAGATTAAACATATGTACAACTGTACACAGTGGTTGTTGTACTCTAATATAATGAACATTCTGACAATACCAGATTAAACATATGTACAACTGTACACAGTGGTAGTTGTACTCAAATATAATGAACATTCTGACAATACCAGATTAAACATATGTACAACTGTACACAGTGGTAGTTGTACTCAAATATAATGAACATTCTGATAATTAAGAAATAATTACCGGTAGCCATATATTTATATTGTTTTTACCACGGTTTGGCACTTTATGCCGAATATTTTACCACGAGCGGAGGCAGAACCGATCACCAATACAGCTGGCTGAGGACCAGTAACAAAACCAATACAGAAGCCATCATATAGTTATATCTTTATTCATTAAATGATTACTTGAAATGTTTTTAGGGTATTTTTTGTTTTTTTTGTGATTCATTTGCACTTAGGTATTGCCAGTTGACAATTTGATCTTTATCGTGTAACATGTCACCTAAAATCTAGAATCACAATGGAATCCTGCATTGTCTGGATCAGAACTTTACCAATACGAATAAAAATCAACATTGATCCAGTGATCTTTGTATTGACCTTGTATATGTATATATATTACATATGGTGTTGTTTTCGTACAATTTCATTGGCTAAATCAGTCACGTGATATACAAAATATTTAATGTATTTTTTCCACTGTGAAGAAACCAGACGTCTTGTTTCTATTTAAAAAAAATATTGACGCTATGTTTCTATTTTTAAGTATATTGACGCTATGTTACTAAATTTAGATCCGGATATTGTCCGTTGCGGACCGCGTTTACACTCCTTCTGTAGTAAACAATTTTCTAGTTTTATTGTGTTCTTAAACAATAAAATAATGATGTGTTAATATTTTATTTTCAATGACACAAGTAATACATTGCATATGTAATATAAAAATTAAGGACTTTTTACTCTGTCAATATGTTATATATAGACCTGTTAGGATTATATTGACCTCAGAATTCGTCTTCGGTCAATATAATCCTAACAGGTTCATATATAACATATTGACCTCGTAAAAAGTCCATAATTGATAAATATTTTCTAGGGACCATTTTATTGTTATTTAAGACCATATTAATTACATATAATTAAGTAGAATATTTAATGTTTAAGACAATACCATATTAATTACATATAATTAAGTAGAATATTTAATGTTTAAGACAATACCATATTAATTACATATAATTAAGTAGAATATTTAATGTTCTGTTTGTATGTTGTGTATTTGTAACTAATATCATTGTCATATAACAAACCCTCATTTTCTGTTTCTTACCATTTTACAGGCCGCTGTGATTAGAAAGGTAACATTCTACATCTCCTTCTGTTTTACTATCTCACTATGTTGACTTGTAATGGTATTGGTATGTCCTTGTTGTCACGTCACAGCTCATTTTTATTTAGAAAAGATATGTTTTAGAAAATTTTGACAAGTTTGTTAAAAAATCATTAGGTTTTCCAATCTATCTATTTTGAGCATCACCTGATGAAGTTTATTCCAGAAACGTGTCATGTACACTAAATTTGATATCTACGTTTTTATAATAAAAAAAGCAGCCAAAATAATGTTTTATTGTTGTGTATAAGTAAGGTTACAATGGGAGAGAAGTAGATCATTCTGGTCAGAAGTGTTGATCTATTAATATATACAAATTTTAATTTATAACTGAAATCTTTTTGTATTGTTTCTTTAAGTATATAATATATAACTTTATTTTCTAAGCAAAAATCTAGTACCATAATACAACGCAAACAACCAGACTTAATACATACAATAATCTAGTAGTTACTGAAATGTAGATATCTACTTTAGAGCACACAAAACAACCAGACTTAATACATACAATAATCTAGTAGTTACTGAAATGTAGATATCTACTTTAGAGCACACAAAACAACCAGACTTAATACATACAATAATCTAGTAGTTACTGAAATGTAGATATCTACTTTAGAGCACACAAAACAACCAGACTTAATACATACAATAATCTAGTAGTTACTGAAATGTAGATATCTACTTTAGAGCACACAAAACGTTTCTGGAATAACCTTGATTAGGTACGTTCCGAGTCGAAAGACTGAAAAGCCTAACAGTTTAATATTTAAAAATGATATTATGTTGATACTGACTAAATGTAAAGTTAATATTAGATATACCTATCATGACGTATCATGCTGTATAGGTAGAACAACCCTTTCACATCTCCTATCATTTTGTTCATCTGTGCTTGTTTGTAACTGTCATGTTTTTGTTGTGCTGCTGTTTTATTTCTATGTCAGCTTTAGCTGTTCCCTTAAAGACCCTCACACCATCAGTAAATATAAATAATTGCTGATAATGGCCATTACAGCACCATACAAGAAATGTTAAAGTGTGTATGTTGTCTAAACTGACCAGTACAAAGAAAAAATATGATAGCAATATTATAGTGCATCCTGGGTTGACATTGTCAAATAACTTGTACTAGTGTGACCTTTATGACCTTTGGTAGGTATTTTAAGTTAACTTGCACAATCATGACCTTTGACAGAAAGGTAGTCAGGTATCTTGCCAATCTGATATGTGGCTGCATGGGAAATCTGGAGAAACCTCATGACGGGTTACATGCGAGTGACCCTATGTCATTAATATTTAATAATGTGATAAATATGGGTTATAACCTGTTTCGACCTATCAGATTGCTTGTAGCAAACAAAGCAGTTTAATTTTAAATTAGAATGCTTACATTGTCACTTAATCACTATTTTCGTTGGACGTCAACATAGGGTCAATCGCATGTGACTAATGGGGTTTCTTCAGATCTCACACACTGCAATATTTATTATTAAGCAAGAGTGAGAGATTTAATTCTAGTCAGATTGGTATTTTGCACAAGTATGGTCTTTAAATGATTGGTATTCAGATAACTTACACAAATGTGACCTTTGACAGGTAGATATTAGGGTGCTTGCCTATAGATTGTTGGTTGATCCCTGTTTGGGTCAAAGCTGTTATTTGTTTCTTCTCTGCTTAGCAAACTTCATTAAAGGGTAAGAACGAAGACTGATTGGCTGGAGATCAAGATAATGTGGAGCAATATGTCTATCTGAATTGTTGTTTCAGTGAGCTAGCACTAATAGTGTGTTGGTTTCGTACAAAACAGATACTATCATCATCTGATCAAAAAGTAACTTGTTTTCCCCATGATAAAGATCAAAGCTTGTTCATTTAGTTTTAAAACAACAACTATTCACTCCCTAACTTACAAAAGTTTGACATTGATATTCAAGTTACCCATATAACTTTCACATGTGTGACCTGTTATTTAGGTAATTTAAACAATGGTGACCTTTTGACCTTTGACTGATGACTATTAAGTTGCAATGTAACTAGCACAAGTTTGACCTTTGACTGATATGTATTGGGGTAAACAACAGAAATATAACCAGGTCTTTTGATTTTTGTAAACATCAGCTGATTCTATTTTCAGGATGTATAACAAACACAAATAATTTGATATACACTGTACTTGGCATTTATTAGTGCCAGATTTAAAGTCAGGTGATTGTGCTTTTTTAAGCCTCTTCTGCATGTTTTGTTTTAAATATAAATTTAAATGCTTTATGAATTATTACTTCATGAATATACTACAATATTGCTGCTCTGCAACAGAGAAGATAGCTGGTTCCTATCACTTCACTCAGTTATAACCTCTCCCTGACTAGACTACTTTATCATCTTCCTATGATGTTTAGGTATAAAGGGGTGGCTTATCCACCACAAGAAATATTTCTCATGTCATCAACCAATGGTGTGGCAGAGATGATAGTGATTGATGTAGTATACCCAGCATCCTTTGTATGAAGATTGGAAATCTTGGTGAAGGTGGTCAAACATCCAAATACCAAACAATCAAAATAAAGCAGAAATAAATATTTTTTTAATTCTATTTTTTTTACCTTGGTAGCTCACTGACTGGTGTAAAATCAAAACTGTTGGAATATCCCTGAAATGTTAGTTAACAAGAATGGAAATAATTATGAATGCTATGAGTGACCTTGATAATCAGCCTCCTTTAAATTTCATAGTACCATAATATTTAGATAAGACAAGAAGCATGTTTATAACAAAGATTGGCAAGATAAAAAAAAACATTGTCACTGATAACCATTAATTCTGATGATGATTTATATTATTATCTCCCCCTACTTATACAATTATCTCCCCTACTGCTGTGTTAGACTATCTGTTTACAGCTGCCAAAGAGACAAAGTAGATTATACCATTGTTACACAGAGGGGTGTTAAGCTTTTCAGTATGAAATGTCAGTCTCAGCAGCTTATCTTTGGTAGTAGGTGTCAGATTATGCCCCCACAAAATTATTACATTTTCAATGTCTGCTGACCACTAAATAACATTCATGGATAATATAAATTACAAGTGACCACTTATTGCTCAAAATAACTATTTTTGGAACTAAAAAATTGGATTAAAAATGTTAAAAAAGTGGAGAATGTCATGGGTAAGTTTCTTAGTTAGGAACATTTGTTGTTAATATAAACATATAAACTTTTATAAATTAATTGTAATTTTACAGGTTAATTTACATGAACAGGTGCCTGGGTTACACTGGGTTACAGTATTTATCATTAAATGATTCAGTTGTAGATCAGCTGCTATTTGATTAGAAATATTTATGTGCACATTATTTATTAAATCATAATAATTTTAGTTTTAATTGATTGAGATCAAATATCAAAAGTTTTGTATAATTTATATGTATTAAAATGAAAAAAAAAAAAAATACCTCACTTGTCAAAACAGTTCCAAAATCTAACAGAAAAATGATAGAGTCAAGATTGATACACTTAACATGCAAATACATAATTCCTCACTTCCCTAGCTTGGAACAGATACTTAAATAAAAAGTGGAGTGGGGGTTTAAAACTAGTTTTATGGGCCAAACATGCCTTATGCTTGGTATTTTATAATTGTTTTGCCTTGACCATAAGCAAGTGTGTAATCTGTATTTCAAAATAAAATCAGAGTTCATTGTTTTGTAATATTTATTGTCACAAATTAGAGATATTTACTGACAATAAACAATTAAAATAAAATCAGGGGAGTTCATTGTTTTGTAATATTTATTGTCACTAATTACAGATATTTACTGACAATTGAATAAACAAATTTATTTTAGAACTCATGTATCCCATGGTATTATATAATGTCCTGTACAAATCAACACTATTGATGTGATAAGGTCAGATTCCTGTTAGACCGTAAGACCCCCTCTCATAGTACAATGTATTGAAAGGTATTAAATACAGAATGACAATATATTGCTACTAATCACAACTTTAATGTCATTGTCTGAAAACTTCTATCCTTTTATTAAATGTAGCATTTTATATTTTACTCTTAACTGAAAACATTTTTATCTTGTTTATAAAATATTGATATAATATCCATTAAATTTTACTCTTTTGTAATTCCAATGTTTTAGATGTTTAAAAATTAAATGACGATTTCACTGAAAAATTGTGATGTCGTAAACACATTCAGATTAAAGTCTTGAAATGTTTAAGAAATTTCAATTGGTAAAATGTCCATTTAGTTAGAGTGCATTTGTTTCTGCCAGTAATTTTGTCAATGATGAGTGTCATTTAGTAAACGTTACACTACCAGAAACAAATGCATCGTATAATGACCTTCACTGACCTGAAGATAAGAGAAAAAAATAGCTCTACACCTCCGAGGTAAACAAACACCTTACACAGCGCGTAAAATGAATGACCAAAACGCTGTGTTGTTTTTGTCAATTTTTGATGACAGTTCGTCTTCATCTTCATCGGACGGAGAAAATGAGCTTATTATGCATGTTTGCAATATACTTACGGAAAGGAGATATCCCAAGAATCGGGACATATCTAGATGTAGTCAAAAGAAAATAATGTAAAAAATTATGAAAGGATAGAAAATTTCAGAAACGGTGTGTTAGATTAAAATAAACAATTAATAGACACGATTATTACTAAATTCTTACCATTCATTTCTCCATTTTTCATCTTCTGCAAGGTTTCAAGATTTTTCGCGCAAAGAATACATGTGTCTGTAGTTATTAAACGACGGATGTAGAAACAAATGCATCGTTAACAAGTCTCAATCACAAACATTCAACGACTACGCGACTATTTTGCACGTACATCGTTTACGTCAACGATGCCATCGTTGACACTAAAATGGCAGAAACAAATCGATTAAACGACTACGCGCGTAGTCGTTCACGTCGTTTAGGGCAGAAACAAATGCGACCTTAATTTCTTGCTTTAATAACACCTTTATCACTTGTTCTGATTGGATAATATAAAACATGTTCTGGGGGAACATTTTATGACAGTATATAGCACAGCTGATATAAAACTTTCCAGAAAGATTTTTGTCAGAACAACAAATTCAGTATAAGACCAACATTTCAAGCTCAAAAGGTTGAGGATATTTCATAGGAAAAATTTAAGAATTCAATTATGGTTTTATTTTACCCTAAATAAAGTGACATTAAACACCATAACCTTAACCTAAATCTAGTGGCATTAAACACTTTAACCTTAACCCTTAACCTAAATCTAGTGGCGTTAAACACCATAACCTTAACCCTTAACCTAAATCCATTGGCATTAAACACTTTAACCTTTACCTAAATCCAGTGGCATTAAACACCATAACTTTATTCTAAATCCAGTAATTGTGATCTTTTGATTTTACAGAATGAGTATAAAACTTGTCCTTGAAAGACCTGACCTTGGAATGCTATTTATTATCATTTTTTTGCCTCTCTATGACACACAACATCTGTACATAAATTACCTCAAAGATAAAATATCTATTGATGTTAGTATTCTTGTGAGGAGGTACATGTAGATAGGGGTTATAAAATGCCAGAAACTTCCTTTGGGGAGGTAGTTTAGGAGGCTCAATACAAGAAACTTCCTGTGAAGAGGTAGATAGGGGTAATACCATATGCATTATAATTTAAAATTTTTACAGAAGTTATAAATATTCTTTGATGGCAAAGTTTTCAGAACCTATACATTAAATCATATTTAAACTGGCAATCCATTATTGTACCATTCATTGTCCCATCCAAATGCCACCCAATTATTTGTTTATTACCATTGTTACATAATATAATTACGGAAAATGGTTCACTTAACCTTAACCTCAATCTAGAAATATGTTGACTAAAATAAAATAATATCATTTTTGAAGAATTATTTCATACTATTTTACACACTGAATACTTTCAGCAGTTCTATAAACGTCACTACTTGTGTATCAATGTTATATGCGTTAACACATCAATCCCTATTTACTGTCTATATAGCTAGTTACTGTACAATTCTATAAACGTTGTCACTACTTGTGTATCAATGTTATATGTGTTAACACATCAACCCCTATTTACTGTCTAGTTACTGTACAGTTCTATAAACGTTGTCACTACTTGTGTATCAATGTTATATGTGTTAACACATCAATCCCTATTTACTGTCTATATAGCTAGTTACTGTACAGTTCTATAAACGTTGTCACTACTTGTGTATCAATGTTATATGTGTTAACACATCAACCCCTATTTACTGTCTAGTTACTGTACAGTTCTATAAACGTTGTCACTACTTGTGTATCAATGTTATATGTGTTAACACATCAATCCCTATTTACTGTCTATATAGCTAGTTACTGTGCAGTTCTATAAACGTTGTCACTACTTGTGTATCAATGTTATATGTGTTAACACATCAATCCCTATTTACTGTCTATATAGCTAGTTACTGTACAGTTCTATAAACGTTGTCACTACTTGTGTATCAATGTTATATGTGTTAACACATCAATCCCTATTTACTGTCTAGTTACTGTACAGTTCTATAAACGTTGTCACTACTTGTGTATCAATGTTATATGTGTTAACACATCAATCCCTATTTACTGTCTATATAGCTAGTTACTGTACAGTTATGTAGATTAATGACAACATAAGAATATTACTACTAATTATTTTCTCATGGTGAAATGTCAAGAATTTTGTCAATCTTTTGATCTTCTCAGTGGAGGAAGATATAAAATTTAGGAACTGAATGGAGTCCCACACACTTACAACTCAAAGTAAGACTTATTACATGTAAAGTGGTAAAAACGTGGAGTATCTTTCCTAGGGTAGAACTCTTCTGACAATAGTTAAGGTTGGGTCAGAGGTTAAAGGATAAATCAACATATAAGACTATAGCTTTGTCTAGGAAAGTAATTATCTAATTATACATACTACTATATATATAAAGCCTTTAGATTGGGGGTCACACCAACAATTATTTTACTTCAGTCTTGGCCAGTCTAGCTACCTGTTACAATCTAGTTCTAATTATAAAGCCTTTAGATTGGGGGTCACATAAACAATTATTTGACTTCAGTCTTAGCCAGTCTAGCTACCTGCTACAATCTAGTTCTGATTATAAAGTCTTTAGATAGGGGGTCACACAAACAATTATTTTACTTCAGTCTTAGCCAGTCTAGCTACCTGTTACAATCTAGTTCTAATTATAAAGCCTTTAGATTGGGGGTCACACAAACAATTATTTTACTTCAGTCTTGGCCAGTCTAACTACCTGTTACAATCTAGTTCTAATTATAAAGCCTTTAGATTGGGGGTCACATAAACAATTATTTTACTTCAATCTTAGCCAGTCTAGCTACCTGCTACAATCTAGTTCTAATTATAAAGCCTTTAGATTGGGGTCACACAAACAATTATTTTACTTCAGTCTTGGCCAGTCTAGCTACCTGTTACAATCTAGTTCTAATTATAAAGCCTTTAGATTGGGGGTCACACCAACAATTATTTTACTTAAGTCTTAGCCAGTCTAGCTACCTGTTACAATCTAGTTCTAATTATAAAGTCTTTAGATTGGGGGTCACACAAACAATTATTTGACTTCAGTCTTAGCCAGTCTAGCTACCTGCTACAATCTAGTTCTAATTATAAAGTCTTTAGATAGGGGGTCACACAAACAATTATTTTACTTCAGTCTTAGCCAGTCTAACTACCTGCTACAATTGATTTCTCTGTACTAATTTGACCACATGATAAGAGCACACTGACAGATGCTGCTGGCAGTGGTTTTTTTTTTTTTTGCTTTCTTTTTGTTTTTATAAAAGTGAGATCAAGTGAAACAACCAGATGAGATATAAATATCTGGTTAATCCTTGATAAGTCTTGCCTTGTGTAACATAGGCTTATTTTTACCTGATTTATTATTGGTAAACTTGCTCTTTTAATGATTGAAGGTGAAATATTGCTCACTTGATGTCAAAAACTAATCATCATTGCATAGCTGATGCAATGATTAGCATGCACACCCTGAGTGTGGAAAATGGTGGGTCGGGTCGGGCCGGGTCAAATTAAAGGCTATAAAATTAAAATTCGATGCTTCTCCATCAAGTGCACAGCAATCAGGAGTAAGAACAAAGACTGGTTGGCTTGGAATCAGGATAATATGTCCAAGTAGAGCATTGTAACATTTGTTTCAGCGAGCTATGCAATCCTATTCCGAGTGTTGGTCTAGTACAAAGTGGAGACCATTATTATCTCATCGATCTCATCATTATTATCTCATTAAATAAAAATCAAATGAACTGTTTGATAATTGCCAATGTTAAAATCCTGACATACATTTTACCATCTTTTCTAATACATCATATATTAAACTTAATAACTATTTTTGTCAGATTCATTAAGTACACTTCATCTGCCTCTAAATCCACTATCTAAGAAAATTATTTAGTTCTTATCAAATTTAGATGATTACTGTAAAGCAGAGGAAATAACTTACAACCAGATGGTACTTATTGTAAACAAAACAAAGTTCCTCACTGTTTACTGAAGATGTAGGAGTGTCTATTTTAATTAGAAAAACATGATGAAGAAGAGGACAGGTGGAAATGTTTTATACACAACAAAGATTTAAAAAAAAAAATGAAATGTGTGAAACTTAATATCACACAGTTTGTTGTGGGACATCAAGTTCTCCATTCTAAATGTGACAAAAATAACAATTATTATGTAGATACTTGCCATATAAATTGGATTAGATATGAGAATCAATAGATTAATGCTACTTTCAACAATATTTTAGTTATATCGTTGTAGACAGTTATATTGTAACAGGGGAGGTAAATAATGACGGTTGGTCAGTTCATAACAAGGGAGGTAATTGATGACAGGGTTAGTCAGTTCATAACAAGGGAGGTAATTGATGACAGGGTCAGTCAGTTCATAACAAGGGAGGTAATTGATGACAGGGTTAGTCAGTTCATAGCAAGGGAGGTAATTGATGACAGGGTTAGTCAGTTCATAAGGGAGATAATTGACGAAGGGGTTGGTCAGTTCATAACAAGGGAGGTAATTGATGAAGTGGTTATTCAGTTGATAACAAGGGAGGTAATTGATGACAGGGTTATTCAGTTGATAAACAAGGTAGGTAATCAATGACAGGGTTATTCAGTTCATAACAAGAGAGGTAATTAATTTGCTTTCTGGTTTTAAGTTCTTTCTTTTCATGAATGTACATTTATATAATTTAGAATGTATTAATAATTACTTTTAAATAATCATGATAAATCGATTGTCATGTAAATTTATACTTGCCATGGTATTTGTAGAAATAAAAAGATGTGGATAATTTGTGTTTTTTAGGGTGATGGAAACACAAGTTTCCTGAAGGCAGCTCGGGATGGTAACCTTGACGATGTATTGGAGTACCTAAAGGGCAGCACTGACATCAACACCAGCAATCCTGTAAGTTTTATATCCCTTTATCATACCTTTACTTAATTCAAATTTATCACTTTGTTATTTGGATTCTGAATTTATGTAGAGAAACATGCAATTTGTTCTTCAACAGTCAAGGTCTTATCTGGAAGGGCACACAGAAAAAAGAGATTTCTATCTAGTTGGGAACACAGCAGACTATAGCTCTCATGGTAATTTGTTCATCTTAGATATGCCAATATGTTATATCAGGGTAAATTGTTCATCTTAGACATGCCAGTATGATATATCATGGTAATTTGTTCATCTTAGATATGCCAGTATGTTATATCAGGGTAAATTGTTCATCTTAGACATGCCAGTATGTTATATCAGGGTAAATTGTTCATCTTAGATATGCCAGTATGTTATATCAGGGTAAATTGTTCATCTTAGACATGCCAGTATGTTATATCAGGGTAAATTGTTCATCTTAGATATGCCAGTATGTTATGTCAGGGTAAATTGTTCATCTTAGACATGCCAGTATGTTATATCAGGGTAAATTGTTCATCTTAGATATGCCAGTATGTTATGTCAGGGTAAAGTGTTCATCTTAGATATGCCAGTATGTTATATCAGGGTAAATTGTTCATCTTAGACATGCCAGTATGTTATATCAGGGTAAATTGTTTTCATCTTAGACATGCCAGTATGTTATATCAGGGTAAATTATTCATCTTAGATATGCCAGTATGTTATATCAGGGTAAAGTGTTCATCTTAGACATGCCAGTATGTTATATTTGAAAACTTTGTAGAGATATCTTATCTCAACTCTGATGTTAACAGGAAGTTGTACATAATTTATTTTATTATAGAAAATTACTTATATCTAAATGTCAGTTAGGCCTAATTATTAAACTTTGAAGTTTAATTTGTTGTTTTGACATTTCCTGATTTCCATTTAATAGTTAGAGTAAAATGGCATTATGTATAAAGGAGACAGGAGTGGTGGATACAATGATTAGTACAGGATACATCCCTTAGAAACAGAAACCCTTGAAGAGCTCAATTGCACTTTTCCATCAGTTAGGATAGTGCCTTGGTTCCCCTACTCTAGAAAATTAACAAACTTCAAGAGGATATTTTGACAATTTTTTTTATCTGCACCCCCCACCCTTTTAGAGCCTAGACATGTAGTGTGCATCCTCTTTTCAGAAAGCATGGATATGACTCTGATATGTACATGTATTTCAGCCTCATGTTCCTAGTCTCATCTGATGTTAATTTGAGTGAGTGATAGAGTGTTGTTTAACACCAATTCAGCAATTTTTCAGCTATATCATGGCGAGAACAAGTTAATTTTCAATAAGATGATGATGAGATCCACTTTGTACAAGACCAACACACTGAGTCGGATTTTCATAGTCCTAGCTCACTGAAACAACAGTCCGCAGATAGACATGTCGCTCCACTCGGACACATTATTCTGATTCTGAGCCAACCAGTCTTGCTGTTTCTCCTTATTGCTGCGTGCTTAGCAGAGAAGCAATCAATACCAATTTTATATTCTTTGGTTTGACCCGACTAGGGTTCGAACCCACGATCTACCACACTTGAGGCGAGGACACAAACCATTACGCCACTGATGCAGTTTGTTAATTTGAGAACTGCAGTGATTTCTGTCTAAACCAAGCCATGAATGAACCAAAATCCTGCTTGAACTGAACTTTAAATAAAGTCTCAATGCAGGAAATTTTTGTTGATGTAACCTGAACAAACTGGATACCTGTCTATTCCAGACACAAATCTGGTTCTAGGGAGGTATGTTGTCTTATGGTACAAACTGGATACCTGTCTATTCCAGACACAAATCTGGTTCCAGGGAGGTATGTTGTCTAATGGTACAAACTTGATACCTGTCTATTCCAGACACAAATCTGGTTCCAAGGAGGTGTGTTGTCTTATGGTACAAACTTGATAATTCAGAATTGTAGTCTTTTTATGTATTTTTCAGAATGGCTTGAATGCTTTACACCTGGCATCTAAGGAGGGTCATATAAAGATTGTACAAGAACTACTAAATCGAGGGGCGAATATTGAAGCAGCCACAAAGGTATGGACTTGTTCTTATTCTCCCTGTCCTTCTGTAATCATTAGATCATGGTAGTATTATATTGACAGAAACAACTACAAGCTGATTTCACAAGACTGAATACTCATGAAACTCAGATTTCAAAATATCATGTCGAACATATAAACTTATTATTAGAAGACTGAGACCCGCATTTAGTCAAAGTGGTATGATACAGACCGAAACCAGTCTCTAGTTTTTAGGTTGTATGATACATGCTGAGACCAATCTCTAGTCTAAGGTTGTATGATACATGCTGAGACCAATCTCTAGTCTAAGGTTGTATGATACATGCTGAGACCAATCTCTAGTCTAAGGTTGTATGATACATGCTGAGACCAATCTCTAGTCTAAGGTTGTGTGATACATGCTGAGACCAATCTCTAGTCTAAGGTTGTATGATACATGCTGAGACCAATCTCTAGTCTAAGGTTGTATGATACATGCTGAGACCAATCTCTAGTCTAAGGTTGTATGATACAGGTCAACTGAAACACATGTTTGCTCAACTGCACAAAAGGTCAACAGAATCAAAGGTCAACTGAACCAAAGGTCAATGTGATTTACTATTACCATCACTTGTCATCTGTTATTTCTTCTTCTTCTGACAAAAAATCATGTGGACAGATATTAATCAAACTTTACAGGAATATTGTATGGCAGGTCTTTTACAAGATTACATCAATTCATTTTGATGAAAAAAATGTGTCAATATTTGAAAAATCTATTCATTGCAATCGTAAATGTCATTTAGTGTCCGAAAATGAAATGTAAGATGCATTTTGAAGCTTCTTATAAGATCAAGCAAAAATCTATGTAATAAACTACAGTCAAACGGTATTAATAGGTCACCTTTGGGACAAAGAAAAAGTGGCCTGATAAGACAGGTCACCTCTTAAAAGAGGTTCAATTCATATGAAATTTTTGTGACAGGACAAGAAAAAGATGACCTTTTTAAAATATTATACAGGTGACTGCTTAATAGAGGTGACTGCATGGGCAGGTTTGACTGAACTCTGAATTCTGAATATTAGAAATAAATCACTCGTAACCAAACAATTATTATTCTGAAATACTTCGTTGTTACCTTACTCTGTTTTTGATATTTTGATTACAAGAGAAGTTATGCTATAAATATAAAGCCTTCGGTTATTTATTTTTTTTATTTTCCATTTGTAAGTACATGTATTCATTAAATGATTGTTATTTTGCTTACAGAAAGGAAATACAGCTCTGCACATTGCGTCACTTGCTGGCCACATAGAAATTGTTACACTGCTGGTTGATAACAAAGCTAAGATTAATGTACAAGCTCAGGTATAGTAAAGCTACAATGTTTGTGTGGGGGTGGGGGTGGGGGTGGGGGTGAGGCCCCGTGAGGGGGGGGTGTTGGTAACAGATCCAAGCTTAACGTACAAGCTCAGGTATAATGAAGCTACAATGTTTGTGTGGGGGTGGGGGTGAGGGAGGGTGGTGGTAACAGATCCAAGCTTAATGTACAAGCTCAGGTATAATGAAGCTACAATGTTTGTGTGGGGGTGGGGGTGGGGGAGGGTGTTGGTAACAGATCCAAGCTTAGCGTACAAGCTCAGGTATAATGAAGCTACAATGTTTGTGTGGGGGTGGGGGTGAGGGAGGGTGGTGGTAACAGATCCAAGCTTAATGTACAAGCTCAGGTATAATGAAGCTACAATATTTGTGTGGGGGTGGGGGTGGGGGTGGGGGTGGGGGTGGGGGAAGGTGTTGGTAACAGATCCAAGCTTAATGTACAAGCTCAGGTATAATGAAGCTACAATGTTTGTGTGGGGGTGGGGGTGGGGGAGGGTGTTGGTAACAGATCCAAGCTTAATGTACAAGCTCAGGTATAATGAAGCTACAATGTTTGTGTGGGGGTGGGGGTGGGGGTGGGGGAGGGTGTTGGTAACAGATCCAAGCTTAATGTACAAGCTCAGGTATAATGAAGCTACAATGTTTGTGTGGGGGTGGGGGTGGGGTGGGGGAAGGTGTTGGTAACAGATCCAAGCTTAATGTACAAGCTCAGGTATAATGAAGCTACAATGTTTGTGTGGGGGTGGGGGTGGGGTGGGGGAAGGTGTTGGTAACAGATCCAAGCTTAATGTACAAGCTCAGGTGTAATGAAGCTACAATGTTTGTGTGGGGGTGGGGATGGGGGAGGGTGTTGGAAACAGATCCAAGCTTAATGTGTAAGCTCAGGTATAATGAAGCTACAATGTTTGTGTAGAGGTGGAGGTGGGAGTGGGGGAAGGTGTTGGTAACAGATCCAAGCTTAATGTACAAGCTCAGGTGTAATGAAGCTACAATGTTTGTGTGGGGGTGGGGATGGGGGAGGGTGTTGGAAACAGATCCAAGCTTAATGTACAAGCTCAGGTATAATGAAGCTACAATATTTGTGTGGGGGTGGGGGTGGGGGTGGGGGTGGGGGAAGGTGTTGGTAACAGATCCAAGCTTAATGTACAAGCTCAGGTATAATGAAGCTACAATGTTTGTGTGGGGGTGGGGGTGGGGTGGGGGAGGGTGTTGGTAACAGATCCAAGCTTAATGTACAAGCTCAGGTATAATGAAGCTACAATGTTTGTGTGGGGGTGGGGGAAGGTGTTGGTAACAGATCCAAGCTTAATGTACAAGCTCAGGTATAATGAAGCTACAATGTTTGTGTGGGGATGGAGGTTAGGGAGGGTGTTGGATAACAGAGCTGGCTATGATGTACAATGTCAGACTTAAATATTACAATAGTTGTATTACAGTAGGAGGAGGGGGAGGTGATTGGATAACAAAGCTGGGTATGATGTACAATGTCAGGCTTACGATAGTTATATTACAATTTGTTTTTTTGGGGAGGAGGGTTGGGTTGGATAACAAAGATTGGAAAAATGTTCAAGCTTAAGAGGCCCGGGTGGCTCAATGAGTTAAGGTAGTTGGATTACCTAAGAACTCATACAAGCCTATCACCAATACGGTGTGGGTTTGTGTCCAGCTTTGTAAATTACAAAAAGGGTGCATTCGACTCGCAGCCGCAAGTGATAAAGTTTACCAGTTGCTTGCCCATGGTCAGTGGTTCTCTCCAGGTACTCCGGCTTCTTCCACCACTAAAACTGGTCCCCATGATATAGCTGAAATATTGCTGAAAGTGGTGTTAAACACAATAAATCAAATCTTAAATCAAATCAAGCTTATGTATGCAAAACATTAGTTATAATATGCATCTTCATCTTTTCAGTATGGATTTACGCCACTCTACATGGCAGCCCAAGAGGGTCATTCAGATGTTGTCAGGTATCTGTTAGGTAATGGAGCCAGTCAAAGCTTAGCCACACAGGTTAGTATAAAGTACTGACATTTTGACAACCTTTATAACCTCTAACAGATACCTCAATTAAGCTTCTTTAAGTCATGAAGTATTTATTGACAGGTGCTTGTTTTGACAGTGTAGTACCAGTATTATATTGTTTAGCTTCATGCTTTCAGTAGAATAACAATAGAACAATACAATCCCTGCTTTACCTATATTACAGTATGTGCATGATAAAAAGTTTATCTGTTGTCAGTCAAGGATAGTCAATTACAGTTAGTGGAAACCCATTTTTTTTTTTTTTTTTTTTTATAAATATTCTGAAATAGAATTATATTGGTGCTGAATTTTTTTTAACATGCCATGAAATTACAGAATTCCTTGTATAACAAAAGTTTTGTCCCATGATGTGGTGGGATCCCATGTGGTTGAGGTCAGTGTGATGGGGACTTTAGTAGTGGGGCTCATCCATTGTAGGTCAATATGGTGAGGGGCGTATGGTGGGTTAGGGTTAGGGTTATGGTGGTTAATGCCACTTTCAACAATATTTATTTATATCGTGGCAGTCAGTTTTATTAGTGGAAGAATTACCAGGATAAAGACCTGCCACAAGTCACTGACAAACTTGATCACATAATGTATCGAGTACACCTCGCCTAAACGGGATTCGAATTCACAACTTTAGTGGTGATAGGCACTGATTACATGAGTTATTGTAAATCCAACTATCATTTACTCACGACCACGACGCGTTGTTCTCTATATTCATAAATGTACATGTAATTTTTGTGTACAACATGTTTTGTAATTATTATATCTTGTTTACTATATAAGTTATATAATTATGTTGCCATTGGGGCCTCTTGATTACTATATAAGTTATATATGTTTATTTCCCCATGGGGCTTCTTGTTTATTATATAAGTTATATATGTTTATGACCCCACAGGTCCTCTTTTTATTATAAAAGTTATATATGTTTTAAGACCCCATGGGGCCTCTTGTTTACTATATAAGTTATATATGTTTATGTCCCCATAGGGCCTCTTGTTTACTATATAAGTTATATATGTTTATTTCCCCATGGGGCTTCTTGTTTATTATATAAGTTATATATGTTTATGACCCCACAGGTCCTCTTGTTTATTATAAAAGTTATATATGTTTAAGACCCCATGGGGCCTCTTGTTTACTATATAAGTTATATATGATTATGTTCCCATAGGGCCTCTTGTTTACTATATAAGTTATATATGTTTATTTCCCCATAGGGCCTTTTGTTTACTACTATAAGTTATATATGTTTATGTCCCCATAGGGCCTCTTGTTTACTATGTAAGTTATCTATGTTTATGTCCCTGTGGGGCCTCTTGTTTACTATATAAGTTATCTATGTTTATGTCCCCATGGGGCCTCATGTTTACTATATAAGTTAGATATCTTTATGTCCCCATGGGGCTTCTTGTTTACTATATAAGTTAGATATGTTTATGTCCCCATGGGGCCTCTTGTTTACTATATAAGTTAGATATGTTTATTTCCCCATGGGGGTATTGATTAGCTAATTACGGTTGATTGGATAATTGCCATTGATTGGGTAATACATGTATGTTGTACTACTGAATAAGGTTTCTTTTAATGAATACAAACAGTAATAATTGCCAATGTTCTGAAATGTCATTTACATGGAAGAAATGGCTGTTTTTTTAAGTAGTAGCTGTCGTGTTCGTGATCGTACGATAGTTGGATTTATTACTACCTATGCAATCAGTGCCTATCACCACTAAAGTTGTGAGTACGAATCCCGCTCAGGTGAGGTGTACTCGATGCAACATTATGTGATAAAGTTTGTCAGTGACTTGCGGCAGGTTGGTGGTTTACTCTGGGTACTCCGGTTTCCTCCATCAAAAAAACTGACTGCCATGATATAGCTGAAATATTGATGAAAGTGGGATTAAAGACGACTCGTCCATTGATTGGTGATTGTTGTTTAACACCAGTTGAGAAGTATTTCAACTATATTCATTATGAGTTTACAAACAAATAATGATGTAGGTGAACAAGCTGGCACTGGGATGAACTATTGGTGGAAGAATTTGATTGTCACAGCAAAAACAGTTTATAATGGATTGGGTCTGAAAATATTCTGTAACAACAGGACATTTATGACCAAATCTAACAAAGAGCTGCTTAAAGTGGTGTTTTACAGGCAAGGAGTGTGGCATTCACCTTTCATTATAACATAAGGTGCTCATTTACATGCAAGGAGTGTGGCATTCACCTTTCATTATAACATAAGGTGCTCATTTACATCCCATCATAAGGGTGAGTTGCATACTTGATTCATATGGCACAATGAGGGAGCACTCTTTTTGGAAAGGTTGCACCCATAAGTGGACAAACTAGATCCTATTCCTAGGGGGGACGGGTCATTTATCCATCATATTTCTAGGGGGACGGGTCATTTATTCATGGTCCTAACTTGATCTATGTATTGATACAGGTTTCTGGTCCATTAAATGTAACTTTGAGGTGGTACAGGTGATATTTTATTAACGTTGGTTAGTTTGGGCCTAAAATAAAATTTTATTTGTTTGGCATTGCCACCCAGCCTACTGAAAAACCTGCAGCCCAAATTATTTTATTTGCGTTTCAGACAATTTTATTTATTTAAAAAAAATTAGAATCGCTCCGGAATTTCGATCGTGTCCACGGAGTTTGTTCCGAGCTTTATTAATTTCAAATCTAGATTGTAAAAGCACTTGATGTACACTGTATTGAGAGCAAACGTTTAAATGACAGAATCGAAAATGGTTTGCTGAAACGAAAATAATGTCGAAGAGGCCGGCAGTGGGAAGCATCCAGACAGACAGAAAATGTTTTTTTATGAAAATAGAATTTGATTTTTGCTGTTCTTTATGTTGCATTAAATTTGATTCTTTAATGTCATATCTTCCTCTGTGTTCCTGTGAAAAACCAGTCTGAAAATATAAAGCTTTCAAATGTAAAAAAAAATACCTACCTACCCTCCTGTTGATAGTGTGGGTCGGCAATGCCAAATAAACAATATTTTAAGGGTGGCCTTGTAGAAACATTGCAGTAATAATACTAGTCCTGATCTTGACAATTCAGCAATGTTTGTACATAATAGATAATATAGATCTCTATAGCTGTAATAATTAATAAGATGTTAAACCTAACCACCACTAATCTATTGTCTGTAGTAAATAGTTTATTTTACAGGATGCTGATGGTAGTACTAAGGTAATGAGTTACCTCCCCTAGTTATGACCCTCACGACCCATGTATTTATGCCATTTTCACCTGAAACTTTAGTCACATGTCTGTCATGTGGTGTCTTTAATATCAAAGATTTCTCAGGTGCATTAATTGCCAGTAAATTATATTTGCTGGCATTTGTAATATTTTATATTTGTGCCTTTAAAAAATGATCAATATTTAAATGGTCTAAGATAATGATATAAAAATATGTTGAGTATTACATTCTGGTGAAAATGGCAGATTGATGTGTAGAATTTTGACAGTGTGGTTTATCTTGTCTTTAGCATCACATGACTCTGACAACTTAACATGACTCAATACTGACAACTTAACATGGGTGTTGTATTATAGGCCCAGTACTGACAATTGTGGAGGGGTTCAGTAGATTGTATTATTATATAGGCCCAACACAACTATAGAGGGGGTATACTCAGTATTATATATTACTGACTGTTTTATAGATTCAGTGTGGACAGCTGTAGAAAGGGGTTTGTTATGCTGTATTTTCATATACATGTATACTATACCTATAATATCTGTAGAATGGGTTCTAGTTATGTTTATTAGTAGTGATATCTGAGGGGTACTACATATGTTTTAGACTCTGACAGTTTTAGTCAACACACCATCAGATTAAAACAAATACTGTCACCACTCTTTTCTTGTATTCTTGTAAGTTCCCTGAAGTGTAAAGACAAACAATGTTTTGTTACATCAATAACTGTTTCCATGACAATAATGATATTTCCTGAGTGTCCTTGATAAACTTATTAATCCTGTGTTTGAGTTGGCTTGTAACAAATGATCAATAGTATAAAGGGTGCCATTGATTAATTATTACATCAAATATTTATAATTCTTCATAGTGGTAATTTATATTACAATGTAAGATGTGCGAGGGAGTCCTAGAACTAGTGAAGTTTTCTGTATTTTCTGTATTTAAGATAAATTGTTTGTGTTATTTTAAATAGATTTTGAATGTAAATAAATTACAGATGATTTTTCTATTTATGTGACATTTCAATGAAGAGTTTTTATTTATATCAATAGTATACAACATAAAACATAATACTGGTTTGTTGTCATGGTAATTTGTATTGTAACTCAGGATTCTGTTATCACTTTGTGTCTGTTATCACTTTGTGTCCTTGTCAAATGTTATGTAGTTGTCACATGTGTCTGTTGTCACATGTGTCCATTGTCACATGTGTCCATTGTCACATGTGTCCATTGTCACACGTGTCTGTTGTCACATGTGTCCATTGTCAAATGTTATATAGTTGTCACATTTGCATAATTTTGTCTCGAACCAAAAAAAAATGTTGTCCACAAATTAAAATGAATTCCCAGTGTATACTAGAACTATGCATTGTCTTTTTATGAAATTTTATTTTTTTCATGTTAATTACATATATAAGAGAATCAGTGGTGTAATGGTTAACATGTTCCCCTCAAGTGTGATAGATCATGGGTTCAAGCCTCTGTGGGGTCAAACCTAAGACTATAAATAGATCATGGGTTCAAGCTTCTGTGGGGTCAAACCTAAGACTATAAATAGATCATGGGTTCAAGCTTCTGTGGGGTCAAACCTAAGACTATAAATAGATCATGGGTTCAAGCCTCTGTGGGGTCAAACCTAAGACTATGCAATTGGTATTTGCTACTTCTCCGCTTAGGACACAACAGGAGTAAGAACAAAGACTGATTGGCTTAGAATCATGATAATTTGTTAAAGTGGAACGAAATATCTACCCGTGGAGTGTTGTTTCAGTCAGCTAGCACTATGAAGATTCAAATAAGCGTACAAAGTGAACATTATCATCATCTCATCAAATGTAACTTGTTCTCACCATGATATAGCTGAGAAATCGCTCTCTTAGAATTAGACAATTTCTCACTCACTCACTACATATTTAAGATAGCCAGGATCATTTGACATTTAGGATGTTAAACTACCAAATATCAATCAATCATTTGACATTTAATAGAAGTCTGAACTTGAAAATTTTGATTCTTTTATTGTTTTCAATCAGGTGATGGCTACAGGCTCTAGACAGGTTCTGATATTTCCTTTCAAAGGTTCCTCCCTTTCTGATTAGTTTTATAAATTGTTTCTCATCACAACAATACAACAAAAATTATTTTACAGTGAAACATATCTAAACCAAACCCTGAATAAAACTTAAACCTGTCTAAACCAAACCCTGAATAAAACTTAAACCTGTCTAAACCAAACCCTGAATAAAAATTAATCTTGTATAAACCAAACTTAAGTAAATGTAGGAAATATGTACTAATTTAACGTATATAAACCAAACACCTGTCTTTTCCAAGCACAAGTGGGTTCCAGTCTGGTTCAGGTTAGACAGGTTTCAAAATCACACAATAAGTAAATATCTATTTCTATTAAATAAAGATGGGTTTGTGGAAAAATATTTTTATTGTTTGTAAAAAGTTTGATGTCGATTGATGTTGTGATAATAAACGACACAAATTTGACATCAGGGATTGTGTATTACAATACAAGACTGAATCACATTATAAGCCTTATAATATTATAAAAAACAAAAATACAATTTAAACATGATATTTTTTTGTAGGATGGATTCACTCCCTTGGCTGTTGCCTTACAACAAGGACATGAGAGAGTTGTATCTGTACTACTGGAACATGACTCCAAGGGCAAGGTCAGGTTACCAGCTCTACACATAGCTGCTAAAAAAGATGATACCAGATCAGCTAATCTACTCTTACAGAATGAACAGAATGATGTCAATGGTGAAACTAAGGTATAGATTGTTTTGGCCATTGGGATAAATCTTAACATTAGTATTGGTAGTTTTTATGAGTAAGATATAGACGTAGAAAATTCTACCCACGAAATACATGTGTTCCATAATTATGAAATGTATACTGTTGTCTGTTGTATTCTAACTCTGTATATATTTATTACTAGTGTGTCAAGCTTATAATATATCTATAACAACGCTATCTCATCTTGAATGGATAGGGTTGAATTTGAGTAATGAATTTCTTAAATTCAGAGGGGAAAATGTTGTGGTTGCCACTAAGAATGTAATGTTGTATGATTTATGACATATTGTTTTATTTAATTAATGCTTCAAGGATGGAGGACTAGTGAATGACACCACTAAGGTTAGATTTGTGTATTTTATTTATGTCTCACGTCTTAACATGTGATAACCACACAAGCTGGTTTAACTGTTGTTTTGTTCTGATAACCACACAAGCTGGTTTAACTGTAGTTTTATTCTGATAACCACACAAGCTGGTTTAATTGTAGTTTTATTGTGATAACCACACAAGCTGGTTTAACTGTAGTTTTATTGTGATAACCACACAAGCTGGTTTAACTGTAGTTTTATTCTGATAACCACACAAGCTGGTTTAACTGTTGTTTTGTTCTGATAACCGCACAAGCTGGTTTAACTGTAGTTTTATTCTGATAACCACACAAGCTGGTTTAACTGTAGTTTTATTCTGATAACCACACAAGCTGTTTTAACTGTAGTTTTATTCTGATAACCACACAAGCTGTTTTAACTGTAGTTTTATTCTGATAACCACACAAGCTGGTTTAACTGTAGTTTTAATCTGATAACCACACAAGCTGGTTTAACTGTAGTTTTATTCTGATAACCACACAAGCTGGTTTAACTAGTTTTATTCTGATAACCACACAAGCTGGTTTAACTGTAGTTTTATTCTGATAACCACACAATCTGGTTTAACTGTAGTTTTATTCTGATAACCACACAAGCTGGTTTAACTGTAGTTTTATTCTGATAACCACACAAGCTGGTTTAACTGTAGTTTTATTCTGATAACCACACAAGCTGGTTTAACTGTAGTTTTATTCTGATAACCACACAAGCTGGTTTAACTGTAGTTTTATTCTGATAACTACACAAGCTGGTTTAACTGTAGTTTTATTCTGATAACCACACAAGCTGGTTTAACTGTAGTTTTATTCTGATAACCACACAAGCTGGTTTAACTGTAGTTTTATTCTGATAACCACACAAGCTGGTTTAACTGTAGTTTTATTCTGATAACCACACAAGCTGGTTTAACTAGTTTTATTCTGATAACCACACAAGCTGGTTTAACTGTAGTTTTATTCTGATAACCACACAATCTGGTTTAACTGTAGTTTTATTCTGATAACCACACAAGCTGGTTTAACTGTAGTTTTATTCTGATAACCACACAAGCTGTTTTAACTGTAGTTTTATTCTGATAACCACACAAGCTGGTTTAACTGTAGTTTTATTCTGATAACCACACAAGCTGGTTTAACTGTAGTTTTATTCTGATAACCACACAAGCTGGTTTAACTAGTTTTATTCTGATAACCACACAAGCTGGTTTAACTGTAGTTTTATTCTGATAACCACACAAGCTGGTTTAACTAGTTTTATTCTGATAACCACACAAGCTGGTTTAACTGTAGTTTTATTCTGATAACCACACAAGCTGGTTTAACTAGTTTTATTCTGATAACCACCACACAAGCTGGTTTAACTGTAGTTTTATTCTGATAACCACACAAACTGGTTTAACTGTAGTTTTATTCTGATAACCACACAAGCTGGTTTAACTGTATTTTTGTTGTTATAACAAGTTGGTTTTGTTCTGATAACAAGACAAGTTAGTTTTGTCCTGATAACAAGACAAGTTAGTTTTGTTCTGATAACAAGACAAGTTGGTTTTGTTGTGATTGTGGCACTCGCACAGTAAGGGATCATTTCAAAATGTCTAATATCATTTCTAAGCTAAATAATATAGTTTATAAAAACAGCCACCCACTCAGTTTAGTATATACTAAAGGAAAGTTGTGGGATTTTTCTAGATAGTTTTTCTACCCAACTATATAAAAGGAACATGCATAATTGAGAGTGATGATTTTGCACACAAATAACAACATGCAGATTTTTGGATATCATCAAGATCCCGTTATGGACTACATTTTGCAGAAAAAAATCAATTCTGAATCAATGTCAATAAACATCGCTCAATTTTCTAAAAGAAAGAGATTGAAACCACCCTCTCACAATGTGAAAGTAATTTCATCTATCATTGTTGTGAGAACTTTTGAGATGATCCCTAACTTGTTAAACTTTTGTGGTACTTCATTTTAGACATTGTTTTACGGTAGCACAAGTATTTATCTTCCACTGTAACAACAGGACATGTTGCTCTAGTAAACATCAAATTCTAAAATACTGTCAAGACAAGAACAGAAGCTGGTGGATATTTAGATCCTGGATTAAAACAGGCAGAAATATATGTTTATGTTATTGGTATCCAAACCCTGTTGATTTATTATATTATAATAAATGTAGCACCATTAATGTTTTGATTGTCAACATCATTTTTCAAAGTTGACTTACATTATTTTTGTGCAATTATTATTTATGCAAATATTATAGAATGGACTTACATTAAATTTTTAGCAAATATTACAATATGGGTTTACAATATTTTTGTAAAAATATTGCAATGTGGATTTATATTATTTCAGAGTGGATTTATATCATTTTTATATAAATATTTCAGAGTGGATTTACACCTTTACACATTGCTGCTCACTATGGAAACATTAATGTAGCAACACTTTTGATTTCTAAAGGTGCAGATGTCAATTTCAGAGCAAAGGTCAGTATAATAAATAAAAAGGTGTTAGGGCAGTCAATTAATGGCATTTGATAGTATGGGTAATTAGGTATCATGTAAAAACGATTCATAGAATATTTACTTGAAATGACTTACAAGAATAATTTCCTTCCAATTTGATGCTAATGTTAGCTCCAAAACCGGAGTTTTGGCGAATCAGGACAAGAATTTAATGTCTTTATGACAAACAACAATTTTATAAGCACAGCAAAGATTCTTGAGGCTTTTTCACATATAATCAATGTTAAGTTGGACCCCTGTTAAATGTATGGTAATTAATTGGATATTTTTTTTATTGTTTTCAGAACAATATAACACCTCTACATGTAGCCTCTAGATGGGGTAAGGCTATCATGGTGACCTTATTACTGGACAACAAAGCAACCATTGATGAACGAACCAGGGTTTGTAATCTTTATATATGTTGTAAATATTGAAACCAAGTCTAATTCTTTTTTTAAATTCTTTTTTCAGATCGTACATGTGTTCGTTGTAATTATATTAAATTTTGTTCCATGTTTATCAATTCTAAATGAAAGTTGAGTTAAAGAAGAAATACTCAGCCTGTTTTTATGTGATTCTAATTTTTTTCATTGTGAAAAATAATTTTTTTTCCAGGATGGATTAACTCCCTTGCATTGTTCTGCCAGAAGTGGACATGAAATGGTTGTAGATTTGTTATTGGAGAGAGGTGCACCAAAATCTTCTACAACAAAGGTAGGTAACTCTATTGGGCTGGATTCATTATAAGCTTTATAAAAAGAAAATTTCTATCTGCATCTTTATGTTTTATAAACTGTCAGTTGATCAGTGTCTTATAATCTGAAAATCAATCCTTTATTTAGCATAGATCAAATTGTACTTTTACTTTCAGAATGGATTAACTCCCTTACATATGGCAGCACAAGGTGATCATGTGGACTGTGCCAGACTTCTGATGTACTACAAAGCACCAGTAGATGATGTCACTGTGGTAAGTTTCCTCCCCTGTAGTATAATTAAGTGTGCTGATCCAAAGGTGCATGAGAGGTACTGTCGTGTGCTTCTGTTCTGTCTGTTAGTGTGTGTTATGAAACGAGGAACTATTTGAAAGGAAGTTTAATATGATCCTCTAATCTTTTGCTTTGTGCAAAGTTTTTGAATATTAGCAACAATTTTTACTACCATTGCACAAAGTTTGTAGTATTATGGTATGGCATTGTAAGTTGTCTTTGGAATGTAGACTCAGTGGTTTTCATGAAATAACTTTTGTTCATCTGAATTTTTAACACAATGATTCTTGGCACAGGATAAAAGGGAGATTGAGTTTGGGAATTGTAACACTACCAGTTTCCAAACAAGAGGCACTAGGGTGCTAAAAAAGGGTGTTTTCTATATATTTTTTTGTATGTGGAGTGTTATTGTTTATCTGACTTTGATGATGTTTTTTTTAAATTCGTTAGAAAAATCCCCTTCAGAAAAATGTATAGTGTTATTATGTAATTATTATTGTATTTGACATAAAAGGAGCCAAAAATTCTTTTCTCACAAACCACTGGATCAAATTGAAACTAAATAAGGATCAAAAACAAGGATCTTAAATATATAATCAGCGTCCAGACTCAAATCGGCGTCCACTTCTCAAATTGGCATCCACTGACGTCATTATCTCAAATTATGGTCCGATTTAAGGGTATACTCAAATCGGCGTGCTTTCCAAATTCTCAGATCTTTGGACGATATATTTGTTAGAGCTATGACATACGGCCATAAATTTGAGAATTGGACGGTGATTTGAGAATTTGAAAAAAGGACATAGATCTGAGGTACAGATGTCTGTGACGTAGAAATCGAACATGGATTTGAGGACTGGACATCGATTAGAGGCTGGACGTCGATCTGAGTCTTACATATGATTTATGTTTTTATTTTTAATGTTTTGTAGGTATATCTCAAAACTGACAATTTCTGTAACTGTTAAATGTTTACCATGTGAGTGATTTCTGTCACCATGGAGCCTCTTGTATATTATATTTTAAATAATTTGATATAGCTCAGTACATGGAGCCCCTTGTTTATTCATTTACATTTCATTATAATATATAGATAACAATTTGATATAATGTATTTTTTATAACCAGGACTACCTTACACCACTACATGTAGCAGGACATTGTGGTAATGTGAAAACAGCCAAGTTACTACTAGACAGAAAGTGCAACTCTAATGCCAGAGCACTAGTAAGTAGTACAAATATAGTGTAACTCTAACGCGAGGGCACTGGTAAGTAGTACAAATATAGATTCAGTCAAACCTGTATTAATAAGTCACCTTTGGGACAAAGGAAAAGTGGCCTTATAAGACAGGTGACCTCTTAAAAGAGGTTCAATTCATATGAAGTTTTCTATAACAGGACAAGAAAAAGGTGACCTTTTAATACAGGTGACTGTCTGGGCAGGTTTGATTGTTTGTGTAATATATATTTTATTTGTTCAGAAGAAAATCAGTACAGAAAATATCAATTGTATATAAAAAGTCAAATAGAAATATATCGAAGGAGACTATTATTTTTACTCTTACAAAAAGTGTTTTTTTTAGATTTTGCTTACTAATTATAACACAGAAAAAAAATCTTAGATATTCATTATATACCACTCTATTACTGATGCATGAGCAAAATTGCTTGTTTTGGGGTACACAGATACAAGGACGACAGTCAAAACACATCATTTATAATAAGATGGGAACAACAGACTCATGTGAGCCTCTGGTCTTACAGTCATAAGACTTCAGTATATTTGGTGGATTATAGTGACAAGTTAAACATACAGTAAAAACGATGATGTCACATTCACAGATTGGTGATACATACATAGGTGTAAATCTAGTTTTGTATGTATACATTTGTCTAATTATAGTATACATGTTTTTTAGAATGGTTTCACACCATTACACATTGCGTGTAAGAAGAACAGAATTAAGGTGGTAGAACTGTTACTGAAGTATGGAGCAGATATCCAAGCTACGACAGAGGTTTGTTGTTTGTTGTGTTAATACATGGTCAAATCATTAACATTTTATAATTTAGTACTTGCTGTATTGTATTTGAAGAGTTGCAGACATCAGTCAGAGATTTGATGGTCACAAATGAAGCTTTAGTTGGTGATGTTTAGCAGAGGCAGTAAATCAGATATTTTTTATCATCAAATCCCAAATTAATGCCAGCAGCACTTGAATTACAATACTGTTATTTCTATTCTGATGCAAGACAAAAACATTTCTATTGAGTTCAAGAAAGGGTCTAATAACTACAAAAATTAAAATGCTACACAATATTGTCAATGATATTGGCACATTGTCATAGAAAATCGTGACATCATATGAAAATTCTCCATGCACAACGTAAACACCTGACATTATTTTGCAAAATATACACTTCATTTTCGGATAAAATCTAACCAAAATTTTTTTTAAACGGTAAGCAATGTGTGTATTTATTATTATATTGTATGAATTGACATGTTCATTGTTGGATTTAAAGAATTCAATATGGTGGCTCAATCACACGAGAATGTTTAGTCACAACATGTCAAATGTGGATTTAATGGCAAACATTAGCCAATGAAAAAAATGTGTCACTGTATAGTTCCTGGTGTTAGTTTTATTTCGACGCTATTAACAGATTTGACCAAGATTGCTAAATATAAACACTGCCAATATTTGATAGATTAGTAGCATTGTTATTTGTCATTAAACTTTTCAGTGGTACTTGTTTTGAACCTGAAAGTTATAAAAATATTGTTCTGTACCTGCTCACAATTTTCAAGTTAGCGGTATTAAAATCGACAAGACATTTGTTTTTATTGTTAATGACGTATTGGCTTTTACATGTAAATTGACATTCAACAATTACTTGTTTTATTGTTAAAATAACATTACAATCTGAATAGAAGCAGATTAATTAGGAATACCAGTTAATGAAATCATAATTAAATACTAATAAAAAGAGATTATTGTTTCGTTTTAAAATAATTAGCTTTAGTCTGTTCACAATAATTTTTTTTAAAATAGATAAAAATAAAATAAAAAAATTATAACAAAAATGTGAAAGTGAGTAAAATTCATTACGTTTGGAAAGTAACTGTCACGTATAAATCTAAAATGTATCTACAGTCCTGTGAAATTGATTACTGGTATAGGTGATAAAAGTAAAAACCGTAAATTGTATATTTTCTTTTCATAAAACTGTCAAAATAAATATCTGCTAATAAATCGGATTTATATAAACGCCAAATTTTGACACCACAAATATAAAGCACTATACAGTATATAACAATTGTATTAGAATATTATTGCGTAGTTATGTAATAGCTATGTCATAGTGTAACTGAAGTTTAATATAACTTTTAACTGCATCGGTGGCATAATGGTTAGCCTGCTCGCCTTGTGTGCGGTAGATCGTGGGTTCGATCCCCAGTTGGATCAAACCAAAGACTATAAAATTGGTATTTGTTGCTTCTCCGCTAAGCATGCAGCATTAAGGAGAAAGAGCAAAGACTGGTTGGCTCGGAATCAGAATAATGTGTCCGAGTGAAGCGACATGTCTACCCGCAGATTGTTGTTTCAGTGAGCTAGCACTATAGAGATTCAACTCAGTGTGTTGGTCTAGTGATATAGCTGAAAATTCCTGAGTTGGCATTAAACAACAATCACTCACTAACTTAATATGACTTTTAAATTCCAGTCTGGACTGACTCCATTACATGTAGCATCATTTATGGGACATATGAACATTATTATCTCTCTAATACAAAACAACGCAAGTCCTGACCATCCTACAGTTCGTGGAGAGACATCTCTACATCTAGCTGCTAGAGCTAATCAGACAGACATCATCAGAATTCTACTCAGAAATGGAGCAACAGTAGATGCCAGAGCTAGAGTAAGTCAACATTTTATTTTATTATTTCATGTCTAAATATTATTTTATTATTTCATGTCAAAATGTTATTATTTTTTTTTAATGTAAACAACATATTTCTGAAATTACTATCAAATTTTAAAATAAATGGTTGAACATTGATAGGTGTTCAGTAGCCTTTAGCCTTTCCTCTTGTAAGGCCATCCTTCACTAAAACAGTAACCTCACAATAGGTGACCTCTCTTGAGGAGGACAGCTTAGTAGTATTTTACTATCTTACTGGATATGAAATCTGGCCTGGTTGGAGGGGTGACCTTTGGTGGGAGTGGCCTTGGACTACTGTAATACTAGTTTCTCTAATAAGATGCACCCCCCCCCCCCCCCCATTCAGGGGAGTATAGGTACAACTTATAAACAATAAGTCTGTGATCATATAGACAGTACAGTTGTATTTAATTTGATATAATTAACTCTAGGATCAATAAAATAGCCGATTCATTGAAATATTTTGTTAAATTAAAAAAAAAATGCTTAAAGCATAATATCTAGCTCCATAGACTATGTTACATAATTAATATGTTGATTGTGGCTGGAAGATAATCTACCTTATATTATATCCTTCCTCCCTAGATCATGTGATTAATTTTAGTAATTGAAGTCTCTACACTATATTATACAACAGTAAACCATCCTTGATCATTAATATTACATCAAGTTTGTATCTGTTCAATAAGTCTGAGGCATTAAACCAGGAAATTAGTCTGACAACAGAATCACAATAACATGTATTGATTTCTCTGTACAGTCAGCTCAGTAGACTCTTACTGTATAATATATGTAGCTGTTGTCTGTGTATTATAAATGTCTACCAGTCCAGTGTGTCATAGATGGCATCTTATGTTAAAAAAATTATATTATGAAGAGAAAGTTTAAACAGTGATGGTCAACAATTTAACCAATATCATCAAAACAAACAATCACCTCTCACCTCAACTCCTTGAATATAAAACAGACCATGATATGTGTTGATGGAAATCCAAATCCTGGTTTGAGACAGACACAAAAATATGGCAGTTAAAAACCAGTTAATGGAATCCCAAACCTTCCCCCCTTGATCTTCTTTTTTCAGATGAAAGATAAGCTGTCCTAAACGTGTGGCATGCATACTAGTTTGCCTTGACTGTTTTTCTATAAACCTTACAAGATAAATTAGGAGTGGTGATTTGAGAGTATGTGTATGATATACATTTTGATGTGTTTCACTTTTGGTGTTTGAGAGTATTGGACTTTGTACAGGATTATCATGCCTATATGGTGTAGAGAGTTATGGGTTTGGGTTTATGGTGTTTCATGCCACTTTCAACAATATTTCAGTTATATCATGGCGGTCAGTTTTTTTGTTGGAGGAAGCCAGAATACCCGGAGAAAACCAATGACCTATCGCAAGTCACTGACAAACTTTATCACATAATGCTGTATCAAGTACACCTCTCCATGAATGCAGTTCGAACTCACAACTTTAGCATTGATAGTCAGTAATTGCACAGGTAGTTGTAAATCCATCCACCATACGATTTCAACCATGACGGCCCCAGACAGGATTATCATACCCATATGGTGTAGCTGTTTATTTTGTGTATTTTGTATGGTGTGTTTTAATTAATCATTTTTTATTTTCCATTATTACTATCATTTTTCTCATATTCATTAGGTCTAATAAAATTCAGGTATGCCACAGGTTGCTTTATCAAATTTATAAATTAAAATGCTTTTTTTAAAAACATATTATTTCAGAAATTTCAAGTAGACAATGAGGTATAATAACCCTGTAGAAATAAGTCTTTCTTCTTTCTGTGATTTTATGCAGCAGATTTAACCAAATTATTAGACTTCCTCACTCTCTGTCCTTTTCATGACAATTTCATCATACAGTAATGCATGCTAAAGTCCTTGAACAAAATCATGTCTGATTTGTCTGTAAAACAGTTTCACGGACATACACCACCACCCTAGTAGCCATGTTTGCTGATTCAGTATTTCAAAGTTTGTGCTTCTTAAAATCAATATATACAAGCCAATAGTTGTAAATATCATTGAAATGTGTGACTTCTTCTATAATAGAATGATGTTCTATATCCAGCTTGTTATAGCTCTCAACATGTTCTACCCAGCCTGTGTTAGAGCTCTCAACATGTTCTACCCAGCCTGTGTTAGCTCTCAACATGTTCTACCCAGCCTGTGTTAGAGCTCTCAACATGTTCTACCCAGCCTGTGTTAGCTCTCAACCATATCAAGCATGTTGTGTAATTTGAATCGACATTCAATCTTCATTTTGACATTTATTTTTGTATGTTATTACACAACTACATACTAAGTGTTATAGGGGAACCTACCTGGTTAGGGTTATGGTGCTTAACACCTTTTTCAACAATATTTCAGTTATATTGTGGCAGTCAGTTTTATTGGTGGAGGAAACTGGAGAAAACCAGTACCAGTGTCTATTTTCTGTGGTTTTATATATGGTAAAGTTGATATATTCCTGGTTCCCTGTCTATTCTGAGTATAAGAAACAAAGGTACCAGATCCTGGTTCAACTATTTTGTACTAACTGAAAAAAAACCCCATCCTCAATTATTACACAGAATATGACTTCTAAAAATAACATCTACAGTTGATATATAAATTATTTAATTTGGTAACATATTAACTCTATCTAAGGCCATTTTAGATTTTAGCTGTTTATATTATATATATATATATATATATATTAAAAAGTCAAATGAAATCCGTATGCTGGTACATATAAAAGAAATTATTAAAAAAAGAACAAAACGGATTTTTCACAACATTCTTGTACTAACGTTTTCACTGCTGTTGCAGATCTTCAGGTACAATGTTTATAAGTTATATATACACTTATAAACATTGTACCTGAAGATCTGCAACAGCAGTGAAAACGTTAGTACAAGAATGTTGTGAAAAATCCGTTTTGTTCTTTTTTTAATAATTTCTTTTATATATATATATATATATACAAGAATTAAATGAAAGGAATCTAATAACAACCATTATTAATTAACTACCATGTTATTGTCTAATGTAACTATAAAATTACCCCTACAATATGTATATGTTTACAAGACCAATACAGGACTTCTCAGTCAATATTGATTTTTGTTCCTATTGGCCGAGTTCTTACCTGGTAAATGCATGATTCTGTTATGTCTCTAGATTTTAGGTGACATGTTACTACAAATACTGAACTGTCTGCTAATCTGGCACTGCCTATAAAACAAAACAAAAAAATAACCAATGTGGTATTCACAACAGATGACGGATGTGCTTGTACATTATAAGAAAAAAACAGCTAATACAGATAGCCTCAGGCCAATACAGCTAGCCTCAGACCAATAACAAAGCCAATACAGCTAGCCACTGACCAAATAAGGCCAATACAGCTAGCCACTGACCAAATAAGGCCAATACAGCTAGCCTCTGACCAAATAACAAGGCCAATACAGCTAGCCACTGACCAAATAAGGCCAATACAGCTAGCCTCTGACCAAATAACAAGGCCAATACAGCTAGCCACTGACCAAATAAGGCCAATACAGCTAGCCACTGACCAAATAAGGCCAATACAGCTAGCCACTGACCAAATAACAAGGCCAATACAGCTAGCCTCTGACCAAATAAGGCCAATACAGCTAGCCACTGACCAAATAACAAGGCCAATACAGCTAGCCTCTGACCAAATAAGGCCAATACAGCTAGCCTCAGACCAATAACAAAGCCAATACAGCTAGCCACTGACCAAATAAGGCCAATACAGCTAGCCTCTGACCAAATAACAAGGTCAATACAGCTAGCCACTGACCAAATAAGGCCAATACAGCTAGCCTCTGACCAAATAACAAGGCCAATACAGCTAGCCTCTGACCAAATAAGGCCAATACAGCTAGCCTCTGACCAAATAACAAGGCCAATACAGCTAGCCTCTGACCAAATAACAAGGTCAATACAGCTAGCCACTGACCAAATAAGGCCAATACAGCTAGCCTCTGACCAAATAACAAGGCCAATACAGCTAGCCACTGACCAAATAAGGCCAATACAGCTAGCCTCTGACCAAATAACAAAGCCAATACAGCTAGCCTCAGACCAATAACAAAGCCAATACAGCTAGCCACTGACCAAATAAGGCCAATACAGCTAGCCTCTGACCAAATAAGGCCAATACAGCTAGCCTCTGACCAAATAAGGCCAATACAGCTAGCCACTGACCAAATAAGGCCAATACAGCTAGCCTCTGACCAAATAACAAGGCCAATACAGCTAGCCTCTGACCAAATAACAAGGTCAATACAGCTAGCCACTGACCAAATAAGGCCAATACAGCTAGCCTCTGACCAAATAACAAGGCCAATACAGCTAGCCACTGACCAAATAAGGCCAATACAGCTAGCCTCTGACCAAATAACAAGGTCAATACAGCTAGCCACTGACCAAATAAGGCCAATACAGCTAGCCTCTGACCAAATAACAAGGCCAATACAGCTAGCCACTGACCAAATAAGGCCAATACAGCTAGCCTCTGACCAAATAACAAGGCCAATACAGCTAGCCTCTGACCAAATAACAAGGCCAATACAGCTAGCCACTGACCAAATAAGGCCAATACAGCTAGCCTCTGATCAAATAACAAGGCCAATACAGCTAGCCTCTGACCAAATAAGGCCAATACAGCTAGCCACTGACCAAATAACAAGGCCAATACAGCTAGCCACTGACCAAATAAGGCCAATACAGCTAGCCTCTGACCAAATAAGGCCAATACAGCTAGCCTCTGACCAAATAAGGCCAATACAGCTAGCCTCTGATCAAATAACAAGGCCAATACAGCTAGCCTCTGACCAAATAAGGCCAATACAGCTAGCCTCTGACCAAATAAGGCCAATACAGCTAGCCTCTGACCAAATAAGGCCAATACAGCTAGCCTCAGACCAATAACAAAGCCAATACAGCTAGCCACTGACCAAATAAGGCCAATACAGCTAGCCTCTGACCAAATAACAAGGCCAATACAGCTAGCCACTGACCAAATAAGGCCAATACAGCTAGCCTCTGACCAAATAACAAGGCCAATACAGCTAGCCTCTGACCAAATAAGGCCAATACAGCTAGCCACTGACCAAATAAGGCCAATACAGCTAGCCTCTGACCAAATAACAAGGCCAATACAGCTAGCCTCTGACCAAATAAGGCCAATACAGCTAGCCTCTGACCAAATAAGGCCAATACAGCTAGCCTCTGACCAAATAAGGCCAATACAGCTAGCCACTGACCAAATAAGGCCAATACAGCTAGCCTCTGACCAAATAACAAGGCCAATACAGCTAGCCTCTGACCAAATAAGGCCAATACAGCTAGCCACTGACCAAATAAGGCCAATACAGCTAGCCTCTGACCAAATAACAAGGCCAATACAGCTAGCCTCTGACCAAATAAGGCCAATACAGCTAGCCTCTGACCAAATAAGGCCAATACAGCTAGCCTCTGACCAAATAACAAGGCCAATACAGCTAGCCTCTGACCAAATAAGGCCAATACAGCTAGCCTCTGACCAAATAAGGCCAATACAGCTAGCCTCTGACCAAATAAGGCCAATACAGCTAGCCTCTGACCAAATAAGGCCAATACAGCTAGCCTCTGACCAAATAAGGCCAATACAGCTAGCCTCTGACCAAATAAGGCCAATACAGCTAGCCTCTGATCAAATAACAAGGCCAATACAGCTAGCCTCTGACCAAATAACAAGGCCAATTCAGCTAGACTAACCAAATAACAAGGCCAATACAGAAATCATCATGTTGTAATATCATACTTCTATGTATAGGTTCACAAATTTATACTCATTTTAAATTTTAAATTTGTTAGAAAATGTTCATAAAAATTTCTGATTTTGCATAGGAAGATATGAAAATTAGTCATGTAGATTTATTGATGGTTAAAGATATGTGGTAGAAAGGTCAATCAAGTCTATAATGTTGAGGTTATATGAAAATCTTAAAGGAACAAATGTCAGGACAGGCCATGGTTTATTCCTAATTTGTTGGAATACTTTAATTATTTTAAGATTCTGTTTTTGTTTAACTTATTTTAGTGATAATTTCTGTCTTTTTATGAACTGCTTTGACTGTTTTACAGGAACAACAAACTCCTCTACACATTGCAGCACGACTTGGTAACGTAGATAATGTTACCTTACTAATACAACATGGAGCTAACTCTGATGCTGTAACTAAGGATTTATACACTCCATTACACATCGCTGCTAAGGAAGGCAATGAAGAGGTAGCCTCTGTACTGCTGGACAATGGAGCCTCACATGCTCTTACAACCAAGGTAATGTTGGCTGTATATTTTAATCATTTGACCAGTAATGTTTATCTTCCTTTATTAACTCTTATCATGACACATGTTTATCTCCCTTTATATATTTACCCTCTATTTTGAATCTAGTTTTAATTTGTGAATGCAACTCCTCTGAGGTTGTTGTTTCAATAGCTATCATGTATGATATGATGATTGGTCATGATGTGTAGTCAACCATATTATATAGTAGGTCATAATGTCCTTTGGACACAGTTGATTTTTTGTAGAAAAAATAGGGTAACTACGGTATAATTTTGGGGTTGGATAATCGTTTCTTATGGTGTTAATACACTGTCAACTAAAAGGTATCTGCACTATCAAAAACTGCTCAGTTTAAAATATGTGGATGGGGTGCATGCTCTCTTAAAGACATTGTACTTGTTTTTTTCCTTAACAAAAGAAAAAAAACACAGGAAATTTAGTGCTCCACACAGTACATAATTAACAAGGTATAAAAATCATATATCGACTAAAGTAACGTTTTTCCTAAATCCACAAAAGTTAAAGCCTACAGAAACTCCACAGTATATGTATATTGCAATGTAGATATTTTCAAGAAATCTTCCTTTATGCATAAATTTTAAGGCAATGTGTAAATTATATAGGAAAAAACAGTATAAGTATAAAAAGTTGAAAAATTAGAGTCCATGGAAATAAGCACATCTCAGACAGTTGCATTTCATATTGTTTTTCTCGTTTTCAGAAAGGATTTACTCCCCTCCATATTGCTGCCAAATATGGAAACATCAAAGTTGCCAGTCTACTTCTACAAAAGGGAGCTAACCCTGATGTCCAAGGAAAGAATGGTTTGACACCACTACATGTAGCCTCACACTACAATCACGTCAACGTAGCTTTTCTATTGTTAGACCACAAGGCATCGCCTCATTGTACTGCTAAGGTAAGTTATGTAGCTTTTCTATTGTTAGACCACAAGGCATCGCCTCATTGTACTGCTAAGGTAAGTTATGTAGCCTTTCTATTGTTAGACCACAAGGCATGGCCTCATTGTACTGCTAAGGTAAGTTATGTAGCCTTTCTATTGTTAGACCACAAGGCATGGCCTCATTGTACTGCTAAGGTAAGTTATGTAGATTTTCTATTGTTAGACCACAAGGCATCGCCTCATTGTACTGCTAAGGTAAGTTATGTAGCTTTTCTATTGTTAGACCACAAGGCATCGCCACATTGTACTGCTAAGGTAAGTTATGTAGCTTTTCTATTGTTAGACCACAAAGCATCGCCTCATTGTACTGCTAAGGTAAGTTATGTAGCTTTTCTATTGTTAGACCACAAGGCATCACCTCATTGTACTACTAAGGTAAGTTATAACCTTTGCAATCTAATTTTTAGCTCACTTAACCCAAAGGGTCATATGATGTTTTGCCATCACTTAGCGTCTGTCTTCCGTCAGTCTGTCCGTCCATTAATCCGTAAACATTTCACATTTCAATCTTTTCCTTCGAAACTACTGTGCCAAATTGGAACCAAACTTTACAGGAATGATGTTTAGAAAGTCCTGTACAAATGTTCCTCATTTCGTTTTGATCTGATAAATACACATGGCAGACACATACATTCTTGTTTCTTTGCAGAAATGACATATATAAGTTCCTCTACAAAAAATTATCATTTCATTATTATCGGACAAAAAATTTATATTCTTGTTTCTGATTGGCCAATATACAAAAATAATCTTCTCTGAAATTACTGTGCCAACTGGAACCAAACTTTTCAGGAATGGCGTTTCAAAGGTCTTAAATAAAAATATCCTCATTTTGTTACAATGCGACAAAAAACATGACCACCAATAAACTATTTGCACATTCTCGATATGATTCTAAAATCATATGTTTTTGAATTTTTTTTTATTTGAGTTATTTCCCTTACAAAGGACAAATGGACAAAAACAATTGAAAGGACACAGAATTTGAGTATGATTTACTTAATATTTATAGATATTTAAACCTTGTAAAATAACAGAGTTTAATTTTATACTACTAATTTTAGCCTCGTTAACCTCGTTGTCTTGTTAAGGTAAGATGTCAAGTTTCCACTGTGATGATCCACACTTTGCAGTTGTATAGTGTTTTGCATAGTAAGAAGATATTTTATTGCAGAAATTGTTCATGTTTAGTATGTATTGTTTCAGAATGGCTACACTCCACTTCATATTGCTGCTAAGAAGAACCAGATGGACATTGCTACAACACTGCTAGAATTTGGAGCTGATGCTAATGCTGAATCTAAGGTATTATCATACAGTAAAACAATGTTATGTCCCTAGAAAGTTATATATTATTATATAGATAGGTGTGAATTATGGGGATTTATCCGTGAAATAAATTCCGGTATTTTCACATGTGAAAATATCAGTTTTTTCCCGCCGGAACTACTTTTACATAACTATAAGTGTAGTGGTTATGTCTCTTGTTGTGTTACAGTGAATATACATACGATTGTAAATTGAAAAAATTCCGCGAAATGTCATTGACGACTTTGGCACATAACCAGTTTGAAACGTAAAGATTATACGTTATTTGGCTTCGTGTATGCTTCAATTTTGATCAAATTTAACTAAAATAAGTTTTCAAGGTAAGCATTTTAATTATTTTTGTGTATTGTTGTAAATATGACATGTAGAATTTCACATTTTCAAGATGGCAGACCTTTCCAACTGAACCCTTTAGTATCATTGCTCGTAGATTCACACGCGTGGAATGAAATATACAAATAACAAAAATAATATATCAGAAATTTTGAAAGTCTATATAATAAACAGTATAACTAAATCATACATTTTGAATATCAAAATAAGACCACTCGTGACCGAATACGCATTAACGATTAAACTTGTGGGCGGAATAAGTTCCGCCCACTCGTTTAATCCTTATGCGTACTTCGGTCACTCATGGTCTTATTTTGATATTCAAAATCTACGATTAGTTATACTATATGTATTGCTCTGTGTAACATCATGAAGTCTTTGTGGATGATTTCTTTATTGTCAAAATATTAGTCCTAGAATCCTAGATATAAATTGTTAACAACTAATCAAATCATAAAATATTGTTAAATCTGTTTTAATTAAAAAAAGAAATTGAATTTGAGCAAAGGTAATATTGATTACAGGTATGCAGACAATTTATCATTTTCTCTCAAAGTGCAAACTTCAAGTGCTGAAGTTAAAAAAAATAAAATATAAAAGAATAATATGTATTTTATTTTTTATAGAATGGATTCTCTCCACTTCACCTAGCAGCACAAGAAGGTCACACAGACATGGTGTCTTTGTTATTGGAACACAAAGCTAATGTGGCTTGTAAAGCACATGTAAGTTTATCATATATTTACAACATCATTGTTGATATTGTTTTGAATCTGCACTAGTGGTGTAATGGTTAGAGTGCTGGCATCGAGTGCCGTATATTGTGGGATCGATCCCAGGTTAGGTTAAATCAAGGACCATTAAAGCATGCATCATTAATGAGTAAGATCAAAGACTGGTTGTCTAGGAATCAGGATAATGTATCCTAGGGAAGTGACATGTCTACCTTTGGACTGCACGATAAAAATCCAACTTAGCATGGACATCATTTTATCATCTCATCGAATTGTAACATGTTCTCATACAGGCAATCACTCACTCACATTTATCCTCACTATGTTAACTTATATAGTGTTACATTGGGAAATTAGATTGTTGTCACATTAATTCTGTTTGTAAAGAGTGGATAGAGAAATTACTTCACTATCCACCACCATCAGAAGTCTTAACTAACTCATAGGAGGAAACTACTCTACAAATCTAATCAAATATATTTTTTATTTCCAATTAACAGCTCTTAAGAAATAAGTAAAAAAAAACTATATTTTTTATAAACAGTAATGAGTTATAATACACTGTACAATGCATGTTGTATATTATTATTTTCATGAAATAATGTGCTGTTACTGAATCATTAAACCGCATCAATGATGTAATGGTCAGCGTGTTCACCTCGAGTGCGATAGATCTTGGGTTCGAGCCCTGATTGGGTCAAACCAAAGACTATAAATTTGGTATTTGTTGCTTCTCAGCTAAGCATGCAGTATTTAGGAGTAAGAGCAAAGACTGGTTTGTTTGGAATCAGGATAATGTGTTTCCGAGTGGGACGACATGTCTATCTGCGGACTGTTGTTTCAGTGAGCCAGCACTATAAAAGTCCAACTAAGCGTGTTGGTATAGAAAAAAGCGGACCTCTTCATTCTAATGAAAATTAACTTGTTCTCGCCATGATGTAGCTGAAAAATTGCTGAGTTGGCGTTAAACAACAATCACTCACTCACTCACTTAATCATTACTCTTTTTCTTTCGTATTTTCTAATAATTCAATAAATGCTTAAAGATGGGAAGATTAATTTATTTTTTTTTATAGCTAACTTGTAAGATATTGTAGTGATTTCTCCATGAATTATCAGTACATTTGCTAATATTTGTTATTTGTTTAACTCTGTCATTATATTTACAGAATGGATTAACACCAATTCACCTGGCAGCTCAAGAAGACAAAGTTAATGTAGCTGAAGTGCTTGTTAAATATGAATCAGAAATTGACCCTCAAACTAAGGTTGGTATTTACATACATATTTCTCCTACTCTCATCGTGTTTAAATAGTTGGCTCAATTTAAAAAAAAAAATTGTTTATTAACAACAGTAGTTGAATTTTCTGCATGAAAATTCCAGTCGATTTCCTTTTGACAGTTATTAACAATGGAACTTAAAAGATATTGTTGACGTTTTGATCCTAGTAGAAACAGATTCTCCTTCTTCTACCAGTGGATTAGATATTTCTCCACTTTCGATAGTTCAATTTTTATATTTTAGCTATATTTAGTGGAGAAATGTTGGAATTCACTGGTAGCAGAATCTATATGTATAAATCAGATAAAAAGTACAAATTATTAACAATTACTATCTTTTTCTGATTAGTAATTAATATCGTTGTAAAATAAATCTTTATTTTGATTCTTTTTAGCTCACCTTGCCAAAGGCAATATGAACTTTTGCCATTACTTGGCATCTGTTAACTTTTCACATTTTAATCTTCTCCTCTAAAACCACTTAGTCAAATGAACTGAAACTTGGTAGGAAGCATCTATGGAATGTCCTATATAAAGAGTGCTCATTTCGTCCCGATCCATTAACAAACATGGCTGCCACAGGCAATACTTTTTTCTGAATGGTCAATTTATAAAATTGTTTTCCTCTGAAACTGCTTGGGCAAATGAAGCGCAACATAGTAGGAAGCATTTATGGAAGGTCTTCTATAAAGACTGCTAATTTTGCCCCGATCCTTGAACAAATATGCCCGCTACAGGCAATTCTTGTTTCTGATTGGTCGATTTCTAAAAGTCTTCTCCTCTGAAACCGCTGGGCCAAATGAACCAAAACTTGGTAGTAAGCATCAATGGAAGGTCCTCTATAAAAATTGCTTATTTTGTCCTGATCCATTAACAAACATGGCCAGCATAGGTAATTCTTGTTTCTGGTTATTTCTAAAAAATCTTTGCCTCTGAAACCGAGTAGCCAAATGAACCGAAATTTGGTAGGAAGCACCTATGGAAAGTTCTGTATAAAGTTTCCCCAAAACAGAATGAAAGATGAGCGACACAGGCTCAGCCCACTGAGCCTCTAGTTTTTAACCCAACTTGTTTATTAATATTTTAAGACAGTTTTCATAAATTTATATTTTTAAATGTTTATTGTAGGCTGGGTACACCCCTTTACACACTGCTTGTCATTTTGGACAAATTAACATGGTACGCTTCCTCTTAGATCATGAAGCATCAGTCAGTGCTACAACTAAGGTATGTATAGTGACTAACATTATGGTATGTACAGCGGCTAGCATTACTAAGAAGAGAACATTTGAAAATGGAATAATTAACTCATTTTATTAAATTATCTTCCCAGTGTATCCAATTTGTAAGATGTTGTTTCAAGGTTTGAAATGACTTTGTGGAGTTGTTTCCAATTTTTATTCTAACATTGTGGGGTTGTTCATATATATCAAAATACTAAACACAACATGTATTTTAGGGGCCGTCATGGTCGCGTATGGTAGTTGGATTTACAACTACCTGTGCAATCAATGCCTATTACAATGTACCACTAAAATTGTGAATCCTGCTCATGGCACAGTGTACTCAATATAACTTAATGTGATAAAGTTTGTCAGTGACTTGTGGCAGGTCGACGGTTTTCTCTGGGTACTCCTGATTTCTCCACCAATAAAACTGTCTGCCACAATATAAATGAAATATTGTTGAAAGTGGCATTAAGCACCATAACCCTAACCCCTAGCCCAACACGTACTTCAAAGAAATAAAGAATTTTATAGAATTACATATTATATATTTATTATTATTTACCTTTACAGCTTGGATATACACCACTACACCAAGCAGCTCAACAAGGTCATGTCCAAGTTGTCAACTTATTACTGAAGAACAAAGCCTCACCTAATGCTGTCACTAATGTAAGTATGATATTACAGAGACTTGGTAAGGTGGTCTATCTAATAATTAATTTAAAAACATTGAAAATTGTCCTAATATGAACAAACTGGGCTTCAGATTGAACATTTAACAGAGTAATATAAAATGTTATATGCTGTAAATAGATTAAACTGAGCCATGCCTAGCTGATCTGTATTAGAGTTAAAAGATAATCTAACAAAGAAATGTGATAGTCAATTGTAATCTTAACTTAACATATGTTTTATTATTAATTTTTCTGAGATCAGTTTTAAAGAGGGAGACCTCATGTTGATTTTATTGTTAATATTTCTGAAACCACTTTAAAAGAGGGAGACCTCATGTTGATTTTATTGTTAATATTTCTGAGACCAGTTTTAAAGAGGGAGACCTCATGTTGATTTTATTATTAATATTTCTGAAACCACTTTTAAAGAGGGAGACCTCATGTTGATTTTATTATTAATATTTCTGAGACCACTTTTAAAGAGGGAGACCTCATGTTGATTTTATTGTTAATATTTCTGAGACCAGTTTTAAAGAGGGAGACCTCATGTTGATTTTATTGTTAATATTTCTGAGACCACTTTTAAAGAGGGAGACCTCATGTTGATTTTATTGTTAATTTTTCTGAGACAAGTTTTAAAGAGGGAGACCTCATGTTGATTTTATTGTTAATTTTTCTGAGACCAGTTTTAAATAGGAAGACTTCATGTCAATTTTGTTATTAATTTTTATTAATATATTTGAGTAAATCAGTTTATGGTTGTCTGTTTACAGAACGGACAAACAGCTTTATCTATTGCACAGCGTCTCGGCTACATCTCAGTTGTTGACACCTTGGCTGGTGTTACCGAGGTAACAGAAACCATACCAACAACAGAGGACAAATACAAGGTTGTTTCTCCAGAGACCATGCAAGAAACACTACTATCTGATTCAGAAGATGAAGGAGGTAGGTTTATAATGTTATTGTTACCATGGTAACTTGTTCTGTAATATTTATTGTGATTCTGGTCAGATTGAGGAATGTTTTATATAATTCTAGTACATTGTATGCTGCATTATAAGAACTCCTTTCTCTTTCTGCTGATGTTTTTGTTTTGTAATAGATTAAGGTTATGGCATTTTTTGTATGAAATTTATGGCATTTTTTGTGAATGCAAAATAGTTATCCTAGAATTCTACCAAGCTATATCATGTTGTGCAAAATAAAAAAACCTGAAATTTAATAAAGAAACATTTTCTGCCTTGTATGTTACTTTTTATTAATTACAATACCTTTTAGCTTTGATATAATGGTATTATTATTTTTGTCTTTATAAAGACTTGTAAGATGTTGGTCACTTGAACTTTATAATGCTGTGTATAACTATTTAGACAAAAAAAAAACTCAACAATTTATAAGTTAGTATACAATTCATGATATCTGTTTGTCATGTTTTATTGTCAAAAATAGAAGGGCATATATATGATCCTAAATTTTACTGAAATAATTTTTTTTTCTTCTGATATTGAAATACCATCCTTGTATGATACTCCTTAGAGTGAGATCTGATGACTTTAATTAAACAATAATCAATATAATTAATTACAAAACCTTTTTATGTCATAAAAGATTACGTGTATGGTGAGACTTTGAGACTTCCCACTCTTGATCACGTGTTGAGCAGGATGGCTTTTATGTGTGATGACCAACTTTGAACTTTGAACTTTCATGACCTTTATGTGTCATGACCAACTTTGAACTTTCATGATTTTCATATCATATGAGATAATAGAAACTTTAGATTATAAAATATCATTATGTAAAAATAAACTTGAAATAAAATGTAGTTAAAATAAGCAAGTGTTTTGTTCATCACACATATTAATGGGCAAGGTTGATATTAACTAACCATGTGTTACACGTGATGTGTGGTGCCTCTTGTTTTCTGTGGTGTTATTTGGTAGTTAACAATGTGTCACAGAGGATGTGTATTGCAACAATGTGTTACAGGGGATGTGTATTGCATTTTCTTTGATTTTCTTTGATGTTAGGTAGAAGCAGTACTAGTGGATTAAGAAATTCATGGTTGAGTGAATTCAGTTCGTTTGGTGAGAAAGATGCAGCTATATTATATTGCTGTGTTCTAAATGAAAAGCTGAAAATTCTGGTGAATGACTGCTACCTGGGTACTCCCTCACACACAATCTCAGTTTGATTATTATTTTCGTCTTATAAATTGTATGTTATTTTTTTTTAATTTTACTTTCATTTTATAGTAAGCATTGTTAGAAAAAATTCATATGTTTTGAATAACTAAACAAAAAACAATATATGATTTTTATCAACCCTACTCAAAATTTAATAAAAATAACTTGCCATCATCCTTGAAAGAAATTAATTTTGTTTTTTTATATATATGTTATATTTAGATATATTTGTGGATATATTGAGCTAGCTCTACTGTATTTGGAAAACAAACCAAATTTTTATTTTCTTATCTAGAATTGTCGTTGTGACACATTTGAATACCTAGCAGGATCCAGGTAGCATGTTCAGAGTGATTAAAAACTAGATCTTCTGTATAAACTCCAGTGTGTCTCAGCTTAATTTAAATTTGATCATGGTTCTATTCTCTTTATAAAGATGATATAAACACTGGAGGTTATACAACCTTGATAACTATGGTTGGCAGTAGCTGTGTTGGTTGTTTTGGTGCTAGATTTATCCTGTTCCTTTGTAGTACTAGTAGTACAGTTGTAAATAATACAGTAGAAATGCTAGATGGCCTAATTTTTTTTCTTTAGTTTATTTGGTATGGTTTTGACTAGTTGTCTCCCCTTGATCCATGTAACAGGTAGACTACTTAACTAATTATATATTCATTTCCTGTTAAAAACAAGTCATAGTGAAATTTTTTTTTCAAAATAAATGTTTAGAATAATCAAATGTCCTGGCCTTAATTTCCAATACAAGTTTTGTACTCGCACTACAAAATCATCCAATCAAAACATTGTGTTTATTGGATACAGTCGTCTGATTGGCTGATTTTTAAGTATGCTTAGGAAACTCACACTCAAAAATTTGATGACCATAAGTCGTGGAATCATAATATTAGCACTAAATTTCTATACTGTTTCAAAATAGGGAGTGGTAATAGTGGTTAATTTTTATACAGAGATAAAAAAAACTTTTTTTTTTATTCACAGTGTATTCTTACTATTGGATTTCAAAAACCATCTTCTTGACAAATTTTGAGAACTTATTCCTTTTTTAATAGAGTATATAGATGAATTTATATTTGAGAGGATATTACTTCATATGGTATATACATTAATGTCTGTTCACCAAGCGTAAGATTTATTATAGGATAATATCTGTAGACTAACACAACTGTACTGACTCTGGTGTACTATATTTAACCTTAGATTCTACTTTCTTTGGTAAGTTATTATTCTTTAGGTATGGGTAGAATGTCATATTGGATTTTTTTTTGAGTTATTGTTTATATTTCTACCTTTCATGTGTTTAATATTCCAAAAAAAAAAATATCAGAACCGAATGAATAATAAGCAAATATCAAAATTAATGAAAAATCACAATTGTGTTTTTGATATTTTTATTTAGTTTTGTATTCATTTGGTTCACTACCATACATGTAATGCCTCGTCTCCCTTGTATATATTAAACAAGGAAATAGATTTGATTCTTTAAAGGAAAATAAAATCTCCTTCTGTTTAAATCTTTGGTGATTTTAATAGTATCACATGTATGGTGTAGTCAATGTTGTTTTGAAATGTCAGGCCACTTTATACTGAGATTTTATAGACAAATTGTTTGACACTGATTTTGATGCACAAATTATCTCCAATTATTGATTGTTTTTTTGCTTGTTTAATGGTGTTTAATGCCACTTTCAACAATATTTCAGTTATATCGTGGCGGGCCAATTATTGAACGCCACACACTGGCTGTAAGATGAAGAACAGCAATAATCTCAAAATAAACTGTTTCTTCCTCAATTTTAGATGGATTGTCTTTCATGATAACTTACAGCCAAATAATTCTTAGTTAGATGTAAGAGAAATTTTGTTACTTGAGTATTTTTGCTGTCAGATATCAGTTCATGACTCCCAAGTCACATGACATCAAGGTGAAAGGTCAGACAATTTGATTGGTCAGTTCAAAACAACATTGACTTATACTACTAAGTTTATATATAATCAGTTTTATGTTTGGTTTGAGTTACAGGTGGTATACAGTATATAAAGCACTAGTTTTATGTTTTTATATAACACAGTTTGACCATTATTTTATGTGTGTTATTTAGACAAATGACATTCTGCCATAGTGACCATTATATTTGTAGGTTATTTTTGAAAAGCATGTGTTTCTATGTTTATACAGGACTTTTTTTTAATGATAATATTTTTGATCCATCATATTATCTAGGTGATGATTTTCTGCCCCAATCACCATTATTTGGGAAGCCTATTTCTGAACAGCATGTATATTTACCCTTCTATGAGGGCAATCAAATGCAGTCTAGTAAGTCAGGGGTGTTGTCTACCTTGTTGTGGAGTGGTTTATTTATTATTTTAATTGCATGTGTTTTAGTACCTCTTTATTACCTAGTTTACAAACAGTTATTATGGTGTATAATTATTTTTCTTCATATTTCCTGGCCACATCAGTTTGACATGTAATTCTTTTGATTGCTACTTCAGTGTTTTTATGCAAAAATTATTTTAAAATAATTTTGAATGAGTCTAAAGCCTAGTAACCTGGGTTCCTTTGAGATGTAAGAAAATGCACCCAAAAGACAGGTGTCCTTTATATAAAGGTTCAAACTAGATGACACAAGGTGGGAAATGAGAATGTACATGTCACTAGACCTTTCATGGTCCATTGACTATTTGTTGTTTTGCAGTAACCACTTCCGATGTGTCAATCATTTTTCAACCATACATTGGTCCAGCGTACATGTTATCCATCATCAGTAACCAAAGGCTGATCACACTCAGATTCTCTCCATTCATCACTCATAGGCCAACTGTCAGAGAAATCCTGGTACAGTAGTCATGAATTATTCATCTATTTATTATAATCTTTTTTTGGATCTGGTATTGCAAAAGTTGAATATCCTTGACCACGCGAAACAGTACAATATTTGGCTTGACACTCTGGCATCTTTACTTTGTTTGTAAACACATGTGGTAGACATGAACGTGAATTAATCAGCTGCTGAAGAGGAATTGCCTCTGCTACGTCATTAACACACTTCCGGAATTTATTATAATGAGTTTCCCCAGTGTGCAAGAATTTGATAAGAAAAACAGCTGTATAATCTGTATCTTATGTATATTGGATTAGATGAGATCGTATAGAGCTTTCTTAATACAAGTTCTGTAATATATAAAATTAATTTTTTTAACCTTGCATTCCCTTTAAAATGAATTGATTAGTTTCAACACAATGTGTTACAGCCAATCAAATCACACCAATCACAGTTTTTAGAAAAAAACCCAATTTCTTTGGATTCTAGAGAGGAGATGTACGTTCACAAATGTGAATTGGTTATCAACAAAAATGGCATATCGACCAATCAGATTGTATGTTTCATTATCTTTTCAATCCATCTAATATGAAAATTTGAGAGATTTTTTATGTTGTTATGTAAACTACTAAATATAGACCAGTTAAAGAACAAATCTGAAACATCAGTTTTAATATAAATTGATCTATTTAAGATGAATGGAAAGTATCAGAGAGTAATCAGCCTTGAATTATTGACAATGCATGTCACCTAATCCTGTCTTGATGATCCATTGACATTATTAATATAACCTTTATTTTTTTCCCCTATTGCAAATCCAAGATGGCCACCACTTCAGAAACAAGAAGCCTCAAGTTTCCATAGAGGGTGTTTTCAGGGTTTTTTGTATGTGGATCATTTATTTTTCAACCAAGTTTTATGTTTTTTCTTTATGTTCCTTCCAATATTCTCTCTATGTAATAAACTTATAAATATGGTATGGCTCTTACCATTTACAAGATACTTGTGTAAAGGGGTAAATATGGGGCAAAACTGAGAATATTTATGTAAGTCTATTTTGATTTGTTGTTTATTTCTGAGTTTCTTATTAAAGTTCCTGCATATATTTCTCAAAAAGATCTGATCTAGTTTTTATGGATTCCAAAATGAAAAGGGTCCAAATGGCCAAAAAATACATTAAATTTATAATTGTAATGGGTTAAAATGTAACTTTCTAAATAAAATTAACTTGATTGAACACATACTGTGCATGAATAACCAGCTGAGTGATGCAGGCTCAGGGGAGCCTCTGGTTTATTTTATATATGTTAATAATCAGTTAAGGTTAGGGTTAGAATAACCATCTGAGTGATACAGGCTCAATGGAGCCTCTGGTTTATTTTATATATGTTAATAATCAGTTAGGGTTAGGGTTAGAATAACCATCTGAGTGATACAGGCTCAATGGAGCCTCTGGTTTATTTTATATATGTTAATAATCAGTTAGGGTTAGGGTTAGAATAACCATCTGAGTGATACAGGCTCAATGGAGCCTCTGGTTTATTTTATATATGTTAATAATCAGTTATGTAGACATCAAGTTTTTGTGGCCTCTTTAACATTTGTTCTGATCTATCTTAAGTATACGTCTTATAACTTGTGATAGAATTTAATTATCAAATAATTCTGTTATAATTAATTTTCTTTTGATTTATTTTAGTAGTTTATTTCTCTGTTAATATATTGGTGTTGTCTATTTATATCTTAATGACTTACTAGTATACATATACACATAAAACAAAAACAAATTACATAAATGTCTTACAGAAACTCAATTTAGTATTTGGGCTCTTGATATCAACTTTTTACGATAGTTCCAGTTATTTTATCCATTGTCTTCAAGTGTTAATAAATGACTTTTCACTACCCAGACAAGTATACAGTGTATCCCTGGCTGGTTGTGTCCTCCCATAATATAATTTTTCAGCCAATGAGTATATTCAACCAATCATTTTTCTTCATATACATTTTCAGCCAATCAGTTTACATCTTACAAATATATTCAGCCAATCAGTTTATCTGTTATATATATATATATATGAGGGAGTGGATGTGGTCGAATGGTCTAGGGCGCTGGACGTAAGGCTAAGCGAATGGTGCTGCAGTGTATCAATGGTGTGGGTTCAAATCCCGTCGAGGGAAGAACAAAAATTTGACAGCTCTAAAATCTAATTCTAACATGTAACACTGTTTGGTTTAATTTTCAGATGTATATATATATATATATATATATATATATATATATATATATATATTCAGCCAATCAGTTTACATCATTTAAGATTTTCATGTCATAAGTTATTAATTATCCAATCAAATTTCATCATATAAGATTTCAGCCAATGATATTGACTATATAATGTTATGGTGATTGTTAAACATGTGTTTTTGGCCTGACAGGTTGGAGGTTAAATAGTAGTGATAGAGGTAAAAAACTCATGTAGAAAATATAACCAGCAAACTCCATCTGCCACACTTCCAAATTTTGCAACATTTTTTAATTTGGCAAATCATTGCCATATTTATCTTTTTTGTCAGGTTAAACAAAATCAGAATAAAAAAAAGATTACCAAAGTTTGTAATTTGTGGACATTCTTAGTCAATAAAATGTGTCTGATTAAGAAATTACAATATTAATCTTCAAAAATTGAGTTTTAAAATGTGTGGCTAAATTCAGAAATATTGCAAATTCTTGGAATGTTTTTGTAGGAAATAATTGACAAACTCCTCTGTTGTAGTGAGGTTAGGGGGACAGGATTTGATTTTGAGATATTTTCAAATATCCAATATGACCACTGCATGACATAATACTTCATTCTGAGCTGGTGTCCAATATGGCCACCACTTGACATAGTACTTCATTCTGAACTGATGTGCAATATGGCTACCACGTGACATAATAATTCATTCTGATCTGATGTCCAATATGGCCACCACATGGCATAGTACATCATTTTGTTCTGATGTCCAATATGGCCACCACATGGCATAATACATCATTTTGTTCTGATGTCTAATATGGCCACCACATGGCATAATACATCATTTTGTTCTGATGTCTAATATGGCCACCACATGGCATAATACATCATTTTGTTCTGATGTCTAATATGGCCACCACATGGCATAATACATCATTTTGTTCTGATGTCCAATATGGCCACCACATGGCATAATACATCATTTTGTTCTGATGTCCAATATGGCCACCACATGGCATAATACATCATTTTGTTCTGATGTCCAATATGGCCACCACATGGCATAATACATCATTTTGTTCTGATGTCCAATATGGCCACCACATGGCATAATACATCATTTTGTTCTGATGTCTAATATGGCCACCACATGGCATAATACATCATTTTGTTCTGATGTCCAATATGGCCACCACATGGCATAATACATCATTTTGTTCTGATGTCTAATATGGCCACCACATGGCATAATACATCATTTTGTTCTGATGTCTAATATGGCCACCACATGGCATAGTACATCATTTTGTTCTGATGTCCAATATGGTTTTAATAAGTTTTGTCGTACATCTGTCCATGCACCCTGCATTTGGTTTCTGTTCAATAATGTAAGTTCTCCTGAAGCAAATAATTTTGAATTTAAACACAAGGTCAGGGATAAAGAAGGCTAATTTCAATTCTTGACAAGACTGCTTTTTCCATTCAGAAGTTATTCCCCTAGTTAGCTGGAAGCGGGGGCATCTGTGTCCTATGGATACATTTTTCCATTTTTTTAATATATGAATGGAGTGTGTCGATTCTTTTCTGTGAAGTAAAAAATAATGATTTGCTTACTTACAATTGTACAGATAAAAAGCTTAGAAATATAAAAATATGTTATCAGTCTTGACCACCTGAAATCACCTCAAAAGTAAACAAAGTGTTCTGGCATTTGATATAGACTGTTTTCCTAAGCTGCTAGAATTATCTATATACTCCATACAACATCAATGTACTGAGCATGGCCATATTATTGTAACAGCATGATCTATATTACATAGCTCTTTAAACCTTTAAATATAGAAACTTTGTACATGTTGATTGCCAGGATGTTCTGTGTTGATATAATTACAAGTATCCACTAAGTTTCTTCTTTAATTGTTTTGACAGCCATCAGCTTTTTTTTAAAAGAATTTCTGTGTAAATATTTTTCTTGACTATGCTCTGGCTTTAGGGGAATAATGAACTGTTTTCGTACTCGACATAAAGGTAAGATAAAAAAAATTATAATGGTTGAAGATGTATAATTTAGAATGAACAACCTTCCTTTTTAGACACCTGTTTTAAAGCTTTCTCAGATTCTTTTGTTTAAAACCTTTCCATTGAAGAAACTAAAGTTAGAGGAGAATTGTTAAATTTGATTTCTAATGCCACTTTTGTAATACAGTTTACATTTTTACCTCATATGGTCCAAAGGGTCATGTGAACTATTGCCATCACTTTGTCTTCTCTGCTGATGTTTCCATAAAATATAAATATTTGCCTTTAATCTACTGGACCAAATGGAAAGAAACTTTCAAGGACTTTCCTTTGATGAACCTCATTGGAAGATGGGATTTTGATCTTAAATTCAAAATGGCCAACAGTCATAATTATCCCCCTCGCCAACGAAGTTGCGAAGGGATATAGTAACGCTACCGTCCATCCTTCCGTAACATCCTTGTGAACACTCTAGAATCAACATCCTTCAATGGATTTTGATCAAACTTGGTACATACTTAGTCCTTAAGAGAATCTGGAACCCTATTGATTTTCAAGGTCATATGTCAAAGGTCAAGGTCACTGGGTCAAATTTTAGAGACAATTCAGTATGCACTTTGTCATCACAAATTCTCCTACATGATTAATCAGAAGTTCATGAAACTTTGTACATTGCAAGATCCTAATATGAAGATGTGCACATTAATAGGATATCCCAGTCCATTGAGGTTTACCCCTGTTATGCTTTTTTGGAATTAGAAATTTTGAGACAATTCACCATGCAATTTGTCATCACAACTATCTCACACATGCTTAAGGAGATGTTTGCGAAATTTAGTGTATTGCGAGAACCTAATATGAAGATGTGCACATTAGTAGTATATCCTGGTCCATTGAGTTTTTCCAGAGTTATGCCCAAAACTATGCACTTGTACATCCTTAGATTCTAATGTGCAGTTATGCACATTCAAACATAGAAATTCACCATTTGAACTTTTCTTCACGTAATATGGTTTTGATATTGGACTGATGGATCTTCACGAAATATTGTTATTTTCAAGGTCATAGGTCAAAGGTCAAAGTCATCAGGTCAAATTTTTAGGCGAGGGGATATGCCACGCTTTGCGTTGCCCTTGTTCAATTTGATTGTATAGCCCTCAAAGTTCTGTTCAATATTTAATAGGATTTGAATCATCCTGGGTGGTCCTTTCCAATGTTTACTTTGTAAATTGAAGAAAGCTGGCACTACAGGATATAGTTTAACATAAAGGACTTGATTGGACCAATACTCTACATGAATTATCATTGGATGGTTCCTTTTGTGTTTTGAATGTATTTCAATTCAAGATGGCCATCATTTATTAGAAAACAAATTTAACTGGAATGTTCCTTGTATGGTCCTCTATAAGGTCTATGTTTTCTGCTGATCAGAGATTACTAGCCACTTCTGTAGGTAATAGAATGAAAAAACCTGCTGTTAAAAGTTTAAACATAATCCAATAGGGAAAAGAAATGAAATATTTACTCTGAAAACAGAAACATGAACATAAACTGTTTATAACCATCAATATATAAAAATCATTTATAATCAGGTTTTCTTTTATTATGAATTTGTAGATTATATGAAACTAAAGATCCACAATATTTGATGATCCTAAGTTTCGTAACTTTTGTAATGTGTAAAATAACTGCTCCCTTTGACAACAGTATAATTCATTAAAATGAAATATAGAATTAATTTTTTTTAGATTTTGAAGATTAATCTTTTGGATTTATTTGTTATTTGTAGATGGTGCTATTGATTTTATTCCTCCTGTGTTTTAAGACATTTTATTTTTGATTTGTCTATATTTTATTCCTCCAGTGTTTTAAGACATTTTATTTTTGATTTGTCTATATATTGCCTGTGAGGAGTGTTGTATATAATTGTCACCAGTTTGTTAAGATTTACAGCATAGGATAATCTTTATTACAGAGATCTTCATTTTTAATACAAACAGATATTTTATTATACAGGGTTATGTATATTCTGATGCATCTTTTATAATTTGACAAAAATGAAAGTATTTTACAGGGAGAAATTATTGTGCAACTTTTAATTTTATTGTTAAGATTTATTTCAAGTATATTATTATAAGCTCTTAAAAGGTGCTAAAAACATTAATTCTTTCACAACAGATGATTATATTTCTATAAAGTACAATATTTTGATGTGTTTTCTAAGGAGATAGTAAACCAGAATGTTGAGTAGAATTAAATGTTGGTTCTATTCTCAAGAGAAGATAATACATGTCTATTTTTAAATAAAATTATATTTTTTTATTTTTTTTATATAATCCATGATTTTGTAAAGTGATTGATTTGTTCAGATAAAATTTTGATGATATAATTTTGTTTTAAGGACAGGACACAATTTCGTAATTTTGATGATATAATTTTGTTTTTAGGAGAGGACACTATTTCGTTGGAGAGAGGAGAAAGCTCTTCACCATTGGACACGTCCTATGACAAGGTAATCATATTAGATCAGATTTTTGCTCATGATTTTATTTAAAAATGTTTGGTGCACACAATTATGTTAAAGAAAAGTTTAGTCCAGATGATAGGAATGAACTGGATATGTATAGAAGGTATATCTAGGTAACACTGCTTTATAGTCAAATAAAATTTATTTTTCCGACCAACTGTGTTATTAAGATATTGTCCACAGTAAAACAGGATCATTTTTCCTGTTAAAACTGACAGACTTGTGTTAAATATTATTTTATACCTATATATATATATATATACATGTTGATATATAATTATTACCTGTTGTGCCTATTTGATATCGTAAAACCTTTTGTTTAATGTAACTTATATTATTTTTATAATTTAATATTATGTTTTACACTTTGTAATATACGTATCTATCCAGTTTCTGTTTATATTTGATGTTGTATGTAGAAAAATTCTTTCTAAATTACTAAGGGAATTCTATTCAAATTAACTGTAACAGTTACCCCTGGTAACTTAATTATTCAGTGACAAATGTTTGATTGTGTCTACTCTCGTTGTTTTATGGTCTTAATTGACACAGTGGAATCATTACTTAGTTGACACAGTAGAATCATGACTTAGTTGACACAGTGGAATCATTACTTAGTTGACACAGTAGAATCATGACTTAGTTGACACAGTCGAATCATGACTTAGTTGGCACAGTGGAATCATTACTTAGTTGACACAGTAGAATCATTACTTAGTTGACACAGTAGAATCATGACTTAGTTGACACAGTAGAATCGTGACTTAGTTGGCACAGTGGAATCATTACTTAGTTGACACAGTGGAATCATTACTTAGTTGACACAGTAGAATCATGACTTAGTTGACACAGTGGAATCATTACTTAGTTGACACAGTAGAATCATGACTTAGTTGACACAGTGGAATCATGACTTAGTTGACACAGTGGAATCATTACTTAGTTGACACAGTAGAATCATTACTTAGTTGACACAGTAGAATCATTACTTAGTTGACACAGTGGAATCATTACTTAGTTGACACAGTGGAATCATGACTTAGTTGACACAGTAGAATCATTACTTAGTTAACACAGTGGAATCATTACTTAGTTGACACAGTGGAATCATTACTTAGTTGACACAGTGGAATCATGACTTAGTTGACACAGTGGAATCATGACTTAGTTGACACAGTGGAATCATTACTTAGTTGACACAGTGGAATCATGACTTAGTTGACACAGTGGAATCATGACTTAGTTGACACAGTGGAATCATGACTTAGTTGACACAGTGGAATCATGACTTAGTTGACACAGTGGAATCATGACTTAGTTGACACAGTGGAATCATTACTTAGTTGATGAAATCAGTTTATTTTCATCAGATTGACTTCACTTAGCTGTATTCTATTGTGAAATTCAACCTAAAATCAGGTGTGTTCCTTGTTTATGATGAGTTATTAAAATCAGGTGTGTTCCTTGTCTTTGATGAGCTATTAAAATTAGGTGTGTTCCCTGTCGATGAGTGTTCAAAATCAGGTGTGTTCCCTGTGTATGATTGACTGTTAGGTGTCTTCTCTGTCTGTGATGAGTTATCAAAATCAGGTGTGTTCCCTGTTGATGAGTTATCAAAATCAGGTGTGTTCCCTGTCTATGATGAGGTATTAAAATCAATTGTGTTGCTTGTTTATGATGAGTTATTAAAATCAGGAATGTTCCTTGTCTCAATGAGCTATTAAAATCAGATGTGTTCCTTGTCTCAATGAGCTATTAAAATCAGGTGTGTTCCTTGTCTCAATGAGCTATTAAAATCAGTTGTGTTCCTTGTCTCAATAAGCTATTAAAATCACTTGTGTTCCTTGTCTCAATGAGCTATTAAAATCAGTTGTGTTCCTTGTCTCAATGAGCTATTAAAATCGGGTGTGTACCCTGTGTATAATTAACTGTTTGGTGTGTTTCCTGTCTGATGAGCTATTAAAATCAGGTGTGTTCCCTGTCTATGATGAGCTACCAATTTGAGGTTGAGCTGATTGATGTCAAGTTAAACATTATAAGTCTAGTATTTCAGCTGGTAGATTAAGTAAACATCAACAGTTGGTACATTCTCCTACATTTACTTTGACCCCCAGAATAAAGTGAATGATTTTTAAAGACCGTATGCTATATATATATTGTATGTTGTATTATATGTTGCATGGATCACTTTATTTGATGGCTTGTGGATTTTTGTTAGGAGTTTCAATTCAGACATCCGGTCACAGATGATCATAGACGTAGAGTCAAGAGCGAGATTGGAAAGACCATGCGTTACCCATCTTACTTACAACGAGACCCTGATTATGAAGCTGAGATGCAATATTTTAGTGGGGACACTTTGTCTCCAACCTCTAGGGTAGGTTAACAATAACAGCCTCTACTTAACTAATAATTACCTTTTTAATTAACATGACTAGGATATTGGCAAATGTTGTATAAATAGATGGGGGTTCATATGAGTTGAAAGATAAGTAGAATATGTGTCAGAATAATGAATTAATTACTAGATATCTTTCAAAAATGTTTGTGGTATTTGTACAAAACCCTTTAGAGCTGATCACAACAAGAAATGAAGTATGGTGTATCATGGCACCGTCATAAAGTCTTCCGTAGTATAATTAATGTTTAGTTGGACTTACCTCCATGTTGCTACACATCCCATCTGTTCTGAAAACTCTCCTCCATTGTTTTATTATTTTTTAGCTCACCTTGCCAAAGGCAATGTGAGTTTTTGCCATCACTTTGCGTCCGTTGTCTGTCGTCCGTTAACTTTTCACAATTTAATCTTCTCCTCTGAAACACCTCAGCCAAATGAAGTGAAACTTGGTAGGAAGCATCTATGGAAGGTCCTCTCTAAAGATTGCTCATTTTGTCCCGATCCATTAACAAACATGGCCACCATAGTCAATTCTTGTTTCTGATTGGCCGATTTAAAAAATCTTCTCCTCTGAAACCGCTTGGCCAAATGAACCGAAACTTGGTAGGAAGCATCTATGGCAGGTCCTCTATAAAGATTGCTCATTTCGTCCCGATCCGTTGACAAACGTGGCAGCCACAGGCAATTCTTGTTTCTGATTGGTTAATTTTTAAAAAATCTTCTCCTCTGAAACCACTAGGCCAAATGAATTGAAACATGGTAGGAAGCATCCTTGGAAGGTCTTCTATTAAAGATTGCACATTTAGTTCCGATCCATTAACAAACATGGCCGCCATCGGCAATTCTTGTTTCTGATTGGTTGATTTCTAAAAAATCTTCTCCTTGGAAACCACTAGGCCAAATGAATTGAAACTTGGTAGGAAGCATCCTTGGAAGGTCTTCTATTAAAGATTGCACATTTAGTTCCGATCCATTAACAAACATGGCCACCATCGGCAATTCTTGTTTCTGATTGGTTGATTTCTAAAAAATCTTCTCCTCGGAAACCGCTTGGCCAAATGAACCGAAACTTGGTAGGAAGCCTCCTTGGAAGGTCCTCTATCAAGATTGCTCATTTAGTTCCGATCCGTTAACAAACATGGCCGTCACAGGCAATTCTTGTTTCTGATTGGTTGATTTCTAAAACAATCTTCTTCTCTGAAACCGCTTTGCCAAATGAATCAAAACTTGGTAGGAAGTATCCTTGGAAGGTCATCTATAAAGATTGCACATTTAGTTCCCATCCGTTAATAAACATGGCCACCACAGGCCATTCTTGTTTCTGATTGGTCAATTTCTAAAAATCTTCTTCTCTGTAACCGCGAAGCGAAATGAACCGAAACTTGGTGGGAAGCACCTATGGAAGCTTCTGTATTAAGTTTCCTCAAAGCAGATTGAAAGGTGAGCGACACAGGCTCAGTCGGCTGAGCCTCTAGTTTACATGATCCTAACTGTCTTCTCCTGTCCATTGTCTCCTTTCTCTAGTCCATTCCCCTTTAACCCCATACCATTCTGCCTCCCTCAACCCCTTTTACATTCTACTTCCTTCAACCCCTTTACCATTCCGCTTCTCCTACCCCTTCCTATTTTGCCTCCTAACCCTTTCCCATTTTTTCCTTTAACCAATTTCCTTCAAGCCCTTTCATATTATGACTGCTCCTATCTCTTTCCCTATTCTGCCTTCTTCAACCCAAATCTCATTGTGCTTCCTTCAAAGCACTTTCTCAATCACCCTTCTTCAACCTCTTTCCCATTCTACTTCCTTCAACTCCTTTCCCATTTTTACATCTACTTCCTTCAGGCCATTTCCCATTGTATCACCTTAAACTGATTTACTATTCTGTCTTCTTTAATAACCCTTTTCCAATTCTGTCTACATCAGTCCATTTATATCTACCTCTTTCAGATCATTTCCCCTTCTGCCTCTTCAACCCCATTCCCATTCTGGCTCTTTTAATCACTTTCCAATGTTGCCCCCTTCAACCCATTTACCTGTTCCTTACCCTAATCCTTTAATCCCTATTCTCACCACTTTCTCTCCTTGTTGCTGTCAATGATCTGGTCCCTTTCCCATGCCTTCTTGCCACTTTACAGTTTTCCTACTTTTCGACCTTTTCATGCATACTGTTATTCCATTCTCCCAATACTTCCATGTTCCCATTTTTCTGACCCTAACACATGGTCTTTTTTGTTGTTGCACCACACATCTTCCATGCTTTCACCCCTGTTCTTCTATTGATTTAAAAAAGCCTAGATATTGATACACCAGACTTCAACTATTCCCACCATACTGTTATCAGAGTTTCCCTATCGCTGTCCCACCTCTCCATGCTGTAGCCACTTCTTGTCTCCTGGTAAAAATCAAGAGTTAAAGAAATTCTACCTGAAATGATCGTCAAATCAAAAGTAAAAGAAATACTACCTGAAACTGATCCTAAAATCAAAATTTAAAGAAAATCTGTCAGAACCTCGGGTAACATTCAAGAGTTATAGAACCTTACTTGTATTACAGATCTTGATATACTCTGTTCTAGATAGTAGATGTTGTTCAGCTAATTCTTATGTATGAAATGTTCATCTTTTAAAGAAATATAAATAGATCCAAAACAAATATTAATATTCTTCTTGTTAAGAATCTTTCCTGTTTATTTATTTTTTATTTATTTTTTTTATGCTTTAAATATACTTTGTTTTATTATATATATGTACAGATCACAGATTTGTTTTTTTGTTTTTATTTATAAAACTGCACATATTTTATAGACATTAATAATTACTTTATGTTTTGATGATTATTCTGTAGAAAAGAGGGGAAGATTGTTTAATATGTTCCAGATTTCTGGCAACAGTGTAAATAATTCTAGTTATTACTACTTCTAACACTGACTGACATATTACAATGAAAGATAAATCTATGTAGGACCAAATAAATTTAACATGGGACCACAATGATAAGTCTATATGGGCCAAAATAAATTTAACATGAGACCACAATGATAAGTCTATATGGGCCAAAATAAATTTAACATGGGACCAAGACAATGGTTATTCAGATTCTTTGATTCATAAGTTTACTTTTCACACCAGTAGTTTGGCTTCATCCTGAATTTATCCAAGAACATTTAATTTTTAACTTTTTGAAGGAAGGAGAACTAAGGTGTGAGGGATTGGTCAGAATTAAGTATTACCCAGAATTTTCAGTTTTATTTTCTTTTTAAGATGATACATCTCTTTTCAACAAATACAATTACTTTTTTAGAAATCTGGAAGCTATATTATAGAAATGCTACAAAAAATTAAATAATGTGAAAAGATTTGACCTCCGACCTATTTAGAATTGCTCAATAGTTTGTAGGTTTTAAGTTTTTGAAGTTAAGTTTGACCTATTTTCTGTAAAAAAAAGAAAGAAAGTAAATAATTTTTTTTCTGGTTTTTAAAAAATAAATCTGTGATTGAGTTTTGCATGCTTTGTTGTTATGTTAGGAGAAGGGTTTATCCAAGGGAGACAGTGTGTTTGGTGCAGATTATTCCACTTTGGAGAGAATGGACCAGTCTAATTCTCAATCAGAAATTCACATTCGATCAGTTGATGCCAGTACCAGTGAACTAGATTTTGGAGATGACTTTGAGGACAATTTAAAGAAGGTAAACATGGGATTATTGACAAGAGTTAACTCCCTTTCCCTATGTTTATTCCCCAGCATCTTACAGTCACTATTTATTAATCAGTTTATGCATGCTTTCAGGAGGATGAAAAGTTAAATGACAGAGAAGTGAATGTAAATTATGTTTGTTTTGTAATTTGTCCATGGCAGAGGCAATTGTGTGATAATAATTAACGTTAATTAAGGAATGGATACTAATTATTTGGTGGTTTTATATATAACACTTATTTATTTTAGCATTGGCTATTGCTCAAACAATAATTTTGCCAACAAAAAAAAAAGCCAATTTATTTCACATTAATTCATCAAATAAGACACATTGGTGTAAGGTTCATGTTCAATCTCTCATGGAAGAAAATTTGTATTTATGTTTGTTAAAGTCAGCATATTGTCACAATTAAAATATTACCAGTACCTAGAATTGCACCTGAATTTGTAATTTAGTCACATGTACTAATAAAAAGTTATTTATCATGAAAAGAATCTATTTTTATATAAGAGTTATCTCTCTTTGTATGCTGAATGCATGTTTAATGTAAGCCTGAAGCTGAGTTCTTGTTTTATTTAATTGTCTTCTATGATAAGGATTTAAATCAAGCTGTTGAAGATCAAACAAAATAATAACTTGATAAGAAAACTAATTAATTACAGCTTGATTTTCATCCTTTTACTTATATATGGAATGTTTATAGCTTTTTCTGTTCAACGTTTTTTGCATGTTATTTTATTTTTGTTGCTCAGAGAGAATCTGCCACTATTCCGTTTTCTGAAGATTTCTATATGCGCAAGTCTGTCAGATATGGAAAAGACGGTACCAAGATATATCCAAGTTCTGGTTACAAGTCCTACCCTGACAAGCCTTCTTTATCTAATGCTGAATCTTACAGTGTAGAAGGTATAGATTTAAACGACCAGTTTAAGTTTTTCCCTGATGATTCAGTAGAAAGAAGGAAAGCGTCACAGGGTTCTCAGGTAAACATTTATATCAATACGCTATACCAATCATTGGCTTTTTACCTTCAATTAGCTTTGGTTCTATAGGTATTTTATTTGTAAATCTTATTTTGAACTTCAAGTTACAAGAAGTAATAATTACCAGGGGTAAATGGTTAATGGTTAATGCTTAACACCAATGCATTTCATAACTTATTGTAAGCATATTTTTATTAGGCAAATAAAGTGTACAACATACATAAAGTAATAATATACATAAAGTGTATAACATACATAAAGTAATAATATACATAAAGTTTATAACATACATAAAGTAATAATATACATAAAGTAATAATATACATAAAGTGTATAACATACATAAAGTAATAATATACATAAAGTGTATAACATACATAAAGTAATAATATACATAAAGTTTATAACATACATAAAGTAATAATATACATAAAGTTTATAACATACATAAAGTAATAATATACATAAAGTGTATAACATACATAAAGTAATAATATACATAAAGTTTATAACATACAAAAAGTAATAATATACATAAAGTTTATAACATACATAAAGTAATAATATACATAAAGTTTATAACATACATAAAGTAATAATATACATAAAGTTTATAACATACATAAAGTAATAATATACATAATAGGGATTTTATTTCATGACTTAGAAACAGGATTAAAGAGGTAAAATATAAAATATTTGGTTTTATTACTAAAAAAAATTCTTGTACACTTGTTAAAAGTTCATATCATGTTTATTAAGATTTGGTGTACTTTAGAATGTAATCAATCATTAAGATATTTTTCTATAAATATTTAAATGCTACCATGAGAACTTTAAAATCTGAAATTTCCACTTGCTCAATCTCTTTTCTTAGTAATATTTTTGATTTAGGTTCGGGGGGACTTTATGTTTTAATTTCCTGTAGTTTTTAGACGTCAAAGAAAATTTTACACGTTAAGATAAAATAACCTACTGTATCAACTCTGCAAAGTGTCTTTTAATAAGAACCATAGAAGAAACAAAATTCTCATTCTATCTAAAGATGGACAACCACGTTTGTTACACTGGATAACTTAAATTTAAACTTTAATAAGTAGTATCTTGAGATTTGTAAGTGTTATGATTACAGTATATCTAGTAATAATTGTACTTGATACAGAAGATATTAATGTACTTGTTGTTACACACCTTACTATACAGTAAGTAATCTGTTCTGTAGGTCATTCTTAATTAACCATAAATATACACAGACATTCTGATTAATCCCCAGCCTTCTACAGCATGTTCTAGGATTTTCAACACTTTTAGGGATTCGTATTGCATGAAAGGTTCAAGTTTTTCAACAATTAATTGCAGAAGGAATTTGTGAGTAATTTATGCATGTTGGGTTTTTTTATTACAGTTTTACACAGTTTTTGACAATTTAATTTTCAATGTATAAAATATAGAAATGAATGAAAGGTTCAAGTGTTGATGACATTGTCCTTTTGATAATTTTTGTTTGTGATATTTTGTTGCTCAAATTTCATATTTGAATATTTTACTTTTGAAAAATATTCCCTAATTTGATATGGAAACCTTAAAGAAGCCCATCAACACTAATGATTTCAAAATGGTCAGGGAAATGGGAATCATTGAATTATTATAAACCTATAGACATTCACGTTGTAACAGGACAAATTGTTTCTTGCATGACGATGAATAGATTTTAAGTTAAGCAAAGAATTTTTGAGAAATGTAAACAAAATTAATTACTTGTATATTTCATGTTGAATAATTGTTTTATGTTTTGTTATTTGACATATTATCTTCAACTTGTTGAATGAGGTCAGTATTTGAAGAAGTAGAAGAAATCTTTATGAATTTGTTATTGGTGAATGGGACCTATTTTCTTACTCAAGAACATTTTAAATTAAATTTAAATGAATACTAGACTTTGTGAGATATTTAATTCATCTGATCATTAGGACAATGAAGTTTTGTGATCATTTTTTGTACATCATCTGTAAAGTTCTAATTTTTATAATTTCCTCTGAACCAAGTGAAATCAAACATGGCAGGAGTCTTCCTAGCATTGGCTGGAAACAATTATCCTCTCAGATGGGGTTAACATCAGTCTATTTTGTCTTGAAGGGGAATTTGAGGTAGTGCCTACCAACAAAATTTGTGGGCGGAGCTTATCATCAAAAATCCCCGTTGATATGAACAGCATATTTATGAAACTGTATGTAATACCTCAGAAATTTGAATTTTCAAAGGGATTTTTGTAGATTTTAGGCTGACGAAGAATATTATTTTTAATAAAACTGAAAGTTTTGTAGAGAGGAACATTAGTAACCATGCCTGTCAAATATTTTGTCCTAAAAGTAACTGTGAAACTATGTATCATTGATTTTTCCTCCTCAAGATAACCATGGTCAGAAAAATTAACAATCTGAATGTTTGCTCCGCCCACAGCTATTTATACCCACGGTCCTGGTTTAAGACAGAATACTTTCATATTTTGTTTGTATATAGAAATATTAAAGACATAGTGTAGTATCGTTTATAAGAATAAAATCCATGCAACCTTGACCTTGGCGGTTGTTAACAGGAAATGGACTGCTAAAACAATTTAAAAAGGTCGAAGCAGCAAAACAAATCAAAAACTTCTCTAAAAGGTCAAGGTTGCTGTAGTAAAACAAACCAAGAATTTCTCTAAAAGGTCACGGTTGCTGTAGCAAAACAAAACAAGAACTTCTCTAAAGGATCAAGGTTATGTATATAAAAAAAAAACAATTTGTGCTTGGCAAGTATCTTGTACTTTAATAATCAACTTTATAGCCAGGTTAGAGATACAAGCCCATAATAAATAACTTTATAACCAGGTTAGAGATACAAGCCCATAATAAACAACTTTATATCCAGGTTAGAGATACAAGCCCATAATAAACAACTTTATATCCAGGTTAGAGATACAGGTCCATAATAATCAACTTTATATCCAGGTTAGAGATACAAACCCATAATAAATAACTTTATAACCAGGTTAGAGATACAAACCTATAATAAACAACTTTATAGCCAGATTAAAGATACAGGCCCATAATAAATAACTTTATAACCAGGTTAGAGATACAGGCCCATAATAAACAACTTTATATCCAGGTTAGAGATACAGGCCCATAATAATCAACTTTATATCCAGGTTAGAGATACAAGCCCATAATAAACAACTTTATAGCCAGGTTAGAGATACAAGCCCATAATAAACAACTTTATATCCAGGTTAGAGATACAGGCCCATAATAAATAACTTTATATCCAGGTTAGAGATACAGGCCCATAATAATCAACTTTATATCCAGGTTAGAGATACAAGCCCATAATAAACAACTTTATAGCCAGGTTAGAGATATAGGCCCATAATAAATAACTTTATAACCAGGTTAGAGATACAAGCCCATAATAAACAACTTTATAGCCAGATTAGAGATACAGACCCATAATAAACAACTTTATATCCAGATTAGAGATACAGGCCCATAATAAACAACTTTATATCCAGGTTAGAGATACAGGCCCATAATAATCAACTTTATATCCAGGTTAGAGATACAAGCCCATAATAAACAACTTTATAGCCAGGTTAGAGATATAGGCCCATAATAAATAACTTTATAACCAGGTTAGAGATACAGGCCCATAATAAATAACTTTATAGCCAGGTTAGAGATACAGGCCCATAATAAACACATTTATAGCAAGGTTAGAGATACAGGCCCATAATAAATAACTTTATAACCAGGTTAGAGATACAGGCCCATAATAAACAACTTTATAACCAGGTTAGAGATACAGGCCCATAATAAATAACTTTATAGCCAGGTTAGAGATACAGGCCCATAATAAACACATTTATAGCAAGGTTAGAGATACAGGCCCATAATAAATAACTTTATAACCAGGTTAGAGATACAGGCCCATAATAAACAACTTTTTAGCCAGGTTAGAGATACAGGCCCATAATAAATAACTTTATAGCCAGGTTAGAGATACAGGCCCATGAATGTGAGCCTCTGGTGTATTAAAGCATAGGAAAATTACATTATAATATTTATAAATGTTGCATTATAAAAAGAAAAGAATATTTTGTAAAACATATAATCACTTCCTCTTTTCATTGAAATAAAATGGAGATTTCTAGATGTATGTGAAATTTTCAGGACTTTATGGAGAGAGAAGTTATGACTCAGTCATTTGCTACATACTCTCAGACTCAACCAGACAGTCACTTGTCACCAGCAGCTCCTAAGAAGGAGACCAGATGTAGTTCCTACAGTGGATCGTCCTTTAATACAACCTTTGATCCTGACAATGTGGCTATAGAAAGAACACCAACTTATTCTGGGTAAGTTGATAAACATTTTATTATTATTAATCTTTACAATTCTATATCAGATTGTTAGATGAGAAAATGAAAAAAAAACATTATCTCTGCCCCTTTATTATATACAAAACATTGTCTCTGCCCCTTTATTATATACAAAACATTGTCTCTCTCCCTTTATTATATACAAAACATTGTCTCTCTCCCTTTATTATATACAAAACATTGTCTCTGCCCCTTTATTATATACAAAACATTGTCTCTCCCCCTTTATTATATACAAAACATTGTCTCTGCCCCTTTATTATATACAAACCATTGTCTCTGCCCCTTTATTATATACAAAACATTGTCTCTCTCCCTTTATTATATACAAAATATTGTCTCTGCCCCTTTATTATATACAAAACATTGTCTCTCTCCCTTTATTATATACAAAACATTGTCTCTGCCCCTTTATTATATACAAAATATTGTCTCTCCCCCTTTATTATATACAAAACATTGTCTCTCCCTTTATTATATACAAAACATTGTCTCTGCCCCTTTATTATATACAAAACATTGTCTCTGCCCCTTTATTATATACAAAACATTGTCTCTGCCCCTTTATTATATACAAAACATTGTCTCTCCCCCTTTATTATATACAAAACATTGTCTCTCCCCCTTTATTATATACAAAACATTGTCTCTGCCCCTTTATTATATACAAAACATTGTCTCTCTCCCTTTATTATATACAAAACATTGTCTCTCCCCCTTTATTATATACAAAACATTGTCTCTGCCCCTTTATTATATGCAAAACATTGTCTCTCCCCGTTTATTATATACAAACCATTGTCTCTGCCCCTTTATTATATACAAAACATTGTCTCTCTCCCTTTATTATATACAAAACATTGTCTCTCCCTTTATTATATACAAAACATTGTCTCTGCCCCTTTATTATATACAAAACATTGTCTGCCCCTTTATTATATACAAAACATTGTCTCTGCCCCTTTATTATATACAAAACATTGTCTCTCCCCCTTTATTATATACAAAATATTGTCTCTGCCCCTTTATTATATACAAAACATTGTCTCTGCCCCTTTATTATATACAAAACATTGTCTCTCTCCCTTTATTATATACAAAACATTGTCTCTGCCCCTTTATTATATACAAAACATTGTCTCTGCCCCTTTATTATATACAAGATATTGTCTCTGCCCCTTTATTATATACAAAACATTGTCTCTCTCCCTTTATTATATACAAACATTGTCTCTCTCCCTTTATTATATACAAAGCATTGTCTCTCCCCCTTTATTATATACAAACATTGTCTCTCTCCCTTTATTATATACAAAACATTGTCTCTCCCCCTTTATTATATACAAAATATTGTCTCTCCCCCTTTATTATATACAAGACATTGTCTCTCTCCGTTTATTATATACAAAACATTGTCTCTGCCCCTTTATTATATACAAGACATTGTCTCTCTCCCTTTATTATATACAAAACATTGTCTCTCCCCCTTTATTATATACAAAATATTGTCTCTGCCCCTTTATTATATACAAAACATTGTCTCTGCCCCTTTATTATATACAAGACATTGTCTCTGCCCCTTTATTATATACAAAACATTGTCTCTCTCCCTTTATTATATACAAAATATTGTCTCTGCCCCTTTATTATATGCAAAACATTGTCTCTCCCCCTTTATTATATACAAACCATTGTCTCTGCCCCTTTATTATATACAAAACATTGTCTCTGCCCCTTTATTATATACAAAACATTGTCTCTCCCCCTTTATTATATACAAAACATTGTCTCTCTCCCTTTATTATATACAAAATATTGTCTCTGCCCCTTTATTATATACAAAACATTGTCTCTGCCCCTTTATTATATACAAAACATTGTCTCTCCCCCTTTATTATATACAAAACATTGTCTCTCTCCCTTTATTATATACAAAACATTGTCTCTGCCCCTTTATTATATACAAAACATTGTCTCTGCCCCTTTATTATATACAAAACATTGTCTCTCTCCCTTTATTATATACAAACATTGTCTCTCTCCCTTTATTATATACAAAGCATTGTCTCTCCCCCTTTATTATATACAAACATTGTCTCTCTCCCTTTATTATATACAAAACATTGTCTCTCCCCCTTTATTATATACAAAATATTGTCTCTCCCCCTTTATTATATACAAGACATTGTCTCTCTCCGTTTATTATATACAAAACATTGTCTCTGCCCCTTTATTATATACAAAACATTGTCTCTCTCCCTTTATTATATACAAAACATTGTCTCTGCCCCTTTATTATATACAAAACATTGTCTCTGCCCCTTTATTATATACAAAACATTGTCTCTCTCCCTTTATTATATACAAACATTGTCTCTCTCCCTTTATTATATACAAAGCATTGTCTCTCCCCCTTTATTATATACAAACATTGTCTCTCTCCCTTTATTATATACAAAACATTGTCTCTCCCCCTTTATTATATACAAAATATTGTCTCTCCCCCTTTATTATATACAAGACATTGTCTCTCTCCGTTTATTATATACAAAATATTGTCTCTGCCCCTTTATTATATACAAAACATTGTCTCTGCCCCTTTATTATATACAAAACATTGTCTCTCCCCCTTTATTATATACAAAACATTGTCTCTGCCCCTTTATTATATACAAGACATTGTCTCTCCCCCTTTATTATATACAAAACATTGTCTCTCCCCCTTTATTATATACAAAATATTTTCTCTGCCCCTTTATTATATACAAAACATTGTCTCTCCCCCTTTATTATATACAAAACATTGTCTCTGCCCCTTTATTATATACAAAACATTGTCTCTGCCCCTTTATTATATACAAAACATTGTCTCTCCCCCTTTATTATATACAAAATATTGTCTCTGCCCCTTTATTATATACAAAACATTGTCTCTGCCCCTTTATTATATACAAAACATTGTCTCTCCCCTTTTATTATATACAAAACATTGTCTCTGCCCCTTTATTATATACAAAATATTGTCTCTGCCCCTTTATTATATACAAAACATTGTCTCTGCCCCTTTATTATATACAAAACATTGTCTCTACCCCTTTATTATATACAAAACATTGTCTCTCTCCCTTTATTATATACAAAATATTGTCTTTCCCCCTTTATTATATACAAGACATTGTCTCTCTCCGTTTATTATATACAAAACATTGTCTCCGCCCCTTTATTATATACAAGACATTGTCTCTCTCCCTTTATTATATACAAAATATTGTCTCTCCCCCTTTATTATATACAAAACATTGTCTCTCTCCCTTTATTATATACAAAATATTGTCTCTCCCCCTTTATTATATACAAGACATTGTCTCTCTCCGTTTATTATATACAAAACATTGTCTCTGCCCCTTTATTATATACAAGACATTGTCTCTCTCCCTTTATTATATACAAAACATTGTCTCTGCCCCTTTATTATATACAAAATATTGTCTCTCCCCCTTTATTATATACAAGACATTGTCTCTCTCCCTTTATTATATACAAAACATTGTCTCTCCCCCTTTATTATATACAAAATATTGTCTCTCCCCCTTTATTATATACAAAACATTGTCTCTGCCCCTTTATTATATACAAAACATTGTCTCTCCCCCTTTATTATATACAAAACATTGTCTCTGCCCCTTTATTATACACAAGATATTGTCTCTACCCCTTTATTATATACAAAACATTGTCTCTGCCCCTTTATTATATACAAAACATTGTCTGTCCTTCTTTTGTAAGTCTTCCTTTATTCATTGCTATGCAGTAACTGGTTTTATCAAAAGAAAGGAAATCTCCAGAGATTTAGGAATCAGCTGTTGATGAGAGACGTAGTCTTGATTCAATGTATATTGTAGGATGAGGAAGATTAATTTATCTAACAAGCTCTCGGGGAAAGTAACGTTTCGTGGGTAAATAAATATTCATCTCTCATACATGTTGAAACACATGTATAGTATCCTTCTGGAATCACATTCTATTTCTATAATGAACAACAACAAGAGCATTCTCTATCCAGAGTTGTCGTTCCCGCTAAGCTCCACCACACCTCTGTCAACGCTTGAAAAATAGTCCTAAAATCACATGACCATCATTACCGTTTTCAATCACATGATCAAAACATCGTCGTACTTGTTGACGGCATGTTTCACTTTATCCTCCATTTTGTCTATCATGTGATCGTTTTTAATTTTTATCTCTGCAAGAAGTGGAGGGAGGGAAATAATTTTTAAGAGAGAATTGATTTGAAATGAGTGATTTATTTTCATCTTTATTGATATTTACAATAATTAAAACAATTTTAAGTACATTTGTTTACTGTTTCTAAATTTTACAAAAATCTTATAAAATGAGCATTGACAGAGGTGTTGGAGCATAGCGGGAACGACAACTCTGGATAGAGAATGCAACAAGAGTTGACCAAGTTATACAGGAGTGTCGTTTACATTATCCTGTTGTTTTTGTTCTGTATTTGAAGTGTTCCTTTTTGTGATATAACTTTGGTTTTTATCTTGATGTATAACCTCCTTGTGACTGAAATAGCAAAGTTTGATTAATAAGTAAAGCTAGGATATCTTATGTCCCCCCTCCCCCTTTTCTCCACTTGTATGTTTGATTATTAGATTTTACAGCTAATTGTAAATTCCTTCTTCAGCAAACTAAAGTGGAAAAGGTAATTACATGTGTATAGTTATTGTACTTTCTTACTAACATTTTATTTTACTGGATAAGTTTTTGTAAGCATGTTTTTGTTGTTGCTTTATTTTTCGAGCTTCTATTAAAATCGTCCAAATATGCTTCCCTCAGTATCAAATATCTTCCATTTTTCTTTGTGAAAACACTTTTATGTCACCTGCCTACCCGAGTTGACATAGTTATAGAGATCATTATCTACTGTCTTCTGCATCAGTGTCTCACTTACAGCTAGATAGAAAACAAACCAGACTTACTCATACCTTTCTACAGGATATATATAACTTTGTACACCTGCTATTTTATTTTTATATCATATTGATTTCTAGAATTTCTTAAGAACTAAACAGGAAATTTTAATGGGGTACGGGTACATATTTATAATCTACAATTCTTCATAGGCCAGGGCTCTCACTACTTTCTGTTTCAAATTAGAGGGAGAAGTGACTTCTCTTTCTGAGAGCTCACAGGGAGAAGTGGAAGACAACAAAGAGAAGTGGGGAGACTTCTGGGAGAAGATAATTGCGATTAATCAAAACATTTTTTTGTGACCACTCAGCAAAAGCCAACCAAATTTTCACATAGTCTTTTACAGACACTGAGGTTGTGCAGCCATTATTTTATTATTTTGATGCATTGATTTCTGGGGCTTCCCAAAACCAAACAAGGGCTTTTCAAAATTGTATAGAAGAGGTACACATCTCTAATTCACCATTCTTCACAGACCACATGACAGAAGCCAACCACAACTAAGTTTTAGAATTTTTGAAAATTTATCAGTGATTGTGATTTTAAATTAATTTTTGAAAAAATAGTTGAGATATCTGTGTTTATCGTCACTTTCAGCAATTTTTCAGTTTTGTCATGACTACCAGACTTATTGGGGTTTGAAAGAAGCATGTATAGCTTAATTTTGGATATTATGCCATTTATGATTTATGAGATGTGCCCCTGTTTACCTTTTGATTGGTTTGATTGATTGGTTATTGTTTAACATCAATAATATATAAAAACTTGTATAGAAATGAGGGATGGATCAACCGGATTAACGACTGACTGCCACTGAAAAAGTATGGAGAATTGAGAAGGGACGAAAAATTTAGTCTTTTGTAGTGGCTACAATGTGCCTACTCTTTTTCGAAACTTACAAAAGTGGCACTCTCTTGAACTGTTACCCACTATGGTCCACGGTCAGGCTTTCCATATTATAACCTGACAACCTCCCATAAAGAGGACTCCCTCCTATCCCCCACCTGGGGACTCGCCGAGCAGTTCTGTGGGTTTGAGCCCTGGGAACCTTCTCCGGTACCCAGCAATATTATTTGAAAAATTGCTTTCGTTAACAAATCTCCAATTAACGCAGGGAACTCTTCATTAATAATGATAATTCTTTAGTACAATACTTTTATTCCTTAATTAGGATATTGATTGGTTTTAACATTTAACTGATTTAAAAGAAGATGAGCCTTATCATTTTATTTTAATACATAGATACTTGGGGCATTTTTTATTTAAATTGGCAATTTATTCCATAAGTTTCATCCTGAATACTTTTACCAAGAGAATTACCCAACATCCTGAAATAAAATGAAAAGAGAAAAATACTACATCGTCAGGACATTTCTAAAATCCAATCTGAAAATCATGGAAACAGAAGCAAAATCTTTGACCTCTAAATACATATATATATATATAACTACTTAAATCTCCTGGCTTGGTTCAGGCACTTCAATAAAAAGTGGTGGGGTTAAATTAGTTTTTAAGCCCAAACCTCCCATCTTAGTTAAATGATGCGGTCATGCAAAGCGTTTTCCACATGTGAGTTAAATTCCACTCTGATCACATACAATTTAGTTAATATTTATGTTTCTTTGATAGTCTTCTTTGATCTCTTCTCATCTATCCTGCCATTCTTCTATTATTTAGCCTCCCTGTTTTTAGTCTTCTTTGATCTCTTCTCATCTATCCTGCCATTCTTCTATTATTTAGCCTCCCTGTTTTTAGTCTTCTTTGATCTCTTCTCATCTATCCTGCCATTCTTCTATTATTTAGCCTCCCTGTTTTTAGTCTTCTTTGATCTCTTCTCATCTATCCTGCCATTCTTCTATTATTTAGCCTCCCTGTTTTTAGTCTTCTTTGATCTCTTCTCATCTATCCTGCCATTCTTCTATTATTTAGCCTCCCTGTTTTTAGTCTTCTTTGATCTCTTCTCATCTATCCTGCCATTCTTCTATTATTTAGCCTCCCTGTTTTTAGTCAATATAAGTGTAGCAAACCTTGAATGTTGTATTTGTTTGACTGTATTGCATGTTGTACATGTATATACATCTATTATTTACAGGTAAATAATCTTCTCTATAATCTATACAGGTAATTTGTTGGTATTTTAAGTATTCTTCTGCTTCAGTGTAGTATACAGTTTTTTTTTAAACTATCTATATATTATGTATCTTTTTTTCTATCTACACTTTATTGTTTCTATAGTTACCAAATACTTTTAGAATATATCTTTTTATCTATGGTGCATTACATTTTCAGATTAAACATGTGTTTTTCTCTAATTCAGAATATATGTTTGTATATAAATAATAAAGCTATAATATTTGAAATAGAAATAAATATTTGCCTCAGGTAGAGCTAACTGTCACAGATCCAAGATCTATGGCAATAAACTACATAGATTATTATTAAAATGTCAAGAAATCAAAAAATTCCAGGTTGTTGAACTTTTTTGAGAGAGGAGTTATGGTGTTTAATGCCACTTTCAACAATATTTCAGTTATATCATGGCTGATTTTTTTTTTCTTTATAGAAAATTTCTGGATAAAAGATGCACATTTTGTGCAGTTTCCTTCCTTAGATAAGATTATAAGATGTATCTAATAGACATAATGTAAATATGTGATTATATGACGTGTGTTTTGGTGTTATAGTAGTTATGTTCCGTAGTATAGTTTGACAGTCTTTTCTATACTATTGTTTATCTTGTATCTTATTATTTGATGTCTATCTTTACCTATATTATTGTCACATCTACATCTAATATAGGTGTGGGGGGAGTATCTCCAAGTTGTGTGTGGGGAGAGTATCTCCAAGTTGTAGTCTTTAAAGAATTAATAAAAGGAGGGGTTGATTATTAATGTTTGGCTTGATGTAGGTGTGACTCATGTGTTGATGTCAGCTACCATTTATATCCCCATCACTGGCAGTGATTACACATGTGTTGAATCAGCATGGACATTCTCTATACATTTGTCAGACTTAATCACTGTAATTATATCTGGTTTCTCTAATGAGTTATCTACCCTGAGTAAATCTTATTGTTATGTTGTAAATGAAGGTCACACTAATGTTTCTAAAGATGACAAGAACAGTATGACAAAAAAACACCAGCTTTATTGATTTTAGTTTTACCTGAAGATAAACATTTATATTTATTTGTGAATGAACCAGTGATTTACAGTCGATCGATAACTACTATGTTATAAAAAAAAAAATTAAATCCTCTATAATACTCTTGTACAAGTGTTTCCGTTTGTTTAAATTTCTCAGAGGTCAAAGGTGAAACAAGTAAATTTTTTGTCAGCTGGTTGATGTTTATGACCTATATATAGATGGTCAGATTGGATCCCCTGAGGAATTGTAGACAAGTTTTGATATAATTGCTACATATGTAATGAACAGTAATCATTATTGACTTAAACTTACAGTCAGTATAAACATAGAGTGGCTTATCTAGGAGTGTTTTCCTACACTGTCTTTGTACACACACACACTACAGGAAACGTTTTGTACAGATTTATAGGAGAAGATATTAATGGAATTGGCAAAGTATTGTTGAGCAGACATAGCCAGGGATATTACACAGTGGGAAAAAATTACTGGACTTATTATTGATTGAAAAGGAATGAAATAGATTTGATTAAGATCTTACTGTGTCAGTTTACTGTGGAATACGTGTTGCATTTCTTTAGATTCAATTCATTAACAAAATGACGCTTGTATCTCACAGCTTCCTCATCAGTTTTATGGTGGATGCGAGGGGTGGAGCTCTTCGTGGACGTCGCCATTCAGGGGTGCGGATCATCATTCCACCAAGGAAGGCTTCCATGCCAACACGAGTAACATGCCGCCTTATAACTAAAGAGAAACTGAACCACCCCTTACCACTAAACGAAGGGGAGGCTTTAGCTTCACGTATCTTGGAAATGGGACCTGTTGGAACCAAATTTTTAGGGTAAGTGTATTTACCAAGTTAAGACTTTGTTTTACATATTCTGCATGTCAGGATGTTTATTAAGGAGGGGACATTAGTTACTTTGTGGACAAACTATTTTACTAGTATAAATCTATATTAAATAATGTCATATTTCAATGTCTCTGGAGCAAGTTACACTTGTAGCTCTAGTTAATGGAGACTTTTTATAAAGCTGGACTGTTTACATGGATCGTAACATATCTGTGGTCAGTTCAACATTTAACTTATGAATGTTGTCAGTTAAAATGTGTCCTTGATGACATAGCGTTCACTACTGTTAAAACAATGTTATCAGACTGTCAACACACAATACTGACAGATAAGCACTAAATATTTATGCAAAACAAATGTTCAATTGCCCTAAAGGCATGTACTGGCTGACATACGTGGCATTTTATGAGGAATCATGCCTTTTTACCCCCCCCCCCCCGCCCACCCCCCTTTCCCTAAAACACAACCCATTATATTCTTAACGCTATACACCTGGTTGTGGTATTTGGAGGAATTTTAATCAGTTCAATTGTCCATACTTTTAAAACCTTAATGGCCCAAATGATGGCAGACAAAATTGTAGACATTATAGAAAAACAATAGATAAAACTATGCAGCTGTATGAAGATCTGACAAGAATGTTCACCTGTATGAAGTAATAACAGTTCTCTCTATATTTGTAGCCATATCAATCAATAAGTTATAAAAATATCTAATAACCATATCATGCTAAAAACTAAATTGAATTTTTTGTACAAATACATTATTTCTCTTCTATGAATATTTATAATGATAAATAAAACCATGATTGATTTTGTATGGGACATGAGTATAACTTACTTCACAGATTAAACATTTAACTTGTCCTGAAATGCCCTGAATAACATTACATTAAAACTAGCTAACTTTCTTACTTATTTTTAAAAGTCCACACCACACACAATAATGACATTGTTATAATATAATGTCCATTATAAATTGTTGGATATTGACCATTTAAGTAGTGACTACACCCAAAGGCAGTGGGGTGTGGGAGGAGAAGGGGGGCTCTTGTGACCCCCACCCCTTCTTGGAAACCAAGTACTATTAAAGTCAAGATTTTGGTTGAACTATGACTGTTAAAGTACAGATTTTGACCCCCCCCCCCCCCCGACCGAACTGACCCCTTGAAAAATCTGGACAATTGTAGAATTGTAGAATTTTGTTTTCCCACACAGTGAGAAGTGTGTAGGATAGATAGTTACAGTCTGATTAAAATCTGACCTCTCACTTGCTCTTGTTTATTGATATGTCCCACGTGTGAGGTCTGAAGAAACTCCATTAGGGTTCACATGCAGGTGACCTTTTGCTATGAATATTAAATCGTATGCTAATTACGGGTTATGACCTACTTCGACCAATTAAATTTAATTTCTCAAAACAATCTCGGTCAGATTAGTAAAATAGCGACAGTCGGAAGCGGAAAGTTGGATGTCACTGACCAGTTCGCCCTTTGTCGTTAACTTACATATATTTCACAGTATTGCCATGTATTTCTATGTTCATTTAAAAACCTACATTTTTCACTTTTATAATCAATAAAATTTGTTTTTAATTGTTTCACAGAATTTCCTCGTGTTTGTTTATGACTGCTTTTTCGATAAATCCGAGGAAGCTTGCTTCCGTGAATATGAATTCTGTTTCCTGATATGCGATGCTACATGTCTTTATTACTTTCATAACCGCGAAAGTACAAATTTGATTGGTCCACTAAGGTTACAACCTTAGGTCACCTGCATGTGAACCCTAATGGAGTTTCTTCAGACCTCACACGTGCGACATATCAATAAACAAGAGCAAGTGAGAGGTCAGATTTAGAAGTGTGTAGGGTAGATAGTTACGGTAACTTATACATCCAGGTTTTCCCTCACAGTGAGAAGTGTGTAGGGTAGATAGTTATGGTAACTTATACATCCAGGTTTTCCCTCACAGTGAGAAGTGTGTAGGGTAGATAGTTACAGTAACTTATACATCCAGGTTTTCCCTCACAGTGAGAAGTGTGTAGGGTAGATAGTTACAGTAACTTATACATCCAGGTTTTCCCTCACAGTGAGAAGTGTGTAGGGTAGATAGTTATGGTAACTTATACATCCAGGTTTTCCCTCACAGTGAGAAGTGTGTAGGGTAGATAGTTACGGTAACTTATACATCCAGGTTTTCCCTCACAGTGAGAAGTGTGTAGGGTAGATAGTTATGGTAACTTATACATCCAGGTTTTCCCTCACAGTGAGAAGTGTGTAGGGTAGATAGTTACAGTAACTTATACATCCAGGTTTCCCCTCACAGTGAGAAGTGTGTAGGGTAGATAGTTACGGTAACTTATACATCCAGGTTTTCCCTCACAGTGAGAAGTGTGTAGGGTAGATAGTTACGGTAACTTATACATCCAGGTTTTCCCTCACAGTGAGAAGTGTGTAGGGTAGATAGTTACAGTAACTTATACATCCAGGTTTTCCCTCACAGTGAGAAGTGTGTAGGGTAGATAGTTACGGTAACTTATGCATCCAGGTTTTCCCTCACAGTGAGAAGTGTGTAGGGTAGATAGTTACGGTAACTTATACATCCAGGTTTCCCCTCACAGTGAGAAGTGTGTAGGGTAGATAGTTACGGTAACTTATACATCCAGGTTTTCCCTCACAGTGAGAAGTGTGTAGGGTAGATAGTTACAGTAACTTATACATCCAGGTTTCCCCTCACAGTGAGAAGTGTGTAGGGTAGATAGTTACGGTAACTTATACATCCAGGTTTTCCCTCACAGTGAGAAGTGTGTAGGGTAGATAGTTACGGTAACTTATACATCCAGGTTTTCCCTCACAGTGAGAAGTGTGTAGGGTAGATAGTTACGGTAACTTATACATCCAGGTTTCCCCTCACAGTGAGAAGTGTGTAGGGTAGATAGTTACGGTAACTTATACATCCAGGTTTTCCCTCACAGTGAGAAGTGTGTAGGGTAGATAGTTACGGTAACTTATACATCCAGGTTTTCCCTCACAGTGAGAAGTGTGTAGGGTAGATAGTTACAGTAACTTATACATCCAGGTTTTCCCTCACAGTGAGAAGTGTGTAGGGTAGATAGTTACAGTAACTTATACATCCAGGTTTTCCCTCACAGTGAGAAGTGTGTAGGGTAGATAGTTACGGTAACTTATACATCCAGGTTTTCCCTCACAGTGAGAAGTGTGTAGGGTAGATAGTTACAGTAACTTATACATCCAGGTTTTCCCTCACAGTGAGAAGTGTGTAGGGTAGATAGTTACAGTAACTTATACATCCAGGTTTTCCCTCACAGTGAGAAGTGTGTAGGGTAGATAGTTACGGTAACTTATACATCCAGGTTTTCCCTCACAGTGAGAAGTGTGTAGGGTAGATAGTTACGGTAACTTATACATCCAGGTTTTCCCTCACAGTGAGAAGTGTGTAGGGTAGATAGTTACGGTAACTTATACATCCAGGTTTTCCCTCACAGTGAGAAGTGTGTAGGGTAGATAGTTACGGTAACTTATACATCCAGGTTTTCCCTCACAGTGAGAAGTGTGTAGGGTAGATAGTTACAGTAACTTATACATCCAGGTTTTCCCTCACAGTGAGAAGTGTGTAGGGTAGATAGTTACGGTAACTTATACATCCAGGTTTTCCCTCACAGTGAGAAGTGTGTAGGGTAGATAGTTACGGTAACTTATACATCCAGGTTTTCCCTCACAGTGAGAAGTGTGTAGGGTAGATAGTTATGGTAACTTATACATCCAGGTTTTCCCTCACAGTGAGAAGTGTGTAGGGTAGATAGTTACGGTAACTTATACATCCAGGTGTTACTATTAACATATAGTAACATTCCTCTCCTGTCATACCAGTAAGACTGATGTGTTATCTATGTAGTAAGACTGAAGTGTTATCTTATATTAATTGTCTTATCTTATTGATCAGTAAACAAATAAACGACTGGTCAGTAATATGACATTAATGTTCTACACATGTTTTAAAGGGAGATAATTATATACAGTTTTAACCCATCTACCCTCAGGCTTGCAAATAAAAATAAATTATATTCAAACATTTGATAGGTTTCATTTAAAATTCCATACTGGGAATTTTTATATTTATTTTGTTTATAAAAACTTTTAGCCAATCTATCCTGAGGCCTGCAAATTTAAAAAAAAATGTTATAATGAAACATTTGGTGTGTTTCATTTAAGATTCCATTCTAGGAACTCTTTTCTATATTTTGTATATAAAAATCTTTCTATTCAAGACTTGTGAAACTGATTTGTTTAAGGATGATTCAACATAAACCTGAAAATCAATATAGAAACAATTCCAGAAATATGATTCTGAATAAAAATAAAAATTGTTCAATAATAGATATTTAGTTTGTTTTTCATTAAAAAAAAATAGAAACGTGACAACTTAGGCAGTAGATCTATATACATGATGTATGTAAGTAACAGTATATAAAGATCTATTTACCATGATTATGTGTTGGTTCATGTCAGTTATTATACCCCCCACCCCCACCCTGTTCTTGATTACTCTTTTGTTTTGATGGATTGTGATCTTCACTGATAAGATGGTTTGGTATAAATTGGTTTAATTATATCTTGTCTAGTAGATAAATAGACTTTCTGAATGGAGAATTTTAGTTCTGTAATGAGAGACTATTATTGTGTTGATAGAATTACCCTGTATACTATTTCACTTAGGCCTTGTAGTCAATAATAGTTGTGAATTTTTAATGTTAAAAAAACTGATAATTATGATTTTTTTGTACAGTAGAATACACATTTTAATATGATATGTATTTCAATGGCAATATACAATGTAAATAACTATTAATGGTGATAGATTAACAATATTTGATGGATTTGTCCAGGAAAAAATAAATAAATATACAAGGACATAAACAACTTAATTACTCTCATCTGTTTTTTATCAAACAATATTTGATTTAATGAGATCACAACTGAAAAATCATTTCTGTAATGAATTATATATGGAGTTACTTCCCCTTGTCAAGTTTGATATTTTATAGACTGTCTATTTGTCACGTTTTTAAATTGCATACTCAAAGAAAACTGCTGAATTTATTTGACCAAAATTTGATCAGAACGGACCATTGGTGATTTCGTTTCCTTTACTTGGTTCAATTCTTCAAAGTTTTTGGAAAAATCTTACTTTTTATAAATAAAAAAATATATATCTATAAATACATATTGAAAATTTCATCTCATTTAATTTATCTGATATTTGTAAAATTTTACTGTTTTTGATGAATATTTACCAAGCTTACTATGGTTACCAGTATGTAAAGAACTGTGACAGGAGGAACTTGATTCTTATAGTTGACATGTATATATTGTGTTATTTAAGAACTAAGTTTTATTTTCTTGTTTGATATAATGTAAGGTTTCATTTTCTAGAGGCATTGAACCTTATATGGGTGTAACTAGTGCTAAGAAAGTTAATATTATTAATTATATGGGGTGAAATCTTACATGTTAACAAAATTCAAAGATTTTTATAATTATACATCAAAACTTGAATATTAGACTAACTGGTCAGGATTTTGTTCAATCTTATTATGTTTTATAAATGTTTGAGAGAAATATGTACAGAATGGTTGCAAAAGGCAGATATCTGATGCATAAACAGCTGCATACTAATGTACTTGTGAATTATCTCCCTTGATTTATGTTTTGATGCAAGAGGTTTATGACCCTGTCCCTAGTTGTTGAGGACATAAGTTTTACCAGTGTCTCTATGTCTGTGTGTCCATCCCACAATTTAATTTTTCCATAACCAAATTATTTGAAATTTAGACAAGAGATCAGGAACCATAAAAGGAAGACCAAGCTCTGTTTAAGACTTTTACACGTTTTCTGTTCTGTTCTGCCCCTTCACTTGTTGGAACATACATATTTATCAGGTTTCTTCTCAATAGCCTAAATTCCCTTAAAGCTAAACATTTTAATTTTTACTAGACAAGGTTTTTGACCACAATGCACAGGTTTTTTTTTTAAATTTGGTATTAATTCTTTTCTGACTTTATTAAATATGTTGTACAATAACACAATTTAAGCTTTACTAATTTTCTTCAAAGTTTTAACAGAATGATACTTTTGAAATAAGAAATAAATCATGGAAGCCAGAATGTGTTGGGAGTTTTAACATGGATAGGTGGATATTAGTATTTTATCCTGAGCCAGAAGCGAGGGATAAAATTTACTAATATTCGCCAACCCTTGTTAAAACTCAAAACACATTCTGGCTTCCATGATTCATTTCGATTCTGATATGTCTAAGAGTACAAATACGGTAGTATACTTTGATTGGAAGACGGTAATTTATATTTACGTTTGTGGAAAATGTCGCACACAATTTATGCTGACAATGAAAAAGTCACATTCACCGGCACATGTGCTAATGAGATTATACCGATTGGATAACTCGCTGGTTTGTTATCGGAGCGAAAGAAGGAGGTCATGTTAGAATTAGTGAATAATATGTTTTTGTTGTATTTTTAAAGTTTTTATATAGAAGAGAAGTATGTCTTCAATACATTTTTGATGCATTCTTTAGATAGATGATACATTTGTCATGTCCACAGTTATAAGACAGTCATACATATGTGTTTTTTGGTATAACTAAGGAGAAGCCATTACACAAGTAGGGTTATGGTGTTTAACTCCACTTTCAACAATATTTAAGTTATATCGTGGCAGTCAGTTTTATTGGTGGAGGAAACTGGATTCCCAGAGAAAACCACCGACCTGTCGCAAGTCACTGACAAACTTTATCACATAATGTCGTATCGAGTACACCTCGCCAAGAGCAGTATTCAAACTCACAACGTTAATGGTGATAGAAACTGATAGCATAGGTAGTTAAAAATCCAACTACCATATGATCATAATCATGACCGTGGTGGCCCAGCATCACACAAGTAAAATGTTTAGCTGTAACAAGTCTGCATTGTAATTTAATTACTGGTAATCAACCATTTTTATCTCCTGTTAAACTTTTATATCTTTTGCAAGCTGGCACAACTTGTCAATTATAGAAGTTAAACAAAAATCGTTCATGAGGGCCCTGAAGTACATAACAATTTATTTGTATTTTTCACAATAAATTCCTTATTAACCAAGTTAACATGAAGCTCCTTTTAAAAATTAAATGCGGAGTTGATAAAAAGTAATTTTATAGATGATAATCTTACATGATGTTATCTGATACCCATTAGTAAGCCAGATCAGAATTATGTCTGACCTTATGTGTTAGTTATTATATAATGAGTGGCTCCATGCCAAATTATTTACATACACCTGTTTTTACACTGTGTAGAAGTTAACCTAAATACCACTTGATATCATGTCAAATATGGTGGTATTATTAATATTATTATTATTATTATACCTCACATAATAAAGAATCAATTCTATTGGTTAAAAGATAATCACATGACATAAAATAATCTGGATATTTTTGCTTCTATTCGCCGCCAACGCTGAATAACTTCAAGAATTACACACGTCCATTGAATAACCCTATTATTCAACGGTGTAATAACCCTCGAAAATTACAACGTCCAGTGAATAACCCTACTGGAATAATACTTTAACAATTCAAATATTAAACAGTATATTTCAACTGTTTTTTCGGTATGATAAAACAGTTACGACCCTCTGAATCGAGCCAGAGGGAAATAATCCTAGTGGGGTTGACAATTTTGGATATTCACCTCTTCCGAGGGCCATAATGTATATTATTATTATCATTATACTTTATTATAGAAACCAAGCAAGAAATAATTAAGATATTTTAAAGTTTTATTCCATGGAACAAGAAATAACTTATTATTCCCGCGGCAAACTGCACGTAGGTCAAATAACTGTGAGGGAATTTGCACGTCGAACCAATAACTAGTTATTTCCCTCAGCACGTCGAACCAATAACTAGTTATTTCCCTCATATTAGTTCAGTATAATAATACAGTTATGTCCTTCATGAGAAGTTAATATCCATAATTATTAAATCTTGAAAGGGTTATTTTCCCTCGGTCCTTCAGACCTCGGGATAATAACCCTTTCTCAATTTAATAATTATGGATATTAACTTCTGATGAAGGCCATAATTGTATATTATTATTATTATTAATTATAAACACATTTGTAAGTCAAGTTTAACACTGGAGGATTTCCTGACAACAGTACTAAGATGTACACATGATCTGTTAGTTATAAAGTTATACATTCTTTAAAAAAAAAAAAAATGTGTCTGTGGTGTAATGGTTAGCAAGCTCGCCTCAAGTACGGTAGATCGTGGGTTCGAGCTCCGATTGGGTCAAACCAAAGACTATAAAATTGGTATTTGTTGCTTCTTCTGTAAGCACGCAGCATTAAGGAGAAAGAGCAAAGACTGGTTGGCTCGGAATCAGGATAATGTGTCTGAGTGGAGCGACATATCTATCCGCACACTCTTGTTTCAGTGAGCCAGCTCTATAAAAAATCCAACTGGGGGAGTGTTGTTCTACTATCACAATGAAGTGTAAAACGATGCAACTTCTCCATATTGTCCAAAAACTAATTTTGTTGGTAGATTTTTTAGAATGTGTATTGTCGACTTTAATAGAACACTTTATAATTAAACAAACTTTGTTGTTGAACACTTTATGATATATATTACATGGTGTAATAGTACTATGGTTATGTGATCTACTGTAAACTACATCCATGGTGTAATAGTACTATGGTTATGTGATCTACTGTAAACTACATCCATGGTGTAATAGTACTATGGTTATGTGATCTACTGTAAACTACATTCATGGTGTAATAGTACTATGGTTATGTGATATACTGTAAACTACATTCATGGTGTAATAGTACTATGGTTATGTGATATACTGTAAACTACATCCATGGTGTAATAGTACTATGGTTATGTGATCTACTGTAAACTACATCCATGGTGTAATAGTACTATGGTTATGTGATATACTGTAAACTACATTCATGGTGTAATAGTACTATGGTTATGTGATCTACTGTAAACTACATCCATGGTGTAATAGTACTATGGTTATGTGATCTACTGTAAACTACATCCATGGTGTAATAGTACTATGGTTATGTGATCTACTGTAAACTACATTCATGGTGTAATAGTACTATGGTTATGTGATATACTGTAAACTACATTCATGGTGTAATAGTACTATGGTTATGTGATATACTGTAAACTACATCCATGGTGTAATAGTACTATGGTTATGTGATCTACTGTAAACTACATCCATGGTGTAATAGTACTATGGTTATGTGATATACTGTAAACTACATTCATGGTGTAATAGTACTATGGTTATGTGATCTACTGTAAACTACATCCATGGTGTAATAGTACTATGGTTATGTGATCTACTGTAAACTACATCCATGGTGTAATAGTACTATGGTTATGTGATCTACTGTAAACTACATTCATGGTGTAATAGTACTATGGTTATGTGATATACTGTAAACTACATTCATGGTGTAATAGTACTATGGTTATGTGATATACTGTAAACTACATCCATGGTGTAATAGTACTATGGTTATGTGATCTACTGTAAACTACATCCATGGTGTAATAATCCTATGGTTATGTGATATACTGTAAACTACATCCATGGTGTAATAGTACTATGGTTATGTGATATACTGTAAACTACATCCATGGTGTAATAGTACTATGGTTATGTGATCTACTGTAAACTACATCCATGGTGTAATAGTACTATGGTTATGTGATCTACTGTAAACTACATCCATGGTGTAATAGTACTAAGGTTATGTGATATACTGTAAACTACATCCATGGTGTAATAGTACTATGGTTATGTGATCTACTGTAAACTACATCCATGGTGTAATAGTACTAAGGTTATGTGATATACTGTAAACTACATCCATGGTGTAATAGTACTATGGTTATGTGATCTACTGTAAACTACATCCATGGTGTAATAGTACTATGGTTATGTGATATACTGTAAACTACATCCATGGTGTAATAGTACTATGGTTATGTGATATACTGTAAACTACATCCATGGTGTAATAGTACTAAGGTTATGTGATATACTGTAAACTACATCCATGGTGTAATAGTACTAAGGTTATGTGATATACTGTAAACTACATCCATGGTGTAATAGTACTATGGTTATGTGATATACTGTAAACTACATCCATGGTGTAATAGTACTATGGTTATGTGATCTACTGTAAACTACATTCATGATGTAATAGTACTATGGTTATGTGATATACTGTAAACTACATCCATGGTGTAATAGTACTATGGTTATGTGATATACTGTTAACTACATCCATGATGTAATAGTACTATGGTTATGTGATCTACTGTAAACTACATCCATGGTGTAATAGTACTATGGTTATGTGATCTACTGTAAACTACATCCATGATGTAATAGTACTATGGTTATGTGATATACTGTAAACTACATCCATGGTGTAATAGTACTATGGTTATGTGATCCACTGTAAACTACATCCATGGTGTAATAGTACTATGGTTATGTGATCTACTGTAAACTACATCCATGATGTAATAGTACTATGGTTATGTGATCTACTGTAAACTACATCCATGGTGTAATAGTACTATGGTTATGTGATATACTGTAAACTACATCCATGATGTAATAGTACTATGGTTATGTGATCTACTGTAAACTACATCCATGATGTAATAGTACTATGGTTATGTGATCTACTGTAAACTACATCCATGATGTAATAGTACTATGGTTATGTGATCCACTGTAAACTACATCCATGATGTAATAGTACTATGGTTATGTGATCTACTGTAAACTACATCCATGATGTAATAGTACTATGGTTATGTGATATACTGTAAACTACATCCATGGTGTAATAGTACTATGGTTATGTGATATACTGTAAACTACATCCATGGTGTAATAGTACTATGGTTATGTGATCCACTGTTAACTACATCCATGATGTAATAGTACTATGGTTATGTGATCTACTGTAAACTACATCCATGGTGTAATAGTACTATGGTTATGTGATATACTGTAAACTACATCCATGGTGTAATAGTACTATGGTTATGTGATATACTGTAAACTACATCCATGGTGTAATAGTACTATGGTTATGTGATATACTGTAAACTACATCCATGGTGTAATAGTACTATGGTTATGTGATATACTGTAAACTACATCCATGGTGTAATAGTACTATGGTTATGTGATCTACTGTAAACTACATCCATGGTGTAATAGTACTATGGTTATGTGATATACTGTAAACTACATCCATGGTGTAATAGTACTATGGTTATGTGATATACTGTAAACTACATCCATGGTGTAATAGTACTATGGTTATGTGATATACTGTTAACTACATCCATGATGTAATAGTACTATGGTTATGTGATATACTGTAAACTACATTCATGGTGTAATAGTACTATGGTTATGTGATATACTGTTAACTACATCCATGATGTAATAGTACTATGGTTATGTGATATACTGTAAACTACATCCATGGTGTAATAGTACTATGGTTATGTGATATACTGTTAACTACATCCATGATGTAATAGTACTATGGTTATGTGATCTACTGTAAACTACATCCATGGTGTAATAGTACTATGGTTATGTGATCTACTGTAAACTACATCCATGATGTAATAGTACTATGGTTATGTGATATACTGTAAACTACATCCATGGTGTAATAGTACTATGGTTATGTGATATACTGTAAACTACATCCATGGTGTAATAGTACTATGGTTATGTGATATACTGTAAACTACATCCATGGTGTAATAGTACTATGGTTATGTGATATACTGTAAACTACATCCATGGTGTAATAGTACTATGGTTATGTGATATACTGTAAACTACATCCATGGTGTAATAGTACTATGGTTATGTGATATACTGTAAACTACATCCATGGTGTAATAGTACTATGGTTATGTGATATACTGTAAACTACATCCATGGTGTAATAGTACTATGGTTATGTGATATACTGTAAACTACATCCATGGTGTAATAGTACTATGGTTATGTGATATACTGTAAACTACATCCATGGTGTAATAGTACTATGGTTATGTGATATACTGTAAACTACATCCATGGTGTAATAGTACTATGGTTATGTGATATACTGTAAACTACATCCATGGTGTAATAGTACTATGGTTATGTGATATACTGTAAACTACATCCATGGTGTAATAGTACTATGGTTATGTGATCTACTGTAAACTACATCCATGGTGTAATAGTACTATGGTTATGTGATATACTGTAAACTACATCCATGGTGTAATAGTACTATGGTTATGTGATCTACTGTAAACTACATCCATGGTGTAATAGTACTATGGTTATGTGATATACTGTAAACTACATCCATGGTGTAATAGTACTATGGTTATGTGATCTACTGTAAACTACATCCATGGTGTAATAGTACTATGGTTATGTGATATACTGTAAACTACATCCATGGTGTAATAGTACTATGGTTATGTGATATACTGTAAACTACATCCATGGTGTAATAGTACTATGGTTATGTGATCTACTGTAAACTACATCCATGGTGTAATAGTACTATGGTTATGTGATCTACTGTAAACTACATCCATGGTGTAATAGTACTAAGGTTATGTGATATACTGTAAACTACATCCATGGTGTAATAGTACTATGGTTATGTGACATACTGTAAACTACATCCATGGTGTAATAGTACTATGGTTATGTGATCTACTGTAAACTACATCCATGGTGTAATAGTACTATGGTTATGTGATCTACTGTAAACTACATCCATGGTGTAATAGTACTAAGGTTATGTGATATACTGTAAACTACATCCATGGTGTAATAGTACTATGGTTATGTGATATACTGTAAACTACATCCATGGTGTAATAGTACTATGGTTATGTGATATACTGTAAAGCTACATCCATGGTGTAATAGTACTATGGTTATGTGATCTACTGTAAACTACATCCATGGTGTAATAGTACTAAGGTTATGTGATATACTGTAAACTACATCCATGGTGTAATAGTACTATGGTTATGTGATATACTGTAAACTACATCCATGGTGTAATAGTACTATGGTTATGTGATATACTGTAAACTACATCCATGGTGTAATAGTACTATGGTTATGTGATATACTGTAAACTACATCCATGGTGTAATAGTACTATGGTTATGTGATATACTGTAAACTACATCCATGGTGTAATAGTACTATGGTTATGTGATCTACTGTAAACTACATCCATGGTGTAATAGTACTATGGTTATGTGATATACTGTAAACTACATCCATGGTGTAATAGTACTATGGTTATGTGATATACTGTAAACTACATCCATGGTGTAATAGTACTATGGTTATGTGATATACTGTAAACTACATCCATGGTGTAATAGTACTATGGTTATGTGATATACTGTAAACTACATCCATGGTGTAATAGTACTATGGTTATGTGATATACTGTAAACTACATCCATGGTGTAATAGTACTATGGTTATGTGATCTACTGTAAACTACATCCATGGTGTAATAGTACTATGGTTATGTGATCTACTGTAAACTACATCCATGGTGTAATAGTACTATGGTTATGTGATATACTGTAAACTACATCCATGGTGTAATAGTACTATGGTTATGTGATCTACTGTAAACTACATCCATGGTGTAATAGTACTATGGTTATGTGATATACTGTAAACTACATCCATGGTGTAATAGTACTATGGTTATGTGATATACTGTAAACTACATCCATGGTGTAATAGTACTATGGTTATGTGATATACTGTAAACTACATCCATGGTGTAATAGTACTATGGTTATGTGATATACTGTAAACTACATCCATGGTGTAATAGTACTATGGTTATGTGATCTACTGTAAACTACATCCATGGTGTAATAGTACTATGGTTATGTGATCTACTGTAAACTACATCCATGGTGTAATAGTACTATGGTTATGTGATATACTGTAAACTACATCCATGGTGTAATAGTACTATGGTTATGTGATCTACTGTAAACTACATCCATGGTGTAATAGTACTATGGTTATGTGATATACTGTAAACTACATCCATGGTGTAATAGTACTATGGTTATGTGATCTACTGTAAACTACATCCATGGTGTAATAGTACTATGGTTATGTGATATACTGTAAGCTACATCCATGGTGTAATAGTACTATGGTTATGTGATATACTGTAAACTACATCCATGGTGTAATAGTACTATGGTTATGTGATATACTGTAAACTACATCCATGGTGTAATAGTACTATGGTTATGTGATCTACTGTAAACTACATCCATGGTGTAATAGTACTATGGTTATGTGATATACTGTAAACTACATCCATGGTGTAATAGTACTATGGTTATGTGATATACTGTAAACTACATCCATGGTGTAATAGTACTATGGTTATGTGATATACTGTAAACTACATCCATGGTATAATAGTACTATGGTTATGTGATATACTGTAAACTACATCCATGGTGTAATAGTACTATGGTTATGTGATATACTGTAAACTACATCCATGGTGTAATAGTACTATGGTTATGTGATCTACTGTAAACTACATCCATGGTGTAATAGTACTATGGTTATGTGATCTACTGTAAACTACATCCATGGTATAATAGTACTAAGGTTATGTGATATACTGTAAACTACATCCATGGTGTAATAGTACTATGGTTATGTGATATACTGTAAACTACATCCATGGTGTAATAGTACTATGGTTATGTGATCTACTGTAAACTACATCCATGGTGTAATAGTACTATGGTTATGTGATCTACTGTAAACTACATCCATGGTGTAATAGTACTATGGTTATGTGATATACTGTAAACTACATCCATGGTGTAATAGTACTATGGTTATGTGATATACTGTAAACTACATCCATGGTGTAATAGTACTATGGTTATGTGATATACTGTAAACTACATCCATGGTGTAATAGTACTATGGTTATGTGATATACTGTAAACTACATCCATGGTATAATAGTACTATGGTTATGTGATATACTGTAAGCTACATCCATGATGTAATAGTACTAAGGTTATGTGATATACTGTAAACTACATCCATGGTGTAATAGTACTATGGTTATGTGATATACTGTAAACTACATCCATGGTGTAATAGTACTATGGTTATGTGATCTACTGTAAACTACATCCATGGTGTAATAGTACTATGGTTATGTGATATACTGTAAACTACATCCATGGTGTAATAGTACTATGGTTATGTGATATACTGTAAACTACATCCATGGTGTAATAGTACTAAGGTTATGTGATCAACTGTAAACTACATCCATGGTGTAATAGTACTATGGTTATGTGATATACTGTAAACTACATCCATGGTGTAATAGTACTATGGTTATGTGATATACTGTAAACTACATCCATGGTGTAATAGTACTAAGGTTATGTGATATACTGTAAACTACATCCATGGTGTAATAGTACTAAGGTTATGTGATATACTGTAAACTACATCCATGGTGTAATAGTACTATGGTTATGTGATATACTGTAAACTACATCCATGGTGTAATAGTACTATGGTTATGTGATATACTGTAAACTACATCCATGGTGTAATAGTACTATGGTTATGTGATCTACTGTAAACCACATCCATGGTGTAATAGTACTATGGTTATGTGATATACTGTAAACTACATCCATGGTGTAATAGTACTATGGTTATGTGATATACTGTAAACTACATCCATGGTGTAATAGTACTATGGTTATGTGATATACTGTAAACTACATCCATGGTGTAATAGTACTATGGTTATGTGATATACTGTAAACTACATCCATGGTGTAATAGTACTATGGTTATGTGATATACTGTAAACTACATCCATGGTGTAATAGTACTATGGTTATGTGATCTACTGTAAACTACATCCATGGTGTAATAGTACTATGGTTATGTGATATACTGTAAACTACATCCATGGTGTAATAGTACTATGGTTATGTGATATACTGTAAACTACATCCATGGTGTAATAGTACTATGGTTATGTGATATACTGTAAACTACATCCATGGTGTAATAGTACTATGGTTATGTGATATACTGTAAACTACATCCAGGGTGTAATAGTACTATGGTTATGTGATATACTGTAAACTACATCCAGGGTGTAATAGTACTAAGGTTATGTGATATACTGTAAACTACATCCATGGTGTAATAGTACTATGGTTATGTGATATACTGTAAACTACATACATGGTGTAATAGTACTATGGTTATGTGATATACTGTAAACTACATCCATGGTGTAATAGTACTATGGTTATGTGATCTACTGTAAACTACATCCATGGTGTAATAGTACTATGGTTATGTGATCTACTGTAAACTACATCCATGGTGTAATAGTACTATGGTTATGTGATATACTGTAAACTACATCCATGGTGTAATAGTACTATGGTTATGTGATATACTGTAAACTATATCCATGGTGTAATAGTACTATGGTTATGTGATATACTGTAAACTACATCCATGGTATAATAGTACTATGGTTATGTGATATACTGTAAACTACATCCATGGTGTAATAGTACTATGGTTATGTGATATACTGTAAACTACATCCATGGTGTAATAGTACTATGGTTATGTGATATACTGTAAACTACATCCATGGTATAATAGTACTATGGTTATGTGATATACTGTAAGCTACATCCATGATGTAATAGTACTAAGGTTATGTGATATACTGTAAACTACATCCATGGTGTAATAGTACTATGGTTATGTGATATACTGTAAACTACATCCATGGTGTAATAGTACTAAGGTTATGTGATATACTGTAAACTACATCCATGGTGTAATAGTACTAAGGTTATGTGATATACTGTAAACTACATCCATGGTGTAATAGTACTAAGGTTATGTGATATACTGTAAACTACATCCATGGTGTAATAGTACTAAGGTTATGTGATATACTGTAAACTACATCCATGGTGTAATAGTACTAAGGTTATGTGATATACTGTAAACTACATCCATGGTGTAATAGTACTATGGTTATGTGATATACTGTAAACTACATCCATGGTGTAATAGTACTATGGTTATGTGATATACTGTAAACTACATTCATGGTGTAATAGTACTATGGTTATGTGATATACTGTAAACTACATCCATGGTGTAATAGTACTAAGGTTATGTGATATACTGTAAACTACATCCATGGTGTAATAGTACTATGGTTATGTGATATACTGTAAACTACATCCATGGTGTAATAGTACTATGGTTATGTGATATACTGTAAACTACATTCATGGTGTAATAGTACTATGGTTATGTGATATACTGTAAACTACATCCATGGTGTAATAGTACTATGGTTATGTGATATACTGTAAACTACATCCATGGTGTAATAGTACTATGGTTATGTGATCTACTGTAAACTACATCCATGGTGTAATAGTACTATGGTTATGTGATCTACTGTAAACTACATCCATGGTGTAATAGTACTATGGTTATGTGATATACTGTAAACTACATCCATGGTGTAATAGTACTATGGTTATGTGATATACTGTAAACTACATCCATGGTGTAATAGTACTATGGTTATGTGATATACTGTAAACTACATCCATGGTGTAATAGTACTAAGGTTATGTGATATACTGTAAACTACATCCATGGTGTAATAGTACTATGGTTATGTGATATACTGTAAACTACATCCATGGTGTAATAGTACTATGGTTATGTGATATACTGTAAACTACATTCATGGTGTAATAGTACTATGGTTATGTGATCTACTGTAAACTACATCCATGGTGTAATAGTACTAAGGTTATGTGATATACTGTAAACTACATCCATGGTGTAATAGTACTATGGTTATGTGATATACTGTAAACTACATCCATGGTGTAATAGTACTATGGTTATGTGATCTACTGTAAACTACATCCATGGTGTAATAGTACTAAGGTTATGTGATATACTGTAAACTACATCCATGGTGTAATAGTACTATGGTTATGTGATATACTGTAAACTACATCCATGGTGTAATAGTACTATAGTTATGTGATCTACTGTAAACTACATCCATGGTGTAATAGTACTATGGTTATGTGATATACTGTAAACTACATCCATGGTGTAATAGTACTATGGTTATGTGATATACTGTAAACTACATTCATGGTGTAATAGTACTATGGTTATGTGATATACTGTAAACTACATCCATGGTGTAATAGTACTAAGGTTATGTGATATACTGTAAACTACATCCATGGTGTAATAGTACTATGGTTATGTGATATACTGTAAACTACATCCATGGTGTAATAGTACTATGGTTATGTGATATACTGTAAACTACATCCATGGTGTAATAGTACTATGGTTATGTGATATACTGTAAACTACATCCATGGTGTAATAGTACTATGGTTATGTGATATACTGTAAACTACATCCATGGTGTAATAGTACTATGGTTATGTGATCTACTGTAAACTACATCCATGGTGTAATAGTACTATGGTTATGTGATATACTGTAAACTACATCCATGGTGTAATAGTACTATGGTTATGTGATATACTGTAAACTACATCCATGGTGTAATAGTACTATGGTTATGTGATATACTGTAAACTACATCCATGGTGTAATAGTACTATGGTTATGTGATATACTGTAAACTACATCCATGGTGTAATAGTACTATGGTTATGTGATATACTGTAAACTACATCCATGGTGTAATAGTACTATGGTTATGTGATATACTGTAAACTACATCCATGGTGTAATAGTACTATGGTTATGTGATATACTGTAAACTACATCCATGGTGTAATAGTACTATGGTTATGTGATATACTGTAAACTACATCCATGGTGTAATAGTACTATGGTTATGTGATATACTGTAAACTACATCCATGGTGTAATAGTACTATGGTTATGTGATATACTGTAAACTACATCCATGGTGTAATAGTACTATGGTTATGTGATATACTGTAAACTACATCCATGGTGTAATAGTACTATGGTTATGTGATATACTGTAAACTACATCCATGGTGTAATAGTACTATGGTTATGTGATATACTGTAAACTACATCCATGGTGTAATAGTACTATGGTTATGTGATATACTGTAAACTACATCCATGATGTAATAGTACTAAGGTTATGTGATATACTGTAAACTACATCCATGGTGTAATAGTACTATGGTTATGTGATACTGTAAACTACATCCATGGTGTAATAGTACTATGGTTATGTGATCTACTGTAAACTACATTCATGGTGTAATAGTACTATGGTTATGTGATCTACTGTAAACTACATCCATGGTGTAATAGTACTATGGTTATGTGATATACTGTAAACTACATCCATGATGTAATAGTACTAAGGTTATGTGATCTACTGTAAACTACATCCATGATGTAATAGTACTATGGTTATGTGATATACTGTAAACTACATCCATGGTGTAATAGTACTATGGTTATGTGATCTACTGTAAACTACATCCATGATGTAATAGTACTATGGTTATGTGATCTACTGTAAACTACATCCATGATGTAATAGTACTATGGTTATGTGATATACTGTAAACTACATCCATGGTGTAATAGTACTATGGTTATGTGATCTACTGTAAACTACATCCATGGTATAATAGTACTATGGTTATGTGATATACTGTAAACTACATCCATGGTGTAATAGTACTATGGTTATGTGATATACTGTAAACTACATCCATGGTGTAATAGTACTATGGTTATGTGATCTACTGTAAACTACATCCATGGTGTAATAGTACTATGGTTATGTGATCTACTGTAAACTACATCCATGGTGTTATCATCTAGGAGATTTGGTCATATTCTATTTTAATTCCAAACAAAGTTTTTGAACATTTATAACTCGCTACTTCTCGACTAAGCATATAACTAGACTCCATATGGAGTGTGTGAATAATGTGTCCTAGTAACATGTGTCCTATTGATGAGCTTAAACATCAATCACTGTTTAAAAAGAGCTTGAAGATACCAAAGAGGTAATCAGAATCTGTATATCGAAGAACAGACAACACAATGCCCAAAAGAAAAATTACAAAAGGACAAACAACAATCTACAGAACATACATATAAAATTAAAGATCGAGAAACACGAACCCCACTAAATACTGGGCGTGAACTCAGGTGCTCCGGAAGGGTAAGCAGTTCCTGCTCCACTAGTGGCATCCGTCATCTCAACAATCACTTACACTTTCTCTATTTTAAACCTATTTTATAACACTTTATGGAATCATTATTTTACAGAAACATCGTACTAGAGGTACCCCACTTTGCTGCCATGCGTGGTAAAGAGAGAGAGATCAAGATATTAAGAAGTGACAATGGAGAGAAATGGGAGGAGCATTCAGTGGTGGCTACAGATGAAGCTGTCAATAAAGCTTTAGAGAAGAGTATGGAAGGTAAATGATGAAAGTAAAGTCCCTCTGTTAGACTGCCCCTGAACCCAAATGATGAAAGTAATGTCCCCATTTTAGACTGGCCCTGAACCCAAATGATGAAAGTAAAGTCCCCATGTTAGACTGACCCCTGAACCCAAATGATGAAAGTAAAGTCCCTCTGTTAGACTGGTCCCTGAACCTAAATGGTGAAAATAAAGTCTCCATGTTAGACTGGCCCTGAACCTAAATGATGAAAGTAAAGTCTCCATGTTAGACTGCCCCTGAACCCAAATGATGAAAGTAAAGTCCCCATGTTAGACTGGCCCTGAACCTAAATGATGAAAATAAAGTCTCCATGTTAGATTGCCCCTGAACCCAAATGATGAAAGTAAAGTCTCCATGTTAGATTGCCCCTGAACCCAAATGATGAAAGTAAAGTCTCCATGTTAGACTGCCCCTGAACCCAAATGATGAAAGTAAAGTCTCCATGTTAGACTGCCCCTGAACCCAAATGATGAAAGTAAAGTCTCCATGTTAGACTGCCCCTGAACCCAAATGATGAAAGTAAAGTCTCCATGTTAGACTGGCCCTGAACCTAAATGATGAAAGTAAAGTCCCCATGTTAGACTGGCCCTGAACCTAAATGATGAAAATAAAGTCTCCATGTTAGACTGGCCCTGAACCTAAATGATGAAAGTAAAGTCTCCATGTTAGACTGCCCCTGAACCCAAATGATGAAAGTAAAGTCTCCATGTTAGACTGCCCCTGAACCCAAATGATGAAAGTAAAGTCTCCATGTTAGACTGCCCCTGAACCCAAATGATGAAAATAAAGTCCCCATGTTAGACTGACCTTGAACCTAAATGATGAAAGTAAAGTCCCCATGTTAGACTGGCCCTGAACCTAAATGATGAAAGTAAAGTCCCCATGTTAGACTGGCCCTGAACCTAAATAATGAAAGTAAAGTCCCCATGTTAGACTGGCTCTGAACCCAAATAATGAAAGTAAAGTCCCCATTTTAGACTGGCTCCCGGAACCAAACCATAATACATAATTTTAACATTCCTTACAATATTCTATGAAAAAACATGGTATTGAGTGATGAAACAGGAAGTTATTTACTACTGTGTATTGTGGATTTATTATTCTAGATTAAAGCATGATCTTTCCATGTTGACCTGGTTATTATCCAGAGGCCCCTATGGCAAATAAGTGGGCAGATATTGGTCAAGGGATGATTGCCATGCCGATATGAAAAAGGTCATGTTTTATTCCATTTATTATACACTTGCAATTAATTAATCTGAAAATATGGACAAGGCTGTATCAAACTGGGCTGATATGGCGTTATGACCCTGGTTGGACTGATAATTCCATATCAGCCCTGGTATACCTTTATGGGTCATTCACTCTTCCTTTATTGCATATGCTAAATATGTCATATTCTTGTAAAATATGTAATAATAATTTAAAATTTCTTCACTGTTAGATTTTGAACAAGAAGATGAGACCACTGGTAAAAGAATAACAAGAATACTGACAGATGATCTTCCTCGTTACTTTGCCTTGGTAACAAAAGTAAAAGAAGAGAAACGTCACATAGGAAATGAAGGAGGTATTATCAGCTCTACCATAGTACCACAGGTACAAGCTGTCTTCCCAGAGGGAGCTCTTACTAAGAAGATAAGAGTTGGTCTTCAGGTAAGTTTAATACAATATAAATCTGACTGATAAAATTATGAACCATTGTTTTTTTTTAAATGTGGAAATTTTTATCATTTAAGTGACATGGGTCATATTAGTCCTACAATATGAATACCTCTCTACAATAATGTCACACTAGGTAATATTTGTCTATTATACACACCTAAATTGATACATTGTAGTATACATGTATAAGTGGGTAATGATGAGCTTCATGGAGCCTCTGGTTTTGTCTCTGTCTGTTATTACAGAGGCCCTCTCTGGACGTGATATCATTATAAGAGTCAACATTTTTTGTCTGTTATTACAGAGGCCCTCTCTGGACGTGATATCATTATAAGAGTCAACATTTTTTGTCTGTTATTACAGAGGCCCTCTCTGGACGTGATATCATTTTAAGAGTCAACATTTTTTGTCTGTTATTACAGAGGCCCTCTCTGGACGTGATATCATTATAAGAGTCAACATTTTTTGTCTGTTATTACAGAGGCCCTCTCTGGACGTGATATCATTATAAGAGTCAAAAATTTTTGTCTGTTATTACAGAGGCCCTCTCTGGACGTGATATCATTATAAGAGTCAACATTTTTTGTCTGTTATTACAGAGGCCCTCTCTGGACGTGATATCATTATAAGAGTCAACATTTTTTGTCTGTTATTACAGAGGCCCTCTCTGGACGTGATATCATTTTAAGAGTCAACATTTTTTGTCTGTTATTACAGAGGCCCTCTCTGGATGTGATATCATTATAAGATTCAACATTTTTACCCAACAATACAATTCCAAGAAGCAAAATCATTCATTATTTTAACAGCAAACTAAATATAGGAATTATTATGAAAAGAAATTAAGATAATGTTTTTGGTTGTGGAATCTGTGATTGATTTGTTTGTGTATTTGTAGCCTACTAAGGGACAAGCAAGACTGGTTGAAATTGAAACAGACATTTTGTAGATAATGTAAAAACTTTGCACCATTCCGCTTTTGTCTTGCTCTATTGTGTAGATATAAATGGTCTGTGTTTTTAATTTGTAATTGTGATGTTGTATATTATCATGTGATCATTTCATCCAATCACCAGGCACAGCGTGTAAATCCAGAGCTTGTCGCCAAAATGTTAGGAAATCGTGTAGCAGTCAGTCCCATTGTTACGGTAGAACCCAGGAGACGTAAATTTCACAAGGACATCATTTTGACGATTCCTGTACCTAAGGCAGCACAGAAGGGTATGATAAACCAATACGGCTCAGAAGCTCCCACTCTCAGAGTACTGTACAGTATTGCTGGTAAGAATCAATTATAATTATCAGTGTTATATTTTTTGAAGGCTTTTGTAGTGCACTGTTGTAATAAAACTGTTGCTATATATAGCTTCTAGAGAAATCTCTTTATAAATGTAGCAAATCCTTGTTCTTGTGTTCTAAATATAACTCTCTCTATAGCTCTTAACTCAAACTTTAAAAATGTTTGAAATAAATCCACAATGAAGGTCAATTACATTTAGGGAGGAATTTGTGTTTATTTTTGTTGTTTTACCCCCCCCCCCAGCTTCAGGATTTATAGAATTGTAGTTTTTAGTTTTTCCTACTCAGAGGTCAGTGTATATAGGAGTCTATGACACAGATTCACTTATTGGTTTATTATCATAATGTAGTACAGTAAAACCTGTCCAAACCGAACCCCTTTGGGACTGAATAATTTGTTCAGTTTAGACAGGTATTCGGTTTACACAGGTTCAAATTATATTGACATTTAGTAGATGGGACTGTAAAGTCTGTCTGGTTTAGACAGGTTTTACTGTAGATAGAACTGTAAAGTCTGTCTGGTTTAGACAGGTTTTACTGTAGATAGGACTGTAAAGTATGTCTGGTTTAGACAGGTTTTTACTGTAGATAGGATTGTAAAGTCTGTTTGGTTTAGACAGGTTTTACTGTAGATAGGATTGTAAAGTATGTCTGGTTTAGACAGGTTTTACTGTAGATAGGACTGTAAAGTATGTCTGGTTTAGGCAGATTTTACTGTAGATAGAACTGTAAAGTGTCTGGTTTAGGCAGGTTTTACTGTAGATAGGACTATAAAGTCTGTCTGGTTTAGACAGGTTTTACTGTAGATAGGACTGTAAAGTCTGTCTGGTTTAGGCAGGTTTTACTGTAGATAGGATTGTAAAGTCTGTTTGGTTTAGGCAAGTTTTACTGTAGATAGGACTGTAAAGTCTGTCTGGTTTAGGCAGGTTTTACTGTAGATAGGACTGTAAAGTCTGTTTGGCTTGGGCAGGTTTTTACTGTAGACAGGACTGTAAAGTCTGTCTTGTACTCAGGATTTTACTTTTATGATATATACATTTTATGAGAGGGGGAGGGTTGGGTCCAATTAACCAGTTTAGCCCTGCCACATTTTTGTGCCTGTCTAAAGCCAGGAACATATGACCTTTTGAGTATACATTAGAACATTAGACCTTATAGGAACATTTAGTGTGAACTTGATCTATGACATAGGTATAATTTTAGTAGATTATTTTAACAGGCACAAACAACTAATAATAGTTAACTGTATTATAATATACATGTATGTTGGCTCTATACTCTTCAATGGTAAAATCATCTTTATAAATGTCTAGTTTGTACAAGTAACTTGTCATAGTACATGGAGAGTTCAGAACTGATAGCTATTATAATTTGTTTAAAGTTGATGTTAAAAAGACAGGACCTGAACTTTGGCGTTGGCTTATTGTATTTGTACACACACATACATATCTTGCTTTTAATGCACTAATTATTCATATTTTCTGCATAGTTGTTTCTAACCAATAATTAAGATAACATGTGGTGTTTCTCAAAACACTTTAACAATATACATTGGTAACTTCAAAATTTCTATTAATATGATAACAGGAAATAAACAAAAATACATTATGAGTAAATATTATTTTAAACTTTCACTTTTTTAGCTCACCTTGCCAAAGGCAATGTAAGCTTCTGCCATCACTTGGCATCCGTTGTCCTCTGAAACTCCTTAGCATCTATGGAATGTCCTCTATAAAGAATGCACATTTTGTCTCGATCCATTAACAAACATGGCCATCACATGCAATTCTTGTTTCTGATTGGCCTATTTCTAAAATTCTTCTCCTGAAACGGCTTGGCCAAATGAATTGAAACTTAGTAGGAAGCATCTTTGGAAGGTCCTCTATAAAGAATGCTCATTTCGTCCCGATCCGTTAATAAACATGACCGCCACAGGCAATTCTTGTTTCTGATTGGTCAATTTCTAAAAAATCTTTTCCTCTAAAACCGTTATGCCAAATGAACCAAAATTTGGTAGGAGGCACCTATGGAAGATTCTGTTTAAAGTTTCCTCAAAACAGAATGAAAGGTGAGCGATACAGGCTCAGCCCACTGAGTCTCTAGTTTAGTATAAAATATCTCTTAAGAATGAAGTCTTCAGTTCTATGCTTCATGATCTGTTTTAATCTTCAGTAATATTCAATGTAGACACATACTACCATCTTTTGTAGGTCTATCACTGTACACACAATACTATGGCCAAACAAAAAATATGTGTGTTTACTGTCACATGTCAAACAAATCTAGGGTCAGTCGATTATTTTTTTTATTTTTTTTTTTTTATTATCGGCAAAACCGGAAATAGTCGTTCCCGGTTCCGGAATCCGATTCTGGTATTTCATTTTCGAAATTTCAGGGAGGCCGTTATTTATTGAAGCTGTTTTATGACGAATTATGCAGTTTTTCTACCTTCTTTGCTCTCAATTTCGACAAAAAGCTAGCAGTTGAATCAATAAAACATTGCTGCTGGTTAAACAACAAATATGGTTATCCGAATTCTGTGTTAAAATTCATAGGGTCGGTTGGGTGACCGTAAGCACACATATTTTTTTTTTGGCCTATATATTGTATAGGTCTATCACTGTACACATAAATACTATATTTTGTACAACACTGTACACATAAATACTATATTTTGTACAACACTGTACACATAAATACTATATTTTGTACAACACTGTACACATAAATACTATATTTTGTACAACACTGTACACATAAATACTATATTTTGTACAACACTGTACACATAAATACTATATTTTGTACAACACTGTACACATAAATACTATATTTTGTAGGTTCTATCACTGTACTACACATGTTTATATATCGTTGTATATTTCTCTCTTTGTGCTTTCGTTAGGCTCCAACCATTCCTTAAACAGAGGTAATGCTGTAGATCCTCGTGTTGTTTTGTCTATTATTTATGTTTGTTTGCACTCTTCTCCTGAACCGATACAGGCCCATGTGAGCCTCTTGTTTAAGTTTGCACTCTTCTCCTGTATAATCATTCATTTTTCATTTATTGCAAAATAAAAAACAAACTTGATTTCATATCTCAACTATTACCATTATTTACCATCATGTTGTAGATAGTCACTCATAAACTTTAAAAAAAAATCTTCTACAAAAATAATTACATAAAGTCATCCAAGATGGCTGCCACCACAGGTCTTAACATCATCTAACTATTGGAAAATGTTTAAAACTTCTTTTCATAAAGTAGAATCTTGAATGAACCCAGTCTGCTTATGGATGTTTATGCAATACACGCTCAGATTAGCAACTAGTTTTAAGTAATGATTCAAAAACTGAAGATTGAACAAAAGTTTGTTGATGGAAATCACATGGAATTCTTTAACTCAAATATTTTTTTTAGCAATTGGGAGTTCATTCTGATGGAAAAGTTCTATTCTAAAAACTTGTATAACATTTCATTTAAGTAAATACTGACAAAACCATAGTATCATTTTGAAATTGTTATCTTTTCTTGATGACAATATATTGTGTTAGATCTTCATGAATCTGAAAGACACGTTAGAATAAGTTCTCTTGACATGCTTAACTGGTTAAAAAGAGGGGCGTGCGGGATTGAGAATTTATTACTATTTATTCACAAAATTGACATCTTGTTTGCAGAACTCACCTGTCATTCCATGTCTTGATTATATATATAAGAATGTACATTATACAGACCATTGTTGAAGCCTTCAATCCATCATTAAACCTACAAAATATTCCAGTATTTCATCAAGTTATTTGCTATTGTTGTTTGCATGAAAGTGAATTACAAATTTTATAGAATGAAGATTTAGTAGAACATATAAAATTTATAGTAACACATTTGTAGGTAGTTACACATGTTGAGTCAACATTTAGAAGAACACATTAAACTTACTAAGAACATATTTATAGGTAGTTACACATGTTAAGTCAACATTTAGATTGGTTGGTAGGTTTTTGGTGTTTAATGCCATTTTCAGCAATATTTCAGCTATATCATGGCGACCAGTTTTAGTGGTGGAAGAAGCTGGAGTACCCGGAGAGAACCACCAACCATGGGCAAGTAACTGGTAAACTTTATCACTTGCGGCTGCAAGTCGAGTACACCGTTTTTTGGAATTTACAAAGCCGGGCGTGAACCCATGCTGTATTGGTGATAGGCTTGTATGATATGTTAGGTAATTCAACTACCTAACTCATTGAGCCACCCGGGCCCTTCAACATTTAGAAAACACATTAAAGAACACATTTGTAGGTAGTTACACATGTTAAGTCAACATTTAGAAGAACACATTAAAGAACACATGTGTAGGTAGTTACACATGTTGAGTCAATATTTAGAACACATGAAGCTCATTCAGAACACATTTGTAGGTAGTTACATATGTTAAGTCAACATTTAGAAGAATACATGAAACCTATTAAGAACACATTTGTAGGTCGTTACATATATTAAGTCAATATTTAGAAGAACACATTTAACCTATTAAGAACACATTTGTAGATCGTTGCATATATTAAGTCAATATTTAGAAGAACACATTTAACCTATGTAGAACACATTTGTAGGTAGTTACATATGTGAAATAAGATTTAGTAGAACACATGTGTAGGTAGCTACATATGTGAAACAAGATTTAGTAGAACACATGTGTAGGTAGTTACATATGTTGAAGCAAGATTTAGTAGAACACATTTGTAGGTAGTTACATATGTGAAACAAGATTTAGTAGAACACATGTGTAGGTAGTTACATATGTTGAAACAAGATTTAGTAGAACACATTTGTAGGTAGTTACATATGTGAAACAAGATTTAGTAGAACACATTTGTAGGTAGTTACATATGTGAAACAAGATTTAGTAGAACACATGTGTAGGTAGTTACATATGTGAAACAAGATTTAGTAGAACACATGTGTAGGTAGTTACATATGTTGAAACAAGATTTAGTAGAACACATTTGTAGGTAGTTACATATGTGAAACAAGATTTAGTAGAACACATTTGTAGGTAGTTACATATGTGAAACAAGATATAGTAGAACACATGTGTAGGTAGTTACATATGTGAAACAAGATTTAGTAAAACACATTTGTAGGTAGTTACATATGTGAAACAAGATTTAGTAGGTTTAGGTTTGTGGTGTTTAATGCCACTTTCAACAATATTTCAGTTATATTGTGGTGGTCAGTTTTATTTATGGAGGAAACCGGAGTACCCAGAGAAAACCACAACAAAATTTAGTAGAACACATTTGTAGATAGTTGCATATTGTGAGACAAGATTTAGTAGAACATATTTACCATATGTTGAGACAAGAATTAATAGAGGACATTAAATTTATATTTTAAAGTTTTAAAGTCTATTTACAAGCTAATCTATTTCATTCTAAGCGTTTTTATCAAAGATTTGATCAAAGCAGGTCAGTATTTTAATTAGAGACGTTTCACTTTAAAATATTCTTCCACATTTATATTATATTTAATGAAATTCTCAACTATTAGATATTCTATAAGTTGATAGTCTTTGTTCTAAAGACTTAAGTACAATGCATAATAGCCATATAGACTACCTGGCATGGTAGATTTATATACTATCGTTGATTGGTTTTGCGAGAATGGATGTCTTATAGCAATATCGCAGAGAAGGCAGAATATGAGTTGTGAGATGCAATGAGAAGTCCATTTGGAGCAAAGCATATCAATGATAATATGTTTATCAAGGATTTGTCAATGTAACGTCATATTAGAAATTAACAATGATTTTTCATATCGCGAACAGGGCTCACCACACATAGTAAAAACAGGGCGACTTGACCTCTCTCTCTTGACTTAAGGGCGAAGTGAGGGAAAATCTGGGAGACTTCCGAAAATCGATCCAAATTTTAACGTTTCTTTCCCCTCTACCGCATGTTCCCCTACCTTTCACAAAAACGAACAATGATCTTAAAAGGATGCAATTAACGAGTTTGGAATAAAATATTGAACATCAAACCCTGTATGGATCACATTTCAGGAACATGGGAGCTCCTTTTATGTGAATATTGAAGAAAAAGTATGATTATTGGTGAAAAAAATACGGACTTGAAAAGACTGACAGGGCGACTGAAACTTCGCTTTTTGACAGAAATTGGGCGACTTCATTGAAATCAAGGCGAAGAAGTCCCCACTTCGCCTGGTTTGGTGAGCCCTGTCGTGCATGTTGCTTGATAATAGATATCATTGTGTGTAGAGATCAAAGGGAAAATTTACAAATGATTGATAAATATAGACTATCTGACACGCTTGACTAGAATACTACTATCTGACACGCTTGACTAGAATACTACTATCTGACATCATAGTGTAGTATAACTGATGATAACACTATAGTTTGTATTTACAGAAGGAACAGATCTAGCAGTGTGGGATGACTATACAAACAACACTAAGCTGGAATTCTCTGAAGAGTGTGTGTCCTTCACCACCAGGGTTTCTGGAAGGTAAAATAAAACTCTAAAATTAATTGTATTTACCTGGTACTTGTCTTGAAGGTAAAATAAAACTCTAAAATGAATTGAATTTACCTGGTACTTGTCTGAATGGGAATAAAACTCTAAAATGAATTGAATTTACCTGGTACTTGTCTGAATGGGAATAAAACTCTAAAATGAATTGAATTTACCTGGTACTTGTCTGAATGGGAATAAAACTCTAAAATGAATTGAATTTACCTGGTACTTGTCTGAATGGGAATAAAACTCTAAAATGAATTGAATTTACCTGGTACTTGTCTGGAAGGTAAAATAAAACTCTAAAATGAATTGAATTTACCTGGTACTTGTCTGGAAGGTAAAATAAAACTCTAAAATGAATTGAATTTACCTGGTACTTGTCTGGAAGGTAAAATAAAACTCTAAAATGAATTGAATTTACCTGGTACTTGTCTGGAAGGTAAAATAAAACTCTAAAATGAATTGCCTTTACCCAGTTCAAGTCTGTAAGGTAATCAACTCCTAATTTACCTGAATTTAAATGAATTAAATTTACCATAGCCTATTCTGGAAGGTAGTTAAATTCAAATGAATTGAGTACACCTAGGACTAGTCTTGAATGTAATTAAACTCTAAAACTGAATATACCTGGGACTAATCTGGAAGTGAATTTGATTCTAAAATGAATTGAGTATACTTGTGACTAGTCTTATAGGTTATTACATGTAATGTTTATATATACTTTGTAAACAATTAGTAAATATGTAGTACAGCCTGCGGTGTACTGGTGAGTATATATACACATTGCCATAGTCGTTAACATATTTTTATTTGTATATAGATTTTGGCTGATGGATTGTCAGAACATTGCTGAAGCACCAAGAATGGGTACAGAACTGTACCATGAAGCTATAACAGTGCCTTACATGGCCAGATTTGTTGTCTTTGCTAAACGTACTGGAGAAGAAGAAGGAAAACTACGCATGTTTTGTATGACTGATGATAAGATTGATAAAACACTCGAAAAGCAGGAACATTTCGTAGAGGTCGCTAGAAGTAGAGATGTAGAGGTCAGTTGATATCTAGGACAAAGTTCATGGTGTTATTGTTTGATCTCTATTAGAATGTATAATGTGAACACAAGTGTAAAACTATATTTAAGAAATAATTGAATAAGCAATTGCAAATCAGGAATTATTCCTATACAGCATCTTATTTTATGAATCTGCAGGAAATTTTCTGTGCAGATTCCATACAACAACTTTTTTCTTGTTTAATAAAATAACTGGAATTTGAATGAACTGAACTTTTCTTATATAAGAATACTAGCAATTTGTTGATCTTATATTAAACCAATCAAAATAGATTTAAATGAAATAAGATAGATATAAAAAATACTTATATAATTTTATCACTCACGTTTATAAGAAGAAATGTCATATCAATTTTATTTCTGTTTTCTATTAGGTTCTTGATGGCAGACCACAATTTGTTGAAATGGCAGGAAATTTGATCCCCATTACAAAATCAGGAGACCAACTCTACATCAACTTTAAAGCTTTTCGTGAAAATAGACTTCCATGTACTGTTAGAATACGTGACATGGATCAAGATCCTGCTGCTAGAGTGGCATTCATGAAGGAACCTAAAGTTGCCAGAGGAGAAGTACCCCAGACTCCAATTTGTAATCTGAATGTTTCCCTGCCAGACATGTCAACAGTAAGTACCAGTAGAAAATAACAGATGGAGTAATATAGACTATAGTAACCAGAGAGAAAAATAACCCAGAATCTATGTCAGCAATTTTATTAGAATTAATTTCCTTTATTGTTGCATAAAAAGCCAGTATTAAAGTCTAAATACAAATATTGTAGCTGTGGTACTAAAACTCATTTTAACAACTATATACACTCAATTTCACTTTTATATTTTTACTTTGCAAAAATGTGAATTTTGCTAGGTGTATTTTGTATTATGAGTGATCTGTCCATGTATGAACAATGTAAAAAAAAAATCCATCTTGATAGTTTCCAAAAGAAAAGAATATTGAAAATCAGTGGGCTGTGTTGAAGGTATTCTATATGTATAAGAGAAAATAGAGGCTTACTTCTGGCATTGTTGTATTTTATATAGGGATTTTGAAAAACTAAAAATATATTCGGGAAAAAAGTTTGAAGATACCAAAGGATAATCACTGCTAGAAGCCATACATTTTAGGACAGACATTAGGGACCGACCATTTAACTTGAAGGGGGGGGGTTATGGTTTTTTGTTTCGTTCAGAAATTTTTTTTCGGACAACACAAGAGTTAGAATATTTTTTTTTGTCGCACAAAGCGCTAATTTTTTTTTCCAGAATTTAACATTAGGTTATATGACAAAAAATCTGAATCACATTATTTTTTTTTCCTCCTCCACCAAAATCAGAATATTTTTTTCAGCAACATTGGGAATCAGAATATTTTTTTTAGAAAAAAAAACATAAACCCCCCCTCTTTCCTTCAAGTTAAATGGTCAATCTCTTACAATGACCAAGAGAAGAAAGACAACAAAACTAGATACCAAAAGATAATCACTGCTAGAAGCCATACATTTTAGGACAGACATTACAATGACCAAGAGAAGAAGGACAATAAAACTAACAATGGTCTATAAAACAACACTATAACCTTCTGATGGAGTTTTCCCAATATTAACTTTCCTGTGAAATCCTTAAAGTAGAAGTTCAATAAAAGGAAGTTGTTTATTTTTTTAAATATTTACCTCTTTACAATAATTTTCATGAACATATGCTTAATTTAAGATGTGATCTCACTTTGTTTTCCCTAATTTAGCAAGTTCTGTTAATAGGAGTGAAGTCCCTTGCTTTGATAAAAACTCTTCCTGTTGTCTGCTCAAAAAGGAGAGATGGATTTTGGAATGAAATTGTCTTTGATTCTTTGAATTGCATGCTTTAAATTCTATTTATTGGTAAATACATCTTTACCACGATAAACATTTTAGTGATCAATCATTATATTTTTCAGACAAATTTCAATTTGTGATAATTTAACAACAAAGCCAAAGAAATAAATGTCTTTTTTCAGTAACTTCAGGGCATTTTGTATTTATTTCCCTTCGTTTAATTATAGGGAAAATAGAAATGACAGCTAGACTATAATAGATTTGGGATATAATAATATGCTTCCGAAGGGAGCGTTAATGGTAGAAGTATGAATAGGTTACATACTAATGCACTTCAAAATGTTCAACAACATGGCTGCCAACCGGAAATAAATTAAAAGACAAATTACAAGATGTACACACGGAAAATTGATAAAAAAAATCGTATTCAATACTCGTTGCACTTGACTCTTTTTCCAGGCATGTAAAATTTCTTTGCTTGCTTTATGGAGTCTTGTCATTTATTAATTTAAATAATCCGCAACTAGCATATGATTGGTCATGTGGCCTAAACTATCTCCAATATAAACAATACGCGAGTAGCTAATAAAGTGATCGATGCAACGAGAAAAAAGAAGAAATACAGAACAATACACCTCTAGTCGATGTTTTTTTCAAATAAAAATGAAACAATGAAACAGAAAATCCCGAACTCAAAGCAAATAACACCGAATCTTTAATCATTTGCCACTGTGCATTCTCATTCATTGTGATCGTCTGCTGCAAGAAATCCAAAGTTTTCAGCTATAGAGTTTTAGGTAACAGATATTTTGTAAAAAGGAAGAAAAATTACTGTTCTTTGGGAGCGTTTCAAGTTGCACTTGCCTCATATTATGAAGAGCAGGTGCGACCTGAGAAGCCAGCAATAGATAGAAAAAAATTAGGGTCATACATTTAACACTCTCGCCTACAATTTTACTTTTAGTTCAAAAATTTATTGACTTTTTATCACAAAACACCAAAATTGTACACACTTGAAATGAAACTGCCAAAGTTACATGCTAAAATTAAGCCAACCTGATTTTAACAAGATCACTGACATTTTAGGTTTTCCCAATTATAAGATTAGTGATTCAGCTAGGCATCAGGACATTTGTCTACCTATTTCTCAAATTGTCATGAAGAACTTTATAAATATTACTTTAATTATTAAAGAATGTCCTGAAGAAATTTTGATAAAGCTGGAAATTGTCATGAAGATTTCAAAGTTTAGCTGAAACACTGTAAGATTTGATATATTTAATTGCAGTCATCCTCAATGGAAATGGACGGTGACGCTGTTCGTGAACTGAGAAACAGGTCTTCATTTATTAAAGAACATGATATTGGTAAGTCTAACATAGATGTTTTTAAGCCATAGTATCCCTTTACTTTTTACATTTGATATCTGCTCAGTTACCACTTGACTAAATTGGACCAAACTTGGAAGTGATACTCCTTAGATGTTCCTCTTCCAAAATAATGTCTTTTGACCTTTCCCAACATCCAAGGTGACTGCCTTGGCTTCTGATTGGTTGACAAATTGAAAATTGTTGAAAATATTGTGCAAAACCACTGGATGAAATGAAGTCAAATTTGGTTAAAAAATGACCCCATCAATATCTGTGCAGGCTGGCATGGTTGATGATGCACGTTTTTGTTGGTAGAATTGTTGACTGTCGCTGTTTAGCTTTGTTTTTTTAAATCTACCTTTGTGATACAACATGTTGACAATCGCCAATGACGAAGACTCTCTCAGTTTTGTTATAGTTAGTCTGCTCGTTTCAAGTGTAGGAGATCATGGGTTAGTCTGCTCGTTTCAAGTGTAGGAGATCATGGGTTAGTCTGCTCGTTTCAAGTGTAGGAGATCATGGGTTAGTCTGCTCGTTTCAAGTGTAGGAGATCATGGGTTAGTCTGCTCATTTCAAGTGTAGGAGATCGTGGGTTAGTCTGCCAGTTTCAAGTGTAGGAGATCGTGGGTTAGTCTGCTCGTTTCAAGTGTAGGAGATCATGGGTTAGTCTGCCCGTTTCATGTGCAGGAGATCATGGGTTAGTCTGCCCATTTCAAGTGTAGGAGATCGTGGGTTGATCTGCTCGTTTCAAGTGTAGGAGATCGTGGCTTAGATTGCTTGTTTCAAATGTAGGAGAATGTGGGTTAGTCTGCTTATTTCAAATGTAGGAGATCGTGGGTTAGATTGCATGTTTCAAGTGTAGGAGATCGTGGGTTAGTCTGCTTATTTCAAATGTAGGAGATCGTGGGTTAGATTGCTTGTTTCAAGTGTAGGAGATCGTGGGTTAGTCTGCCCGTTTCAAGTGTAGGAGATCGTGGGTTAGATTGCTTGTTTCAAGTGTAGGAGATCGTGGGTTAGTCTGCCCATTTCAAGTGTAGGAGATCGTGGGTTAGATTGCTTGTTTCAAGCGTAGGAGAACGTGGGTTTGATTCCAGAGTTGATCAAAACAAATTGCTGTTTTCTACTTCTTGTAGAAATATACAGCATTATGAGCAAAATGAGTGTGGATAATGTTTGAGTGGAGCAACATCTACCTGCTGACTAATTTCAATAAGCTAACATTATAAATATCAAATGTATAAAAGTAATTTGTTTTCCTTAAACAAATTTCATAACAACATGATATTGTCTTCTTGAAATATCTGTCCTTGCTATAACAATTCATAATCTGTCATATTTGTCTGTATGAATTATGCATATGTATTGACAACAGTCTGTGCTAACTTCAAAGAGAAAACTGTTTAATTTTGTTTTGTTATTTCAATGGTACAAGACAGAGTCCAGCAAGCTTCAATTAGACTGACTGATGTTTTGTTTTGTTATTTCAGTGGTACACGACAGAGTCCAGCAAGCTTCAATTAGACTGACTGATGTTGCTGATACATTGAAAGGAGACTGGGTAATGTTAGCTCAACAATTAGATGTCTCCTCATCTGAAATCAATGATATAAACAATAGATATAAAACTGTCAATGACCAAGCTCTTGCCATGCTACAACTCTGGGTTGACAAAGACACAGAACCTAACAAAGGTAAAGGTTATAGTTTAATAAGAAATCATTTCTTTATTTAAGAAGAATCCTTCTTTTGAAAGGCCAAGCAAGTTGGTTGAATGAATATAATGCATCAGTACACTCTGAAAAATATCACTTGGTGAATAATTTCTTGTCCACTTATTATTTTATGCATTTTGAACTTACAACACAACATATTTGTGTCACAATTGTATCAGAAATTTGATTTGATTTAACCACTAAGATGATTATTGTGGCATATTGATGTTTTCCTTTCCAATTATTGTGACTTACCATAAATTCACCTTTCATGGTTATAACTGGCTATTACTGCTAGGTATATTTCCAAGCCACTTATTTAGATGATGCAGATTAATGTGAGCATAGCTTTCAGTTTTCGTTCATGACAAATGTCCTTCACATTGGATTTTACTTGAAATATTATCGCAAGCAAGGTTTTTTTTATCTGTATACAGTAAATTCTACGAGAAAGAATAAGCTAAAACAGGAAAAATAATATCCAAAAATTCAGAAAAGTTGCTTTATAGTACAGATTGATAAATAATTTTATTTTAAGGTAGTATTTCATTTGCATGACACATCACTGAACACATTCTATCATTTCATGTGGTCTAGTATAAACATGATTGTTATTTATGTTGTAGGTCAGGCCTAGTATAAACATGATTGTTATTTATGTTGTAGGTCAGGCCTAGTATAAACATGATTGTTATTTATGTTGTAGGTCAGGCCTAGTATAAACATGATTGTTATTTATGTTGTAGGTCAGGTCTAGTATAAACATGATTGTTATTTATGTTGTAGGTCAGGCCTAGTATAAACATGATTGTTATTTATGTTGTAGGTCAGGCCTAGTATAAACATGATTGTTATTTATGTTGCAGGTCAGGCCTAGTATAAACATGATTGTTATTTATGTTGTAGGTCAGGCCTAGTATAAACATGATTGTTATTTATGTTGTAGGTCAGGCCTAGTATAAACATGATTGTTATTTATATTGTAGGTCAGGCCTAGTATAAACATGATTGTTATTTATGTTGCAGGTCAGGCCTAGTATAAACATGATTGTTGGTATAACTGACATATATAAACAAAACAATAGCAATTCTACAATAGGATTCAGAAACAAGCAAATGCTTTTTTTTAAATCTGTTTTCTATGAAAAACATACAAATATCACAAACAAATATATATGCATGCCGATTTAAATTTTAAACTTGTGAGAATTATTTATACATTGAGGGAGAAAAAAATGTATGTAGCATGTAGTTGAAAACTACACAATTTACTTCAAAATAATAATACAAAGAGATTGAATAAGATTGAAAAGGTGAAAAATATTATGTAAGCATGTCAGGGTGTAAATCTTTTACTTTTTATGATAAAGGTTTGGACTGATTTAAATACTGCCTTGTTTTCTTCATCAGTTAGATTAACTGAGCCAAAAATAAGTAGATTCAGTGAAATTGTTTCAGGAATGTCCAAAAGGGAGAAGAAAAGTCGTGTGACGTGGACAATCTAATAAGAAATGAGATACAGTTTCAGTTATTCCACAGATACAATTTGGCGATTCAACAAGGTTTCTAATAAAGAGGCGTGCATTTAAGGCACTACAATTTATACGTAGTCTCGCATGTAATATCTGACCTAACCTACATCCAACATAATAATGGGCTGGAACTTTAGTGTTTTTAGTGTTGATAAGAGATTTAAATGAATTTAGCGATTCCAAGTTATGGGTGGGAAGTGGTAAATCATTCCATGCTTTTACAGTTGAGGGCAGAAAATATTCAGAATAAAGACTAGTTCGACAGTTTATATTAACAATATTGTTTATTTGTCTAGTATTATGGGTGTGTCGGGTACCTACAGTTTTTGGAATTAATTCAACTAAATATTGGGGTGTTTTATTGTATTTCATTTTATGAAAGAGAACAAGCTTGTGATTATTTCTTCTATCTTTTAGTTTCTCCCATTTTGTTTCTTCATACAAGCTGTCATGTGATGTTAATCTGGTCCCCCCAGTTACTATTCTTGCTGCATCTAATTGAATATTCTCTAATTTATTTATTAAATTTTGTTTTTGATTATCTCATATAACATCAGCATATTCCATTAAAGGTCTTATAAAAGAAATATAAATTTTTTCTAAAGAGTATCTATCAAGGAATGTTCTAGATTTTCTCATTATATTTAATCTGTTATAAGTTTTTTTTTAACAATGTAATCAATATGATCATTCCATTGGCCATTATCTTAAACTATTACGCCTAAGTGTTTGTGAGAGTTAACTACGTGGAGATCTTGATCATTCATTTGTAAAGGGGGGTGATATGGTTTGTTTCTCTTACTGGAAATAACCATAGTTTCAGTTTTATTCGGGTTGAATTTTACGAGCCATTTTTCAGACCAACGTTGTAATTGATTGAGATCTTGATTCAGGAGGAAAACCGTGTCATTGGGGTTGTCAACAATGAGATATAAACTGGTGTCATCAGCAAACAGTTTAATTTCAACATTGATCTCGTTTACGATATCATTTATAAAAATAATAAATAAAAGAGGGCCAAGTATGGAACCTTGAGGAACCCCTGCCCTTACCGGTAACCATGATTGTTATTTATGTTGTAGATCAGGCCTAGTATAAACATGATTGTTATTTATGTTGCAGGTCAGGCCTAGTATAAACATGATTGCTATTTATGTTGCAGGTCAGGCCTAGTATAAACATGATTGTTATTGATGTTGTAGGTCAGGCCTAGTATAAACATGATTACTATTTATGTTGTAGGTCAGACCTAGTATAAATATGATTGTTATTTATGTTGTAGATCAGGCCTAGTATAAACATGATTGTTATTTATGTTGTAGATCAGGCCTAGTATAAACATGATTGTTATTTATGTTGTAGGTCAGGCATAGTATAAACATGATTGTTATTTATGTTGTAGGTCAGGCCCAGTGTAAACATGATTGTTATTTATGTTGTAGGTCAGGCCTAGTATAAACATGATTGTTATTTATGTTGTAAGTTAGGTCTAGTATAAACATGATTGTTATTTATGTTGTAGGGCAGGCCTAGTATAAACAGGATTACTATTTATGTTGTAGGTCAGGCTCTAGAAAGAGCTTTAATAAAGATCAACAGAGAAGATGTTGTAAAGAAATGCATATACAATGTAGAAAATGTTGTAGATGAAGTGGAGGCAGCTGCTGCAAGAGTTGCCATGGATCAGTCAGGTATTTAAGTGGTTGCCATGGATCAGTCAGGTATTTGAGTGGTTGCTATGGATCGGTCAGGTATTTTAGTGATTGCTATGGATCAGTCAGGTATTTGAGTGGTTGCTATGGATCAGTCAGGTATTTGAGTGGTTGCCATGGATCAGTCAGGTATTTGAGTGGTTGCTATGGATAAGTCAGGTATTTAAGTGGTTGCTATGGATAAGTCTGGTATTTGAGGTGTTGCTATAGATCTGTCATGTGTTTTTGTGGGTAAAGTAACACAACTTTTAGCAGTATTTCAGTTATATCATGGAGGTAAGTTTTATTGTTGCAGGAAACCGTAGTATAGTAGATGCCATCTAATAATGCCACCCCTCTTGTCAGGCCAGATTTCAGATGCACTGAGATAGTTAAATACTACTAAATTTCCCCCTCATGAGAGGCCACCCCTCTTGCAAAAGAGAAGGCCTTATAAGAGGGGAGTTACTGTATCCACAAAATACCACTGAGTAGCCTCCAGTCAGTGACAAACTATACTACATAAAGTTATAACTGTACACCTTGATACAGACTGGAATCAAACTCGCAACTTTACTGGTGAAAGGCACTGATTTTATAGGTAGATGTAAATCTTAGAATAAAAATATAATATATTCACATTATTTCATAGAGGACACTTAAGCAGAAAAATATGTTTTAGAGTACTGTCACTTGTATACATTTTGACATGTGCTTCTTTGATAAAGTAAAGGATAATATCCTAATATTTAAAATGATTATAACCTTTCAACAGATTTACACACACTGTATACCTTTTCCATCTAGGCTTTGACATAGTGTATAACATTTTCCCAGGATTTGACACATTGTATAACCCTTCCCCAGGATTTGACACATTGTATAACTTTTTCCAGGATTTGACACATTGTATGACTTTTCCTCTGGCTTTGACACATTGTATAGCTTTTTCCAGGATTTGACACATTATATAATTTTTCCACAGGATTTGACACATTGTATAACTTTTCCACAGGATTTGACACATGGTATAACTTTTCGACAGGCTTTGACACTTGGTATAACTTTTCTACAGGATTTGACACAATTTATAACTTTTCAACAGGCTTTGACACATTTACAGAAGAAATAGGAATATCTAGAGAAGACTCGATGAAGCGTAACATGTCATTAGATGTCCAGTTTGATGAACAAGATTTAGTAAAGGTACATTCAATTTCAACTTGTTTCTTACCTCTCTCTTCCAAATTTTGTTCTTTTTAACATTTTATTTTATATTATTTGTATAAGACTATGTAACTATGGTATTTAGGATAACATTGTTATTTATACTCATTGTAATTGAACAAGGGAGAGAACCTATATGATGAATGCTATCTTAATAGGACAAGGGAGAGAACCTATATGATGAATGCTATCTTAATTGAACAAGGGAGAGAACCTATATGCTAAATGCTATCTTAATAGAACAAGGGAGATAATAAACCAAACAATAACACAAATATTAGATGACTAAGAAAAATGTTTTGTTGAAGAGTACTTTTTCCACATGCCTACCATTAATTAGTATAATTGGATTACCGTTTCAACCAACACCTAACACCTATGCAAATTTATATAAAGTGCTTTCTGGCTCAATAGAAAGTTAAATGGAGGTGTGCTACAAATAAAATTTGACAAACAAGTTTCCTGTAAGTAAAATAATCCAGACACTCCATTGTTTGAACAAGGATTTAAACACAATTGAACAAAATGTGACGGAACTTTTAAGTTTCAAAAGATATTTTAAGAAAGTATATTTAGTTTGTGAAATCTTTGTTCTGTCGGCTGAATGTAGTTGTAAAAATATATAAAGTATATTAATTATTTGTAGAAATCTAAGTTGAAGAAGGTAACCTAGCAAAAATAATGGCATCTACAAAAGCTTTCCCTCTTCTCAAATTAGGGTATAAATGTATTGTGTTTGAATATTTGCCAATGATTTTATTGTTGCAATTGAGTTTTAAGCAGATATTTGTCATTGTAAAATCTTTAATTGATGTCTGCAAATATTCAGATACAATATGGTTATTCCTTTTGTAATGCAACCCTATTCAATACAATTTTAAAATACAGAACATATCTGTGTTTGTGTAAGACGCTCCCAGCAAGTAAATTGTATATTTCACAGACGATGTTATCCAATTAGATTTACACTGATAGCATGTGTTGCATTATTATATATAATAAAATCCTTCAAAAAATATGATATTCAGAATACCAACATACAGTGCTCCCTCGTTAAACCGCCACCTTCTGTGCAGTCGGTAGTTTGGCGATAAACTGAGGGACATTGAAAACCGGAAGTTATGTGATCATATGAAAAGATAAACTTTCAACTCGACGGACATGCATTTTGCACTTGTACAAATACATAAGTATAAATAAAACATGTTTAATAAATAAATAAATTAGAATAATTATATTCACATCGGAAATGTCCTGTACAGTTTGCAGATCTTTGTCAATGTTGACAAATTCTTGAACCGTCATTTGTAGCTCGGGACATCAAGGTTATTATAAACACGTGACAGCAATAGTTCATCTTCATTTGAGGGGTTATTGGAAGATCCCATTTAATTGTCAAATTATTGGCAATTTGTTGTTATGTTAATTTTGGATTTTCGTTTGCATAACTTATAATTGCACGTTTTTGTTTGTCGTCTAATTAATTATGCTTTCTCTTCAAGCACGACATTTTTATGACAACTAATTAAATTACAAATTTTACTCAGGATTAAAAGTACAAATGTAATCACTAGAAAAGTAAATACAGGTAATTATTCTAAACAAAACAACTGATCACCTGTTCTGACCCTCAACTATGAGATCAATGACCGTGTCCGATGACCAGTTTTGACATTCCATAATTACTGATCAATACACAGCTGTCAAAAGGTAGTTGTGGGCGGTACTAACGGGGGAATTTAAATTGGTTTTACGACTTTTGTGTCTGAAAACCTGTGGCGGATGGCGGTAGCTGAGTTTGGCAGTATAACGGGGTATTTTTAGCGGGGGAAATCGGGACAGACGAGAATTTTGGCGATAGGCGAGGTTGGCGATAAAACGGGGGCCGATAGACCGAGGGAGCACTGTATATCCTTCCAAACAAAGCATGTCAGGCCTTTCAATAAGGGGCGGTACCAGGTACTTTTACCTGCTTTAATGATCTTTGGTACATCCTGATTTTAAAGAGTGTTGTGCAAGATATTCATGGAAATTGTTCAAATTTCAATAAAAAGTACCGCCTGTAAATAGTGAAGTACTGGTAGACTTGAAAAATATTGTAAGCCCTGGGTTATATTCATCATTCTTTTCTTTTTGTTATTTTTGCATGTTAAGATGATGCGTGATTTGGAGGTGAGATGTTGTTTTTTTTTTCTTTTACACTTTTTGTTTTAATATTTGACAGCCCTATTATTTCTATTTATCAGGTTTATATAAAGTTTATTGCCACCAACTTGTTTTAATGCATGAAATTTTAAAAGATTTTTATAGGATGGTCAATTATGAATTTTTTTTTAAAAGATTATTTAAAGTTTAAAAAAAGAAAACATTTATAAACTAGTTTCAGTTTTAATTTGTTATTTAAAAAAAAGGTATTTTTTGCTTTTTGCATGAACATTTGTTTCAATAATTAATTGAATGAGAATTTTTTTTTAATTGTTTAATTGACTGTTATTAAGCATGTGATTAGCTGATGTATATAACTTTTAAGACAATATCTACCTTTAGACAAGTAAACTGAAAATTATTTAGAAATTATTAAGAATTGTCCCGGTAACCATCAATTTTCCTAAGTATTGAGATGATGACTTAACATTTTGTTGTGATTGATTACTAATCTCTGTAATATAATTTGTACACTTGCTTTGTATAATTTTGTGGAAGCAGTAGAAGTTGTCGTTCATTAAAACATATTAACAATGTAATTTTATTGATGTTTCCGAGAATAACTTAAGATAAACATAAACTTATTAGATTCTCCATAGAAATACATATGAGTAGAGAATTTATTATTTGGCTTATCAAATGCTTGTTTTTCATCTTAGATGTAAATTTAAAATAAATGCTTCTTTGTGATTTCTTTTACTGAAGTAAACAGTCTTAATGTTAATGGTAGATTGATTGATTGATTGATTGATTGATTGATTGATTGTGACATTAAGCAATCTGTTTGACACAATGATCATAAGGATAAATACTGCAACGTAACCAGAATTACATGAAATCACCCTAAATATTATTTTAATGGAAGTTTTCTCTAGACGAGTAACTTTAGCTCAACCTTTGATGTAAGTGGACATGAAAAATAGTATTTTGACTGAGAAAACAATTGCTTAACACTTGAATAATGAAAATTGTGAAATATAAGATTTCTGTGAAATGTTTAAACTTGATAATATAATAATTTCTGTTGTATTCTATTTATAGGACTCAGAATCTGTAGCAGAAGAATCTCCAATAAGTACAGAAGATAAACAAGCACCTCAAGCTTTAGAGGAAGGTATGTATATCACTATATGAGAAACTTCCTCAATATAAGCACCTCAAGCTTTAGAGGAAGGTGTATACATCACTATAAACAAGCACCTCAAGCTTTAGAGGAAGGTGTGTACATCACTATAAACAAGCACCTCAAGCTTTAGAGGAAGGTATGTACATCACTATAAACAAGCACCTCAAGATTTAGAGGAAGGTGTGTACATCACTATAAACAAGCACCTCAAGCTTAAGAGGAAGGTATTACATCACTATAGGAAATACTTCCTCAGTCAATATATCCATCTTATTTATATACAGACCCTTTACTGTACAAAATGTTAAAATTATTTTTATTTTTATTATGTTAAAACCCATTATGAACAAAGAGCAGATAACCCATACTTGACAAAATTATATTTATCTTGTTTTCAATGTTATGTTTAAGCTTGTAATATTTTTCATTTTAATTAAGTTCCTGGTAGATAAGAATAGCTTTCAGTCATAGAACATGTAATGTACAGGAGAATAATGTTCAATGTTTTGAGAGTATTGATCACATTATGACCAGGAGTGATTTTAATGAAGTGATTGTGTAATGTTGTACACAACTGATGTTTTCTTGTTAAACCATGTGATATTAACATGCCTGTTTGTCAATTGTCGTGTAAAACACTGATCATTTCATTAATTTTCTTTTTTTCTTTAAGAATCTTGTATCAAACATCGTTGTTAGTTCAAATGTCTCTTATTTTAACCTTTGATATTTGAATTTTGAATTAACACTACTAAATTTAGTGAGAATGGTTTTTTTTTAAATAAATTAAGATTGTTTATTGAATAATTTTTATTTCTATGATCAGTGTTTAAGTTGCTGTATAACTGTTGTTTATTTAGATTGCTTTGCATTTGATTGGCTTCTTTCATTCACATAGACACGGAACCAAGAGATGATGAAATTGTCGTCAGATTTGACGAGCGTAGGCCAATAGCCAAACATGAAGTTAAAGTAGAAAAACAAGAAGAGGATTTCTTTGATTTAATTGACCAGCTAGATAAATATAGCGAGTCAAAAGAAAAGGGAGAAATAGAAAGACAAGGTAGATAATCCATTCCTCCTGTCATCATCTCATACAACTGGTCCCCTGTTTATTACTCATTGTATTTATACTGATGTTGATTTAATTTGTAATTATTTAACAGTTAATAAAAGCTGTAGCACAGGGGACCAGTTTTTGCATGTTGTATACATCTTTGTTGTAATAAACTAACTTGCATATTTTTCCTAATATTTTTGTAAAATACTAATATCTCAAATGAAAATGGAATAGTAAAACTATATTATAAAAAAATATATTGTTATTTTCATTAATATGACATTTGTTTACATTTTAAGCTTTAATGAAAAGAAATTTTAAACAGTGATGGTCAACAGTTTCACCAATATAAATAAAATGAAAAACTATCTCAACTCGCATATGGCATTGGAAATCCAGGTTCTGACTTGGGACAGGCACAAACATGTAGTAAGGTTAAACCGGTTAATGAGATCCTCTTGCCATAATTCAATGTTGTTGCTGAAAATTATCAAGTGTTTTATTTAAAAGATGTATTCAGAAAGACTAATTTTTGAGATTCCATTTTCATTCGCTATCATCTATTCTAAAAACTATTATAGTTTTTTGAGGCTTTTGTAGAGAAATTCAATAGATGTGATAAATGCAAGATTATTTTTTATAATTATGTGAACTGTTGCATAACAAAGTATTGGCTACAGATGTCATATGCTATATTTCTGTAATTCTGTTCAATAACATATTTCATTTGAGCTTTTTATATAGATTGGCAAATATCAACTGTTCTTCATTTTTCATCATTGTGCAAGTTTATAAAACTAAAAATTCATGAATATCAGACATTTTTTTGACAGAAATATTAGTGAAAGAAATGGTTGAAATGAAATTAAACAGAATATACCTTTTGTACATTCCTGGCATTGATTCTAAAATCATACATTTAACAGGAGTTATTTCCCTTGATTCTAAAATCATACATTTAACAGGAGTTATTTCCCTTGATTCTAAAATCATACATTTAACAGGAGTTATTTCCCTTGATTCTAAAATCATACATTTAACAGGAGTTATTTCCCTTTAAAGCAGACAACAGGATCTTAGTTTACACAAAGTTCAATTAAGATAACATATATTTTCCCCAGAATCTGTTTTAACATTTTAATGTTGTAACAACTTGTGATTTTTCTATTTTACTGTAAAATTATCACCTGATTTGTTACAAGGTTAAAATATCTATGAAATTATCACCTGATTTGTTACAAGGTTAAAATATCTATAAGATTATCACCTGATTTGTTACAAGGTTAAAATATCTATAAAATTATCACCTGATTTGTTACAAGGTTAAAATATCTAGAATTATCACCTGATTTGTTACAAGGTTAAAATATCTATAAAATTATCACCTGATTTGTTACAAGGTTAAAATATCTATAAAATTATCACCTGATTTGTTACAAGGTTAAAATATCTATAAAATTATCACCTGATTTGTTACAAGGTTAAAATATCAGAAAATTATACCCAAATTCTTTGTCTTATCGGTTGTGGGGGCAGTCATGGTCGTGATCGTATGGTAGTTGGATTTACAACTACCTGTGCAATCAGTGCCTATCACCACTAAAAGCTGTGAGTTCGAACCCCGTTCATGGCTGGTGTACCCGATACAACATTATGTGATAAAAGTTTGTCAGTGACTTGCGACAGGTCAGTGGTTTTCTCCGGGTACTCCAGTTTCTCCACCAATAAAACTGACCGCCACGATATAACTGAAATATTGTTGAAAGTGGCATTAGGCACCATAAACCAACCTATCCGTTGCTCTTGCATGGAACAGGAACCATTTTGTCCTCAGTAAGGGAAATAACTCCTATGAAAGACCTAAAAAAACCATATAAATTTACAATAAAATTAGTAATGTGTAAATGGTCTAATATTAGATGTCAATAGATATAAATTATATTATTATAATATTGACGAGTATTTTTATAAAAGAAGACTGATTTTTAGTACAATGTGAATAATGACAGGACATTTACATAATTAACATGTAATCAATTCTCGTTGCAATTTAAATATTTTGCTGCTTGCAAAAAGTATTTAGAAAATTCAGCTAATTCTATGTCAGCTTTTAACCTGTTGAATGACTGTGTTTGATATATAAATCTACAGATGTTGACGACCAGCCAACAGTGACAGAGGATGAAATCGTACATTCTAAACATCAACGAGTGACACCGGAGGAGATAATATCTTTTGTAGATTCTATTGGTCAACAGTCTGCTCCTCCTCCTCCTCCTCAACAAGGTACCTGATGCATTGTTCATACCATTGGTGTCGTGTATCTTCTCTGCACCTAACATGCATGATCATACTAATTAATGTATTATTATTATTTATACTAAAAGAATGTGAATGTTTATGTCAAAAATACAAGATTTCTGAGAACATTTAATATTTCTAACCTTATGAACCTAAACTGTGTTTGCTGTTGTTTACCAACCTAAAGAACCTAAACTGTGTTTGCTGTTGTGTATTTTGTTTTGTGTGTGTAAAGGGGGAGGGGGGATCTGAATAACTTTGAATAATAAATAATGATTTAGTATTTTCATAAAACTTAGAAATTGTCTGAAATTTAAAAATTGATGCAATTGGTCATGTGGATAAATCCTATCTTGTTGGTATATTTGTATTGTATATAATGTTCATAGGTCAAACTTTATTTTCTGATACGGAATTTACTGACCCTGTATATATTGTATTAGGTCACTAACACACTGTGCAACTTATATAATGACATCCTTCATTGGCTATATAAACAATGAAAATCCTGATACATTTTAATTCACACATATATTTAGATTTGGTTAAAATCTAGGGGATATTAATTGCATGTTTCTTTATATAGTCTTATATTATTTTAAATGTTTGTATTATTCCTTTTTTTTTAATGTATATACATGTGTGTATGTATGTTTGTGTTATTAGATATATATGAATTAAACAAAATATCTATAAAAATCAGTACATTACATTTACGTGCCAAAAAATTACATCTGTGTGCAAATTTTTATTACATTTGCACATACATGTCTTTGCAGGTTAAGTATATATGTTTTATTCATTTAAATAGTGTACCCCTTCTGTTTGCAATTCTCAAACTCAAAGGACTATTTTTATAGGTCTTGTGGTTGTCAGTTGCTGCCTTTCTCTTGACAGCCACACAGATTATTTGAAGTTAAACTTTCCCCCTATTAGACTTGTCTTGTGGTTGTCAGTTGATGCCACACAGATTATTTGAAGTTAAACTTTCCCCCTATTAGACTTGTCTTGTGGTTGTCAGTTGATGCCACACAGATTATTTGAAGTTAAACTTTCCTCCTATTAGACATGTGTGTGTATGAGCACAGTTTCCATTAAGAATGGTTGAGAAAATCTAAACAGTTTTAATCCTTCCCTTACAGTATTTTACTACACACCATCATGATATATCAACCAGCTTCAAGGTTATGGTTGTCTTTTCTGAAGGTTCATAGATTAATTACTATTTTCTTTAACTCTATTTGTTTTTGACAAGCTAAACTCCATGTTTTGCAACTTTCCCAACTGACAACATATTGGGTATAGTGAATACTTTTCATTATTCATAACTACCTATGAGTAACTCGGCAGATGTCTAATAAGAAACAGTAACTGCTTACCCTTCGTGAGAACCTTTCATCCCCGTTTTTGTAGGGAGTCCATGTTGCTCATCTTTTTAGTTTTCTGTGTTGTGTATTTTGTTTTGTTTGTCTTCGGCCTGTGTCGTGTGTACCCAATGTTGCCAGTTTCTCTGGATTGTCCATTCTTGGTTGCCCCTTCTGTTTTCTTTAACGTTTATTTTCGCCCTGTGTCGTGTGTACACAATGTTGCCAGTTTCTCTGGATTGTCCATTCTTGGTTGCCCCTTCTGTTTTCCCTAACATTTATTTTCGCCCTGTGTCGTGTGTACACAATGTTGCCAGTTTCTCTGGATTGTCCATTCTTGGTTGCCCCTTCTGTTTTCTTTAACATTTATTTTCGCCCTGTGTCGTGTGTACACAATGTTGCCAGTTTCTCTGGATTGTCCATTCTTGGTTGCCCATTCTGTTTTCTCTAACATTTATTTTCGCCCTGTGTCGTGTGTACACAATGTTGCCAGTTTCTCTGGATTGTCCATTCTTGGTTGCCCCTTAATTTTGTGTGCAATTGTAACAATTTTAATCCTCAAATGTGTACAAATGTAATGTGCCGATAAAAACAAATCTATTATTGATTTTATGAATTATACAAACAGTGGATATTAACAAAAACAATATATTATTAGCCTTAGGTGACATTTTTGATTTTTTTTGTTTGAATTATAATGAAGTATACACAATATAATATTTTATAAATTTACTTGTATACATTAATAACTTCATTATTTAGCCTTTTCTTTTAAAAAGTTGTTTTGCAGATTTTTATTTTGCAAATTCCCCTGACTGGAAATTGTGATAAATAGGTTAAAAAAACAATGCCTGCTTATTACTGTCTATTTTAATGGTACGAGTGAAGAAAAAAGACAATTTTGAAACGATTGATCATTTGCTGATTGCAAAACAACTTGTTAGCAAAAAAAAAATGTCTTTATATAGTAACCATGGTGATGCTTGCTGTGAATTAAGAAAACCTTTTTTTTTTAATGATTTCCTAGTTGATGTTTGCTGTGACTAAAAAGACTTGATAATTCTAATTTTAAATTATAAAATATCATTATTTTATATAAGTTCATTTCTTTTTAATTTACAACTTTTCATATCAATCAAATTTTTCTTCAGTAATATAAATTGTTAATTATTTCTATAATAGTTGAAAGTGCTTTAATTTCATTTTTAATACATGTATGCAACTTTTCATATTCAGTTAAAAATAATTGACATTTGTAATTGGTAATTATTTTCATAATAGTTGACAGTGTTTTAATTTTCTTTTTTAATTTACAACTTTTCATATCAATTTTTTTTCCTCGATAATTGAAAGTGATAATTATTTTTTTACTAGTTAATAGTTTTTTATTTGTGTATATTACGTAATGTCTGACTGGTATCTTACATTCACATAGACACAGAACAAGGAGATGATGCAATTGTGGTTCAAATTGACAAACGTAGACCACTAGCCAAACAGGAAGTTAAAGTAGAAAAACAGGACAAAGACTTCTCTGATTTAATTGGTCAGCTAGAAATTTATTGTGGGTCAATGGGACCAGTAGACAGACAAGGTAGATAATCCTGTCTTCATCTCATCATCTCACTGGTCCCCTGTTAATTTCTACTTCATCTCATCATCTCACTGGTTTCCTCTTAATTACTCATATTTCATGTATTTCACTCTGTCCATAGAACTATGACAAATATTTTGTTTGACAGCTTTAGTTTTTACACAAGTACTGGTATGTATCGTTAAGGTCATATAAACCTAGCTGATCCATATACGATGTTTTTAATCTGTCAAAAGTCTTATTATGACTTAAAATATTTTGTAATTTAAATAAAAAAAATGGTAGCATCTGGCATAGGAAAGATTTTTAGATATCATTCCACAAAAGGGAACACCTAAGAGTTTTGACATTATCATGAAAAGAAAGTGTAAACAGTAAACAATAACAACAAAGCAAACAATCGCCTCTCACCTCAACTCGTGTATCATTTAACATTCAGAAAACCAGTTAATATAATTTGTTCACATCATTATTGAAACAGCTAACTAATATAACTTCACATTACAGTTAATAGTGGAAAAGTATTCTATCTACTGAGGGGAATAATTATTAGGATTTTACTAACAAAATACACTATATATCTGGCTTTAGAAAATATGTTACTGTTAGTGAGAGGGTCAAACAATGTTTGGGGGGGTATATAGGAATCAGCCTGTCTGTCCGTCCGTCCATGTACCTTGTAAGCGCAACTCCTCCTAAGCCACTTATTGGATTTTTATGAAACTTTACACATTTGTAGTACACTACCTGCAGATGTGCATGAAGGAATATGGTTGCTGTCCAAAATTTAAAAGGGGAGATAATTCAACTTATACTTTCACGAAAAGGGGGGGGTATGTACCTTGTAAGCGCAACTCCTACTAAACTGCTGATTGAATTTTTATGAAGCTTTGCACAGTTGTAGTACACAACCTGCAGATGTGCATGAAAGAATACCGTTGCTGTCTAAAATTTAGAAGGGGAGATCATTCAACTTATACTTTAGCGAAAAGGGGGGTCGTGTACCTTGTAAGCGCAACTCCTCCTAAACGACTTATTGGATTTTTATGAAACTTTACACATTTGTAGTACACTACCTGCAGATGTGCATGAAGGAATATGGTTGCTGTCCAAAATTTAAAAGGGGAGATAATTCAACTTATACTTTCACGAAAAGGGGGGGGGGGGCATGTACCTTGTAAGCGCAACTCCTACTAAACTGCTTATTGAATTTTTATGAAACTTTACACAACCTGCAGATGTGCATGAAGGAATACCATTGCTGTCTAAAATTTAGAAGGGGAGATAATTCAACTTATACTTTCACGAAAAGAGGGGTCGTGTACTTGTGGCGACCCCTAGATGTATGTTCTTGGTTAGTTTATTTTGGAGATGGGATGTTGTCTCCTTGACATAACTCCATATCCATTCATTTTTCATAGGTACAATGTAACTTGTTAATATACCTGTATTCCAAAGTTTGAACATCATAGTATTGCAAGCGGGGGGGTATCACTCAGTGAGGTCACTCACAGTTCTAGTTTACTTAATATCCTATAACAAGGACATATATGAGACTATATACATCCTTGCGTATGATATGAAAAAAAATATACAGATAAATGAAACTACTGAAAATATTTGTTAAAGGTAATAAAAAAAATTTGAAAAAAAGTAATTATTAGCAGCACTTCAAATTGTAGGGAAGAGTTAAACTTGATAAACCAACCAATCTTATCCATCATTTATAACTTTGATTGACTGCTTCATAAATGATCATATTGTACCACAGATGCTGATGGCCAGCCAACAGTTACAGAGGATGAAATTGTACATACAAAAAACAAACTACCAACATCACAGGAGCTTGTATCCGATATAGATTTTGGTCAACAATTGGCCCCTCCACCACAGCAAGGTATTAAATGCATGATCATGCCCTTAGTGTGGTAAACCAGTCAAACATTGTCTACAAAGAGTCAAATAGATGATCCTCTTAATCTGTTACCCCAGTCAAACAATGACTACAACCAGTCAAATACATGATATGATCCCACTGTAAAAATATTACCACATTTTACTACAGACACATCAACATGAATGAAGGATCCCCTTATAAAAAAAATATTACAATGTATTCTATTTTACTGGAAAAATGTCAAAAAAATGCCTACAAAAAGTCCAAATGAATTGCTGATACAGCCTGTTAAAGGTTGGTAATAATTTTTTTACCCATAGATTTTATTTTATTTGATTTTTGGTGTTTAATGCCACTTTCAGCAATATTTCAGCTATATCATGGCAACCAGTTTTAGTTGTGGAAGAAGCCGGAGAGAACCATCGACCATGGGCAAGCAACTGGTAAACTTTATCACTTGCAGCTGTGAGTCGAGTGCACTTTTTTTGTAATTTACAAAGCCGGGCGCGAACCCACGTCGTATTGGTGATAGGCTTGTATGAGTTGTTAAGTAATCCAACTACCTAACTCATTGAGCCACCCGGGCCCTTTTTTACCCATAGAAAATTTAAATATAATTAAAAGCTCATATAACCAGTATATGTATACTACTGAATATACCCCTAGAAAACTCAAGAGTTGGATCCTATTATAAATAATTATCTAATATCATTTTCAAATATCTACTGTTGAATTCATATAATTATAACTTGTTACAGACGAGGAATAAGTTTCACTGTTAAGACTGTGAACTTTGAACTTTACCCATTAAGACAATGAACTTTGACTGTATTTCACTGCCTTCATTACAAGCATGTCTACACTAACATTGGTTTTACTCACCTGTATTGTTCAGGATACATTTGGTTTTTGGTTTTTTTAACAAGAGAAAATGAATCTGTACCAGTTCTATTTATAGTTTTATCATTATACATGGTCTTGTTTATTCACAGATGAAGCATGTACTTTATGAGACATTTTTATTTTGTTCTGACTGACAATTGAATTTTGTTCTTATTTATTTTTTTTCTTTTTTTTTCATATTATATTTTCCACTGTTTGTACTGAACCACTGTTTGTATAATTCTAAATCATATCTTTAACATCATCACATTTATATTAATTTTGTTGTATGGACGCTTCTTGTTTTTTATTTCTAATTTTTTACAATTTTTTACAATTTTTCTGTTCACAGTGTTTAAATATGATGTTTATCTGTTTTGTATATTATTGATGGATTACATGTATTTAATATGTAAAGATTGGAGTGTTTATATGATTACTATTATGTGTATTTAGATGCATATTTCAGACCTTCTTAGTCACGTTTTACAGATATAGCTAGATGTGTATTTCAGACATGCCTTTATTTCTACCATAACTAGGAATTCAGATAAAGCTGAAAATATGTTTTAATAAACTTATTTTACTAGACAATAGAGTATATAAAAACAATCTTATTCTTATTTTGGTCTACACAGACAAGAGTAAACTTTAATACCATATGATACTACTACTGTTTATAGAAATTTGAAGAAATATAGTCAAATGTTTGTATGTTAGGTTCCCTGCACACAAGACTCTTCATAGCAAATTCTTATTTGACAGATTAAATTTTGCATATGTTTAGCATGAAATGTTAAAATATGTTATCAATATATTTTATAAGACATGAATGTCACAGAAAGATGTATGGTCTTAAGAAAATCTTTTTATTATTGGTTCATATGCAAAATATGTACTTCATGGTTCACCAAAATTCATGATGTTGATAACCATGGAAGCCATAAAAAATGTTAACCAATGAGAAAGTAAACAAGTGAAAATGTTAACCAATGAAAATGTAGACAAGTGAAAATATTAACCAATGAGAAAGTAGACAAGTGAAAATGTTAACCAATGAAAAAGTAGACAAGTGAAAATATTAACCAATGAGAAAGTAGACAAGTTGCACTGTATCAATAAACATAGCTTAAGCCTGTTTAAGAAATATAGCAGAAAATAGCAAACTAGTAATTACAGAAGACTAATATTGCTTACTTTGGGTAGAAAGATTTAACAAGTCAAGTATATAGTATTTAAGAAGCATTTTATCACATGTATATGTTTGTTTGTTCATTGTTTTCTGGAGTAATAATTAATCAACTGTTTTTTTTAATGGAGTTTGTTAAGATATCTTATTTGTAATATAAAGTATTATAGGTATCCCAATTATGATAATTCCAGAAAGAATAGAAGATGAAGAAGGGTTACATACCCCACCTCCGAGTCCCGCTGAAAAAGATAATTATGAAGGTACAAATTTGTAGCTCTAGAACATCTAGTCCGTCTAAACAATAGAGTTGTGTGGACATATAAAGCTGTATTTTGTTACATTGTATTTATTTGATGTCTTACATTATAGCTGCTGCATTCTAGGTAAATAAATCTTTTTTTATTGGTCACCTGGCCAAGCGCTATGCAATAATTTGGCATTAATCGTTGCTTCACTGAGACAATTAAATAGAAACATTGCAGGAATGATCCGTGGTTCATCCTTTTAAACATGATTCCCCATTCTATTTAAATTAGACAACCAATATTGACCAGAGCAGACCAGAATAAAACTTTCAACAAATTATATGAAAATTATATGTACATCCAATATGGCCATCATGGATGTAATATTTTCTAATTGAATCACATGCAAACATTTTTTATTGGTCATTTCAGCCTAAACTTTGTTCAAATAATCTTTTGATTATCCTAAAAAAATAATTCTCGTTTTCTTCTGATTAATCAACCAATATGACCAGTAATTGTCTGAAATATGAAAACAAATAGTATCCTCAGAAATAACTGAACCATTGCAGTCAAAATTGGGTAGGCATGATTTTTTTCTCTCTCAATCGACTCAATAAAACTCCCCAAAATTGACCCCCTAAAAAATAAAAGAAAACTTTGGACTTAGGGTGGAACTCATACAAAATTACCCCACATAATGAGTATGTATTGAAATGTAGAATATAATGTATAAGACAATGTTAATAAACCATAGTAGCAGCTACAGTGTGGATATCTCTATAACAAACTCTAAATTCTTTCCTGGTGTTTTTGTTGTCATGTAGCACTTGGGTGAGAAGGTTCATATATTACACCTACAAATTCATCTTGACCCACTAAGATTGAAATTTTCAATCTTTAGAGGCTTTTGCTGTGATGTTTTTCAGTTATTTAACTATTTTAGCTATTTTCCGCTGAAAAAAAATCAGAAAGTTACCCAACACAGTCAGAACAGGTCAAACATAGATCTTTTGAAGGGGAGTACAGATGGTTTCAGCTATTTTTTATGATTTTCAGATAGTTTCATTTCTAACCACAATAATCCCTGCTTTTGAGATATTTGAAGAAATATGTAAATGAACACAATAGCAGTAATGTTATTTGTGTAAATATAATCACATTATAACTATAACCAGATGTAATTTGAAGACACATATTTTTCTTTTTGTATTTAACAATGTTAGTCACAGAATTTCACATGTTTTTTTTTTTTTTTTTTATGAAATAAGAATTATAAGTTACAATATCTTAGAAGCAAGTTTGCATTTAATTTTTGATTATTTGGCCGAAAAGAGGCAGAAATATACATTCCACGACACCTATTTAGCTTTAACAAAGTGGAGTTTTAAAAAGACAATGAAGGGTATACATAACCACAAAAATATTAATTACATTTGAAAAGTGTCAAAGAAGAGAAATTTGTTTGGCCTCAAATGGAAAATAATGCATGATTTCACTATAAAAATGAAATGTTAGATGATCTACAACAATTTTTGTGAAAACTTGTGAAATTTTGTAACTGTGCAATACTAGATTGTTTACTGCACTGACTACTAACAATAATTGTCTAGCATCGTGATACATTGATCAAGTTTTCATATTTTATTGTAATACTGCCAATATTACTGTTCTACTGTCATTTTAATCATGATAGTTTTTTTGTTGTATTATGTTTTTACTGAAACAAAAACCTCTTTATTACAGCTGTATATCGACAGATCATTATTAATGACAAAAAATGTACTTACTTACTTATCCTCTTTATCCCCAATGGGATATAAGGCACTTATCCTCTGTATCCCCAATGGGATATAAGGCATCAACAATTATTAATGTATTACAGAATTTAAAATGGTTCCTGATCGTTTTCATTGTTATATATCTTACGTACAGAAGTTATGAAATAAGAATTAATATACCAGCCAAGTTGTTCTGTTTTTAACGTTTTTGAATTTTAAATTAGATATAAATGTATTTCACTGCAGTTTTAATAAGAAGTAACGGAATGAACCAAAAGAGTTAGTAGTCAGCATTGCAATAAGAACCAATCAAATTGTCCAAAATGTCTGTTGTCTTCATACAAAATATTAGCCAATGGAATGGCCCAAAACAATATGTTATCTTCATATGAACTATTAGCCAATGGAATGGCCCAAAACAATATGTAGTCTTCATATGAACTATTAGCCAATGGAATAGCCCAAAACAATCTAGTCTTCATATGAAATATTAGCCAGTGGAATGGCCCATAACAATATGTAGTCTTCATATGAAATATTAGCCAATGGAATTGACCATAACATGTACTCGTATTTGAGAGATTATCATAACAAGATATTTTTATACATCTAATATTATAAATATATGAAATGTTGGTGGATAAAGATAAATATAAGAGTGATGATGTCTGCTCATGTATATCTTGCTTCAGCTGAATATTTACTGCATTTAAGACAATAGTATTATGCAGCATGAATTTTTATGTCTGAAGTGGTCGTCAATTTTATCAATTTATCAATTTTCAGTTTGACAGCATGTGAATTCATTCAATTTAAGTTTTCAATTTATCGTTGGAATGACCTTTGCATAATTAAAATATTCAGCATGACACCAAGCCATGATGTCTGTACTTATTTGAAAATTGGCTAAATTATATTGCCACCAGTCTACATTTTCCCATCTCTGAGCTGTTATCACTATTTTTTTTTTTACGAAGTAACGTAAAGCAAAACAATAAGATTTTCACCCTTTATTTAAGTATAAGTGACAAAAGGACACAATTTTGTTTATCTCCCTTGTCTAATTTATTGAAGGGAGATAACTTGATATTGTTCATTAAGTGTAGGTTGATAAATGGAAATAATACACTTTGCTTGAACAGCCATAAGAACACAATCCTAAAATAAATCAGTAACTCAGCACCTACTGGTAAAAGATAATGTCGTCTTAAAATCTTGAATTAGAAGAAAACATGTACCAGTATTAAGAGATTTGCCCCCCCCCCTTTTTTTAAAGAGTAGATATTTAGAATTGTTTCTCTTTATATGCTGCTTGCATAGAAGAAGAAAATCAATCTGAGGAAGAGGAATGTGAGGAAACAACAGAAATAGTAGAAACTTATACAGAATGTCTAGATGGCAAAACTACGAGAACAATCAGAAAAACTACCACAATTAATTCTCAGGGTACAACTATCCGTACTGAAATACTCAAAGGTATTTCTTGTGTGCTTCTAAATGTTTTTTTCTATTATTATTTTGATCCTAATTGTCTCATACACTTTACACAATGATCATTTTGGTCTTTTATTTTTTAAAGTTATATTCTGGTGTGTTGTCTGGCTTTTGGTGGAAATCTTAACCTTTTACAACAGCTTAAGATTCTTCTTAAACCTGTGATTCTCCAATTATAATACTTTGGTAATTCTACATTCTAATTGCCCCTGTCAAGTATTGCTTTTGATGTTGTTCTTTTTTTTATTCTATTTTTATACAGTATGAAGGGTGTTTTCACTTTGTTCTGTTTCATTAAGTATTAGCAGCATTGATAATAAATATAACTAGCTTTAATGATGCATTAAAGGTTGTTTTTGCAGTTTTCTTTACAACGATTTTATTCTTAATTTTAGCTTTATGGAAATGTGATTTTATTTGAGAATGGAAAATATACATTTAAAAAAAATCTGTTTGAATTGCAAATCTGTTTTTTTTTAAATCTTTTTGCATGATAAAGGAATATTGATATTTTTGTGCATGTGTTGTATGTTGTAAATAACATTTATGTTACATATATATTACAAGGCACCACTAGCACTCACAATTAACTCTACTAATTAAAAGTACATGTGTACTGATCCATCACAGGTTTTCAGCAGTGCTGTCTGAGCCATCACAGGTATACAGCATGGCTGTTCTTAATGATGTACAACTATCTATATGAAGGTGGTTAGTTAAACATTGTGTATATTAACTTCTCAACACAGTAATGAATCTCAAAGTATTTTTGTCTGAGAACAAAAAATTTCAGTATGAATAATGGCTACACTGCTAAAGTGTTACTATTAATTGTCCAATTTTCAGATATAAAGATAGATGGCCAATTTAACATGGGTTAACATTTCCCCCCTAGAAAGCTGTGTTTGTACAGTCAAGGAAATGAACTTGGTGTGTTCAAATCCTTTTCATATCTTTAAGACTTTTTGATATGGTCCAAGGTGTGCATTCCAAAGGCATGTATCCAGTGTTTGTATCCATATTCCTTATCTTGATCACTATGGTGAAATGTTGTCCAGTGTATTAGTATCTGTTCTGATCTTGTTCACTAGTGTCCAGTGTATTAGTATCTGTCCTGATCTTGTTCACTATGGTGTCCAGTGTATTATTATCTGTCCTGATCTTGTTCACTATGGTATCCAGTATATTAGTATCTATCCTGGTCTTGTTCACTATGGTATCCAGTGTATTAGTATCTGTCCTGATCTTGTTCACTATGGTGTCCAGTGTATTAGTATTTGTCCTGATCTTGTTCACTATGGTGTCCAGTGTATTAGTATCTGTCCTGATCTTGTTCACCATCGTGTACAGTGTATTAGTATCTGTCCTGATCTTGTTCACTATGATGTCCAGTGTATTAGTATCTGTCCTGATCTTGTTCACTATGGTGTCCAGTGTATTAGTATCTGTCCTGATCTTGTTCACCATGGTGTCCAGTGTATTAGTATTTGTCCTGATCTTGTTCACTATGGTGTCCAGTGTATTAGTATTTGTGCTGATCTTGTTCACTATGGTGTCCAGTGTATTAGTATATGTCCTGATCTTGTTCACTATGGTGTACAGTGTATTAGTATCTGTCCTGATCTTGTTCACTATGGTGTCCAGTGTATTAGTATCTGTCCTGATCTTGTTCACTATAGTGTATTAGTATCTGCCCTGATCTTGTTCACTATAGTGTATTAGTATCTGCCCTGATCTTGTTCACTAGTGTATTAATATCTGTCCTGATCTTGTTCACTAGTGTATTAATATCTGTCCTGATCTTGTTCACTATAGTGTATTAGTATCTGTCCTGATCTTGTTCACTAGTGTATTAATATCTGTCCTGATCTTGTTCACTAGTGTATTAATATCTGTCCTGATCTTGTTCACTATAGTGTATTAGTATCTGTCCTGATCTTGTTCACTAGTGTATTAATATCTGTCCTGATCTTGTTCACTATAGTGTATTAATATCTGTCCTGATCTTGTTCACTAGTGTATTAGTATCTGTCCTGATCTTGTTCACTAGTGTATTAATATCTGTCCTGATCTTGTTCACTAGTGTATTAGTATCTGTCCTGATCTTGTTCACTATAGTATATTAATATCTGTCCTGATCTTGTTCACTAGTGTATTAATATCTGTCCTGATCTTGTTCACTAGTGTATTAATATCTGTCCTGATCTTGTTCACTATAGTGTATTAGTATCTGCTCTGATCTTGTTCACTAGTGTATTAATATCTGTCCTGATCTTGTTCACTAGTGTATTAATATCTGTCCTGTTCTTGTTCACTATAGTGTATTAGTATCTGCTCTGATCTTGTTCACTAGTGTATTAATATCTGTCCTGATCTTGTTCACTATAGTGTATTAATATCTGTCCTGATCTTGTTCACTAGTGTATTAATATCTGTCCTGATCTTGTTCACTATAGTGTATTAGTATCTGCTCTGATCTTGTTCACTAGTGTATTAATATCTGTCCTGATCTTGTTCACTAGTGTATTAGTATCTGTCCTGATCTTGTTCACTATAGTGTATTAGTATCTGCTCTGATCTTGTTCACTAGTGTATTAATATCTGTCCTGATCTTGTTCACTAGTGTATTAATATCTGTCCTGATCTTGTTCACTAGTGTATTAATATCTGTCCTGATCTTATTCACTATAGTGTATTAGTATCTGCTCTGATCTTGTTCACTAGTGTATTAATATCTGTCCTGATCTTGTTCACTATAGTGTATTAGTATCTGCTCTGATCTTGTTCACTAGTGTATTAATATCTGTCCTGATCTTGTTCACCAGTGTATTAATATCTGTCCTGATCTTGTTCACTAGTGTATTAATATCTGTCCTGATCTTGTTCACTAGTGTATTAATATCTGTCCTGATCTTGTTCACTATAGTGTATTAGTATCTGCCCTGATCTTGTTCACGAGTGTATTAATATCTGTCCTGATCTTGTTCACTAGTGTATTAATATCTGTCCTGATCTTGTTCACTATAGTGTATTAGTATCTGTCCTGATCTTGTTCACTAGTGTATTAATATCTGTCCTGATCTTGTTCACTAGTGTATTAATATCTGTCCTGATCTTGTTCACTATAGTGTATTAGTATCTGTCCTGATCTTGTTCACTAGTGTATTAATATCTGTCCTGATCTTGTTCACTATAGTGTATTAATATGTCCTGATCTTGTTCACTAGTGTATTTGTATCTGTCCTGATCTTGTTCACTAGTGTATTAATATCTGTCCTGATCTTGTTCACTAGTGTATTAATATCTGTCCTGATCTTGTTCACTATGGTGTATTAGTATCTGTCCTGATCTTGTTCACTAGTGTATTAATATCTGTCCTGATCTTGTTCACTAGTGTATTAATATCTGTCCTGATCTTGTTCACTATAGTGTATTAGTATCTGTCCTGATCTTGTTCACTAGTGTATTAATATCTGTCCTGATCTTGTTCACTATAGTGTATTAATATGTCCTGATCTTGTTCACTAGTGTATTAGTATCTGTCCTGATCTTGTTCACTAGTGTATTAATATCTGTCCTGATCTTGTTCAATAGTGTATTAGTATCTGTCCTGATCTTGTTCACTATAGTATATTAATATCTGTCCTGATCTTGTTCACTAGTGTATTAATATCTGTCCTGATCTTGTTCACTATAGTGTATTAGTATCTGCTCTGATCTTGTTCACTAGTGTATTAATATCTGTCCTGATCTTGTTCACTAGTGTATTAATATCTGTCCTGATCTTGTTCACTATAGTGTATTAGTATCTGCTCTGATCTTGTTCACTAGTGTATTAATATCTGTCCTGATCTTGTTCACTATGGTGTATAGTGTATTAGTATCTGCTCTGATCTTGTTCACTAGTGTATTATTATCTGTCCTAATCTTGTTCACTATGGTGTACAGTGTATTAGTATCTGTTGTACTGATCTTGTTCACTATGGTGTACAGTGTATTAGTATCTGTCCTGATCTTGTTCACTATGGTGTCCAGTGTATTAGTATGTCCTGATCTTGTTCACTAGTGTATTAGTATCTGTCCTGATCTTGTTCACTAGTGTATTAATATCTGTCCTGATCTTGTTCACTAGTGTATTAATATCTGTCCTGATCTTGTTCACTATAGTGTATTAGTATCTGTCCTGATCTTGTTCACTAGTGTATTAATATCTGTCCTGATCTTGTTCACTAGTGTATTAATATCTGTCCTGATCTTGTTCACTATAGTGTATTAGTATCTGTCCTGATCTTGTTCACTAGTGTATTAATATCTGTCCTGATCTTGTTCACTATAGTGTATTAATATGTCCTGATCTTGTTCACTAGTGTATTAGTATCTGTCCTGATCTTGTTCACTAGTGTATTAATATCTGTCCTGATCTTGTTCAATAGTGTATTAGTATCTGTCCTGATCTTGTTCACTATAGTATATTAATATCTGTCCTGATCTTGTTCACTAGTGTATTAATATCTGTCCTGATCTTGTTCACTATAGTGTATTAGTATCTGCTCTGATCTTGTTCACTAGTGTATTAATATCTGTCCTGATCTTGTTCACTAGTGTATTAATATCTGTCCTGATCTTGTTCACTATAGTGTATTAGTATCTGCTCTGATCTTGTTCACTAGTGTATTAATATCTGTCCTGATCTTGTTCACTATGGTGTATAGTGTATTAGTATCTGCTCTGATCTTGTTCACTAGTGTATTATTATCTGTCCTAATCTTGTTCACTATGGTGTACAGTGTATTAGTATCTGTTGTACTGATCTTGTTCACTATGGTGTACAGTGTATTAGTATCTGTCCTGGTCTTGTTCACTATGGTGTCCAGTGTATTAGTATCTGTCCTGATCTTGTTCACTATGGTGTCCAGTGTATTAGTATCTGTCCTGATCTTGTTCACTATAGTGTATTATTATCTGTCCTAATCTTGTTCACTATGGTGTACAGTGTATTAGTATCTGTTGTACTGATCTTGTTCACTATGGTGTTCAGTGTATTAGTATCTGTCCTGATCTTGTTCACTATGGTGTCCAGTGTATTAGTATCTGTCCTGATCTTGTTCACTAGTGTATTAATATCTGTCCTGATCTTGTTCACTATGGTGTTCAGTGTATTAGTATCTGTTGTACTGATCTTGTTCACTATGGTGTCCAGTGTATTAGTATCTGTCCTGGTCTTGTTCACTATGGTGTCCAGTGTATTAGTATCTGTCCTGGTCTTGTTCACTATGGTGTTCAGTGTATTAGTATCTGTCCTGGTCTTGTTCACTATGGTGTCCAGTGTATTAGTATCTGTCCTGGTCTTGTTCACTATGGTGTCCAGTGTATTAGTATCTGTCCTGATCTTGTTCACTATGGTGTTCAGTGTATTAGTATCTGTCCTGGTCTTGTTCACTATGGTGTCCAGTGTATTAGTATCTGTCCTGGTCTTGTTCACTATGGTGTACAGTGTATTAGTATCTGTTGTACTGATCTTGTTCACTATGGTGTACAGTGTATTAGTATCTGTCCTGATCTTGTTCACTATGGTGTCCAGTGTATTAGTATCTGTCCTGATCTTGTTCACTATGGTGTACAGTGTATTAGTATCTGTCCTGGTCTTGTTCACTATGGTGTACAGTGTATTAGTATCTGTTGTACTGATCTTGTTCACTATGGTGTTCAGTGTATTAGTATCTGTCCTGGTCTTGTTCACTATGGTGTCCAGTGTATTAGTATCTGTCCTAATCTTGTTCACTATGGTGTACAGTGTATTAGTATCTGTTGTACTGATCTTGTTCACTATGGTGTCCAGTGTATTATTATCTGTCCTAATCTTGTTCACTATGGTGTACAGTGTATTAGTATCTGTTGTACTGATCTTGTTCACTATGGTGTACAGTGTATTAGTATCTGTCCTGATCTTGTTCACTATGGTGTCCAGTGTATTAGTATCTGTCCTGATCTTGTTCACTATGGTGTACAGTGTATTAGTATCTGTCCTGGTCTTGTTCACTATGGTGTACAGTGTATTAGTATCTGTTGTACTGATCTTGTTCACTATGGTGTTCAGTGTATTAGTATCTGTCCTGGTCTTGTTCACTATGGTGTCCAGTGTATTAGTATCTGTCCTAATCTTGTTCACTATGGTGTACAGTGTATTAGTATCTGTTGTACTGATCTTGTTCACTATGGTGTCCAGTGTATTAGTATCTGTCCTGGTCTTGTTCACTATGGTGTCCAGTGTATTAGTATCTGTCCTGATCTTGTTCACTAGTGTATATTGTATTAGTATCTGTCCTGGTCTTGTTCACTATGGTGTCCAGTGTATTAGTATCTGTCCTGATCTTGTTCACTAGTGTATATTGTATTAGTATCTGTCCTGGTCTTGTTCACTATGGTGTCCAGTGTATTAGTATCTGTCCTGATCTTGTTCACTATGGTGTCCAGTGTATTAGTATCTGTCCTGATCTTGTTCACTATGGTGTCCAGTGTATTAGTATCTGTCCTGATCTTGTTCACTATGGTGTCCAGTGTATTAGTATATGTCCTGATCTTGTTCACTATGGTGTCCAGTGTATTAGTATCTGTCCTGGTCTTGTTCACTATGGTGTTCAGTGTATTAGTATCTGTCCTGATCTTGTTCACTATGGTGTCCAGTGTATTAGTATCTGTCCTGATCTTGTTCACTATGGTGTCCAGTGTATTAGTATCTGTCCTGATCTTGTTCACTAGTGTCCAGTGTATTAGTATCTGTCCTGATCTTGTTCACTAGTGTATATTGTATTAGTATCTGTTGTCCTCATTGTATGACTCCATTCTGTTAGTATCATTATCATATCTGCATGGTCATTTTTCTTATCAACAAACTGGACGTATTGTATGATTCATTGATTGTTGTGTATCCACTGCCAGTAATACTTGTTTTTTTATTATATCAATATCAGTATTATGTTGTTATCTTTTAATAATATCTTTAATTTATCCCCCAAGAAAGTTAATTTATTTTGTTCAACAGGTAAACAATAATATATTATGTACATAGTCAGTTTAGTGTGGCCTTATTGGCAAACAAAGCATCAGTAGTAGCTATGGATTTTTGTCTGTTATTACTAACCAATAAATAACTAAGGCATTAAGGGGGAAGAAGGATGGATTAAATTGGGCTAATTTAATTGTTTAATTTAGATAGATTATAAATCAAAGTATTATTTGCCTTTCAATTAGATAGACTTTATTTTAAAGTCTTAATTTGATCCATACCTTTCTTGACTATTTTTCTCACTATAATGTGAGGATTAATATATTCTCGACATAAAAAATGACAATACTCTATATTTCTGTGTCCTAAGTCCAGACTTAATAAGATTTGTTTTAAGTACATATTTATATACATACTAACAGTGTTTTTCAAAGAAAATTAATGTACAAGTAAAACTTCAGAGGTAGGTATTGCCTTTTTTAATTTGATTAATAATTTACTGTTACTATACTTACGATAAATATGTTGTATTTAATCTGAGAACTATGGTAAATTATAAACATTGATGATTATATTCTGTCTACAAGTTTGTTTTGTTGTGTCATTGCAGAAGAAGTACGTGAAGCCGCCCTAGATCAGCTTGCTGCTCGCCTGTCTATGAGTGAAGAACCTAAAGAACAACAAAGTCCAGAAGAAACCGGTGTGTAAATGTTCTGTGTCTTGGTTCTCCCTTGTAATATGGTTGTTTTCATGTTTTAATTTATTGGTGAAATGGACAGAAAGGCAAAATATTGATCTATGTAATCCTATAATAGATGTGTTAGTGTTTCTCTTAAATTCTTCATTTCTAGTTAGGTTTGAAATTGCAAAAAAAATGACGGAATGCTTTCCAACATACTGTTTTTAATTTGATTACAAATGATGTTAGTTGGAATATTTCATACAATGCAAAAATTAAGCAAAAGTGAAATATTGTTTGAAAGAATTGAATAATTTAAGAGAAACCATTTTATACATGCAGATGTTACAAAGTGTGTACAGCACATTATACTAACAAAAGGTTGTCAGACTTATACACAAATATATAAAGAAAAGCTGCAATATTTAAATAATGTTAGTTTATCACATTTTTATCTAAAAAAAATTAATGTTGTTTTTTAGCAGTTGAAATATATATATTTTAAAAGTAAATTTATATATGTTTTAGTAGAGTATATCTGGTTTTAAGGTTTTATCAAATGTTTTAAAGTAGTTTAATTGTAGTAGTATTTTTTAAGATATAGCTACAAGCTTTTCATAGATATTATTTAAAAAAGGGGTTTTTACCCATAGAAAAAAATGTATATCCCCATATAGCAAATTATCAAAGCTAGCCCTAAACCAGCTTTGTCAGATTATAGCAAATTTCAAAATTAATACTAATTATCTATATATAGTATAATAATACAAACTTGTTTCATAAATGATATGGATACCAAAAATGTCAACCAAAATATCTTCTAATTCTTAAATATTTGTTAAGAGATTCGTTTTCGACGTTTCGGGAGGATATATACGCCTCAATGTTAGAATCTCCTATTAATGTGTTAAGAATTAGATATTGTTAAAACATGAAGGAAAACACACAGATTTTGGCAGCTGATATTTATTTTTATTAATGCTGTTTTTTCCTAACATTATGAGAGAAATGTTATGCTTTTTTAAATTTTATATACAGTTGACTTTTTATCAATTTTATTGTCAAAAGACAAATTATTACACAAAGCTTTAATGAAGTTTCCTTTTTAAATTTTTTTAAACTGCTGAACATTATGAACATCATGGCTAAACATAACTCAGTCATATTAATATTAGGAATATTTACATGAGAAATTGTTTTCTGTTTTAAAATAATTCAGGGTACTTATTCACTGCCAAGATATTGCCAAGGAGATTTGCACGAGAGAACAAATTTTCATGTCCTATTTATATTTTCATACTATTATCATGTATATAGAGAACTTCATTTTACCATTATTTATCTTATGATTGTTTACTTACACAGAGACAATGAATTATTTTACTGTATTTTGTGTTAATAAATCACAATTAACTCAATGTACAGTAGATATTCATTTGTCTTGTTAAGATTTGAAGTAAGATCTAGTCAGGAATTTCATTGATCTAAGCCTTGAATCTTAACTGTAAGTTACCTTTGTACATGAAAACAATCGGACTGAATAAATGATCTGAAATAGCATTTCACCACTGTTATCAAATTTTGTTAATTAATTTATTTAATTAATTAACTTGATTTGATGGCTATGTGGAACTGAATCAATTGTGGTAAACCTATATTTCATTACATGTAAGATTTGTTTATAATTCTTCCTTTAGACATATTTTAATATATATATAGATACTGTAGTAAGACATCAGATATATTTTGTACAGCTACACAAACAAGATGTGATGGTCACTGATCTTGTCTTAATGGTTTTCTACTATATATAGTTGATATTTAGGACAATTTATTTCTGTTTAATTGATATTTAGGGACAATGTATTTCTGTTTATCTGGACTTTTATCAAGAATTTATCTTATGGGGGGAAAAAAATTGAAATCTACCTTTAAAAATATATTTTAACTTAAAAATGTCTTCATTTGGTTGACATTAAAAAAAATATGTGACATTAGAATGAGGGCTACATACTGTGTATAACACAAAAAATGATACATCTCAGTCAATGTTCACCGACCATGGTCTGAGTAGACATTTTTTATATCCACGTATCATCTTTTAGCAAAAATATTTTCTTGGTATTTTTTTAAATAGTGAAAATAATCATATTTTATTAATTGCGAAAATTTACTGAAGTAGATTTAAACATATAAAATGAAAAACAAAAAATACCACACTGTCAGAACAATTTCCAGAATCCAATGGAAACATCGTAGAACATATATGGGTGCAAATTTGAAAATTTAAGAGAAATATTGTGCTAAATAAAGGAAGCATTATAAACTTTATAAGACAATAAATGTATATGATCAGACCTGGGTTATAATACTTGTTAAAAACCACATACAGTTAGAAGTAGTTTATATTTACTTAATATCACACATGGTTTGGACAAGACTAATGTACAATGTATGTAGAAAATCTTTATCAAAATCTCATAATTTAATTGAAGGTTATGAAGGCCAGTCCAGTTAATTTGTTTGATTATTGCTTCTGATTTCTATGTGGTTTGAGAAATAATGAATTACAGTTGAAAATAAAGTTTAGGGTTAATTTGTTTTGCCAAAAAGACGGTCATGAAATTTGAGATTGTTTGGTTTGTTTATAGCTAATTGTGTTGCTATACAGAATTCATTAATGCTGAATACTTTTGTAACAAACAGAGAAATGTAATTTACAGAAGTCAATTCACACAATTTATGACAAACTTCTAATTTTCAACTGTAATTTAAACCATCACAAACTGATATCTTAATTCTTTGGATTTCTAAAGACAAAATGGGGGCAGGCAGACCAAAACTCCCAAAATATCCTCTACATATTCGGAAAGCTTTTTTTCAGTTAATTAATGCAGCTAGCTACCAGGTGGTTTTTTTTTTGCTCACCTGGATAAAGGTCTACATGAGTTGTCGTCACTTTGCATCCCTTGTCATTTGTTAGCTTATCACATTTTCACAAACCACTGGAGCATTTTTAGACCAAACTGGATAGAAAAATTACCTTAATGGTGCTCAATATTTATATCATTTTCGTTTCATTCAAAAATTCAACATGGCTGTTAGGTCAATTGTACTTTCTGACTGACTGACATTTAAAGATACAGACGAAAGTTATTTAAAACTTCTCCAGTTATTTAAATGTGAATATAATATTATATATTGGGAATTTGATTTATTGTTAACTTTGTCCAAAAAAGAATGTCCAATGAATAAGATGTCAGATTGATTTTTTATTAATATGATATTATGCAGATCGCATGTAATTTCTTATTTTGTTTTTGTATCGGCTGAAACTAATATGAAATCTATATGAAATTCTTTGTCATATTTAGCTTTTTGCACTAATCTGTGTTTTGTGGCATTTAATATTTCCAATAAAATTGGAGAAAGCATCTCATTTTATTTTGGTTGTTTGTTGAGTTATTGGCAATCTGCTTTGCTCATTGTCATGGAATGGCTGTCCAATCACTGCTCAAGGTCGTTTCCATGTTGTGCTTAACTCAATTATGGCTTCTCACACTTGTTTCCATTTTGCTTAATGCTTTTTTAATCCAATAAAAAAATGTCAAATATTATAGTCTTCTAAGCTTTCTAAATTAAAAGAAACTCATTTATCAAAATTTTCCTTTTTATAAGGTGTAAAAATGAGGTGCTTAAATTACAGGTATGAAATAAGAGATTGTTTGTTTAGCTACTCTTTCACTATTTTAAGTTTTTGTTTATTTTGATAAATTTTAGTTTTCCTCTTTTGGTTATAGATGCAATATTGAAACCTCATTTCTAAAACTCACATACAGAATTTAGTTTTCTTTTAAGTTCAGACAGGGATATTATGGACACTATATACAATGAGCAGATCTGATTGTCAAAGTGGAATTCTGTGTTCAGTTATCTATGCTTCTGTCTTTTGTTTGTGTTACGTTTTAGTAAAGGCAAGGCTTTCATTTTTGCTTGCTATTTTAACATATCAGTTTGCATGAATGTTTTTTTTCTGTTTTTGTTTCTTCTTTGTTTTGTTTTTCCACATCTTATATAAAAGAAGAAAGCTTATAAGTTTCATTTATTTAAACAATTTAACATAATAAATGATTTCTTATCATAAAATACACACTTATGAAGTTATGTTTAGATGAGAAAAAAAAACATGCTCTATTACAAGAACAAGACTGTTTTACTTCAATACTCATACTACAGGTATATTTAGTTTCTTAAACATTGAATTTTGTCTATATAACAGGTTTTAATATTAAAATACATGATTAAAATTGTCATTAGAAAATATATAAAATGAAAAATAAGTAATAATTTAAAAAAGAAATATATGATAAGAAATGAAATTAATATAAAGTTATCATTAAGATTGTAAAAGAAATTACACATTGAAAGTAAATCTAATATTTGAGTTGAAGTAAATATAATATATAAATTAGGGGGTTATTTGACTGAAGCCATTATAGTAACCTTGGTGATGGGATTGTAGTGTGTTTTAGTATTCTGGTTTTTTATGGTTGTCATGGTAGTTGGTTGAGCAGTTTGATTGGATGGTTTTATATTTGTGGATTCATCAATGTTGGTTTCTGCTAGTTGGATTATTGCCTTTAAAAGACATCTAATGTAAACTATTAATGCTAGCATACTTACATTAGATATATCAGCCTTGTATATCTGTTTTATAGCTAGCTATATAGGTCTTATACAAGACTCTTCTTTGTTAGTAGTGACATTAAGATAAACAAACCTTACAAGTAACCACAGTAATCATTCTGTTAAAATAAACAAGTCATGGTTTAAAATTATACCAGGCAGGAGTTTAAATAAAACTTTCAACAATAACATAAAACACAAACCTGAACCAATCCTGTTACACTAAATAATGATTGATATGACACATTAAAACATACATGTCATGTGACACATTAAAACATACATGTCATATGACACATTAAAACATGCATGTCATGTGACACATTAAAACATACATGTCATATGACACATTAAAACATACATGCCATGTGACACATTAAAACATACATGTCATGTGACAACATGCTTCACATTCCCTACATGTCATGTGACAGCATGCTTCACATTCCCTCTATAATATACTACAAACTATAATACATACACCATTAGAACAAACTACAATCTTTTGTCACTACTGGCAACATGAACTTTATACTGAGATCTAGAATTGAGACTTGCTAATAGCTTTATCTCCTGAGCCAGCTTTTACTACAGACTATAGGAATGCTACACTAGCTGCTGACGACAGAGAGCTTTTCTACTCACTTTTTATCTATCAAGAATTGGCGTATGTATGAGCTATTTTTATCTTTGTATTAACATATCTATTTATAGGTGCTATTTTCAGACTACAGATTGGAAGCATGTTTTGTTTTATATTCATTTATTATTCAGAAATTCAATAGCACACCTTTATTAACTAATGTCATGCTTCATTGAAGTAAAGTCTAAATATTTAACTTAGTAAGAGCAATTCCAGAAAAAAAGACTTGTTAAATGATCTCTTCAAATGGTCAATGACTTCTGATACTTCAATGCATTGTTTCTGGAATAGTGCTTACTTAAGCTGTTTCATTATTTAACCCATAATAGAGGTATAAGTAGGAGAGGACTAGTAGGTTTCATTAGATATTTCATACTATTACCCTCTTATCCATCCTACCAATATAATTTCGTGATCTTTTAACATTAAACCTATGAATGAATGTGTTTTCTAGCATGTTAGTATTGTAATGTCTGGTTGTGCACTGTTTAATGTTTTGCACTAATTGAATTTTCAGGTGACAGACGACAGACAGTGATCAGAGAGGATGTAGTAAGAGTAGAAACAACAGCCTCATCTGCTCCACCACCAACTTCAGGAGATGATTATGATATTCATCAAGTTGATGATGCTGTGATTCACGAACGAGAATATGAACCTGACATGGCACGGATTGTAGAAAGTCTGAGAGAGGATCTGTTACCTGAGGAACAAAGGGATGTTCCTGACATCAGTAGGAAACGAAAAATGACCATTTCCTCTTCTTCATCATCCTCTTCTGATTCTGAATCTGAGAAAGAGGTTGAGGGTATTCCTCAAGAAACCAAAAAGATCACAATTACTGAAAGTGTGACAGAAGTAACTAGTAATGGAGATGTAGGGTCCAAAGATATAGTTGATGGACATGTATGCAAACCAGAAAAAACCATTGAACAAGTCTGTGAAGAAATTGTTGATGAAAAGAAAGATGAAAGAAGTTCTGCCTCAAGCTCAGATGACGAAAATATCAAAGAAAAAGACGACATAACTGTTACTGAAGTAAGAAGGGAAAGCACAAGTTCTTCATCGAGTTCTGATGATGATGATTCCAAAAAACCTAAATCTACTGAGAAAAGTTCCGAGGTTGATGTTATTAGAAATGAGGAAACTGTTGAAGTAAAAAGAGAAGTGATTGAAGTCACAAAAAAGTCAGATGAAACTGAAGAGGACCAAATAACTTCTATAAAACAGACAGACAATAAAACTGAAGAGGACCAAATAGCTTCTATAGAACAGACAGACAATAAAACTGAAGAGGACCAAATAGCTTCTATAGAACAGACAGACAATAAAACTGACGAGGATAAAACTGTTGTTAGTGAATCGTCAACATCAAGCTCAGATGAGGAGACTACGAAAAAAGAGGAAACTGTTAAAGTAGAAAGAGTAGTGACAGAGATTACCAAGAAAGAAGTTTTTACCAATGAAGACCAAGTACCACAACCTGATGAGAAACAAGAAGACAAGAGGGACATTGTAGAAAAAACACGTACAGGATCACAATCCTCATCTTCTAGTTCTGACGATGAAGCAGATACACGTCCAGGGTGTGAAGTCACAATTACTCAGACTACAATTGTCAAGATTACAGAAGAAAGACCTACAAAAGAAGTTAAAGAACTACCATCAGGGGAGCAAACTCCTCCACGATCAAGATCAAGCTCGTCAAGTTCGGATGATAAATCCCCAAAACTAAAGAAGCGACCAAGTTCTGAAAGTGGAGGCTATAGTTCAGGGTCATCCAGTGAAGGGCTTGAAAGTAAAACGAGGATATTTCCTGAAGTTGAACGACATGAAAGATTTGAACTGGTAGAAAAAGAGGTTATCTCCAAAGATGGACCCATATCTACAACCGATATTCCTGATTCAGGTATTTAACATTGATTTAGGAGAAATTTCTGCTACAGCCACTGGTAATAGATTTAAGCACGCTTTAAGGACTGTTTTTTGTTAGTGTTTTTGTGTTGTAAGTTTTGCTGACCATTTTAAGCATCTTAATAAATGTGTGCTTGTATAATGGGCATCTTGTACCGAACACATCGGGCTTATATAAAACACACTTACTGTTCTATGTAGTTAAATACAGGATATACAAAATGAACTCTAGATAACTGATGAACCAGCATATTTGTTGTAAACTAGTTGTATACCTATAGATCATTGACTATTACAACAATATCATAACCAGTACACGATCAGTAACATGCAAGTTAAAACACAGATTTTAACCAATGTTGCGTGGTGTTGGAGTTTTAGGGATTGCAGATAAAAGTACTTACAAGACACTTTCACAATTTTCTTTTATATATTATTAAACGTGCATTGTGTCAATTGAACAAATAGTTTTTTTTTCACTTTGTTTAAGATAAAGTGGCCACTTTATGTAACTGTTATTTCAAGATAAAATTACCACTTTATATGACTGTTATTTTAAGATAAAATTACCACTTTATATGACTGTTATTTTAAGATAAAATTACCACTTTATATGACTTATTTTAAGATAAAATTACCACTTTATGTGACTGTTGTTAAGTCTCCCAAACAACATTTGGAGACTTATTGTTTTTGCTCCATTTCTTCTTATTATTATTATTAATATTATTCTTCTTCTGCTTTCTTTCTTTCTTTGGCACATGAACTTGTCCACAGCAGATCTCAGGAACTACTGGACAGAATTTCATGAAACTTGGTGGAGTTATAGATATATGTTTCTAGTTGGTGGTAAAGGGGGTCAAAGTCATATTTTGAGGGGTTCAAAGGGGGTGGGGGCTACTATAGAATCCTATGGGAAAGTTGAAATTTCGTACATTAATGTTGATATGCGAGCGTGAGCGAGCTCTTTATGGTATAAAATGTGTACTTAGGATTTTTTGACAAACATGGCTGCACATACTGATGAATAAAAAAAAAATTGACGCATTATAAACACGTTCCGTGTAACACACTCGACTAATGAAGATCTTCTTAACATAAAGTGCAAAGGTGATCCTGAAGTCTCTTGCCCTCTCACGTACGTCCGATACCACTGAAACCCAGAACCCGTGTGTAATAAAAGTCATTTTGTTAGCTTGTTTTACTTATAGTTTTTTTTTATAATTTATTAAATCTCTTCTGACATACTGACGAGAATTTTTGTTTCTACGCGGAAGTTAACGTTCGAGATTTCGCAAGGAACGAAAGTTCGATAGAATGAAACTAGATTCGACCCTAAGAAAAAGTCGTCCCCGATATATCTCGTCCCAAAAAATCTCGACACTTTTTGATTCACTGAAATTGTTAGATAATTTTCAGATTCGCGAGCATTCATGGCCGTGCTTATTTCATATTAACTTCTGAATGTATAATGATAGAGACATAAAATTTGACATAGTGATAGGTCACCATTAGAGGAGCAATTCAGCATTTTCAAAATTTTCAAGATGTCTGCCATTTTCAAAATGGCTGCCAAAACACGGCATAAAAATTGGGCGGTAAGAATTCAACATTGTACGATATCATAAAAATTTGATATGTGGGTAGATAATGATGTCCCGAATTGATTTCCAACATTGAAAATTTTCTACCAATCGCCATTTTCAAAATGGCCACCACGATACCGCAAAAATTCAACATTGTCCGATATCATCTAAATTTGATACGTAGGTAGATTATGATGTCCCAAATTTATTCCCGACATTGAAAAATTTCTAGCAGTCGCCATTTTCAAAATGGCCACCACAATACCGCACAAATTCAACATTGTCCGATTTCAACGACATTTCGTATGTGGGTAGATTATGATGTCCCGACATTGAAAAATTTCTAGCGGTCGCCATTTTCAAAATGGTCGCCACAATACCGCACAAATTCAACATTGTCCGATTTCAACGACATTTCGTATGTGGGTAGATTATGATGTCCCGACATTGAAAAATTTCTAGCGGTCGCCATTTTCAAAATGGTCGCCACAATACCGCACAAATTCAACATTGTCCGATTTCAACGACATTTCATATGTGGGTAGATTATGATGTCCCGACGTTGAAAAATTTCTAGCGGTCACCATTTTCAAAATGGCCACAAAAATTTTACATTTTCCGATATCATCAAAATTTGATATGTGGGTAGATAATGATTTCCCGACATTGAAAAATTTCTACCGGTCGCCATTTTCAAAATGGCCACCACAATACCTCACAAATTCAGCATTGTCCGATTTCAACGACATTTCATATGTAGGTAGATTATGATGTCCCGAATTGATTCCTGACATCGAAAAATTTCTACCGGTCGCCATTTTCAAAATGGCCACCACAATACTGCACAAATTCAACATTGTTCGATTTCAAAGGTAGCTTTTGATTTATTTTTTAAACCTGTTGTCAGTAGCTGGTTTGGGAGACTTGAGACTTCATAATCGTTAGATTATAATCATATCTTGTTTTAAGATAAAATTACCACTTTATATGACTGTTATTTTAAGATAAAATTACCACTTTATGAAACTGTTATTTGAAGATAGAATTACCACTTTATGTGACTGTTATTTTAAGATAAAATTACCACTTTATGTGACTGTTATTAAGATAAAATGACAACTTTCTGTGACTGTTATTTTAAGATAGAATTACCACTTTATGTGACTGTTATTTTAAGATAAAATTACCACTTTATGTGACTGTTATTTTAAGATAAAATTACCACTTTATGTGACTGTTATTTTAAGACATTTATGTTGCACCTTAATTTTGCATGAATCTTATGGGAATTTTATTTATAATTTAACTTTATTTTCAAGCACTGGAGTATATACTACTCAACAGAAAATCTATTTCAGTATTAATTTTTCTTTGTATAAATAAGAAATCTTCTTTTCTGTGTAGCTAGTACTAAATGAATGTTACTATTTTTATTCTTACATATAAATATCACTAAGCTTTCGTTTTTTTATCTATAAACTTTTTATGTATATCTCTAATAAGGCATAAGCAAAATAGAATAAGCTTATAATAATGGTAAATTTGATTGATTGATTGATTGGTGTTTAACGTCCAGCGAGCAATTTTTCAGCCACATTCAGGACGAGAACATTTAAAAATTTAAATGCCACGGGACTCGAAACAAGGAAAGGTGATGGGTATGGACGGATAATTTTGCCAGTGCAACAGGTCTCTGATGGACCACTCATCATGAGCATAATGCTCAAAATGAGCTGTTACACTGGGTTCTTTAACGTGCTGAGAGGGTGGCAATCTCTCAACACGGGACCTCGGTTTTATTTACGTCTTATCCGCAGGACAGGTTGGTTGTGAATTTCTACATCCCGCACAACCGACGGACGCCCCTTCAAGCCGAAGAAGCTCTCTTATACATTTAATTGAATATTTGCCATCACAACAGGAGCCATGTGTATTTTTCAGGGTGGGTAGCAGGAGGACAAATTGTTGTAGTGTTACACAAGGCAACAATATTAAGTATCTGTGATTAGCTGCGTTTTTCTCCCAAAAGTTGTCATAAGTCGAAGATACTTTAAAGTTAATATAGTTTCAGCATTTCAGATCAATATTTCATGTGACTTTTACTAAATTTTTATGCTTTGTAAATATGGCCTATTGTTAATGTAAAGTTTTGGTTCTGTTACTCAGTTGTTACACTTGACCTGCCAACATTGGTTCTATTGTGAACTAGGCATGTGTTACCAATTTTTACTACCTCCGCCACTGGCCGTCAGGAGCTTTTGAGTTTTATTCATTTCCGGTCGGTATCTTAAGTTCCCCGGACGCAAATCATTTCAAATTTATCGCACAAAATTTTGAGCGTAGGACCCTTTCTAGAATAGCCTTCATCAGGTACATTGATTATGTAAAACAAAGATATAAAATTAAGAGCGTAGGACGCATATCTAGAATAGCATTCATCAGGTACGTTGATTATGTCCTTTAATTATAAATGCTGGAGTTTGGTTTGTTATATTTATGATGTATACTGTACACAGAAGTTTTATTCTAAAACTGGCTTAAATTATAACATGTAGCTTGCTTGAGACAGTCGATTCATCAACAAAAGCAAGAAATATATACACCTATTTAAATACTGACCTCTTTATTTCATACAATAAATACTGTTTGTATTGAAATTGTTTAAATCTTAAAGATTGTTTGAAGTGTGATAACTTGATTGTCTCAGATCTACTAATAACAGAAGACCTATTACCAGTCAATATAGTATCAAAACAGATTATTATTTTCCTTTATAAAACAAATTGACAGTTGATTTATACAGGGGAACTTGAAAATATTATAAAAGTTGGAAGTGTTTAGTTCACCATTACCGGTATTCTGTAAAATAAACATTGAATGTCGGTTGTTTATTAGATGACTGCTTCATGACGTAGGCATGGACTTGGAATGGTTGCTAAGGGATTGTATATAGGTTTCTTATGCATGTTTATTGTTTGTTTAAATTGGACTTTCTCATTTTCAATCTACTTTTGTATTGTTATACAATCTGAACATTGACTGCAAAATATTGTGTTCTGGTGTATTTAAAAAAAGAATCAATCTGATTTGGACAACCTTTAATACAAGCATGAAATACTAACTTTATATACTTTGGATGAAGATAAGCATCTTGTATCTTTTGGATGAAGATAAGCATCTTGTATATTTTGGATGAAGATGAGTATCTTGTATATCTATTGGATGAAAATGAGCATCTTGATGGAGTATGTAATCTATTGCTGGTCTTGGCTGAGCATGGAAATATATTGGGAGCATAGGCAAATATTGAATAAAAAGGTCCATTTTTATCAGCAGAGGAATATGTATATGATCACAGCGAACATCTACCAGAATATTCCAGCCAGGCTGATGAGATTGTCACTAAAACATGGCAGATCGATGATGAAGGAGACATTGTAAAAGATGAAACCGTCATAGCCAGTGAGGAGGTAGACAGAATGTCATCTCTATCATCATTATCTACAGAGGAGGAGTCAAGATCACCATTAGAAGACCTCAGTTCTATTTCACCGTATGAAGAGATTCATTCCATTCATTGTGAACGTGGGGAACAATTTGAAACTATTGTAAAGCCGTCATTGACAAGAGATCAGTTGGGAACAAGGAGAGGTTCATCATCAGATACTGAGGGAGCAAGGAGAAGTTCATCATCAGATACTGAGGTAGCAAGGAGAAGTTTATCATCACATACTGAGGGAGCAAGGAGAGGTTCATCATCAGATACTGAGGGAGCAAGGAGAAGTTCATCATCAGATACTGAAACAGTCAATGTCACTGTAGATAGTCACTGTGACAGAGGAGAACAATACGAAGTAGAAACAAAACAAACACTTTCTTCTGAAGAATTGGCCACAAAACTATCCAAGAAAAATGTAGATAGAGAAGCTGAATCTCAAGAAAGTATGAGGTCAATATCTTCAATATCAGAACTAAGTTATGGGGAAACAGATGTTGTTGATGAATTGTATGATTTAGCCAAACAGATAGAACGTGAGGAACAATATGAAACAACAACCAGGCATGTCTTGTTTAGTAAGGATAATATTGAACCAGGTAAAGTGACTATATCAGGGGATCAGCTGTTTATATTAAAATGCTAAAAATACCTCTGGTGGTGGTAGTTTAATTTCATTATGACTTTATTGCACATATTTTATAAATAAACCAATTTTGATTGTTGCATGTGCAAGATAAAAACAAATTACCAATGTCTATTTGAATTTATTATTGAATTTTAGTATATGCACTTTGACCTTCTAAATAAAATATATACTGTAGATAATATAGGTATAAATAAAAAATCTATAAAAAAAACTTTTATTATTTCCTGATTCTGGAAACTTGATGCTAACAAAACACACATACTAATCTAAACATTTAATCATTAAGATTTAAATTATTAATTGTTTTCTACTAATATTATTAAACTGTTTAAATTAATTATATTAATATTTTGTCTAACATTAAAAAATAATACTGACAGTTTTAGCTATTATTTTTATGTGTGGTTTTTTTCTTCAATTTTATTTCTGTTTTTGTTTTTTCTGTTTTAATTTGCCATGTTTAGTCTTGTTTTACTGATGTAGGTAATGATCATATATACCAGGTGATAGTTTGATTGATCCAGACAAAGTAAGACAGATACTTACATTGAATGTTATCTTCTAGGAGACAAAACATGAAATATGTATGTTAAAATGTGGGAATCAAGATTCAATAGATTGTTTAACTAACATCATGACATCATCTCAAATTTTAACAGAAAAATAGTCCAAATAATATATCCTGAAACATTAATTAATGCTCCTTGTTTAAATCAGGATATATTTAAATGGTATTTAAGTTCTATTTGCATGTGTCGATTTTGTTATGGAGTGATGAAACATTCATGTAGACTGGATGATAATCTTATTGATTTTGGTAACAGCTTTGACCAGATTTATTTCAGTCAGTTTTATTTACACTGTAAGTAAAACAAAAATAAATCAAATGTGTATTTATTAGGCATGTTAAAGTTATAGAATTTATTATCTGTAGCACAACTTTTCTTTTTTAATTTGTCTAAAAATATTTGTGGAAATTTTGGATAAATTTCAAAGATTTGTGGAAATATAAATGTAGAATTGTAGAGTTATTGCATGTTTTTTAGTGTCCTATCCTGCATGTTATTTTGCTAGGTTAAATAATCACATTGCCTTGCTTTTCAATGTTTTATGTCTTGTTAATTCCCTTGCAGTGTTTGATTCTCACTTGTCTGGTGGACAAAGCATGTACGAGGAGACCCTGCCTGATGGCACTGTGATTAGACATACTAAGATGCACATAATACAACAGCAATCATACCCCTCTGATGTTGAATTGGTGGAGACAGAGGGACCGGAGAGGGAAGTGGTTGATTTTGACGAAGATGAAGAAATCTTACCCGATGGGACAGTACATAGAATTTCGAGAGTAAGACGTCATTCTCTGAAACATATTCACCGCAGTTTAAAATCCGAGACCGATGAGACACCTATTTTTGAAGGAGATGTTGACGTTCCTGGTACAACAAGAGAAGATATTGTAGAAATTTTTGAAGAGCCAGCAACAGTAGTGAAGGATGTTGAGGAGGTTGAGACGACCTTGAAAGATGGCACTGTGGTTAAACGTAAAGTTGTTAGTAGTCGTGTCATGCATAAAATCAAGACAAGGTCCATGTCTATTGACGAGTCTGGGAATGTCCAGGAAGAAGAAGAATATTCTGTAGATGAAATCGTACCAGGTACAGAATCAGCGTTCATTGAGGGTGCTTCTAGTAGTAGCAGCAGTAGTACTGCCTCAAGTGATAGTGGATCAGATAACGAGGAGGATGACAACAATAGAGAATTAATTATACAGCATCCTGGCAAACTCACCAAGGAAAGTAGAACGCATGTCCATTTCCACTCTGATGAACCAGGATATGATGGAGATGATATATTACCAGAACAAGGTAAAGCTGAGTGACATTTTTATTTCAGCGCCCCCTCCTAAGCGGCAGTAGTTTGCAGCGTATACCAGATTGTGATGGTAGAATAGGAGTAATTAGTATGCTAATTTGTTGAATGTTGTGGTCTAACTGCTTGTATTTTAATTTGCATGGAGGTTGTTCTTAAACATTGTGTTGCCAGATATTTGTATTACTCTTGAATTGAATCAGGTGTTAACATCTACCAAGATTTTATAATTAATAGACACATTTACTGTAAGTTTCCTCTTTCTATGGATAAACAGTACATTAATGAAACAGTAATGTTTATTGCTAAAATTGACATGTTTTGCTTGTATTGTATGGTTGACAAATTTTATTTTGTCATTCAGAGTTTCATGAGTTGGATGAAAATGGTTTTGCCAAACGTCCAATCACTAAGGTGACTTATGATCCTAGAGATGACGACGAGGAATCATCTTATGAGGAATATTATGAAGAAGGTAGTTTGTCTTGACTCGTGGCCTGTGTATTAGTTTGTCTTGGCCTGTTTATGGATGGAGTTTGTTTCTCTTGGCCTGTTTATTGATGGAATGTTTATTTAGATGCTGTGGTAGAAATGGTCTGTTTTCTGTTAGAAAAATGGATCAAATGTTTTTAATGAATGCAGTGATAGTTTTTAACCAGATAGTTTTGCTAGAAAATAATTTTCCATTGTTTACCCTTTCATTATAATAAAGAAAAAAAAAGATCAGTGATTTTGGAATGTTGATTTTTGATTGATGTGTTTTCCATGTTGATTTACAGAATGGGATTTACAATGAGTTTGTTTGAAAAAAAAATGTATATGTCCAACATTTATATAGATAACAGTTTGTATGAAGGTTTTAGAGTGTCAACTGCATGTACTTTTGAATGCACCCTTATTACTTGAATACAAACAAAATGTATTTAAAAAAAAGGATCTATTGATTTGAGTGAGGTTTTTGTCACTTCTTATATTTATAGTCAGTCAACATATTATCAGACATCTTGTCAAGACAATTTACCTCTGCTAGACAATATTGATAGCAGACGTAAATTGTCTTGACAAGATGTCTGATAATATGTTGACTGACTATGACAATATTGATAGCATCATAGTCAGTCAACATATTATCAGACATCTTGTCAAGACAATTTACATCTGCTGTCAATATTGTCAATATTTTTGTATAAATTAAACAAAATGTTTTAATACAGATCAACTAAGATGCCTGCAATGACCTGTATAGTTTTCTGTCAGATTTAGTAACTAGCTATAACTATATGTTACCTGTAGGTTACTGGAGATGATATTTCTAGGATTTGTGAGTTAATTTGATATGTATTCACAGAGAGTTTACTGTCTTATGCTATTATATCTCACTAAAATTTTGATATTTAAGTTATTCTTTCCAAGACAAGGTATATGTTATGGACTAACTGTTTATTTTAAAGACAACACAGACCAGTCATTACCCCCAGTAATTACAATCACAGAAGACAACTCTATTCCTCCAGAGGAAGGATCTGATGTCTTGGCTTATTTTGGGATTAAAAATCCAGGTCAGATGATTGAATGATGTAAAACTGACAATGATTATCTCATTATACTACTCTCTATACAGTAACTATTGATGCTTTAAATTTTCTACAATTCTTCTAATTCTGTCTAAACATTATAGATATTCACAATTCTACCCTTTTTCCTGTTTTGCTGTTCCTTCACTTCAGTATTATAATATGTCTTCCTGTTTTCAAGGTTGTTCACTTTAAAAAAAAAAAAAAAAAAAAAATCACTTTCTCCATATAACCATGTTGGCTATAATGTCATCACATAGCGTCCATTGTTTGTTTTTATTTTTGCGGTTCTGGTGTCATTTTAGGTACTACGTCTACTGCACCAATTTAGAATACCTTATAAGAATTGATGATTTTAATGCAGATCAGACATTCATCATGGCTGATAGAGCCAATGATATTATTTTAATGATTAAGCTTCAAAGCTCTTTTATGCAGAAAAAGCCATATAGGCTCTAAAAAGATAAATAAATAGAAAACTTTTTCTCATAAATATATGAATGATCATTGGATGATCCCTTACACAGTTGAGGATTTGATGTAGATCAGATATCCAAGATGGCCACCAGAGCAGAGAAAAGTTTAATATAGTACCCAATTGAAAAAATGTTTTTTTTTATGTTAAACCACTGAACCACTTGAAAGAAACTTTGGCAGGAATAATCATTGGATGTCTTGACAAATAAAATTGTGTATGTTGATATCAAATTTAAAACATCAACCAGTGCAAGATGTTTAATATAGGATCCTATAGGAAAATAATTATAAAAAACATTTAACCATACTTAGAAATGAATATATACTTCATAGCAGTTGTGTTAGTTTATAGGAAATTTTATTTCTGTTTATATTATAATAACTCTCAAGTTTGTTGCTATGTCAATCTAGATTGTGCCCTATAACCGTCAAGTTTGTTGCTATGTCAATCAAGATTGTGCCCTATAACCCTCAAGTTTGTTGCTATGTCAATCAAGATTGTGCCCTATAACCCTCAAGTTTGTTGCTATGTCAAACAAGATTGTGCCCTATAACCTTCAAGTTTGTTGCTATGTCAATCAAGATTGTGCCCTATAACCCTCAAGTTTGTTGCTATGTCAATCAAGATTGTGCCCTATAACCCTCAAGTTTGTTGCTATGTCAATCAAGATTGTGCCCTATAGCCCTCAAGTTTGTTGCTATGTCAATCAAGATTGTGCCCTATAACCCTCAAGTTTGTTGCTATGTCAATCAAGATTGTGCCCTATAACCCTCAAGTTTGTTGCTATGTCAATCAAGATTGTGTCCTGACAGCCATTTTCCATACAACCTTGTAAATTTTGATAGTATTAGTACACTGTGTAAAGTAAGATAATGATTAACATTGTCAGTCATCATGGTGTGGTTCAGCAAGGTGTTTAGACTGGGCTCATTTTTGTTGAGTGCATTTCACATTATTATAGTGCTTCTGCTGGGAGTTGTATAGATACCAAAATAAATAGCATGGAGGAGTCGGGACAGTTTATACAAAGAAAAAATACAAACAGATGGGAGTGGTCATTTATTAAATAGAATGGAAAGGGGAAAAGCAGATTAATATGGAGGGTTGCATGGTGGGGACAAGTTTAGGAAAACTAATATAAAAATGGCAGCTTTATCTCTTTGACTCTGCATTAATATGCATGAACTGCTTCTGAACTATAATTGTAACATTGAACGTCATTATATATAAATTTGTATATAGTTATACTTTGGTGGAGATTGTTATTTATATGAAGAAACAATTATCTTTACAGTAAAAAGACATCTTCTAAATTATCATTTGTTAAACATTTTAGTGAAATTGTAAACAGTAGAAAATATAAGCGTAATTGAAGCCATTATGTTTGTCTTTGTTTTAAAGTTTAGTATTAGAGCTTATTTGTGTTTATCAGAACCTGTTAAAGTCATTGTTTTATCTTGGTGTAGGCTTTATTTAGCTTATCTGTGTTTATCAGGACATGTTAAAGTCATTGTTTTATCTTGGTGTAGGCTTTATTTAGCTTATCTGTGTTTATCAGGACATGTTAAAGTCATTGTTTTATCTTGGTGTAGGCTTTATTTAGCTTATGTGTGTTTATCAGGACATGTTAAAGCCATTGTTTTATCTTGGTGTAGGCGTTATTTAGCTTATCTGTGTTTATCAGGACATGTTAAAGCCATTGTTTTATCTTGGTGTAGGCTTTATTTAGCTTATCTGTGTTTATCAGGACATGTTAAAATCATTGTTTTATCTTGGCGTAGGCTTTATTTAGCTTATCTGTGTTTATCAGGACATGTTAAAGTCATTGTTTTATCTTGGTGTAGGCTTTATTTAGCTTATCTGTGTTTATCAGGACATGTTAAAGCCATTGTTTTATCTTGGTGTAGGCTTTATTTAGCTTATCTGTGTTTATCAGGACATGTTAAAGCCATTGTTTTATCTTGGTGTAGGCTTTATTTAGCTTATCTGTGTTTATCAGGACATGTTAAAGCCATTGTTTTATCTTGGTGTAGGCTTTATTTAACTTATCTGTGTTTATCAGGACATGTTAAAGTCATTGTTTTATCTTGGCGTAGGCTTTATTTAGCTTATCTGTGTTTATCAGGACATGTTAAAGCCATTGTTTTATCTTGGTGTAGGCTTTATTTAGCTTATCTGTGTTTATCAGGACATGTTAAAGTCATTGTTTTATCTTGGTGTAGGCTTTATTTAGCTTATCTGTGTTTATCAGGACATGTTAAAGTCATTGTTTTATCTTGGCGTAGGCTTTATTTAGCTTATCTGTGTTTATCAGGACATGTTAAAGTCATTGTTTTATCTTGGCGTAGGCTTTATTTAGCTTATCTGTGTTTATCAGGACATGTTAAAGTCATTGTTTTATCTTGGTGTAGGCTTTATTTAGCTTATCTGTGTTTATCAGGACATGTTAAAGCCATTGTTTTATCTTGGTGTAGGCTTTATTTAGCTTATCTGTGTTTATCAGGACATGTTAAAGTCATTGTTTTATCTTGGCGTAGGCTTTATTTAGCTTATCTGTGTTTATCAGGACATGTTAAAGTCATTGTTTTATCTTGGCGTAGGCTTTATTTAGCTTATGTGTGTTTATCAGGACATGTTAAAGTCATTGTTTTATCTTGGTGTAGGCTTTATTTAGCTTATGTGTGTTTATCAGGACATGTTAAAGCCATTGTTTTATCTTGGTGTAGGCTTTATTTAGCTTATGTGTGTTTATCAGGACATGTTAAAGTCATTGTTTTATCTTGGCGTAGGCTTTATTTAGCTTATCTGTGTTTATCAGGACATGTTAAAGCCATTGTTTTATCTTGGCGTAGGCTTTATTTAGCTTATGTGTGTTTATCAGGACATGTTAAAGCCATTGTTTTATCTTGGTGTAGGCTTTATTTAGCTTATGTGTGTTTATCAGGACATGTTAAAGTCATTGTTTTATCTTGGCGTAGGCTTTATTTAGCTTATCTGTGTTTATCAGGACATGTTAAAGTCATTGTTTTATCTTGGCGTAGGCTTTATTTAGCTTATCTGTGTTTATCAGGACATGTTAAAGTCATTGTTTTATCTTGGCGTAGGCTTTATTTAGCTTATCTGTGTTTATCAGGACATGTTAAAGTCATTGTTTTATCTTGGTGTAGGCTTTATTTAGCTTATCTGTGTTTATCAGGACATGTTAAAGTCATTGTTTTATCTTGGCGTAGGCTTTATTTAGCTTATCTGTGTTTATCAGGACATGTTAAAGTCATTGTTTTATCTTGGTGTAGGCTTTATTTAGCTTATCTGTGTTTATCAGGACATGTTAAAGTCATTGTTTTATCTTGGCGTAGGCTTTATTTAGCTTATCTGTGTTTATCAGGACATGTTAAAGTCATTGTTTTATCTTGGCGTAGGCTTTATTTAGCTTATGTGTGTTTATCAGGACATGTTAAAGCCATTGTTTTATCTTGGCGTAGGCTTTATTTAGCTTATCTGTGTTTATCAGGACATGTTAAAGTCATTGTTTTATCTTGGCGTAGGCTTTATTTAGCTTATGTGTGTTTATCAGGACATGTTAAAGTCATTGTTTTATCTTGGTGTAGGCTTTATTTAGCTTATGTGTGTTTATCAGGACATGTTAAAGTCATTGTTTTATCTTGGTGTAGGCTTTATTTAGCTTATCTGTGTTTATCAGGACATGTTAAAGCCATTGTTTTATCTTGGTGTAGGCTTTATTTAGCTTATGTGTGTTTATCAGGACATGTTAAAATCATTGTTTTATCTTGGTGTAGGCTTTATTTAGCTTATCTGTGTTTATCAGGACATGTTAAAGCCATTGTTTTATCTTGGTGTAGGCTTTATTTAGCTTATGTGTGTTTATCAGGACATGTTAAAGTCATTGTTTTATCTTGGCGTAGGCTTTATTTAGCTTATCTGTGTTTATCAGGACATGTTAAAGTCATTGTTTTATCTTGGTGTAGGCTTTATTTAGCTTATGTGTGTTTATCAGGACATGTTAAAGTCATTGTTTTATCTTGGCGTAGGCTTTATTTAGCTTATGTGTGTTTATCAGGACATGTTAAAGCCATTGTTTTATCTTGGCGTAGGCTTTATTTAGCTTATCTGTGTTTATCAGGACATGTTAAAGCCATTGTTTTATCTTGGTGTAGGCTTTATTTAGCTTATCTGTGTTTATCAGGACATGTTAAAGTCATTGTTTTATCTTGGCGTAGGCTTTATTTAGCTTATCTGTGTTTATCAGGACATGTTAAAGCCATTGTTTTATCTTGGCGTAGGCTTTATTTAGCTTATGTGTGTTTATCAGGACATGTTAAAGTCATTGTTTTATCTTGGTGTAGGCTTTATTTAACTTATCTGTGTTTATCAGGACATGTTAAAGCCATTGTTTTATCTTGGTGTAGGCTTTATTTAGCTTATGTGTGTTTATCAGGACATGTTAAAGTCATTGTTTTATCTTGGTGTAGGCTTTATTTAACTTATCTGTGTTTATCAGGACATGTTAAAGCCATTGTTTTATCTTGGTGTAGGCTTTATTTAGCTTATGTGTGTTTATCAGGACATGTTAAAGTCATTGTTTTATCTTGGTGTAGGCTTTATTTAGCTTATGTGTGTTTATCAGGACATGTTAAAGTCATTGTTTTATCTTGGTGTAGGCTTTATTTAGCTTATCTGTGTTTATCAGGACATGTTAAAGCCATTGTTTTATCTTGGTGTAGGCTTTATTTAGCTTATGTGTGTTTATCAGGACATGTTAAAATCATTGTTTTATCTTGGTGTAGGCTTTATTTAGCTTATCTGTGTTTATCAGGACATGTTAAAGCCATTGTTTTATCTTGGTGTAGGCTTTATTTAGCTTATCTGTGTTTATCAGGACATGTTAAAGCCATTGTTTTATCTTGGTGTAGGCTTTATTTAGCTTATCTGTGTTTATCAGGACATGTTAAAGCCATTGTTTTATCTTGGTGTAGGCTTTATTTAGCTTATCTGTGTTTATCAGGACCTGTTAAAGTCATTGTTTTATCTTGGTGTAGGCTTTATTTAACTTATGTGTGTTTGTTTTAAAGAGGACAAATCACTGCCTCCTGACATAACAATCACAGAAGACAACTCTATTCCTCCCGAGGAAGGGTCAGATGTATTGGCGTATTTTGGTATAAAAAATCCAGGTCAGATGATTGACAATTAATATTCATTTTGCTTTAGTAAACAATTCATTTGCCTTACAAAACAGTGATATCTAACCACAGTTATTTACATTTTACACAAAGATTTGTTCTGTTTGTTATAATTTTAAATATCTTTCTATCACAAATTTCTTCAGAAATAGTACCACTTTTCTTATATTTTTATAATTGAATTATATTATATTATTATCGTTGAAATATTTGTTGGTGGTGGAGGAAGCTGTTAATATTGTAGTAGTTTTACACAGTATTAGTAGGTCAACAGTCAAATTAAAACAAGGGGAAGGGCAATTTTGGGTTTGTCCAAAATTTTGGCAGCAAAATAAGTTAAAAAGACATTGAAATAAACATGAATTGAACATGAACCTTCATTTAAGTTATTTCGTAAGGAAATATGTACAGTACAATATCAGTTGGTTTATAATACAATGAAAATGGTATTTTATTTAGAAATTTAATATTATTTCTTACTTGATCCTCAAAGTTGAATGAAATGTTACAGATAAATGTATAATGGATACAATTGTCAATCAAGGGTGCTGTATTGTGGTGTGTTATGGTGTCCTGGTATTGTCATGTCTTGTTTATTGTGATGTCTTGGTATGTTCAGCAATGTCTTATTTGTTGGGATGTGCGTACATGTTTAAGTCTTGAAGCTTCTGTTAAAACTATTGGATCAGAATTTACAGTGAAATGTATAGCTACTTAAACAAATGCCCTGTAATTGCTGTATAGACTGCACTGTGCATGCAATGCATCCAGGTTTCCAAATATGGCAGTGAAGTAACACAAGTTTTGTTTGCTATGAGAGTGTGTTGGTTGCACAAGATGTTGATATCTATGGAGAAGATAGTATTCAAATTTATAGACAATTTTAGCAAAATTATGTTTTTGTTAAATGTTTTGATGTCAAAATCTTTCCCAGAAAACAAACAAATTTTCTAAAAGAGTCCACCATGTTAGGTGATCCATGATTTGTTGTAGGATAAAGAAGTAGATATATATGGTAATGTCTTATCACTCAAGGTAGACAGGCAAAAGTGTCAGTGATGAAAATTGTGCAAAAGATATGTTTTAGGCGAATATCCTGCAATTTAAATTACATATATTATATACAAAGAATGCATATAAACATATACATGACTAAAAGTAAATAAAGTTTGTCATATGTCAAAAGCCCACAGATTTTACTTTTTTCTTTTTGCTTTTTTTTTCCAAATAGATTAAGTGGAATCGTATAAAAATTACAAACCGTTAATGTGGAAATTATGTGTTGAGACATCACATGCAAATCAAGTTTTTTACACAAGACGGACATGTATGAAATGCCAGGAATGATTTCTCTGTATTGCACTTTCAGTTGTGTAAAGCCATTGTCAATTTAGATACCAACATTTACACAAATATTAATATACAAAACAGAAATGTTCTGGCCTAATGTATATGCACAGTAACATTTTAATTTTTATTTAGATTGTAACAATGCATGGAATTGTTTTTGAACGTTTGTGTATATTTTGTTCTGATTAATGATTAACACTTAAGTATAAAGATAACAGAAAAGACCAAGTTTGTATGTAAATAGCTGATGTTAAATTTTACTGAATTGACATGCTTTGTATGGCTAGGTCTATATCTTTCCATATTTGATCTGTTAAGTATGACTATTAGATTGATGTCTATATCCATGTTTGACATGTCAGGTATGGCTAGATTTATATTTTTCCACGTTTTACCTGTTAGGTATGGCTAATAGGTTGATATCTCTATACATGTTTGACCTGTTAAGTATGGCCATGGGAGTTCTGATGAAACCCCATTATGGATCGTATGCCAGTTTTCCATCCAATGAAAATGGTGTTTGCGAAATTATGAAAGTGTTGCTAAACTGCTTTACATGCTACAAGCAATCTGATTGGCCGAAAAAGGTTATGAATTTATTTATCATATTATTCATGACATAAGATCACTGCCATGTGACCCATAATGAGGTTTCCTCAGATCTCCCACACATATCAGTAAGGGGAGAGACTCAGAGAGTGAGAGATGTGATTTCAATCAGATTGAGGTTTTTTTTTATGTATCATTTATCATTAAGTATTTGAATTATGTATTGCTCTTTTATAAAAGAATTTGTATCTTTGACTAAGAAAGATTACATACTAATATGTTGTTATACATCTTAAAAAAGAATTTCTTTACAATTACTTACTGGTCCCACTTAAATAGTAGATAAGGAAATAAAGTTATTGACGACAATTACTTACTGGTCCCACTTAAATAGTAGATAAGGAAATAAAGTTATTGACGACAATTACTTATTGGTCCCACTTAAATAGTAGATAAGGAAATAAAGTTATTGTTGACAATTACTTACTGGTCCCACTTAAATAGTAGATAAGGAAATAAAGTTATTGACGACAATTACTTACTGGTCCCACTTAAATAGTAGATAAGGAAATAAAGTTATTGACGACAATTACTTACTGGTCCCACTTAAATAGTAGATAAGGAAATAAAGTTATTGACGACAATTACTTACTGGTCTCACTTAAATAGTAGATAAGGAAATAAAGTTATTGACGACAATTACTTACTGGTCCCACTTAAATAGTAGATAAGGAAATAAAGTTATTGACGACAATTACTTACTGGTCTCACTTAAATAGTAGATAAGGAAATAAAGTTGTTGACGACAATTACTTACTCGTCCCACTTAAATAGTAGATAAGGAAATAAAGTTATTGACGACAATTACTTACTGGTCCCACTTAAATAGTAGATAAGGAAATAAAGTTATTGACGACAATTACTTACTGGTCCCACTTAAATAGTAGATAAGGAAATAAAGTTATTGACGACAATTACTTACTGGTCCCACTTAAATAGTAGATAAGGAAATAAAGTTATTGACGACAATTACTTACTGGTTCCACTTAAATAGTAGATAAGGAAATAAAGTTATTGACGACAATTACTTACTGGTCCCACTTAAATAGTAGATAAAGAAATAAAGTTATTGATGACAATTACTTACTGGTCTCACTTAAATAGTAGATAAGGAAATAAAGTTATTGATGACAATTACTTACTGGTCCCACTTAAATAGTAGATAAAGAAATAAAGTTATTGATGACAATTACTTACTGGTCCCACTTAAATAGTAGATAAGGAAATAAAGTTATTGACGACAATTACTTACTGGTCCCACTTAAATAGTAGATAAGGAAATAAAGTTATTGACGACAATTACTTACTGGTCCCACTTAAATAGTAGATAAGGAAATAAAGTTATTGACGACAATACACATTACTTGTGTCCTAAGTTTAAAGGTGTTGACAATAAACATTATTTGTATCCTAAGTTTAAAGGCGTTAACAATAAACATTACTTGTGTCCTAAGTTTAAAGGCGTTAACAATAAACATTACTGGTATCCTAAGTTTAAAGGTGTTGACAATACACATTACTTGTATCCTAAGTTTAAAGGTGTTGACAATAAACATTACTTGTGTCCTAAGTTTAAAGGTATTGACAATAAACATTACTTGTGTCCTAAGTTTAAAGGTGTTGACAATACACATTACTTGTATCCTAAGTTTAAAGGCGTTAACAATAAACATTACTTGTGTCCCAAGTTTAAAGGCGTTAACAATAAACATTACTTGTGTCCTAAGTTTAAAGGTGTTGACAATAAACATTACTTGTATCCTAAGTTTAAAGGTGTTGACAATAAACATTACTTGTATCCTAAGTTTAAAGGTGTTGACAATAAACATTACTTGTATCCTAAGTAAATAAAGGTGTTGACAATAAACATTACTGGTATCCTAAGTTTAAAGGTGTTAACAATACACATTACTTGTATCCTAAGTTTAAAGGTGTTGACAATAAACATTACTTGTATCCTAAGTTTAAAGGTGTTGACAATAAACATTACTGGTATCCTAAGTTTAAAGGTGTTGACAATGAACATTACTTGTGTCCTAAGTTTAAAGGCGTTAACAATAAACATTACTTGTATCCTAAGTTTAAAGGTGTTGACAATAAACATTACTTGTATCCTAAGTTTAAAGGTGTTGACAATAAACATTATTTGTATCCTAAGTTTAAAGGTGTTGACAATAAACATTATTTGTATCCTAAGTTTAAAGGTGTTGACAATAAACATTATTTGTATCCTAAGTTTAAAGGTGTTGACAATACACATTACTTGTATCCTAAGTTTAAAGGTGTTGACAATAAACATTACTTGTATCCTAAGTTTAAAGGTGTTGACAATACACATTACTTGTATCCTAAGTTTAAAGGCGTTAACAATAAACATTACTTGTATCCTAAGTAAATAAAGGTGTTGACAATAAACATTACTTGTATCTTAAGTTTAAAGGTGTTGACAATAAACATTACTTGTATCCTAAGTTTAAAGGTGTTGACAATAAACATTATTTGTATCCTAAGTTTAAAGGTGTTGACAATAAACATTATTTGTATCCTAAGTTTAAAGGTGTTGACAATAAACATTATTTGTATCCTAAGTTTAAAGGTGTTGACAATACACATTACTTGTATCCTAAGTTTAAAGGTGTTGACAATAAACATTACTTGTGTCCTAAGTTTAAAGGTGTTGACAATAAACATTACTTGTGTCCTAAGTTTAAAGGTGTTGACAATACACATTACTTGTATCCTAAGTTTAAAGGTGTTGACAATAAACATTATTTGTATCCTAAGTTTAAAGGTGTTGACAATAAACATTACTTGTATCCTAAGTTTAAAGGTGTTGACAATAAACATTACTTGTATCCTAAGTTTAAAGGTGTTGACAATACACATTACTTGTATCCTAAGTTTAAAGGTGTTAACAATACACATTACTTGTATCCTAAGTTTAAAGGTGTTGACAATAAACATTACTTGTATCCTAAGTTTAAAGGTGTTGACAATACACATTACTTGTGTCCTAAGTTTAAAGGTGTTGACAATAAACATTACTTGTGTCCTAAGTTTAAAGGTGTTGACAATAAACATTATTTGTATCCTAAGTTTAAAGGTGTTGACAATAAACATTATTTGTATCCTAAGTTTAAAGGTGTTGACAATAAACATTATTTGTATCCTAAGTTTAAAGGTGTTGACAATAAACATTATTTGTATCCTAAGTTTAAAGGTGTTGACAATAAACATTACTTGTATCCTAAGTTTAAAGGTGTTGACAATAAACATTACTTGTATCCTAAGTTTAAAGGTGTTGACAATAAACATTACTTGTATCCTAAGTAAATAAAGGTGTTGACAATAAACATTACTTGTATCCTAAGTTTAAAGGTGTTAACAATACACATTACTTGTATCCTAAGTTTAAAGGTGTTGACAATAAACATTACTTGTATCCTAAGTTTAAAGGTGTTGACAATAAACATTACTGGTATCCTAAGTTTAAAGGTGTTGACAATGAACATTACTTGTGTCCTAAGTTTAAAGGCGTTAACAATAAACATTACTTGTATCCTAAGTTTAAAGGTGTTGACAATAAACATTACTTGTATCCTAAGTTTAAAGGTGTTGACAATAAACATTATTTGTATCCTAAGTTTAAAGGTGTTGACAATAAACATTATTTGTATCCTAAGTTTAAAGGTGTTGACAATAAACATTATTTGTATCCTAAGTTTAAAGGTGTTGACAATACACATTACTTGTATCCTAAGTTTAAAGGTGTTGACAATAAACATTACTTGTATCCTAAGTTTAAAGGTGTTGACAATACACATTACTTGTATCCTAAGTTTAAAGGCGTTAACAATAAACATTACTTGTATCCTAAGTAAATAAAGGTGTTGACAATAAACATTACTTGTATCTTAAGTTTAAAGGTGTTGACAATAAACATTACTTGTATCCTAAGTTTAAAGGTGTTGACAATAAACATTATTTGTATCCTAAGTTTAAAGGTGTTGACAATAAACATTATTTGTATCCTAAGTTTAAAGGTGTTGACAATAAACATTATTTGTATCCTAAGTTTAAAGGTGTTGACAATACACATTACTTGTATCCTAAGTTTAAAGGTGTTGACAATAAACATTACTTGTATCCTAAGTTTAAAGGTGTTGACAATACACATTACTTGTATCCTAAGTTTAAAGGCGTTAACAATAAACATTACTTGTATCTTAAGTTTAAAGGTGTTGACAATAAACATTATTTGTATCCTAAGTTTAAAGGTGTTGACAATAAACATTATTTGTATCCTAAGTTTAAAGGTGTTGACAATAAACATTATTTGTATCCTAAGTTTAAAGGTGTTGACAATACACATTACTTGTATCCTAAGTTTAAAGGTGTTGACAATAAACATTACTTGTATCCTAAGTTTAAAGGTGTTGACAATAAACATTACTTGTATCCTAAGTTTAAAGGTGTTGACAATAAACATTATTTGTATCCTAAGTTTAAAGGTGTTGACAATACACATTACTTGTATCCTAAGTTTAAAGGTGTTGACAATAAACATTACTTGTATCCTAAGTTTAAAGGTGTTGACAATAAACATTACTTGTATCTTAAGTTTAAAGGCGTTAACAATAAACATTACTTGTATCTTAAGTTTAAAGGTGTTGACAATACATGATACTTGTATCCTAAGTTTAAAGGTGTTGACAATAAACATTACTTGTATCTTAAGTTTAAAGGTGTTGACAATAAACATTACTTATATCCTAAGTTTAAAGGTGTTGACAATAAACATTATTTGTATCCTAAGTTTAAAGGTGTTGACAATAAACATTATTTGTATCCTAAGTTTAAAGGTGTTGACAATAAACATTATTTGTATCCTAAGTTTAAAGGTGTTGACAATACACATTACTTGTATCCTAAGTTTAAAGGTGTTGACAATAAACATTACTTGTATCCTAAGTTTAAAGGTGTTGACAATAAACATTACTTGTATCCTAAGTTTAAAGGTGTTGACAATAAACATTATTTGTATCCTAAGTTTAAAGGTGTTGACAATACACATTACTTGTATCCTAAGTTTAAAGGTGTTGACAATAAACATTACTTGTATCCTAAGTTTAAAGGTGTTGACAATAAACATTACTTGTATCTTAAGTTTAAAGGCGTTAACAATAAACATTACTTGTATCTTAAGTTTAAAGGTGTTGACAATACATGATACTTGTATCCTAAGTTTAAAGGTGTTGACAATAAACATTACTTGTATCCTAAGTTTAAAGGTGTTGACAATAAACATTATTTGTATCCTAAGTTTAAAGGTGTTGACAATAAACATTATTTGTATCCTAAGTTTAAAGGTGTTGACAATAAACATTACTTGTATCCTAAGTTTAAAGGTGTTGACAATAAACATTATTTGTATCCTAAGTTTAAAGGTGTTGACAATAAACATTACTTGTATCCTAAGTTTAAAGGTGTTGACAATAAACATTACTTGTATCCTAAGTTTAAAGGTGTTGACAATAAACATTATTTGTATCCTAAGTTTAAAGGTGTTGACAATAAACATTATTTGTATCCTAAGTTTAAAGGTGTTGACAATAAACATTATTTGTATCCTAAGTTTAAAGGCGTTAACAATACACATTACTTGTATCCTAAGTTTAAAGGTGTTGACAATAAACATTATTTGTATCCTAAGTTTAAAGGCGTTAACAATACACATTACTTGTATCCTAAGTTTAAAGGTGTTGACAATAAACATTACTTGTATCCTAAGTTTAAAGGTGTTGACAATAAACATTACTTGTATCCTAAGTTTAAAGGTGTTGACAATAAACATTATTTGTATCCTAAGTTTAAAGGTGTTGACAATAAACATTATTTGTATCCTAAGTTTAAAGGCGTTAACAATAAACATTACTTGTATCCTAAGTTTAAAGGTGTTGACAATAAACATTACTTGTATCCTAAGTAAATAAAGATGTTGACAATAAACATTACTTGTATCCTAAGTTTAAAGGTGTTGACAATAGACATTACTTGTATCCTAAGTTTAAAGGTGTTGACAATAAACATTACTTGTATCCTAAGTAAATAAAGATGTTGACAATACACATTACTTGTATCCTAAGTTTAAAGGCGTTAACAATACACATTACTTGTATCCTAAGTTTAAAGGTGTTGACAATAAACATTACTTGTATCCTAAGTTTAAAGGTGTTGACAATACACATTATTTGTATCCTAAGTTTAAAGGCATTAACAATACACATTACTTGTATCCTAAGTTTAAAGGTGTTGACAATAAACATTATTTGTATCCTAAGTTTAAAGGTGTTGACAATAAACATTACTTGTATCCTAAGTTTAAAGGTGTTAACAATAAACATTACTTGTATCCTAAGTAAATAAAGATGTTGACAATACACATTACTTGTATCCTAAGTTTAAAGGCGTTAACAATACACATTACTTGTATCCTAAGTTTAAAGGTGTTGACAATAAACATTACTTGTATCCTAAGTTTAAAGGTGTTGACAATACACATTATTTGTATCCTAAGTTTAAAGGCATTAACAATACACATTACTTGTATCCTAAGTTTAAAGGTGTTGACAATAAACATTATTTGTATCCTAAGTTTAAAGGTGTTGACAATAAACATTACTTGTATCCTAAGTTTAAAGGTGTTGACAATAAACATTATTTGTATCCTAAGTTTAAAGGTGTTGACAATAAACATTATTTGTATCCTAAGTTTAAAGGCGTTAATAATACACATTTCTTGTATCCTAAGTTTAAAGGTATTGACAATAAACATTATTTGTATCCTAAGTTTAAAGGTGTTGACAATAAACATTATTTGTATCCTAAGTTTAAAGGCATTAACAATACACATTACTTGTATCCTAAGTTTAAAGGTGTTGACAATAAACATTACTGGTATCCTAAGTTTAAAGGTGTTGACAATAAACATTATTTGTATCCTAAGTTTAAAGGTGTTGACAATAAACATTATTTGTATCCTAAGTTTAAAGGCGTTAACAATACACATTACTTGTATCCTAAGTTTAAAGGTGTTGACAATAAACATTACTGGTATCCTAAGTTTAAAGGTGTTGACACTAAACATTATTTGTATCCTAAGTTTAAAGGTGTTGACAATAAACATTATTTGTATCCTAAGTTTAAAGGCGTTAACAATACACATTACTTGTATCCTAAGTTTAAAGGTGTTGACAATAAACATTACTTGTATCCTAAGTTTAAAGGTGTTGACAATAAACATTATTTGTATCCTAAGTTTAAAGGTGTTGACAATAAACATTATTTGTATCCTAAGTTTAAAGGTGTTGACAATAAACATTATTTGTATCCTAAGTTTAAAGGTGTTGACAATAAACATTACTTGTATCCTAAGTTTAAAGGCGTTAACAATACACATTACTTGTATCCTAAGTTTAAAGGTGTTGACAATAAACATTACTTGTATCCTAAGTTTAAAGGTGTTGACAATAAACATTATTTGTATCCTAAGTTTAAAGGTGTTGACAATAAACATTATTTGTATCCTAAGTTTAAAGGTGTTGACAATAAACATTATTTGTATCCTAAGTTTAAAGGTGTTGACAATAAACATTACTTGTATCCTAAGTTTAAAGGCGTTAACAATACACATTACTTGTGTCCTAAGTTTAAAGGTGTTGACAATAAACATTACTTGTATCCTAAGTTTAAAGGTGTTGACAATAAACATTACTTGTATCTTAAGTTTAAAGGTGTTGACAATAAACATTACTTGTATCCTAAGTTTAAAGGTGTTGACAATACACATTACTTGTATCCTAAGTTTAAAGGTGTTGACAATAAACATTACTTGTATCCTAAGTTTAAAGGTGTTGACAATAAACATTATTTGTATCCTAAGTTTAAAGGTGTTGACAATAAACATTACTTGTATCCTAAGTAAATAAAGGTGTTGACAATAAACATTACTTGTATCCTAAGTTTAAAGGTGTTGACAATACACATTACTTGTATCCTAAGTTTAAAGGTGTTGACAATAAACATTACTTGTATCCTAAGTTTAAAGGTGTTGACAATAAACATTACTTGTATCCTAAGTTTAAAGGTGTTGACAATAAACATTACTTGTATCCTAAGTTTAAAGGTGTTGACAATAAACATTACTTGTATCCTAAGTTTAAAGGTGTTGACAATAAACATTACTTGTGTCCTAAGTTTAAAGGTGTTGACAATAAACATTACTTGTATCCTAAGTTTAAAGGTGTTGACAATAAACATTACTTGTATCCTAAGTTTAAAGGTGTTGACAATAAACATTATTTGTATCCTAAGTTTAAAGGTGTTGACAATAAACATTATTTGTATCCTAAGTTTAAAGGTGTTGACAATAAACATTACTTGTATCCTAAGTTTAAAGGTGTTGACAATACACATTACTTGTATCCTAAGTTTAAAGGTGTTGACAATAAACATTACTTGTATCCTAAGTTTAAAGGTGTTGACAATAAACATTATTTGTATCCTAAGTTTAAAGGTGTTGACAATAAACATTACTTGTATCCTAAGTTTAAAGGTGTTGACAATAAACATTATTTGTATCCTAAGTTTAAAGGTGTTGACAATAAACATTACTTGTGTCCTAAGTTTAAAGGTGTTGACAATACACATTACTTGTATCCTAAGTTTAAAGGTGTTGACAATAAACATTACTTGTATCCTAAGATTTTTTTATGCTGATAAGCCATCATCAATAACACAAAAAAATAAGGGAAAAAACTGGAACAAGACAAAGATGTTGATAATACTGCCTTATTTAGCAGGTAAGTATACTAATACATTTATTGAATAGAGAAAACAGGTGTGTACTAGATACGAACATTTATGGTATTTTGTGAATAATTTTGTAACATCTCATGTATATTTTGTAATAATATTGTGATTATTAAGTTAAGAATATAACTACGGTATGTTTTATTGCTGAAAGTTTGTATTCTTATCTTTTGGTGATGATTTTAATGTACATAATTTACAGATTTTTTGTATAAAAAGTAAAATATTCTACATGTATATACATGTATATATATATTGAATGATAGGATTAACTCCCCTTTAATTTAGCAGCATGTAATATCATTTTTTAATTACTTACATTGTTATTAACATATTTTGTAGACATGTTTCCAATATTTAATAATTTCACATTTTACAAAAATAGTTTTAAACTCTTTAGTATTTGACCTTAGCAGAAATAATTTTTACATTCACACTTACGGTATCTTAGATTGTTATTAACATTGAAACAGCTACATGCTGAATTATACAAAAAACTTATTGCATCAATATTCAGTAAAGTAGCCAGTGATTTTGTTTTAGAAGAAGAATTTGGGTATTAATATAAGAGAGTATCATATAACTTGTTTTATTACTAACAGACTTACTAACATGTTGCCCTTTTTTTCCAATTCTTTTAATGCTTTCCTATGGATATTAATGGTGATTTGGATATTAAGCTGGGGCTATCTGTGAAGTTACCCCAGAGCAACCCAAAACTGTTTCTCAGATAATTGATATGTTTGAAAAAGATAAAATTGCTTATGGAGAGAAAAAATATGTACTTATTGATAGCTCAAAAACTGTTTCTAGGGAAATTGTTTCGGAACAATCTTTCGAAAAATTGGAGTCAAATATTGAGGAAGGGGAAGAACAAGACGATTATGACACAAAAGATGTAAAAATAGAACAAGATAAAGAAGATGAAGATGATATTGACCTTAAATCAGATCCAATGGCTAAAAGTAAAGCTTTAGAGGAATTCTTATCAGAGTCTCCTAAAGTCAAACGAATGATAGAAATGTTCGAGGAGGCTCAAAAGAGGTCTATTGATGATGAAACTGACACTGTCGAGGAGGCTCAAAAGAGGTCTATTGATGATGAAACTGACAGTAAGTCAGGGGACAAAACTGGATCTTTTGATGAAACTGTCACTGACGGTAAGTCAGCTGACAAAGCTGGATCTTTTGATGAAACTGTCACTGACGGTAAGTCAGCTGACAAAACTGGATCTTTTGACAGAGAATATATTACTGACAATTCTTTTGAGGGACAATCAGGCTTAGACCAAGAACAAGAGGTTGAAATGAAGTCAGTTGAGAGACCAGAGGTTGTTGAAATGAAGTCAGTTGAGAGACCAGAGGTCGTTGAAATGAAGTCAGTTGAGAGACCAGAGGTTGTTGAAATGAAGTCAGTTGAGAGACCAGAGGTTGTTGAAATGAAGTCAGTTGAGAGACCAGAGGTTGTTGAAATGAAGTCAGTTGAGAGACCAGAGGTTGTTGAAATCAATGAAGTAGAATCAGTAAAAAGATCTCCACTTGTTTTAGAGAGTATTAGTCCTGTGGCTCGTATTGTTGAAGACATAGAATCTCATGTTGACAAACTAGAGCGAGTATTATCTACTGAACAAAATGACATTGAAGACGATGAGGACGATGAAGACTGGGAAATATTAGAAAAACCTGAGTTAGAAGAGGAGGAAGTGATACCTGATAAATTACCTTCTCCTCAGATTGATATGGCTGAAATAGAGGTAGCCGATGATTATAATAGAGAGGATGTTATGTCTGCTTGTTATACAAAAGTGACAACAAGAGAGGTTATAGTAATAGAGGAGACAATACCTCATCAACACAAAATAAGAATTAACTCTGAAGGCTTGGAAGAAGTGTCTGCCACTGACATTGTTGAAAAACAAACTATTGTAATTGAGAAACAACAGGTGTTAACAGAAATTGAAGACACTGAATATGAAATTGATAAAATTGATACTGTCACTGACTTGGACCATGAGAAAAATATTGAGGAAATAAAAGAATCTGAATTATACATAGACAATAGTCAACATGACATTGGTCATGAGAAGGTCAAGCAAACTACTGATGATGTTGGAGATGAACCATATATATCATCTGAGGATGAGGCTAGTACAGAGGAGATCGCTGGTTCTAATGAGAGTGAAATAGAAAGCCCACCAGAATTCTCTCACGACGAAATGGAAGAAGTAGAACCAGACAAATCTGGCCTTGTACTTAAACTAAGAGATTTTCTTGACGATCAACAAGTGTCAGAACCAATCACGACACAAACGGAAGAGTCTATCAAACAAGAACATTTGCCAGAACATGAACAGGTTCTCACGGATTCTCAAGATGAATCTGTTGACCAAGAGAGTACGAGCTCTAAAGATTATGAAGAATATAAAATCCCAAAATACGAATATGATCAAGAAATAAAAGAGAAACAAAGTTTTAAACATCAATTGTATCATGACCATGAACAATTACAATCTGACCAAGAAGACCATGAACTTCTTACACCTAAAGAGGAATCGAGAATGATTGAGTCCAAGGAAGATGTTAGCTTGGTAGACTCAAAGGATGAATCTACCTTTAATGAGTCAAAATCATCAGATTTTGTGATAGTCGATTCAAAAGACGATTTTGAAGGAAAGATAATAAAAATGTTAGATTCGACTGATGAAATGGAGGATATTAAGGATGAAATAATAATATCATTGGACTCTAGTGAGGATGTTGGAATAAAATTAGATCATGAAGAGATATATTCTGACGAATCTTCTACCCCTGAACCTATTGCTCAAACTAATTTCGATAAAGAGACTTTTGTTGAAAGTGACTCTGAGACAAAAGAGTTTGAGAAATTGGAAATAAAGCAGGAGACAGGTGATCAGATAATTGTTTCAGATGAAATAAAAATAGTGTATGAAACTGAAATTGAGGTAAAGAAATATGGTGAAGCATCGGCCACCATTGTATCATCAGATACAATAGAATTTGAAGCATTAGAGGAACAGGTAGAACAAGAGATCAAATGTCAATCAGAAATGAAAACAGAACGTAACATTCAGCAAGAAATGGAACAATCATTACAAAGTGACTCTAAATCAGATTCTGACACAGAACAACAGCTAGAAATAGAAAAACCGGAGGACATTTATGAATGTGAGCTCCGCGAGCAAATAACTAAAGAAAATGAAATATATGGATTAGGAACCAGAAACAAGGAAGAGTCTGATAAAGAGGAGGCTGTTGTAACTAAGTCTAGTGTGTGTGATACCACATTGTATGAAGCTGAACAAATACATGAAATAAAAAAACCAGAGGACATTTTTGAATTCAAAACAAGAGAACAAATCTTGAAACCATTTGATAAAACTGATGATTCTGAACAAATAATTAGCATAGTAGAGCAGGAAGTAATTTATGTCCAGGATAAAAATGAAATTATAGATCTTTATGATCAAACTAACGAAGACCAAATATTTGAAACTGATATCACAAAACAGGAAATGCATACAGCTTTACATGAAAAATCATTGCCACTAGAGATGACGTCTAGTATTGAAACAGAAGAGGTGGAGAGTGTGGATAAATGTCCTCCTCATGAAGTACATGATGCTACCAATGATAACAAGGCTGATATACCATATGATGACACTAAATCTGATGAAAAGGAAACTGATGCAGTAACTCTTCACGAATCACATGATACAGTGGACGATATCAAAGCAGACAGTTTATTGGTCACTGAAGAACCAATATTTGAAGTAGGAGAGATTTATGCCCAGGATACCTCCGAGCATCAGATTGAGGAAATTATTGAAATACAACCTGCTGAGAAGGTAGAAAAATCTGAAGAAGAGCAATTGTTTACATTAACTCAAGAAGAAACTGTTTTTACTGAAAGTACGAAGGACATTAGTCCTCAAGATGAAATGAACAAAACAAAACTAGAAAAATTAGAACAAGATCCTTTGTTTACTTTAACACAGGATGAAACAGTAGCCACTGAAATAGCAGGGGAGATAAGTCCTCAAGATGAATTAGTTGAAATACAATCACCAGAGAAAATGGACAAAACAAAACTAGAAAAATTAGAACAAGATCCTTTGTTTACACTAACTCAAGAGGAAATAGCAGGGGAGATAAGTCCTCAAGATGAGTTAGTTGAATTACAATCGCCAGAGAAAATGGACAAAGCAAAACTAGAAAAATTAGAACAAGATCCTTTGTTTACACTAACTCAAGAGGAAACAGTAGCCACTGAAATAGCAGGGGAGATAAGTCCTCAAGATGAGTTAGTTGAATTACAATCACCAGAGAAAATGGACAAAACAAAACTAGAAAAATTAGAACAAGATCCTTTGTTTACTTTAGCACAGGATGAAACAGTAGCTACTGAAATAGCAGGGGAGATAAGTCCTCAAGATGAGTTAGTTGAAATACAATCACCGGAGAAAATGGACAAAACAAAACTAGAAAAATTAGAACAAGATCCTTTGTTTACACTAACTCAAGAGGAAACAGTAGCTACTGAAATAGCAGGGGAGATAAGTCCTCAAGATGAATTAGTTGAATTACAATCACCAGAGAAAATGGACAAAACAAAACTAGAAAAATTAGAACAAGATCCTTTGTTTACACTAACTCAAGAGGAAACAGTAGCCACTGAAATAGCAGGGCAGATAAGTCCTCAAGATGAGTTAGTTGAATTACAATCACCAGAGAAAGTTGACAAAACAAAACTTGAAAAATTAGAACAGGATCCTTTGTTTATTTTAACTCAGGAGGAAACAGTAGCTACAGAAATAGCAGGGGAGATAAGTCCTCAAGATGAATTAGTTGAAATACAGTCACCAAAGAAAATGGACAAAACAAAACTAGAAAAATTAGAACAAGATCCTTTGTTTACACTAACTCAAGAGGAAACAGTAGCTACTGAAATAGCAGGGGAGATAAGTCTTGAAGATGAGTTAGTTGAATTACAATCACCAGAGAAAATGGACAAAACAAAACTAGAAAAATTAGAACAAGATCCTTTGTTTACACTAACTCAAGAGGAAACAGTAGCTACTGAAATAGCAGGGGAGATAAGTCCTGAAGATGAGTTAGTTGAATTACAATCACCGCAGAAAATGGACAAAACAAAACTTGAAAAATTAGAACAAGATCCTTTGTTTACAGTAACTCAGGAGGAAACAGTAGCTACTGAAATAGCAGGGGAGATAAGTCCTCAAGATGAATTAGTTGAAATACAATCACCAGAGAAAATGGACAAAACAAAACTAGAAAAATTAGAACAAGATCCTTTGTTTACACTAACTCAAGAGGAAACAGTAGCTACTGAAATAGCAGGGGAGATAAGTCTTGAAGATGAGTTAGTTGAATTACAATCACCAGAGAAAATGGACAAAACAAAACTAGAAAAATTAGAACAAGATCCTTTGTTTACACTAACTCAAGAGGAAACAGTAGCTACTGAAATAGCAGGGGAGATAAGTCCTCAAGATGAGTTAGTTGAATTACAATCACCAGAGAAAATGGACAAAACAAAACTTGAAAAATTAGAACAAGATCCTTTGTTTACAGTAACTCAGGAGGAAACAGTAGCTACTGAAATAGCAGGGGAGATAAGTCCTCAAGATGAATTAGTTGAAATACAATCACCAGAGAAAATGGACAAAACAAAACTAGAAAAATTAGAACAAGATCCTTTGTTTACACTAACTCAAGAGGAAACAGTAGCCACTGAAATAGCAGGGGAGATAAGTCCTCAAGATGAGTTAGTTGAAATACAATCACCGGAGAAAATAGACAAAACAAAACTAGAAAAATTAGAACAAGATCCTTTGTTTACACTAACTCAGGAGGAAACAGTAGCCACTGAAATAGCAGGAGTGATAAGTCCTCAAGATGAGTTAATTGAAATACAATCACCGGAGAAAATAGACAAAACAAAACTAGAAAAATTAGAACAAGATCCTTTGTTTACACTAACTCAGGAGGAAACAGTAGCCACTGAAATAGCAGGGGAGATAAGTCCTCAAGATGAGTTAGTTGAAATACAATCACCGGAGAAAATAGACAAAACAAAACTAGAAAAATTAGAACAAGATCCTTTGTTTACACTAACTCAAGAGGGAACAGTAGCTACTGAAATAGCAGGGGAGATAAGTTCTGAAGATGAGTTAGTTGAAATACAATCACCGGAGAAAATAGACAAAACAAAACTTGAAAAATTAGAACAAGATCCTTTGTTTACACTAACTCAGGAAACAGTAGCTACTGAAATAGCAGGGGAGATAAGTCCTCAAGATGAATTAGTTGAAATACAATCACCAGAGAAAATAGACAAAACAAAACTTGAAAAATTAGAACAAGATCCTTTGTTTACACTAACTCAAGAGGAAACAGTAGCCACTGAAATAGCAGGGGAGATAAGTCCTCAAGATGAATTAGTTGAAATACAATCACCAGAGAAAATAGATCAGGCAAAATTAGACAAATATGAAGAAAATGAGTTGTTAACATTAGCTGAAGAAGAAACGATATTAACAGATAAAACTGAAGATATCAGTCCTCATGATCAGATTATTATGATGGAACCTGACGAAGAAATTCTGGAAGAAAGGCATTCAATACAACAAGAGGAAATTATATTTACTGAGAATACAAAGGAACTGAGTTCTCAAGACGATGTGTTAGTTATTGAGTCATTAGACAAGACTGAACATGTAATATCTTCTGAAACAGCTCAAGACGACATTGTTATTATAGAAGAAGGTAAGCCTTCAAGTGGTGGAGTAGAACATGTTGATGTGCCTATTATAATAACAGAACCTGTCACTGTAGTGGAAGATCTAACACATGAGCTATCTCCTGAAGAAAGGGAAGTGCATCCACCGTCGGAGGAAATCATAGAAATATCTCCTGTTGTAATTACAATAAAAACTGATGAGGAATCGCAAGAAATAACCTGTCAGTTACATGAAGATATTGACAATCAAAAAATACAAGAGGACACAATAAAAGTACCAACAAGACAAGTTAAAGATACTGATAAGGAGTTGTCTTCGTCATCTACTATGTCAGATGAGGACCTCGTGGAGAAACCTAAAAGAATTTCATTCTCAGATGAAACAGAGGGTGGACAAGTTGTCATCAAGGATCAGACTGTATTTACTCTAGATGACACTGATGCAGAAAAATGTGTTCAAGTTGAAGTACCATTGAAACAAATATTAACAGATAAAGATGAGAGTTTACTGAAAGACACCATGGCTTTCTCTACTTTATCATCAAGTGCAGACCTCCAAGAAGAAATTGTTGATATAGAAGTGTATGATACTGGTGCAAATCGTATAAATCAGGATTTACAAAGAGAAGCTGATGAGGAAATGTCAGGTTTTCCTGTTGATTTCGTAGCTAGAAAAAATAGCGTAGAACCAGATGATGTGATAGAAGAAACAGTTGACTCTGGGGCACATGTGATAGAAGAAACAGTTTACCCTGGGGCACTTGTGATAGAAGAAAAATTTGACTCGGGGGCACTTGTGATAGAAGAAACAGTTGACTCTGGGGCACATGTGATTGATGTTATTGAACCGAGTGAAAGAGAAGATGACTTAGAAATGGAAATCCCATCAGAATATTATAGTCAACCCACAAAAGATGTAGAAATGTATACAGAAGCAGAACTATGTGATATTGTACGACAGAGTGATAGGGTTGATGAATTAAGAGCTATGATGTCAGATGATACAATTAAAATGGAACTGGAATGGGAGCCACCTAGTAAGAGAGTGATGTCAAGTGAAGAAGAAGTTAAATTACATACGGTAGAGAAAAAGGTGACATATGATGAAAGGCATGATATTATTGAAAAAAAGGAGCAGCATAAATCAGGTGACGTGGAAACATGTGATGTCAAAACGGAAAAGTTTCATAAAACATTCTCAGCTGAAATAACAACCGATACTCTTATTGAGGATCAGACCACTACAAATACTGTATTAGATGATGATAAACTCTACGAAATCGAAGAAACGCAACAGAAAGTCATAAAAGATGATCAAGCTATTGCACATTTTAAAACCGAAAAATCTGAAACTGAATTTCATGCTGTTCAGGCAAAGGATTCTGACATTGAAATTAAAGAAGTAGAAAACAAAGAAATATTTGATGAAACATTTGAGATATCAGTGAAGAAAGATACCGAGATATCTGAAACAGAGAAAAAACACGATGGGGAATCTGATCAAAAGGTTACAGATATATCTGAAACCACAATTACGAAAGAAACAAAAACTGTTGTTGATGAAAAATCAACAGACAAATTAGAATACAAAGTAGATAGAACAAGTGAGGAAATAACTAAAATATTTGATGAAACTATTACTGACAGATCTGAATATAAAATGGAGGAGGAATCAACCGAGAAATATAGACAAGTTGAGAAGATTGATTCTCAAGATGATTTAGAAACATACATTGATAGAAAAGAAATAAAACATGAAATTGATTCTGACAATAAATTTAATAGTGAGCCTGATGTTACGTTGAATATCAGGGACAAACATGTACGATTCGTGTCAGAAACTGCAGAAATAAGTTCGTGTGATAGCGATGACATGTCCAATTTTTATATTGATAGAATGGAAAGATTCCTATATTTACCTGAGGACACTGATCCAACAAAAATGTTTGATTTAAAATCTAAACGGGGAGATTTCATGAGAGACTTCCCTACTGATTCATCAGACAAATATGATGATGACCATTCTTCTGCTGGTTTTGATGACGAACAGGACCAACAGAGATTTGGTTCATCTGAAGGGACACACCAAGTTGATCGGCAAGAGTCAATTGAAATTGATGAATTTCAGTTTTCTCGAAAATTGTCTTCTGCAGAGGTTGACGAGTTTGAACATGAATTGAGAATGGAACACAATGAGCTAGATGAAATAATTCAGTGTGAAACAAAACATGAGTTAGAGTTTGAAGGTACTAGTACTCCTCAAAGTGTTGATGGTCGACCTCTGTCACCTAGTTCATACACACTAGAAACAGACACAGACATGGAAGGTTCTAGATCTTTTGAACCTGATGAGTTGATGGATGATAATTTCGATGTCGCCCAACAAATATTTATAGAGCAGAAAATTGAAGCTGAGAGGACAAAGACAGAACGACCGCCATCACCTTCAGATTTTACTCTAGTTACGTCGCAAGATCAAGATGCTTTAACTAAACTTTTGGGACTTGATGACAAAATGGACAAAGGAGATGATGTAAGCGAGCATGAATCTAATGATAAAGTGGACAAAGCTGTGACTGAGCATGAGGCAACTGAACAACTGCATGATACAGGTAGTTCTATTTTGTTTTAGTTTTGTTTTTGTAGAATAATTACAAATAGCACCAATCCATTTGCATGACAACTTTTACACTGTTTGTGATTGCATCAAAACACAAGTAGAACACTAACTAAATTTCAACAACGATTTTAATAAAAACTACTACCACATAGAGGGGCCATCGTGGTCGTGATCGTATGGTAGTTAGGCACTGATTGCATAGGTAATTGTTGTGAGTTTGAATCCCACTCAGGCGAGGTGTACTCCATACAACATTATGTGATAAAGTTTGTCAGTGATTTGTGACAGGTCGGTTGTTTTCTCCCCACACTCCGGTTTCCTCCACCAATAAAACTGACCGCCATGATGTAACTGAAATATTGTTGAAAGTGCCTTAAAACACCATAACACTAACCCTAACTACAACATAGAAGTTTTACCAGAAACCATTTTACAAAGTGAAAATAGAATGACAATGTTTGGGGACAGTACACAATTTCACAATCCAGGTAGACAAAACAAGGCCAATGGCAGATAAAAACAAAACAAAAGGTTGGAGAAATTGAATCCCCATTAAATAAATGTGGTTTTATACATATAAGAAATATAAGTATTCTTTTGGCATGATCTCTTTGTTACTTTTACAGATTGTATTGAGGCCGTCGTGGCCGTGATCGTATGGTAGTTGGATTCATAACTACCTATGCAATCAATGCCTATCACCACCAACGTTATGAGTTCGAATTCCGCCCCTGGCGAGGTGTACTCAATACAACATTATCTGATAAGTTTGTCTGTGACTTGTGACAGGTCGGTTGGTTTTTTGGGGTACTCTGGTTTCCTCCACCAATAAAACTGACCGCCATGATGTAACTGAAATATTTTTGAAAGTAGCATTAAACACCATAAAACCAACCAAACAACAGATTTTATTTTCTTGATTGGTAATATATCTAAAACAAAATCTCATCAAGTTATTGTGAAATAAATTTACAAATCAGAAAATGAATATTCAACTTATAATACACCAAGCAATGAACTTAACATATGACATCAATATGTATATTTGTACTATCAATATACCAATATTATAGAATGAAATTCCTCGTTTTCTGTAATTTCAAATTAAATATTTCTATGCATGTAAAATTGTGACAAGGGGAAAAAAAGATTCTACATACACACTGCTATTGTTATTAGTAAATATTGAAAATACAAATGAAACAGTGATCATCAACAATATAACCAACGGCAACCAACAAAAACCACTTTTCTGGCAAACGATAACAATAGACAACTGATTGAAATGAAGGTCGTGACATACAAAAAGATCACTAAAACATGTTAATGTCTTTATTAAGTTATGTTATTCAGTTTGTGTTAAATAAAACATGTAATTGTTATCTGTATAAAGTGATCCAGTTCCTTTATCTATCCTTTATAATCATATCTTTTATCTGTAGTACATATGTATTTAATTATTTTTTTCAGGATCAGAGTTTTCAACAACCTCTAATGAACTAAATATACAAGAGCCATTTGAAACTGACACAAAGCAATCTGTTGTTACACAACAACATGCCACATCTAATATGCCACCCATTAATCAACAAATGGAAAATCTTCAAAGAACCGAAGGCAGACATGTTATTTCTAGTTATGAAAATGTTTATGACGGAGTACCTCTAGACCCTAAAATTAATCGAATGTCTGGAGATGCCAGCGAATTAGATATTGGTGACAGGTTTGATACAAAACAAACTGAACAACTTCAGACCTCGGACAGGTCCTCAAGTTATGAAAAAATATACGAACAAGAAGGAACAGAAATGATAGGTGAGTCACATCATAAAACCTCTCATTTAACATCAACCTCATCCCGTCATGCATGTCCTATATATATCACTGTTGAAGAGGGACTTGACAAACTGTCTGGTGAGGAAACAAAAACTGATTTCCATAAAGAGTTTAAGGAAAGATCATTGTCATGTGAAACACAACTAGAAGTAGGTCAGCCAGAAGATCTACGTTACCGTCACAACTCGTCTCCAGACATGTCTGTTTTTACTCATTCCACGTATCTTAATGAATTCAGCAGAGGTAGTTATCATCCTATGATATTAATGTCATTTATTTCAGCTTTCTTTGTGCTTTAATGGTGTAGTCTTCTTCTATCTTGCTTTAATTATTTTATAGAAGGAGCACAGTTAAAATTGTTTATAAGGGGGGGCTTCAAATTGTTTATCACTCAAAGGGGCCTTCAAATTGTTTATAAGACAAGAGGGGGCTTCAAATTGTTTATCACTCAAAGGGGCCTTCAAATTGTTTATCACACAAGGGGGCTTTCAATAAAAAAATTTGATTACACAAGGGATCCTTTTGTTTATCACACAAGGGGGCCTTCAAATTGTTAAACACACCAGGGGGCCTTCAATACACATCATTCTCTTATAGCATGGTATGATTTAAGTTTTATCACACAAGGGGGCCTTCAAATTGTTAAACACACCAGGGGGCCTTCAATACACATCATTCTCTTATAGCATGGTATGATGTAAGTTTTATCACACAAGGGGCCTTCAAATTGTTAAACACACCAGGGGGCCTTCAATACACATCATTCTCTTATAGCATGGTATGATTTAAGTTTTATCACACAAGGGGGGCCGTCAAATTGTTAAACACACCAGGGGACCTTCAATACACATCATTCTCTTATAGCATGGTATGATGTAAGTTTTATCACACAAGGGGGGCCTTCAAATTGTTAATCACACCAGGGGGGCTTCAATACACATCATTCTCTTATAGCATGGTATGATGTAAGTTTTTTCTGATTACGTTTTATCATCTAACAGTAGCAAGAATAAGCATGTCTCTTATTATTGGGTGTCTTAAGACAATAAACATCTTTTGGTCATGTAAGCGTATCCTATATTCTTTTTTTAATAAATCCAGTTCTGTTTTACTTACATATAACATAAAATAAACTTTTCTTCTTATGCCAAATGAGAATTAAAGTTTTAAAAAAGGCAATTGTTTGTTGCATGTCATTCATTGTTTAATAATATCATTTTTACATTTTGCTAGTTACAAAATACTAGTTTTAAATTATAAAAAAGATGTTTTTGAAACATTTGGCCAAACTAATTTTGAACAAGACTTGTAACACTATTAATATTTACTGTAATAAGATGTAAAGTTGATGTGGCATGATTGTTGTCAAATTTATTTACAATAAATAGTTATTTTTCACAATTTTCTAAGAAAAGAACCATTGTTAGGAGAAGATATTGTGGTGAACTTTAAATCTTGGATGCTACCTTTATTTGTGTTACTATATGGGTGTTTGTCTGTCTTCATTTTAAACATTGCATGTTTGTTGTAATTTGTCATATTTATATGTACATTAGTAACTGATAAGACACTAGTTTTCATTATTTCAACGATTACAGTGTTACAGTTCTATTTTATTAGTTTGGTTTTTTAATCAAGATATACGGTATTTTGTCAATTTGAGGATTCTTGATTTTACACTGAAAATAATATTACATGTATATCTAATAATATTTTGTCAATTTGAGGATTCTTGATTTTACACTGAAAACAATCTTACATGTATATCTAATAGTCTAGTGATCAATATTTTTATATTCTAAATATTTTTTAAGACAACATTACAACATTTGTGTCTCAAAGCTTACATCTTTTAATGATGAATCAAGATTTTAAGGCAAAGTTTCATTGTTTTTTTTTAAGTTTCAAAAGCAAAGAATTACAAAACTGACATAATAATGTATAAAGTGTAGATTTTGACTAAACTGTCAGTGGTATAAAGTGGCAGTGTTAAATGTGATATTAATAGAAACTATATAATAATTTTTACCCTACAAGCTGCTATGGATGAAGATAAATCTTCTGTTTCCTCTCATACAGAGATTCTTCAGCTTGATGTTGATCAAGGTATATTTTACCTTAATTGCAGAAATGCTTTGTTTTTTTAGTTTCTTAATTATAGTGTGACATGTACAAGGTGGAACATTGTTGTGTTACAGTCATCAAATTTTTTTTTTGGGAGGGGGAGAGAGTTATTTTTACATAATGTTAAGATATAGGTACAAGGGAACATGAAACAATCATTTTATAACTAGGAATTACAAGCTATTGTTGTCCATCTTACAATCTTAATGTCACAGCAAGTTTGATTTCCATCTAACCCTGTTTTTTTCTCCTGTTTCTTAGGGTTCCTCAATAGGTGATAGACATGATATGAAACGTTTCTTAGGGTTCCTCAGTAGGTGATAGACATGATATGAAACGTTTCTTAGGGTTCCTCAATAGGTGATAGACATGATATGAAACGTTTCTTAGGGTTGCTCAATAGGTGATAGACATGATATGAAACGTTTCTTAGGGTTCCTCAACAGGTGATAGACATGATATGAAACGTTTCTTAGGGTTCTTCAATAGGTGATAGACATGATATGAAACGTTTCTTAGGGTTCCTCGATAGGTGATAGACATGATATGAAACGTTTCTTAGGGTTCCTCAATAGGTGATAGACATAATATGAAACGTTTCTCAGGGTTCCTCAATAGGTGATAGACATGATATGAAACGTAACAATTACAATCACAACCCCTCTTCCCCCCACACACAATATCAGTGGGAATCACTATTGACAACAATTAATTATCAATAAAACTAAGGTTCTCCTCCCTCAGACATATATGTAGGTAAGGTTCTCCTCACTCAGAGATATATGTAGGTAAGGTTCTCCTCCCTACATATATGTAGGTAAGGTTCTCCTCCCTCAGACATACATGTAGGTAAAGTTCTCCTCCCTCATACATATATGTAGGTAAGGTTCTCCTCCCTCAGACATACATGTAGGTAAGGTTCTCCTTCCTCATACATATATGTAGGTAAGGTTCTCCTCCCTCAGACATACATGTAGGTAAGGTTCTCCTCCCTGACATATGTAGGTAAGGTTCTCCTCCCTCAGACATACATGTAGGTAAGGTTCTCCTCCCTCAGACATACATGTAGGTAAGGTTCTCCTCCCTCAGACATACATGTAGATAAGGTTCTCCTCCCTCAGACATACATGTAGGTAAGGTTCTCCTCCCTCAGACATATATGTAGGTAAGGTTCTCCTCCCTCAGACATACATGTAGGTAAGGTTCTCCTCCCTCAGACATATATGTAGGTAAGGTTCTCCTCCCTACATATATGTAGGTAAGGTTCTCCTCCCTCAGACATACATGTAGGTAAAGTTCTCCTCCCTCAGACATATATGTAGGTAAGGTTCTCCTCCCTCAGACATACATGTAGGTAAGGTTCTCCTCCCTCAGACATATATGTAGGTAAGGTTCTCCTCCCTCAAACATACATGTAGGTAAGGTTCTCCTTCCTCATACATATATGTAGGTAAGGTTCTCCTCCCTCAGACATACATGTAGGTAAGGTTCTCCTCCCTCAGACATACATGTAGGTAAGGTTCTCCTCCCTCAGACATACATGTAGGTAAGGTTCTCCTTCCTCATACATACATGTAGGTAAGGTTCTCCTCCCTCAGACATACATGTAGGTAAGGTTCTCCTCCATCAGACATTTATGTAGGTAAGGTTCTCCCTCAGACATACATGTAGGTAAGGTTCTCCTTATACATATATGTAGGTAAGGTTCTCCTTCCCCAGACATATATGTAGGTAAGGTTCTCCTCCCTCATACATATATGTAGGTAAGGTTCTCCTCCCTCAGACATATATGTAGGTAAGGTTGTCCTCCATCAGACATATATGTAGGTAAGGTTCTCCTCCCTCAGACATATATGTAGGTAAGGTTCTCCTCCCTCAGACATATGTGTAGGTAAGGTTCTCATCCCTCAGACATATATGTAGGTAAGGTTCTCCTCCCTCAGACATACATGTAGGTAAGGTTCTCCTCCCTCAGACATATATGTAGGTAAGGTTCTCCTCCCTCAGACATATATGTAGGTGACTGTAATTATCCTTTTTAGGCCCTTTTTATTTTATTGCTTCCATATACTTTTAAATATTTTAATTTTGAGTGTACCTGATGAAGGTTATTTTGAGTGTACCTGATGAAGGTTATTTTGAGCGTACCTGATGAAGGTTATTTTGAGCGTACCTGATCAAGGTTATTCCAGAAATGCGTCGTTGCACACTAAATTTGATATCTACTTTTTATTATTAATGTTAAGTTAGTTTTGATTGTAACATATTGATGAAACCAACACCAACATGTCACATTATAGTATTTGCATTTGAGTACATAATTTTATCTCTTTAATTTGTCTACAAAATTCTGCATTTGAGTGCAAATTCTGTCATTTGATTATAAGTGGTTTATTTTACAATAAATATACTTTACATTGCACTGACGACAGAATTTGCATGACAATTCTGTTATTAAACAATTTTAAAAAGATAAAAAGCTAGATTTTCATTCCAATTGAACGTTTTATATGATTTCGTAACAAATAATATAACCTATGTTAGATACAAGGAACAAATCTTCTTTGAACCAAGGGAATGACTCAGTTTGATGACCTATATTATAGATTTTATGTTAGATTATATTTTCCTGTTAACATTAATAGTTTTAATAATTGAAGTAATACTGAGTTATATGAAACATGTATTGTGTTGATAAGAAATAATGACCATTTCTTCCATGAATTTCCATTGATAAAACTATTTTAATGGAAATATTCGAGACCTCTAAAGTGTACTATAATATTAATTGATCAATGTGTGTTACTTTTCCTGTTGTCCTTTACACTTGTTTTAGAATTGGACAGTTTTAAGATTTGTATTTTTACCAGCTACATGTATAATGTTAATTAATGTTTGGACATTTTTTTTTAATGATAATTGATATTTGCTTAAGTGGTAAAAATTAACGAATTCACTTTGCTGATTAACTAACCATTAACTAATCCATTTAGGTGTTTAACTAATAATGAACTAATAAGTCTTGATGTTTAACTAACAATGAACTAATCCATTTAGATGTTTAACTAAACATTAACTAATCAATCTTGATGTTTAACTAACAATTAACTAATCCATTGAGATGTTTAACTAACAATTAACTAATCCATTGAGATGTTTAACTAACAATTAACTAATCCATTGAGATGTTTAGCTAACCATTAACTAATCAATCTTGATGTTTAACTAACAATTAACTAATCCATTGAGATGTTTAACTAACAATTAACTAATCCATTGAGATGTTTAACTAACAATTAACCAATCCATTGAGATGTTTAACTAACAATTAACTAATCCATTGAGATGTTTAGCTAACCATTAACTAATCAATCTTGATGTTTAACTAACAATGAACTAATCCATTTAGATGCCGAGGTGTGTAGTGCTACAGAAGGGAAAGTAGTGGATACAGATGTGGAGGAACAGTTATCTCCCCTTCTCAAACATTCATCAAATCTTGAATTTGGCACTGCCAAACCCACTATCTGTTTCTCTGAGTCTCCTGTAGACTCTGTTTCTCCTACATTTATAGAGGAGGAGAAGAACATTTCTCCTGTTCATGAAACTCTGGAGGTAGCTGGAAATATTTCTGTTGGCGTGTCTCCATCGGAATTTATTTTAGAAGAAGAAGAAAATGTTGAGCAAGATGTGAAACAAGAAATTCAAGAAAGACATTTTGAAACTATTGAGCAGCATACAATTGTTGAGAAAGTTGAAGGTGATAATATCAGTGAAGCTCAAAAACTCTCAAGTGAATTCTGTAGAACGAAAGATACAGTTGTCAGAGAAGACAACGTGTTTACTGATTCATTCGATGAACCAGTTTCAGAGGATAGACGAGAAAAACTACACGATATGGCATTTGAAAATTATGCATTTAGTGAAGAAGATGCAGAGCTTGAAATGATTACAAAGCAACCCCTATCAGCGAGAACTGGACGTGAAATATCTCCAGAGGATCTTAGGGAATCATTTTCTGAATTTGATTTTGATGAAAGAGAAATGAAAGAATTAAAAGCTGACTTCCAGCAGACTGGTCAACAGGGTGTATATCAGGCAAAATGTAGTCAGCATGCTTTATCACATAGGATGCCAAGAGACGAAGGTCATGGCATTGATCAACCACTGAATGAGGCTGATGAGGATGAAATGTTAGGTGAAGCTGCTGGGGGTTATTTAGCCCCCCAGGATAATCAACTTCTAGTGTCAAGTAGGACTCCTTCTGATACTAGTACAGAAAGTTCAGGGATATATGATGAAGCTACCGAGCAGTTCAAAAGGGAGCCATGGGAAGTAGCATCACAATTTAAACGCCAGTTTTCTGAACCATTTGAAGAACAAGAAGAATGCACACACATTCAGACAGCTCAATCGATTGACATGGGCACATTTTATAGAGGTGTACGATTGAATACCAGAACAATATCTAGGATAAGTGAGGTTCCACAGACAGGAAGTGATGATTCAATTAACATATCAGAACAATTATCACAATCTGCTTTTTGGCAAAGTGAACCACATGAGCTGATCTCGGAAACCCACGAACAAACTGTCATTGCTAGTATATTAGAAAGCAGACAGTATGAACAGGAATGTTTACAGAGATCAGAAAATGAAGAAGTTGAATCTGCTGAAGTAGCTGTCCAGTTCCCAGAATCATTTGTTTTAAATACATTAATAATGACAGCAGCTGATAAAAGAAATATTTCATCAACTGCTTATCCCTCATTACAGCTATGTACTGACAGACCTGAGTCAGGAGAGGACTTGTTTGCTCGTGAAGATGTTACCACAGAAACATCAATTACACCAGTTAAGGAAAATCTTCCACTAGAAACAGAAGAAGTTGTCAGCAGAGCATCAAGGCTAGCTCATGAAGAATTACTTCAGGAATCATCAGATGAGCATGATAGATCAATATCGCCTTCTATTGATAGTGAAGAAATGCAGGATGATTCAGGACCACAAGAAAGACCCTCTTATTTTGCATCGGGAAAATTTCCAATAGGACTATCTCATTTTGGTAAAAATCTGGCAGACAATGAAATATATGAATCATCTGAAACAGGTGGTGATACAACAGAAGAAAAATTATCACCTATTGAAGAAACTCCTACTGATGAATTTCCTGAAGAACAAGAAGAAAATATAATTCCTGCTACAGAAAAACGAGTCACATTTCAAACAGATACAGATCATTTACAGTCTTTATCTAGTGAAGAGTTAATTAAAACATCTACTTCCTCTTCAGAAATGGAACCAACATTACTAGCGGCATCGTATGATTTAGAATCAGGACATGTTTCCCGAGTTGTAACAACATACGATATGTCTCCTGATTCTGTAGAAAAGCAGTTCCCTGTCCCTGCTATGACAAAAGCCATACTGTCAAGCCCTGAAGATGATGTCTTTGAGGAAGAATCACAAAGTGAAGCTACAAGTCCCAATTTACTAGCAGTTTCACACAGGGCCAAGCCACTGCAGGTTTCTAGTTCAACAGAATCATACGTACCATCTCCTCCTGCACCTACACCAAAGGACCCCAATAACGGACACGATATTCAACCAGATTTAGAAGGGGCTGCTATAAAACTCCAGGACACGTTTGCAGAACAAGAAACTGAAGAGACAGAAACTGATAACACCATTATATTAGATCAAGAAATACAACAGATTGAAGTTGAAATTGATGTTCCCACAAAAGAAAGTAAAGATGATTCAGAACAAGAAGAACCAATTTCTCCTTTTGAAGTTGTGTCGCCGACTGATTTAGAAGATTACAATGAGTATATGGAAGAATATGAAAAAGTTCAAATGCTTAAATCTACAGAATCAGTTGCTACAAGTAGTTTTGTAGATGTTGGAGAAATGGAAAAGTCAGGACAATCATTAGAGATTGTTTCACCTGTAGATTCTACACCCGTTGAAGGTATACCAGTACATCCTTATGACAAAAGTGAATCATCATTTGAACATTCTTCACCAATTAGCAGTGAAGCCAGTGAGAAAGGTTCACCTTTTGATATTCCACATATGGCAGAGTTTTCTAATCTTTTACCAGACCTTGTTGAAGCATCTACTGTTGTAAACGTAGATATACACACGGAATACCCAGAAAAGTCTGATACCAGTTGTCTTCCAAATGGTCCAACAGAAGTGGACTACAGTCCCACAATTGATTTAGATTATAGTTATGGTGAAGCATCAGCCAGGCATACTGAAGAAGTTAATCTTATACGATCAGTTTCCCCAACATCAGCACAAGTAGAGTCTCATCAAGAACCTACTACAGTAGACAATTATAATCCACAGATTGTGGAAGTTACTCGAAGGGAAAATGTAATGATAGAATCAAACACTGAAGGACTAATGGAATCATTACAGTCAGTTCCTGAACAGGATCGTCTATTAATGTCAGATCAAACATTATATGGACTTGATATGCCATCTGAGGAAAGTGGACCTCATTCACTCTCCACCTCCCTTCTAGAGACGTCTGTAAAACATGATACAGAAGCAGATCTAGATTCTGTTAGCTTTTCTATGGGTCTTACCTCTCAGGGTGACGAGGAGGCATCGGATCAGAGTGAAAACAGAGATATCACTATGAGAGGTAGCGATAAAGAACTGCTTAGCCAAGATAGTGGAAAGTTAGAAACACTGGACCAAGCTGAGAAAACATTGGATTCTCAGGAAGAACCATATGCTCGAAGTCATGTAGATGTTTATCCTGGAAAAAGAGTTTTACAGTTAACTGATGAAGAACAACAAAAAAGTCTTGAAAAGGAAGCAGAGATGGAAATCCTGGTGAGGTCATCAGAAGATTTGGAAGATCTTTTAGATGATAAAAATATAGAAACAACCGAAATTGAAGAAGACGTTGATGATGAAATTGTCGAGATTTCAAAACATTATCAGCAGGAGCAGGAAGTGGTGATAGCAATAAGTAGAACAGACGAATCAGGAGCTACGAGTATGTGTATTGACGATTTTGATGCTAAATCTACAGATGATGCCCTAAGACCTGTATCTAGTGAGTCTTATTTTTCTCAGTTAGATTTTACGGAAGGTGATGAAGAACAACAGGATATATTTGATCTGAGAGTAGATTCTGCTGACCTTGACCGCCCGGTTACTCCTACACCTGTAGATCCACAACAACATACATTGTACGACAATGAGACGGAAGAAAATGACGACAGGAATGCTGGAATTGAGGACAGGGAGGATGCTGGAATTATTGAAGGAGCGGCTGGAGAATTGGTGGATTCTGTAATATACGAAGCATATACAAGAGTACAACGAGATGAAAACTCTAATGATGACGAAGAAAAATCAGATGTTTCTCTAAAGTCAGGAGAATCCACCGAGGAAGAAAATGACGATGTTCTTAGTTTAGAAGCATCATCAAAACAAACAATAGGAACTGGTGCAAAACTGATAAGACAACTTTCTGAAGACATTCCAGAAATAACAATTACACAACACTTGCATGATGAGGATTCTGATGATGAAACATATTTAACCTCATATAGTATAAAAACAGAGGATCAACCAATAACTGAACAGAAACAAACAGATGAGGAAAAAGAATTGTTTGTGGAACAAGAGGAGATATTATCTGCATGTCAGTCTCAACAAATTATGTCACAAATACATGGAGCAGGAATCACAGCTACTTGTATACCTGAGGAGGACGAGGAAGTGGAGGAAGAAATTCTACCTCAAAGTCATCATACTACGTCCTCTCATCCTGATAGAGACTTTACAGATTATGGACCTACTTGTATACCTGAAGAGGAGGATGTGGAGGAGGAAATCAAAGTTGAGACTGTATCTAAATCATCTGCTACACGGCCTCTACAAGTGTTTCCTTACCCTGGAACTGATACGACAGATTCAAAGAAGATCGTTTCTTCTAAACAAGTCAGTTCCACCGAACTTTATCAACAAACTGTTACCTCGTATAGCTTCTCAGAAACCAAACAATCTACTCATGTTGATAAAGTTCAAATGTCATCAATATCACATGACCTTGTAATGTTAGAAGATAGTATTAATGAAGGTGACAAAAATCAAATGTCTAGCAATGACGAGTTAGTTGAAGAATATAAAGAGGATGATGGCCTTGAAAATATAATAGGATCTGAAAGTCAAAGTGAAAAAGTTGACACAGAAAAAAGCACAGATGAAGATCATTTTTTTGAGTTAGCCTCTGGTCTTGATACACTCGAAAACAGCAACTTATCTCATACTCAATCTGAACATTTAAATCAAACGAGACAATTAGAATTGCTGCAGACTGAATCAACACCAGAGGATGCTCTTGCCACAACCCTTGGTGGAGTTACTCCTACCGAAAATGAGTTCAATAGTTTTGTTAAAGAGGAAAATATAATTGAAGGCCAAGAAGTAAATGTACATGATGATGCAGGTGATTCATCTAGTATTGATAGTTTTACTACTGTGGTCGCAGCTGAAGAACAAGAAGACGATGATGAAAAAGTGGACAATAGAATGGATGATTTTGGCTCAATGACGTCGTCTTTTCATTCTGATATTCAAGGACCGGAGGAGGATAGTCATGAACAGTCAGAACCACTTGTAGATTGGGGTCAGCAGCCTGTATTTGATATAGAAAGTGGGGTCTTTCCTTCTGATGAAACCCCAATAGTCGCCAAACAGATGATTCCTATAACAGTCAAACATGCAAAATCTATAGATGACGCGAAACACGTGAAGAAACAAGATATTGAGGATAATGAAAAGATATCAAAAACTGAGAAAGAGCCGTTGAGGCAAAAACTAATAGAGTTAGAGGTCAAACATGAACAATTAATTCAAGAGGATAAAGATGATGAGGACTTTGGTGAAGGTCCATTGATAGAATGGGGGCCCAGGGATGAAGAGGGGAGTGAATCCTCGTTTGAGAGTGACAGATATGAATATATAGATAAAACAGCATTATCTATCATCACTGAGATATCAGATGAAGATAAGTTTGAAATGATTGATAAGGATGATATGATGTCTGAATCATTATCTGATAGACCGTACAGTTCACCAGAATATCCACCTCCAAGTCCTGGCAACTTTAAAGGAAAGAGTGGGGATAAAGATGACATATCAGTAACTTCTTCACTTTTAGAATTTGAGAGGCTTGAACATGAAATAGAACAAGGGGGATCACAGGGATCGATAGATGACAAGAACAGTCTACGTGGATGTTTGGATGATAGACAGTTTATGTACAATAAGAGTTCTGATAGAGATGATGTGTCCGTTACGTCATCATTAGCTGAATTTGAACGTTTTGAACGAGAACTTGCACAATCAAGTTCAACCAGCTCAGTAGAAAAAATACCATCATCAGATAGTAAAAGTAGTGATGTAGATGGATCAAGGTCATCTTTAGCCGACTCAGAAAGACTGGAACAAGTTGCTGATGAAAGACGTAGTTCTACTGAAAGCTTCAAACAAAGAAGCGAAACATCGTCAATGGCATCTCTTAATGAGTTTGAGAAAATTGAACAGGAGTTACAGCTGGCTGAAGAATTAGAGGCAGAAGCTCAGAAAATTGTATGTATATTAAAATCTGGAACATTATTTGCCCAACAGCAATATCATAGCCAAACAAGCATATCTGAGGAAAGGACAATAATTAAAGACCGGGATATTGACAATGATTCCATTGATGGCAAGGACGACTTAGAAGATTCTCTTGGTGATATAAAGTCCTCGTTAAAAGACAAGAGTCAAGGTGATGCAGACTCTCTAGATGGAGATGATGTATCTGATATAACCTCCATGACCTCTAGTGTAGTAATGGTCGGTGGAGATTTAATGTCAACATCACAATTATCACAAACATCACAAACATCTCAGAAGTCATCTAAAAGTTCATCTAAAGAATATGATGTAGACTCCTTACACGATGATTCGTTAATGAAGATATCAACTGATTCACTTGGTGACCAGTTTGGTCTGAAGCCTATGAAGGACAAAGATAAATGGGACAATGATTCACTTCTTGACCAGGAAGGCATTATGGACAGGTCGACAGACTCCTTAGAAAATGAGCATAAAGTAGAAACTGACTCACTTCAAGCTCATGAGGATGTAATGCAGACCTCTGGTGATTCCTTAGAGGATCAGTTAGGTGGTGGATCAGACAAACAAGACAGTATTATGGAATCGTCATTCTACAGTGTTACAAGTTCTAACTTCTCAAGATCATCAGCTGAGACGATGAGATCAGCAGGTTCTAGAAGTGATTCTAGTACTGATATAATGCAAGTTTCTAAAGAATCAATGGAAGAGAGGAAAAAACGAGAGAAAGATTGGCTAATAGACAATTACCATAGTTATAAAACTACAGGATATGGAAGTCCATTTATAGATTACCAAGGAAATGTTGAACCAGAACTGACAAGTTTTCATATCGATGACAATTACGAATTTTCTTCCAAACAATCAGACTACAGTGAAGATGCTCCAATTACATCAAAGCCATTTTCATGGGGACCATATGAAGAGAGGAAGCGTATCTATACAATGGCTGAATGGGAAGCCATGAAGGAAGAAAAAAGGAAAGCTTCCATTAACCAACAAGACAAACCTGATGGTGACGATGATGATGATGACAAAACAGCTGCTTCCAAAGATCAAATAAAAACTGTGATTACCTCCACAAAATCTTCTAGCCAAACTATGTCCTCTAAAACTGTATCACACACTACTTCATACTCCTCTTCCCATCAGGCATGGTCTGACAGTACTACCACAACTAACACAGGTATATAATCTGTCTGTGCTTGGTCCAAGTTCTTTAAACCATCTTTCTCTGGAGATCATTTTCTATCATTCTAAATTTTATCAAGGTTATATTTTATCTACTTTATATATTACCCAGAATACATTAGTATTTTTCCAATGTTGATATATATTTTGACATCTGAGTTTTGTGGGTTTTTTAAGGTATATGTTTTTATTTCTATGTTAACAAGATTTTGAGGTTTAATCTACAGCCACCCTTGGTTTCATTCTGATCTCTGTCCATATGAACCTTGATTTCCATTAATAGACAATGATTTTAGATTTCTTAAGGAACTTTGGACCAATCAAGACAAAATGCATGTTTGTTATGGTTTGCTTGTGTTAAGTTCACAGTATTATGCTTTTTGTGTGTTATGTTTTATTAATTCTATGAATTTTTATTAATTTTGTTAAATTATTTGACTGTATTTCCATTTGCGTTTTACCTTTATCAGGACTTTCAATATTTTTCAAGTCTACTAGTACTTCCCTATTTACAGGCAGTACTTTTTATTAAAATTTGAACAATTTTTATGAATATCTTATACAACACTCTTTAAAATCAGGAGGTACCTAAGACCATTTAAGAGGGGTAAAAAGTACCTGGTACCGCCCCTTATTGAAAGGCCTGCCTTTATCCTAAAATAACCCTGTGACCTGTGAAGGTTTTATTTTAAATTGACCGAACAATTAGTTCACTTTTTATAAACATTTCATCCAGATATAACAGGCATGAGTTGTTTCAAGCATGTATGCATAGTTTGTACATTATTCTAAGGTAATAAATCGTGTACAACTATTTTGTAGTTGTGAAAATTTATATAGTACACATACATGTATGTGTACAATGATTACTCCCTAGTACATGTATATAATGAATCCTCCCTGTATTGACTCAGTATTTTCTGTGTAGTATTTTGTAAATTGTAATTGTTCTCTTTGAAATGTCTCCCATTTTGTGATTTAATGATTTACATACATGTATTATTTACTCCTGGTAGGAGGGGTCCAGAGGGTACAAGAAATCGGGAAACATAGATATTTTTATAAGGATAAATTAGCTTAGAAAATTATGGTACTGTGAAAATGTGGTATTTTAGATTTATTTCAAATCTTATTGTGTACTATCAACAAAATTTATAAATAATAAAAAATCAGTTTAATTTTTAATTAACTTTATAAATGATTTATATCAACTTTATTATTTATTGGAAGACATTTAAGTTGTCTCTTAAATTGTAATTTAGTTGTGACTTTATATGATATGCTGTTTCTGTATTTTGTTTTGTTTAATTAGTAATTAATATATTAATATTGTATTTATTTTGCATGTTTGTTGTGTTGACATTTTATCAATATTCAATGGTTAATATTTTAATAATTTTTATCTTTCACCAACAGTAAATTTGTATTTATAATAGTAACATTCTGCTTTGTCTAAGATTTGTCTTAAGATGTACAGTGTAATTATAAGAATAGAATTTATTTATGAGAATCAGAAATGTATTTATTATTGTAAATTGAAATGTATTTATTGTAAATTGATATTATTTTATTTATGTATTTGATAGAGGTGGAGGAGAGTGGAACACCTCTACAAGGTGATTTACTATGTTGTAATCATGTCGTTACACAATTTTTGTTTTCTTTTTATCTCAAAAAACAAAAACAAAAATAATTTTATTTCTAAATTTTTATTTTTATTTTATCTCTAAATTCTTGCTTTCTGCTTCTTTTTAAGTTGTTCACTTCTCCCTGGCTGTCTTGTCTGGAGAGGATATATATAAGAGAATATAGGGGTTTCTAATGATTGTACATGGCTGACATGACATTTAGTATGATTTTGTATATCTTCAAAACTGACTACCTGTAGGCAATAGGAGGATAATGAGTATGAGTTTGTCAAAAATTTTCAGAACTACCAAAGCATCATGGGTAAGGACGATTGGGTGAAGGTTTTTCAGAACTACCAAAGCATCATGGATAAGGATGGTTGGGTGATGGTTTTTTCAGAACTATCAGGACATTTAATGTATAGGGAGTTACTTGTGATTCAGTAAAGATTGTTCAAATCTGACAGAGCATTTTAGGGGAAAGATAATTAAATCTCATCCATCTAATTGTCATTCTAAATGTTGACTCTTCAAGGTACAATAAAAAATATTGGATTTATTTATTTTTCAATTGTTATTATGAAATTATATTATGTTCTTTGTCTAGTGTGGTAGTCTAAAACATAATTTGTTTATACTTAGTTGAACTCCTTGCTTTAAGATAAATAGAATGCTGTAACGTCTAAAGTACCTTGTACAGGGATAGAAATTAGAAAGTTCAAGCTGGTAGCCCAGACAAGATTTTTGATAAAAAATGTCTATATGCTTAGCTAAATTATAGGTAAAAGTTTAGTAGCCCAGACCAAAATCTAGGGGCCATGGGCGACTGGGCCCCTGTTAATTGCTGTCCCTATTGTATTTAACACTGCCCACTTTACTAGATATGTATTGTTTGTTACTGTTCTGTGGTATATTTTTGTTTTTCATTTTTTTGCACATTTAATGTTGAAAGTTTAATTGAAATAACTGAAGAATATCCTGATCATAAATGGTGGAGCTAGAATTATTTTATCTGTATGTCATTACTTAATGTGAATTAAACACAATTCACCCGAGAATGTAGTTTATGATTATAGATACAATGTATTGTTCTTTTTTAAAAATTTTGACGGACTGTGTAATACTTTGAAGATCTATCAATTTTCTTAATAATGATTGAACGTCTATTATCGTCGGGGTAAGGAATTTTAAGACTGGTGTAAGATCACTTTTATAACTTATAATATCTTACTTCAACACAGGAGATTGATATAAGTATTTTGTTCATTCTGGTTGAATAAAAAAATACTGAATTGTTAAATTATTCCATGCATATAAAAGTCAAATCATACAAGTATAGATTATCTCCCCTTTTCAAATTTTACAAATGATTAAATTCTGAGTTATCTCCCTTTCATAGCAAGAATACATTCAATAGATGATGATGATGACACTGCTGAATATGATGTCATGGAGCATCATGAATTATTACAAGGAATACCAGAACATTTTGGTAGGATTCGTCATTGTAAACCTAGACTAGTCATATCATGTATCTGTTCCACTTTACATACCTGTTTCCAATATTCTTATCTTGATGTTGTTTAAATACCTTTCTACACATTAAATGTAAGACAATACAATCAAATGTATTAAAATCCTGGTACTAAGTCTGGAGAGCAGCAAATTTATATTTTCATATTATCATCTTTACCATTTAATTATGACTTCTACTGGTGAGGGGCCGCTGTGGCCTTGATCGTATGATAGTTGGATTTACAACTATCTATGCAATCAGTGCCTATCACCACTGATGTGGGTTCGAATCTCGATCAGAGCGAAGTGTACAACATTATGTGATCAAGTTTGTCAGTGACTTGCGACAGGTCGGTGGTTTCTTCCACCAATAAAACTGACTGCCACAATATAACTGAAATACTGTTGAAAGTGGCATTAAACACCATCAAACAAACTATAGTGGTGAAGTCTAAACATATAATATGTACCTTCTATTACATCACTTAACTTTATAAATAATACATTATAAGAACATCCCATGATATATTTTTATTTTATGCTATGCTTCAATCTTGTTTTCTTTATTTTGTTTATTTTTATGCATCTATATTTCACAGAGTATGTTTGTATCTTATGTCAGTCTATTTGTAAACAATTACTTTGTTGTATGAACACCTATTTTTTTTTACAATGGTGCAAGTGAAATACGAACATCTATTTTATTTGTATTTTCAAGTATTTCCCTTTTTTATACTTTTTATAACTTTAAAGACAAACAAATGTTTAATGACCTGGAAACTGTCAGCAATATTTCAAATATTTAATATGAAATAGAACCTAGTATCTACTGTAAGACACAACCCCTTCATAATTGTTGTCAACTGGTACGGAATGAATAAATACATAACTTGCCATTTGAGCGGGTGGCAAATTTGTGCCTCATGTATGGAAAATTCCACACTCCTTAAATTTAAAAGACAACTTGTATAATCTAATGAGCCAGCATGTTAAGAGTGGTATAATCTAATGAGCCAGCGTGTTAAGAGTGGTATATGATGGTAACATTTTCTACATTCACTGTATCCACTATTTCCGGTGGCATTCTAAACTTTCAACCATCCTAGTGCTATATTATTTACCTTCATGATTTATTGGTAGTATACTTGTTCTCATGATCACTGAACCTTAATTAATTAAAAATCCATCAATCAATCAATCATAATTAACTAGTTACAACATACTTCTACAGATAAGTGTATGGTAATGTATAAAACTAACACATTAGATTGGTTTATTTAGCACACATAGCAGCCCCAGATACAACAGAACAAAGAGATAAAGGTGAATGACAATGTTGTGTTTTACCTTGTGTGTTGTTGTTTATTGTAGTGTAATTGTATTATTTTACCATGTACATTACACATCAACCATTGACTTGCTTCTATTTAGTTTACAATATATATAGTATCAACATATTTCTATTTAGTTTAAGCCTATCATATTTAAGTTTTGCATTTTTCAAGGGTTAATTCGACCCATGTAAGTTTTGTAACTCTGTATGTTTTATATTTTGTTGTTTTATTGTATGTGTATATTATAGATGTATTAACTGTAATATGGGTAATTTTTTTCTTTGATCTTGAAGAGTGATATTATCAATATCGAGGAAGTGACTATGATACTGAAAATGATCTGTTAGTGTGACATCATACACCTTGAGAAGTTCCTGATAAAAACAATAACGTCAGTTTTGAAGGTCTCTGCATACATTATTACTAGTATCACAGCCATTGTGTTGTTTGTTCTTCGATATACAGATTCTGATTACCCCTTTGGTATCTTCAAACTTTTCTTATCCCATCAGACTTGTTACGATACTAGTGATAATGTCTGTCTCGACCTTGAAATCTGCCATTATTCTTTACAGATGTTTTTGCTCTTATATTGTTCATCTGTACTAGCCAACATTTGTGAGATATCTAAGTAGAAAATGGGGCATCATTTATGGTTAAATATTTGATAGATTTGTGTATTGTAATCTGATGTGTAACAAAATCCTGGACACAATTGTGAACTTTTTTAGGATAACTTGTGTAAACATTTAGCCATCTGTCTATATACAGGCTTGGCTTGCTGTGCATGTCTTGTAAAATGTGTACTAACGTTGCTGTCAATGTAGTGTAGTTTCATGGTTTGAATTTATTGCAACTATATGTTATGAACATAAATCTGGTCTAAAGAATGAATAGCATTAGAGCAAGGGGATAAAACAGTCTGTATTAGTACAATGTTATCAGGTCAAACAGTAGAAGATTATCAGGTCAAACAGTAGAAGGTTATCAGGTCAAACAGTAGAAGGTTATCAACTCAAACTGTAGAAGGTTGTCAGGTCAAACAGTAGAAGGTTGTCAGGTCAAACAGTAGAAGGTTATCAGATCAAACTAGAAGGTTATCTGGTCAAATAGTAGAAGGTTATTGGGTCAAACAGTAGAAGGTTATCAGGTCAAACAGTAGAAGGTTATCAAGGCAAACTGTAGAAAGTTATCTGGTCAAATAGTGGAAGGCTATCAGGTCTAACAGTAGAAAGTTAGCTGGTCAAATAGTAGAAGGTTTTTGGGTCAAACAGTAGAAGGTTATCAAGTCAAACTGTAGAAGGTTATCAGGTCAAACAGTAGAAGGTTATCAGGTCAAACAGTAAAAGGTCATCAGGTCAAACAGTAGAAGGTTATCAAGTCAAACTGTAGAAGGTTATCAGGTCAAACAGTAGACGGTTATCTGGTCAAATAGTAGAAGGCTATCTGGTCAAACAGTTGAAGGTTATCAGGTCAAGCAGTAGAAAGTTATCAGATCAACCAGTAGAAGGTCATCAGGTCAAACAGTAGAAGGTTATCAGGTCTAGCAGTAGAAGGTTATCAGGTCAAATAGTAGATGGTTATCAGGTCAAACAGTAGAAGGTCATCAGGTCAAACAGTAGAAGGTCATCAGGTCAAACAGTAGAAGGTTATCATGTCAAACAGTAGAAGGTTATCATATCAAATAGTAGATGGCTATCAGGTCAAATTTTCATAATGTGTTGATTTATGATTGAATACTACATTTTCTGATGAATATATTGATATTCAGACAAATAAATACTACAAAATTAAAAAAACACTTTTCTGTACGCAAATTTATAGAAAATTTAATGGTCATAAAAGAGGGGGGTGGGGGGGAATCTGACCATGCAGTATTGAACTAGAAATTTTGGTAAAACTTTAAGAAAAATTACTGATTTTTCATATCCGAAAAAAAATAATATTACATAATGTATATTAGTTTTGCGATGGAGGAAATACATAGCTCCTCCCCGTAAAAGTTTTATCCATGGTCATGGATGATTGAAGTGGAACAAAATGAGTTTTATATCTTGGTTTTGATTTTGTTAAATTTACCTCATACTGAGACTAATATTCAGTACATCCTAATGATACTACATGTGTGTATATTATGTTATTTATTCTTATTGAAATTATACTGTCATTAAAAGTAATAACAGTTCTATTGAATTATGAACTATGAAACATTTCTGACAGGTAAACATTAATCCTTACTAACAGTTAAACAATCTTTACTGTTAGGTAGGCAATCTTTACTGACATGTAACCAATCATTACTGACACGTAACCAATCCTGACTGACAGGTTAACAATCGTTACTGACAGGTAAGCAATCCTTAGACAGGATAACAATCCTTACTGACAGGTTAACAATTGTTACTGACAAGTAACCAATCCTTGTTGACAGGTTAACAATCCTTACTGACAGTTTAACAATTGTTACTGACAGGTAACCAATCCTAATTGACAGGTTAACAATTGTTACTGACAGGTAAGTAATCCTTATTGACAGGTTTACAATTCTTACTGACAGGTTAACAATTGTTACTGATAGGTAAACAATCCTTACTGACAGGTTAACACTCCTTACGGACAGGTAAACAATCCTTACTGACAGGTAAATAATCCTTATTGACAGGTTAACAATCCTTGCTGACAGGTTAACAATCCATGCTGACAGGTTAACAATCTTTACTGACAGATAAACTCTCCTTACTGACAGGTAAGCAATCCTGACTGACAGGTTAGCAATCTTTACTGACAGGTTAACAATCCTTACTGACAGGTAAACAATCCTTATTGACAGGATAACACTTACTACTGCCAGGTAAATGTTCATGATTTATAACAGGATGTTTTATATTTATTTATAGATGATGACCAAGCTGAAGGAGCAGAAGGAGGAGAGCTACAATCTGCAAGGTAAATAAAGGTAGAAAATGTACAATCATAGGTAAAGGGGAGAGGTACAATCTACAAGGTAAATAAAGGTAGAAAATGTACAATCATAGGTAAAGGGGAGAGGTACAATCTGCAAGGTAAATAAAGGTAGAAAATGTACAATCATAGGTAAAGGGGAGAGGTACAATCTACAAGGTAAATAAAGGTGGAAAATGTACAATGACAGGTAAAGGGGAGAGGTACAATCTACAAGGTAAATAAAGGTAGAAAATGTACAATCATAGGTAAAGGGGAGAGGTACAATCTGCAAGGTAAATAAAGATAGAAAATGTACCAATCATAGGTAAAGGGGAGAGGTACAATCTGCAAGGTAAATAAAGGTAGAAAATGTACAATCATAGGTAAAGGGGAGATGTACAATCTGCAAGGTAAATAAAGGTAGAAAATGTACAATCATAGGTAAAAGGGAGAGATAGAATCTGCAAGGTAAATAAAGGTAGAAAATGTACAATCATAGGTAAAGGGGAGAGGTACAATCTGCAAGGTAAATAAAGGTAGAAAATGTACAATCATAGGTTAAGGGGAGAGGTACAATCTGCAAGGTAAATAAAAGGGAAATGGTAGAATTATAGGTAAATGTACAGTATGTAAGATAATAAAGACAGATGTACAATCTGCCAAGTTTAAGGTACAGTAATCTCGGTGGTATCATGGCTACCTAGATCGTTCTGACTTCATTTGCTACAGACCTCTATTGTTGTCATAACATGACAAACAATATCAAGTAGAATCTGAAACAAATGAGAGCATCGGTGTACAATATTTATCTTCTTCCCACAATATTATTGAACTGAAAAGATGGAAAATTAGTTAGAGGAGGACCAACCGTCAGCTGTGTTGATATTGCCATAGTTCTTTACCAACCATTAGCTGTGTTGATATTGCCATAGTTCTTTACCAACCATCAGCTGTGTTGATATTGCCATAGTTCTTTACCAATCATTAGCTGTGTTGATATTGCCATAGTTCTTTACCAATTATTAGCTGTGTTGATATTGCCATAGTTCTTTACCAACCATCAGCTGTGTTGATATTGCCATAGTTCTTTACCAACCATTAGCTGTGTTGATATTGCCATAGTTCTTTACCAACCATCAGCTGTGTTGATATTGCCATAGTTCTTTACCAATCATTAGCTGTGTTGATATTGCCATAGTTCTTTACCAACCATCAGCTGTGTTGATATTGCCATAGTTCTTTACCAATCATTAGCTGTGTTGATATTGCCATAGTTCTTTACCAATCATTAACTGTGTTGATATTGCCATAGTTCTTTACCAACCATCAGCTGTGTTGATATTGCCATAGTTCTTTACCAATCATTAGCTGTGTTGATATTGCCATAGTTCTTTACCAATCATTAGCTGTGTTGATATTGCCATAGTTCTTTACCAATCATTAGCTGTGTTGATATTGCCATAGTTCTTTACCAATCATTAGCTGTGTTGATATTGCCATAGTTCTTTACCAACCATCAGCTGTGTTGATATTGCCATAGTTCTTTACCAACCATTAGCTGTGTTGATATTGCCATAGTTCTTTACCAACCATTAGCTGTGTTGATATTGCCATAGTTCTTTACCAACCATCAGCTGTGTTGATATTGCCATAGTTCTTTACCAACCATCAGCTGTGTTGATATTGCCATAGTTCTTTACCAATCATTAACTGTTGATATTGCCATAGTTCTTTACCAACCATCAGCTGTGTTGATATTGCCATAGTTCTTTACCAATCATTAGCTGTGTTGATATTGCCATAGTTCTTTACCAACCATCAGCTGTGTTGATATTGCCATAGTTCTTTACCAATCATTAGCTGTGTTGATATTGCCATAGTTCTTTACCAACCATCAGCTGTGTTGATATTGCCATAGTTCTTTACCAATCATTAGCTGTGTTGATATTGCCATAGTTCTTTACCAACCATCAGCTGTGTTGATATTGCCATAGTTCTTTACCAACCATCAGCTGTGTTGATATTGCCATAGTTCTTTACCAACCATCAGCTGTGTTGATATTGCCATAGTTCTTTACCAATCATTAACTGTGTTGATATTGCCATAGTTCTTTACCAACCGTCAGCTGTGTTGATATTGCCATAGTTCTTTACCAATCATTAGCTGTGTTGATATTGCCATAGTTCTTTACCAATCATTAACTGTGTTGATATTGCCATAGTTCTTTACCAACCATCAGCTGTGTTGATATTGCCATAGTTCTTTACCAATCATTAACTGTGTTGATATTGCCATAGTTCTTTACCAATCATTAGCTGTGTTGATATTGCCATAGTTCTTTACCAACCGTCAGCTGTGTTGATATTGCCATAGTTCTTTACCAACCATCAGCTGTGTTGATATTGCCATAGTTCTTTACCAATCATTAGCTGTGTTGATATTGCCATAGTTCTTTACCAATCATTAACTGTGTTGATATTGCCATAGTTCTTTACCAACCATCAGCTGTGTTGATATTGCCATAGTTCTTTACCAACCATCAGCTGTGTTGATATTGCCATAGTTCTTTACCAATCATTAGCTGTGTTGATATTGCCATAGTTCTTTACCAACCATCAGCTGTGTTGATATTGCCATAGTTCTTTACCAATCATTAGCTGTGTTGATATTGCCATAGTTCTTTACCAACCATCAGCTGTGTTGATATTGCCATAGTTCTTTACCAATCATTAGCTGTGTTGATATTGCCATAGTTCTTTACCAACCATCAGCTGTGTTGATATTGCCATAGTTCTTTACCAACCATTAGCTGTGTTGATATTGCCATAGTTCTTTACCAACCATCAGCTGTGTTGATATTGCCATAGTTCTTTACCAATCATTAGCTGTGTTGATATTGCCATAGTTCTTTACCAACCATCAGCTGTGTTGATATTGCCATAGTTCTTTACCAACCATCAGCTGTGTTGATATTGCCATAGTTCTTTACCAACCATCAGCTGTGTTGATATTGCCATAGTTCTTTACCAATCATTAGCTGTGTTGATATTGCCATAGTTCTTTACCAACCATCAGCTGTGTTGATATTGCCATAGTTCTTTACCAACCATCAGCTGTGTTGATATTGCCATAGTTCTTTACCAACCATCAGCTGTGTTGATATTGCCATAGTTCTTTACCAATCATCAGCTGTGTTGATATTGCCATAGTTCTTTACCAACCATCAGCTGTGTTGATATTGCCATAGTTCTTTACCAACCATCAGCTGTGTTGATATTGCCATAGTTCTTTACCAACCATCAGCTGTGTTGATATTGCCATAGTTCTTTACCAATCATTAGCTGTGTTGATATTGCCATAGTTCTTTACCAACCATCAGCTGTGTTGATATTGCCATAGTTCTTTACCAACCATCAGCTGTGTTGATATTGCCATAGTTCTTTACCAACCATCAGCTGTGTTGATATTGCCATAGTTCTTTACCAATCATTAACTGTGTTGATATTGCCATAGTTCTTTACCAACCGTCAGCTGTGTTGATATTGCCATAGTTCTTTACCAACCATCAGCTGTGTTGATATTGCCATAGTTCTTTACCAATCATTAACTGTGTTGATATTGCCATAGTTCTTTACCAACCGTCAGCTGTGTTGATATTGCCATAGTTCTTTACCAACCATCAGCTGTGTTGATATTGCCATAGTTCTTTACCAACCGTCAGCTGTGTTGATATTGCCATAGTTCTTTACCAACCATCAGCTGTGTTGATATTGCCATAGTTCTTTACCAATCATTAACTGTGTTGATATTGCCATAGTTCTTTACCAACCGTCAGCTGTGTTGATATTGCCATAGTTCTTTACCAACCATCAGCTGTGTTGATATTGCCATAGTTCTTTACCAATCATTAGCTGTGTTGATATTGCCATAGTTCTTTACCAATCATTAGCTGTGTTGATATTGCCATAGTTCTTTACCAACCGTCAGCTGTGTTGATATTGCCATAGTTCTTTACCAACCATTAGCTGTGTTGATATTGCCATAGTTCTTTACCAATCATTAGCTGTGTTGATATTGCCATAGTTCTTTACCAATCATTAGCTGTGTTGATATTGCCATAGTTCTTTACCAACCATCAGCTGTGTTGATATTGCCATAGTTCTTTACCAATCATTAACTGTGTTGATATTGCCATAGTTCTTTACCAACCGTCAGCTGTGTTGATATTGCCATAGTTCTTTACCAATCATTAACTGTGTTGATATTGCCATAGTTCTTTACCAATCATTAACTGTGTTGATATTGCCATAGTTCTTTACCAACCGTCAGCTGTGTTGATATTGCCATAGTTCTTTACCAACCATTAGCTGTGTTGATATTGCCATAGTTCTTTACCAACCATTAGCTGTGTTGATATTGCCATAGTTCTTTACCAATCATTAGCTGTGTTGATATTGCCATAGTTCTTTACCAATCATTAACTGTGTTGATATTGCCATAGTTCTTTACCAACCGTCAGCTGTGTTGATATTGCCATAGTTCTTTACCAACCATCAGCTGTGTTGATATTGCCATAGTTCTTTACCAATCATTAACTGTGTTGATATTGCCATAGTTCTTTACCAATCATTAGCTGTGTTGATATTGCCATAGTTCTTTACCAATCATTAGCTGTGTTGATATTGCCATAGTTCTTTACCAACCATCAGCTGTGTTGATATTGCCATAGTTCTTTACCAATCATTAGCTGTGTTGATATTGCCATAGTTCTTTACCAATCATTAACTGTGTTGATATTGCCATAGTTCTTTACCAACCGTCAGCTGTGTTGATATTGCCATAGTTCTTTACCAACCATTAGCTGTGTTGATATTGCCATAGTTCTTTACCAATCATTAGCTGTGTTGATATTGCCATAGTTCTTTACCAATCATTAACTGTGTTGATATTGCCATAGTTCTTTACCAACCATCAGCTGTGTTGATATTGCCATAGTTCTTTACCAACCATCAGCTGTGTTGATATTGCCATAGTTCTTTACCAATCATTAACTGTGTTGATATTGCCATAGTTCTTTACCAATCATTAGCTGTGTTGATATTGCCATAGTTCTTTACCAATCATTAGCTGTGTTGATATTGCCATAGTTCTTTACCAACCATCAGCTGTGTTGATATTGCCATAGTTCTTTACCAATCATTAGCTGTGTTGATATTGCCATAGTTCTTTACCAATCATTAGCTGTGTTGATATTGCCATAGTTCTTTACCAATCATTAGCTGTGTTGATATTGCCATAGTTCTTTACCAATCATTAACTGTGTTGATATTGCCATAGTTCTTTACCAACCGTCAGCTGTGTTGATATTGCCATAGTTCTTTACCAACCATTAGCTGTGTTGATATTGCCATAGTTCTTTACCAACCATCAGCTGTGTTGATATTGCCATAGTTCTTTACCAACCATTAGCTGTGTTGATATTGCCATAGTTCTTTACCAACCATCAGCTGTGTTGATATTGCCATAGTTCTTTACCAATCATTAGCTGTGTTGATATTGCCATAGTTCTTTACCAATCATTAGCTGTGTTGATATTGCCATAGTTCTTTACCAACCATCAGCTGTGTTGATATTGCCATAGTTCTTTACCAACCATCATCTGTGTTGATATTGCCATAGTTCTTTACCAATCATTAGCTGTGTTGATATTGCCATAGTTCTTTACCAATCATTAGCTGTGTTGATATTGCCATAGTTCTTTACCAATCATTAGCTGTGTTGATATTGCCATAGTTCTTTACCAACCATCAGCTGTGTTGATATTGCCATAGTTCTTTACCAATCATTAGCTGTGTTGATATTGCCATAGTTCTTTACCAATCATTAGCTGTGTTGATATTGCCATAGTTCTTTACCAACCATCAGCTGTGTTGATATTGCCATAGTTCTTTACCAACCATCAGCTGTGTTGATATTGCCATAGTTCTTTACCAATCATTAGCTGTGTTGATATTGCCATAGTTCTTTACCAATCATTAGCTGTGTTGATATTGCCATAGTTCTTTACCAACCATTAGCTGTGTTGATATTGCCATAGTTCTTTACCAACCATCAGCTGTGTTGATATTGCCATAGTTCTTTACCAATCATTAGCTGTGTTGATATTGCCATAGTTCTTTACCAACCATTAGCTGTGTTGATATTGCCATAGTACTGTTCTTGTTTAACGCCACTTTCAACAATATTTCAGTTATATCGTTGTTAGTTTTATTGGTGACGGAAAACCAACGACCTACCGCAAGTCACTGACAAACTTTATCACATAATGTTGTATCGAGTACACCTCTCCTGAGCGGGGTTCAAACTCACAATGTTAATGGTGATAGGTACTGATTGCATATGTAATTGTAAATCCAACTGCATGCACCATATGACCACGACGACCCCTATGTCAGTTACTAAGTATCTAGAACTTGTATCATACGTCTATTGAATCATGGGTAAATTTCTATTTCTGTACACCCAGATTTGAACATTTTTTTCTTAATATTTTTAGAATGGTTATGACAAAACAGATCCATACAAAGACTGTACTTAAAGATGGCATGGAACACACGACAGTTCACGAAGAAACAAATGTTCAAGAAGATGATGCTCCAGATGAATTACGTGAGAGCATGCAGGACATCATAAACCAGTTCATGGACCAACCAGTACAAAAAGAAAAACAAGCTACATCACACGAAACAGAGATCTGAAACACCAAATATATAAAATGATTTTACGATTCTTTTAAACTATTTACCATTTGACTTTGATAATAAAAGGATATTTAATGTTATCTTTGTAATGATCTGAAGTGTATTATATTTAGAACTGCTTATAAAAGATAAAATATTTGGGACGTTTCATTATCATCATGTAATATGGCATTATGATGTTGTAATTGTTATGTTTTATATTTTATTATTCCTTGTTGGCTTTGCCAGTCATTCTTTATTGCTTACAAGTAACAGATCTGAAAGTTTTAAAGATATTGTTTAGAGGATATACAATCTTAAGGGGAGATATTTTTAATGTGACAAGCTGTTTGTAGAGGTATCACTTGTTAATTATGTTATATGGAGACTCTCCCAGGCTAATAATTACTATTGGATAGAAACAAAGGTCACATCTATAAAACATGAAGTTGTCTCCCCTGGATATTACTTGTATCACTATTTTATATGTTTTAGTATAGTTTATTAGTCATGTTTAATTTTATTAAGAAAATCATGTATTCTACACAACATTTTTATTGCCTTAATTTTTAGTTTGTTATTTGCTTATTTATTACAAGGTTTTATCAATCAAGTAGTCTTTCTATAATGTGTTATATATTAACCAATCATGTTGCCAAGAATAATTAGGTTCCATTAGAGGGTTTTACTGATTTCTCTGTTTAAAGACAAAATGAAGTAAAGAATTCAACAAAAACTAGTTATTATCATATTGACTGTCATTTTCAACTTGCTTTTCATTTTCGATTTCGCACATTGCTGTTAAAAAGCTTACGTCTGGGCATTCATGGTATACAAGGTCAGTTTTTTTCTCACCTTTTTTTTTGTAATTTGTCATTTTAATCAAGCATGGAGAAAATCAAAATAATGACAGTGTAGTGATCCATCTTATGTTGTCTTAAGTAATTCTAATTTGTCAAATTGTGATTGGTCAATTATTGTTCAAATAAATAGCTTTACAAGTGTACTTTTATTTTCATTCTTTATTGGAAAGTAAGAAATTATTGGTTTGAGTTTTAACCCCATAAAGCAAATTAATAAATGGTTTTGTATTGAGCCTCCCGAGACACCATGTGACCTGATGACATCATTTGGCATTCATAGTTGGATACATTATATATACATTTTGAGGGTTAGAGTTATTGTGTTCAATGCAACTTTCAACAATATTTCAGTTTTATCGGTGCAGGAAACCGGAGAAAACCACTGACCCTGCCGCTAGTCACTGACAAACTATACATTTTGATCATCAGAACTCTTGGTCAAAAAGCTTTCAGAATTTGTCCATGTGGTGAGCAGAATATACCAGTTGTACTAGTTAACGAGGAATTGTAATAACAACCTTTGAAGTTTCTGTTCATAGTGGAAGAAGGGTAATACCAAGATATTATCTAACACAGGACATCTGATAAGTACATGTCATTGTGGTACAAGTCATAAATAAAGGGCTGTGTCTAGTGGAGCATGATACATACATAAATTAAAATTAGATGAAAACAAAAAAAAGTTTAAACAAATTTGAAATTCATCACAATTTTGTCTCTTTTTATTTCAAAAACAGTAATTGTGACATAAGAATGTATGCATTTTTGAGAAACAGTTGAACAATAAATGCCTTACATACAAAAAATGCCTTGGTGCAATCGATCACAATCTTCATTCTTTGCCAAGGATCATTGTGTTAAAGGATCAGACAAGTAGTACAAAGGTGAATACATCAAATCTGTTGAATCTACAGATGGATAACGACAAACCCATAACATAAAATATGTCTCCAAATATTTGTGGTCATAGAGTTAGGGTTATGGTGTTTAACGCCACTTTCAACAATATTTCAGCTATATCGTGGGGTCAATGTTATTGGTGGAGGGAACAGTACACGGGCAAAAAAAAACCTGACCTGTCGTAAGTCACTTTATCACATAATTTTGTATCGGGGTACACTTTGCCTTAGCGGGATTCAAACTCACATTAGTGAAGGGCACTGATTGCATAGGTAGTTGTAAATCCAACTACCATACGATCACAACCACGAAGGCACTTTCTGTGATCGTAGAAAAATAAAAGCTCCACATACAAAATCAGAAAAAACACCCTTTTTGGCATCTTGGGATCTCTCCTTCCTGTGATGGATTTCTGATGAGGAAAACAAATTTGGTAGAGGAACTTTCTTACTAAGTTTGGTTCTAATTGTCCCAGTGGATTCAAAGAGGAAGATTAAAATTAACATAAAATAATTTGCACGAGACTGTCCAATGATTACCCCTGTAAAGTTTGGGTTTATTCAAATTTCTTATTAATAAATACAAGAAATATTTTTCAATTGCCATATAATCAATCCTATGTTAAAAGTATGCCCTATGATTGCAGCCATCTTTGGGTTGGCGATTGTTGTTTGTTTTATGCCAAGTGAGCAATTTTTCAGCCATATCATGGCGAGAACAAGCTACATTTTGATGAAATGATTGTACTTGACCAACAGGCTTAGTTGGGTTTTTATAGTGCCAACTCACTGGAACAACAGTTCGTGGGTAGACATGTCGCTTGACTCGGAAATATCCTGATTCCGAGAAACCTGTCTGCTCTTACTCCTTACTGCCGAGTGCTTAGCGGGGAAGCAGCATATATCAATTTTATAGTTTTTGGTTTGACCCGACCTGGTTTCGAACCTGAAATCTACTCCTCTCTATGTGAGCACTATCCATTACGGTTACAACCACCTGTGATTTCAGATTGACACAGTTTGTAAAGGGCCATAAGGAACATTCCAGCCAAGTTGACATTCAAATTGGTCAGTGGTATCAGAAAAAATAATAATTACAAAAATATTTTTCCTGTTTGTCCATAGTTGTTTCTTGGATTTACAGAAAACATTTTTTCTAAGAGGATAATGCAAGGAACCTTTCTACCATGTAACAATTCCAGCACATGTAAAGGTGTTGAAGTGGTTCACAATTTCTGATAGATTGTGATAAAAGATTACCATTTATGCTTTAGACATGACTTTTAATAATCGGGCCATGTTTGGATCAAATTAGTCCAGTGGTGTCACAGGAGAAGATTTGTTTATACTTTACAGACCATGACGACAGACTCCACATGATGGTAAAAGCTCATATGGCCCTTGCAGGTGAGCTAAAAAGGTATTAAAACAAATAACAATTCATTCTAGAGTATTTATGTACAGAACCTGAGAGTAACACTATACAATTAATGACTTCATAAGGTGGACACTGTGATTTATCAACCCTGAGGAAATGATGTTCACCGAAGCCAATGGCTGAGGTGAATATTACTTCCAAAAGGTTGATAAATCAGTGTCCACCGAAATGAAAAGTCATCAATTGTTTTATTAAATGACACATTCTAAGTGTAATTTTGGGGTGAAAATTGTGAATTGTTGCTGTTTCTTAGACATTTCCATTTATTCTTTTATATATTTAGCTGCTTCAAACCAACAAACACCAGTTTTTAAAGCTTGACATTTTTAATGTTTCAAAATAATAAAATAGTTTAAGAAAAAACTAATACAATTTCAAAATTTTAACAAATAAAACGTGTCAACTTCTGGTTCTACTGACGAAGCTGCTTCGTTCATTTTTGTTTACTAACAGTCATCTGCTGATTACAGAAGTTCATTAGCAAGACCGCCTCTGATTGGTTGAGGTTCAAAATGTCGGCCAATCAAATTTATCGATATTAATCAGTCTGCTGGTTTTCCCCCGTTACTATATTTGGGTACGTACTAACTGCGACATGAGATTTATTAACCTCACATGCAAAATTGCGTGGTGGACATGTAGTTCTGTAAGAGGAAGCAATAAACCAATCAGAATTAAGAAAATTCATAGTCATTTAATAAAAGATAATTTGGCACTTTATTGCATACATTTCTACAGTCTCAAATATAGTTTACACAATTTACAAACATAAGTTTGTTTTTATACATTAAACACCCGATTTCAAACTTTTCTTTCTTCACTTTATAATACAATAAACCTATAAACAATTGGTATGAATTAAATACATTGTAAAATTTATAGGGAAAGTATACACAACTCTTTGAAAACAATAAGTTTAACGAATTGTATTGCTATCATGTTGTTCTAACAATTGTAACCTTTTTCATGCTTTTTTCAATGCAAGTCTATATTAAACTCATTTAGCCCTTGAACCTCCATTTTATACAAATGGAACACGACTGTCGAGTTCAATTGTATTTTCATTGTTGAACCCTATGAAAAAATGTTTACACAATGTTTCCCATCCCCTAAACAATGTTTCCCATCCCCTAAACAATGTTTCCCCATCCCCTACACAATGTTTCCTCATCCCCTACACAATGTTTCCCATCCCCTACACAATGTTTCCCATCCCATCCCCTACACAATGTTTCCCATCCCCTACACAATGTTTTCCCATCCCCTACACAATGTTTCCCCATCCCCTACACAATGTTTCCTCATCCTCTACACAATGTTTCCCATCCCCTACACAATGTTTCCCATCCCCTACACAATGTTTCCCATCCCATCCCCTACACAATGTTTCCTCATCCTCTACACAATGTTTCCCCATCCCCTACACAATGTTTCCTCATCCCCTACACAATGTTTCCTCATCCCCTACACAATGTTTCCCCATCCCCTACACAATGTTTCCCATCCCATCCCCTACACAATGTTTCCTCATCCCCTACACAATGTTTCCTCATCCCCTACACAATGTTTCCTCATCCCCTACACAATGTTTCCTCATCCCCTACACAATGTTTCCTCATCCCCTACACAATGTTTCCTCATCCCCTACACAATGTTTCCCATCCCCTACACAATGTTTCCTCATCCCCTACACAATGTTTCCCCATCCCCTACACAATGTTTCCTCATCCCCTACACAATGTTTCCTCATCCCCTATGTTAAACTGTTTACTCCTAGAGGTAGATAGCATTTGTCAAGACATTCATTTGTACGATACTTCAATACAAATATATCTGTATTTCCACAATTGGTTATCAAAATTATAATACAAAAATTACCCCACTACATCTCATGTTAAGATTTGGGCCCCAATGCTCAGATCCTGTAGACCTTGTGGTGTCTTCATTCTAAATCTGGATTTTCATAGGCTTTTCTAGCAAAATTTACTTTCAAATGGTTATGTGGCATCAGAAAAAGCAGAATAGCTAGAGTATTTTACCTATTGGTGCCAATGTTAAACTTGTTCAACACAACTTGTTAACACAGAATATTAATGTTAACATAATAGTTTATTACTTATTTTTTTCAAAGAGTTGTTACTTTATCTCAGCAGCATTATGAATTATATTTTGTCTCAGCAGTATCATGAATCAACAAAAAACTATGTGAATCACAAGCATCAAAATGTTTAATTAAATACTGAATATTTAAATAAAAATGGACCAACCACACTTTGAAAGGTAAGAATCAGGCTTTAGTTTGTTACACAATAACAGTATCAGATCAAAAAGTGACAAATATTGTACACAGTTCTTAGTTTAAAATTCTTTATATAGAATTGAAACCAGGAATACAATATAAATATTAATATCAAAATATCATATCATTTAAAAGCTGTGATTTGTCAATTCATGTCACATAATTTAATTTTATCATATATTCAGAGGTAAATACAGTAGTTTTGAATATTTGATAAAGTGCCAGATGCCTACCCTTTATCATACCCCTACCCTGTATACTCTCCTGTTTAAATATATGATAAAGTGTATAAAGCATGGCAAAATCCGTATCATATGCCGTATCACCCTCGACCATAATCATCCCTCTGGCCTAAAGGCACTCTGGATGATATTGGTTTCTCGGGATGATACGGCATATAATACGGATTTTGCCATGTATTATTCTCTATACAACACACTTATAACTGGATCTTGCTAAAAATAAATATTTATATTACTTAAAGGCATATTGTCTACCACAATCGTAATTTTTTCATACCCAAAATTATTGTCGTTTTCCGCACTGACCTTCATAAAATGAAGATTAAACACCGAATTATTGGTGAATACACTACGAAACGTTGTTTTTTAGATTTAAAAAAGCTGACCATCGTTATTGGAAGCTAATTAATTATGCACTGACCTGAGCGAGACCAAATCTATTTTTATCTATTTTTATGCCAGTAGCCCGGATGCTGCAGCATGTCGTGTTTGTTTACCTCGCAAATACAGCTGTTTTATGCTATTCATTGACAATAATTTGCTGTTGCCAGGTGCAAAATTACATATATTGAATAATATCTACCGAAAATGATCATAGGCATCATCATAAATTCATAAAATATGAAAAACGATTGAGAAAAGAAGACAACATGCCTCGGCTTACCGATCAAGCAAAATCATTGCCACTTCAGCGTGAGCTTGGACGCATAGCACTTCCTTCAGTTCGTTCCAACGGTCCAACTGATCCCCTACATATATCCTGCATTTGTTCCATTTGGAAGATACTGCACTTCTATTCCTCTTTCTCTCTGAATCCATCAAAGTCTGCTTTCTTCCACACATTGACACTTTCTCTTTTGCCCAAGAACCACATGTTGTTTATTGTTTCTAAACAGTGCGCATGCTCAAGACGGGTTCACATAGAAGGTCATATGAATAGAGTCGGGTTAAATTGAATTCTTGTCATCCTGGACAATAATTCAGATAACGATAGTTTTGGGTCTTTTTTGTCAAATCGTATCTTTTGCAGCATAACTGTTTAATGATAGCTTAAACAAATCATTTACGACAATAATTTTGGGTATGAAAAAATTACGATTGTAGTAGACAATATGCCTTTAAAATAGATTGTAAAATTCAACATACAATAGATAGTTTTTGCTTAGATTTATGTTTCTAAATTTAACCAATCAACATCAAGCTTTCATTCACATTTCGGTTTAATGGCCACACAAAGAGAGCCACAGTTAATGTTGCTTAATAAATGTTGTATGCTACATATTTTTTTACAAAATATGAAAAGTGTCATGGATTTACAAATAACAAATTAAAAATAATATAGCTTTATAATAAAACTATTGTAGCCTTTTGATATAAGTTATAAGGTCAGTTTTGAAGGTCTAGTATTGTGACGAGTCTGATTGAACTGGTTATAATGTATGTTGAGACCCTCAGAACTGACGTTATTGTTTTTGACATGTCATGTGCTTGACGTCATAGTGACTGATAATTGTCAGAATCAGAGTCAGTTTGTTGATACTGACAATATCACTCTGAGATCAAAGGAAAAATGTCTAAGCTACTGACAAATGTTTGTATTGACCCATGAAGGTATATATCACCCTCATACTTCATGCTCTGTTGATTTACCATCACTATGTCAATAAAAACATGTATTGACCTCGTCAAAAGGCTATAATTGTATAATATACCGTTGATTTACCTTCAATGGATCGATAAAAACATGTATTGACCTCGTCAAAAGGCAATAATTGTATAATATGAGGATGATATTTTAATAAACATGAATTATGAATGTAAAACGACATTTAAAAATCAGATTTATTGGTTATAACCGACTCCCTGAGTATCAACTAGCAGCTTATTATAGTTACATGTTATAACTGACCCCCCTCCCTCCCTTGAGTATCATCTGGCAGTATATTATAGTTACATGTTATAAATAAACATAACTAGTCTGATATGTCTTATATCAAAACAAAATCAACCACACACAAGTTTGTATTTATATGAAAATAGTATGTATTCCAGAACTGAAGTATTATAAATAACACTGATGTAATGTCAATCTATAAATAACACTAATGTAATGTCTATAACTAATTTAAATAAAACTGATTGTAGAATTCTATCTTCTGTCTTGTCTTTGTATTTTCTATTTGACTAAAACTATATACAAATTCTGTGTAGTAATATATCATCTAATACTGACACATAAAAAAGTTTTAACAAAATGAAACCAGAGGCTCTCAAGAGCCTGTATCGTTCACCTGGTAATAAAAAAAACCAATTGGTCCTATGTAAAAACTATGTCCTGCAGTGGTAGCCATCTTGGAATTACGATCAACATAAAAAACACAAAGTTTGTAAAGGACCTTCCAATGATTGATGCACAGTTTAGGTTCAATCAGTGCAATAGCTTCAGAGAAGAATATATTTCTGTATTTTCCCCATATGGTTCTGTGTTAATACTATGACCTGTGGTGGCAGCCATCTTGGATTTCCGATCGGCATAAAAAACAGAAAGTTTGTAGAGGACCTTCCAATGATCATTCATGGGCAGTTTGGTTTCAATTATCCAAGTGGTTTCAGAGAAGAAGCATTTTGAAACATTTTTCCCATAGGGTCCAATGTTAAACTAAGTCCTGCCGTAGCCGCCATTTTGAATTTCATATCGGAACAAAAAACCTTAAGATTGTAGAGGACCATCCAAAAAACATTCATGTACAGTTTGGCTTTAATCATATTTGTAGTTTCTGAGAAGAAGGCATTTGAACATTTTCCCATAGGGTCCAATGTTAATCTATGTCCTGCGATGGCGGCCATCTTGGATTTCCGATCGACATAAAAAACAGTAACTTGGTAAAGGACATTCCAATGATCATTCATTTACAGTTTGGGTTCAGTCAGTTCATTAGTTTCAGAGAAGAAGATCTTTGAAATTTCAGCCAATCAGAGCATATTATTGGCCCTGGCAGCCATATTGAATATCCGACTGGAACGAAAAACAGTAACTTTGTAGAGGACCATCCAAGGAACATTCCTGCTAAGTTCGGTTCTAATCGGCCAAGTGGTTTTGGAGAAGAAGCTTGAAATGTGAAAAGTTTACAGACGACGGACGCCAAGTGATGGCAATAGTTCACCTGGACCTTTGGTCCAGGTGAACTAAAAATTACATAAATACATATGCTGCATTGTTATTGCTGTAATAAAATAAATATGTATTTGAACACAATTTGTGATTCATTGAGTGACAAAATTAATTCAAGATAAATTGTAAACAACCAGTATTTAAAATGCTGCTTTTGTTTTTTGAGGACAATCAAAAATATCATAAAATATTTAAAATAACTGAAAATGAAGACTGCTATCTTTACTACTAAATAAAAACTACTCTCCTATACAACACTGACAAATACTGTCAAAAAAACACTGACAATGACTGTCCTATAACAACACTGACAATGACTGTCCTATAACATCACTTGACATTTTATTTCATTCTTTAAAACTTTTGTTCTCATTACAACCCTTATGATAATTTACTACTTTAAAATCAACATCAACTTAAATAATATTTGAAACTATTCTTCAATTGATTAAAATATTGATTTTATTTTATTTGCAAAATAATTTCAGCTTTTGATAAATGAATTGAGATTCTAACTTTACTTGACAAATGAACTGGCTGCCATTGAAACATTATTCAGGATTTATATACACTTGACAAATGAACTAGCTGCACTTGAATTAAGATCCAAGATTGTAAGAAGAGTGTGATGGATGAACAAATTTCATGTTGTATGACATGTCTAATCTGTACAATAATATGTTATAATTATATACAATGATATATACAGTATGTTAGATGATAACTTGGCACTATGTCAATGGATTTCTGATTCCTTTTAAGTATACTCTCTTCACCAGTAATATGTCACGAGTTCTTGTGTAGCAATTCTAGCATACTACCAAATTGTTCTGAAATTTCAAGAGAAGAATTTTCATAGTTAAAAAAAATGATGATGTAAAAGTATTGATTTTTTGATAATAAAATCTTCAACAACAATGGTATTGAAGTATATTTTCTTTTATATATTCTAGTAAACACTCCCATTTTAGAACATTGCATGACATGATTTCTTTGTGATATTCTTCTGCATTATTTATTTATTTTCCCTCTTTCTTCAATCTAATCCTACAAAAATGTCCTGTTCCAAACCAACGGTATTGGAAAACAGGCGTCTCAAAAATGTTCTATAGAAACATTCAATAAACACTTAATATGATAAGTTAAAGATTGTTTACACACAAAGAAGATCCAATATCATTACTTACTTTCCAAATCTTCCAGTTTTTTTTCAGCAACAACCCTTCTCACTTGTTCATCTTCAAAATCTTTCTGTAACTTTTCTTGTTTCTCTATAATATAAAAACACAAATGAATTAAATCCTTGCACATAACAATATATTATCCCTTTCTACCTTAATAACCCCTTACTACACTCTGAAAAAACTTTTACTGATCACTCTTATTAACCCCTCTAATAATCTCCTTCCTACTTTCCTATCTAACCACCTCTAATAATCCCCTTCCTACTTTCCTATCTAACCACCTCTAATAATCCCCCTCCTACTTTCCTATCTAACCACCTCTAATAATCCCCTTCCTACTTTCCTATCTAACCACCTCTAATAATCCCCTTCCTACTTTCCTATCTAACCACCTCTAATAATCCCCTTCCTACTTTCCTATCTAACCACCTCTAATAATCCCCTTCCTACTTTCCTATCTAACCACCTCTAATAATCCCCTTCCTACTTTCCTATCTAACCACCTCTAATAATCCCCTTCCTACTTTCCTATCTAACCACCTCTAATAATCCCCTTCCTACTTTCCTATCTAACCACCTCTAATAATCCCCTTCCAACTTTCCTATCTAACCACCTCTAATAATCCCCTTCCTACTTTCCTATCTAACCACCTCTAATAATCCCCTTCCTACTTTCCTATCTAACCACCTCTAATAATCCCCTTCCTACTTTCCTATCTAACCACCCCTAATAATCCCCTTCCTACTTTCCTATCTAACCACCCCTAATAATCCCCTTCCTACTTTCCTATCTAACCACCCCTAATAATCCCCTTCCTACTTTCCTATCTAACCACCCCTAATAATCCCCTTCCTACTCTCCTATCTAACCACCCCTAATAATCCCCTTCCTACTCTCCTATCTAACCACCTCTAATAATCCCCTTCCTACTCTCCTATCTAACCACCCCTAATAATCCCCTTCCTACTCTCCTATCTAACCACCCCTAATAATCCCCTTCCTACTCTCCTATCTAACCACCCCTAATAATCCCCTTCCTACTTTCCTATCTAACCACCCCTAATAATCCCCTTCCTACTTTCCTATCTAACCACCCCTAATAATCCCCTTCCTACTTTCCTATCTAACCACCCCTAATAATCCCCTTCCTACTTTCCTATCTAACCACCCGTAATAATCCCCTTCCTACTTTCCTATCTAACCACCTCTAATAATCCCCTTCCTACTTTCCTATCTAACCACCTCTAATAATCCCCTTCCTACTTTTCTATCTAACCACCTCTAATAATCCCCTTCCTACTTTCCTATCTAACCACCTCTAATAAGCCCCTTCCTACTTTCCTATCTAACCACCTCTAATAAGCCCCTTCCTACTTTCCTATCTAACCACCTCTAATAAGCCCCTTCCTACTTTCCTATCTAACCACCTCTAATAAGCCCCTTCCTACTTTCCTATCTAACCACCTCTAATAAGCCCCTTCCTACTTTCCTATCTAACCACCTCTAATAAGCCCCTTCCTACTTTCCTATCTAATCACCTCTAATAAGCCCCTTCCTACTTTCCTATCTAACCACCTATAATAAGCCCCTTCCTACTTTCCTATCTAACCACCTCTAATAAGCCCCTTCCTACTTTCCTATCTAACCACCTCTAATAAGCCCCTTCCTACTTTCCTATCTAACCACCTCTAATAAGCCCCTTCCTACTTTCCTATCTAACCACCTCTAATAAGCCCCTTCCTACTTTCCTATCTAACCACCTCTAATAAGCCCCTTCCTACTTTCCTATCTAACCACCTCTAATAAGCCCCTTCCTACTTTCCTATCTAACCACCTCTAATAAGCCCTTCCTACTTTCCTATCTAACCACCTCTAATAAGCCCCTTCCTACTTTCCTATCTAACCACCTCTAATAATCCCCTTCCTACTTTCCTATCTAACCACCTCTAATAATCCCCTTCCTACTTTCCTAACTAACCACCTCTAATAATCCCCTTCCTACTTTCCTATCTAACCACCCCTAATAATCCCCTTCCTACTTTCCTATCTAACCACCCCTAATAATCCCCTTCCTACTTTCCTATCTAACCACCCCTAATAATCCCCTTCCTACTTTCCTATCTAACCACCCCTAATAATCCCCTTCCTACTTTCCTATCTAACCACCCCTAATAATCCCCTTCCTACTTTCCTATCTAACCACCCCTAATAATCCCCTTCCTACTTTCCTATCTAACCACCCCTAATAATCCCCTTCCTACTTTCCTATCTAACCACCCCTAATAATCCCCTTCCTACTTTCCTATCTAACCACCTCTAATAATCCCCTTCCTACTTTCCTATCTAACCACCCCTAATAATCCCCTTCCTACTTTCCTATCTAACCACCTCTAATAATCCCCTTCCTACTTTCCTATCTAACCACCCCTAATAATCCCCTTCCTACTTTCCTATCTAACCACCTCTAATAATCCCCTTCCTACTTTCCTATCTAACCACCTCTAATAATCCCCTTCCTACTTTCCTATCTAACCACCTCTAATAATCTCCTTCCTACTTTCCTATCTAACCACCTCTAATAATCTCCTTCCTACTTTCCTATCTAACCACCTCTAATAATCCCCTTCCTACTTTCCTATCTAACCACCTCTAATAATCTCCTTCCTACTTTCCTATCTAACCACCTCTAATAATCCCCTTCCTACTTTCCTATCTAACCACCTCTAATAATTCCCTTCCTACTTTCCTATCTAACCACCTCTAATAAGCCCCTTCCTACTTTCCTATCTAACCACCTCTAATAAGCCCCTTCCTACTTTCCTATCTAACCACCTCTAATAAGCCCCTTCCTACTTTCCTATCTAACCACCTCTAATAATCCCCTTTCTACTTTCCTATCTAACCACCTCTAATAATCCCCTTCCTACTTTCCTATCTAACCACCTCTAATAAGCCCCTTCCTACTTTCCTATCTAACCACCTCTAATAATCCCCTTCCTACTTTTCTATCTAACCACCTCTAATAATCCCCTTCCTACTTTCCTATCTAACCACCTCTAATAATCCCCTTCCTACTTTCCTATCTAACCACCTCTAATAAGCCCCTTCCTACTTTCCTATCTAACCACCTCTAATAAGCCCCTTCCTACTTTCCTATCTAACCACCTCTAATAATCCCCTTCCTACTTTCCTATCTAACCACCTCTAATAATCCCCTTCCTACTTTCCTATCTAACCACCTCTAATAATCTCCTTCCTACTTTCCTATCTAACCACCTCTAATAATCTCCTTCCTACTTTCCTATCTAACCACCTCTAATAATCTCCTTCCTACTTTCCTATCTAACCACCTCTAATAAGCCCCTTCCTACTTTCCTATCTAACCACCTCTAATAAGCCCCTTCCTACTTTCCTATCTAACCACCTCTAATAATCCCCTTCCTACTTTCCTATCTAACCACCTCTAATAATCCCCTTCCTACTTTCCTATCTAACCACCTCTAATAAGCCCCTTCCTACTTTCCTATCTAACCACCTCTAATAAGCCCCTTCCTACTTTCCTATCTAACCACCTCTAATAATCCCCTTCCTACTTTCCTATCTAACCACCTCTAATAATCCCCTTCCTACTTTCCTATCTAACCACCTCTAATAATCCCCTTCCTACTTTCCTATCTAACCACCTCTAATAATCCCCTTCCTACTTTCCTATCTAACCACCTCTAATAAGCCCCTTCCTACTTTCCTATCTAACCACCTCTAATAAGCCCCTTCCTACTTTCCTATCTAACCACCTCTAATAAGCCCCTTCCTACTTTCCTATCTAACCACCTCTAATAAGCCCCTTCCTACTTTCCTATCTAACCACCTCTAATAAGCCCCTTCCTACTTTCCTATCTAACCACCTCTAATAATCCCCTTCCTACTTTTCTATCTAACCACCTCTAATAATCCCCTTCCTACTTTCCTATCTAACCACCTCTAATAATCCCCTTCCTACTTTCCTATCTAACCACCTCTAATAATCCCCTTCCTACTTTCCTATCTAACCACCTCTAATAAGTCCCTTCCTACTTTCCTATCTAACCACCTCTAATAATCCCCTTCCTACTTTCCTATCTAACCACCTCTAATAATCCCCTTCCTACTTTCCTATCTAACCACCTCTAATAATCCCCTTCCTACTTTCCTATCTAACCACCTCTAATAAGCCCCTTCCTACTTTCCTATCTAACCACCTCTAATAAGCCCCTTCCTACTTTCCTATCTAACCACCTCTAATAATCCCCTTCCTACTTTCCTATCTAACCACCTCTAATAATCCCCTTCCTACTTTCCTATCTAACCACCTCTAATAATCCCCTTCCTACTTTCCTATCTAACCACCTCTAATAAGCCCCTTCCTACTTTCCTATCTAACCACCTCTAATAAGCCCCTTCCTACTTTCCTATCTAACCACCTCTAATAATCCCCTTCCTACTTTCCTATCTAACCACCTCTAATAAGCCCTCATCCTGTTCCCTCTCTCTTAAGAACCTTCCCTGTTTCCTACCATAGTCTCTATTATGATCTCCTTACTGTCCCCTCCAATAAACATGATTTTAGCCCCTCTAATAATAAAAGGCTACACCAATGATGACAAGAGAAGGTTGAACGAATGTATATCAAAAGCAAGTGTGGACGTAGTATTTTGCTTGACATCATACCATATAAATTTTTGCAGTCATATAAAAAAAAGACAAAATTTATTGAATAGTTATATTTGAGAAAGATATGTTAAGATTATTTTTTATGAACCTTGTCAAGCAGTATATATCTAAATTTGATACATATTCTGTCTAAGTAGAAACATTATAGAAAATTGTTTATGTCTAATGTACAGTGTTTTGTTCTGTATTGTATGTAAAAGGGAAAATTGCAAAATAAAAACAAAAAAAACATACAGTAACTATTATTTTTATTTCATTGAACGAAATGTTAATGGCTGACTGAGCTTTTGCTGGATAGAATTTCATCTGTCTCCGCATTAGAGAGATCAGCAAATCTTCCATCGACAGCAGCAGACGTACCCTCCACCATGTTGGTTTACACTGACAACTGCATGATCTCCATTGCGTTTTAAAAAAGGGAGTCAACTCTAAAACTTTGAGCAGTCATTAACATGATAATGTCCACAGCATTATCATGTTAATGACTGATGGATTTCTTTAAAACAGATGTATGTATGACACATGACCATGTTTACACCAATGAAAAAGTCTAATTTAGACCTGATATGAAATAACATTGTGTATTACCTTGATCTTTCAGTATAAAATCTTGTAACTTTGATATAGCTTGAAACTGAACATCTTGGGCAAACTTAAATGCTTTAATCACATCTGAAAAATAAATTGATCAATTGATTATCGCTTAACGTGCAGCCAGCAATATGTCAGCTATATTCAGGAAGAGAACAAGTTCAATCTGAAAAATAAATATAAACATCTACTTAAAATAATTTACAAAATGTATTCATAATTCATTCAATGTCATTTTAGGGACAAATCTTTCAAATCATAAAAACTTGACATTTGCACTGCGGTCATAAACATTGCTCAATAAACGTCTAATTATTAGCATATGTAGGACTACTGAGCAGAAACCTGAGATTTTTTTTTTGCAAATGAAAAACAAAAAAAAACAACTTCAGAATGGGAAAAAGTGATAAAGTCTAAAGTCAGACATTGAATTTGGTTACCTGTTATGACCCTGTTTACATATATAAATTCCAAATTATTTCCTTAAGGGGAACTTAAATTATTGAACGAAAACTGAAAAATTCAAATTTTTCTGTAATTCAAGGGGCATAACTTCAGAATGGAAACATCGTAAAAGTTCTAAATCAAACTTGGCTTACTTTTTATGGTTGCAGACCTTGTGTACAAATGATATGCTTAAGAGGAATTTACGTCATTGAAGAAAGCCAAATGTACAAACCGACATACATGTATATATACAGCCACAGGCATGGACAAAAGTTTATTGCCCAGCATGCCTAGAGGAAGGGCATAGAAATTTACACTGAATTACAAATGCCAACACCAATATGAGAACATCAAAATTATTAATAGTGAAAACACCACCTTAATATATATATAAAGTGATCAAAATCAATCTTAGCTGTCATTGAAAAATGATGTGGAATAAATACATCAGCTGATTTAATTAAATTGTGATTCCTAATCCATTACCATATATTGTCAAATCATCATACTATATTATTACCTGTAAATGTTTTCTGTAAGAAAATAAATCTTATTTGAAACACAAGTAAAAAGATTTGTTGGTGAAATTAGAAAACATTGTTGTGATTCAAATAAAGACATGTGACAATTCACTGTTTCTATACTCCTGATAATTTTAAATTACATGTTTGTTTGCTTGATGGCGTTTAATGTCACTTTCAACAATATTTCAGTTATCTCGTGGCGGTCAGTTTTATTGGTGGAGGAAACCTGAGGACCCGGAGAAAACAACCAATCTGTCGCAAGACACTGACAAACTTTATCACAAAATGTTGTTCACCTTGCCCTGATCGAAATTGAACTCACAACATCATTGGTGATAGGCACTGAATGCATAGGTAGTTGTAAATCCAACTACCAAACGATCATGACCACGACGGCCCTGTACATAAATGTAAAAACAGTAATGTTAAGTAACTTAAATACAATATTATATATATACAGCCACTTTATTTTTAGTAACTTTAATACAATATTATATATATACAGCCACTTTATTTTCATTAAGTGCAGTATTACGTAGAATAAAACAGTGACATATCAGATGTCTTTTTGACCTAATTATGAAATGGAACTTTATCTTTGACCTAATTATGAAATGGAACTTTCTCTTTGACCTATTTATAAAATGGAACTTTCTCTTTGACCTATTTATAAAATGTCATTTTTATTATCACTCCGTTTAAATAGTACATTATTGAATAAGAATTACCTGAAGGCCTTTGAAAATGTAACGGTCTTGTATGGTTTTGTGTTTCATTTCCTGCAGAATTTAAACATGGTACCACTTCCTTTTCTGCTGAATTTGAATGTGGCGACATATTCTTTTTCGGCACGTTGTTTGCTGCAGAACTTGAACATGATGGAACTTCATTTACACCTAATGTTAATGGTACATCTGGCCCAGTTGTACATGCACGGTTCACGGCATTTTCTTTGTCTGCCAATATTTCTTGATATTTTTCTGGAGTTTGTCTCATTTCCTGTTTATTGCTTTCTTGATATGAAGGGAAAGACCTTCGTCTTGATTCACTTCCACCTGGCTTAGAACTGATTGATTGGACAGCAGGAGGTTGACAACTTAACTCAGGTGTAGTCATGGGAGACAACTGACGTGTCACTGATGTTACTCGTGTGCTATTGTTATTAATATTTGTTTCAGATGATGTCAAACCTGTATCTGATTGTGTGTTTGTGTTATTACACAGTGTCACTGTCAAACACTGATTTTTCTCAGATGTTGCAGAAGAATCATTTTTCTGGTTCTCATTTGGAAGTATTGTATCCAATGCACATTTATTTCCATGTTGAGCTGTTCCTGAGATATTTTCATTTTGATTTGAATTAAAACGAGAACTACAATGGATATTCTCATTCTCTGTCAGGCTGCTGGTAGACTGTAGTTCTGATTGGTTTTCCTTTGGAAGAACAAGTACTGATCTGGTACCCTGCTCTTTACTGATAGACTCAACATATGTTGACTGGTTTCTCTGTGGCAGAGCATGGACATCATCTGATCTGATACCCGGTACTTCTATATCATCCATCATCATATGCATTAAAATGGAGTTTTGTGTACAAGGTTTGTATGCACTTTGATTTTTATTGGTCATCTGTTGCTGGATTTGTCCAATGAAATTGCTACTGGCTACAGAAGATGTTTGTTGTACATTGTAAGTTGTCATATTATTAGAGAGATTTTGTTGAGGTTTGGACATTAAATGTGTCTGGTACCTATAATTCATCTGAGGATTAACAAATGGATGACATGGTTGGGTGGTTTGTATTATTGGCTGGTATGTATTTCCCAGATTAGCACCACTTGCATAAGATGACTGACTAGTTGGTTGAAATGTTGGTTGATAGCTGGTTCCTACATTGGTAATAACATTTTGTGATGGCTGATCGTGTCTTCTATGCTGACTTTGTCCTTGATTTATAATTGATTGTTGTATATAAGGTGGTGGGTATCTAACATGGCTGCCTGGTTGAGATGTTTGGTTTGAACAGACCTGTTGGTACGTTCGTGGTGGATGATGTACTGTACTCCCTGTTTGACAAGCCAGGGATTGATTTATCTGTGGATACTGATATGATTGATATTGTTGTTGACATGACCTGTCATCCATACTTATCTGTTGTAGCCCTGTACATGTATGTACAGTCTGACCATTATTTGGCTGAGCCTCTCTCTGAGCTGAATATGTATGGGCAACCTGACCATTATTTGGCTGAGCCTCTCTCTGAGCTGTATACGTATGGGCAGCCTGACCATTATTTGGCTGAGCCTCTCTCTGAGCTGAATATGTATGGGCAGCCTGACCATTATTTGGCTGAGCCTCTCTCTGAGCTGTATATGTATGGGCAGCCTGACCATTATTTGGCTGAGCCTCTCTCTGAGTTGGATATGTATGGGCAGCCTGACCATTATTTGGCTGAGCCTCTCTCTGAGTTGGATATGTATGGATCTGACCTCTACAAATACAATATCAAACTATAATAGAACAGACAATATCCCTCAGTGAGATCAAAAGGAAAATGTCCAAATTACCGATTAAGCTGCATTCCATATTTGATTTAGTTTCAGCTTACAATGAAGAAGTTTTGGTCATTTGAAGAATATATTTCATTTAAGATTTCTTTAGTGGAGAGCATGGCTGATTGAAAAAAGTCTGAAAGAGAACTACTGCAGCAAAATTTGATTATGAAAAGAAAGTTTAAACAGTGATGGTCAACAATTCCACCACTATCAACAAAACAAAATTAAATTTCATGGACAAATGATGGAAGGAGATTTTTAATGTGTAAAGCTAATAACAATGAATGCATAGTGATGACAAAGGCTGTGAGAGAAACTAGAGGCTCCCAGGAGTCTGTAATCGCTCACCTGGTATTCAATGTGACATCTAAAGTTGATAGAAAATGGGGGTGATACACATAATTTTGAAAGTGGGCCACTCAAAGATCATTTCAACTCAAATTTCTGAGCAAAAGATTTTGATGTGATTTTTATCTCATAATATTCCTAAATGGAATAAACTGGCTGAAAAAATCTCACAGAAAAACCCAGAACAAATGTTAAACTACTCATTGCCATGTAGCTGCAGTTAAAATTTGAGTTCATTTTGATTTGTAATAAAGCAGAAATTGACAACTAAAGAAATTTCTATTTTTAGTAACAGCAGCCATTTTGAATGGAGGGTGGGGCTGTCGGACACAATATTGAAAGGGGACCACCCAAGAACTATCCCAGCCAAATTTGCTTTAATTTGGTTCAGCGGATTCAGAGGAGAAGATTTAAATTTTAATGTAATATTTTATCAAAATATGTCTAATTTGTATAATCGGTATAAATCGGTTGAAAGAAAAATTTCACAGATAAACCCAGAATATATGTTAATCTACTCATTGTCATGTAGCTGCAGTTAAAATTTGAGCTCATTTTGATTTATAATAAAGCAGCATTGAAGAAATTTCTATTTTTAGTAACAGCAGCCATCTTGAATGGAGGGCAGAGCTGTCAGACACAATTTTGAAAGGAACCCACCCAAGGACCATCCCTGCCCGGCTTGGTTTAATTTGGTTCAGCAGTTTCAGAGGAAGAGATTTAAATGTGATCTTTTATCAAAATATACCTAATTTGCATAATCGGTATAAATTGGCTGAAAGAAAAATTTCACAGAAAAACAAAACCGGGAATATATGTTAAACTACTCCTTGCCATGTAGCTGCAGTTAAAATTTGAGATCATTTTGACTTATACTAAAGCAGCAATGGACAATTAAAATTGCATCCTCCCTTTTTTCTATTTTTAGCTTGGCGGCCAGCTTGGTTGGAAGTCGGGATCACCGGAAACTATTTTGGAAGGGGGCCATCCAAGGACCATTCCACCAAAGCTTGGTTCAAATTGGCCCAGTGGCTTCAAAGGAGTTGATTAAAATGTGAAAAGTTAACGGACGGATGACGGACGCTCAGTGGTGACAATAGCTCACCTGACCCTTTTGGATCAGGTGAGCTAAAAAGTGAAGATTGTACTGTGAATGGAATTGTCTCTAGTGAAAGTGAAAGTAAGTGAAGGGATCAGCTGTTTAATTATAAACAAATTTGATGAGTCATGTAGGTTAGTGAATTATTAATAGAAAGGAAAAACCAAATACCTTGTAATTTCTAGTGGTAATTCATCAATATTTTGTACATTCTTGTTTTTGCTTCAAATAAATAAAGGAAGAGAAAATATACTCAACTGCAAAAAAAACATTGTTTTTTCAATGTTTGCAAAAAATCATTCTAAACATAATATTGGTAAATTTTTTGTATGGAACAAGTAAATCGTATGTATAATGAACCTTGATTACATTTTTTACAACATTTTACGGTTGACTGTATACTTTAACTTAGGCGAAGATATCGGGTCTCGAGAGCGTCATGGGACGCGTTTAAAAGCACAGAATGAAAAACATGAAAAGCTTGTGCATATCTTACTGAACTCTGCTTATTTCAGACGCAAAAAAATCAGGAATGCTATAATACCACAAACAGAACTAATGACCGAGCATCATGACCGAGTTACAACATCACGCCAGGATATGACCGAGTATGTAGTGGTTGTCATAAAGTTACAACATCACGCCAGGATATGAACATCTTTTGACAGCATACGAATAATTGATTCACTAGAGCTACACAAACAGAACGACAGACAATTGACAACCACCAGAAACCATTAGTGATGACACTGTCAGACATGGATTGATCGCCAACAACATTAGATGTCGTTGTCTGGGCTAGAAGTTCATCCTTACAGTTCCTTACTGTTAAGAACGTCTACAGTGGACAATGCAATGTCAAAACTAGCATCATCAGCGGTGAAGGAATATCATATTCTCATATGAAAGTCTATATTGCACTTCCAGCGCAGATGGCAGAACAAGGGTGACATCTGGCAAAGGCATGGTGAACACTATACTGATGCATGCATCATGGAAATAGACTCATGGGAAGACCACACATCATGGTGTGGAAACTTCAAATTTGAACCTGTCATCTCTCAGATCATCCATCGGCCCAGGCAGAGGTATTGGGGGGGCTATGGCTCCTCACTACATAGACCAAGTTCTGAGACCCCCACATAGAGCCATTTTTTGCACACCATCGGAACTATACTTTCCAGCATGACAACACCCATGTTCAATCTAAAAGAGCCGCAAGAGATTTTCTTCAGTAAAACAACATAGAGGTTATGTCATGGCCTGTCTTAGTCTGGACGTAAACTCTATTGAACATCTGTGATTCAAATACGACTTTATACATATGTCTTAATGAACCAAGGCAGACAACTGCAGCTGAATATGGTGTATTCTTCTTGAGGATTTGGGATCATATTTCTATGCAATTTATTCACCGCCTCATTCATTCAATATACCAGAGATGTGTTGCTGTACTCAACACCAATGAAGGACCCCAAAAGGAACACAAAAGCACAGTTGAACCACAGAAGGAATACAGAAGCACAGTCACAGAAGCAATATAAAAGGACCACAGAAACACAGTAGGAACAAATCAGGGCCACAGAAGCACAGTAGAAACACAGAAGGACCAAAGAGGGAACACAGCAGGGCCACAGTAGGAACCCAGAAGGAACACAGAACACAGTAAGATCACAAAAGAAACACAGAAGATAGCATAGTGGGATCACAGAAGGATCACAGTAGGATCACAGAAGGATCACAGAAGGATCACAGTAGGATCACAGAAGGAACACAGAAGGATCACAGAAGGAACACAGAAGGATCACAGAAGAAACACAGAAGGATCACAGTAGGATCACAGTAGGATCACAGAAGGAACACAGAAGGATCACAGAAGGAACACAGTAGGATCACAGAAGGAACGCAGAAGGAACACAGAAGGATCACAGAAGGATCACAGAAGGAACACAGAAGGATCACAGTAGGATCACAGAAGGAACACAGAAGGATCACAGAAGGATCACAGTAGGATCACAGAAGGAACACAGAAGATAGCATAGTGGGATCACAGTAGGATCACAGACGAAACACAGAAGGAAACACAGTAGGATCACAGAAGGATCACAGAAGGATCACAGAAGGAACACAGAAGGATCACAGTAGGATCACAGAAGGAACACAGAAGGATCACAGTAGGATCACAGAAGGAACACAGAAGATAGCATAGTAGGATCACAGAAGGATCACAGAAGGAACATAGAAGGACCACAGTAGGATCACAGAAGGAACACAGAAGGACCACAGTAGGATCACAGTAGGATCACAGAAGGATCACAGAAGGAACACAGAAGCACAGTAGGAACACAGAAAGACCACAGAAGGAAGCATAGTAGGAACACAGGAGGAACACAGAAAGACCACAGAAGGAAGCATAGTAGGAACACAGGAGGAACACAGAAAGACCACAGAAGGAAGCATAGTAGGATCACAGATGGAACACAAGCACAATAGGACCACAGCAAGAACACAAAAAAAGTGGACTGGTGCATGTCACACATATTTTTACTGTAACCAAGTACAAATACACAAAATCAATATAAAACTTACCTCAAATGTTTCTCCATATCTAAGACATAGAACAACAACTTCCACACTCCTATAACTGAACCCTTAGGTACCTCTGTTGGCATCAGAGGGTTCTGGAAAGATTTCTCAGACACACGAGTCCATTGTACATTACATATATGTTTCATAAATCTGTATGGGGAGAAGCAGCCATTACAACTAATACATCTAATACATCGTAACAATTGATCAGATAAAAACGCAGGAATAAACTCTCCAATTGTATTCTTGGTCTGTCCATCATTTAATATTTTGATATGAGTGAATCGAATGCTTTTAAAATGTGAAAAGTCATACATTCCATTATTTGTCAATTTTTCAGACATCAATTTCAAACTAAGCAGTAATTTTTTGGTCGGTTCACGCATGTACATCGCCACCTCCTCCAGTTTAAACCGTTGATTTTGTTGCATAGCCTTAATCTCATTGTTTTTACTTTGAACAGATGGTGGAAATAAGACACTACCCATTACAGGAAATTGTGCATTTTGTTGCTGATTAATATGTGATTTCTGACTTTGTAAAGTTGAATGAGTAGATTGCTTTTGTCTACTGTGATCATACATATTTTCTGTGGATGTGGATCTTTTTTGTTCATTCATGGTTATTTCAATATCCACAGTTGGTGGCATGTCTGATTCATTTGTAACACTTTCTTGATCAGTTTGAGGCATATTTGTAATATTTGCATCGTCGTGTGCAGTACATGGAGATCTATCTGAATGATTTGTGGCACCTTCGTGTGGCCTTGGTGAATTGTTGTTACCATCATCAGAGGATGGTAGACTTTCTGCTACATAAATCTTCATGTCATCATCAGATTGTTTTTCTGACAAAGAACTTTTACTTTCACTTTGTCTATTTATAGCTCTACTTTCAGTTTTATTTATAGTATTATTACTTTCTTCATCATTAATATTTTCTGTTGTAGATTCAAGTTCATTCTTGTCATTAACTATCACCATTTGTTTTTTTAATTCTAGAAATTTTTCTGAATCTTTGTCAAATCCAAGATGTCTGACTTTTTCCTTTGTTGTTGTTTCATCTTTGTTTTCAGATTGAGGCTTAGTTTCATCCTTGATAGAGCTACTTTCACTTATTTCTTTCTGTTCTTCTCCTATTTTAGCATTGTCAGTTAGTGACTGACCACTTTGATTTGAGTCATTGTCATCAATAATGGGCATTGCCTCATATCTAAAGTCTGGGTTCTCAACCATATTGTTAAAGAAGAAATTGTCATAGGTATCCTCTAACTGTGGAGAATCTGGTTGACTGCTGGGTACTATGCAACTAGATGTACTATTCACTGATGTATCACCTTTACCTTTCATTTTAGAAAATATGCCAGGATTTTGTTTAAAGTATTCGTCAAGATCAGGCAGTACAGGTGGTTGCTTAAACTCATCATCCTCCTCGTCATCATCCATCATTTCTTGTTTAATATGTGGTGTGTCTGATGTCCATGGACTTTGAGGAACCCCTTTGATGTACCACATGATCTGAATGTCATCGTCATAATCTTCTACTTCCTTATTGTCATTACTGATGGTCGACTCATCGGTAGTTTGACGTCTCTCACAATATTCTACAGTATCTTTTGAAGTATCTAAATCAGAATTTGTATAAATCATCGTCTCTTCCAAACTTGTACTGACAGTTTCCATACCGATTGCTTTAGATTCCTCTGTTTTACACAAATATTGATTATTCTCAGTAGTAACAGCTCTACTGCTCATTTCTTGGTTAGATACAGTATCATTACTACTTCTACTTGTAGTATTGACTGTTGCCATGGTATCAAGATCTTGTCTTGTCTCTGTAGGTATCATTCTAAGTTGATCAACTCCATGTGAGTCTGATTGTGAGTTTGACAGTGTACTCTCTGACTCTGATTTACTATTCATATCAATGACCAGCTTGTCTCCACTACTGTCCAAGTCACTTTCATCAGTGATAGAATTACTATTTGTCTTCATCATAGCAAATGTCTGACTTAAGCTTCCAGAATGTTTATTTTTGTTAACTAGAGATGATAGTTTTGTGACTTCAACAGAAGTATTTGATTCAGGTTTTGTCACATTCCCATCTTTTTTATTCTCGACATTGTCGTTAGTTATATTATTGTACTTTATCATTGGTGTACTATTCAGAATTTGTTCCAGATTATCCACCGATGGTGTAGGTCGGCCGTCATCTACTTCATCATTTATCGGTATATTGACATGAATATTCTCCGTGACTTGAAGGCTAGACTCTTGTTCAGTATTCATTGGTTGATCAAAGTCTACATTTCCACATACAGAAATAATTTCCAGTTCAGAAATGTCACTTGCTTCATTTTGCTGATGATCATTTTGACATGGTTTACTATCATTCCTATGTTCAGTGTCAGAACAAGGTACAGGCATTGTAACTAGATCATCACTTTTTTCAGATTCTTGTGTAGCCAACTTCCTAAAATGGCCAGTACTTGTTTTTATTTCTGATTCTTTAACAGCTGAACGTGAAGTTTTAAGAAATGACTGGTCTACAGACTTATTGTTCAGAGTATTTGTTGACTTATTGTTGACAGTATTTGTTGAATCAAGACTTTTACTTCTATGTTTTATCCCTGTATTATCCTTCATTACTTTAGATTTTCCAGGAGTCACATGCTTAGTCTTTAATGGCCTGGCTTTGTTACTGAATTTCAAGTCCTTCATTACATTTACCTTTGCTGACCCTTGTGAACTTGAGTCTCTCTCTTTGACACATTTTGTTGTTTCCATGACAACAGAATGAACTTTATTGATAGTAATGGCTTTCACTGTTGTCTTATTGACAGTTTTTGTATTAACAGGTGTTTTATGTTTTGATGTTTCACCAGTTTTCTGAATTTTAGTAATTGATTTATCAACGGTCATTTCAGTTGGTGGTTTATCAACAGTCAATTCAGTTTGTAGTTGATCAACAGTCAATTCTGTAGGTGGTTTATTGAAAGTTAATTCAGTTGGTGTTTTATCGACTGCCAATTCAGGTAGTTGTTCATCAACATTCAATTCAGTTGGTGATTTATCAATGGTGAATTCAGTTTGTGGTTTATCAACAGTCAACTCTGTTGGTGGTTTATCAACAGTCAATTCTGTTTGTGGTTTATCAACAGTCAATTCAGTTTGTGGTTTATCAACAGTCAATTCTGCTTGTCGTTTATCAACAGTTAATTCTGTTGATGGTTTATCAACAGTCAATTCGGTTCGTGGTTTATCAACAGTTAATTCTGTTGATGGTTTATCGATAGTTAATTCAGTTGGTGTTTCATCGACTGTCACTGCTCTTGGTGGTTTATCAACATTCAATTCAGTTGGTGGTTTATCAATGGTGAATTCAGTTGGTGGTTTATCAACACTTGATTCTGTTTGTGGTTTATCAACAGTCAATTCTGTTGATGGTTTATCAATGGTCAATTCAGGTCGTGGTTTATCAACATTCAATTCAGTTGGTGGTTTATCAACAGTTGATTTGGTTGGTGGTTTATCAACATTCAATTCAGTTGGTGGTTTATCAACAGTTAATTCTGTTGATGGTTTATCAGCAGTTGATTTGGTTGGTGGTTTATCAACAGTTGATTTGGTTGGTGGTTTACCAACAGTTGATTTGGTTGGTGGTTTATCAACATTCAATTCGGTTGGTGGTTTATCAACAGTTAATTCTGTTGATGGTTTATCAGCAGTTGATTTTGTTGGTGGTTTATCAGCAGTTGATTTGGTTGGTGGTTTATCAACAGTTGATTCTGTTGATGGTTTATCAACAGTTAATTCTGTTGATGGTTTATCAACAGTTGATTTGGTTGGTGGTTTATCAACAGTTAATTCTGTTGATGGTTTATCAGCAGTTGATTTGGTTGGTGATTTATCAACAGTTAATTCTGTTGATGGTTTATCAACAATTAATTCTGTTGATGGTTTATCAACAGTTGATTTGGTTGGTGGTTTATCAACAGTTGATTTGGTTGGTGGTTTATCAACAGTTGATTCGGTTGGTGGTTTATCCACAGTTGATTCAGTTGGTGGTTTATCAACAGTTGATTCTGGTGGTGATTTATCAACAGTTGATTTTGTTGGTGGTTTATCAACAGCTGATTCGGTTGATGGTTTATCAACAGTTGATTTGGTTGGTGGTTTATCAACAGTTAATTCAGTTGGTGGTTTATCAACAGTCAATTCTGTCTGTGGTTTACCAACAGTTGATACTGTTTGTGGTTTATCAACAGTTGATTCGGTTGGTGGTTTATCAACAGTTGATTCTGGTGGTGGTCTATCAACAGTTGATAGGGTTAGAGATTTATCAACAGTTAATCCAGTCTGTGATTTTGACGATTCATCAGGTTTACTATTGTCTACAATGATCTTTCCATTCACCACATTTACAGATTCCTGATTATTATCTGTATTCACAAGCTGATTTTGGCCAACAAAATTCCCTATATCTTCCACACTAACACTTGTTGACATTTCATCAGTGCTATTTTCAGCACAGTTGCCATTAGTGATTTCCAATTGTACAGTGTGACAAGGTAGGACTTCATTCGATGTTGATATTTCAAGTTCTTCAACAACACTGGGACAAACCTCTTCAAATGATGTTTGTATTTCAACCTCTTGAGATATTTCTGGACCAAAACTTTCAAATTCTACTAGAAGCTCATTTTCATCAATTTCTTCGCCACTATACATATCGTATTCAGTACTTATGCTAGTGTTCTGATTTATTTCCACGTCCTTGACATTGTCCAGTTTTTCTTTCTCGTCGAAACTTAAAGTGTCAATAGTACATAAATCTACATTTTCAATAATTCCAACACATTCAAAGCTGTCATCATACTCATCAGTAGTATGTGTACTTTGTATGTCATTATCAGTATACACATCAACATCTTCATTTTCATGAAAGCTGTTTCTAATACTAAGATCATTGTTTTCATCATGTAAACAATCTTTCTGATTATCCTTTTCAGTTTGATCAATTTCATGCTTAGATCTATAATTTATTTCCAGAGTTTTAAGTCCTTTTTCATTTTGAAGGTATGTTTCTTTCTGGGAGCATTCCTGAAGCTTTCCTTTTGATTGATTGGTTTTTAGTTCTACTTTGTCCTTTTGAATTTCAGATTCTTTCTCCAAACAATCAGTTTTATGTTCTTTGTGTTTCGTTATTGATTGTTTGGTTTTTAGTTCTACTTTGTCCTTTTGAATTTCAGATTCTTTCTCTAAGCAATCAGTTTTATGTTCTTTGTGTTTCGTTGTGGATTGTTCGGTTTTTGGTGCTACTTTGTACTTTTGAATTTCAGATTCTTTCTCCAAACAATCAGTTTTATGTTCTCTGTGTTTCGTTGTGGATTGTTCGGTGTTTGGTGCTACTTTATACTTTTGAATTTCAGATTCTTTTTCCAAACAATCTGTTTTATGTTCTTTGTGTTTCGTTGTTGATTGTTTGGTTTTTGATTCTACTTTATCCTTTTGAATTTTAGTTTCTTTCTCTAAACAATCTGTTTTATGTTCTTTGTGTTTCGTTGTTGATTGTTTGGTTTTTGGTTCTACTTTGTCCTTTTGAATTTCAGATTCTTCCTCTAAACAATCTGTTTTATGTTCTTTGTGTTTCGTTGTTGATTGTTTGGTTTTTGGTTCTACTTTGTCCTTTTGAATTTCAGATTCTTCCTCTAAACAATCTGCTTTATGTTCTTTGTGTTTCGTTGTTGATTGTTTGGTTTTTGGTTCTACTTTGTCCTTTTGAATTTCAGTTTCTTTCTCTAAACAATTAGTTTTATGTTCTTTGTGTTTCGTTGTTGATTGTTTGGTTTTTAGTTCTACTTTGTCCTTTTGAATTTTAGTTTCTTTCTCTAAACAATCTGTTTTATGTTCTTTGTGTTTCGTTGTTGATTGTTTGGTTTTTGGTTCTACTTTGTCCTTTTGAATTTCAGATTCTTCCTCTAAACAATCTGTTTTATGTTCTTTGTGTTTCGTTGTTGATTGTTTGGTTTTTGGTTCTACTTTGTCCTTTTGAATTTCAGATTCTTCCTCTAAACAATCTGCTTTATGTTCTTTGTGTTTCGTTGTTGATTGTTTGGTTTTTGGTTCTACTTTGTCCTTTTGAATTTCAGTTTCTTTCTCTAAACAATCAGTTTTATGTTCTTTGTGTTTCGTTGTTGATTGTTTGGTTTTTAGTTCTACTTTGTCCTTTTGAATTTTAGTTTCTTTCTCTAAACAATCTGTTTTATGTTCTTTGTGTTTCGTTGTTGATTGTTTGGTTTTTGGTTCTACTTTGTCCTTTTGAATTTCAGATTCTTCCTCTAAACAATCTGTTTTATGTTCTTTGTGTTTCGTTGTTGATTGTTTGGTTTTTGATTCAACCATTGTACATTGTTCTTTATCAGTTTTAAACCTCTTGTGGCTTTTTTCCTCTTTCTTCACATTTCTTTCGTGTTCTTTCTTATTTGCATGATTTCCCTTATTGTCTCTTTTCTTCAGATCATCAATTTCTTTCTTATTCTTATTTTTTTCACATTTTAAATGTTTCGTTTCTTGTTTTGTCTGGCACAGTATATTTCTATCGTGAGATTTCTCTTTACTTCTGTCAGTAAGTTTAATTTCTTGTTGAAATATTTTTTTTGTTTCACTGTCCTGTATTTCCACATGTTTCATTTCCTCAATTGCCACAAACTGTTTCTTAGATAATGTGATATTGTTACCCGTTTCAGTATTATGTTCAGAATATTTATTAGTTTTTATCTCCATTTCCTCATTTGTCAAACTTCCATATTTAATTTGTTTATCCAGTTTTACATTAATAAGTTGCTCAACAACATTTTTCTTTGGCTTAAGTTTTTCCTTAAGTGTCTGTTCAACATTCACAGGAAGAGATAACACTGGATTTGAAACTGACGCTAAAACCTCTTTATCATCTGATGATTTATCTTTCTTTGGTGTTTTCCGTCCAAATAAGGAGTGAAAAGGCGATTGTGAAACATTTGACTTGTCATGTGACTCAGCCTTCTTGTCCATGTTTTGTGAAACATTCGACTTGTCATGTGACTCAGCTTTCTTGTCCATGTATTGTGAAACATTTGACTTGTCATGTGACTCAGCTTTCTTGTCCATGCTTTGTGAAACATTTGACTTGTCATGTGACTCAGTTTTCTTGTCCATGCTTTGTGAAACCTTCGACTTGTCATGTGACTCATCTTCCTTGTCCATGTTTTGTGAAACTTTTGATTTGTCATGTGACTCAGCTTTCTTGTCCATGCTTTGTGAAACTTTTGACTTGTCATGTGACTCAGGTTTTTTGTCCATGTTTTGTGAAACTTTTGATTTGTCATGTGACTCAGCTTTCTTGTCCATGCTTTGTGAAACATTCGACTTGTCATGTGACTCAGCTTTCTTGTCCATGATTGGTGAAATCTTCAACTTGTCATGTGACTCTGTATCAATAGACATTTTGTGAGTTTCTTTGTTTTCCAGTTCATCTTTGTTTCCTTTTCCTCTATTACTCATCATATTTTCCTTAAAAATCTTAGCAGCAGCTTTTGCAAGTGCTTTCATTTTCTTCTTTTCAGATTTCATTTTTTTAATAGTTGTAAATTTCAATGGACTACTTAAAGTCACCGACTTAAATTTTTCCTTCATTACAAATTTGTCACCAACAGTATTTGCTTTGTCTATATCAGTATTGATTTGACTTGTCGTCTGCTCCTGTTCTTTATCACATGGTTGAGGTTTGGTTTCATTTTGTGATTTCTCATCATTTATTTTTGACGGAGATGCTTCCTGCCAACTATCAACCACCATAAAATCATCTGTGCTACGGTCCGACTCCGATATAGTATTGGATGTTACAGTACATTTGTTTTTATCTTTACCACATTCACTTCCTGTTCCATGTCTACATTTATCGATTGACTCATTTCCAGACAATATTTTAATACTTTCAACAGGTGACAGTAATAAATCTCTATGACCTGGTGCCTTTCGTCCATGAGCAACAGGAGTTGAAGTCATTTTATTTTCTATATTTTGATTTTTTGGGCTCATTGATAATTCTTTAATGTTTGTAGTTTGATCTTTGGACGATTCCAATGATAATGACATGTCATCTTTTACTAATGACTGTAAATCAGCAACAGTAGATTTCGATGAATGCTCAGTAGATTTAGATGAATGCGCAGTAGATTTAGATGAATGCTCAGTAGATTTAGATGAATACTCAGTAGATTTAGATGAATGCTCAATAGATTTAGATGAATGAGCAGTATATTTAAATGAATGCTCAGTAGATTTAGATGAATGGGCAGTAGATTTAGATGAATGGGCAGTAGATTTAGATGAATGCTCAGTAGATTTAGATGAATGATCAGTAGATTTAGATGAATGCTCAGTAGATTTAGATGAATGCTCAATAGATTTAGATGAATGAGCAGTAGATTTAGATGAATGCTCAGTAGATTTAGATGAATGCTCAGTAGATTTAGATGAATGCTCAGTAGATTTAGATGAATGCTCTTTCTTGCCCCTATATATTGATCTGTTCTCAGATTTACTATTAGCATCTGATCTTGTAGAAGGTTCTTTTTCTCCTACAGATGTTGCCATGTTGGATTTCCTCATTGTGTCAAATTTTTTGTCACTATGCACCGTATTCTGAGTTATCCCAGAAGCACCAGAGCACTGATAATCTTTTGTTATATCCATTGTGGAATCAGTTGGCAATTTTTGTTTTGAATTTTCTATTTTTTTCACGTGTTCTCTAACCTTGCTACTCTCTCTCCTTCCAATATCATGAACATTGTTATTATTATCACCATCTGAAGGCTTCTGATTGGCTGCTGGCATTGATGCCGGTTTTATCACTTGACCACTAGAATGACATTTCTTTTCTTGTTTGTGTTTAATGTATAAAACTTCTGTATTGTCTAAACTATTAAATGAAGCATTTTTTATTAACTTTTTCTCAAGAGTTACTTCCTTTTCATACACATATTTTACTTTCATTTCCTTTTGGTCAGATTTTCTTACTTTCACTTCCTTTTGGTCAGACGTTTGAACATTTTTAAATTTGTTTTGGTCAGACTTTTTCCTTTTCTGATCATCTGAATTATCTACTATCATTTCTGTTTTCTTGACAACATCTTTACTTGTATTTTGGACATAATAAGAACCAACAGTTTTTACAGCCACATTGACATCATTTGTACAATCTCCATCTCCTTGTTTTTCCTGATATTTTGATTGTTCTTGTCTGATAGCCATCATGTTCTCCTCGACATTTGTTTTTTCTGTTTGGCCAGTTTCTAGACTGGTATTTGTATTTTCCTCACTATCCACTGATCCTTTAGATAAATTAGAGTCCAACTGTTCCTTGTTTGGTAGGTTTTGTGGAAGTTTCATAGATTGTTCATTATATTGACAAGTATTCCTCATAACATCCACATGTAAAGCTCCTGGAGATGGCAACAAAGGTGTTCTATTGTGAAATCTATTCCAAGAGGCAATTGGCTTTGAATTGTGGGTAACATGTGCAGCAGTGTTCATATATTCAAGTTTTGGAGTTGGCAGTAAAGGTTTTTGAGTATTTAATTTATTCAATAATTTATTCAATAATTTATTCTCTTTAGAAATGTTTGTGAAATATGGTACTTCTGTTTGAGTATCTAATGGAAGACTTTTATGTGTAGTCTCTATTATTGGTCGTGCTCCAGTATATATTGTTGCAACGTGTGTTTGTAATTTGTTGACACCAGCATCTGTATGTTTAGTATGATATACTGGTTGTATATTATCATTTGACATGTCGGTGTTTGATTGTACGCTATGTGCCCTATTTTTCTGGTGTTCTCCACGTATTAAATTGTCATTCAAACTTTGATCTTGTACTTCAGTGTGTACACGTGAGCTTGTAAATACAGATTCACAGCCTGACTGTACACTAACCTTATCACCTGACATATTGACATTAGTTACAATATCTTCCGATGTTTCACTCGACAGTTTTAGTTTTTTCAAATCACTTGATACTAGTTTATCCTCCGATGTTTCACTCGACAGTTTTAGTTTTTTCACATCATTTGATACTAGCTTATCCTCCGATGTTTCACTCGACATTTTTAGTTTTTTCACATCATTTGATACTAGTTTATCCTCCGATGTTTCACTCGACAGTTTTAGTTTTTTCACATCATTTGATACTAGTTTATCCTCCAATGTTTCACTTGATAGTTTTAGTTTTTCCACATCATTTGATACTTGCTTATCCTCCGATGTTTCACTCGACAGTTTTAGTTTTTTCACATCATTTGATACTAGCTTATCCTCCAATGTTTCACTTGATAGTTTTAGTTTTTTCACATCATTTGATACTAGTTTATCCTCCGATGTTTCACTCGACAGTTTTAGTTTTTTCACATCATTTGATACTAGTTTATCCTCCGATGTTTCACTCGACGGTTTTAGTTTTTTCACATCATTTGATACTAGCTTATCCTCCGATGTTTCACTCGACAGTTTTAGTTTTTTCACATCATTTGATACTTGCTTATCCTCCGATGTTTCACTCGACAGTTTTAGTTTTTTCACATCATTTGATACTAGTTTATCCTCCGATGTTTCACTCGACGGTTTTAGTTTTTTCACATCATTTGATACTAGCTTATCCTCCGATGTTTCACTCGACAGTTTTAGTTTTTTCACATCATTTGATACCAGCTTATCCTCCGATGTTTCACTCGACAGTTTTAGTTTTTTCACATCATTTGATACTAGTTTATCCTCCGATGTTTCACTCGACAGTTTTAGTTTTTTCACATCATTTGATACTAGTTTATCCTCCGATGTTTCACTCGACAGTTTTAGTTTTTTCACATCATTTGATACTTGCTCTCCTCCTTTGATATCAGAGAAAGATCTCTTCCCATCAGCAGTGATACGTGTTTTACACACGTCAGTAATACTTTTAGCCAATTTTATAGCATTAGAAGACAACTTGACTTTAATGTTTTTATAACTGTTATCAAACACTGATGTTTCTTTTGAAGTTTTTTCTATTGATTTATCTCCCCTGGATTTATTCGAGCTGCTAATGTCGGTTGATTTATTTGAGCTGCTATTGTCGGTTGATTTATTTGAGTTGCTATTGTCAGTTAATTTATTTGAGCTGTTATTGTCGATTAATTTATTTGAGCTGCTATTGTCGGTTGATTTATTTGAGCTGCTTTTGTCGGTTGAATTATTTGGATCACGGTAGTAATGGTATCTATCGTTCTTTGTATGAAGACATTCAAGGTCATGCTCACTTAACACATTATTTTGATGTTTATGTCTCATAGCCTGCTTGGTTCTTGTCACTTTCTCTTGTTTTTTATTTACTTCCGGTACTAGTCCATACCTAATAGCTTTAATTCCATCAGATACAACATTTTCAATATCATTACAATTTTCTATTTTTGATTTATCAGAAGCTCTAGGTAGATTTTCAGTCATGTCCTCCTCTTCTTTCTTCCATGATGTTTTTTTCTTCTTCCTGTCTTTATTTGAAGACGAGGCTGACTTTTTATGACGTGATGTATTTGAATATTTATAGTCCTTATCAGGAGAGTATTTATATGACCCACCTGAAACTTTTAACTCGGTGGACTTGCATCTATTTTTATCAGATCTCTCGGGAGAATAATCACTTCTATAACTGTCTTTATTATCCCGACTTCCACAATAACTTCTTCCAGATCTTTCACAACTTCTTTTTCTACTTTCATGTCTGGGTGAGCGGCTACGACACCTACCCTTAGATCTACTCCTATATCTCTCATAACTACGACTTCTACGTCTTCTATGTGAATATTTCTCACTACTATCTCTAAACATATGTGATTTACTTATACGTTCAGTAGCACAATGTGGAGAGGTTGGTGAAGTACTTAAACGTTCATTGGAACATTGTGGAGAGATAGAGCTAGGGGATCTTGTGTCTCTACTATATTTCCTATGAGAACTTTGCCTCCAGGACGAGTCTCTAGGACTGATACTTGGACTCTTGTTTTCTTGTTCAAACAGGTGCCTCATTTTGCTTGTCAAATGTTTATTTCTTCCTCTGTAACTACTGCCTCTGTAAAACTGATGTCCTCTTTTATTTCTAACCCATTGATTAGTGAAAACATTTCTGGAGTTACAAATTCTATTTGTTCGTTGATCAAAGTCATTCCTTAAATCTTCTTGTGTGTAACCCACATCCACATCTTGTTCCTGTATATAATCCACATCCTGTGCCAGTGTACTGGTATAATCCACTCTATTTTCCACTTGATATTCAAATCCACTCTCTAGTGGATATTCTCCTCTATTTTCTTGTTGATAATTGTCTCTGTTTTCGGATGAGAAATCTTCATGTTGATCATTTTTGTAATGTCGTCTGCCAGGATATGGAACCTGACTGTTGTGATATCCTTCCCAACTCATAGTATGTTACACTGCAAAACAAAATATCATATTTTAATAATTCTATAAAAGATGTGAAGATCTGTCGTTAGAAACTTAAAAGCAGCAAATAATGATTTTATAGTCTTTAGATTGACCTAATTTACTGCACTCTAACCATTACACCACCGATGTGGTTGAATAAGCAATTGAAGATGAGTTTCATTGTATGTATAGTTTGTAATAAATTCCAGACAGCGAGAAAACTTTTTTTTTAAATATTCAAGAAATAGTTCCTTCTTTAAGAAGCATGTCCAGCTTAGGTAAGGTTTTAATATCATTTTCTGTAGTAATGACTATGATGTCAGTAAATGTTGTGTTAAAGGTGATACTCATCAATATAGAAAATCTAGGAGTGAGCGAGTGAGTGAGTGATTGCTGTTTAACACCAATTCAACAATGTTTCAGCTATATCATGGCATGAACAACTTAATTTTCAATGAGATGATGGTGAGGTCCGCTTTGTTCTAGACCAACATGCTGAGTTGGATTTTCATAGTGCTAGCTCACTGAAACAACAGTCCTCGGATAAACATGTCGCTCCACTCGGACACATTATTCTGATTCCGAGTCGACCAGTCTTTGCTCTTTCTCCTTAATGCTGTGTGCTTAGCAGAGAAGCATCAAATACCAATTTTATAAATTATAATCTTGGGTTTGACCCGACATGGGCTCAAACCCAAGATCTAACGCACTCGAGGCGAACATGCTAGCCATTACGACATCCATGTGGTTTGAAAATCTAGGATATAACTGTTTTACAATATATATCAGATATCAGATGTGTACTTTATAATATTTCTGATAATCAGAACTGCATCAGTGGCGTAATGGTTACCATCCTAATCTCGAGTGTGGATTCCAACCTGCAGTCGTGTCAAACTAAAGACAATAAAATTGGTTGGGTCAAACTAAAGACAATAAAATTGGTCGGGTCAAACTAAAGACAATAAAATTGGTCGGGTCAAACTAAAGACAATCAAATTGGTCGGGTCAAACTCAAGACAATAAAATTGGTCAGGTCAAACTAAAGACAATAAAATTGGTCAGGTCAAACTATAGACATTAAAATTGGTCAGGTCAAACTAAAGACAATAAAATTGGTTGGGTCAAACTAAAGACAATAAAATTGGTCGGGTCAAACTAAAGACATTAAAATTGGTCAGGTCAAACTAAAGACACTAAAATTGGTATTTATTGCTTCTCCGCTAAGCATACTACATTAAGGAGTAAGAGCATTTGGAGCAATATGTCTACTCGTGGACTGTCATGATATGTCTACTCGTGGACTGTCATGATATGTCTACTCGTGGACTGTCATGATATGTCTACTCGTGGACTGTCATGATATGTCTACTCGTGGACTGTCATGATATGTCTACTCGTGGACTGTCATGATATGTCTACTCGTGGACTGTCATGATATGTCTATTCGTGGACTGTCATGATATGTCTACTCGTGGACTGTCATATGTCTACTCGTGGACTGTCATGATATGTTTACTTGTGGACTGTCATGATGTCTACTTGTGGACTGTCATGATATGTCTACTCGTGGACTGTCATGATATGTCTACTCGTGGACTGTCATGATATGTCTACTCATGGACTGTCATGATATGTCTACTCGTGGACTGTCATGATATGTCTACTCGTGGACTGTCATGATATGTCTATTCGTGGACTGTCATGATATGTCTACTCGTGGACTGTCATATGTCTACTCGTGGACTGTCATGATATGTTTACTCGTGGACTGTCATGATGTCTACTCGTGGACTGTCATGATATGTCTACTCGTGGACTGTCATGATATGTCTTACTCGTGGACTGTCATTTCAGTGCACTAGCACTATAAAAATCCAACTCAGACTGTTGATCTAGTACAAAGCAGACATCATCATTTCTTCAAATGTAACTTGTTCTCACCATGATATAGGTGAAACATTGCTCATTTAGCATTAAACAACAATCACTCACTATTAGTCATCAGTCGTTATGTCATAATCTTCTGTCAGATTCTTGTCATTTGTAGTAATTTTACATAAAATTAATATACAAAATGTAATGTGTTGTTGTTTAAAGACAATCATAAACAGGGAGTTCTGCTCAAACAGATTTCTAGAAGAAAGTCTCAGTATTTAAATTAATAAATAAAATTACTCTATGATATAACTTGTACATTGTATTACTTATATGATTTAAATATCAACTACAAAATGTATATATCTCCACTGTCAAATCATTTACACCAATAGGTCAATGACACCAGGCCTCTATAACTTTCCTGTGGGGATAAATTTAGTAATTAGGTTAATACAACAAACTTTATATTCTGGAAGAAAAAAAGATAATTCTGAAGAAAAAAACAGAATTCAATATTCTCCTTCATGGGAACAAGTTATTTTTTCAATTTATAAATAGCCATAAAATGTTTTCTTCTTTGACTTGATTCATACTAAACAATTATAGATAACAAAAATCTAATCTTAAAATGAATTTGTTATGATGCCATTAATTCTACAGATTCTTGTCATTTGTAGTATTTCTACATAAAACTAACATACATATTTTGGGGTTACAACTTTCTCACAGGGTTACAACTTTCTCACGGGTCTAGGCTATGTCAGCATTAACTACATCAGATGTTATCTATAAATCTTTGGTCAAATAAAACCTTCACAGGATGAAGAATTTAAGTACATGACTTTTGTCTGATTAGTATTTATAACTGACATTTTTATATTTGTATAACAGTTCATTTTACACATTTTGTTTGGCATCCTTGAAATAAAAGATGCTGTGAGGAGTCTGAGAGTAGAAAGTGTGTGTGTATGTAACTATTAATAGATGGGGAGACATGTCTGACAATCTTAAGAAAATACACCATCACTGTAACATCTTATGATGGTCAACAATTCCACCAATATCCACAAAACAAAAGAAAGTTTAAACAGTGATGGTCAACAATTCCACCAATATCCACAAAACAAAAGAAAGCTTAAACAGTGATGGTCAACAATTCCACCAATATCCACAAAACAAAAGAAAGCTTAAACAGTGATGGTCAACTAGTCTACCAATATCCACATAACAAAAGAAAGTTTAAACAGTGATGGTCAACAATTCCACCAATATCCACAATACAAAAGAAAGCTTAAACAGTGATGGTCAACAATTCCACCAATATCCACAAAACAAAAGAAAGCTTAAACAGTGATGGTCAACAATTCCACCAATATCCACAAACCAAAAGAAAGCTTAAACAGTGATGGTGAACAATTCCACCAATATCCACAAAAAAAAGAAAGTTTAAACAGTGATGGTCAACTATTCCACCAATATCCACGAAACAAAAGAAAGCTTAAACAGTGATGGTCAACAATTCCACCAATATCCACAAACCAAAAGAAAGTTTAAACAGTGATGGTCAATAATTCCACCAATATCCACAAAACAAAAGAAAGCTTAAACAGTGATGGTCAACAATTCCACCAATATCCACAAAACGAACTCACTATCTCTCTTTTCAAGTCATTGAACATAAAAAGACCATAACACATGGCAATGCAAAATCCAAGTCCTGGTTCAGGACAGGTACAAATGTATGGCTGGTTTATACCCTCTCCTTCAAGACCAATACAGATAAATCTAACAATAAAAAAAACCCAGCACAGACGAGTCCTTCCACTAAAAAAGAACACACACTAGCATAAAGAGAAGATAAACATGAACAGTGCAATAATCAAAATAATCGAACTTAACATTGAATTGATTAGCTAGAATAATACTCAAGGTGCCAAACCACTAATTCACCAATCAGACGTTATAACATATACGAAAGTAGTCCCTTTTCAAGAAAAGAGTTCCTTTCATTTTGTAGTATTGTGAAAACTGCTGAATGGAATGGACTGATTAAAATTGATAATTGAAGTTAAATATATAGGGATTATTTTGAGCCCAAATTTGATGGACTTGGAGGATTTGACGCATGACCTATAAATACTGAATTTATGGGGGAATGACCAAGCTATTTTTAGAGTATGTGTTTTCCGTAGCATGGCATTTCACTGCAAGATTTTAAACATGCCCTGATATTTTGACAGAATATAGAAGAATCATGTACGTTTCAGAAAATAAATATTGGTTACTGTAACACAGAGCGTTACAAATGTCCCCCAAACGAATAATACAAGTACTAGTGGTATGAATGAAGAATAGTGTGAGAACATAGCAAGAAATCATTTTCATGAATATTGATGAAAGGAATCAAAAAAAAATTTAATCCCCCTTTTTTGTTTCCATGGCAACTGCGGCAAAGTTTGTCCAACCGATTCCGATTTTTGGCTTATCTCGTTCCACTAGATGTGGATGTTGTTCCTATCAAGTTTCATCAATTTCTGTTTGGCGAGTATCCTGCTATGATCATTTTTGTGTTTTTCAATTTTTTAGCATTTTGGCCGTTTCCATGACAACGGCTGCCATTTTGAAAATTCCGAAAGTAGTTGGCACATCTACTTATAGTGCTTAACATTCCTGTGAAGTTTCATTGATTTCCGTTCAGTAGTCGCCGAGAAATGTGTCGGATAAACTTTTGGCGGAAGAAAGAAAGAAAGAAAGAAAGAAAGAAAGAAGAAGAATAATAATAAGAATAAAAATAGGAAACGAAGCAAACACAATATGTCTCCCAAACTTTGTTTGGGGGACATAATTATATGGTCTTGGAAAGGTTAAAACTTAAGATATAATGGTCAGGTAGGCTCGAAAAAACACAAATTCAGTAGAAAACCTTAAAGAAATTAAATAGTGGTTTAACACCTCAAATAAATCCATGATATCATTCTTGTCTAGTCAGACAATGACAACAATGATGACAGCGCCATAACATAAAAATTGCTGATATGGCATGAAACAACAATCGCTTGGTTTTCTTACATGCATTTTCTCATTATTCTGGGTGAACACAGTTCGTCAGTATAAAATCATATCATAATACGGGCATACTACCATGTAACTCAATTAGAAAGGCCATGCATGGGTGGTTGGTAAGCTGCTTTTTTTTTTAAAAAGTACAAGTCAATTTGTGAGTCCTTCAAAGCCATGGATTTATATCATAAATTGTTAAATTGTGAGTAACAAGTGTTTCAGTCAATTAAATGTTTATGCCAAAAAATAGCCTAATCAATAGGTAATATGAACCTACTATTAACTGATTTTCTTCTACAATGTCTGATTAACAAGAAGATACAGAATGCTATCCCACATAAGATAGGAATGGTCTCTGTGAGTATGGATTACTTAGCTTGGACTTTGTCACTAAATTCTTATCCCAAGACAATTTAATTAACACAGTTTTAATTGTCCTCATCTTATTAATGCCTAAGGACAGCTCACAAGATAATAGGCTGTGAAGATTTTAATACCTTTACAATATATTGTTGTCAAACGCCCTCATGCTGTGAAGATTTTAATATGTTTACAATATATTGTTGTCAAATGCCCTCATGCTGTGAAGATTTTAATACAATTACAATATATTGTTGTCAAATGATCTACAGCTGTGTTAACTCTGTGATCTGGACAATATAATAATCAGTACTAAGTACATGTAAGTCTACAAATACATTTGTACAATGATACCCTCAGCAAAGCTATTGTAAATGTGGCCTCTAATATCACATACAGGCCGCTAATAGAGGCTGATGATACAGGCCGCTGTACTTTAATAGTTTGACCCATTTTTGGGACAAGGTTGATATCGTTTACGTCAGACTATTGTTCAAACAGTGGATTATTTTTAAGAATCTAGTTTATTCTTTTGTTCTTGAATATATGAACTTTAACCTTCTACTGTTTTAGACTTAAAAAAGTGTTTTATTTATTTTTGGTCTTTCGTGTCTCGAACCACCGTCTATTTTCGGTGATCCCCTGTATTAAAAGGTCACCTTTTTCTTGTCCTGTCATAGAACATTTCATATGTCTAATAAGGCCATTTTTTCTTTGTCCCAAAAGTGACCTCTTAATACAGGTTTGACTATATGTATTGAGATAACAGATTTAACACTCAAACTTCATACTAAATGTCATTAAGGAGTCATGTGTTTCAAACATGTATATATGTAGTTTGATTGTAGTTAACTGTTTCTTTGTTTTGCATTTAATGCATTGTTTTGATAACAATCCTTTGTATATGGATTTCAGACCAATAAAAATTCTGTTCTGTTCTGTTCTGTTCTGATAATTTGATGACCTCTAATGACCTCTCTCTGATGATCTGATAAATAATACTAATTAACTTGATTGTTTCCTGTAGATTATAATACAATAAATCAAATTGACTTGAAGAATGATAAGAATGTAACCCCCTGTCTGAAAATCTTAGTATTACATGTACTGTTATTTATAAATAATAACCAAGAAATTACAGTTATGAAAATGTCAGATATCAAAAATAAAAGGAGATAAGATTGGAGATAATACATAACATTACAATAAGATATAATACATAAAATTATCATAAGTTATAATACATAAAATTATCATAAGTTATAACATATAAAATTACCAAAGTTAAAATATATAAAATTATCATAAGTTATGATACATAAAATTATCATAAGTTATGATACATAAAATTATCATAAGTTATGATACATAAAATTATCATAAGTTATAACATATAAAATTATCATAAGTTATAACATATAAAATTATCATAAGTTATAATACATAAAATTATCATAAGTTATAATACATAAAATTATCATAAGTTATAATACATAAAATTATTGTAAGTTAGAATACATAAAATTATTATAAGCTATGGTACATAAAATTATTGTAAGTTATAATACATAAAATGATTTAAGTTATAATACATATTATCGCTATTTTGTTTATTTTCCCTTTGATGTTCAAAACCAATATATTTCATATCACGTAAGCGCTGAGATGATTCCAATTATCGCTAATCGCTAAGCGCTGTCAAGGACGCACGTAGTAATATCACTGTTTTCTACTATGACGTTATATTGACGTCACATTACCAAATTCTTGATAAACATACTATCATAGCGATAAGATAATTCAAGATGTTTTTTAAAACTCGAGGACGTTTCTCGGTCATCTCTCATCCCAAGGGCTTCGTCCTTCGATGAGAGATGACTGAGAAACGTCATCTCGTTTTAAAAAACATAGTTAATCACTTATCATCACATATCTGTACATAAAATGTACCTCTTTGCATGTGTGATACACAAAGAAGTGCCCAATCCATATCAGTGCACTGGGCAATCGATGATGTCATTGTGACTCGTAAGTATACATGACAGACGAAGAAGCATACAACAAACCGATACAGCAGAGATGAAGAATGTCAACACAAAATGTAAAACTGAGAGTGACATATTCAAGGATTGGCTATCAACACTGGGAGAACTCCGTAATCCCGAGGAGATGAACATGCACTTTGGAAGATTTTTTTCAGCATGCATGAAATCCAAACAGAATTACGAACTGATTCATTGAAATGTATCCAAGCTTCCATCAGTACATATCTTGGTGAATGTGAATCTTGATATTCACACCATTGTGTCGACTATTGAGAACTATGAAAATAGAACAGTTACTTCAATTTCTGTCAATAATAATTCGGTTCAGCAAAACGTTATCAATTTGGTTCCCATAATGTCCAACTCTAGAATAGCACTATTCCCATACTCAAATATCCAAGGAAATGTGACAACAAATTTTTGTGGCACAAAATGAAAAGAATTGGACCTCTGATTTATATTGAAAATGATGTTTAATAACTGTGATAAATATGGTGAATTATATTGTTGACTTTTATATGTTATTTATTTTGTTGTTATTTTGATAAATAAACATAAATTCTTCATTTAGTTTTAATTTATTTCAGTCATCGTTAAATATGTGATAAACATTGGGCCGATATGGGGGTCTCAGGATGATACCAGCGGCGATATAGAAAAGACCATGTTATAATCTATATATATTACAATAAGTTATAATATATAAAATTATCATAAATTATAATACATAAAATTATCATAAGTTATAATACATAAAATTATCTAAGTGAAAAAAATGATGATATTTGTGTATTAATAACCTTTAGATAAAATTTGATCCTGTTTTAGTTTCTATTACCTGTCGTGTCGTTAATGAATAATTCTAATTAGAATAATTTTTGTATGTCCTATTCAAATCCATGAAAATAATTTTTGAAATAAAATAAAAATAACATTCTATTATTGAATAATGTACATCCACAAACATAATGACAAGGATGTTGCCCTCAAAGTTAACTGAATGTAAACTGATATTTTCATGATTTCACAATAAAATGATGACATGCCCAAAAAATGTAATTCATATTTTGTAAAAGATATAATAAAATCATCACAGGTTATTCACTTAATGTCAAAAAGCCTTCAACCATAACAGCCATTTGTCCAACACTCACTGTTCTTTTCTGCAACTTTATAGGGGTATTCATATTTCCTCTGTGTATGATTTTGCTATTGGATATTGAAACAGTTTTGATAGTGTAAAAAAAAAAATTCACTTTATTACTTATATCCTGACAATGTTTTTTTCCCCCCCCCAATTATTTCACGAAATTAAATTTTTTCTAATATTTCACTATATTCACATTTTTTTCTATTGTTATTCCTTCAGCATTTTTCCAATTCAATTTGGTTTATTTTTCTTTTTTTCACGATACAGGTTGTAAGTATTCCATTAAAACGGTTTCAAGAAAAAAACATAAACAACATAAACCCACAATATTTAATAAATCATAATAACAATAAAATAATAATATAAACATACTGCACTGTGGTCTGTTATTATTTGTAACAAAAAACATATATGTATAACATACAGTGTACTGTGGTCTAACATGATTTGGTCCTTTAATTTTCTTCTCCAATAAAATGGTACATTTAACTCCAGTGATAAATAGTTGATATTATTACTCTGGTTATTTATATACATGTACACATAAATCACCATGCCCTCTGGTAATTTAAAAACTAATATTAAATGTCAGGAGAATGACTTGTAGTACTAGGTCATAACCATAGGTCTTAATATAATACATCTGGTACAAAAAAATAATGTAGACACTGTATTAATTATATATAATACCTTTAATACCTGGTCTTCAGTCAATTAAATTATATGTTAATTAGCTGATCAGCTGAGAGCAGCTCTTTATATCTTATCTTATATCAATCTTCAATCATGTCAACTGGTCAACTTTATCAATTGCGGCTGCGAGTCGAGTGCACCCCCCCCCCCCCCCCCCCCCCCCCAAACTAGAGGCTCAGCCCACTGAGCCTGTATCGCTCACCAGACAATAGAATGATACTGAAGCAAATTTCAAAGGGAGATAATCATTACCTTAAAAAACAGCAGCCATCTTGAATGGAGGGTGGGGCTGTCGGACACAATTTTGAAAGGGACACACCCAGGGACCATCTATGCCAAGTTTGGCTCCATTTGGCCAAGCCGTTTCAGAGGAGAAGAATTTTTTAACATTAGCCAATCAGAAAAAAGAATTAATCTTGGCGGCCATGTTTGTAGGCCAAATGGAACGAAATGGAGAAACTTTATAGAGGACCTTACATAGATGCTTACTGCCAAGTTTGGTTCCATTTGGCCAAGTTGTTTCAGAGGAGAAGATTAAAATATGAAAAAGTTAACGGACGGACGACGGATGCCAAGTGATGGCAATACCTCACATGGCCCTTTGGGTCAGGTGAGCTAAAAAATGATGAAAAAAGGGCAATAACTCCTAGATGGGTAATCAGATTTACTTCAAAATTGCAGGGCATGTAGATCTTGACAAGCTGAACATGTTTTCAGTTTACACTCAACATCTATCTCTTATAGTTTTTGAAATAAAGGATGAAAAGTATTAACATTTTTAAAATTTGATGAAAAAAGAGCAATAACTTCAAGATGGGTAATCAGATGTACTTTAAAATTGCAGGCTATGTTGATCTTGACATGCTGAACATGTTTGCTGTTTAAACTTAACATCTATCTCTTATAGTTTTTGAAATAAAGAACAAAAGGTATTAACATTGAAAATTTGACGAAAAAAAGGGCAATAACTCCAAATTGGGTACTCAGATTAACTTATAAATTACAGAATATATAGATCTTAATATGTTGCACATGTTTGCAATTTAAACTTAACCTTTATCTCTAATAGTTTTTGAAATATCAGACAAAAATGTTTAAATTAAAAAATAAAAAAATAAAAAAAAGGCAATAACTCCTAGACGGGTAATCAGATTTACTTCAAAATTGCAGGGCATGTAGACCTTGACATGCTGCACATGTTTGCTGTTTAACGTCTATCTCTTATAGTTTTTGAAATAAAAAACGAAAAGTATTAAAATTTGAAAATTTGGTGAAAAAAGAGCAATAACTTCAAGATAGGTAATCAGATTTTCTTCAAAATTTCAGGGTAGTTAGATCTTCCTGTGCTGATCATTTTACCCATGTCAGATTTCTGATATTATTAACGGTTTTTGAGTTGTTACCAAAAACGTGCAATTTTACCATATGTTCTATTTTTAGTAACAGTGGCCATGTTTGTTGGCCGAATGGAATTAAATGAAGAAGTTTTATAGAGGATCTTACATAGATGCTTCCTGCCAAGTTTGGCTCCATTTGGCCACGCAGTTTCAGAGGAGAAGATTTTTTTAACATTAGCCAATCAGAAACAAGAATTGCCCTTGGTGGCCATATTTGTTGGCGGAATGGGACGAAATGAAGAAACTTTATAGAGGACCTTATATAGATGCTTTCTGCCAAGTTTGGTTCCATTTGGTCCAGTTGTTTCAGAGGAGTAGATTAAAATATGAAAAGTTAACGGACGGACGACGGACGCCAAGTGATGGCAATACCTCACATGACCCTTTGGGTCAGGTGAGCTAAAAAAGGTGCACTCGACTCACAGCCACAAGTGATAGAGTTTACCAGTTGCTTGCCCATGGTCGGTGGTTCTCTCCGGCTTCCTCCACCACTAAAACTGGTCGCCATGCTATAGCTGAAATATTGTTGAAAGTGGCGTTATCTGAGGAACTAATGCAGGAAAAAAGATAGGAAAGTGTAATATATAGCAAACTGCTACAAAAGTCTCTTATAGGTACTCCCATGATGGATTTTTACCATCCCCCCATTTGGGCCTCTTTGTTCTTTCAACTGATCCAGGTAGCCTACTATAGCAGAGCTATTTTACTTTCACTTTAGTTAAGTATAACCTATACATTTGGGATGTTTCAGAATATATTATTAAAAATACAGTTTTACTACATTGTATATATATATTTTAACATAGACAAATAATTTATAGATGGGAAATTGTATAATTGATAAAGGTAAATCTTAAGTGGTTATTTATTTATTTATCTAATTGTTTGAGGATTAATGTCTTCTTCTTCTTCTTTCAATAAATGCATCCCTCTTTCCAGAGTATTGTCGCATTGAAAACTATATACATGTGGTCAGGTCAGCAACCTTCCATTTACAATTAAAATAAAAACTTTCCAGAAATGTACAATTAAAAACAAAGAAGTGGAAATTATGGAAGGCTGGTGTTTGTCAGGCTATGACGGAAGATGTCAATGGAGCCTGAGCTGACTAGGGTCTGTGGTAGGTTGTTCCAGAGTCTGATGATGCTAGGGAAGAAGGAGTATTGATATGCTAGCACTCTGGTTGAAGGTTGTAGGTATCGGATGTTGTGTCCTCTGGTACCTGATCTGCATGGAATGAGATAGGTAATAGAAGGTATTTCGATGAGATGGTAGGTAATGCGGTACATCATGATGAGTTTGGCTAGTTGGCGTCTGTGTTGTAGGGTGGACCAGTTGTGGTCTTGCAGTAGTGTTGTAACACTGGCTCTAGGGTTGTAGTTGTTGGTGACGAATCTGGCAGCTCTGCATTGGATACTCTCTACTTTATTGATGTTGGCCTGAGTATGTGGATCCCACACAGTAGAGGCATATTCAAGTGATGGTCGTATGAATGTGTTGTAGGCCTGTGTCTTAGCTCTCTGTGGGAAGTTTCGGATGTTGCGTCGAAGGAAGGCTAGGGTGGAATTTGCCTTCTTCGTGATGTTGTTTACGTGATTGTTCCACGAGAGATTTTTGGAGATGGTAAGGCCGAGGTATTTGGCATTGTCGACGATTTGAAGTTGTTGGCCGTGGATATAATAATTTGCCATGATCTTATTACGCTTGTTGGTGATGCGTAGTACCTCACACTTGTCAGGATTAAATGACATCTGCCAGGTACTTTCCCAGTTTTGCAGGGCATCAATGTCCTCCTGGAGCTTGGTGGCATCAGCTTCAGATTTGATGGTTCTATATAGGAGGCAGTCTTCCGCAAATAGTGACACAAGGTGGCATGTCACTCAGGATTTAAAAAGGTGTAAAGATTAAAAGAAGTGTTAATGGGAATTAGAGGATTTAAAAACATTTACATGTATTATGTATTATTGAGTAATAGAAAAATTGGTATATAATAACTTTGGAAAATGTTGTAAAAAACAGTCATACCTTGGATGTCAAACTAAAACCATATACTAAATTTATTGGAAACTTTGTATTTAGGAAATGTTATTTTAGAAACTTTGCATTAATGAAATGTTATTTGGAATATAAATTTGTTAATTAATAAACTATATATTTATGAGCACTTAGTATCTTTATGAGTGATCGACAGTGATGCCATATCAAGGAATGTGTACCTGAATAAAGCTAGTTCCCCCACAAATACAATTGTTATAGCCAGGCTACAATGAAGAGTACATTTGGCCTTGGTTATATCTTGGTAGAGAAATCCGAGTTTCCGGTACCGAGGAAGGATTAGACGAAGGTGAAAACAAACTGAAGAAGGACTGGAGCCAGCACATCTATGTATAGGAAACTAGATTGTTCTGGATGTGCAGAGGTGAGTCATCCAATTTTTATTATCTTATATGACATCAAAAATTCTATATAAATTTTATATATAAATAAAGTTGTCTAGATCTTTTAAATATCGGTATTCCCTCAAATTTATTTAAAAACAAAAGGCTCAAAAATGTCAAATTTGAATATGTCTAATCCTTTCTTGTCTCTTATAGCCCCACTAACAAAAAATACTATCAAAGTACAGATAGGAGCAAAGCAGGTGCTTCTATTTCTTGTATGACACAGGTGCTTCTATTTCTTGTATAACACAGGTGCTTCTATTTCTTGTATGACACAGGTGCTTCTATTTCTTGTATGACACAGGTGCTTCTATTTCTTGTATCACACAGGTGCTTCTATTTCTTGTATGACACAGGTGCTTCTATTTCTTGTATGACACAGGTGCTTCTATTTCTTGTATAACACAGGTGCTTCTATTTCTTGTATGACACAGGTGCTTCTATTTCTTGTATGACACAGGTGCTTCTATTTCTTGTATAACACAGGTGCTTCTATTTCTTGTATGACACAGGTGCTTCTATTTCTTGTATGACACAGGTGCTTCTATTTCTTGTATGACACAGGTGCTTCTATTTCTTGTATGACACAGGTGCTTCTATTTCTTGTATGACACAGGTGCTTCTATTTCTTGTATGACACAGGTTCTTCTATTTCTTGTATGACACAGGTTCTTCTATTTCTTGTATGACACAGGTGCTTCTATTTCTTGTATGACACAGGTGCTTCTATTTCTTGTATGACACAGGTGCTTCTATTTCTTGTATGACACAGGTGCTTCTATTTCTTGTATGACACAGGTTCTTCTATTTCTTGTATGACACAGGTTCTTCTATTTCTTGTATGACACAGGTTCTTCTATTTCTTGTATGACACAGGTTCTTCTATTTCTTGTATGACACAGGTTCTTCTATTTCTTGTATGACACAGGTGCTTCTATTTCTTGTATGACACAGGTGCTTCTATTTCTTGTATGACACAGGTGCTTCTATTTCTTGTATCTCACAGCAGTTTTTGCAAAAATGTTTAAAGTAATATTACACCAGTTTTGGGTAAAGAAAATGTTTCCATGAAAATTCATTTGGAATACAGTGGTACCTTTACTAAGCTATTCATGCATGTTTCAAATCGAAATATGTTCCCAACAACTAGAAATCTACAAATCCGTGTGCATGTTTTTCGTCCTCGCCATTGTTGTGGAGACTAATTAACTTTCGGTTGTTTTGTTCCAATGATTGCCGATCATTATACCTCATGAAGAAAAGTTTTGGTCTGATGATTGCCGATCAAGAAAAGATAAACAGGTGTGTTCGATTTGCGCCTGGCTGTCAAACGTAGACATTTATTTTTATGTTGATATATTTTGTAATGATAAGGCTATTTGTAATATATTTATCGTATTTAAACATTGACAACCTTCTTCAAATAAAATTTGTGAAGAAATTTGCAGAATTAAAATAATAACCATACCATTGTCAAGGCGACGAATGTTTTATATAATGTTTAATATTTACATTTTCAACTTGTTCAAGGAACCATTGGCTATTTTAACAGTATGGCCTACTTAGTATAGCTTTTGATCATGCTTCTATAGGAGTAGTACCCAATCTATTTGTTTTTGGGATAGCTTAAAATGGGAGACTAAATTTTGTTAATTTTCGGCTTTAAATTTAGATTAGCTTTAACTGAATTCACTGTAAGGGGCTATTAACTTGATTTATTGTCAAATTTCAGTGGGTGGTTTAAGTGTAATGACCTTTAGGTGTCAAACCACTAATTAATTTCTTTAAGGTTTTCTACTAAATTTGTGTTTTTTCGAGCCTACCTGGTCATTTTATCTTAAGTTTAACCTTTCCAAGACCATATATTTTCTGAAACGTACATGATTCCTCTACGTTCTGTCAAAATATCAGGGCATGTTTAAAATCTTGCAGTGAAATGCCATGCTACGGAAAACACCTACTCTAAAAATAGCTCAGTCATCCCCAAGAAATTCAGTATTTATAGGTCATGCATCAAATCCTCCATAGAGGTATTCAAATACAACTAAATCCATCAAATTTGGGCTCAAAATAATCCCTATTTATTTAACTTCAATTATCAATTTTAATTAGTCCATTCCATTCAGTAGTTTTCACAATACTACAAAGTGAAAGGAACTTTTTTCTTGAAAAGGGACTACTTTCGTATATGTTCCAAGCTCTGATTGGTGAATTAGTGGTTTGACACCTTTACAAAATATTGTGTTTGGTTTGTATTTAATGTGGGTCCGAATTAATACAGTTTCTATTAAGTAAGGGAACGACCATTTAACTTGAAGGGGGGGTTTATGTTTTTTTTCTAAAAAAATATTCTGATTCCCAATGTTGCTGAAAAAAATATTCTGATTTTGGAGAAGGAAAAAAAAATTAATCTGATTCAGAGTTTTTGTCATATAACTTAATGTTATATTCTGGAAAAAAAATATTCTAACTCTTGTGTTGTCGAAAAAAAATTTTCGGAACGAAACGAAACAAAAAACCATAACCCCCCCCCCCCCTTCAAGTTAAATGGTCGATCCCTAAGGGGGAAACGATTCACCGTATGTACCGAAATCGTGATTATTTTGGGGATGGTTCGGTTCACGATACGTGGAGGCCACTTACGATACAAACGATATGATGCTCATTTTTTGAAAAAAAAGTAGTGTTGAACTTCCGTTTTCTTCTTTTGGTGATCATTTAATTAATATTTTGAGAAAAGTGAATCGATTAATTTACACTTTTAAAATTAATTAATCAAATATCAAATATTTATAATTTCCGCTAGTACGTAAGCGACCTCATATAAAAAAAAACATGGCAGTGCCCATGTCGACCAGCATGGCCTTCAAGGAATAGTTACAGTTTCCTATAAAACGTATCGTGATGCATATCGTAATACATATCAAATATCGTGATACATATCGTAATACATATCAAATATCGCGATACGTATCACTTGTGGAAAAAGTGTATCGTTACACCCCTACTATTAAGCAAATAAAGTTTTAATTATGCATGCTTTCATCTTGCCATTAATTTTTGTTTGTTTGTTTATATGAAATACATTTTAATTTGAATGAAACAAAGACCGTATGAATGTAACATAGTAAACAAAACAGACATTTTATATTTAATGTGTTCAGGTTAACTTTTTTTGATGTTCTAATGACTATTACAGACATAATCTTGCAAAATACTTCATAAGATTTGTAATGAGGCTGGGTTTTTTCTGGATACCAAAATAATCAATATCAATCATTTACCATTTTTATAGTATAAAAAATAATCATTAAAAGGAAATAAATGTTAAGAATTAGAGAGAAAGTAGTTCACATACAATTCATTATTCACGTACCAAACTTAGAATTCATAATATCCCTCTTTAATTACGATCCATTTTTAATGTATATCGATCTACACATAACAAGAGAATAACAATATTTTATTTCAAATCGTAACCTGTCTTCACCGCTACATAGTAAAAAGCAATATGAACAGAGCAGGTGATTCTTTTTCCCACGACTGAATGAAGGCCTGCTGTTTCTAATCAGCTAGATCATTAACCGAGGTCACACAGTTATGAATATCAAAGGTAATTAAGTAAACAGACTATTTAACGGTCTATAGTTTAAAAGCATTTAACATTTCAAACATACTTAGAATCTCACCGCCAAATAATTGAAATTTCATATTCCTGTATAAAAGCGCATGCCTGGTAATATTTGCACCACTTTTAAATTTATCAACAGGTAAGTTTTTTTTCTAAATTATAACATATAGATGATTAAAAGGGAAAATAAAAATAACAACAAGGTAATTTCAATGAAATGTTTTATTCATAATTAAATAGTATAGTTACAAATTATGTAAATCGTGGGCGTTGACCCACGATGACAATTTCTCTGGCCAATACAGCCATTTTATGAAATATTGTTTGCTAGGTCCTTTTTCTCTGGTTTTCACGACCTTCTCTACCTTAAATAGATCGGTGTCTGACATGCTGACTTTCTGTAGCTCGGACTGGTAAAATGATCCTTGAATTTCTTCTCCATTATAATCTTTGATCCTGTAAATGGCTTGTCCTTGTCTCCAGAACCGTTGGGCAATGGTGAATATTTCACCCGTCCATTTTTCGTCATATTCCCGGGTAAACACATTTCTTAGGTGCATGATTCGGACGTGATCTTCGATTTTGAATCTGAAGTGATTGGGCATTTTCTCTGGTTTACGAGCAAAGTAAGTAGCTAAGCGTGCACTTTCTTCGTTTCGTTTATTGACCTCAACCGGTGCCATGTCTATTGTACTGTGAATAGTGTGGTTATATCCATTGGCAAAGTCTTGCAACTTATCTATGTACTTGTTCGTTTGTTTGTACGCAAAATAAAGATATATCTTTTTCTTCATTGTTTTAATGGCTCTTTCCGAAACGGTTGCGTTCACTTCATTTAAAGCGTAGAAATGTCGTATTCCCATAGATTTAAACAGACGTTGTACACATTTAGACCTGAATTTTTGGCCTCTGTCCATACAGATTCTATTAGGTTTTCAACCTTCTTTGAAAATATCTATGAATGCTTTTGCAACGGAGTCACCTTTCTTGTCTTTTAACTTTCGAAACACTACGTATTTGGAAAAGACGTCAATGACGACCAAGACGTAAGAATAGCCATAGTTATATTTACTGAATTTCACCATATCCATGAGATCGGCAGATCATTGGTCATCAATACCAGCAACTATTATATGAGTTCAATTTTTCGGTCGTCTGATCGGTCTTTGCATGGAATAGAACTCTTTGTTCTGCAGCCACTTTCTAATTTTGTATTTACTGAGTTTGTACTTTCCGTCCCGTTTACCAAATGTATATAATTTTTCAGGTCCGGCGAAACTTGCGGCATTAGATGGATCGTAATACATGTATATCTTCTGCGGATATTTTTCCAACAAAGCCATCTGGTCTGGTTAACAGAGTAAAATGAAATGATGAAAAATCTATATTTTCTCCCTTTATATAAATCAATCTGCCTCCTCTTCCTCCTCCTCCATCTCCTTGCCTCCCTCTCCTCCTCCTCCTCCTCAATGACTTCATCTAAAAAGTTCTCAAAAAAATGTCTGTATTTTCTTATTGTTATTTTGATGGCTCTCCTGTAACCCATTCCATCTTCAACGAGTTCATGTGTCTATTTTGTGACTTTAGAATGAATCCTGCCGGCACGTACTTGCATAAGGTATTGCATCAAATTCTCATATTTTAACATAAATTTATCTAATTCTTCCTCTCTAAAATTTCTGTTAGCTTTGTGTTTTGCTTCATCTTCTGCCATTCCTTCACCTAAGTACTTATCAACTTTTTCGTCCCAATGGTCTTTTGTCTCTTCTCTAGCCAATCTAGCTAGTTTATTGAAAGCTATATCCTCGCCATCTTCTATCTGTACATCGATTTTAGACCTTTTAAATGGAATGCCATCATTGTCATCCTCTCTTTTTCAGATCAGATACATTTTCAAACATTAATCCGCATTCATCACAGGAAGGCATCCTTTCTTCTGAAGTGTCAGACAAGTCTTCTGAAAGCATCTGTTCCCTTCAACGTCTATCTTCAAACTGATCAATGCTTTGCGCTTTATCATTTATATACTCTGTGTTTCCACCACCAATCATGCCATTCAGACTACTAGTATCTGTGGTATGGTCGTTGAATATGTCAATTTTAAACCTTTCTTCCTCTGTTGTGTTTTGTTTTAGGTCTATAAATAGATATCCATATGGTCGTTTTGTAGTCTCTGTGTATTCAATCATGAACTTTTTTGGATTATTCGGATACATCTGCCTGGCAAGTATGGCTGGTCCGACTTGATCTCTTGGATTCTTAAATAAGACTATATATTGTGTATTGATATTCATGGTTCTGTTTTCTTTTCCCTTTGAGAAGCCGTTCTGCAATATACATGCAACACTGATATTTCTGTGATGACTGCCTTCTACAAAGAGCTCACACATGTCTTTACTGTTAGTAGCATCTCTCATCAGATCGTCAATGACAATTAAACTGGGATATCTAGTGTCTATAAACGAGTCATCATTCAGATTTTCAGGCAAACCTTGCATAAATAGTATGTTTTTGATCGTACTTTGCATTTCACTGAACAAAGGTTGCCATCTCTTGTAACACCATCTGATGCGTTCTGGTGGTGGGTTGATCATGATCATTGAGCACGGGTCAATAACTTGTTCATCCAACAACTTTTTCCACTAAATGTGGGTCCAATCGCCAGTAAGGTGAACGGATGCTGTAAAACAACCTTTGATCTTTGCGGCAGCTGCTGCGGCGGCGGTGGTGATGGCAGCAATGGTGGCGCTAGTGATGGAGGTGGCGGCAGCGAAAAATATGATCTGTCAAGTTGATGTCTGTGTTTCAAATGTTTAATCATATTATCCCTTCTAGAAAACTTAAGATGACATTCAGGGCATTGATACATTCTTACACTTCGAATATCAAACTAGAAATGACGATTTTAACAATGAATCCTTCTTTTATACTTAAATTTTATCATTTATATGCGATTTTTCAGATTTGTCTCATTCTACGATGGAACATCCACCAGGAAAGATGTCACAGAAGTATGAGTGTAATCAATGTGGTTCGTCCTTCTCGAAATCAAGTCTATTACAGGAGCATAGACGATTTCTTGGACATACGGAAATATTTTTCTGCGATTTTTGCCAAAAAATATTTTACAGGAAAGATAATCTTGAAGCTCACAAGAAGAAACACGGAAATGGAGATTGTCATGAATGTGATGCATGTCATCAAATATTCTGTTACTCAATCTCCCTGAAAGAGTTCAAATCTTGGGTCACGCACATATCATTTGCATTACTGTTGTGCACAACAGAATTATCTGCTGTCAAATATTTTGTGATTAGCTCATAAATTCTGCTTTTGAGTGGATTTTTAATGTTATGCAGTTGATTTTAGTTAAATTAAGTGGCATATTAAGTAAAAATATTTAATCCAAAAATTCCACGATATTCGCCTTTCATATTACTTTAAGAAATGCTAAAATAGATAAAAGTGTGCAAAATAACATAATGACAGCCTGTGGTACAAGATACCCAGTTGTATGAGGATTTGCATAGGCATAAGCCTGTTATCCAATCCTATTGAATTTATCAATAAAATATTTGAAATGAAAAAAAAAAATACCCAGTTGTTGGAAAAGTTGAAATTAAATTAAATGTCAATGAACTAATCCTTTACCAAGAAATGACAGTATTAGAGAATTTAGCATATAATGTTATTCTAGGAATAGATTTTCTTTCTTCTAATAAAGCAAATATATGTTTTGTAAATAATACTTTGTCAATTCAGGATAATTTTCTTGATGTACCATTAAATAATGTAGAAAATGTTGAGCATTTGGAATATGTCAAAGTCAATTGATTCAATAGAAATTCCTTCACATTCAGAAATGAATATACATGTTAAAGTTAGAAACAGTAGGTGTAATACACTTCTTTTTGAACCAAACTTTCCATATAGTGCTAGAAATATAGTTGGATCTAAAGTTGCTGTTAATCTTATATAGCAAAACCATGTATAGAGTCTTAAATCCAACAAGTTCTGCTATCAAACTAAAGAAAAATGTAACTGTTATGAAATTGATAAAAATAGTATTTTTGCCTTAGATGAAACTTCAAAGTGAAACTTTTGTAAAGAATATGGACATTAATGACTCAGCTCAAATGATCAGTGTACTAATCTCATTAGTATCCAAGTGTCTTTATATATATAAGATATGGATGAAGAAAATATGAAATATAAAGTCAACTGATCTTATAATGACACAAAATCCTACAAAAACCAACTACTCATGCAAAACAAAACATCTTTATTATTCAATACTTAATTCACTAAACACCCATTAGAACTGACCCATTTTATAGAAATTTCCAGAGGAAACACAAGAGACCAATAACAATTCAAAGGCAAGCAAATTTATACAAATAATCATCACAGAGTGTTGAAATGATGTAAATAATTACCATGTAAATAAAATCAGTTGTCAGTTTTACCTTTCTGAGAAACATGGGAGACCATAAAAATGTCAAAAGATTCAATGTAGAAACATCTTACTGGTGAAAAATGGCTGTTAATCACTGTAATGACCATGAACAAGTTACTATAATAATCAATCATGGATCAAAACCACCGAGTTCCTGAAAATGAGGCATGAAAAGATCCATCAAATAAAATGGACTATTTATTTTATTTGAAGACTAGACATGTGATAAACAATAATTAACTACTCTGCATAAAAGAAGACAAAAAACGATTTTATACAAGTGTATCCAAAAACAATACAATATAATTGACTTTAACCAAAACTATTTTACTAATTACTACAAGTGTGGACACAGAAATGTGCTGTCCAATAGGCAAGTGTGGATGTCAATATTTCATATTATTAACTTAAAAAAAAAAAAAAATCCTGGACACAGGGTCCTGGATTTTTTTTAATAAAAAACTAATCCTGGATTTTTATTTCAAATTTTCATCATAGCCCCCCTCCCCCTCCCAAGGGATATAAAATTGTATCATTAATAATAAATTCAGATTTTCTATTTAAAATAAATTTCATTTACAAAACCACTGATATCTGTTTAATTTTTAACGCTGATTTAAGCTTTAGTCGCAACAAATTTTTATTTTTCTCTTTAAACTGTCGAAACATAACATTTATTTAAACTGTAAAATTCACAAATAACATTCACCCCCCCCTTTTTCCTTGTTTAAATCAATGATCAACAATATTCCAGAATCAAACAAATGAATAAATATAACAGATTTCTTATACATGCATCTTTTTACCATGCAGAGCCAGTGTGTTTTAAATCGGTCATGCAATCAGGACGCTCATTATTCTTGTCCAAGATAAAAATACATCCCTAAAGTAAATTTACCTGTGGTTTCAGAGTAGAAGATTTTTAGAAATCTAACATAAAATTTCCCCACTTCAACTCATAAATTTACATAGAAATCGGAGATATTTCGTCATAAAACTTCACACCTGGTTTTGTCTATCATATTTCTTGAAGACAAACATAAAATTTTATTGCATTTATCAATATTGTATGAGTATCAACAGTTTTTTCAACACCTTATCTGTTATACAGCCACAACTTAAACTCATAAATTTACATAGAAATCGGAGATATTTCTTCATAAAACTTCACACATGGTTTTGTCTATCATATTTCTTGAAGACAAACATAAAATTTTATAGCATTTATCAATATTTTATGAGTATCAACAGTTTTTTCAACACCGTATCTGTTTCTCGATACAGCCGCCCCATTACAGTAACCTGTGACCCAGATTAGCAGATCCCCGCAGTTTTTTCTGAATAAGGTTGTTTAACTATAACTAACATACTACAGTATGAAAACACATATTACTAAAAAAAATCTGCATATATGCATAAAACATTACAAACATAGAATTATATAAATCCATGCATATTCCTTTGAAAAATGGTTTGTCCTGGTAAGGCTAAATGTACTTGATCTACTAAACAGTTTGAAGGAATATTATTATGTTCAATAAATTTGTATCTATAGCCCTGACAAAGATTTATCATGTATTTGTTCAATATATCTAGTCTTTCATTAATAATCTGAGATTTTGTGAAAACACATCCAGAAAAAACAACTGAAAATCTATGTTGATTTTGTAATTTCCAAATTTCTGCAAATAAGATATCCAAGTCTTGTTTAGCTTTTGATAACTGAGACTTTTCGGGGATATGAATTTTATTAACATTATTTGTCCCAACATGTATAACTAATACAAAAATAAAACATTCAGCTAACTGTGTCTCAATAACATGTAAAACATGTAGAATCTTTACACCCCTTAAAGAAATAACATTCACATGATTACGAACATTTGTCAAAAATCTAATCATGGAATCACCAACAAATAGAACAGGTTTAAATTCCAGCTTTTTCTTATCTTTAAAATATCTATTAAAAGGAACAGGAACCTTTAAACTGAGAAGTCAAAACGGGCTGCTAACATATCAAAACGGGCTGCTAACATATCAAATTCTAAACCAAACTTATCATTAATGTATCATTTTCTCGACGGGAACATAAGCACACCTTTGTTGCTTTTTGAAGCCTACAATGGTAATGCACACTGCATATCTTAAAATCAAAGTAAACCAGTACTGGTATAAAATGTGGAAAGATAAGAGTACAATTAATCTGTTCATTTAGTTTTGAAAAATTACATCATAAATTTTGTAAAGCAGTTCTAAGTATCAAGAAAACATCTTGTATTATCTCAGTAAAATCTGAATTGGGTAGACAACCATTAGACTCATTTATAAAAACACAAGTTATGCTCTACTATTCCAGGATTCAGTTGGATGGAATAAATCCCCTTGTTAAGGAAGCATTTAATATAAATAAAAATATAAGTAATGAAAATATTTATACATGGTACACCTTTGCCACCGAAATATCTAAAGAAGTAGAACTCAATAAAAATAATTTTGAAGATTTTAACAAACCCTTTTTACTTGTCAACGATACATTTAAAAATACGTTTAAAAAAAACTATAAAAGAAAAATATGAAGAAAAAATACTTGAAAAAATATCAAACTTAGATGATAGTTCAAAACTGTTTCTATATAGTAAATTAAAAACAGACATTAAACTAGAAGACTATTTAAAACTTACAAAAAAATTTAACAATCGACAGCTGTTAACTAAATTTAGAACGAGTGATCACCCATTAGAAATTGAACTAGGTAGATACAAGAAAATTCCCAGACATCAAAGACTCTGTAAAAGTTGTAAAGTACTAGATGATGAGATTCATTTTTTTCTACAATCATGAATGCCAAATAAATAATAATCTTAAAAATGTTTTAATAAATAATATTAAAAAGTATCATGCTAATTTCGACCAACTGGACTCTATTTCCCCCAAGTAAAAATTATATTAATTCCTGATCAAGAATTTTTGCCCAGTGTTGTTGACTACCGGTATATAAAGCAATCGTTAGAATTGCGAAAATGAGGTTCACATTGGTCAATGTATAACTTTAACTATGAATATATGACATTTCTTTATGTTGTTCATGTATATATGTTTTGTAATGTTGTATTGTATTGTATTGCTTTACCCGCAAGGGTTTTATTTGCAATAAAGATTATTATATTGTTATAGCCAGGCCACAATGAAGAGTACTGTTGGCCTTGGTTAAGTATAACCCATACATTTGGGATGTTTCAGAATATATTATTAAAAATACAGTTTTACTACATTGTATATATATATTTTAACATAGACAAATAATTTAATAATAGATGGGAAATTGTATAATTGATAAAGGTAAATCTTAAGTGGTTATTTATTATCCCCTCGCCAACGAAGTTGCGAAGGGATATAGTAACGCTACCGTCCATCCTTCCTTCTTTCCGTCCGTTCGTCCGTCACATCCTTGTGAACACTCTAGGATCAACATCCTTCAATGGATTTTGACCAAACTTGGTACATATTTATTCCTTAAGAGAATCTTGCACCCTATTGATTTTCAAGGTCAAAGGTCAAGGTCACAGGGTCTAATTTTTAGGTGAGGGGATATGCCACGCTTTGCGTTGCCCTTGTTTATTTATCTAATTGTCTGAGGATTAATGTCACTCAGGATTAAAAAAGGTCTAAAGATTAAAAGAAGTGTTAATGGGAATTAGAGGATTTAAAAACATTTACATGTATTATGTATTATTGAGTATAGAAAAATTGGTATATAATAACTTTGGAAAATGTTGTAAACTAGAGGCTCCCAGGAGCCTCTAATCGCTCACCTGGTTTTCAATTTGACATCTAAAGTTGATAGAAAATGGGGGTGTTACACATAATTTTGAAAGTGTGCCACCCAAAGATCATTTCAACTCAAATTTCTGAGCAAAAGATTTGATGTGATTTTTATCTCATAATATTCCTAAATGGAATAAACTGGCTGACAAAAACTCACAGAAAAACCCAGAATATATGTTAAACTACTCATTGCCATATAGCTGCAGCTAAAATTTGAGTTCATTTTGATTTGTAATAAAGCAGAAGTTGACAACTAAAGAAATTTCTATTTTTAGTAACAGCAGCCATTTTGAATGGAGGGTGGAGCTGTCGTATACAATATTGAAAGGGAATCACCCAAGCACCATCCCAGCCAAATTTGCTTTAATTTGGTTCAGCGGTTTCAGAGGAGAAGATTTAAATGTGATCTTTTATCAAAATATGTCTAATTTGTATAATCAGTATAAATCCGTTGGAAGAAAAATTTCACAGAAAAACCTGGAATATACTCCTTGCCATGTAGCTGCAGTTAAAATTTGAGCTCATTTTGACTTATACTAAAGCAGCAATGGACAATTAAAATTTCATCCCCCCCTTTTTTCTATTTTTAGCTTGGCGGCCATCTTGGTTGGAAGTCGGGATCACTGGACACATTTTTGGAAAGGGGCCATCCAAGGACCATTCCCCCAAAGTTTGGTTCAAATTGACCCCGTGGCTTCAGAGGAGTTGATTAAAATGTGAAAAGTTAACAGACAGACGACGGACGCTCAGTGGTGACAATAGCTCAAACTGGATGTCAAACTAAAACCATATACTAAATTTATTGGAAACTTTGTGTTTAGGAAATGCTATTTTAGAAACTTTGCATTAATGAAATGTTATTTGGAATATAAATTTGTTAATTAATAAACTTTATATTTATGAGAACTTAGTATCTTTATGAGTGATTGACAGTGATGCCATATCAAGGAATGTGTACCTGAATAAAGCTAGTTCCCTCACAAATACAATTGCTATAGCCAGGCTACAATGAAGAGTACATTTGGCCGTGGTTATATAAACATGAATTTTCACATTATTATCAGCTTTTCTGATATTTTGAAATATTTTTGGAAAAAAATGAAAAAAATATTAAGCTTCAATTTTGTAAGTTTAGGGTTATGGTGTTTAATGTCGCTTTCAATAATATTTCAGTTATATCATGACGGTCAGTTTTATTGATGGAGGAAAACAGAGTACCCACAGAAAACCCCCAACCTGCTGCAAGTCACTAACAAACTTTATCATATAATGTTGTATTGAATACACCTCGCCATTAGCAGGATTCAAGCTCGCAACTTTCGTGGTGATAGGCACTGATTGCATAGGTAGTTGTAAATCCAACTACCATAGGATCACCACCATGACAGCCCCTTTTAATTTTGTATGATTTAAGTAGAAGTAAGAAACAGGTAGAAGACTATTAGTGTAGATATTAAACACTAAAGACATTAATTGCTGTTTTGTTATAGTTTTTTTATTTCATGTCAGCAGTGGTCTGCATTTGAATTAATTCAATGTCTGAGATAACTGTTTACAATGAAAATTTATAGAAAGGTCATTAGGTCAACTACACTGTTAGTCCTCCAAAAGTGGTAAAACTTGTATCCTTAAGCCAAAAATTACTGAAAATGAGCCATCACTTTAGGGACCAACCAATTAACTTGCAGGGGGAGGTTATGGTTTTTTTCTAAAAAAATATTCTGATTCCCAATGTTGTTGAAAAAAATATTCTGATTTTGGTAGAGGAAAAAAATAATAATCTGATTCAGAGTTTTAGTCATATAACCTAATGTTAAATTCTGGAAAAAAAATATTCTAACTCTTGTGTTGTCCTTAGCAAAATTTCTGCAAATTAAATGGTCGGTATTATCTTAAACTATCAGGAAGTGAAGTACCATTATACAGCTAACATCAGTACACAAAGTAAGCCCGGAAGTCATGGCAAGACGAAAATTAATATGGAAGAAATAGAGGCGGACATGGTGGCTGAACAAGCCAGCGTCCACTGAAGATCCTATGGTATCTATACTATTGGCCACTCAAAATTAAACAAACAGAAAATTAAAATATATAAGAAAGATAACACATTTGCTAGTTTCTGTATTTCAATGATTCTCTATGTCCAAGCATCTAAAATTCTAATAAAAATGTCATAAAACTGTCACTGTCTTAGAAGACCACAGATGTTAATGTCAATGAATCTTGAAATGTAATTTTATAGATCAATTAAAATAATTAATGTTTCTGCATCAGAGTAGTCATGGTTTTTTTCTAAAAAAATATTCTGATTCCCAATGTTGCTGAAAATAATATTCTGATTTTGGTGGAGGAAAAAAAAAATAATCTGATTCAGTGTTTTTGTCATATAACCTAATGTTAAAATCTGGGGAAAAAAATTGCGCTTTGCGCTACAAAAAAAAAATATTCTAATTCTTGTGTTGTCCGAAAAAAAAAAACATAACCCCCCCCCTTCAAGTTAAATGGTCGGTCCCTAATATTCAACATATGAGCTGTGTGGGAAACCATTTTTTTCAAACACTCACTATTTTTGGCGAGTGGACTGAAACAAGTACTTGCCAAAATGAAATAGAGCTCGCCATGTTCAGCGAGTGACATTTTTTTTAAACTCGCCAACAAATACCAAATACCGTATTTTACGGACGATAGGTCGATATTTTCTTCCCCTCAAGATGCTGGCTTCGACCTATCGTCCACATATACATATAGTCCAGATGAGTTCAACACTCGCTGCAAGATGTCGGGCCAATATCCCTCTGCAGATGAGCTTGATATCACCGAAAATGGAGTTCTGAAATTACTTACAAGCATAAATCCAAATAAAGCAGCATGGCCAGACAATATAAAACCGAAATTACTAAAGGAATTAACGACAGAGATAGCCCCTATCCTTACAATCATCTTCAGGAAGTCATTTGATACAGGGGAGGTACCATCAGACTGGAGAAATGCCAACGTAAGCCCAGTCTTTAAAAAGGGAGAGAAGTATAAAGCAGAAAACTCACATGTATCCGCTGTAAGCTCCTAGAACACATAATTACCAGCCATATTATGAAACATGCTGATCGTCACAATATTCTCTACCCACTACAACACGATTTCCGCAGTAAAAGATCATGTGAAACCCAATTAATAGAAATTGTGGATGATATCACCAAAAACATGAGTGCAGGAAAACAGAGACATTCTCATAATGGATTTCTCCAAAGCATTTGATAAGGTCAGCCACAGTCTACTACTACACAAACTAGAACACTATGGAATCCGAAGGAACATCAATAGGTGGATCGCTAGTTTCCTATACAACTGCACACAAGCAGTAGTAGTGGTTGGAGAGAGCTCAACACACATTGATGTAGAGTCAGGAATACCACAAGGATCCGTACTTGGGCCATCATTATTCATGCTTTATATCAACGACATGCCTGAGGGAATAAAATCTACCGTCCGACTATTCGCTGATGACACAATAGCGTATCTCACCATATCATCTGACAAGGATTCTAACGACTTGCAGAACGATCTAGACAAGCTTGCATTATGGGGAAACAAAATGGAAAATGTCCTTCCATCCGGACAAATGCAATGTGCTAGCCATCAGTAGGAAAAATAATATGATACCAACATCCTACAAATTACATGGACATACTCTCAAAACTGTGGAAAGCGCAAAATACCTAGACTGCACATTTACATCAGATCTCTGATGGAACGACCATGTCAACAACATCTGCAATAAAGCAAATAGAACAATCGGATTTCTAAAACGCAACCTGAACATAGGTTCTACCACAGTAAAGCAAAACGCATACAAAGCATTGGTTCGTCCATTAGTAGAATACGCCAGCCCAGTTTGGGATCCTTACCATCAGACAGATATCGATTGAATAGAAATGGTCCAAAGAAGAGCAGCAAGATATGTAACCAACAGCCACAATAATAGATCAAGTGTAAACCAAATGCTAGAACACCTTCAATGGAAATCCTTGGAACAAAGAAGAAAAGATGCAAAGCTAACAATGATGTACAAATACAATACAAATCTTTTATTGTCAAACATGACGCCCAATATATTGAGCATTATAATTAAGTGAATTACATACATTACCAATGAGAAAGTAGCTACTCCGAAGGAAGGACGTCTAATACCACCCAAACGACTGTCGAGAAACATGCACGACAAAAGCTTCCAGATACCATCAGCAGCCAGCGACTATAGGAAGTATTTGTTCTTCCCACATACGATCAGAGACTGGAATGCCCTCCCTCCTGGGGTAGTAACAGCGCCGTCAGTCGAGGCCTTCAAAGCCTCACTGACAAAGCTGAATTAAATTCTTACATTTTTTGGGGGGAGGGGGTGGGGTCTGTATGCGCACCTAAGACATGGCATTATAATCAGCTAAGATGATTGTGGCCATTACCAGGCAGAAGCAGAAATAGAAACACATCGACCTATACAAGGATGAAGTTAATAAAATCTGGAATCCCTCAAAAAAATCTCGATAAAAATGACGATTTTGTTTACAGTATACCTTTATTTTGCTGTAGTTTTTTTTTTCTGAATAAGAAGACTGAAATCATCGATGTTCTTGGTGTTATTTTTTTTTTAAATAAAGCAATAAAAGCATACAGGGGGTGCAATTCTGGTGAAAAAAAATTCAACATCCGAAAAAAATCAGGGTACTACTAAACTGAGAAACGAAAACGAAACGAAATGAAATAGCCGAACTAACCACTCAATATTTTGTTGATTTTTACCCTTTCATTGATTGTTTTTGGATCTTTTATGCTTTGTTTGATATATTTCGTTCCATTTCATTTCTTCATTTTTTGTTTCGTTTCGTTGTATTTCGTTTCTGAGTTTAGTAGTACCCAAAAAAAATCAATTTTCAATGATTGAAGTGTTAGCGAACATCAGTTCAATATTGTATTGTATAATAAAATATATACTATAAAAAATGTAAAAAATCACAGGGTGGATCGTTTTACAATATAAAATTATTATCACAAAATATCTAAATATAGCTATTATATAATTTTCCTTCAAACACGAGCATGCGCACGAGATTATAGTAAACAATGGCTGTTGCATTACATCTCACAATAAACATGGAGAACAAGCTTTTTATACAAAATATACTGGAAAATAATTATCGATTTCGTTAAACTAGGATGTTCTACACTTGAATTGGACTACAAACCTACTCCTATATTACTAACTATCATTGAATTCTAATCTTTAAATAAATTATGTATAACAACCCTATGTTGTGCTTTTTGTCACCAAGACCTTGAAAAATGAAAAGGACTTTTGCTTTTTTTTCTTTTTTTTTTAAAAGGACTGATCAAGATTGACAGATTTTTGGCACTTTTTCCTATCATATGAGCCACTTCTTCAATGCAAATGTACCCAAACTACTTATCATTATAATGATTGAAATTTGTCAGTATTAAGATAGGGTAAAAAAAAGAGTTACAAGAGGATCAATGTGATGGGACAATAGGAATTTGAACAAGAGGCTCCCAGGAGCCTGTAATCGCTCACCTGGATCTAAGCTGTTTTCAAAAACAACGCAACTGCACTGTGGTGGCCATCTTGGTGGGAGAGTGCGACTGCCGGACACAATTTTGGAAGAGGACCATCCAATGACTATTCTGTCAAAGTTTGGTTCTAATTGAGCCACTGGTTCCAGACAAGATGGTTTTTATGTGAATTTCCCATAGAATCCTATGTTAAACTAAGTACAGCTGTGCAGCCATCTTGGTCAGAGGGCGGACCACCAGACACAATTTTGGAATAGGATCATCCAATGACTATCTTATCAAAGTTTGGTTCCAGACAAGATGATTTTTATGTGAATTTCCCATAGGGTCCTATGTTAAGCTAAGTTTGGTTGAGATTGGCTCAGTAGTTTCAAAGAAGATTTTTTTTTAATTTCATCCCCCCTTTTTTCTATTTTTAGCTTGGCGGCCATCTTGGTTGGAAGTCGGGATCACCGGACACAATTTTGGAAGGGGCCATCCAAGGATCATTCCACAAAAGTTTGATTGCAATTGGCCCAGTGGTTTCTGAGGAGAAGATTTTTATGTGAATTTCCCATAGGGTCCTATGTTAAGCTAAGTTCGGCTGTGGGGGCCATCTTGATCGAAGGGCCGAACCGCCGGACACATTTTTGGAAGAGAACCATCCAATGACCATTTCATCAAAATTTTGTTCTTATTGAGCAAATGGTTTCAGACAAGAAGATTTTTATGGGAATTTCCCATAGGGTCCTATGTTAAATTAAGTTCGGCTGTGGCGGCCATCTTGGTCAGTGTTCTGAAATGCCGGACACAATTTTGGAAGAGGACCACCCAAGAATCATTTCAGCAAAGTTTGGTTGAGATTGGCTCCGTAGTTTCAGAGGAGAAGATTTTTTTTTAATTTCATCCCCCCTTTTTTCTAATTTGCATAATCGGTCAAAATCGGCAAACGTTCAAAGTTCATAAAAAATCCTGTAATATATGCTAAAAAGCTCATCATGCTTATACAGTTCAAATTTGGGCACTTTCTGGCTTAAAATAGAGCAGTTTTGGCCATTTGAAGAAATTTCTATTTTTAGTAATGGTGGCCATCTTGGATACAGGACGGCACTGACGGACTCAATTTTAAAAGGGGACCACCTAAGGATCATTTCAGCAAAGTTTGGTTGAGATTGGCTCAGTAGTTTCAGAGGAGAAGATTTTTTTTTTAATTTCATCCCCCATTTTTTCTAATTTGCATAATCGGCCAAAATGGGTAATGGGATTTACTTCAAAATTGCAGGGTAGGTAGATCTTGACATGCTGCACATTTTTGCAATTTAAAGTTAACCTTTATCTCTTATAGTTTTTGAAATATAAGACGAAAAGTATTAAAATTTTACAAATTTGATGAAAAAAGGGCAATAACTCCAAGATGGGTAATCAGATTTACTTCAAAATTGCAGGGTAGGTAGATCATTTTTAACCCATGTCAGATTTTTGATATTATTAACGTTTTTTGAGTTATTACCCAAAACCTGCAATTTTACCATATGTTCTATTTTTAGTAACAGTGGCCATGTTGGTTGGTGCACAGCATCACCGGACATAATTTTGAAAATACACACCCTAGTGATGATTCAGACCAAGTTTGGTTTCCATTGGTCTAGTACTTTCAGAGGAGAAGATTTTTGAAAAAGTTTACGACGTACGACGACGACGACGGACAACGACGACGGACGCCAAGTGATGGGAATAGCTCACATGACCCTTTGGGTCAGGTGAGCTAAAAAGGCTTCCTCCCACACCAGTTTTACTGCTATCAAGCTTAACTGGAAAACATTAACTGATACTGGAATAAATGTCTTGTCACAATCAATTCAAAGAAAAAACTAGAGGCTAATCTGGGTCTGTATTGCTGACCTGCTTATTCATGCATTTATATATATAGTTTGTGTTCAAATAAGTCTAATTTTTCAGAAACATTATTTTAACCATTTTCATATATTATGGTCCTATGTTGAACTTCAATCGATTAATAGCAGACTAAAAAATTAAAAATTGTGGCATTGGTTCCTTTGGCTCCTTCATATATTGGAAACATGAAAAGGTAAAACGAATCTGACAGAATACACCTCTACTTCAGCCTGGATTTTTCTGAGAAATTAAATGGACATTAAAAGGGCTATACCGGGTGAAGCATGAGACAACTACAGCAAGTCAGCAAGACTTCCTCTTACATGAGTTATACTGCAATCAAACTTATAACTCGCAAACTATAACTGATAAAGTTATTCAAATGGAATACTACCTGAACAATTCCAAAGACAGACACGAAGCGATGACAATGCCTCACATCATCATGGACCTTTGGTTCAGGCAAGCTAAAAATGATTGCAGTACATTTGAAATCTGGCCTGATCTTACAGGTGGCCTTTGGTGGGAATGGCCTCATAAGAGGGAGACTTCATGTCGCTTAACAGTAACATGATGGATGCCAGTAGTGGAACAGGAAATAATTACATTTCCAGAGCACATGAATTCATCCACGTTTTTAGTGGGGTTTGCTGCTCATGAATTCATCCACGTTTTTAGTGGGGTTCGCTGCTCATGAATTCATCCACGTTTTTAGTGGGGTTTGCTGCTCATGAATTCATCCACGTTTTTAGTGGGGTTTGCTGCTCATGAATTCATCCACGTTTTTAGTGGGGTTTGCTGCTCATGAATTCATCCACGTTTTTAGTGGGGTTTGCTGCTCATGAATTCATCCACGTTTTTAGTGGGGTTTGCTGCTCATGAATTCATCCACGTTTTTAGTGGGGTTTGCTGCTCATGAATTCATCCACGTTTTTAGTGGGGTTTGCTGCTCATGAATTCATCCACGTTTTTAGTGGGGTTTGCTGCTCATGAATTCATCCACGTTTTTAGTGGGGTTTGCTGCTCATGAATTCATCCACGTTTTTAGTGGGGTTTGCTGCTCATGAATTCATCCACGTTTTTAGTGGGGTTTGCTGCTCATGAATTCATCCACGTTTTTAGTGGGGTTTGCTGCTCATGAATTCATCCACGTTTTTAGTGGGGTTTGCTGCTCATGAATTCATCCACGTTTTTAGTGGGGTTCGCTGCTCAATCTTTTGTTTTCTGAATAGTGTTTTATCAACCATTGTTTGTCTTTTTTGACGTTTTAATTTTGGTCATTGTAATGTCTATCCATTTTTTCCAATGGACCTTTTTGATGAAATAAAGTTCAATAATCATGCGTTATAAAGTAAACTTTTCTACAGCCTTACCGTTAGCTTTTTATAATAACTAGTAATAAATGGTCTCAAATATCTCAGCAGACTCCCTGAAAAACAAAGCAAAATTTTTTTATTTCTAGAATACCTTTGATAGGCCTTGTGACGAGATTAGGATGAAGATACAGACAGAAAATTTCTTCGGAAGTTTAATCTCAACAAGAGTACTGCTTGACATAAAGATATGTAATGACATATAATATAATACTAATGATCATGCTATGTCAATGTAAATAAATTTGAGACAAATAATCTCGTTGATACTTGACTTTATTATATTAGATTTATTCCTCTTAAAAGCTCTCTTGAGTGTCAAAAGCCCAAATGTATGAAATGAGGACAAATCTCAAGGCAGGGCTCTACAATGCAACCAAAACACTCACATTTGCGAGTTACTTCTGTAAAATGCGAGTAAAAATCCTGTATTGATAGCCAGACGGCGAGTTGATATTTCCGGAACATTTTCATTCCCTCACCGATATTTTTTTTCCAATTTAAATTCCAACTTTGATTTTCCAGTCTTATGAACCGAGCAATTGACTCGAACATAAAACTTTTAAATTACGTACTTTTAACGCTTGCAAGTGACCACGATTAGCAAAAAACAAAGCTTTCTCACAAAATTGTTCGCTAAAATTAAACCGGTTGAATCAACTGATTACGAAACTGGTCTGCATGATGCAACATTGACAGAAGAATAAGCCAAAATACTGATGAAGGTACGTGTTCTACAGCTGAAAAGCATAAATTCCAAGATGTCTCGGAAGTCGGAGTTTTCGTGGCTCATTGATGATTCCAATACAGGTCCTGGATCGTATAAGTTAACAATACGCACCAAACACAAACGAACGAAAAACAAACGAACGCTTCACACGAACGATATGAAAAATGCACGATACACGAAACGAACACACGAACAAAATGAAACGAACGAACTATACGGAAAACGCAAACGAACGAATCATTGGAGCGTAGCCATATATTATCCAATGACAAACGATCCTGGTTCTATAGAAGTACAATTTAGTATCGTGTTATTATTTGAATGACTTTTGTGCAAATTGATGTGATTAACTAATCTTATATGCAATTGATATATATAAATGATAAATTAGTCGGTAAAGTAATAGGATAATACAATTTATATTAAATAGTTTATATTATCAATGTGTTTAATAATTATATTTATGATTCAATTTTAAATCTCATATATGACTTTATATTTATATAATTATATAATTATACAGAATTTATATTTATATAATTATTCGGATTCTGTATTGACAACCAGACATAGGTGTATCAGTTATTTTCCCCGTCAAGCTGTCCGAGAGGTGTCAAAAGGTCATATAATTGTTAATTACATGTAGAATGAAATTAAGAGTTGACATTTCACATCTGCAGTGCATGTATTTCCCAGGTGAATCTGCCAGAGGCATTTGTTTACATACATGTAGATGTTACACGTGTCGATGATTTCTTGTTTATTTGTCCGTAGAGTAAATTATAGAAAAAATGCATTTATTAAATATATTTTCCCTTAAAACAATTAATAAAATAGTGTTGATATCGATAACCTGTTAACTTTGCCCGTTGCCATTTTTGCTCACAAAAAGTGTTTATTTATAAGTGTCATGTGATCTGGTGAAGCGTGCGTTCGTTTCTTGTATCGTGTATCGTTCGTTCGTTTGTTTCGTGTATCGTTTGTTCGTATTTCGCTTTGTGTGTTCGTCTAATTAAACTGAAGAACAATACACGAAACGAATGAACCAATTACACGAACGAAACGCAAACGAATGGAAAACGAAAAACGAATGAACGATACTCGCGAACGATACGAAACATCTGTTAACTTAAACGATCCAGGATCTGTAACTACGTTATGCAGGGATTGGGAAGGCCACGCGCCATGCGGAATTGGCACTTCCAAGTCGATTGTGGCACATTGAGGTCCGTTATCTATGTGATCTCCCCTTACACAAACCAGCCTTGTATTGTCCCCATCAGACGGACTAGCATCGTTTCTTGAGACCACCCTAGCCAATGGCGTCAAGGTTGTCGAAAAGGTTATAACAAGTAAATTCAGGTTTCATTTGATAGCAATATATGCATTGGGGTGTTTTCGCAATTTCAGCTGCACACCCGTTACTGTACAAAATTACCTTGAAGAGCCCCAACCCCTGGGTGTGAGACTAGTGAAAGAATGAATTTTAATGTTGTTGATAAAAAAAACAATTAACCTGAAAACTGTTTATATATTGATATCTGATGTCTTTTTTTCATAAAAAAAATGTCACAAAATTTATGGGCCACCATTATGCTATTTGGGCCAGTGACTCTAATATTTTACTGGCCCAAAAAAAAAATTTTGGCTGGCCCTCATTTCAGGCACTGTACTGTATTCATTACATCCACTGGATACTGTGCACTATATATGTATGCCGACTGACATAATTTAGCTCCCAGTCACATAAAGACTGCTTACTAAATTGCCATCAAACGTCATTATAGACAAGTTTGACATCACAAAAATGCATTCCTAACAAAATTAGGATTTTTTTTCAGATCAGATCAGGACAAGACCTGATTAAATTTAATTATTGCTGGATCTATCACACAAATTAATTCAAAATATCTGGAAACCTTTTTTGCATGCCCATTCCTCTTTAAGAGTTAAATTTTAAGTACAAATGTAGGTAGTATATAATTACTGTTTAGAAAATATGGGAGCTTATCAGTGGCAATGGCATAAAACCTCCACAAAAGAGGACGACAAACAAAGATAAAAATTCATACTGCTACAAGTATTTAAAAAGCCTGTATTACCTGCTTAAATGGGTTTTTAAAATGAATAATTATTCATTTATGTCCGAATGTTTTAATTTTTCTTTTTCATCGACTGAAAAATAAAATTGGGCCCCTAAAAATTTAGCTGGGCCCCTAGAAATTACAAGTTAGTAGCCCAGTTGGCTACTGGGAAAAAATAGTTAATTTCTGTCCCTGTAGAGCCCTGCAAGGAGATTATTATAGATAAGATAAGATAGATAAGATTTTATTGGTCCAAATTAAAGGGTCCACGAAGGGGCATATAAACATAATAAAACATAAGGTGATTGCATAAATATCATATAAATTGTAAATACAAGAATGAGAGACATGACTAGTGTTAAAATATGCGATACCAGCTATCCGAAACAGTGACTTTTTAACAGGAAATCACACATGCATATTAAAGTATCTTTTCTTTCTGAGTTTAAAAGCCATATAAATTTATCCCCAAATGATAATTTTTCAAAGTTAGAATGATTAATGTTATTCTTAATTGTTTCAAGAAGCTTGCGCCTGAAAGTATAGTAAAAAGAACATTTTAATAGGTGTTCTTCAGATTCTATTTTATCTGAAAAACATTTTTCGCAAATGCGGTTCTCTAAAGGCGTTATAGGTTTTGAATATCTGCCAGTTTCAATCTTAAATTTATAGTTGCTGATTCTAAATTTGGTGAAAGATTTTCTTTGCTTAAAATCTGATAAAATATGAAGATAATTTTCGAATCCGAAATTGCATTTGAGTTTTAGATAGGTTCGCAATTTGCCGTTTTCATCTAGAAGTTTATTGTGAATTCCTGTATTGTTATCAAATATTTTAAAAAAGTCTCTGTAGACCAGAATACCAAGTGTCACAACCCTGTGAGTGTAGGAATTTATTTTCAATGTATGCACTCTTAAGTAAAAAATTAGTAGAAGAATCTAAACGATACCAGTATTTAAAAACTGAAGTAAAGCAATCTAATGCAAATGGTATTCTTCCTAATTCACTCAATATTGCAAAGTTGGTGCTTGTTTTATTAGCACCCAGTATATATTTACAAAAATGAATATGCAATTTATTACAGGGAAGTACAGATGATAGTCTTGAATAGTCAAACATAAAGTTAAAGTCAGCTGATTTTGGTAAATACAAATGTAACAACCCCATATTTCTGAACAGTATAATAAAATAGGTTTGACAGTGTGGTCAAAGATATGTAGACTAGTTTTGGGCATTGGATACAATGATAATACATCTGCTCTCAGTTTGAAAAAAGCTTTGACTGCTTTCTTGTAAAGTTCAGTTTTGGACTCTGTGAATGAGCCAAATGAGGAGAATGTTATCCCTAGATATTTGTAACTATTTATACAAGTCAAAAACTTTATTATTGAGTAGGAAATTTTGTTTAATGAATCTTCCAGATTTATTAAAGATTAGGACTTTCGTTTTAGATATGTTGACTGACATACACCATTCTTTACAAAAAAGTTCAAGAGAGTCTAATTTGGACTGTAACCCTTTTTGTGAATTACATGTAGATAGAAGAATAACATCATCTGCATATAAAAGAGTCAATTTTATTATTGTTAATATAAACTGGGTCAAATGAGTGTAAAAGGTAATCTGGAAGATCATTTATAAAAATTTTGAAAAGATTGGGGTTTAATACATCCCCCTGTCTAACACCAATAGATGATTCAAATGAGTCTGTGAGATTCTGGCCAACTTTCACGCAAACTGCAGAGATCTTATACATATCTTTGATTAGATTATAAAAAAGACCACCAACATTCATATCCAAGAGTTTAAGATAAATGGCTGTGTGGGCAACTGTATCAAAAGCTTTGCGAAAATCGACAAAGCATGCAAATATTTGTTCTTTCTTATGGAGGTATTTGTCTATAAGAGTTTTGAGGACAAACATATGATCAGAAGGTCGGTAATCTTTAGTGAATCCTATTTGGAATGGATTAATCAATTTGTGTTTAATTAAAAAAATATCAAGTCTACTATTGAGTATTGAGTTAAGTAATTTGCTTTTAAAGCAGCCAGTAATTGCTATTCCTCTATAGTTGTCTGGTTTGGATCTATCACCACTTTTGAATATTGGGGAGATATAGCCTCGAGACCAATTGCCAGGATATATTCCCGATATTAATTTTTTTTTGAATAGGAATGTTAATGAAGGTGTAAGTTGGAATTTACCTGCCATAAGTATATCATTTGTTATTAATTGTAATCCACCGGATTTATTCCTTTTAAGCTTTTTAATTGCAGATAGGACTTCGTCTTCAGAGATGTTGAAGTCCAATTCATTGAAATTTAAACTTTCCTTTTCTTTTAGTAAAAGTTTTTGTTCAAGGTTTAAAAGTTGTTGCTTAAACACTTTTTGTGGAGCATTTAACGATTTAAAATGGTTAAAAAATTCATCCTTACTGAGGGATAATGCATCATTATCTTTATCTTTTAAACTTTCAATAAGTTTCCAATACGCTTTAGGGTTGTTGTTGTTAAGGTTATCAAGCTGAGATAATATGGATTTCTTGAAGTTCTTCATTTTATATTCTATATTTTTGTTGTAAATTCTACGCAGTTTAAAATAACTGTTTTTGATGTTATGATCAAAAGGATAAATAGATAATACATTGTAGGGCTCCTTTTCTATCCAGTTCCTTTCTTTGTTTTTTTAGATCACAGTCATACCATTTTTTGTATGAGAGAACTTTCCTTTTACTGTTTTTTAGCTTAGGTCTTTTTAAACATGAATCTATAGCATCTGTTATAATAAGTTCAAGTTTGCTGCAGGCATTATTAATGTTATCTCGAGTTAAGTCAATGTTGTCATGTATGAAGTCAGATATCTGTTTTTGGAAATGGGGATTTGATAAGGTATTTTGGAACTTTATTTCAGAGGTATCATCCCATATATATATTGTTTGGGAAATGGAATATCAGTCGATGTATTAACTGATGGTATAACCTTATACCTGGATTGAATTCCCCAGGATAATTTACAATGAGTATCAGATAGTGTTGGGATAAAATTGGCAATGTTAAAAAGATGTATTTCAAAAAGTAATGGTTCGGACACAATCACATAGTCCACAGTGCTTGAGCATTGTATGTATGGCAGGAGAATTTCCCAAAAGAGTTCCCAGTAAGTCTACCATTTAAAATTCTAAGCTGGTTTCCAACACATATATCAATTAAGTGATTGCCTCGTGTATCGGTTATTTTATCTTGACTCATTCTAGGGCGAGATGAGTCAGATACATAACAATCAAATGATGGATTAAAGTTATTATTATTTTGACAGTCAACTCGTGCATTAAAGTCACCACACAACATTATATTACCATGGTCTTGGTGTTTAATAATGTCCTTTTCAATAAGATCAAGAATAGAGCAATCTTGGTTATGAGGGGTGGCAGATTGGACTGGAGGATAATAAACAAGACAAGTATAAATGTCTTTTTCAAGATTAAACAAATCCTTTTTAAGGATAAACCAGTGAAAGTTAGAATTCATGATGGGCAATAGTTTTATACCTGGTTTTAGTTCATTTTTGTATAGGATGGCTAAACCACCAAAATATCGACCATTTTTTGACTGATCTCTGCATATAGGAAAGTAACGATAGCCAGGAATATTCACAGCTTCCCCATAACCAACATGAGTCTCCGCAAGAAGAATTATATCGTGCTTAAAAATATGTTGTAGAAATATGGGGTCTGAAATTTTATTATGAGTTTTTGATTTAAGACCACCAATGTTCCAGAAACACAATTTGATATTTAGTCTATTCATGGTAAAGAAACAACTAGGTTTATACTAATAGATAAAAAAAAAAAGTATAATCAGTATATATGACAGACAGACTTAGAAGTTGTTTTGTGATATGATAATATGGTGGTTATAATAAGTGACCTCTAGATATGATATACAAGCACCTATATAAGTAAGGTCAAAAACAAGCACTTCCATTGCTTACTTGTTACTAAAGGGAAAAAAAAAATAATAAAATAAAAAATTGTATCAAAAATCAAAAAATTAAAAGTGGTGATGAAATGAAAACTTTCAGACCTAAAAATGTATGTGGATACCAAAACTATTGGTGATTTTGTATCCAAAAAAAAATAACCCAAAAACAAATCTTTGACTTTTACTTTTAGTAATTTAGATAGGAAGTAAAATCTTCAATTTTCAGACTTCTTTCAGATAAGATACAAATTATATTTTCACAATATGAAAAGATTAGATGTAAACATGTAATAATGACATAGTAACCATCCTAAGTACATTATAACTTGATAATTTTATTCTATTTTTTTTTCTTTTTTCTTATAAGACATGAGAGTGAGAGGACTTAGGTCAGGACTTAGGTTATTAAATTTTAGTGTGCAAAGGCTGTACTGTGACATGTTCTTCCAAAGACAATTGAATACAACACATGCATATGATGACTTTAATCGTTTCTGACTTTTTTAGTAAAATGAAACAAGAGCAAATTACGAAACTTTTTTGTCTAAATACATTGTACTTCATTACTTGATTCTCAACTTTCAGTTTCAGTTTCTGCCAATGCAAGTGACGTTTGTTTTGTTTTACTTGTCATAATCCGTCAAATGCAAGCTTACGTCTACAGCCATGATACATAACATGGATATTTTACCGTTTTTAAGCATTCAACTTATTCCATGTTGCAATGTTGCTATCATATAACAAAAATCACATCACTGATCACATCGATATCATATTTCTTCTGTTCACCTAGCTCGAATTAATCATCAAAAGAAACCAGTTGCAAAAGGGGAGATAATGTTGGGTGTGTTCTGGGAAGGTCTAAAACGCGGAAGTGGGAAAACACGGAAGTTAGCCCAAAATGGGTACTTGAAAAGTACTCAACCTAGGATAAAAATCTAAATGGATTCTAAAAGCTATTGTTAAGGTCTATCTTTTAAAGAAATAAATAATAAAATATTTTATTATTTAGGTACTTAAAAGTTGACCGGAAGTGTCAAAAATGAGAACGGGCAATGGACAAAATTTTGACTTTGATCTCAAATGTATCAAAATTCAAAGACCCCGGTCAAAAACCGTTTAGATATTCTTAAAGACAATTTTATACTCTATCAGACGATATAAAAATATTTTTGCTAAAATATTAGATAAAAGCACAATTTTGACCGGAAGCCTACCTTTTCAGAGTTAGCCGTCGGCTAATTTTCAACTTTGATTTCAAATTTCTCAAAATTCAATGAACCCGGTCAAACACCGTTTAAATATTCTTAAAGACAATTTTATACTCTATCAGATGACATAAATATGATTTTATGGAAATATTGGTGGAAAGCACAATCTTGACCGGAAGCCTACCTTTTCAGAGTTAGCAACGGCGAATATTCAAATTTGATCTCAAATTTCTCAAAATTCAAGAAACCCGGTCAAAAACCGTTTACATATTCTTAAAGACAATTTTATACTCTATATGATGATATAAAAATATTTTTGTTAAGGTATTAGATAAAAGCACAATGTTGACCGGAAGCCTACCTTTTCATAGTTGGCAATTTAATCCTCCATCTTACTTATTAATTACATATAATTCCATTACTCCGCCAAATTTCACAATTAATATTATATATTTAACCATATTAAAATCTTTTTACTACTATTGGGCACTTGTTTCAAATTTAAACAGAAGTAATGTTTTATTTGTAACAGATTGTCAAAAGCTATGATTATCTTTAATTGGATATGATTAAATACAAATACAATATCATTAATTGAAGTGATTGAGCAATCACTAATTAGGCGGCCTAATATATGATGATTAAACCCAAGTACAAATGTAATAATTTGAATACTGTTAACTGACTAAAGAGTAAATCAAGAGCTAGCTTACATTATTCATAAAGTTCAATCAGGATGTCAGATGTGAACACATCTCAAGAGTTACTTTTATATTTATTTTTAAAATGATAACAGAGATTATAATAATCAGTCATGGCCAATCAGAACCAGTGCAGGATTTAAAAAAAAACATGTCTCAGATTGCATTTGCACATGCGTTATCATAAATATTCTATTTGAGACCATACCATATTTCTGTGAACTAATAAAATGAAAAATAAACAGAATATTGGAACAGTTCCAAAATGCAATCGGAAAATCATATATACATTTAGGTCATGTCAGATAACAGTTCGTTTCCATTCATTTTGGACCGTCTTGTCAATGACAATCATAAAAAGTACTGACCAATCAGACCACAGTCCTCAACGTATCCTTCTTTTCTTTTCTTTTTTAAATATTAAAGATTTGGAATGGTAGACGCTGGTTGATTGTTTGAAAATTTGCCCAACTCCTGGCATGATATCACACGGAATGTCGTAAGATTTGAGTAAATGACCCCAAAAAAATGATAATGTTTCAAACAAGCATCTATTACATGTCCAAAATACTATGCATAACAAACCATCAGTGATAAAGAGATTTGTAAAGTAGGTTGTTTTAGGCTTTAATAACAATCAGCTGATCGATCGTCAGTTTCAAAACTATCAGGACATCATTACAGCACCAAAACCAATGAAAACCGTAGAATCTCACTTTACTTGATTCATTGAAGGATTTTCATAAAACTTCAACTTACACATTAACTAGCTTCGTATTTTGTCAAATTTATTTGCTATCTACATTATGAAAAGCAAACCTTAGTAATAATAGTAATGGTCAACAATTTCGCCAAGACCAACAAAACGAACAATCATCTCTCACATCAGATAAAAAGGACTACGACATCTGACGCAGGGACAGACACAACAAATGTGGCGGATTTAAACCAGTTGACGGGATCCCAACATTACCCTCTTGAAAATGCATTGATTCTCCAACGACAATAAAGATACCAACAAGCGATATAAAACAAAAGCTAAACAGAATCACTTCCATGCACTCATGACAGAAGAAACATAATAAAACATATGTCTAATTTCTCCAAGACGTTGTCATGGAGACGGCACATTTGTTCTGTTTTGTCTTTGATGTTCAGTAATGGTTCTATTTCACATGTGTCGTATAGATCACTTCTGCCTCTATACAGGGCCGTCTTAACAGCATCATAGCCCCCGGGCAAAGCTGTGCACTGGTGCTCATACCTACACAACCACTCGCAGGAATAAAACTGTAAATGTTGATAAAATTAAACATATATTTATTTTATTGGTACTTCCAACAAAATCAGTGTATAAACATTAAAAAAAACATACACTACACAACTGTTAAAGTTATACATTTTATGTCTGAATAAAAATTCATTAGTTCAAATTTAACATGAGTCAGAAGTGTTGAATATTGACAATACAAACAATACATTTAAATTAACTAAACAACAGAAATAACGAAACAAGAAATGATATTGATACAAAAGTTTGTGTATTTGTTTGACATTGATATTGTATTTGTTTGACATTGATATTGTATTTGTTTGACATTGATATTGTATTTGTTTGACATTGATATTGTATTTGTTTGACATTGATATTGTATTTGTTTGACATTGATATGTCCCATTGACTTAATGTCCTAATAGGTTCTCTCATCATTTGACATATTTAAGCTGCATACAACACGATTGTTATATGTCCATATACTAGATATTCGGATTAAGTTGTATTTCTAATATTTTCAATTAAAGTAATATTACACCAGTTTTGGGTGAAGAAATTGTTTCCCTGAAAATTCAATTTGGAATACGGCGGTCCCTTTACTAAGCTATTCATACATGTTTCAAGTCGAAATATGTTCCCAAGAATTAGAAATCTGCAAATCTGTGTGCATGTTTATCGTCCTCGCCATTGTTGTGGAGACTGATTGCCTTTCGGTTGTTTTATTCCGATGATTGCCGATCATGACCTTGTGACGAAAAGATAAACAATTATGGATGCTGAGGTAAGCACGCACACATTCCTGACAATGATTATTGAGGAATCTGTTTGTTTCGTGTCGTGTGAACCATTTTTTGGGGTGTAATTATTCTTATGTGGTACACACGGAATATATGTTTACTTGCATCCGACATTTTTTTCATCAACTGAACAGTGTGCATGAGCGATAATCTCTCCGAAAGAGTCACGCGCATATCATTTGCATTACTGTACAGGAAAACAGAATTATCTGCTGTCAAATATTTTGCGATTTGCTCTTAAAATCTGCTTTTGAGCGGATTTTTAATGTTATGCAGTTGATTTTAGTTAAAATTAAGTGACATATTAAGTGAAAATATTTAATCCAAAAATTCCACGATATTTGCCTTTCATATTATTTTAACATATAAACATATCAAAGTCTGGCTATTAAAACCCGAAATAGTAAATCGTTTCGTTGTGATAAAAATGCATAAATAATTTATTACTTTTAACCCTCTAGTGCCCCGCGTAGCATATTTGCTACATGAACTTCTTCGGGGTACCAACAGTAAAATAAATGTTTGTTTTGTGTTTTTTCCCATTGTTGAATGTCTGCTACATTGCAAAGTTATTATTAGATATAGAAATATAGTCATCATAACATTTTGTGGTTATCTCCTTTTCTCTCGAAAATGTCAACCTCCATAAAATATGAGTGGTAAAAATATCACTGATGGGAAAATAAAATTATATGATCATACAGATAATAACAGATTCAGAATATGGTTTTTTAGATAATGTTTTCATAAAATATTAAATTTAATCATAAAATAACAGATGAATTTGTTTCTGAATTCAAGGAATTGATAATTAAAGTAGAATGTATCAAATATGCTACATTGGTAATTACGAAAATATCAAAGGGAAATAATTTAGAAAATAGAAATTAAAAAAAGGCAGATAACAGTAGTTACTCCACATTAAACACCAGACAATCCAATCACACTGACACCATAACCACTACGAATCTACCCACCCACTAAACACATCAGACATACAGGTATACACATAAAGTGGAGACGACCTGACGTGGTACAGGCACTTCTCACAAAAGTGAAGTGGTAGCATAGAGTTAAACCGGTTTCAATGGCACCCAAACCTCCCATTTGTTATTTCATCCAAATGCTTAAATCAAAAATACACACAGTAAAAAAAAACCTGCATATTACAAATGGCACTCTGCATGACTTCAGAAAAAACCAATGAAGTTATGTGCTTTTGCAAGTGAAATAGCAGATGGATTAGTGGAAATAAAAGTGTAAATTGACAGAACCCTGGTTTCTTCACCACCTGTCAAGCCCATGAAAAGACCTGTAGATATAGTTAGAAAAGATGGAACAAACCACCATCCGATATGGGATGAGAAAAGACAGATATGTTAATTATTTGGTTGCGATGGATTTTCATATGTAAGAGGAGTTTGAAGATACCAAAGGGGTAATCAGAATCTGTATATTGAAGAAGAACAGACAACGCAATGGCCAAAAAGAAAAAATACAAAAGGACAAACAATGACCTACAAAACATACATATAAAACTGAAGAACGAGTAACACGAACCTCACTAAAAACCGGGATGAACTCAGGTGCTCCGGAAAGGTAAGCAGTTCCTTCTCAAAATGCTTTCGATGTCATATGCACTTGTGTTTGAGCAAGGATAGAAATGACTTTATTGCTTTCTGCTTTTAATTCAATATTTATGTGAACTATACGCATGTCAAATAACACTTAGATGCAATAAGTTTCAATAATACAAACCAATAAACAAAATTTACAAAGTACTGGTCAATAGACAATCATCAGTTTAGAAATCCAACTGCACCAATTCGGATATTTAGTATACAGTTGTGAATTTTAACATATTTTATTTTTCATTTTTGCATGTTTCCTGTTATGTATTTTGTTGCTGAAATAAAATAGCTTTGTTTTAAACAGTATTCCTAAATAATTAGTTATGTAGCACATTTGATACATCACATCCTAATTCCCGATGTAGCAGATATGCTACAATTCATATTTTCCGAAAAACGAGTGAAAAACCTAAAACAAACACTGATTTGTATTAGACATATCCCAAATACTTATTTTTATTCAATAACATAATTTTTCTTAATGTTGGTGGGGGGCTGGGCACTAGAGGATTAAGTCATCACGTGAAATTAAAATGAAGTTAGGTGACTAATAATAAAAATAACTAAGATAACAAATATACCTGTAAACACATTAACAAATATACCTGTAAACACAGAAACAAGTTTCCGGTATATAATATTTATTGCGAAAAAGAAGTGTTGAAACTGGTTGCACCATCCTTTTATATATTTTAATCTATTTATTTATTTGCAGTTACACCCATATGGGTCAAAGCAAAATACATACATTCATACAAAATAAGTGAAAGAAAACAAGCAGACAAACGCATAACTACATGTACATTGGTACTAGGGTCATTATCAAAATACACGCACTTTTTACTGTTCATATTTTGGTGACATCAAATATTTTCGTTCCCGTTTTGCTTTAGCCTATTAGTTTTTCCTACATTACAATGACATATTTACATAATATGCAGTCGGGGAAAACCACCATGAAAAAAAATATTTCTAGATATGTAGCACCCCCTAATACCTTTCAGTCCGTGGTGTTACCAACATAAAATTATTCTTTTTAGGAAAATGAAAAATAATTTTTATGTAAAAAGTGGTTACATACATAATATACAGAGAAATTATGTATAATGTAGGATATTTTCTTTGGAGCACTAGTTTTTTTCACAATACATGTATTTGGATATGTAGTTGTGGAGTCCCATTTAAGCTGCATTATGAAACAAACCAGTTTTCATAATTGTATTTTGTTTCACTTTATATAAAGAAAAGATGACTTATACATAGTTAATAAAGTCACCTTTATTCAACTATAATATAATTTACTTCAATTATGTCATTTATCCTTTATATGAAACAATTTACATGAGGTAACACCATTGACAAGAGGTAACACCACAGATGACAAAAGTAACACCAGGGACATCTTCATGAATGTAAACATTTAATTCAAGAAAAAAAACACAACTATCAACCTATATTTGTTGTTTTCTTAATGTTTTCAGTACAATATTCAGTTTTTCAACATATTGGTTTGATGCATAAGCAATATCAGTTTTGTCCATGGTGTTATGAAGATATGTCCCTGGTGTTACCAGGTCTAAAAAGTATATTCCCATCAGCTTGTTAAACTATATCTTACACGTAAATGACGCCGATGTTTGAACAATTTTGCTGCATAGGTTAAAGAGCAATATTTTGTTCTGTATATTACTGTTTATGGAATAATGTGTTTATTCACAATTGTATTGCTAAATGTCTGTGGTGTTACACAATCTTTATGGTAACACCATTGACAGTAACACTACAGAAAACAGGTAAGTATTTTCAGGATAAAAGGAAAATAATATCTCCCCGACTATATTTTATATGTATATCCTGTGAAGAATACCTAATGTAATGTATTGTATATTTTTACATTATGTTCAATTCTAACAAAAAGAAGTAGTGAGAAGTACACCACAGACATAAAATTTATATACTATACCAATCGCACGTACCTTTTCGGCTCTATATTAGTTTATGGATCACTTTTGTTTTTGTCGTCTGCACATGTCATGAAACAGGAAATAAGCAAAGGGAGAAACTATTTTTGCTTCAAATATGACAAGACGGATAACTCTTACCAGCCTTAATAGGAAGGGTAACACCACAGACATGAAAATCTATAACAGCAGGTTTTTGCTAATTTTCTTTTTAAATTTCAATATATATCAAGCAAAAATAATGTTGTGCTATTAGAGTTTTAGGAATAGTTCAAAAATAATATAAAGATCGAATAAAATCATAACATCTGAATAGTACAAATGACCAAAAGTAAGTCATTCTGGAAAAATAACACGTAACACCAAGGAAAAAACAGGTCTTCGTGTAGCTAGTATACATTCGCAATTGGACCAATCTGGATTTAGATGGTAAAACTATAGAAAGCTGATGTGCCTTCATGCAAAACATGTTTTAGTGCGTGTTTTTTGATAATGACCCACTACTGAAATTCAGATTAGAACTTTGACCGATGTGGACCTATTTTCGCAATTCCAATGACTGCTTTATAAAGTCGCAAACCGTTGGCAAAAGCTCAAATTGAGGATTTGGAATATGCTGAATTTGTATATTAGGGTGATCTGTTTTAAAACTAGGGATTACTTTATTTATGGCCTCGATTAAATTATCTCTTAATATTTTGTTCGAATTACAGTGTAGAAAGAAATGATGCTCATTGTCAATTACTTTACAGTTATCACATAGCCTTTGTTCCTTCGGAATATTTCTGTATCTACCTATTTCTATTTTTAAACTATGATCGCTTATGCGAAATTTTGTGAGAAGTTGTCTATTTTTAAAGCTGGTTTCTTATAGCAAATATTCTTCCAATTTACCACTTTTACGTCCGTTTCTGCATTCACACGTTTTTCGACAAAATCCGCTTTTTAAGATGCAAACAGGTAAACTTTTTTTTTAATCCATTTTACGTCTGCATAAACTCTTAAATTTACTTGATAATCCATGAGTTATAGGATGTGGTATTTACCTATAATATTCTTTACTTATCCTGTTTCTTTGGCTTAAAAGCTGTTGAGGCTAAGTTTGTTACATGCTTTATCTCTAAAACATTTGGTGAACTTGAATTTGTTTCTGTACTTTTTATTTGTGAAAGGATGGGTTGATTTTAATAAATGATGTTTGTAACAAAACATCCAAGATTTAAAATGTAGAAAAATATTGTCTTACATTAAGTTGGGAACCTCTACTTTGGAAGTAGCTGATCAGAACATAATAAAAAGATTTTGAAGATATCAAAGAGGGGTAATCAGAATCCGTATTAATCGTTGTTTGAACATCAGTTTGTGGTTGATGAACATCAGCTGGTTGTGGTTCAAACAAAATAATACTAATAATTCCGATGTTGTGAAGACGGTGGTTCAAATTTCGATTTTGAGCGTACCTGCCGAAGATTATTCCAGAAAGAGTTTGAAGATATCAGAGGGTAATCAGAATACGTATATCGAAGAAGAACAGACAACACAATGGCCAAAAGAAAAAGTACAAAAGGACAGACAACGATCTACAAAAAATACACATAAAACTAAAGATAGAGTAACACGAACCCCACTAAAAACCGGGGATGAATAAAGCTTTATAATATATTACATCTGTAGTATGGTTTCATGATTGAAGAATAAAAACCAATCAAGTATACATTTTTGTAGTTTTTCAATGTCAGAAAGCCCGGTGTTAACAATAAAATTTCAGACAGAAAAACAGTTAACTCCAAATATCTTAACATAAAATACATTGTAATAGAGCAGGTGTTGTCATACCACGTGATTTCATGGTTTTTAGAACAGGTAATGTACGTTTTTGATCTGGATATTCCACAAAAAAATAAATTAAACTTCGGGTAACAAATGGAGTATTTAAATTTATTACACAGAATGCCATTAACATTTCTATACGCGAACTTAAAGTTTCCCATGACGATGGAGCAAAGCGATTTCAAGCATTAATGATTATTACAGCTAAAGAAAGCACAGTCATAATAACATTGTACTTTGATGGAAGTACACTTAATAGTTTGCCGATATTTTTTTTTCTCCCAAAATGACGAGAATGCTCAAGCATGCATGTGAAAATTACATGCTTACCACTAGCAACAAGGCTTTTATAAATTTCAACAAGTTTTAAAATAAAAGGGTTTTGAGTTTTACAACTCTCAATTGCCAACAGACAAGAAAGAGAGTCTGAACAGATCATGAATTTACTCTTTTCAGAAGAGGCAACGAACTTCAAAGCAAGAAGTATTGCATTAGCTTCTGCACTGAAGATCGAACTGGCAGATGGTAATCGAGCACAAAAACAGCTGCCGATGCTACTCTATCACCATCTTTTGAACCATCAGTATATATTGTAGAGTATTCAGATGTTACCGATCTAATTTCAGCAAAATGTTGCTGAATTAGTAACGGGTTTGTTTCAGATTTTTTGTATTGTGTAAGTTCAAAATTAAAAGTAGGTTTTGGATTTAACCATGGAGGGTTATCAGGAATTACAATAGGTGCGATGTCATCCAAATTTATATCAGAAGATTGTGCTTTTATCTAACATCTCAATAAAAAGATTTTTATATCGTCTGATAGAGTATGAAATTGTCTTTAAGAATATTTAAATGGATTTTGACCGGGGTCTGTGAATTTTGAGAAATTTGAGATCAAAGTTGAAAATTAGCAGCTGGCTAACTCTGAAAATGTAGGCTTCCGGTCAAGATTGTGCTTTTATCTAATATTTGAATTAAAAGATTTTTATATCGTCTGATAGAGTATAAAATTGTCTTTAAAAATATCAAAACGGTTATTGACCGGGGTATTTGAATTTTGAGAAATTTGAGATCAAAGTAGAAATTTTGTCCATTTCCCGTTCACATTTTTGACACTTCCGCTCAACTTTTAAGTAAATTTTGTCATTTTTAACAAAAGTCGGCAATATGAGATTCGGTAAAATGGAATCGGCAATATGGTGTTCGGCAATCTGGGATTCGGCAATCTGGTACTAATTCATAATTCCATTTCTCCACCAAATTTCACAATTTATGTTATAAAATCTTTTTACTACCATTTGGGCACTTGTTTCAAATCTAAATTGAAATAATGTTTTATTTGTAACAGATTGTCAAAAGCTATGATTATCTTTAATTGGATATGATCAATACATCATTAATTGGCTAATTAGGTGGCCTAATCTATGATGTACATATGGGCCCGTATTCAAAAAGCCACTTAAGTTAAGATTTTCCTAAGGAAACACTTAAGTTAAGGAAACTCCGCCCATTTTACTTAAGTGGTATTCATAAAACTTCTTATCTTAAGTATTTCCTAAGAATAACCTTAAGTTAAGGAAACTCCGCCCATCATACTTAAGTGGTATTCATAAACGTCCTTAAACTAAGAAAACACTTAAGATTTCCCTTAACTTTAAGGTAGATGGGTAGGTTCCTTAAGTTTTCCTGAATTGCTATTTATATTGATTGTGAGTTATGAAAGTGATATTGTATGAATAAAAAGATAACAACAAACCATATTAGCAATATTTCATAGGCATTCGAGTTTATCATCAAATCCATATCGTATCTTACATGTACATAAATTCACCATCAAGGTCATTTTCCGGATGAGTAAATATTTTTACAACCGTACCATTTGATGGCACGTGCTTTGCAGGTATATGAAATAGGTATAATTAAAGCTTACTAGTATTGCATTATTACCAATACAAACTTTTTCCATGTCGGACGTTTTCGGTTGTTTCATGCTGGGAGAAGAGCTTTACGTGGAGAGCGAGTATTCAGAGACCGTACAAAACCTCTTGATATCTACGATGACTTCGAGTAAATAGACAAATACAGATTTGACCGACAGTCTATTATGATGATATGTGATATGTTATAGGATGACTTAGAAAGCAGTACATTTAGGAATCGGGCCTATTTTTTTTTTATGTTTTATTTACTTGATATTTCCATACAGTCATTAAAATTAGTTTCGTATATAACTGTTGAACGTAAAATCCTCCAAATAGATGAGGGAGGTGCATCCAAACTCAAAAGTGGGAAGTTGAGGAACATTATGATTGTGTGTCCCTGTTAAACATACATGTACCTAAATTTTAAAGAAAATCCTCTGGCATTACTAGAGCAAAGTTCAATTTGAAAATTTTGGCTCAAGTACACTGAAGTGCTAATGCATGCAGTGCTAGAATGTATTTACATATAAAGAAGTTTTTATAGTTATTCTACGAAAACACATTTTCTGAGTAGCAAGTCGAGCAAACCGCGTCTGACTGATGCGGTTTGGGCGACTGTTTCAAAATAAAACGGGCTTTAAATGAAATAAGTCCATTTAATGTAATAAAAATAAGAAACACATTTTAGCTTGCATACATAAATACTTGTACTAAAATGAGTTGAATTTCCAAAATGAAAAAAAAATTCTTTTGAATTTCTTTCATTTTCCTTTTTACAGGTGGAATTTGGGAGTTCATCGCTTCTGTTATTTCGTCCCATGCCGTATTTTTTGTCGAAGAAGTAATTGTTGACGAAAATTTTGCTCTTAAAACGTCCTTTCTTTTCTCGTATTCCACCATTAGTATCATCTTCTCTCGATCGGTCCAGTTTGACTTTCTCTTAGACATGTTTAATAGTTAAAGATTTTGATACGACTTCAGTTTTATTTATATATGTATGAATAGAAATAGAAATAAGTTTATTAACCAAATCAGGGCCCCAGGAGGGCATATGCAAATAACAATTATGATTGATACACAACAACAATACAAATAACAATTATGATTGATACACAACAACAATATATCAACTTAAATATTCGCGGTGAAATATCAATAATTGTGGTGCAGGCACACTCGGGCAGGTAAAGAGATATATGCACATAAACGTACATACACTTACTCACATATATATGGGGGGGAGGGGGGGGGGGGGGGGTGAGAGAGAACATATACATATATATCAGGTGATTCATCACCAATCTGCAAGAGACACCTTGAGTCGATGCTAAAAGGAATAAAGTCCTACTTGTGTCTAGTGCAGACCGGCCATGTTGATGTGGAAGGAATATTGTTTGGAACATGGAAAGGGATCAGAGCTTTTGGATAACCAGCAGTGAGCATCAAGGGGCGATGCCAAAAAGAATATTTTCTTTCTCATGCTCAATGCAGGTCATCCAGTTTGCAGATCTCCAATTCCATTTAATCAAATAGTTGTTGATAAAAGATATTGACAAAGATATCTGAGTATAGTTGGGTATGAATTGGTAAAGCAATGCACGTGAAAGTAGTGTAAGCGGGAATTGAAATACAATGCAAAATATTTATTGACAATGAAATCAATCATCAATGTACAATAATAGCTTAAGAACTGTGTGCCCCCTTTTCATTCATATATTTACATTTACTTAAAGGCTAAAATACGAGAAGTTCCGTAGTTTCAAATACTTAAGTATTCCTTAGTTAAGGAACCACTTAAGATATTTTATGAATACCACTTAAGTATCTTCCTTAACTAAGGAAATCCTTAGGAAAATCTTAGTCTAAGGAACACTTAAGCTAAGAAGTTTTATGAATACGGGCCATGATCTATCAAGTACAAATGTATTTGAAAAACGAAAAACCATTACATCAAGTTGAAAAATTAATACCTGATTCGCCCTCAGACAATAAACAGGAAATTGTTGAAACAACACCTGTCAACACTGAAATAGCATCGGTAAATATCAAAGACGATAAAACAGTAATTAAGAAAGAATGTGACGAAACGGTTAATCAGGCATCTGTAATAAATGTTCCTGTTTTTATTACTGATAGCAGTCAGCAAAGTTTGGCAAGAGTTATAGTGGAAAATAATTTAATAACTTTAGTTCCCCAACAATTCATTGTAAATGGTCAAAAAGGAAAATATTGTGTTACATTATTCCCAAAAGGTCATTTCTCGACTTTTCCTAAAAATCATGTTGGATTTGCTCCTAAAAATATTAAGATAAATACACATAAAATTGAAATAGACTGTGAATGTGGAAAACCAAATGCAGTAGAAAATATGATAGGATGTGAGGGAATAAACACACTTTTGATTAAGTACCAGAAACTCAGAAGCAGGACAATAGTTTGGTCAATGCAGTTGAATTTTGTCAGTCTGGATTTAAAGGAAGAACTCACATAAAATTTGAACAAAAATATATGAGAGAGCATCTAGTCCATTGTTTAGAAAAAGGTGATTTCTCGGCTTTTCCTAAAAATCATGTTGGATTTGCTCCTAAGAATATTAAGATAATTACACATAAAATTGAAATAGACTGTGAATGTGGAAAACCAAATGCAATAGAAAATATGATAGGATGTGAGGGATTAAAAGGTAAAAACAACTTTGCAATGTATGGAAGCATAGGTCTTGTGCAGAAAATAAAAATGGAAAGGTAACACCTTGTATTGTATCAAACATCAACCAAAACCTCAGACTTGAAGAAAGTAAGTAAATCTGTCAGTGATTTTAATTAGAAACAGTTAACAATTTAGAGGCAAGGAAATATCAATTAAACAGAAAATAATCAGAGATAAATAGAATAAAATAAAAAAGTTAGAAAAAAAATAAAATCCTAATTGAAGAAGAATTAATCAAATCTAAGAAGGAAGAAATCTGAAATAAAATTGTATGGATTAAAAAAAAAGGATATTGATTAAAAAAGGAAACAAAATTTGAAAAAAAAAAAAAAAAAACAATAACCCGCCTATGCCGGTACCAAGCCCGGATGAAAAAGAGTTGGGGTTGTTTTATTTTTCTTGTTTCTTAATTCTTATTGACCTTTTCATAATGTATGATTTAATTGAGTAAATATATTAGCTATAATTAATTAAATGATTAAATTATTTAATCAAATCAGGGCTGATAATTGGCCGAACTGTCTTGTTAATTGGACACGTTTTTCTCCAAATCTGCTTCAAGTAAAAGGTAGGCTTACGGTCAAGTTTGTGTTTTTCAGCAATATTTTAATGAAATCAAACATATATCATCTTATAGGGTATAAGATTGTCTTTAAGAATATCTAACCGGTTTTTGACCAGATTCTTTGAATTTTGAGAAATTTGATATCAAAGTTGAAAATTCGCCGATGGATAATTCTGAAAAGGTAGGCTTCCGGTCAAGATTGTGCTTTTATCTAACATCTCAATAAAAAGATTTTTATATCATCTGATAGAGTATGAAATTGTCTTTAAGAATATTTAAATGGATTTTGACCGGGATCTATGAATTTTTATAAATTTGAGATCAAAGTTGAAAATTAGCAGCTGGCTAACTCCGAAAATGTAGGCTTCCGGTCAAGATTGTGCTTTTATCTAATATTTGAATTAAAAGATTTTGATATTGTCTGATAGAGTATAAAATTGTCTTTAAGAATATCTAAACGGTTTTTGACCGGGATCTTTGAATTTTGAGTAATTTGAGATAAAAGTAGAAATTTTGTTCATTTCCCGTTCACATTTTGACACTTCCGCTCAACTTTTAAGTACCCAAATAATAAAATATTTTATTATTTATTCCTTTAAAAGATAGATCTTAACAATAGCTTTTAGAATCCGTTTAGAATTTTATCCTAGGTTGAGTACTTTTCAAGATATGACCTTTCAAGTACCCATTTTGGGCTTCCGTGTTTTCAGACTTCCGTGTTTTAAGCCGTCCCAGAGTAATCTCCCTTGATTTAGGGACGCCATATTTGATACGTTGTTACTCACAAAATGGGAAGGAAAAAGAAGAAGCAGTTAAAACCATGGTGTTGGTATCCTTTGATAATGAATGCTAAGTGTATACAAAGGCTTTAATCAGAAATTTTGCTAAAACAGCATACTGGTAATTGAAAATTTTCTCTTTAAAGTTAAGAAATGGAGAACAATATTTCACCTCGCGTGGACGAAATCGAAAACGAAGTTGTGAACATTTCCCTTTCCGGTTATAACAAGTACTTTACTTTAGGGATATCCTACGGATCTCCTGTACTTGGCGATCACAATACTGGTATTCTAGTATTGTGCACAATACTCTGTGTTAGCGGTAGACATTTTTTTTTATTAGCCACTGTGGCTAATGGATACTAATTTCTTTTAGCCACACTCAATTTCAGTTAGCCACACTAAATATAAACAAAGACTGAGCATAAAACAGTTGAAAGTTCAAAACTTTATTATGTAATTAACTAACAATAATAATTCATATATTATCATGATATGGCCAAAAAAAAATATATGTGTGTTTACTGTCACATGTCAAAAAAATCTAGGGTCGGTTGGTCGAGATTAATTTTTTTTTTTTTTTTTTTTTATTATCGACAAAACCGGAAATAGTCGTTCCCGGTTCCGGAATCCGATTCCGGTATATAATTTTCGAAAATTCCGGTAAAATGACGAATTATGCAGTTTTTCTACCTTCTTTGCTCTCAATTTCGACAAAAAGCTAGCAGTTGAATAAATAAAACATTGCTGTTGGTTAAACAACACAAATGGTTATCCGAATTCTGTGTAAATGCATAGGGTCGCTAGCAAAAATTTGGGTAGGTCGGGTGACCGTAAACACACATATTTTTTTTTTTGGCCTAAACAACAAACTTTGAACATTAGATACACGTCTAAACAGAACATTCAATATTCGTATGATTTTGTTGTTTTTTTCTGTGTGGGGCCGTAGGCGTTGCCAAAAAAGGATAAAATAGATCCTTGGCGGTATCAGGTCTGTTTGCCCTACATTTGGGTCAGTTCGTCCTGATTATTAAAAATGATATCAGGTCTTTATAAGCCAACAAACAACCCATTGGACCATGTTGCACAACAGAATTAAAACATTACAGCTTCTATACTATGCAACTTTGTTTTGTAACTTGAACATTATGTTAATACGTTGTAGTTTGTTTAAACTATCTTTGTTATATTTATTACTTTTTTAATACTTTAATAAAGTATAATGGACTACAGACTCTTGATTCACTCATCTTTACCTGATTTACTAATTCCAAGGACACATATATTTTCTACAGACTCTGGATTCACTCATCTTTACCTGCTTCATTCCTTCCAAGGACTAAAACGTTTAACTTTGTTCATTATAGAAACATACACTTTAGCATACCAATTATTTTTAATATCCTACATTTTCTAGACTGTGGATTCACTAATCGTTACCTGATTAATTTATTCCAAGGACTGAAATGTTTAACTTTGCCCATTATCGAAACATACAGTCCGTGGACATATACATGTATACATGTAAGTATTTGTCACTTTCGTTAAAATACAGTATATAGCAAAAATTGTCTTTAAATCATAAGAAAATAAAGGAAATCTAACGGAAAATCATTCTAAAATAAACAAAAATCTTTGTTCTGGTGCAAAAATTATCAAAACCCGTTTAGAAAAAATTAGTGTAAATTCGAGTGACGAATACCTATGTTCATTGACTACTTTTTAGCATGCCGCATATTTAAAATTTTCTCAATTTAATAGCTTTAAGCAATCAAATATCACTTATTTTTCTATTATTTTTAATACCCTACATAATTATAATTATCAGGGCGAATGGACCCAGGGTGAACGGATTCACGCTTTGCCATGCTTGACCTTCTCCTTGTGAAATAATCTACTGGTTTTAGATTCAAGCGTAGACAAAAGGACAGACAGAATAAAGCGTAATTTAGGAAACCAGTCAGTCGGTGACTAAATTCGAAACTATTTCCAGTTGAAGAGCAGACTCGCAAAAATTCTAATTTTCCGGTCCGTGGAATATTTAAAAATCCAAGGGAGATAATCGTAAATATTTTCCGCTAGATGGCGCTTCACAAACCCAAACAATTATACGTACTTGGAAAACTACATTTTTCTTCTATTAAACCAATGAAAATGATTGAAATATGATTAAAAATCACATTTATATTTATTAATGGTCATGATTTTCAGTCTGGTATAAAATCGGTCTACGATGAATGTAAAAATAACGGTTTTTTTCTTTACCTCGGAAAATCGTAGGTTTTTTTTGTCGTGTATGTTTACACTTTTTGCATCTGACAGAATAAAGTTCCCGTGGAGGGAAAAATTAAAAAACTGGTTCCTTGGACAGAATAATATCTACACTTCATCGGGTAAAAGGGAATTTACATCACTCTTAACAGTTTAAGAAAAATAGTCAATTTGGCAGCATCATCCAAAACAGGCAAGATTGAACAATTTTCTCCTACCATTGTGCTCGTATAATCAATATTTACACCAAATTTTCTCGAAATTCGATGCATTTATCCCGTTCTGTCAATCGTGTAGGTTCATAACTACAACCCGAACAATGAAAGAATTTTTGACATGTGATATTAAGAATTTTTTAAAGCATAATGTATTGATGAAGTAGATGATGAAATTCATTTTTTCATTGTACTTCTACTTCTACTTGATTACTGCCTAGGGCTATCGCATCACACTAATTTTTTAGAAGCAAGAAAAACATTATTTGAACTGATCAAAAAGTCTAATGTTAATTTTCAATCCTTGTCCTCTTTTCAAAAAAATTTCTGGACTTTTAATTGTGAAAATATAGATATTTTGAATAATCTTTTTTTTTTCTTTTTTTTTCTCTTAAGAAACTTAAAAAAAAACAACCTTAAAATAACATGATGGTTTTGATTGTTTTGTTTTTTTTTATCATTGAATTGTTCATTTTTATTACTGTATATGTCATCGGATCATTTATTGTACTGTCTTTGTCCATTGAGGGCCCCTGATTGGTATATGCACCCCCCTTTTCTGAAATATGCCACCAACGTCAAACTGTCAACGGGTGCATGAAGGCAGACCACCAGGCCCTTGCATAAACTGTAAATGAGAAGAGGTGAATAAGGGCTACTGGCACCTCTCACAGAGGCGAGATCAACCACTGTTTTATACTTTTGTCAAAAATGCATATGCATTCAAAGATGATGACTGTATTTGTAGAATGTGTGAGGCACGATTTAGAAAATCACTCGAAATGTCCCACGATGCAGAAGAAACATCAAGCAAAAGAAAATTTAGAAAATATGATACAGCCATAGATACAAGCTGTGCATTTGAAACAAATGATTTAAATTTTACAACAGCAAACTTTGACAGCTATGGTAATTTGTCATTTGACCCATGTGAATTTACACTGCATACTGCAGTTAATGCAGAAAATAGTGACTGTAGTAAAAAACATGTATGCTTTTTGCAACACATGAACATGTGTGAAAAAAATGGTGACCATTCGACATCAGTTAATGTTGACTTATTCCAGTCATGCTTTCAGTTTTAGCTAGATCAGAATAACAATGAAGCATGTACATCTAATCAATTTTTTCTCTATTGATCACTACAAGAAATATAGAAATTTCAAACCCCAACTAGAATGTTGCTTTTGTGACAAAAGTATATACAGTCAAAGAAAGACCATTTAATTTAAGGGAAAGGATCTTCTAGAAAGAATAAAGTTAGTTTTAAATTCTGATACATTTGTGTATGCAAATTTTCTATGGTAATGGCATCAGCATATTCAGTTAGAATTTTAAATTAGAGCCCCATCCGGTTTTCTCCTATTATTCACATGTTTTATTATTTTTAATAAATAAATTTAGTTGAAGTTTTTGTGAATTTTATTTTGTAAAAAGTTATCAAATAATGGATCTTAGTACAGTATGATCTGCTTTTGTTTAAAAACAAAAGGTTAAAAACATTACACCCCTCGCCCCTTTTTATAAAGAAACATCTATAAAATATAACACGAGTTCTGCTCAAGAGTCATTACGAGGATGTACCGGTACTATGCATGTGATAAAATTTTATATTTTTTTCATTATCATCATTTTCTTTCATTTGTCTTTTATAAGGTCATTTACATTGAAAAAAGTATCACTTGTATCAAGTACATTGACATCAACATGCTCATGGTGGGTTGCTAGGGGGCGCTATGCATAATTTGTATGGTGAATCCACCAATAAAACCGGTGGACGTGTTTGAATAGCCTTATATGTTAAAAAACAGTTGAAAATAATTTTTAATATTCCAAGATTTACCATTGCATATGAAAATATGACTGTTTTTTTTTTCTCAAGTTCATTCGATAAATTTAGTAGACCATTACAGTTGATTCTTGTTTTGTTATACCTTCATGGAACAACTTTACATGTATTTCGACCGAAAAGTCAGCTTACCAGGATTACTTTTACAGTAATATAATTGCTCCTTACTTAATACTGTTGTGGTTCCATAAAATCTCAAATTTGGACTCATTTGTTAAATTATTTTGATCAATTTAATAGCTGTAGATATAATAAACAATTATTCTGACTAATTTCAACATTTTTAATACAAAATAATATTTGTTTTATTGAGAAAACGCATTTACTTACACTCGTTCTATAAATAGAATGATAAAAATTACGGAGTATGTGATGATTCTAGTTATCTCCCTTGAATCCAACCAAAATGTGACACGATCCATCTGACAGAAAAAAGTTCTATTGTATGTTTAATTACAGAAAATGTTTCTTTGAAATACTAATATAGAAATCTATGGAACTATATATATGATTTTCCATCACCCTTTCGGCAAATATTTTAATTTTTAATTTTTCGTGTTATTTGAAACAACTTCCGCCATTTCCGTGTCGTTTTAATTTCTGCATTACTCCTTTGTTACAAGAAGTTCAAGCACGGGGCCTCAAATTTATATGAAAGAAACAATGTGCTATGTTTTTCTCGCTTCTTCTGTTATATTTGACGCTCGCAACGATTAAAACGAGTGAATTTTCAACACTTGGTCGATGTATTCTAAAACGTGTCCGATTCCGGTAAAAAATGTACGTGACAAATTAATTGAAATGACGCCATTATCGAGTCTGCTCTCCGACTGTTTCCGGAATGGGACCCGGATAATGTTATTTCAACTGAAAAAACTACCGGAAATAATCAATTTGACCCGCTTTTTAAAATCATTTTGGATATTATACATCGATCAAATCATTGTCTATAACGCGTTTTATTCGAAGTTGACTTTCTACATAATAAAAGATCGTTGTCAGATGCACACTCTAAAAGTTTTTCTTTCGCCAGTGTGGCTACTGCTACACAAATTATCCTCGCCACACTACCGTTATATTCACAAAATGCGACGTGGCGATCGTCTACCGCTAACACAGATACTGGTATAAAAATTTGTTCCAGTATTGTGATTTAAAAAAAATTTTTTTTTACTTGTGTATAGTATTGTAATAGGTATTGTGGAAATGTTAGTTCCTGGGTAGACCAGTCCTTGAAGTAGTTGTTCTTGTGTCGCTGTATAATAATCTTGACTCTATCCATAACGGATTGTGATGTATTACTGATACGATGTTATAAATGCCAATAAAATGATACACAATGAACTTGTACTTTTAGTATGCTTTTCAACAGTTGATAACATGAACCTTCTAATATAAAGCAATCCAATACACTATAAAAAATCCATGCAATTTCATATTTTCATAATTGAATTACATTACTGGTATACCAGTATTGTACAAAATTTTGAAAAAAATTCACAATACTGGAACAAATTTTTATACTAGTGATCGCCAAGTATAAACTTCTTCTTGTGACTTCCGGTCTTAACCTTAATTTCATCATACCAGTCATAGTCAAATTTCACCTTCTGGTTTTCCCAATATTTATCCAGCAATATTTCAAAGCTCTTTACTGTTTTTGCTTGTACTAACTCTTGCGGCAAATCATTCAGGTGCTGACAAAAGAGAAGTGAGAGACAACAGGGAGAAGTGGTGAGAGTACAGAGAGAAGTCAAAATATTTCTCTAATTGTACCACTTTTCACATTCGTGGGGCATTATCGTGGCATTCGTATGTTATAATGTACTTGTTATGCATTAGGGTATATTCGGTAGTTGTTTAATTCCTTGATTTTGTTAGCATATCATCTCTCTGATTTACATATGTCCTTGTATTTGTTTTTTGTTTTAAGTAAACCCTTTTCAGATTCGTTGTTTTGTCTTGCACAGATGATAAAGGCACATATATGATAGTCTATTGTCCAATAAATAAATAAAATTGAATAATAAAATTTATTTCGACATCAGCATTGTTTCAAACAAGTCGCACATAGATAAGATAAATATATGCCAAAAAAAAACACCACAAGCTGTGAAATTGCTAAGGCCAAAAAAAAAATATGTGTGTTTACGGTCACCCGACCTACCCTAATTTTTGTTAGCGACCCTATGAATTTTTACACAGAATTTGGATAACCATTTTTGTTCTTTAACCAGCAGCAATGTTTTATTTATTCAACTGCTAGCTTTTTGTCGAAATTGAGAGCAAAGAAGGTAGAAAAACTGCATAATTCGTCATTTTACCGGAAATTTCGAAAATGAAATATCGGATTCCGGAACCAGGAACGACTATTTCCGGTTTTGCCGATAATAAAAAAAAAAATAATCCTGACCGACCGACCCTAGATTTTTTTTGACATGTGACAGTAAACGCATATATTTTTTTTTGGTGTAATTATTTAATCAAATTTTAATGAGTATATTATTTACATTGCTTCTCTTTAATCACTGATTGATATTAATTAAGAAACTAATCATATCCACAAAGTTAACAATCCCTTTGGATAGCCGCCATCAAACCCCAAATAAATGAAATGAAACGATACCGACATTATTTTCCCCGAGTACGGATCCGTAGTACAGTTTTTATATTCGTAACTGTTTCGATTACGTCCCTTTACAATGGCGGTTTGAAAAACGAAAATTTTGTAGTAAAAATATACCGATGTTTTTTTAACAGTTAAAATTAGCAAAGCGACTTGGTAAATTACAGGGCGACTTCCACTTCTCTTTTGGAACTAGTACAAAGCGAAGTGAGCAGCCACAAGGCGACTTCTTCGCCCGAATCGCCCCCCAACGTGAGCCCTGTGTCAGTCACCCTGTTCTTAAAGCTGTGTTTCCTCAAATTCTAAAAAGTAGTACAGTACTTGATTATTTGTTTACTTTCTTAAGCATTTATTCTAAAGAAATATTTAGTAATAAATAGTATATTTCATACTTGTTCTATTTTATAGTGCAGTTGAGGGGCCGTCGTGATGGTATGGTAGTTGGGATTTACTTGGAACTACAAAATGTACTTACCTGTACAATCAGTACCTATCACCACTATAACTAACGACATAACGTTGTGACTTCGAATCCCGCTAATGATGAGATGTACTTTATAACATATTGTGATAAAGTTTGTCAGTGACTTGCGACAGGTCAGAGGGTTTCTCTGGCTCGGGGAACTCTGGTTTCCCCACCAATAAAGCTTGACCACCATGATATAACTGAAACTGAACCTCAGTCATTGTAATTTCACTCCATGTATCTATACTATCAATGCTGACCATGGAGCCATGTTACTATCCATGCATATACATGTACACAAACAAGGGGCCCAGGCATCTTCTTTACACTGGTCATTTTAAGTTATAATTGTGTTGTTAAATCCATATAATGTGTAGAAAAACCTGTAGTACTTAAAGGAAAACTCCAGTCAGTTGAACAATTGTTATAATTCAATACATTGTAACTTTTTATTCGTAAATAACTAATTATAAACAAAAAACACCTTTATTAACATTAATATACCCAATTAGAAATATGAAAATTTGGAATTTCCTGTCGTAGTGTAAGCGGCCATGACACCTCTTCATGTGACGTCACGGAGACGGATCATGTTAGTTGAATAAATAATGTATCTGACTCTTCCCAACATCGAGCCCTTTTGGTTATGTTTTAATATCAGATCAACTGCAATACAATGTTAACAATTTGTATATCGTCCTAAATTTTTGTCTTAATATTCCCAGCCCATGTTACATTTTCATAAAACAAATGAGTTTATTGGTATTTTTTTTTGGGGTGGGGGTATCTACGTATAATTCCGTATGTTTTACATGATTGACTGTAGGTTAAATAACTGTCACTTTTTACTTGTTTTATGCGTACACGTTTTCTTTTCTTTTTTGTCGCCAATGCTGTCGTACTTTCCAGTGTTTTTCGTGGTCAATGGTCGATGTGTTGACAAGGGTAGTCTTGATCGGTAATTACCAAAAAAAAACCAATTCTTCTCACACTTTCCCTTTTCATTAGTGCAATAAAATGTTTGACATGAAGTCATAATGATTTTGTAAATATCAAAAGATGAATATATGACGTTATTTTACGATTTACATAATTTTTAATGATAAAATTGCAACTGATCAATGCTGATGTAATAGACGATACCAACACCGTAACGTCATGGCTCTTTCGGAAGAGTTTTAATTGCAGGTATAATCCGAGAATGGATTATGCCTTTTGTCTCCTCACATTGAAGAGTTCTGAAAAATGGTGATCCCCATTATTTGGTGCTACATGCAACTTCAGTGACCAAATTCTACCTTACGGTATACTATTTTCAGCATTCATTAACACAGATGTCTTTTATTTACTGTCATTTAAATTTTCACACTAACTTGTTAAGACCATGGCGTTTTCCTTTAACTCCCAATTCATAGATCTTTTTAAAAAAATATATAATGATCACCTTCCGATTACAGTATTTCTTTTCACAGTGACTGTTTTTGTCACATATCACCTAATTACACCAGAAGTGAAAGAAGTTTTGTCCAAGTAAATGCAAGAAAACATCAATATGTAAATTAAAATGGAATTATAATCGTGAATTTTCTTTAACAAAACAAAAGGTATTGTAACAGAGAATTTGATGATGAGAAGATACTTATACAGCATCAAAAAGCCAAACATTTCAAATGTCATATCTGTCACAAAAAGTTATACACAGGACCAGGTCTGTCCATTCATTGTATGCAGGTAAGTGTTTATATTATGGTTGACATTAATATATTATTGTACTTTGTATTGCCTTTAAAAGCAGTAAACTGTATATCACAGAGCTCCAGATAATTTTCAAGTCCAAAGGGTAATTACCCCCTACTTTTGAAAATGATACATATTTGCATGTTTCCTTTGCACTGTTGTACTCTTTACTTCAGAAAAGATTGCTTACATGTACACTTTTAAAATTATGTTTGACACAAGTGTTATTCAATAAATGCAGGATGCAAGTGAAATGTATATCTCTGTTTAATTTGACACGATTGTGTCATGTTTATTAATAAAATGTTGTAAATAGTTTGTTTTTTGCTCGTCGACTTCGGCAGTTTTCACAGCCGTGTTGATAATGTCATCAATGATTCCTTAACTATACTGTCACTAGACACCGATGAAACTGTCAGGAACTTAAATATATAATTTTCCGTAGCGCGCTTATTCATGTTCTTGCTCATTTTCAATGAACAACGTGTTCCCAAATTTACTTTCGTTTTAGTTCTTACTTATTACGTAAACCACATTTATTTGTAATATTGACCGCGATTGGATGATTTATTGTAAACATCCCATCAGATCTCTTTTGACATCGATGCTTAGAAAGGCAAGCATTCTGTACCCCTCGGATGTATACGCTCTCTCCTTAGAAAAGTATAAAGGGAAGTAATTACGGGGAATTTCTCAAAGACAAAAATGTATTGTTATGTACACGACTGAACAAGTACGCTCCGAATTTGGAAAGTTTGCTTACACAGCAATATGTATGCGTAATGTGTACACTCTGATCTGATAATACATGCCTTTTTACTCGTTTTCATAGCGTAAAAACGCAAATACGCAGCTAATCTGGAGCTCTGTATCATATACAACATGTATACAACATGTAGATACAGATTCATATTGCATGCAGAGTTACTTGCAATTCATTTAGGTGAATCATGGACTCATCACTTCTGTTTGGGAACTCACCATTTTTACAAATAAAACAAAGAATGCATTAGTGGGACTCATTACTGTTTGGTTAGGACTCAACAAAATTTGATCCTGCAAGGATTTCTTGCGTGACTGCATGTGCAGTTAACTTTTCAAAACTAAAACTTCAATAAGCTAAATTCAAGGAGAAAATAGTTTCTCCTGCAGTTGATCACCTAATGAAGATGTGCATGTGATTATGGATAAGATATTTATAAATTTTTAACGTAATACATTTTTTTGTACCAGATTGTTTAAACTTATATAGACAAGTGTTGCTTAACACAGAACTCTGTTTATAATAAATCTACACCTGGTAGGACCTACTTGGACTTTGTCAGTGGGACTTCTGAGATAGTTCAACGGAGTATAATAGTACTGCCAACACTTCACTTCCTTAAGTCTTTTTGCCGCCTCATGAAAGTAAACATAATTTTGCTGCAGATTGAATTGTTTTCCTCATGTGTATTAGATGGCAATGGGACATGTAACACATCTCTAGAAGATATATATACATATATGTACATAACACTTTGTTACAGGTTCATAAAGAGAAAATAGATAAAGTTCCCAATGCATTACCTGGAAGACAGAATACAGAAATAGAAATCTATGGCATGGAAGGAATACCAGAAGAAGATTTACAGCAACATGAAAAGCAGAAATTAGGTAAATAGTTTGTTGGTCATAATCAGTGTCTGGGTATAGCTTAACTTGTGGTAGACATAAATTTAAAATGTACCTGTGAAAACTATGTAATACTATGAATAGCTAAATGTATTAAACGCAAGAATATATTTCCCGGTTGTTATGGTAGTTAAGAGGTACATGTGACATATAGACTGGACATGAGAAATACTATTTATATATCATATTTACTTATTGAGATTAAATTCATATACTTGATAAAATATTCTTCGAAGTTATGAAATCTGGATATTTTTGTCAATATTTGAGTTATTGTCTAACTAGAACCTGGATTTGCACAAAACTTTCAGAAGATAGTCACCTACAGTCAAATCTGTCTTATGTGACCTTCCAAGGGAACATTGTAATGGGATCATATAAGACAGGTTGTCATTAACTACAGATTTAATTAATATGGAATGCAATGTGAAGGGAAATTAAAATTAGGGTATACAAGTTATTGCTTAATAGAGGTGGTCACTAAAGCAGGTTTGACTGTAACTTAATAGAGGTGGTCACTAAAGCAGGTTTGACTAACTTAATAGAGGTAGTCACTAAAGCAGGTTTGACTAACTTAATAGAGGTGGTCACTAAAGCAGGTTTGACTAACTTAATAGAGGTGGTCACTAAAGCAGGTTTGACTAACTTAATGGAGGTGGTCACTAAAGCAGGTTTGACTAACTTAATAGAGGTAGTCTCTAAAGACAGGTTTAACTAACTTAATAGAGGTAGTCACTAAAGCAGGTTTGACTAACTTAATAGAGGTGGTCACTAAAGCAGGTTTGACTGTATGACATAATAATCTATTTTTAGATCATCCTGCTGCCAAGAGGTTAAAAGGAGACAGTGATGATGAAGATAGTAATGGTAGTTTTCCTAGTAATAGCATGAATAATACAAGCATGCCACCTATGCCACCAGGACCAATGCCACCCTTTGGTATGCCAGGACAAGGGATGCCAGGAATGCCTCCCATGCCACCAGGACATATGGGTCCAGGACCAATGGGTCCTATGGGGCCTATGGGAGGGCCAATGGGGCCTATGCCTCCAATGGGTAAGTTTAAATTTGGAACAAAGAAGAAAATCAGTTGTTGTTTAATGGTTTGGTTGTGATGTCATCTTTTTTTAGCTCACCTGATCCAAAGGGTCATATGAACTTTTGTCATCACTTAGGGTCCATCTTCGAAATATTTTTAAAAAAATCTTCTTTGAAACTGCTTTGCCAATTCAAACCGAAATAGAGCTAGATCATCCTAAGGGTGTCTGCTTTCACAATTGTGTCTGATTATCCCTCCAATCATCCAAATGTATTGTTGCTATAAGCATAGATAGAACTTATGCCTGGTAAAACACACACATACAGAGCTAATAAAGCCACATTTTCCCACCAAATGAACATAAATTTGAACAGTACCAGTAGTTACATTTTGATGAGAAGTATGACATATGTTACATGTTTTGCTGGAACATAATGCATTTTGGTGATTTTTGATGAAAATATGCAAATTAAGCTGATTTTGAGATGAAAAAAATCAGCTCAGAAACCAGTGAGCAAAAATTAAATTAAACCGTACTGATGTGGTCCTTGGGTAAGGATTATTTAAGCATTACACATATTATTTGTACATTTTGAATTTGTACTAATATAGTAGGCAACCATGTAAGGAATCAATATTTTCTCAAAAGTTTTGTCTTATTTCTACAACATTGTAATTTCTGGTTAATTTTTATGGTTTTTTTTATTTTTTAGGTATGGGGCCAATGGGGTAAGTAAATGTAACCTTCTTTCTTTCTTATCAATCATGTATAGTAAAACCTGCTGAACTAAATGTTAAAGCTGGTGATGTAGCATGATACAAAAAAATTGCTTTGCAGATTCAATAAAACAATATTATTTTTACCTTGTTTTTCAAATTCAAAAATGTTTATTTTATAGGGTGATGAAAAGATAAAATAAATCCTGTTTAATATATCCATTAACATTAAATTGTGGTATAGTAAACAACAATTAATTAATTCACAAATTTACACAGGCTATTATGTCAAAAATACCATGCTTGAGTAATATACCTTTTTAAAATCTTGGATTAAATTTGCCAAAGCGTTGATTATGCAAATAACACTCTTAAAAGGATGATTGAAAGATTTTAATTAACGATAAAACACACATAATTTCAGAATGCCACCAAGACACCCAGGAATGCCAATGCCACCAAGACCACCACCCTTCATGCATGGTGGTCCTCCATCTTCAATGATGGGAGGACCTCCTATGAACATGCCATCTATGAATGCTCCACCCAAACCATTGTTCCCATCAGCAATTCAGGTAGGTCAAATGAGAGGTTCAGTGGCCACAGTAAAAATCTGAATATTTTACCAAAACATTGTTCCCTCAGCAGTTAAGAGTTATTTGACAGAGTTCTTTGGTTTGCATGATTGGGAAATCTCTTTTGAATAGATGAAATTAATACAAATGTAAATGATTTTTTCTAACATTAATTATGTCCTGTATTTCTAATGTCAGTTGGCAGTACAATAAAAATTATCATGACAAATTACTATTGTGAGATCACTAAAATATTAAAATGACACATTTTTTTCAAAAGTGCAAAGTCTCAGATTGTTTGTGTATGCATTGCTTTAAAGGGATATTGTCTACCAGCTGCGTAATTTTTTCATACCCAAAATTATTGTCGATTTCCGTACTGACCTTCATAAAATGAAGATTAACACCGAGTTATGTTGCAAAAGATACGATTTTTTGACAAAAAAGACCCAAAACTATTGTTATCAGAATTATTGTCTGGATGACAATATTCAAATCTATTCATATGGCCTTCTATGGGAACACGTCTTGAGCATGCACACTGTTTAGAAACAATAAACAACATGTGGTTCTTGGGCAAAAGAGAAACTGTCAACGCGTGGAAGAAAGCAGACTTTGACGGATTCAGAGATAAAGAGGAATAGAGGTGAAGTATCTTCCAAATGGAACAAATGCAGGATATATGGGATCAGTTGGACCGTTGCCGTTGGATGGAGCGAACTCGAGGAAGTGCTTGATTATTGTTGATAGGTAAGCCGAGCATGTTGCCGTCTTTTCTCAATCGTTTTTCATATTTTATGAATTTATGATGATGCCTATGATCATTTTCGGTAGATATTAATCAATATATGTAATTTTGCACCTGGCAACAGCAAATTATTGTCAATGAGTAGCATAAAACGGTCGTATTTGCGAGGTAAGCAAACACAAATTTTAAGAGGCCAGCAAAGGGGAAATGGGAGTGCAAAAATGATATCAATGGCAATGCAGTTTATTATTATCAATTTAAAAAAATATATCGAATCAATTCATTTTTAATGCAAGAATTAAAACTGTACATGGCTTAATGAAAACCCTATAAAGTTCTTTTTATTCAAGCAAATTTATTTCTTTGATATGCAACATATAATTAGGCTTTTAATTTTATCAAATTTCAACAACTTGGACATGAATCTTAGTTTTGGGAACCAAAAGTATATACCTTACTTTCTGCGAATTATCACTATAATGGAAAATCAGTATGTATTTTTCAAATAAAAGCTTTTTATTTAAAGAAGCTTCATTTCAATTGCACTTTTAGTTTGGATCCTGTAAGTATAATATATAATTATAAACAAGGTTTTGAAGAAATGATATGAATAACCATGGCTAAATGAAAATCATTTTCAATTCCTTTATGCAAACAAGTTTATATCTTGGGTACTGGAAATACATTACATAAATAAGGTTAAAGGTACTTTTCAACAAGTTATGTATCTTTTATATAAAAAGCTTTCCATTTAAATAAGTGTCATTTCAGTAGCATTTTTAGTTTGGATCCTGTAAGTATGATACATAAACAAGGTTTTTAAAAAATAATATGAAGATCCATAGAAATTTGCAAGTTTCAGAAACTTTTCTATATATGTGACTATAAAATTTTACTGAAATGTCCTGAACTGCATATTTTAGACTATGACTAAATGAAAATCGTTTTCAATTTCCTTATGCAAACCAAGTTTATTTCTTGACTATTCTAAAAACATTACATTAACTAGTTTTTTACTACATTTCAACAATTTTGGACATAATTTTTAGATCAGGGAGCCAAAATTATACTTTTACTATCTTAGAATTATCAACATAGACATGATAGAGGCTTTCTATTTAAAGAATTGTCATTTGAACTGCTTTTTATCCCCTCGCCAACGAAGTTGCGAAGGGATATAGTAACGCTACCGTCCGTCCGTCACATCCTTGTGAACACTCTAGAATCAACATCCTTCAATGGATTTTGACCAAACTTGGTACATACTTAGTCCTTAAGAGAATTTGAAACCCTATTGATTTTCAAGGTCAAAGGTCAAGGTCACAGGGTCAAATATTTACTACATAACATCCTTCAATGGATTTTGACCAAACTTGGTACATACTTAGCCCTTAAGAGAATCTGGAAAAAACGTGATATAGGTAAATGGTCAGTCCTATATTATTTTGCAGCAACTGTCTTGTGGAACTAGAAGTAAGGTCTCTTTTGTTTCTAATCCAGCCCAAATTTCTCTGAAACATTCCAGTCAATTAACAAATAAAACAACACTGGCTACGTCATTCGTTTTCATCAGACATGTATTTCACTGTGTTCTACATGTATGTCTCTGTTTTCATATTGTCTGTAAAACTGGCTAAAATAAATTAATTTAACACGTGTATCAAAATCTCGGGAAACAACTTTATAACTTATAAGAAGAAAAAAACTAATTTAGTTATTTTTAACGCCGGCAAAAATTTCCGATCGGAAATACGTAGTTGAGCTTGTCTCCATGGGGTGCCTCCTGGCATGTTTTCAATGGTTATCGTGGAAATATCGTCTGAATCTGTTACGGCATGTAGTTTTCATCAAAGAAAATCTATTCCTGATACAGAAATTATTTATTCTACGTCTTGGATACAATCGGTTCGCAAATAGCTTTTTTCCTCAACTTTTATAGAAACTTGCCTCAATATCCATGCTGCAGCATCCAGGCTACTGACATAAAAATAGATAAATAAATAGAGTTGGCCTCGCCCAGGTCAGTGCATAATTAATTAGCTTCCGGTAACGATGGTCAGCTTTTTTAGTCGAAAAAACAACGTTTCGGAGCATATTCATCAATAATTCGGTGTTTAATCTTCATTTTATGAAGGTCAGTACGGAAATCGACAATAATTTTGGGTATGAAAAAATTACGCAACTGATAGACAAAATCCCTTTAATATAAGTTTAATACAGTTGCAGAACACCAGTGTAATGTTCTGGGAGTTTTTTTGTTTATAACTTTAACCCCAGTAAAGTTTTTGTAGTCATACAATCAAAAGAGATATTTAATAATTTTGTATGATTTGCCACAGAGACACAGAATCAATTATGTCTTCTCTTGACATTCTCACAGACAAACATACTAGATTGAATATAATCCTCAAATATCCTATGTACAGGAAATAATGATCTGAAGGAATTTAAATCTTTATTTACAGGCATCAACAGCTCCATCTTCATCAAATTCATCAAATCCCTCGACATCTTCTGGTCCCCTGTTCAAGTCAGCAACAGCAGCCAGTAGTGCTTCTAAGCCTACATTCCCATCAGCAGCAGCAGTGTCAGCATCGCCACCACCTAGTGCTACAATTACTGGAGCACCACAGATTAAAAAACCCGAATCTAGTTCAGGTTTGACCTCTAAACTAATGCATCCAGACGAAGATATATCGCTGGTAAGTAGTGTGAGGCATTGTGGGATGTGGAGTTCAAGGTAGGAGAGTGAATAAATGATATGTTTAAGTTATTTGTATGGGATATCTTTAGTTAAAATCACCTCCAAATCTTAATCTTCTTCAAATTCCAGTAGCTTTATTTTGTAGTTATATATTTCATCATTTACTATAATATTTTTGTTTGATGATTGGTTTTTAATGACTTAACGATTATCAGACTAGTTGTGTTTTATGAACTAGTGGTCTAATTATGGAATCAAAGTTGTGAGTTCGAATCCCCCTCAGGCGAGGTGTACTCGATACAACATAATGTAAGGAAATTTGTCACTGACTTGATGAAGATCAGTGGTTTTCTCAGGGTACTCCGGTTTCCTCCACCAATAAAACTAACCACCACGATATAACTGAAACGTTGTTGAACGTGGCATTAAACACCATAACCCTAACCCCTTATTAAGGAATGAGTACTTTTTTGTTCAAATTTCGTCCCTGATATTTAAAGAAGGTTAATAAGGTTTATTATCAGATTGTATAATCAAGTGTTGGATTTTTTAAATTGTGATTTTCAATTTTAGCTCTTTAACATTTATTTTGTGTCTATTTGGACAAAAGGTTATGGAAAAGTCTACAGTAAGTTGATACCACAGCTTTTTTTTTGCCGTTCAAACTGTTTTTTAAGAAGAATCAGACCATTTCTTGTCTTATTTGTCAACTAAATGAATTGTGCCTTGGTTACATTTATGAACTTATAAATTGTTCCGGTTTTTGTTCAAATTTTGTTAAATTTCAGCTGTTATTAGAATTCTTCAGACCATAGTTTAATAGATAGAAACATGAAATGATTTATTGTATTACTAAATCTATACAAGAACCTTTTACATAGGATCTCAAACGTTTTAAAAGTAGGTGAAATATACATTAGAAAATCCATCTAAAAATCATAGTATAATCATCTCGATGAAGGAGTGAAGAAATATGAGTTTCTTATGCAAATGAAATTCTTTTTCATTATTCTTATAAGAATTGTGTGTTTTTTCAAACTGCATAATATACACATTTGTTCATGTCAGATTATAATAGGAATCATGTACAACATTTTTATACAGTTATATTAATGTATGTGTCTGTTTTCTTCTTGATATTTGCAGGAAGAAAAACGAGCTAACATGCCGAAATATCAAGGTATGATGAATTCTGGGAAACAATCACAACCTCAGGGTAAGTATCCAACAACAAAAATTGTGATCAGTGATCAAATGTAAATGTCTTGAAATTATATGGGGGGGGGGGATGTGTATTTATAGAAACGGAAAGTTTAATGTACAAAATTATTTTTTAAACTAACCAAAACTGTCTTATTTGTAGAAAAGATTAGTACTTCTATAATATAAATATAAATTACATGGAATAGGATTCCTATACCAATGATTAAAAATTTATGTTAACAGAAATATAAGGGTATATTATGTTTAATTTCTTGTTTTCAATTTTAATTTTTTTTTTAAATCGATCACGATTTTTAATTTCTAAAACTTAATATCAATTTCATTAAAGGCTGTCAGAATTGAATTTTTTGTTTATATTAAAAGTTGCCAATATTCGATGTTTTATACTAATAAAATGTTCTGAACAAAAAGCCAGGTTTAAAAATTCTGTTATAATGTCGTAATTAGTGAAAAGAATTCGAATGTTTAGCTTTGGGCGGGTCAACATTGAATTCTTTCCTGGATGGAAGAAAATCAAACAGCGACGTATTTCCTTCGTTCTAGGCTATTTACGTATGATATTATGAAAAATTTCAACTGCAGTATATCTTTTGATTTTTTAAATCAAAGTTTATGTCTTATATTGGGAAACATTGTTTCTATTAAAATAACGGCATGTGTGCCTTTAATAAGTTTTAGTTTAAACATATTTAATTGTGAGGAAAATATTTTTCTTGATTAGATCACAGTTATAACAGCTTAAACCATCCTCTCCAAGTTTTGTTCTATTGAATTAACAGGCATAGAACACTTCTATTTGTAGGTATGATGGGAGTGCCACCTAACAGTATGGGCAATATGAATATGTATAACCAAGGTGGATATCATCCTCAAATGCCACAAGGCGGCCCTGGCAGACGATACTAAACAGATAAGTGATAACACTGCAAAGCTAAATGATAACATTGTGGATTAACATCATTTTATCAACAACAGACTAGTGCATCTTTTATTGTTTTTAAATGTTGTTCTTTTTATTATTTTATAGAGAAAACATTTTGTGAATGAAATATGGGGGAAAATGGAAATTTGAGAAATATACATGCCTGTTTTGAACAGGTAAGACACTTGTTAATTAAGAGTGAGGTTATATTTAGCCAGCTGCTCTGCTTATAATGTTTACACGCGGTAAGTGGAAGTTTGCAAATAATTCAATTATGTATAAATTTTGGAAATTAGGTCTCGGATCTCCACAGTGGTCTGAAAAAAGACTTGGAGGTTTGTAAAATTTTATCAATGTATTAGTATATTATTGAAAATTGTATAAAAAAAAATTGTCATATTAAAATGAATTGAATAAAATATTTCATTATTTGTGAAAAAAAAAATGTATTTATACTATTGAACCACACCTCAGGATCACACATTTAACTTACTGGTAATTTGTTACTTGGCAGCAATTACCATGGTGACAGTTTTTGTCAAGTATGAAATAAGGCCTTAATGAATTCATATATAGTCTATATATGTCCGTATGTTTTCTGTTTATTTTTTAAATACTTAACTATTGGAATCTAACAATTCCAGTAAATGACCTGAATAATACATTTTAATTTATTAATTCAGACAAAGTTTACAGAATTGTTTTCATTAAAGTGGACAAGAAAATTTTTAACAAGAAAATTGAACAACCACAAAAAATTGGATATATACAACTATTTAAATTATGTGTATTATTTCATTAATAATGATTGGTAGCTGATAATTGTGGAGTTAAACAACAATCACACACTCACTTACAGTAGCAATGTACATCTCAGTGTCTGGTTAGTAAATATACCAATGATACAAGGTCCAGTTGTCTGTAGGAAGTCTTTTGTTAGGCTTACACAGATTTTAAATTTGAATTAAAATACATTGAAAAAGAATTAAACTCATGAGGAACTTGTTAAGACTAACAATAATGATAATAGTAATCAAAAACAATTTTTGTTCAATCTACCACTATTAAAAGACAAGATATTAAAAAGAGATTTCTTATTTCATAATAATTATTAACCTATGTAATATATTGAAATTTTTGTTAGATTTTCTTTAAAAACAATTTACATTTGACAACACAGCCCTGAAGATTGGCATGCTTTAATAAAATTGTCTTATCCCGAATTAAAAGAACCTATTGGGCATTTGATCTCTGTAATATTAATAGATAATTGGAAATGATTTGTAAGCACTAGGAGGACAAGCTACAATATTCTGGTCAAGCTACTTATACTGACACTGATAGGAATATTTATATTTATAATTATTGGAGTAATCTTAAGTTGTTTAAAAATATCTAGACAATATTGATATTTTGGATTAACTGACTAATATGCTGCATTTCTGTGTTGGTGTAGTGAATTTTTGGTATTGGCCAGTTCAATTTACCCTTGATAAAAGTTATTTTACAATTTGAGCAGGAAAAAAAATTAAAAAGATAAGTAGCTTGAACAGATATTGAATTCAAGGCAAGTGATTGTCACAGTAGAGACTACTGTTGGGCTATCATGCCCCCAACATTTTCTAATGTTGGTGATTTTTTTTTAATATCTGAAGGACACCTCTACCAGGGAATTGCATTTTGATTATAGTTCTTTGCATTTTCCAATACCACATTGGACAGACGAATTTCAGGAAAAGATTTTTCCGTTAATTTAGAAAGCAAAATATCCTCCATGAGTTAATTTTCAAATGTAAGAATCAAACAAATATTGCCAGTACAACTAATTATCTATGAACAAATATTTTAAATTGTGCATTAAATTGTATATCTGCATTATTATGAAATAATGTTCAGAAAAAAAAATAGAATTTGCTTGCTGGTAAAAAAAAATCCAAAGAACTATGTATCAATTTGTTGTGTCCCTATTCTATTGGCAAAGCAGTATTTTATATAAGGCAAGTGGATTCTGTCACAGTGGAATAGTTCACTGTTGGGCCATATTAAGGTCCCCAACACTTAATGTTGGTGACAAATTTTTTTTTTAAATTAATTTTGGATTGCATGAAAAGGCAGAGTTCTGATGTTAAAGAGAAGAAATTAAAGGCAAGTGAATTACTTGTCACAGTAAACTACCTTACTGTTGGGTCAAAAGACCCCCAACATTCAGTTGGTGACATTTGAGTTAAAATTTAAAAAAAATTATAAAGTTATTTTGTTTTAAATAATTTTCTGGTCACAGTGTATTATCACTGTTGGGTACCTGCCCCCAACCATATGTTGGTGACCATATTTTTATTTCCAAATTTTAATTATTATTTTTTTTGTATTGGTCACAGTGAAATAAAATCACTGTTGGGTATATTTACCCCCAATGTTCAATTGGTGACCACTTAAGGGTGTAGGCCTGGGGCATGGGAGATGACTCTATTTTCAGTGTCTTCTCAAATATATGATCATCTGTGCATTGAAAATCCCCCCTAAATTACAAGCTTCTTGGCAACACAGATTGTTTACATTGGATATGGACAGTTTTAAAAAAATGACTCGTTTTCCTTTTACCTTTCCATAGCCGTGCTCCTTGTATTTTTATATCTTTAATAGTGTGTTATTATTATATGCCTGTGCCCACAAAATATCATTGAAATATCTCTTTCCAGAAAAAATTGTCATCGAAACATGTTAAAAAGAAAGCTATATTTGGGGGAAAAAATTGTAATATCTTATCCTCTCTCCCCTGCCTCTCTCCCCTGCCTCCCTCTCCAGGGTGGTATTTCAGGGCATCCCCCCTTTTTCCAATTTCAACTGCTTTGCACATGATTATCTCCAAACAGGATATTCATATATGCTAGATATTTCATAATTATTCAACAATAACACTCAAGTGTATTAAAGTCAAAATATTCCCTTTCATCCAGAAATAAATGTGTACATCTATTAAAAGCTTCCAAAACTAGTATTACCATCTGGCGTCAAGAATACTCCCAAAATTGCTATATTTAGGATGTGCTATGGAGAAAACGGCACAGTGAAATTTTTTGAAACTTCTGCAGATAATGTATTCAGACATAACTATTCAATGATGCAAATTTAAAAAAAATTGAACTGGGAACATTTTTGGGGTTACCCAGGTCTACACTCTTAAGGAGAGCTATAATCTTAAATTGCTTAAATTTCGTTTTTGTCAGTATTGATTTAGTGTTTTAGAATATTTCAGTTTTTAATGCCTTTGGTCACAGTGAACCTTCACTGTTGGGTATGTTTTCCCCCAACACAAGTTGGTGACCATACTGTTTTATTTTGGGTTTTTTTTGTAATCACCTTCAAGTTTTAAGTCTTTAAAAGAACTACTTTTATTATTAACCAAATTTTCATTGTTGACAAAATTTACTGATACATGGTAATGTTTACATATAAATAAGTTTTAATGTCACAGTAACTTCTGTACTGTTGGGTCATCAAGACCCCCAACAAAAAAGTTGGTGACATTTTAAACAAAATTGACAAGGGAAGGATCAGACCATAGTTATGCCTCAGTAAATGAAAATTTGTGAATTTTTTCATAGCAATGTTGGTCAAATCATGTAAAAATAGTTTTTACATTTTCTGGTTACAGTGATATCATATTAAGATTGGCACAGTGGGGATGTCCTCTTTTTATAGTTTATCATTCAGTGTGGAATAGGTACCATATTATCACTTTATATTCATACACATTCCTATAGCCTGTTCATTTTAAAAAAGTACTAGTTTGCTGTATTCATTGCCAAATTGTTTAAATACCTTGCAATATACTTACAAAAAGTCTACACTCTTGAACTTGATACAAAGTTTCTGTTTTATTGATACCTACGTATATACAGGTGTGGTACCTCTACAGACATAATATGTAGGTTATTTTCAGTGGACCAGAGCTGGTTATTCCATTGTTCCATAAATTAACAATTTGTAAGAGGAACTTTCCTGGCTTGTTTAATATGACAGAAATGTGCTAGATTTAAGAAAGATGTGAGTCTGACCATCTCTTCAAAAACAAAACAATATGTTGTTGATGGATAAAAATATAATAAGTCATTATGTGCAATTGAAAATAACAGAATACTGACAGCTGTGATATAGGAGAAATGGAAATTATTCTTTTATTGATTTTTGTTTGTAGCAAAAATAAGTTGAGCAAAGTAAAATCTTGCCACTCTTGATATGCTATATTTTTTCTGATTTATTAATCATGCCAAACACATGTAAAACTATACCATGAAAAAAATGCATTCAAAACAATTTCCAGACATTACAAAACTGTCAACACACATAGCTAAGTTGTTAAGACAATATCCATCTGGCATAGAGACCTGAATGAAAATGACATCATGTAACCCACACATTTCTCATATAAATTTGATTTATTTTCATCCCATTTATATCACTACTAAAGTTGTGAGTTCGAACCCCGTTTGTGGCGAGGTGATAAGGTTTGTCACTGACTTGCCTCCAGGTCAGTGGTTTTCTCCTGGTACTCATGTTTCCTCCGCCAATGAAACTGACCGCTGCAATATACCTGAAATATTGTTCCCCCCCCCCCCCCCCCCCCCCCGCAACGAAGTTGTAGGGGGGTATACTGGTTTCACCATGTCCGTCCGTCTGTAGACAAATCCTATGTCGTACGATAACTTGAGTTGTGTTTCTTAGAATCTTAAAATTTTATCAGCTGTTTACTGGTGAAGAGAGGAGGATCCCTTTCTTTTTTGACGATTTTCACTTTTGCCTTCCAGAGTTATTGAACTTGATATGACGGAAAATAGGATGTTTACCCTATGTCGTATGATAACTTGAGTAGTGTTTCTCAGAATGTTTTGAAATTTTATCAGCAGCTTACCGGTGAAGAGAGGAGGATCTCTTTCATTTTTGACGATTTTCACTTTTGCCGTTCCAGAGTTATTGGACTTGATATGACGGAAAATAGGATTTTTACCCTATGTCGTATGATAACTTGAGTAGTGTTTCTCAGAATGTCTTGACATTTTGTCAGCAGCTTGCCGGTGAAGAGAGGAGGGTCCCTTTCATTTTTGGTCGGAACAATCGGTAATGTTTTGGTTATAGAAATAGGTGGGACAGATGTGGGGAGCGGGGGGATATATCTTAGTGAGCTGTGCTCACAGTAATACTAGTTTAAATTGGCATTAAACACCATAAATCCGATCAAACCATTATCCCATATAGCAACAAGTTTTATTATTGTAGTTGACTTCCACTTGTTTACACAATTATCAACTTTTTATACATGATTATGTGTCAGCTTAAAGCCACTTTCAGCAATTATTCAGCTATTTAGTTTGCTGTCAGATTTAGTCATACTTGAATCTGCAGTTCCAGAAGAGAACTACTGGGAATCAAAAAGTACCCTGTAAACTTTCCAGCTGTGGTGCAAGTTGAGCACATCTCATGGAAGGCTAGCTGAGCACCAATGCATACCTCATTGGTTGGTTTGGTTTATGGTGTTTAACACTACTTTCAACAATATTTCAGTTATATCGTGGCGGTCAGTTTTATTGGTGGAGGAAAGCAGAGAAAAACTACCGACCTGTAGCAATTCACTGACAAACTTTATCACATAATGTTGTATCGAGTACACCTCGCCATGAACTGGGTTCAAACTCGCAAGTTTAGTGGTGATGGGCTCTGATTACATAGGACCGCCCCTACCTCATTGGTGAAAGAATAGTCATTATTATAAGTGACCACTAGACCACGGTGTCCTCATAACAATATCGTAAATGGTAATACAATCTGTTAAAAATCATGTTAAATAAAAATATCGTAAATGGTAATACAATCTGTTTAAAATCATGTTAAATACATACAGCTCTAAAAATGATTTGCACAAGGAAATACATTTGCAAAATTATCTGATATTCTGTGAAATTAATTCCTAAAGCAATTTTCCTGACATGAACATTCATGTAGAATATTACGGTACTAACAACAAATATACCAGTATTTGGTGGAAAAAGAGAGAAAATGTGAATAGTATACAATGTCAGTATTGCTAATAATGACAAAATAATACAATATAAAAATTGGTTAGAAATTGGTTAGAAACATGTTTTGAATTATTTGCCATGTAGTTCTTGAATATGTTACGAACCTGAAGCATGGACAGAGCTGTAGATATATTAATAACAAAAATCCAAGTCCCACGTCTTCCCCAGTGGAACTCCGAACTCTACATTCCTTATATTAACTGATGAGAAAAGTTTGAAGACGGAGAAGGGCTAATCAAAAGCCTTAAAAAGAGAAGGCACACTTTCCCGTAACACTATTTTCTTACCATTGACTTTATGGAATTAATATTGATATAGTGCCTGTGACAGGATTAGGGTTGTGGTGTTTAACGCCACTTTCAACAATATTTCAGTTATATTGTGGAGGAAACCGGAGAAAACCACCGACCTATCGCAAGTCACTGACAAACTTTATCGCATTGTGTTGTATCGAGTATACCTCGCTTTAGCGGGGTTCGAACTCGCAACGATCGTGGTGATAGGCACTGATTGCATAGGTAGTTATAAATCCAACTACCATACGATCACGACCTGTGACAAGAGTACAATGACTAAAAGAAAAAGGACAAGCAATAATCGCCAAAACACTACACGCAAACGTAAAGATGGAATAACACAAACTGCACCAAAGCCAGGAGATGAACTGGCGTGCTGAAGGGTAAACAGTTGCTACTACACTAGAGTTTTTAATGAAAGCCGTTTAGTTACTTCTGTTAAACATTCGATAGTGAGAGACCGAACATTTAACTTTTAGGGGGACTTCTTAATGATAAACTCGAATCGATTCCAGATATTATAAACCGCATTAGTGATGTGATAGATCCCTGGTTTGTAAACCAACAACTATGAAATTGTTATTTGTTACTTCTCCTAGCAGCATAATAAAAGAAGACTGGTTAATTTGTAGCAAGTTGTTCATCTCCGGACTGTTGTATGTGAGGTAGTGCTTTATAAAAGTAAAAAAATCGTCGTGCTTGGTCAAGTACAAAACACATCTCGCGTCAAACCGTTGTTTTGTTCTCTCGGTGATGTATAGCTGATGGGTAAGCACTTCGGTGTCGAACAACAATTGCTCCAGATATCAAATACTAACACCAGTAACAATCGCGAATGCAACCAAACAAACGGATATCTGCTTCAAACAGGACAGTTTATACATTTGGATGCCACTTCACGTTCATTGAAAGTCGAAAACTGCAATGAAATCGTCTTCGTAACAACTGTGTCTATTGACAAAAATTAAACGTTTCGTCGTCAATATATGACCACAACTGCTGTCGTAAGAAAAGTACTTGCACATTTTTCATGAGGACTCTATAAAAGGAGGCCGAAAACAAACGTGTTCCCGAAATGTGTACATGACGACACGCACTTTGTTTTTGCGATAGAATCGTGATGTACATGGCAATATTTTTCATGATCGCACAAGAGAAATTTTGGTGTAATCTCTGAACAAAAATATTTCGCAAATGGATACGTTAAAAGTGGATAAAACCAAAGACTATAAAATTTGTATATGATGCTTTTAGGAGTAGGTGCAAATACTGACAACATATTTGACCAGAAAGAGGTTAAAATCCTGTATTGGAGGACCAATTTATAACGACCGCCGTAATATATTTTGCGAGATGATAAGGTACACGGCATCACTGAACAAGTATTTTATTTGGCAGATGAAAGTGCAAGAAAAATTTGATGATGCCAAATGGATAATCAGAAGCCCCGTAAATCTAAGGAGGCAAAGGAAAAAAGACATGATTTACAAAATGCTACTCGCACAAACAAAACAAAAACGAACCAAGCAAAAAAAGTTCTACTTGCGACACCCTTCATGTTACTCTTGTTAAAAATCAGATGACGTCATGAATGAGGTACGGACGAGATTGAGATTACGACATATCCGTGGTCATTGTGGTACATTCCATAACGGTTCATCAAGTGACCGTAAAAAATTTCGAAATGTGGCTTCAATTTCACCACTATAGGAACTCTTGGTTCAGTAGCTTGCTTGTTAGTAGCAACTCTCTATCAAGGAAATCATGATAGGAGCCACATGCTCAACGGAGAGGTATATACTCTGTTTGCAGGTGCTCTGGAATATTGCTAGTCCAGGGCTGTAACTAGGGACTTAAAACGGGGGAGCCCAGGGGCAAATCTCGACCGAAAATTGTGACTTGATGGCGCAAAATAAAGTATTTTTTTCAATCGATTTCTATATTATTCAGACGCCTTATATACCAGTTACTATGGTAAATTAAAAATAACAAAATTGATTGATGGTTAAAATAATGAATAATTTCAAATGACAGTTCGGTGAATGTAAGGATTTTCCTTTTATTAATAAAACTAAGGTTATCCTCCCTCGGGCATAGGTGACCTTAGCCGATTTTTGTTATCCTGTTTAGACCCTTTGGTTTTATTGCTCCCAAAACTAAATTATTTAGCTTTCCAATCTTTCGATTTTGAGCGTATCTGATGAAGCTTATTCAAGAAACGTGTCGTGCGACTAAATTTGATATCTACGTTTTTATTAGAAGTAGCTTTAAAATCGTATGCACATTTGGGGACAAATCAGCGTCCGCATAAGAAATTGAGTCTGTAAGTGTGTTTACAAACAACATAAGTTGCAGCGGATACATTTTGCCATCCATCTATTAATCTCTTCTGGAAGATCATTTGGGTATGGCAAGTCATTCATGTACATGTATTCTGCTTTCATGTCGTTGACTATTTCCGGATTTACATTATATACAAGGACAGGTACCCGATAATTGCCGTAGAAAAAATACTTTCAGTTCTTGGGGGAAATCGCGAATTTAGATGTGATATGATCAATGAATGGAAGAGAGTAGTTGAAAGTAATATGAAACGAGTTTTTGGTGAAATAAACATCTTCAAAAATATTCTTGATATGTTTACATTCCCTAAAAACTAAACCATTCGTGCATGTTTGAGGACGAAAATCGCGATCATCTGTGATTAAGAACAGAAAATCATTCCATCTCGTACGTGTTTTGTCAAGACAATGGCGGCTAATTAACTTTCGGATGCACCGTTCTGATGATTGCCGATCATGAAATTACATCACCAACGTACATTTTTTGTAAACCGGTGAGCACATGTATCATTCTCGTTTTGAAAGAAGTTGAATTTCTTGCATTTCTTGCTTTGCAAAGAAATTCTTTCATGTATGTTTTACCTTAACGATTATCAACTGCAATGAATTTCATTCTGACTAAATAAGTTTATTCGAAAAACTGGACAAACACATTGAAATCGGTAATAATGAATGACACGGGGCCCCATTTGGGGCAATCGAAACAGAACCAAGAAATTTCAGAATTTAAAATCCTCGTCGGAACTAACGTATCGCATGTACAAACTAAATTATTATTAGTATGTACATTTCAAAACCATTACGATGAAAACATTTGGAGTTGTCGGAGAAGAAAATAAAAAAATACGATTATTTTGTCTATAGGGGACGGACCATTTAACTTGAAGGGGAGGGTTATGGTTTTTTAAAAAAAAAATATTCTGATTCACAATGTTGCTGAAAAAATTATTCTGATTTTGGTGGAGGAAAAAAAAATCTGATTCAGAGTTTTTGTCATCATATAACCTAATATAGTTGATCGGGAAGAACATTATTTGATTTTCAAATTGTGCTCTAATTAACGAACAAATATTTAGTTTTAGCATTTGCCGTGGTTATTCCCACCATGACAGGTGCACAATCATGAGGCATCACTGCGATTGTTAGGTTACCGTAGGCCAAACCAGTACTATACCAAAGGTCTACTTCATAGTTAATATCATCACCAATTGTGTGTCGTCCACTGTATCTGGAAGATGCTTAAATATAAAAACAGAATGGGTTGATTGCGAAATTTAGAAATTTGTTGCATCAATTTGGTAAAATTGAAATACGAATGTTTCTTTGTTCAAATTTCATATATGATTGAATTAATACATTCGCGAAACCTTTTAGACTCTTTTTTTTAGAATCCGTAAATCGAAGAAGAACCGACAACACAATGGCCAAAAGAAAAAGGACAAACAACGATCTACAAAACACTACATACAAAACTAAAAATCGGGTAGCACGAACCCAACTAAAAACCGGGGGTGAAATCAGGTGCTCCGGAATAATCTTATTTTCTTGAGTTGGACTGTTCGTGTCCAGTCATTGAGCAGACTACGTTTAATACTTGTTTAACTTGTTATAGATAGAGTACATTATATATTACATTGCGTTTTACTGGACTTGAATTGGCCTTTATGTGAATAGTTAGTTGAATTTGCTATTTATATGAAACTAATTAAAGTTAAACCCGCCACTTTTTATGGAAGTGCCTAGAGCAAGCCAGAAAAGTGAGCTGTGATATATACATTGTATGTGTGCTAAACTTCTGTTTCTACCATTTTTATGTTAGATTTTAGTATTGTACCTGTAGAGTGGTAAATATTTTTTTTTGCTTTTGTTTTATATTTTATTACTAGATCCCTTATTTGTCAGTACATGACAAAATTAAATTTCAGGTCTAACACAGAAAACGGTGTAACACAAATCGATCACGATAAATCTCTATAAAATTCTTTTCTGCTGTGTTTTTTTTTTCAACAGAGAAGGATTCATTTGTACTTTGATTATAACCGACAAATGACAAGAACAGATACCTACATAACCTTGACAAGTGACACGATTATAACACACACAGAGATTGTTGACTATCGCAATGTAAGTTATCATGAGTGCACATAAGTGATTTAAATATGAACCATGAACGTTTGAGATTACCACGAATTTAATTGTGCCATCCTTAAGACATGCACTAAAATGTACAAGAAGTCGGTCACCTTGCAGAACAAAGAAAATCGGTCACCGATTGTTATGATAAGTAGGATTGTGCAATGGTTTACTATCTTGTTTCTCAATATATATATAAAATAATAAAAATGAAATATTTCTAGTTGTAAAATATTTTTTTCGCTTCAAACTTCAAAATTGATTGATATTCCTTCCTTTAAGGATAATTTTTTTTTCTCAATTTTTAAAGAAATCAAAACTTCCATGATTATTAGAGTTATGCCCCTTTAAAAGAAGTCGTAGTTGACTCTATTTTTTTCTGAATTCCTCTTCTGGCTTGGGCATACCATACATTCGACGTATATGTATCAAGGCAATACTATACCTACGCAGCAACAAACCAGGAGAAATATTTGTCAATTATTTTTTAATATATAAATTTTCAGCGGAAAACGTACAAAGTTGACGCTGGACGTTGCTCTGTGGAGAGGATCTTACGGTCAAAATACAAGATCAATGTATACCAGGTATATAGACTGTGGGAATACCAAAATTAAAAGTATATAATTCTAGTTCTCATTAGTATACATTAAAAATGAATTACTCTTGGACAGCTGACCGACATACCACTTCAGTCTATGAAAGAATGAAAATGCTTTAAAGTAATATGAAACGAATTTTTGGTGAAATAAACATCTTCAAAAATATTCTTGATATGTTTACATTCCCTAAAAACTAAACCATTCGTGCATGTTTGAGGACGAAAATCGCGATCATCTGTGATTAAGAACAGAAAATCATTCCATCTCGTACGTGTTTTGTCAAGACAACGGCGTTAATTAACTTTCGGATGCACCGTTCCGATGATTGCCGATCATGAAATTTCATCACCAACGTAAACGGGTGAGCACATGTATCATTCTGGTTTTGAAAGAAGTTAAATTTCTTGCATTTCTTGTCTTGCAAAGAAATTATTTCATGTATGTTTTACCTTAAAGATTATCAACCGCAATGAAATGCCAAAAATACGATTATTTTGTCCATAATTTGTCACCGTTATTTTGACACCAACCATTTCATAACTTGGTTCGTTTATTTCCTGGTTTATTTTGGGGACAACCAATTGATTCCGCGGGGGGTCTGGCAGTTTTTGTAAATAAAATAAATAATCTGGTCACCCAAAGTTGGAAAAAAATTCTGGCCTTTGCTTCTTAAAAAAAAAAAAAAAAAATCTGGCCTGAACTGAGTAAACAATGTTATAACCTGTCCTGCACTATGTGCCGAATTAATTTTCTGTCAAATATTCTAACCCGACTAAACTTGCCAGGCCCCCTCAGAATCAAATTATTTCTGAAAAGTATTTGTCTATATATTATTACGAGATAAAAAAAGTGTGCTTTCTTTCACATTCGTCTCTTAGGTCAAATAAATTTTATATTTAAATTCTCATCCCCTCCCTCCCCATTGTTTTTTGCTTCAATTTCATAATTTGTTTTACATTCTCAGACATTTCTTTAAAATTCCTAGTGATTTTTATGAAAATGGTCAAAAAATAAATTATATATGCCTCTCCATATTTTTACTGACAGGGGGATGAGAATATAAAAAATAATTTTGTGGCCTTATGAAATCAACTAAAAAAACACCACTACCACATAGAACAAAACTTTAGCCTGGGATATATTTGAGAGAAAAAAATCTTCCTCTCAAATTAATAGAAAAAAATCTGTAGATTGACAAACAAAATGTATTTACAATGCAAGAAAAACCCCGCGAAGAGAAACAAAATCTGGCCACGATGAGAAGCCCAGCCCCTCCTTTCCTTTGAAAATTAAATAATGGTTCGTTCATGCCTTAGTGAACAAGTCCATGATAAAAAACAACATAATATTCCCTTTTCTCTTGTCATCAAAAACATTCCAAAATTTATAAGAAGCAAAATGTCATACTACAAAGATATGAACTTTTATATATAGAACAAAGCGCCGATCAACTAAAAATGCAACTACCCCCGCCCAAATCCAGGCATAGTTGCAATTGTTCTGCAATTTGAGAATGATTTGCAGAAATATCCATCCAGCCCCCTCCCTCTTTTCCAGGAAAGGCAATTGGTCCGTGCCTATATGCAGTGTCCCCTTACTGGGCCCCGCGAAATTTGCTGAATTATACACATAATGCCGTTAAAAGACATTTACGGCGGTTTAGATCATAGATGGTGATATATATTTATTTTCCATGTAAAGAGATCGTTTCGCTAAGGGAAAATTATTTTTAATCGTGGATTGAATGGAAAATAATGGAATGTAAATCGAAACGAGAAGAATCTTGGCCACTTCAGAGTTCGTTTCCAGACAAACAGCGGTCTTTATTTCCATCCAACGATCATATTCATCTCCAATATATATTCTGTTTTTGTTTAACTTAGCATTCGCTGCTTTTTTGTTTCTTTTTCTGGCAGAATCGCTCAATTTACGCTTCGGACCTGGCTTCAATTTCTTTGCCTCCGACATTTTCTTCATCAACACTATAATGGAGCATGCGCACAATCTCTACCGAATGAGTTCAAATCTGAGGTCAATAGCATATGATTTGCATTATTGTCCGGGTAGCAAGAGTTATCGAAGACAGAATAAAATGACGTTTTCTCCTGAATTATACATCGTAGCTCTCAAAAAGTGAATGGCTTACGTTCTTTATATATTTATCTTTACATATATCAGAAATTTTTAGAAAACTGAAAATAATGATTTTGACATTTCATATTACTTTAACGCGATAACGATCTTCTATGCTTTCTACTGCGATATTTGCTCTGTGTCTTTATCTTTCTCGGCAAAACGTCATTTTTATTTCCTATGGACACGCATCGGAATCGGCCCTTTTGCCGTGAAAAAGCAAAAAAAAGATGCCGTGACTCTCGATAGACGAAGGTCTTGTGTACCCTAATGCGTACTGTAGCATAACTGAAACATCGATAAAATCGAATTTGAGTAACACGGTGTGATATGATGAAGAACCGGCATTTTTTTTTAATTTCCCCCCAGAAATTCAGACGAGGCAATGCCTCGTCTGCCTCAATGGTAGTTACGGTCCTGGCAAAATGTAGTGTCTTGAAACGGATTAGGCGAATTTAAACAGATGAAAACTAAGTTTCTCCATCTTATTTGACTATAGTACATAACATGAAAATGCTTTATTTTGTTGGATGATTACGGTTTACTATTGTTGAACAGTGTATGATTAATCTTGGCAACGGGTGACTACGTTGTTTTTCGTTTGTTGTCGATATGGAGAGGTTCGGCAATATAGCCGCCGACGGATTTATCTAGTTTTTTTCATTTATGTCAAGAAAGAAATTGTATATACTAAAAACATTGTTCTACTCAACTCGGAACCGTTTTCCTATAGTGTTCTCTGGTGAGGTATAGTGGCCATGCCAACGTTCCCTCAGGAGAAGACGCTAACAGAATAGTATGCATTTGAAACACGGTGACAAGAAATATTGGTTAATATGTCTACATTCTAAATGTCAGCGGAGGTAAAGAGAATATGATTTCGGAGGGGAATAATCAGCTTGACATCAATCACTGGTGTATGTGCTAAATTTACACTCGTATCGAAAATGGTTGATGAAATCAATAATGAGATTTTCATCTGAATAATTTGTGCAAAAGATAAAATTATCTTTTGAAGAAGGAAAATTGTGCTTCCTTGACTGACGACTTACTACATCAGCCGGAAATTGTTTCAAATTCTTCAAAATATATTCTAGTCGAGCGAAGGACATGGGGCTTTATTTTCCTTAAAATATAACAGTTTGAGTAATTGTTGTACATTACTGCCAGGCATTAGTTAAAATACAAAACTTTGAAATGAGATTGTAAACTTTCGTTGTTTCCCTCCTTTGTATGATATGTAGTATGTTTGGGGGCATTATTTCATGCGATGATTATCACCGATACCTGTGTTGATAATGTAAACTTTCGTTGTTTCCCTCCTTTGTATGATATGTAGTATATTTGGGAGCATTATTTCGTGCGATGATTGTTACCGATACCTGTGTTGATAACGAGCTTTGTTGCTGAACCACAGCATTATAAATATTTTTAAATAAGTTGATTTTCAAATGAGCGATTATTGTAGAGAGTGTATGGAAATGATCTAGAGAGGAATACCGTATATTAAGGGTTTTGGAGAGGAATGTTTTAAGGGTTTTTAAAGAGGAATATGTTAGAGGTTATGATTATTGTCATTTAACGTCACTTTCAGCATTTTGTCAGCTATGCCGTTACTACCAGATCTATTGGAGGAGGAAATCTCCGACATGCAACCAACTGAACGATGACTCGCTGTTCTTGAGTATGCGTCTGGAAACCCTTTAATAAAAACGTAGATATCAAACTTAGTTCCCACGACGCGTTTCTGGAATAACCTTCATCAGGTACGTTGAAAGCCAACTAATTTAAAAGTCTGTGAGCAAGAAAATCGAAAGGCATAAACGTTACAACCGGATTTTTAACAACTGTAGCAGTGGAGCATGATCTGTTTACCGCGAGTACTTGAGTTAACCCGTGATTTCAGTGGAGTTCGTGCAGCGCAATTATTTTTTTGTGTGTGTAGTGTTTTGTGGACGATTGATCTTTCGGGGTTTGTTTTCTTTGGTCATTGTATGGTCTGTTTTTCGATACAAATGTACACAATCATAGCCTGAACCGTTAGTGCATTTGTTCCTTTTCCAAAAAATAAAGACAGTCCAAAATCAAATACTTTGCACTGATATGTTATCAAACTTGTTTTCGCCAACTACACGTGAAATCCCATCTGGAAAACTAAAGATAAGACTTTGTTTAAATTTGGGAAGAGATGTTACTAATCATTTATAAATCTAAAGCCAGAATGTTGACTGCTGTATTTTTATTGTGTGCTACTACTACTATATTTGCTGCTGCTATTCCGAAGCCATGTTGTACTGGACATCAGTACAGTGCTACACTTCATCAAGCTTTTGGAAGTTATAATTTGCAAACGCATACTTCAGGTGCGGCGTCGCTGGTAAGGTTTTTATTCAGTTATATTGCTAGTAATTTACTTGGATTTTTATGTTTTGAACCCACTTATTTGATTTTGTGTCAAAAATAACCTTTAATATATATTTAAACTAGTGTATACATTATGTGTTTTTCTTCAGCTCCAATATTTAACTAGCTATTTTCACCAAACAATCTTCCAGTTTTCGTCTTGAGTAGAAACAATGACTTTTGCACTACTCTCACTTGAAGAAAATTGTAGACTCTATTTTAAATGTAAGCTACACACTGTTGTGTTTACCGGTTACTCGATGTATTTGTAAGTAAAAGTGTGAAGATCGTATAGCCCTATTCCTTACTCTACAAAAAAAAAGTTAAATAACATATTTTCAAAATGTTAAACATAACTTTTAATATACACTGGAATATACTTACATATAACGTTAAAATATCTATAATTGTCTTACAGTGCACATTATTGGTCCAATGCTAATTTTCTAGTTGTACCATGGCCAATGAGAAAAAGCCCTGTATTTTAATTTTTAAACTGGTGATGTAACATCAGTTAACTCTCCCACGAAAGGACTGTTTTGACAATTTTTCTCTTTTGATACTGGCAGATAATGTCAGACCATGGAAGAGCCCTACAGATGAAAATGAATAACATTCGTAATTGTGTTTTATAGACGACTGTTAATGTACACTATGACTATGATGCTAAGATGTCCAGAGTAGATCTTGAAGACGGCACGACCATCATCGATGACCACAACAAGGTAGGCAACATATATTGATGGTTTATGGTGTTTAACGCCACTTTCAACGATTTTTCAGCTATATCGTGGCGGTAACATATTGAAGGCGGCACGGCCACATTTGACTACCAAAACAAGATGGTGAACATATATTGAAGGCGTCGCGATCATCATAGTGAAATATAAATGTACTTATTTAATTGCTAGCTGAACCTTCTTAGATAGTTACGTTTTTCGAGCGAGATTGTCTTGTTTTAACAGAACTACTGTGGGTTATTGGTTATAGGTGATTTAACAGACGTGGGTGCAGGATTTTATATTAGGAGGAACATTTTGTACACGAGGGGTTTTGGAACCTCGTAAGGTCCCAACCGTGTCCAACATTCCAACTGGGGACGAAACCCCCGTATGCACCCGAGAATAAGATACTAGATAATGTAAATGGTTTAAAAGAAAACGCCTGCAGTATTCTCACTTATTTAACAACAGACGATCGGCAGCCGATCTCTTCTCCGTTTTTTAGGAGTGCGACCTGTGTGATTCAGCACATGTTTAGCGCTACTTAATAATGTGATTATTACTAAAACTAAGGTTCTCCTCCCTCAGGCGTATGTAACCTTAGACGATTTTGGCGATCCTGTTTGGGCTCTTTGGTTTACTTGCTCCCAAAACCTTTTTAATTTTTTTGGTTTCCCAACCTTTCGACTTTGAGTGTACCTGATTAAGGTTATTCCAGAAACGCGTCGTGCGTACTAAATTTGATATCTACGTTTTTATTTCAACAATACAAAATGTATTTCAGCTATATCGTGGAAGTATATTTTATTAGTCGAGATAATTTGTAGAAGTCAGTGACAAGAAGTGTTTTTGAAGATACCAAAGGGTAACCAGAAGCCGTATACTAGTGCATGTATAAATATTCACAATAAAAGACAAGTTAAATTTTGTTTAACCTTATAATAATACGATTTTTTAAAAGGGAAAACATTACCAAATAAAGGGGAATAACTGTACACAAAGGAATACAACCAGAAGTGATGGTATGATGCCGACTTGTGTTCCACGTAAGTTTGATCAAATACATGGGCAAGGTATTGAACCCAACATTTACAACAATCGTCACATATTTTCATTGCATTAAGGGTTCTTCAGTTGGTCCTTAATATTTGTTTGCTTGATGGTGTTTAAGGCCACTTTCAACAATATTTCAGTTGTATCGTGGCAGTCAGTTTTATTGGTAGAGGAAACCGGAGGACTCGGAGAAAACCACCGATCTGTCACAAATCACCGACAAACCTTATCACATAATGTTGTACACCACGCCCTGATCGAGATTCGAACTCACAACATCCGTGATGATAGGCACTGATTACATAGGTAGGTATAAATTCAACTACCATACGATCACGGTCACAAAGGTCCTTTGCTTGATTGTTATCAGATAATTTTAGATGTCAATCAGATATGCTGATAGAACAACAAGTCATACATATTCCTTTGGGCTTACAATTGATCACTCAGTGAAAAAAATGTGTTCTTTTGATATATTCAGACTGCTTTATTTTCTAAATGTTTTTGGTAGCACACTGTGTATAATATAATCTTAACGAAAAAGAGTCTAAAGGTTTCGCGAATGTATTAATTCAATCATATATGAAATTTGAACAAAGAAACATTCGTATTTCAATTTTACCAAATTGATGCAACAAATTTCTAAATTTTGCAATCAACCCATTCTGTTTTTATATTTAAGCATCTTCCAGATACAGTGGACGACACACAATTGGTGATGATATTAACTATGAAGTAGACCTTTGGTATAGTACTGGTCTGGCCTTCGGTAACCTAACAATGGCAGTGATGCCTCATGATTGTGCACCTGTCATGGTGGGAATAACCACGGCAAATGCTAAAAGTAAATATTTGTTCGTTAATTAGAGCACAATTTGAAAAACAAATAATGTTCTTCCCGATCAACTATATCGTCTAGGTAGTATATATCGTAAATATGGTTCATTATTGTATGATCTACAGTTATAGATAAAATGATGTACATGTCGATTTACCCCTTCCTGTACCTACTCACATTGATATTCAAATATTTTGAGTATGTCTGCACACAATGACATTGCATATTGTCTACACACAATGACATTGCACATTGTCTACACACAATGGCATTGCATATTGTCTACGCACAATGACATTGCATATTGTCTACACACAATGACATTGCATATTGTCTACGCACAATGACATTGCATATTGTCTACCACAATGACATTGCATATTGTCTACACACAATGACATTGCATATTGTCTACACACAATGCCATTGTATATTGTCTACACACACTGACATTGCATATATGACCTTCTGACAAAGTTATAGTAACTCTGCAAGAAAAGATCTTTAAGTAAATTTAAGATTCGAAAACTAAACAAGGATAGGGTGAGACAACAAATGGGGTAGCTTCGCCTCTTTTTTTTATGGCTTCCATCTTGACGGTACACGTGTAATTCCCAAGATATTCACAGTTTTATATATTTCGAACGTTGTAGGCAACCATTTAAGAAATTGATATTTATTAACAAATTTGTGTGGTGACCAAAAAACATTTGATATGAAGACTTGAGTCTTGGTTTACTACTAATGTGTTACATAAGAGTAATCATCTGTTTAAAACAATATGAAAGGAACAACCTATAGATATATAAAGCATGAAAGATACACAGCGACTACAATGAGGTAGGAAATTTGTTAATCAAAAAGGGAAATATACTATTGATAAATGAATTGTCACGATTTATGCATAGCATAAACACGACAGGGGATCTATAGACTATTAATAGTCTTTCAGATATTTGCTGATATATGACCAATAGTTGATAATTTTGTGACTAATATCCACATTGGTCATATATCAGCAAATATACCTGGTGTTTAAACAACCATCTAGATCTTGTTAAACGTGATTGAAAGTTTGTAGTACCGTACATAGGCAGAAAAATAACATGTAGTCTAATGTTTCAACACAATTCCAGATTATTGGATAAGGTTATTGTGCAATAAACAATTATATAAAGAGTATATACCCCCTGTACCTATTATCTTATAAAATAAAACTGCATGGTACTTGTCCTTCTTGCATTTGCAGCTGCTGATTATCCATTTGGTATCTTCAGACTTTTCTGATTGTATATTTTCTGATTGTATAAACAGAATTACCATATTACTGTTTTCTTTTTTTACAGTGATTACACAGACCACTATATTTTACCACGACCTGGTATATGGTGCTCCTGCTTCCGGTACATACATGATACCTAGTTCATGTTCAGGGCATTGAATCACTGAAGATATATCAATGGCCATAATAGATTGATGTGCGTTCAATAAATATTATGATTTTAAAACAACTGCTTTATTTTATATTCAGAGGCCAAAAATGAATTTAAATTTGGATTTCTATTCCTCTTCTACTGTTATTTATCATACACAGTAAACCGTATCGGTGATGTAATGGTTATCGTGCTCGCCTCGAGTGCGGTAGATCGTGGGTTCGAGCCTCAGTCGGGTCAAACCAAAGACTATAAAATGTGTATTTGTTGATTCTCCGCTAAGCACGCAGCGTTAAGGAGAAAGAGCACAGACTGCTTTGGCTCGGAATCAGGATAATGTGTCCAGGTTGGGCGACATGTCTATTCGCAGACTGTTGTTTCAGTGAGCTAGCACTATAAAAATCCAACTAAGGGTGTTGGTCTAGTACAAAGCAGACCTCATCTTCATTCCTTTGACAATTAACTTGTTCTCGTCATGATATATGACGTTAATCAACAATTACTCGCTTACTCAGACAATGTATGTTATCTTCTTTAGATATACAGTACTCCTTCAAGACGTTGAAGATTACGTACTGTTGCATGCGTGGGTATTTACACAAATATTTACATAAATTTCATGAAAGTGAAATAAAGTGAAATCAAAAGTGTGAATAAAACAAAAAATTAAAAACTATGTACAATTGTATTTGAAATTTAAATGTTTAAGAGAACAGCATGTGCTAGCTGTTCTCTGAAAGAGTCTATAGATGAACTTGAGATAATTGTCTGTGGTAAGATGTTCTATTGTACTATAGTGTGTGGAAAAAATGACCATTTGTATGTATCTTTTTGTGTTGTTATATGCCTAAATGTCTGATTGTGTGATTTTCTAGTTCTGCTGTCAGTTGGGATGAGTATGTTGTTTCGGATAGCAATTAAAGCGTGTGTTATTTAATACATCATGATCAATCTGGTTTTAAGACGGCGCTCAGCTAAAGTTGGCCAACCTAGAGTGTCAATCATTGAAGTGACACTGCTAGTATTATGGTAATTGTTTTGAACATAGCGAGCAGCTCGTCTTTGAACCATTTCTAGTTTGTTTATGTTGTCATGTGTATAAGGGTCCCAGATACTACAGCTGTATTTAAGTTTTGGCCTCACTAGTGCTTGGTATGCCCGAGATTTTACTTCAGGGTTTGATATTTATAGATTTCCTTTTAAGTATCCGAGAGATTTATTTCCATTTGAAGTGATATTGTCGATGTGGGTGTTCCATTTAAGGTTCGATTGTAGTGTAACTCCAAGGTATTTTGCTGAAGTTACTGGTTCGAGAATGTGATTGTGAAGTATATATAGTCATGTTTGAAGGGTGTTTTCTTTTGAGTGATGGTGAGTACTGTACATTTATCTGAGTGGAAAGCCATACGCCAATCGGCATCCCACCTTGCAGCTGCATCAAGGTCAGATTGTAGTTTCTTGCAGTCGTCCTGACATGTTATTTCTTTATAAATGATACTGTCATCTGCAAAGAGTCTTAGTTTGCTGTGTGTAAGATATTCCGGAAAGTCATTGATGTAAATTAGAAAAGGAATTGGACCGAGTACTGTACCCTGTGGAACGCCTGATGTAACTGGCACTGTGTTAGATGTTACTCCCTCAATTACCACTGTTTGTGTTCTATCTGTTATACATGTATTCTCAGAATTCTAATATGTTTAAGAAAAGTTTGAAAATAGCAAAGTGGTAATCAGAAGCAGTGAATCAGTAGAAGACAGACAGACAGACAGACAGACAGTACAAACACCAAAAAAAAAAAGATAAAACAATGATTTACAAAACATTACAGAGAAAACTAAGATTTACTCACACAGACCCCACAAAACGGACTAAAATCAGGTACTCAGGAAGGGTAAGTACTTCTTCCGTTTGAAAATATTTATTATATATTCTTTGTATTAATGTTGTATGGTACATTTGCAAGTTTTACCATATGGGTCGTACACATTGCAAATACTAAAAAATATCTCGGGCCGCTTACATTTTTTTCTTTTGAGGCAGAATATTGTTATGGATATCGGATTGTAAATGATTGAATGATATAAAAAATATAGATTTTGCATTCAATTATTTATTTCTATATAATAGACTGCTGCAAAAAATATATAAAGCGAACCATTTGCTCTACTCCCAGTGTTTACTCTTCATTCACATTCTGCAATTAAAAATATAAATAATTATCATTATAGTGAAATAATCCCTCAAGGTAAATAATATGTTAATAGCACTGGTGTGTGTGTGTGTGTGTGTGTGTGTGTGAATCCGGTACATTTACAAGTTACTGTGTAATATGAGAACATGAAATGGAGTCTTGTATTCATTTAAATGAAATTTCAGGGATATTGAACTGCCTTTGTAGTGCATTCGCTTGGTTTATCTGTATTTTCAATAGAAATATCTTTAACAAATGAGAAAAAAACCCAAAAGCGTGTATTGCAAATCGTGATAGTAAAATGTGGCCCGTTTGACTAGTGGAAGTTGGATATCATCTGCAGCATTACAAAAGTGGCTTATGTCGATTTATAGTTGTCTGATATCCAATAAACCATGAGGCGACGAAATCATTATGTAGTCCTGCATCGCAATATTAAACCGTTCACGAAAATAATAAATCGATTGGTCTATATTTTGTCGTGTTTGCATTGGAGGCACTCTATTTTCCTGTTATTTACACCATTTCCTTCCCATCTATCAAGTGGAATTAATATTATATAGTGTCTAGTGCCTGTGTTGAGGTATACAAACTACCTAAAGTAGTCTGCTCTCAAAACGATTTATGGTCAATCGGTCTACCGTTACGAGATTCCGTGTCTCGACTGGCTGTGAACATGTTCCCTCTTTTGAATTTGACTCAATGTGTACCGTACGCCAGCTTTGTAAATGTGTTCAGGTGTCTTGCATGGCGCGGGATTTTTAATTATGTTTAATAAGTGTAGTTTAGACACTTTTGTGAATCCGAATTATGATTGTTGGTTCTGAATGACATGCATACCCGCGGACTGTTGTCCAGTGAGCTAGCACCAATTACAAAGCAGACATCACCTCACCGAACGTAACCTGTTCTCGCCATGATATAACTGAACAATTGCTCATTTGGCGTTAAACAATAATCATTCACTATTATCCCAATGTGACAAGTTTCCTAAACTGGATTTCGTCTCCTTTTTGATACAGACTTATTTCATGGTAAGAAAAATTCATAGTGTTGTCATGGTTGTCTTAAAGTACAAACGAATGAGATTAAATAAATATTTGTTCATACCCACTAATGACAATATTCCGGTTGTTTCATTACTGTCGTAGGGAAAGGATTCACATCAACATCACTGGTGGTATAGCTCATGGCTGAGTATCCTTAACACAAAAAGTGAAAAAGTGAGTAAGATTTTATACTACGTGAAAGAAGATTAAATAAGAGGATTTTCAAATAAACCAACCTGCAAGCTATATGAAGGAAGATCAATTTTCAAATATAACGCCATCATTATGGAAAATATAGTCTACTGAATATTATATTGAGTGAAAGTTACTAGTACCTCCTCCAAAAATGCCATACTCCAGTTGATTAACAGGCCAGCAGTCGAGGGCAGTGACAGCTCGTACCACCGTAACATTTGTCACAGGGATAATATATTTCCATACTTGTAGTTCCAATCCATTATCAGGATCGCCAACGTATCCCTGGGAAATCAGTGTTGCATCGTCTTGATAAATGAAAAATAAGAGAATACCAGTGTCAGAAAAATAAGAGAATACCAGTGTCAGATCAGTTCCAAAACAAGAGAATACCAGTGTCAGATCAGTTCCAAAACAAGAGAATACCAGTGTCAGATCAGTTCCAAAACAAGAGAATACCAGTGTCAGATCAGTTCCAAAACAAGAGAATACCAGTGTCAGATCAGTTCCAAAACAAGAGAATACCAGTGTCAGATCAGTTCCAAAATCTAATCGACAAATCATAGAAACACAGGCACATTATATACCCCTCATACAGGCACATTATATACCCCTAATACATGTACATCATAGAAACACAGGCACATTATATACCCGTAATACATGTACATCATAGAAACACAGGCACATTATATACCCCTAATACAGGCACATTATATACCCCTAATACATGTACATCATAGAAACACAGGCACATTATATACCCCTAATACATGTACATCATAGAAACACAGGCACATTATATACCCCTAATACAGGCACATTATATACCCCTAATACATGTACATCATAGAAACACAGGCACATTATATACCCCTAATACAGGCACATTATATACCCCTAATACATGTACATCATAGAAACACAGGCACATTATATACCCCTAATACATGTACATCATAGAAACACAGGCACATTATATACCCCTAATACATGTACATCATAGAAACACAGGCACATTATATACCCCTAATATATGTACATCATAGAAACACAGGCACATTATATACCCCTAATGCATGTACATCATTGAAACACAGGCACATTATATACCCCTAATACATGTACATCATAGAAACACAGGCACATTATATACCCATAATACAGGCACATTATATACCCCTAATACATGTACATCATAGAAACACAGGCACATTATATACCTCTAATACATGTACATCATAGAAACACAGGTACATTATATACCCCTAATACAGGCACATTATATACCCCTAATACAGGCACATCATAGAAACACAGGCACATTATATACCCCTAATACATGTACATCATAGAAACACAGGCACATTATATACCCCTAATGCATGTACATCATTGAAACACAGGCACATTATATACCCCTAATACATGTACATCATAGAAACACAGGCACATTATATACCCATAATACAGGCACATTATATACCCCTAATACATGTACATCATAGAAACACAGGCACATTATATACCTCTAATACATGTACATCATAGAAACACAGGTACATTATATACCCCTAATACAGGCACATTATATACCCCTAATACATGTACATCATAGAAACACAGGCACATTATATACCCCTAATGCATGTACATCATTGAAACACAGGCACATTATATACCCCTAATACAGGCACATTATATACCCCTAATACATGTACATCATAGAAACACAGGCACATTATATACCCCTAATACATGTACATCATTGAAACACAGGCACATTATATACCCCTAATACATGTACATCATAGAAACACAGGCACATTATATACCCCTAATACATGTACATCATAGAAACACAGGCACATTATATACCCCTAATACAGGCACATTATATACCCCTAATACATGTACATCATAGAAACACAGGCACATTATATACCCCTAATACATGTACATCATAGCAACACAGGCACATTATATACCCCTAATATATGTACATCATAGAAACACAGGCACATTATATACCCCTAATGCATGTACATCATTGAAACACAGGCACATTATATACCCCTAATACATGTACATCATAGAAACACAGGCACATTATATACCCCTAATACATGTACATCATAGAAACACAGGCACATTATATACCCCTAATACATGTACATCATAGAAACACAGGCGCGTTATATACCCCTAATACAGGCACATTATATACCCCTAATACATGTACATCATAGAAACACAGGCACATTATATACCCCTAATACATGTACATCATAGAAACACAGGCACATTATATACCCCTAATACATGTACATCATAGAAACACAGGCACATTATATACCCCTAATACATGTACATCATAGAAACACAGGCACATTATATACCCCTAATACATGTACATCATAGAAACACAGGCACATTATATACCCCTAATATATGTACATCATAGAAACACAGGCACATTATATACCCCTAATGCATGTACATCATTGAAACACAGGCACATTATATACCCCTAATACATGTACATCATAGAAACACAGGCACATTATATACCCATAATACAGGCACATTATATACCCCTAATACATGTACATCATAGAAACACAGGCACATTATATACCTCTAATACATGTACATCATAGAAACACAGGTACATTATATACCCCTAATACAGGCACATTATATACCCCTAATACGGGCACATCATAGAAACACAGGCACATTATATATCCCTAATACATGTACATCATAGAAACACAGGCACATTATATACCCCTAATGCATGTACATCATTGAAACACAGGCACATTATATACCCCTAATACATGTACATCATAGAAACACAGGCACATTATATACCCATAATACAGGCACATTATATACCCCTAATACATGTACATCATAGAAACACAGGCACATTATATACCTCTAATACATGTACATCATAGAAACACAGGTACATTATATACCCCTAATACAGGCACATTATATACCCCTAATACATGTACATCATAGAAACACAGGCACATTATATACCCCTAATGCATGTACATCATTGAAACACAGGCACATTATATACCCCTAATACAGGCACATTATATACCCCTAATACATGTACATCATAGAAACACAGGCACATTATATACCCCTAATACAAGTACATCATAGAAACACAGGCACATTATATACCCCTAATATATGTACATCATAGAAACACAGGCACATTATATACCCCTAATATATGTACATCATAGAAACACAGGCACATTATATACCCCTAATGCATGTACATCATTGAAACACAGGCACATTATATACCCCTAATACATGTACATCATAGAAACACAGGCACATTATATACCCCTAATACATGCACATTATATACCCCTAATACAGGCACATTATATACCCCTAATACATGTACATCATAGAAACACAGGCACATTATATACCCCTAATACATGTACATCATAGAAACACAGGCACATTATATACCCCTAATATATGTACATCATAGAAACACAGGCACATTATATACCCCTAATGCATGTACATCATTGAAACACAGGCACATTATATACCCCTAATACATGTACATCATAGAAACACAGGCACATTATATACCCATAATACAGGCACATTATATACCCCTAATACATGTACATCATAGAAACACAGGCACATTATATACCTCTAATACATGTACATCATAGAAACACAGGTACATTATATACCCCTAATACAGGCACATTATATACCCCTAATACAGGCACATCATAGAAACACAGGCACATTATATACCCCTAATACATGTACATCATAGAAACACAGGCACATTATATACCCCTAATGCATGTACATCATAGAAACACAGGCACATTATATACCCCTAATATATGTACATCATTGAAACACAGGCACATTATATACCCCTAATACATGTACATCATAGAAACACAGGCACATTATATACCCCTAATACATGTACATCATTGAAACACAGGCACATTATATACCCCTAATACATGTACATCATAGAAACACAGGCACATTATATACCCATAATACAGGCACATTATATACCCCTAATACATGTACATCATAGAAACACAGGCACATTATATACCTCTAATACATGTACATCATAGAAACACAGGTACATTATATACCCCTAATACAGGCACATTATATACCCCTAATACATGTACATCATAGAAACACAGGCACATTATATACCCCTAATGCATGTACATCATTGAAACACAGGCACATTATATACCCCTAATACAGGCACATTATATACCCCTAATACATGTACATCATAGAAACACAGGCACATTATATACCCCTAATACATGTACATCATAGAAACACAGGCACATTATATACCCCTAATACATGTACATCATAGAAACACAGGCACATTATATACCCCTAATACATGTACATCATTGAAACACAGGCACATTATATACCCCTAATACATGTACATCATAGAAACACAGGCACATTATATACCCCTAATACATGTACATCATTGAAACACAGGCACATTATATACCCCTAATACATGTACATCATAGAAACACAGGCACATTATATACCCCTAATACATGCACATTATATACCCCTAATACAGGCACATTATATACCCCTAATACATGTACATCATAGAAACACAGGCACATTATATACCCCTAATACATGTACATCATAGAAACACAGGCACATTATATACCCCTAATACATGTACATCATAGAAACACAGGCACATTATATACCCCTAATACATGTACATCATAGAAACACAGGCACATTATATACCCCTAATACATGTACATCATAGAAACACAGGCACATTATATACCCCTAATACATGTACATCATAGAAACACAGGCACATTATATACCCCTAATACATGTACATCATAGAAACACAGGCACATTATATACCCCTAATACATGTACATCATAGAAACACAGGCACATTATATACCCCTAATACATGTACATCATAGAAACACAGGCACATTATATACCCCTAATACAGGCACATTATATACCCCTAATACATGTACATCATAGAAACACAGGCACATTATATACCCCTAATACATGTACATCATTGAAACACAGGCACATTATATACCCCTAATACATGTACATCATAGAAACACAGGCACATTATATACCCCTAATACATGCACATTATATACCCCTAATACAGGCACATTATATACCCCTAATACATGTACATCATAGAAACACAGGCACATTATATACCCCTAATACATGCACATTATATACCCCTAATACAGGCACATTATATACCCCTAATACAGGCACATTATATACCCCTAATACATGTACATCATAGAAACACAGGCACATTATATACCCCTAATACATGTACATCATAGAAACACAGGCACATTATATACCCCTAATACATGTACATCATAGAAACACAGGCACATTATATACCCCTAATACATGTACATCATAGAAACACAGGCACATTATATACCCCTAATACATGTACATCATAGAAACACAGGCACATTATATACCCCTAATACATGTACATCATAGAAACACAGGCACATTATATACCCGTAATACATGTACATCATAGAAACACAGGTACATTATATACCCCTAATACAGGCACATTATATACCCCTAATACATGTACATCATAGAAACACAGGCACATTATATACCCCTAATACATGTATATCATAGAAACACAGGCACATTATATACCCCTAATACATGTATATCATAGAAACACAGGCACATTATATACCCCTAATACATGTACATCATAGAAACACAGGCACATTATATACCCCTAATACATGTACATCATAGAAACACAGGCACATTATATACCCCTAATACATGTACATCATAGAAACACAGGCACATTATATACCCCTAATACATGTACATCATAGAAACACAGGCACATTATATACCCCTAATACAGGTACATCATAGAAACACAGGCACATTATATACCCCTAATACAGGCACATCATAGAAATACAGGCACATTATATACCCCTAATACAGGCACATTATATACCCCTAATACATGTACACTCACTTTCCTGCATGAATTAAATAAAATTGATAAAGCTAGACAGTAGTTGTGTTTTTGATTGATTTTAATTTATTGATTTTTGGTGTTTTAACGTCACTTTTAGCAATATTTCAGCTATATCATGGTGACCAGTTTTAGTGGCGGAGGAAGCCGGAGAGAATCACCAACCCTGGACAGGCAACTGGTAAACTTTATCACTTGCGGCTGCGAGTCGAGTGCACCTTTTTTTGTAATTTACAAAGCCAGGCGCGTACCCACGCCGTATTGATGATAGGCTTGTATGAACTGTTAGATCCAACGACTTAACTCATTGAGCCACCCGGGCCCTTGTTGTGTTTTTGTATTTGGTCAAAGTTTGTATTTATTAATACAATGAGTATGTTTTGCATAGAGTTCTATTTATTAATGGTACGGTATTTATAAAGATACAAAAGTCTTGTTAAAGCATTTTCATTCTTTCATAGACTGAAGTGGTATGTCGGTCAGCTGTCCAAGAGTAATTCATTTTTAATGTATACTAATGAGAACTAGAATTATATACTTTTAATTTTGGTATTTCCACAGTCTATATACCTGGTATACATTGATCTTGTATTTTGACCGTAAGATCCTCCACAGAGCAACGTCCAGCGTCAACTTTGTACGTTTTCCGCTGAAAATTTATATATAAAAAATAATTGACAAATATTTCTCCTGGTTTGTTGCTGCGTAGGTATAGTATTGCCTTGATACATATACGTCGAATGTATGGTATGCCCAAGCCAGAAGAGGAATTTAGAAAAAAATAGAATCAACTACGACTTCTTTTAAAGGGGCACAACTCTAATAATCATGGAAGTTTTGATTTCTTTAAAAATTGAAAAAAAAATTATCCTTAAAGGAAGGAATATCAATCAATTTTGAAGTTTGAAGCAAAAAAAAATAATTTACAACTAGAAATATTTCATTTTTATTATTTTATATATATTGAGAAACAAGATAGTAAACCATTGAACAATCCTACTTATCATAACAATCGGTGACCGATTTTCTTTGTTCTGCAAGGTGACCGGCTTCTTGAACATTTTAGTGCATGTCTTAAGGATGGCACAATTAAATTCGTCGTAATCTTAAACGTTCATGGTTCATATTTAAATCACTTAGGTGCACTCATGATAACTTACATTGCGATAGTCAACAATCTCTGTGTGTGTTATAATCGTGTCACTTGTCAAGGTTATGTTGGTATCTGTTCTTGTCATTTGTCGGTTATAGTCAAAGTACAAATGAATCCTTCTCTGTTGAAAAAAAAACACAGTAGAAATTTTTTATAGACATTTATCGTGATCGATTTGTGTTACACCGTTTTCTGTATTAGACCTGAAATTTAATTTGGTTATGTACTGACAAATAAGGGATCTAGTAATAAAATATAAAACAAAGACAAAAAAATATATATACCACTCTACAGGTACAATACTAAAATCTAACATAAAAATGGTAGAAACAGAAGTCTAACACACATACAATGTATATATCACAGCTCACTTTCCTGGCTTGCTCTAGGCACTTCCATAAAAAGTAGCGGGTTTAACTTTAATTAGTTTCATATAAATAGCAAATTCAACTAACTATTCACATAAAAGCCAATTCAAGTGCAGTAAAACGCAATGTAATATATAATGTACTCTATCTATAACAAGTTAAACAAGTATTAAGCGTAGTCTGCTCAATGACTGGACACGAACAGTCCAACTCAAGAAAATAAGATTATTCCGGAGCACCTGATTTCACCCCCGGTTTTCAGTTGGGTTCGTGTTACTCGATCTTTGGTTTTCTATGTAGTGTTTTGTAGATCGTTGTTTGTCCTTTTTCTTTTGGCCATTGTGTTGTCTGTTCTTCTTCGATCTACGACTTCTGAATACCCCTTTGGTATCTTGGCCGTTGTGTTGTCTGTTCTTCTTTGATTTACGGATTCTGATTACCTCTCTTTGGTATCTTAGATTTACGGATTCTGATTACCTCCCTTTGGTATTTTCAAACTCTTCTTATGTGGTGTTCTTGTTACTCAATCTTTTGTTTTCTGTGTAGTGCTTAGTAGATTTGTTCTTGTTTTCTGTGTAGTGTTTAGTAGATTTGTTCTTGTTTTCTGTGTAGTGTTTAGTAGATTTGTTCTTGTTTTCTGTGTAGTGTTTAGTAGATTTGTTCTTGTTTTCTGTGTAGTGTTTAGTAGATTTGTTCTTGTTTTCTGTGTAGTGTTTAGTAGATTTGTTCTTGTTTCCTGTGTAGTGTTTAGTAGATTTGTTCTTGTTTTCTGTGTAGTGTTTAGTAGATTTGTTCTTGTTTTCTGTGTAGTGTTTAGTAGATTTGTTCTTGTTTTCTGTGTAGTGTTTAGTAGATTTGTTCTTGTTTTCTGTGTAGTGTTTAGTAGATTTGTTCTTGATTTCTGTGTAGTGTTTAGTAGATTTGTTCTTGTTTTCTGTGTAGTGTTTAGTAGATTTGTTCTTGTTTTCTGTGTAGTGTTTAGTAGATTTGTTCTTGTTTTCTGTGTAGTGTTTAGTAGATTTGTTCTTGTTTTCTGTGTAGTGTTTAGTAGATTTGTTCTTGTTTTCTGTGTAGTGTTTAGTAGATTTGTTCTTGTTTTCTGTGTAGTGTTTAGTAGATTTGTTCTTGATTTCTGTGTAGTGTTTAGTAGATTTGTTCTTGTTTTCTGTGTAGTGTTTAGTAGATTTGTTCTTGATTTCTGTGTAGTGTTTAATAGATTTGTTCTTGTTTTCTGTGTAGTGTTTAGTAGATTTGTTCTTGTTTTCTGTGTAGTGTTTAGTAGATTTGTTCTTGTTTTCTGTGTAGTGTTTAGTAGATTTGTTCTTGTTTTCTGTGTAGTGTTTAGTAGATTTGTTCTTGTTTTCTGTGTAGTGTTTAGTAGATTTGTTCTTGTTTTCTGTGTAGTGTTTAGTAGATTTGTTCTTGTTTTCTGTGTAGTGTTTAGTAGATTTGTTCTTGTTTTCTGTGTAGTGTTTAGTAGATTTGTTCTTGTTTTCTGTGTAGTGTTTAGTAGATTTGTTCTTGTTTTCTGTGTAGTGTTTAGTAGATTTGTTCTTGATTTCTGTGTAGTGTTTAGTAGATTTGTTCTTTTTTTCTGTGTAGTGTTTAGTAGATTTGTTCTTGTTTTCTGTGTAGTGTTTAGTAGATTTGTTCTTGTTTTCTGTGTAGTGTTTAGTAGATTTGTTCTTGTTTTCTGTGTAGTGTTTAGTAGATTTGTTCTTGTTTTCTGTGTAGTGTTTAGTAGATTTGTTCTTGTTTTCTGTGTAGTGTTTAGTAGATTTGTTCTTGTTTTCTGTGTAGTGTTTAGTAGATTTGTTCTTGTTTTCTGTGTAGTGTTTAGTAGATTTGTTCTTGTTTTCTGTGTAGTGTTTAGTAGATTTGTTCTTGTTTTCTGTGTAGTGTTTAGTAGATTTGTTCTTGTTTTCTGTGTAGTGTTTAGTAGATTTGTTCTTGATTTCTGTGTAGTGTTTAGTAGATTTGTTCTTGTTTTCTGTGTAGTGTTTAGTAGATTTGTTCTTGATTTCTGTGTAGTGTTTAGTAGATTTGTTCTTGTTTTCTGTGTAGTGTTTAGTAGATTTGTTCTTGTTTTCTGTGTAGTGTTTAGTAGATTTGTTCTTGTTTTCTGTGTAGTGTTTAGTAGATTTGTTCTTGTTTTCTGTGTAGTGTTTAGTAGATTTGTTCTTTTTTTCTTGTGGTCATTAGACTGTCTGTCCATCTTCGATTTACGCCTTCTGATTATATCTTTTTATCTTCAAACTTCTCTGATGAACAGTTTTGGACGAATAAGTTAAAAAAAAACGTTATATCCATAAGACTACAAATGTTGTCAATACACTTTACTGAATCTGCCGTCAACTGTGGACATTCAACATGTTTTTTTCTTCGGTGAGCAGAAATATGTTTATTAAAAGTACCCTTCAAAATACACCTAGGATCCATTTTGCATACTGTTAAAAAGAAAAAAAAATGAGCATTTCCAACAAAAAAAAAGTCCTTAATGTCGCACTTTATATTTAAGACTCATACAAACAAACAAACAAACAAGTACGTTTTGTACCTGTATTGATAGTTCTCTTGGTGTAAAGGGATAGTTATCTAAATAAACATGAGTGATATTGACTGACATTTTGGTGAATAAAGGTAATAACAAAATTACCGAACTCCGAACAATCTTACAAAGGGAAAGTTAAAACTCATAAGTATATAAACAGACAAAATCAGTCAACAACCGGAAAACTGTGAAAACCGTAATGACCCTGACTTGGTATTGGCATTTCTAAAGAAATGGTGGGTTGAATCAGATTTTAAAGCGCCAAACCTCCCGCTTTCATTACGGCTCAAAGATTCCGGCTGTCACTATAACAGTATTTATAACAATACTGGAACAAAATAGGTGACGGATAGCTAAGTGAATAACCCAAAGATTATTGATTTGAATAATTGGGATTGTCTATCATTATGTAGGTTTTCCTTTGAAATTAACGAAAGTCGCCTGTCTGATACAAGGTGTCTGATACTTACCTATTATTACGTGATGATTTCCGTATTGGCCTAGTTATTAGTCCGAGGGTAGCTGTATTGGCCTGAGGCGAAGCAAATTTTACTTCAATCCTTGTTATTTTTTTAAAATACGTTTTTATTGAAATGTTAGATAAGCTTATTACATACATAGTGTGTTGGTACAAGATTTTATATCAGGTCACAAGGCCTTGTCACTATCACAACTCGTCGCGATAGCGACTCGTAGTGATACTGGTTCACACAACAGGCTCGACCTGATACAAAATCTTGTACCAACACACTATGTATGTAATGGGTATGTATATGCCTTATACAGAGACAGAAGGATTCTGTCTAATCTGGCAAGTGATGCTGATATTTTGCATACAGATGTAATATAAATTATTTTGATGTGTCTATATAGATATCAAATCCATCCTGGAGTTATTCTGCACTTTGACCATTACCCATATTCAAATCCTAAATGAAAATACAGGTATCTAAAATGATATAAAACTTGCATCGTAGAATTCCACATGGTTTTTCTGTAAGTTAACCAGACCTCCAGTGAGGTCCATCCGACATTGGAAAACAGCAGGAACACAACATGGTTTAATCTGTGCTACAGACACTGTTACAAGTCTGGTAAATACTGCAATCAATATAAAGTCAATCATCTTTACAAATCATTAACAACTAAATGATAAAATATCCTAAGTCACACTAGATCTATCAATGATATTTGGGTTACAAGGTCTGTGTCAAAAAGTGTTGTATATACATTTGTATAATCCATAGCATTGACTATCCAAGGCCTATCCTCTGCTAATGTTATTTAAAAGGACTGTTGCCATTCTTATCAATAAAACAATGTCAAGAACATTTCTTCTAAATGGTAGAATAAAACCGTTATAAAGTTGTCAGTAAAAATAATTAGAACGTGTATCTTTCACGTCACTTTCAACAAAATTTCAGTTGTATTGTGACAATCAATTGTACTGGTTGAAGGAACCAGTTAAATATAGATACTTAATTAAATTACAGATATCTGCATTAAAATATAGACATAATTATGTACCTGAAATATAGCTCTTTCTCTATTTATTAATATAGACATCTCTATTATTTTCATTGATCGATCAATCAATCAATAAATCAATCAATCAATCAATCAATCAATCAATCAATACAGATATGGGACCATACAAAAAGCCCCTCGTGATCCTAACTATTTTTGGTTTAATTTGGTTACGATAGGGGTTCCAATTTTGGTAAAACTGCAACTATTATTTGAGACTGGTTTGATCTATTATTTCATTCTGCATGAAAAAACTTATCTATTCATATATTGTGCAGTTATTTAATATGCGCTTTAGCACTTTGGTATATTCAAACTTTTTTTAATAGTAAATCCGAATTCTACACATTGTTAATCCGATATTGGTTTTAATAATCCAAGGGGAGACAAACCTGCAGAAACATGGCTGAGAAACGGCGAGACACGTCTACTATTTGTGTTTTCGATGTTGATGGAACACTTACAGCTGCAAGACAAGTTTGTTGCTATAGCTAAAATCTTGAACATATTGATATGTTGTAGCATGTTGCATTATATTTCTGACAATGACCACGAAAACGTTGGTTTTTAACGATGTAGTGCTGAACAGTGAAACAGGATTAGCCTGCATAGGCGCGACTCTTGATTGATATGTTTTCTTCATATCAATAATTTTGTTTTTCCTTGTGCTTTAAATCACAACACATAAATATGAATGTTAAAAAGTGATTTTAAAAAGATCTACAGAAGTTTGGACCTGATGAGTGATGTAAAGTAAACGAATGCGTAGCATTATTCCGACAACCCATAACTCCAACATCCCATTACTCCGACAACCCATTACTCCGACAGCCCATTACTCCGATGGCCCAATTTTCTGACAATGCAAAATAGAACTCAATCCACAAATCCATGGTTTAACCAGGTGTATCCAACGGCAACAGGATGTTCCGTCGGTCAGGCTAATCTTGACGGACCATGGCCTAGACAGAATGTTCTGGAAAGGAAAAGGAGCTTTTATCCTAGGCTGTACATCCCCGTTCAAGGCAATTATGATCGACCGACCTGTTATGAGGAAAATTAAAAATTGATGAAAAAGTCGTGCACATTGCACAAAGGAACCAGAAAAGAGGAGTGAAGGAAAAAAGTGTAAACCGGGAGAAGCACGAGAAAGACAAAATGACGGAAGATAGCAATACGCATGGAAGCGAGGAGAGCTAAGAATTGAAGAAGGACGTATATAGTAGAAAAGGAGAGAAAGGGAGCACAATGTACATGCAGAAGAATGGAAAAAGCTCCGAAGATAGGTAGACAGTTCCCTTGTTCAGGTCAATAAATACATCGATCACTTCTGTTGAAGCACGATTGGCAACCAACATATGCGGCTAATAGAATGCCTTCCATATGCATTATGCCGCTTCCACACACGTTCATTTATTCTGCATTCCGACGTACGTTTCATGATGCGAATTGAATGCGCATCCAACATGGTTAATGCCTTCAAGCGTACGTCAAAATGTTTGCGATTTCCATTATTTACGTATTAGAAAACAGCATCAGGTAGTGTCTCTCTGGTCACAAATTGTGGGAGTTTAGACGTGATACTCCCGACAACAACCGAATTTTGCTTAAAATTTAATCTTTATTATTTAATTTTAACCCCCCTCCTGGAGTTTATGGAAATTTTTTATTGTATTAATCATAATGTACGGTAATGGCATTTTTTTTCTCCAGATCCAGGATCAAACTAGACTAGCTCACTCACAATGGCTCTGTATCCTAAATGCAACCGTTAATGTCAGAACAAACCTTTATAATTATTTCATGCACATCTACATATGGTGTACTCCTTTGTGTAAAGTTTAATAAAAAGAATACTTTGGACGGTTTTGAAGGGTTACAAGGTTTATGGACGGGCAGGGGCTGGGATTTTCGTCCGGACAGATTTTTTTTCCGGTAAAAATCAGGGCAAGAAATTAAAAAAAAAATCACCCCTCCAATAATTTTTGTGTCGTCTCGCGTAACGGTGGCGGTGTAAACTTTTCATGATTAAATCCAAAATGTAGAAGTATTAGATCATCCGAAATTGGTACTGATATTTCTCATGTCGTCATGATGTAAGGAATCTGCTAGCACCATGACATTTGACTTTGACCCCATATTTACCCATTTGTTTAATACAGAAACAATCCGCCCAATGAGTATAAAGATTAAAGTCAGTCTTCCGTTAGGTATAGAAGAAAAACAACAGGTTTTAAGATAATTATACTACTTTTGACCATTTTTGACAGAATAATGGGTAGTCGGAGAAATGGGCTGTCGGAGCAATAGGCTGTCGGAATAATGGGCCGTCGGAATAATGGGCTGTCGGAATAATGACCTGACCCCAAGTAAACATGATATTGCATCAGCAATAAATGCAACTGAATATGACAAACTTTCAACTAATTGAAAATTACTTGCTGACTTGTTGTCATATTAATCTACAGTATTCTCTGTGTCACCCTTTCAAAAGACAGCTAAAACAGTTGAAAAATGAAAACTACTTACCAAGTTGCATTAAACTAAAGTGTAATCTTTTTGAGATTAGACTTCCAAAGATATTCCTAAAATGCTAAATGAGCTAAATTTACCAACCTTACAGTCCAGAAGACAGAAATAACGCCTGATCTTCTTTAATAAAGTGGTTGAGTACCAGCAATGCTGCCTGACCTATTTGTAAAATACCAGAAACCAAAACGTCAAATCAGAGCAAAAAAATTTGACAACTGTGTAACTAACAATATAGTGACTTCCTCAGTAAGAAACAACAATAAATGTATAGTGATCCCTCCGAGTAGAACCAATCAATATAAACACTCATTCTTTGTACGGACAGCTGTTCATTGGAACCACCTGGACGAAAACACTGTCAGCAGAGAAACTCGAAAGTTTCAAGTCCGCGCTCGTGGCATATCGCGACTAAGTCGCTCTCCACCCGTCATATCATAGCCCAGCAGGGATCCTATGACGTAACATTACAGATATTTTTGCTCTGTATCTCCAGCCTAGAAATATTTATACACCACCACATTATATTACTAGTATCAAGAATATGTGAAAAAGAATACATAGAAAAAAATGTTTTCTTTGATTGAATGAAAAATTTGGGTAGCTAATTGTAAAATTAGAATTAGAAACTGCACATTTTTTATGGTATTATATGTTTTGTATTGAATTTCAGAAAATAACACCAGAAATGACAAAGTTTCTGGAAAAGTTAAAAGAGCGAGTTCCTGTTGCTTTGGTAGGAGGATCTGACTTGGTAAAAATAGCAGAACAGATGGGAGATGCAGCCGACAGTCATGGTATGAACAAAATATGATTCAAAATTTTGTAATAATTTTAAAGCTGTCCATTATAATGAATAAATGGAGTTTTAAAATTATTACAAAATTTTGAATTTCTCATAAGTAAAATTTGTTTACACTAATTATAATGTAATTTAATTATTCATTCTTATCATTATACTTGATGTCCTTAGTTATTTAGGGAGGGAACTTACATAGGCTATGCCTGATGTGCAATCCCATTGGATATTGTATAATTAAATTTCTGCATTTTATTCAATAAAATATTTGAATTGAATTGATATGAACAAAATAAATTTAAATATTGACTTTCAGAGCAATTATTTAAATTTTATTACATAATGATTTTATTTAAACAATTTTATTGGCTATCATGCTGTCACCTGACATTCTGTAAAATTTGATATTGTTTGATTAAAACTCGTATTGACTTGGTTTCACTTTCGTTTTCTAACGCAATCTATAAAAAGAATCACGTGAATTCTATTTCTATTCGACCAATGGACATAAAGGTTATGTGAAATTTCGTCCAATCAGAATCGTCGTATTAGCGTTACTTTAGAATGAACAAGTAATCATCATGTCCGATGCAGGCGATGGGCTTGCAGAAGTCAAACGGAGATTTGCAGAAATCTCGGAGACTTTGTTTCACTTTTCATTTTAATGTAATAAAACAATTACAGTCTTTTGTATCGGTCAATACGAGTTTTTATGAACCTTATATTACCGATACCGGCAAACTAGCTATCCTATTTTTGTTTTTCATTAAAAGAACAGGGTACTCTTAGTTGGTTTTGCTTGTTTATACATGGAAGATGACGATTTTTTGTTTAAATGACAATTATTTTTATTTGTTCCAATGTTTGACATACAATGTAGTTCGTCTCGTACGATAGTTCATTTTATGCTAATTTTTGGTCACCTAGTCCATGCGTGTGGCGTTTCCTAACTTATTACGATGTATACTTGCAAAAATGACTAAGAAATCGACTCGATAAAAAGTGAAACCATAATTTGGCTTCAATATTGGAGAATTGGCGACAAAAAATTAAGATTGGCGATTTTTTTGGCTCCAAGATTTTTGGAGCCAGAGCAACCCTGCTTAGAAATCAATATTCACCTCAGCCTAAAGGCTTCGGTGAATATTGTTTTGAAGGTCCATAAAAACTTGTATTGACCTCAACAAAAGACTATAATTGTATAGTATTGACGATTCGTATTGCATATTTAAAAAAATGAAAACAATCGGAACAATTCTAAAAATCCAATTGAAAAATCATAGAAACAGATTTCAATGGTGATTTATTTATTTTCAGAACAAGTTAAAACATACTGTAATGAAGACCCATATTATCAGGCTGTCTCATGTTATATTTTGAACAAAATATATACATTTTAGGAAGAAAATTAATTGACAAGGCAGAATTTCTTGAAATTATTAAGCTGTCTTATAACACAATTACATTTTGCAAAATAGAGTTAATAGAAAAAAGATCAGGAAATAACAAAAAACACTTACATTTTGTAAAATAAATATATTAAAGAAAAACCTGGAAATGGCAAAAATCACTTACATTTTGCAAAATAAATATATTAAAGAAAGACCTGGAAATGGAAAAAAAGATAAACAAGTGCAATTATGATGATACGACTAAGTGGTCAAATAAGAGACTGACTTAAAAGTTGACAAGTGTAATGGATGTCCAAGCTCAAGTGGAAGTATAAGACGAAATATTCATATGAAATAAGATTTACTTATGGTTACTTATGGTGGTTTTCCGGTACAGGATCCCTAAGTCTCCTCTTCACCAGACTCTTGTATTTCTTCTATTTCTCTGCACTAAGATGGCAGATGATTTGAGAAAAAAAATACTAAGACCAACTTCTCTGTGTAGTAAAACATTTTCTTCTACAGTTAATGACATTTTATATGTATAAAATGCTAAATTTTACATTGGAATTTTTCTTTCTTCCTTTGAAGTTTAACTAACTTGTAGTTCAAAGAATTTTATGAAGATTATGATGGGAATGGTTGATTTTAATTGACTAAGCAGAGTATTTTAAGTTACCCATGGTTGAATTAAACTCAATAATTCTTTGATATTCAATTGTATATTTCTTTGATTAGAAAGTTTATTATACAGTGAAATCTGTCTAAATGGAACCCTGAATAAAACAGAATTCTGTATAAACTGAACTCTGAATAAAACAGAATTCTGTATAAACTGAACCCTGAATAAAACAGAATTCTGTATAAACTGAACCCTGAATAAAACAGAATTCTGTATAAACCTGTAGGAATTCTTTGTTAAATCTGTCTAAATGGAACCCTGAATAAAACAGAATTCTGTATAAACCTGTAGGAATTCTTTGTTAAATCTGTCTAAATGGAACCCTGAATAAAACAGAATTCTGTATAAACCTGTAGGAATTCTTTGTTAAATCTGTCTAAATGGAACCCTGAATAAAACAGAATTCTGTATAAACCTGTAGGAATTCTTTGTTAAATCTGTCTAAATGGAACCCTGAATAAAACAGAATTCTGTATAAACCTGTAGGAATTCTTTGTTAAATCTGTCTAAATGGAACCCTGAATAAAACAGAATTCTGTATAAACCTGTAGGAATTCTTTGTTAAATCTGTCTAAATGGAACCCTGAATAAAACAGAATTCTGTATAAACCTGTAGGAATTCTTTGTTAAATCTGTCTAAATGGAACCCTGAATAAAACAGAATTCTGTATAAACCTGTAGGAATTCTTTGTTAATTTAACCTGTATTAACTGAACACATATCTATTTCGCAAAAGCTGGTCCCAAGAATTTGTAGACTACCGTACTTGCACAGCAGTATTTGTATTTATTTTAATTTCTTTACAGTTACTAAGAATTTTGAATATGTATTTGCTGAGAATGGTTTAGTAGCATTCCACAATGGTGAACAAGTTGGACAAGAGGTAAATGATTATATCATTGTTGTCAAATGATAATTTAAATGAATATTCCTGAGTCCCTGTCCATGTGGTCTGAATACTACCACATTGAACCACCTATGAGAATTGGGTCGGAATGTGCCAAAAATTGTCATCTAGAAAATGTGCAATTTTTTGTGCCAATCGGAAATCCTAGGTGATGGTCAACAAATTTTATGTTGTTTTTTTTTACTTTGATCAGAAATCACACACCTGCATGAACCCACAATGCACATAAATGATCGTCAAATAAAAAAATTGTATCACCTTCATAGAAGATTGAGAATATAGAGTTTACTATTCATTTTCTTACATTGTTATCTGTTTCATCCTCATCATCATCACATCATCACATTGTTATCTGTTTCATCATCATCACATTGTTATCTGTTTCATCCTCATCATCATCACATTGTTATCTGTTTCATCCTCATCATCATCACATTGTTATCTGTTTCATCCTCATCATCATCACATTGTTATCTGTTTCATCCTCATCATCATCACATTGTTATCTGTTTCATCCTCATCCTCATCACATTGTTATCTGTTTCATCCTCATCCTCATCACATTGTTATCTGTTTCATCCTCATCATCATCACATTGTTATCTGTTTCATCCTCATCATCATCACATTGTTATCTGTTTCATCATCACATTGTTATCTGTTTCATCCTCATCCTCATCACATTGTTATCTGTTTCATCCTCATCATCATCACATTGTTATCTGTTTCATCCTCATCATCATCACATTGTTATCTGTTTCATCCTCATCATCATCACATTGTTATCTGTTTCATCCTCATCATCATCACATTGTTATCTGTTTCATCCTCATCATCATCACATTGTTATCTGTTTCATCATCATCATCATCACTTTGTTATCTGTTTCATCCTCATCATCATCACATTGTTATCTGTTTCATCATCACATTGTTATCTGTTTCATCCTCATCATCATCACATTGTTATCTGTTTCATCCTCATCATCATCACATTGTTATCTGTTTCATCCTCATCATCATCACATTATTATCTGTTTCATCCTCATCATCATCACATTGTTATCTGTTTCATCCTCATCATCATCACTTTGTTATCTGTTTCATCATCATCATCATCACTTTGTTATCTGTTTCATCCTCATCATCATCACATTGTTATCTGTTTCATCATCACATTGTTATCTGTTTCATCATCACATTGTTATCTGTTTCATCCTCATCATCATTACATTGTTATCTGTTTCATCCTCATCATCATCACATTGTTATCTGTTTCATCATCACATTGTTATCTGTTTCATCATCACATTGTTATCTGTTTCATCCTCATCATCATCACATTGTTATCTGTTTCATCATCATCATCATCACATTGTTATCTGTTTCATCCTCATCATCATCACATTGTTATCTGTTTCATCATCACATTGTTATCTGTTTCATCATCACATTGTTATCTGTTTCATCCTCATCATCATCACATTGTTATCTGTTTCATCCTCATCATCATCACATTGTTAATCCACAACTCCTTTTACTTACACTTTACTACTCCTAATTACCTACTGATGTAAACCTTAATTTCATTTGTACCGGGTATATAGTTTTCCTTGAATTTTTATTTGAGAATTGTATCCCAATCCACGTAAATGCCCCATTGCAACTTTGTTTATAGACATCAGATGATCAGTGGCGGACAGGCAACACACTTCTTAAAAAAAACAGCAACATGATGTTATACCCTGGATCTATATACAGATCTCTCAAGAAATCAATAATGGTTGTCGATTTCTAATTCATTTATGTATTTATTGCATTATAAAAGAGCATGTTTTTAATACAATTTCAGAATTTACTATATTGTAAAGGAGAAGAATGTCTACAGAAAGTAATTAACTTTGTATTTTCAGAATTTACTACATTGTAAAGGAGAAGAATGTCTACAGAAAGTAATTAACTTTGTATTTTCAGAATTTACTACATTGTAAAGGAGAAGAATGTCTACAGAAAGTAATTAACTTTGCTCTGAAGTACATGTCAGAATTATCGTTACCAGCTAAAAGGTTTGTCTTAAATTAACATTTCCTAATACAGTGCTCCCTAGGTCTATCGCCCCCCGTTTTATCGCCAACCTCGCCTATCGCCAAAATTCTCGTCTATTCCGATTTCCCCCATTAAAAATACCCCGTTATACTGCCAAGCTCAGCTACCGCCATCCGCCACAGGTTTTCAGACACAAAAGTCGTAAAACCAATTTAAATTCCCCCGTTAGTACCGCCCATAACTACCTTTTGACAGCTGTGTATTGATCTGTAATTATGGAATGTCAAAACTGGTCATCGGACACGGTCATTGATCTCATAATTGAGGGTCGGAACAGGTCATCAGTTGTTTTGATTAGAATAATTACCTGTATTTACTTTTCTAGTGATTACATTTGTACTTTTAATCCTGAGTAAAATTTGTAATTTAATTAGTTGTCATAAAAATGTCGTACTTGAAGAGAAAGCGTAATTAATTAGACGACAAACAAAAACGTGCAATTATAAGTTATGCAAAGGAAAATCCAAAATTAACATAACAACAAATTGCTGATAATTTGACAATTAAATGGGATCTTCCAATAACCCCACAAATGAAGATGAACTGTTGCTGTCACGTGTTTATAATGACCTTGATGTCCCGAGCTACAAATGACGGTTCAAGAATTTGTCAACATTGACAAAGATCTGCAAACTGTACAGGACATTTCCGATGTGAATATAATTATTCTAATTTATTTATTTATTAAACATGTATTATTTATACTTATGTATTTGTACAAGTGCAAAATGCATGTCAGTCGAGTTGAAAGTTTACCTTTTCATATGATCACATAACTTCTGGTTTTCAATGTCCCTCAGTTTATTGCCAAACTCGTTATACCGCCAAACTAACGACTGCACAGAAGGTGGTGGTTTAACGAGGGAGCACTGTGCAGTGAAACCTGTCTATACTGAACCTCCTTTGGAAGTAGCTTTTGTGTTCAGAATAGACAGGTGATCAGTTTATATGGGTTAAATTGACAAAGACTTCTAGCATTGGGACTTTATTTAATATTCAGGGTTCTGTTTAAACAGGTTTCACTGTACATAAAGTCATTTATGGTAGTATCAGTGAGTAAGTCATTATTTTTGAATGCATAATGAGCAATTTATCAGATATATCGTTGGAAGAACAAGTTACATTTTGAGGATGTATTGATACCTTATTTGTACTAGACCAACACACTGATTTGGATTGTTATAGAGCTAGCTCACTGATAAGATAGACATGTAGCGTCACTCTAGCACATTATCCTAGACCAACACACTGATTTGGATTGTTATAGAGCTAGCTCACTGATAAGATAGACATGTAACGTCACTCTGAACACATTATCCTAGACCAACACACTGATTTGGATTGTTATAGAGCTAGCTCACTGATAAGATAGACATGTAGCGTCACTCTAGCACATTATCCTAGACCAACACACTGATTTGGATTGTTATAGAGCTAGCTCACTGATAAGATAGACATGTAACGTCACTCTGAACACATTATCCTAGACCAACACACTGATTTGGATTGTTATAGAGCTAGCTCACTGATAAGATAGACATGTAGCATCACTCTAGCACATTATCCTAGACCAACACACTGATTTGGATTGTTATAGAGCTAGCTCACTGATAAGATAGACATGTAACGTCACTCTGAACACATTATCCTAGACCAACACACTGATTTGGATTGTTATAGAGCTAGCTCACTGATAAGATAGACATGTAGCATCACTCTAGCACATTATCCTAGACCAACACACTGATTTGGATTGTTATAGAGCTAGCTCACTGATAAGATAGACATGTAACGTCACTCTGAACACATTATCCTAGACCAACACACTGATTTGGATTGTTATAGAGCTAGCTCACTGATAAGATAGACATGTAGCATCACTCTAGCACATTATCCTAGACCAACACACTGATTTGGATTGTTATAGAGCTAGCTCACTGATAAGATAGACATGTAACGTCACTCTGAACACATTATCCTAGACCAACACACTGATTTGGATTGTTATAGAGCTAGCTCACTGATAAGATAGACATGTAGCATCACTCTAGCACATTATCCTAGACCAACACACTGATTTGGATTGTTATAGAGCTAGCTCACTGATAAGATAGACATGTAACGTCACTCTGAACACATTATCCTAGACCAACACACTGATTTGGATTGTTATAGAGCTAGCTCACTGATAAGATAGACATGTAGCATCACTCTAGCACATTATCCTAGACCAACACACTGATTTGGATTGTTATAGAGCTAGCTCACTGATAAGATAGACATGTAACGTCACTCTGAACACATTATCCTAGACCAACACACTGATTTGGATTGTTATAGAGCTAGCTCACTGATAAGATAGACATGTAGCATCACTCTAGCACATTATCCTAGACCAACACACTGATTTGGATTGTTATAGAGCTAGCTCACTGATAAGATAGACATGTAGCATCACTCTAGCACATTATCCTAGACCAACACACTGATTTGGATTGTTATAGAGCTAGCTCACTGATAAGATAGACATGTAACGTCACTCTGAACACATTATCCTAGACCAACACACTGATTTGGATTGTTATAGAGCTAGCTCACTGATAAGATAGACATGTAGCATCACTCTAGCACATTATCCTAGACCAACACACTGATTTGGATTGTTATAGAGCTAGCTCACTGATAAGATAGACATGTAACGTCACTCTGAACACATTATCCTAGACCAACACACTGATTTGGATTGTTATAGAGCTAGCTCACTGATAAGATAGACATGTAGCATCACTCTAGCACATTATCCTAGACCAACACACTGATTTGGATTGTTATAGAGCTAGCTCACTGTAAAGATAGACATGTAACGTCACTCTGAACACATTATCCTCGCTCTTCAATCAATTATTTTCCCTCTTTCTACAATTTTTCGATTGGGTTTTGGAACTGTTCCGACGGTGTGGGTTTTTTCCTTTTCCTTTTTATTTTATCTTTAATGCTTTATCTTTAGCAAATAAATACAAATTCAATTCAGTTACTTTTCCAATTTATTTTAAATATTTAGAATGTAAGCATATTATATTTGAATAATTAATTGTTTTCTGATTATTCATCCAGTGTATAATCCACATGTAGCACAACAATATTTTGTGTTACATGTGGATTATACACTGATAACAAAATTTAAATGATATACATTTTTGTAAAATGGAAATCAACTTGTAATGTAAAAAAATAAAATTAAGTTTCAAAATTTAGAGAAATGAAACATAGTAAAGTTTTCCCATAAGTCCTAATGGAGCCTTTATCATCTCCTCACCTACCCAAGTTAAAGGATATAACTTACATGATCTTCTATGCATAAACATTTAATTTTCAAAATTAAATCATTGATACTAACATCTGGTAAATGTTTTAATTCAATTTTTTTTAAATTGCCTAGAAATAAATGGTATATATTAAAATATGTTTTGGAGAGTAAAACTAAAAGTAATAACAAATATTTGGCCTGGATTTCTCAAAAATGTTTTAAGGCAAAAATTAATTCTGAGTTACTCAAATTTAGGCTGATTTGCTCATTGATTTTTTTTTTAATTCTTATATCAGCTTTCTTTTGCCAGATCAAAGAACACATTAAAATTAGTACTGATAGATCAAACAGACTATTATATGATTGTTATCTTTTGTCATTGTAGTATTGGTAGCTTCAGTGTTTTTTTTATATATATTACAGAGGTACATTTATAGAATTTAGATCTAGTATGATTAATGTCTGTCCTGTTGGGAGAAGTTGTTCACAAAAAGAAAGGGAAGAATTTTCTGCTTATGATCAGGTGTGTACATGTGTATTTATTATGTATTAATTTAATATTATTATTATCATGTTTTTATTTACCGGTATATGCAAATTATAAAAATTAAATAAAGAAGTGTGGAAATATTAGTGACTTACCTCCCTTTCCAAAGATACAGGAAAACATGATATTCTCAGGATCATCCTAGCATCTCCAAACTAACAATGTTGTTGTCAAATATTATGTAGTCTATGCTACCGATGTAACACCAATCGTGTCACAACATTTACTCCATTGAATCAGTTCCTATCACCATGAAAGTCTATGAGTTCAGGTGCTGTCCGAGACAAAGATGCATTTGGTACCATTGTATGCAATGAAATTTGTCCGTCATTTGTGTCGGGTCGATTTTTTCTCATTGTACTTTGCTTTTCTCCATGAATAAAACTAACTACTGCAATAATTTCAAATCTCGGACACAGTGTTAAATACTTCTGATACATTTTTAACTAAATAAAGATATGGATACTAGTAATGTATATCTGTCGGTTGTACTGATATCATTTTTACTTGTATTTCAGAAACATAATATAAGGAAGAAATTTGTAGAAGCACTGTACAGTAATTTTGCTGATGCTGGATTAAAGTTTGCCATTGGAGGACAGATTAGTATAGATGTTTTCCCTGTTGGCTGGGATAAAACTTTCTGTCTACAATTTTTAGAAAAGGCAGGATATAAAAATATACATTTCTTTGGTGACAAAACAGATCCAGTAAGTTTTGAAATATATTACATTGAAATATCTCTTCACCAGCCACTCTTTGTACCTTATAAATAGGCTGATTTGAAGGAGTGACTGGTTTATTTAAATTGCCTAATTATCCAGAGTTATCTCCCATTTATATTTACATGTGCTTCTATTTGGTTTTTTAGTTTTGTTATTTGATATTTCTACAATGTAATGTGCTTGTTTGAAATAATAAATAAATTAAAAGTAAATACATGTATCAGTATATATAATTTTTATTTTTACTATATACTTTGTGAAATAAAAAGTTTATAATAAAACATAAATTTCTAATTATAAGCTTTACTAGTATTTGATGAAATAATACAACAAGGTATAAAATACAGGTACCTTAGGGACATTTTACTGGTGGGTTACTGACTAATTCATGACTATTTCTACAATTACACTGTCACAGTCTAATGTAAATAAATCACAACTGATATTTGAGTAGTGGTAGTGTTTCTTTAAAGTCTGCTTTGTACCAAGCACAAGCACAAACGTGTGAGATTAATTTCTTTACAAAAATCACTTTTATTTTTATTTAATCTTATTCATATATTTAAATAATGCAATCAACATTTAATGATTGTTAAATATCTGGTGATAAGTCATGAAAGAAAGGGCAGGATTGTGTACTATGTGTGACTGTGGCTAGTCTTATACACACTGAGCAAGTCAGTGTTTACCATACAATCAATACTATGATATTTTTCCTTTTTTTTTTCAGGGAGGAAATGACCATGAAATCTATGCAGATTCAAGAACAATAGGCCACAACGTCACAAGTCCAGAAGATACTATAAAACAAGTGACAGAATTATTCTTGAAAGATTGATGAATATTTATTATAGTAGTCATTAGTGATGAATATTTATTATAGTAGTCATTAGTAATGAATATTCATAAGCTTAATCGTTGGGGATGAATATTCATATACTAAATGATTGGGACATTAACTTATTGATCATAACATATTACAGTAGATATTAATTAATTTTTAACTTATTTAAGATACATCTGTTTAAGAATCTAGATAATACAAGCAAAATTATATCAAAAAGGGGCATACGTTCTTAAAAAATTCCTTTATATCTTGAAAAAAAAGTAAAAATGTTTAGTAAGTGGTTTTTAATATGAATTTCTTTACTCAATTTACACCTAGTCCTATGTAATGCAATACTGATGGTCCTTTTAAAAAGTAATTTCTTTATGATTAACAATGCATTTATGAGGTTTTAGCAGTAAAAGCTGAATGACAAATATTGATAAATTGTGTGTTTAAATTTTGTGCTGTTATTTATTCTTGGACATCTACGATATCCCCCATGAACTTGAATTTAGTTTAAAATTATATACATACATATAGAGGCATAATACAGAGTTCAAAAACTAGATCTTATAATACGTTAGTGTAGAAATCTGTTACTCGGTATCTTTTGTTATAAATTATTACATAGACATCCGCTATATACTGATATTTCCAGGCGAATCACCAGTAAAATCATGTTTATTTCACTGCATTACGTCACAGTAACAACATCATAACAATTGAAGATATCAGTGAGTGCCTGACAATGAAAAACAAATTCCTTTTCTTGAACGTTTTTTTTTTAATCTAAAAAGAAGGTGCCATTAACAGTATAACTACCCTTGCATTTGGAATAAAGAAAATAAATCGCTCGTAACAGTACAACGATGATAAGTCATTCATGTGTTAAGTTATTCTGTTGCTCATGATTTATTTTGATCGTACTATAAACGAGTCTTTTTAAAATAAAAACGTAGATATCTAATTTAGTGCACACAACACGTTTCTGGAATAACCTTCATCAGGTACGCACAAAATAGAAAGATTGGAAAGCCGAATAATTTAAAGTTTTGAAAGCAATAAAAACAAAGGGCCTAAGCAGGATAGAATAAATTGGCTAAGGTCACCTCTGTCTGAGAGAGGAGAACCTTAGACTGTCATCAGAATATTAAACAGGAAGTAAAAACAAAGCACTTAAAAAAAAGTTTCTTTAGATGCATGTATAATCCAATTATTGTGTTCAGTAATCAAATGTGTTTTTATTAAAAAAAAGAAAGAATGTCACTGGGAAATTTATTAACTATGATGAATATTGTAATTTATTTAGCCTTATTTTTTTTCCAATAATTTTGGATATGGTGAGAATAGATATTTCATATTTAATTGTCTTTACATATTATATTTTGTCCCATTTTTATGCATTTATTGATGCAATATGTGGTTATATTTTTGTCTATTTATTGGGAGCACTTTATTCAATAAATTATTTTTTTATAAATCTTATTTTTCTCTTACCCTATTGTTAGCTATAATTTGTAATTCCTGTACACTGCCATCTGCTGGATTTCGTCCTAGATAATTTTAAGCCAAATAGCACAAGGAATTCATTTAACTCATGCCAAATTATTCCCATTGACTCGTTTCTATTTGATCAGAGGCCATCGTGATCGTATGGTAGTTGGATTTGCAACTACCTGTGCAATCAGTGCCTATCATCACTAAAGTTGTGAGTTCGAACCCGTTCATGGCGAGGTGTACTTGATACAACATTATGTGATAAATTTGTCAGTGACTTGTGATAGGTCGGTGGTTTTCTCTGATTTCCTCCACCAATAATACTGACCGCCACGATATAACTGAAATATTGTTGAAAGTGGCATTAAACACCATAAACCATCTATTTGATCAATTCCAGATTAGCTTGTATTTTCTACTAACACATAAAATTGGTACAAGATGTCAATAATACTTCCATCTACAGTTTGGGTTGAAACGGGTCAGTAATTGATTGTTGTTTTACGTCAAATGAGCAGTATTTCAGTTATATTTATGGCGATCAACCTTATAGATTACCCATGTTTCAATTGGTATTGAGAAAGCATTTTGACAAACTGGAAAAGGAATTGATCCATTGTTTGAATACTGCACAATTGCCTTTGTTTACATGTGAATCCTAACAGACAATACAATAGACAAAACAAAGAAAAACAATGGTTGACATAAAAAAATCAGAAAATTAAAGAATGAGCAACACCAACCCCACTAAAAAAAAGGGGGTGAACTCAGGTGCTCCGGAAGGGTAGACAGTTCCTGCTTCACTAGTGGCACCTGTTAGAACTCAGGTGCTCTCGAATGATAATCAGTTCCTGCTTCACTAGTGGCACCTGTTAGGTTTCTCTCGTTACAAACTTGGTTATAAGTAATGAAATGAGGAAAGTATAGGATTGTGATTACGGCAAACGGAATATGATAGATAAGGTCAGAACTTTTGCCTTGAAACAGACTACCAACAAACACCTAAAATAATTGTTGCTTGTTACAAACTGCTATATGTGCATGCAAAGAGCATGTCATTCTCCAAGCATGATGCACTTGTTTACGTCATGTCCTAATGGCGAGTTGTGCTTTCAATTTTTCCCACAGGTTATGCATTGCAGAAGAGTAATTGTTTCTATAACCCTATATCACTTCAAGATTTTACTGAAAAGGTGGCTTTAACATACTTACCAATGACTTCTGTGTGTCATTCATGTACAATTTGGGTTGGAAATGGCAGTGGTTTTGAAGTAGATATTTAAACATTTATATATTCATATTTCAATGGAGTCCTATGTTAAACTAAATCTGACAACTACAGTTTTAGAAGTTTCTGAAAAGAATATGGAAAACTGGGTGATATTGTTTCAATATTTATACCAGAGGCTCCTAGGATCCTGTAATGCAGACCTGGTATGCAAATAGCTCCTAATAGGCCATTGTTGCCTCATGAAATTGGGAATCTTCCTAGAACTGAAAAGCATCATTTGTGCTTGTAGTTTCAGAGTAGACAAAATTATTCATTCAAAAACTAGAATTTGTCCATGGTGGTCATGTGTTTTATACAATTGAAACAAAATGAGGAATTTTGGTAGAGGACCTCACATGCATCATCTTAACCATGTCACAAAGTCATTGAGCCGGTAGTTTCAGAGAAAAAGATTCTTAAAAGTTTCAGTCAATTGAAACCCAGAATTATCCATTTTGGGAAAATGTTTTTTGCCAGGATCAAAAGGAAATGATGAATGTTTGTAATGGACATACTGACATAATTTGTATCAATTAACAAATCATTTGTCTTGTATGCATGTAGTTTTAAAAGAGAAAAGATTTATAAAGTTTCAGTCAATCAAAACCGACCCAACTGACATCATTTGTACCAAGTAACAAATAATTTTAATTTGTTGTATAGTCGGTAAAGATATTATGTTGCTTCAAATCAAAAAACGAAAATTGCCCATGGCAGCCATCTTTTTCATCAGATCCATATGAAATGAGAATTTCTGATGAGGACCAACAAATGAAACATTTGGACATGTACATGTACTTTCAGAAAAGATTTGCTAAATATCAACCTATCGGACACGAGAATTGCTCATGGCAGCCATGATTTTGCAGGATCAAGAAGATACTAACTAATCATTTGAATTTGTATTTTCAGAAAAGATTTTTTATTCTATGCAATCAGAAACAAGTATTGCCCATGGTGTTTTGCTGAATCAAGACAAAATGACAAGTTTTTGTAGAGAACCTCACATGCATTATTCAGACCAACTTACACATTATTTAGGCTAGTTTCAGAGAGGATGAATAAATGCAATGAGAAACAAGAATTGCCAAATCAAGGAATCTGTGTGGAGCACCTTGCATACATTAATCATATCCAACAAACAAAATATTTAGACTTGTTGTTTCAGAGCAGAAGGTTTTCTTAAAGCTTCAGCCAATCGGAAACAAAAGTAGTTCATGTGGGCAATATGTTTTGTAGGATCAAGATGAAATACGAAATATTTGAAGTGGACCCTCACATTTGGACTTCAGAGGAGAAGAGTTTTAAAGTTTCAGATTCAAGAATAGCCCATGGCAGTCATGCTTTTCTGATGGATCAAGACCAAAAAATAAGGCAATTTTGAAGAGGACCTTGCTGAAATTACTTGTACCAATTAACAAATCATTTTGACTTGTACCCATGTAGTTTTTAAAGTTAAAGTTTCAGCCAATCACTAACAAGAAATGTCCAAGACAGCCATGTTTTTGGACCGAATCAAGAAATTTTGTAGAGTACCTTGCAAACATCATCCTTGCAAATTTTGGTTCCAGTTGGCCCGTTAGTTTCAGACTGCAAAATTTTGTTCCAGTTGTCCCGTTAGTTTCATACGGCAAAAGTTCACAGGACTATTTTGGTCAAATTGTGTCTGTCCTTCTAAAATGACTTAAAATAAACAAATTCTAATGGTATTTCATTGTAATTTAATGAAACATAACATTTGTTAAAATTCTAACAACCTATTACATCCAATAAATATCTAAACAAATACAAAATATATAGAAGTAAACAACACAGATAATAGCTTGATTGACAATGATCACAGATGTTATATATATATACATTATATCAATTTCATCGTGAAACAATAGTTTATTGGAATGCAAATTATTCTGGTCTAAAACGTCTCTTAAAATTTACTTGAATTGTATGATTTTTTTCGTGGAATTTCATCTATTTTTTTCGTTGTTTTTTTTTCTTTCTCTTGTCAATATTTAGATCCATCATGGTTTTGATATAAGCTCCACCTACATTATCATGATATGATCACATAAAGTTATCGAAGACCATATAAAACAAATAAGTAGTTGTCAGAGAAGGTTCCCTTACAGCTTTTTTCAAACATAGCTTGGGTTACAGTAGTATAATGTACCCATAAAAACATAGATATCAAATTTAGTGTGCATGACGCATTTCTAGAATAACTTTCATCAGGTATGCTCAAAATCTAAACATTGGAAAGACAAATAATTTAAACATCTTTAGGAGCAAGAATATCAACAGTCTAAACATGATAGGCTAAATCAGCTAAGGTTACCATAACTTTTATTAAAATATTTAAGATTTACATGTTATGTTTTACCCTGTAATGATGATGTAATTGGTAATAACATCGTGAGTCAGGTAGTGTTTGATGCCTTATATAGGGCATTGTATAAATTTTGAATAATGAAAAGAATCTACATAGGAGCACATTAATGTGGAGATTTAATGTACTAGTATACCTGAAGACCATTGTAAAAGTGTTTTTTTTTTAATCCTTTCCTTTCATTTGATATTTATGAAGCTCTAGGACATGTTGTAGGATTTATTCTAACCTATGACATTAGACATTTTGAAAGGAAAGAAAGGTACATGTATTTAAAATACACACAGGTCTAGGTCTAAAACTTTACAGGAAACATATTAGTGAAATGAATCGGATGTGTAAGCTCAGATTAAGCTTTCAATCATTTTTTAATACACTGGTTTAAACAGTTATTTTATGTATGGACAATATCTTGAATTTTGTTTATAGGAATAATATTTTTTTTTTTTAAATTTCAGGACCCAAACCTACACAAACAGGTGATCAGCTTTTTTAATTTCAGGTTGATTGAGTTTGACACCTATTAGTGCCTCCATTATTCAAGGGACAGAATAATTTGCCATGCTAAAATATATTTTTACACTTATTATCCCAGAATTACTCTCATGTAAGGGACGGACCATTTAACTTGAAGGGGGGGGGGGGGGTTATGGTTATATATCATGTGAAATGATAAATGTCATTCTAACATTGTTTGTTTATTTATCTTATTATGGCTTACCAAGGTCATTTCATTGTGGAAAAACTTTAAATGTAGCTGAAATTTCATCATATGTCGTAATGGATGTTCTATAACACAAAAACGATGTACGATAGGGAATCAGACTTTCCATAATAATAAAAATGACACATAAATGTTGGAATTTTTAAAATTAAAAGCTATGCACCATAATATAATAGTGATTCAGGTTCTAGACAGGGTATATAATGTCACATTCCAGGCTTCTGATATATATATATATTCCTCACCTAATTATAACAGCTCAGGGTAAATAAAACCAAAGCCAGGAGTGTCACATTATATACCTTGTCTAGCACCTGAATGACTAGCTGCAATAATGTAGCTCCTGTGACAAACTTGTGTCTCGGCAGAGTAAGTGAGCATTTAGGGTTTTATTATTAGAACCACTGAATAACATATAATGTCAATGGGGGGAGGGGGGGTTATGGTTTTTTTCTAAAAAAATATTCTGATTCCCAATGTTGCTGAAAAAAATATTTTGATTTTGGTTGAGGAAAAAAAAAATAATCTGATTCAGAGTTTTTGTCATATAACCTAATGTTAAATTCTGAAGAAAAAAAATTGCACCTTGCGCGACAAAAAAAATAAGTATTCTAACTCTTGTGTTGTCGGAAAAAAAAATTCTGAACGAAACAAAAAACCATAACCCCCTTCCTGCAAGTTAAATGGTCGGTCCCTAAAAACAAATGAAATCAAATTAATAGAAAAGTATTATTTGTTCATTAATTAATAAATAAAGTAAAATTACATAATATTTTATTCATTGTTAACAAAATGTTGTTGTTTTTTTTTGTAAAAGAAATGTAAATTTACATTTTGTATGAGAATAAAATACATTTCGAAAGAAAGTTTTTGTCATTTAAAAAGTGACAAATTTCAAGATTTAACTAAGACATACAAAAACAAAGCCAATTAAGCAATTTAAAATAAATATTTGATTCCAAAATACACAAAAGTATAACTCTATAAAGAATGATTTCAGGGAATGGAGAAAACATATTCATTTTGTAAGTTTTACATTGCAAATCATGTATATATTGTTAAAATTCCATTTCATGGTACCAGTTACACGGTTTAAATGAATAATTCCTATTATGAAGTAGAATTAAAATTCTAACTATCCACAGTAAGTCCTTTAGTTATTGATTACTTGCTTCCTGTCTAGATGTTCCCTGTCTAGATGTTCGATTCAATAAAGTATTTTCTTCTGGAGAAGGGGGAGAATTTCTTTCAAAGATATTTCCGTTTTCTTTAAGTAAATCTTCCCTAGATATTTTCAGTGCTGGATTGATTTGGCCATAGCCCTCTGCTGTTGGTGTAATAGCAGTTAATTCAGACGGTCCTTTTGTTGCTAATGACAGAGTTTCTTCCGGAATGTTCACTATACACATGAATACATCCCAGCGACGATGAATCAAACCACTTTCAAACAAATATCGTAAAGGATATGATACTAAGATAATTGATGCAAACGATAACAACATACTAAATGTTTTAAAGGGAAATAACTGCTCCTTGGTCTCTTCGATATACCACGGATATTCAATAATGGGAGAAATATTCATACTTTTTTCACCTCCCGCTATTCGAAAAAATATTCCAACAATAAATCCAGTCAAAGATCCATAGGTGTTAGTGCCACTGAGGTAGACGACAGAAACTAACTGTGGGAACAAAATAACATAGACCAGATCAGAACACAGGAACCAGAGATCATAGATAGAATCTACCTCAATAGCCATAGCAGTAGCCATTGCTCCAACACCAAATATTCCTAACCTCATCACCCATATTATCTCCTTCTCAGATGCCTACAAAATAAAGAATAAAATAATTTTGCTTCACTTAACACACACTCATATTTTGGAATGCTGTTAATTTGTTGTAATGGATACATATGTTTATAATAAAAACGTAGATATCAAATTTAATGTGTATGACACTTTTCTGGAATAACCTTCATCAGGTGCTGCGCTCAAAATTGAAAGATTGGAAAGCCAAATAATTTAGAGTTTTGGGAGCAATAAGGGACGGACCATTTAACTTCCAGGGGGGGGGGGGGGGTGTTATAGTATTTGCACAACAAAAACAATAAATATTCTAACTCTTGTGTTGTAAAAAAAATTTTTCTGAACGAAACAAAAAACCATAACCCCCCCCCCCCCCCCTGCAAGTTATATGGTCGGTCCCTAACACCAAAGCATCAGGTGTGCTCAAAATTGAAAGATTGGAAAGCCAAATAATTTAAAGTTTTGGGAGCAATAACACCAAAGGGTCTAAAGAGGATAGTCAAAATCGGCTAACTACACCTCTGCCTGAGGGAGGGGAATATTCTTGGGAAAAAATGTACTGATATCTTTTTTCTCAGTTTCTATTGAACAAATATTGAAGTGCTATCTCAAAATAATAAGATGGCTCTTTCTACATACATAAGTGTATAATATGATTTAGGATGCAATCATATGATAGTAAGATCTACGTCTACCAATACAATTGGTGCATATCACCATTAATGTTAATGAGTTTGATGCCCATCAGTTATAACAGGAGGTTAGGGTTTGGGTTATGGTGTTTAACGTTAGTTTCAACATTATTTCAGTTTTATCGTGGTGGTCATTTTTTTGGAGGAAACCAGAGTACACGGAGAAAACCACCGACCTGCCGCAAGTCACTGACAAGCTTTATCACATAATGTTGTATCAAGTATACCTTGCCTGAGTGGGATTCGAACTCACAATGTTAGTGGTGATAGGCATTGATTGCATAGGTAGTTGTAAATCCAACTATCATATGATCACGACCACGACAGAGTTACAACAGGAACTAGACATAACTTCATGTGACGAGTTTATCAGTAACCGACTGAAAGTCATTGGCTGTTTCAGGTACACATGTTTAGATTTCCTCCATCAATAACACTAACTGATATGATATAATTGAAATATTGTTGAAAGTTATATTAGACATGCATTGCCCCTAATCATACTAGGGCCTGGACATTTTAATTATCTTCTGCATTCCGGACTAGAGCCTGGACCTTTTAATTATCTTCTGCATTCCAGTCACACAAAATACACCACAAGGGCTGCTTCATTGAAAGAACTGTGTTGACTTCTCCATGTTGTATATAAAGCTAATTAGTGCTTTAATTCTTGACAAAAATATTTAAATCCCATAAACCTCTATTATTGGCATATAAAACGAAAACCTTATAGAATTAAAATTGAAAGAAAGCATGTGATTACCACATCCCTATCTAGTCTAAATATGACTCAAGTTAAATAAGAGATGCGGGTCTACGTTGGGTTAGGAAAGCAGTTAAAAGAATGGCTAACAACCAACATATTTTTTTCAACTCTTACTTAATGGCACAAAATAACAATGATTAAATCCTTTTTGCTCAAATATGTGTTTTTTAATGGAATTACTTTTGTCTCAATAGTATGACATTAAATCAAGGTGGTAGAATAAATTACAAGGTGTAATTCTAAGGCTAACTGTGGTGCAAAGAACAAACAAGATGTCAATCTATATTCTAGAGGTTCCACAGGTCCCTTCACTTTATTAAAGATGCCAATCCATATTCTAGAGGTTCCACAGGTCCCTTCACTTTATTATAGATGCCAATCCATATTCTAGAGGTTCCACAGGTCCCTTCACTTTATTAAAGATGTCAATCCATATACTAGAGGTTCCACAGGTCCCTTCACTTTATTATAGATACCAATCTATATTCTAGAGGTTCCACAGGTCCCTTCACTTTATTATAGATGCCAATCCATATACTAGAGGTTCCACAGGTCCCTTCACTTTATTATAGATACCAATCTATATTCTAGAGGTTCCACAGGTCCCTTCACTTTATTATAGATGCCAATCCATATACTAGAGGTTCCACAGGTCCCTTCACTTTATTAAAGATGCCAATCCATATTCTAGAGGTTCCACAGGTCCCTTCACTTTATTAAAGATGCCAATCCATATTCTAGAGGTTCCACAGGTCCCTTCACTTTATTATAGATGTCAATCCATATTCTTAATAGTTTATAAACTGAGATTAAAATAGGGATACATTGTACAACTAGAGGTTCCACAGGTCCCTTCACTTTATTATAGATGCCAATCCATATTCTTAATAGTTTATAAACTGAGATTAAAATAGGGATACATTGTACAACTAGAGGTTCCACAGGTCCCTTCACTTTATTATAGATGCCAATCCATATTCTTAATAGTTTATAAACTGAGATTAAAATAGGGATACATTGTACAACTAGAGGTTCCACAGGTCCCTTCACTTTATTATAGATGCCAATCCATATTCTTAATAGTTTATAAACTGAGATTAAAATAGGGATACATTGTACAACTAGAGGTTCCACAGGTCCCTTCACTTTATTATAGATGCCAATCCATATTCTTAATAGTTTATAAACTGAGATTAAAATAGGGATACATTGTACAACTAGAGGTTCCACAGGTCCCTTCACTTTATTAAAGATGTCAATCCATATTCTTAATAGTTTATAAACTGAGATTAAAATAGGGATACATTGTACAACTAGAGGTTCCACAGGTCCCTTCACTTTATTAAAGATGTCAATCCATATTCTTAATAGTTTATAAACTGAGATTAAAATAGGGATACATTGTACAACTAGAGGTTCCACAGGTCCCTTCACTTTATTATAGATGCCAATCCATATTCTCAATAGTTTATAAACTAAGATCAAAATAGGGATACATTGTACAACTAGAGGTTCCACAGGTCCCTTCACTTTATTAAAGATGCCAATCCATATTCTCAATAGTTTATAAACTGAGATTAAAATAGGGATACATTGTACAACTAGAGGTTCCACAGGTCCCTTCACTTTATTATAGATGCCAATCCATATTCTCAATAGTTTATAAACTGAGATTAAAATAGGGATACATTGTACAACTAGAGGTTCCACAGGTCCCTTCACTTTATTATAGATGCCAATCTATATTCTCAATAGTTTATAAACTGAGATTAAAATAGGGATACATTGTACAACTAGAGGTTCCACAGGTCCCTTCACTTTATTATAGATGCCAATCCATATTCTCAATAGTTTATAAACTGAGATTAAAATAGGGATACATTGTACAACTAGAGGTTCCACAGGTCCCTTCACTTTATTATAGATGCCAATCTATATTCTCAATAGTTGATAAACTGAGATTAAAATAGGGATACATTGTACAACTAGAGGTTCCACAGGTCCCTTCACTTTATTATAGATGCCAATCCATATTCTCAATAGTTTATAAACTGAGATTAAAATAGGGATACATTGTACAACTAGAGGTTCCACAGGTCCCTTCACTTTATTAAAGATGCCAATCCATATTCTCAATAGTTTATAAACTTAGATTAAAATAGGGATACATTGTACAACTAAAGGTTCCACAGGTCCCTTCACTTTATTAAAGATGCCAATCCATATTCTTAATAGTTTATAAACTGAGATTAAAATAGGGATACATTGTACAACTACAGGTTCCACAGGTCCCTTCACTTTATTAAAGATGCCAATCCATATTCTTAATAGTTTATAAACTGAGATTAAAATAGGGATACATTGTACAACTAGAGGTTCCACAGGTCCCTTCACTTTATTAAAGATACCAATCCATATTCTTAATAGTTTATAAACTGAGATTAAAATAGGGATACATTGTACAACTAGAGGTTCCACAGGTCCCTTCACTTTATTAAAGATGTCAATCCATATTCTTAATAGTTTATAAACTGAGATTAAAATAGGGATACATTGTACAACTAGAGGTTCCACAGGTCCCTTCACTTTATTATAGATGCCAATCCATATTCTTAATAGTTTATAAACTGAGATTAAAATAGGGATACATTGTACAACTAGAGGTTCCACAGGTCCCTTCACTTTATTAAAGATGCCAATCCATATTCTTAATAGTTTATAAACTGAGATTAAAATAGGGATACATTGTACAACTAGAGGTTCCACAGGTCCCTTCACTTTATTAAAGATGTCAATCCATATTCTTAATAGTTTATAAACTGAGATTAAAATAGGGATACATTGTACAACTAGAGGTTCCACAGGTCCCTTCACTTTATTAAAGATGCCAATCCATATTCTCAATAGTTTATAAACTGAGATTAAAATAGGGATACATTGTACAACTAGAGGTTCCACAGGTCCCTTCACTTTATTAAAGATGTCAATCCATATTCTTAATAGTTTATAAACAGAGATTAAAATAGGGATACATTGTACAACTAGAGGTTCCACAGGTCCCTTCACTTTATTAAAGATGTCAATCCATATTCTTAATAGTTTATAAACTGAGATCAAAATAGGGATACATTGTACAACTAGAGGTTCCACAGGTACCTTCACTTTATTAAAGATGTCAATCCATATTCTTTATAGTTTATAAACTGAGATTAAAATAGGGATACATTGTACAACTAGAGGTTCCACAGGTCCCTTCACTTTATTAAAGATGTCAATCCATATTCTTAATAGTTTATAAACTGAGATCAAAATAGGGATACATTGTACAACTAGAGGTTCCACAGGTCCCTTCACTTTATTATAGATGCCAATTCATATTCTCAATAGTTTATAAACTAAGATCAAAATAGGGATACATTGTACAACTAGAGGTTCCACAGGTCCCTTCACTTTATTATAGATGCCAATCCATATTCTTAATAGTTTATAAACTGAGATTAAAATAGGGATACATTGTACAACGAGAGGTTCCACAGGTCCCTTCACTTTATTATAGATGCCAATCCATATTCTCAATAGTTTATAAACTGAAATCAAAATAGGGATACATTGTACAACTAGAGGTTCCACAGGTCCCTTCACTGTATTATAGATGTCAATCCATATTCTCAATAGTTTATAAACTGAGATTAAAATAGGGATACATTGTACAACTAGAGGTTCCACAGGTCCCTTCACTTTATTATAGATGCCAATCCATATTCTCAATAGTTTATAAACTGAGATTAAAATAGGGATACATTGTACAACTAGAGGTTCCACAGGTCCCTTCACTTTATTATAGATGCCAATCTATATTCTCAATAGTTTATAAACTGAGATTAAAATAGGGATACATTGTACAACTAGAGGTTCCACAGGTCCCTTCACTTTATTATAGATGCCAATCCATATTCTCAATAGTTTATAAACTGAGATTAAAATAGGGATACATTGTACAACTAGAGGTTCCACAGGTCCCTTCACTTTATTATAGATGCCAATCTATATTCTCAATAGTTGATAAACTGAGATTAAAATAGGGATACATTGTACAACTAGAGGTTCCACAGGTCCCTTCACTTTATTATAGATGCCAATCCATATTCTCAATAGTTTATAAACTGAGATTAAAATAGGGATACATTGTACAACTAGAGGTTCCACAGGTCCCTTCACTTTATTAAAGATGCCAATCCATATTCTCAATAGTTTATAAACTTAGATTAAAATAGGGATACATTGTACAACTAGAGGTTCCACAGGTCCCTTCACTTTATTAAAGATGCCAATCCATATTCTTAATAGTTTATAAACTGAGATTAAAATAGGGATACATTGTACAACTAGAGGTTCCACAGGTCCCTTCACTTTATTAAAGATGCCAATCCATATTCTTAATAGTTTATAAACTGAGATTAAAATAGGGATACATTGTACAACTAGAGGTTCCACAGGTCCCTTCACTTTATTAAAGATACCAATCCATATTCTTAATAGTTTATAAACTGAGATTAAAATAGGGATACATTGTACAACTAGAGGTTCCACAGGTCCCTTCACTTTATTAAAGATGTCAATCCATATTCTTAATAGTTTATAAACTGAGATTAAAATAGGGATACATTGTACAACTAGAGGTTCCACAGGTCCCTTCACTTTATTATAGATGCCAATCCATATTCTTAATAGTTTATAAACTGAGATTAAAATAGGGATACATTGTACAACTAGAGGTTCCACAGGTCCCTTCACTTTATTAAAGATGCCAATCCATATTCTTAATAGTTTATAAACTGAGATTAAAATAGGGATACATTGTACAACTAGAGGTTCCACAGGTCCCTTCACTTTATTAAAGATGTCAATCCATATTCTTAATAGTTTATAAACTGAGATTAAAATAGGGATACATTGTACAACTAGAGGTTCCACAGGTCCCTTCACTTTATTAAAGATGCCAATCCATATTCTCAATAGTTTATAAACTGAGATTAAAATAGGGATACATTGTACAACTAGAGGTTCCACAGGTCCCTTCACTTTATTAAAGATGTCAATCCATATTCTTAATAGTTTATAAACAGAGATTAAAATAGGGATACATTGTACAACTAGAGGTTCCACAGGTCCCTTCACTTTATTAAAGATGTCAATCCATATTCTTAATAGTTTATAAACTGAGATCAAAATAGGGATACATTGTACAACTAGATGTTCCACAGGTCCCTTCACTTTATTAAAGATGTCAATCCATATTCTTAATAGTTTATAAACTGAGATTAAAATAGGGATACATTGTACAACTAGAGGTTCCACAGGTCCCTTCACTTTATTAAAGATGTCAATCCATATTCTTAATAGTTTATAAACTGAGATCAAAATAGGGATACATTGTACAACTAGAGGTTCCACAGGTCCCTTCACTTTATTATAGATGTCAATCCATATTCTTAATAGTTTATAAACTGAGATTAAAATAGGGATACATTGTACAACTAGAGGTTCCACAGGTCCCTTCACTTTATTAAAGATGTCAATCCATATTCTTAATAGTTTATAAACTGAGATCAAAATAGGGATACATTGTACAACTAGAGGTTCCACAGGTCCCTTCACTTTATTAAAGATACCAATCCATATTCTCAATAGTTTATAAACTGAGATTAAAATAGGGATACATTGTACAACTAGAGGTTCCACAGGTCCCTTCACTTTATTAAAGATGCCAATCCATATTCTCAATAGTTTATAAACTGAGATTAAAATAGGGATACATTGTACAACTAGAGGTTCCACAGGTCCCTTCACTTTATTAAAGATGTCAATCCATATTCTTAATAGTTTATAAACTGAGATTAAAATAGGGATACATTGTACAACTAGAGGTTCCACAGGTCCCTTCACTTTATTAAAGATGCCAATCCATATTCTTAATAGTTTATAAACTGAGATTAAAATAGGGATACATTGTACAACTAGAGGTTCCACAGGTCCCTTCACTTTATTATAGATGCCAATCCATATTCTTAATAGTTTATAAACTGAGATTAAAATAGGGATACATTGTACAACTAGAGGTTCCACAGGTCCCTTCACTTTATTATAGATGCCAATCCATATTCTCAATAGTTTATAAACTAAGATCAAAATAGGGATACATTGTACAACTAGAGGTTCCACAGGTCCCTTCACTTTATTAAAGATACCAATCTATATTCTCAATAGTTTATAAACTGAGATTAAAATAGGAATACATTGTACAACTAGAGGTTCCACAGGTCCCTTCACTTTATTATAGATGCCAATTCATATTCTTAATAGTTTATAAACTGAGATTAAAATAGGGATACATTGTACAACTAGAGGTTCCACAGGTCCCTTCACTTTATTATAGATGCCAATTCATATTCTCAATAGTTTATAAACTAAGATCAAAATAGGGATACATTGTACAACTAGAGGTTCCACAGGTCCCTTCACTTTATTATAGATGCCAATCCATATTCTTAATAGTTTATAAACTGAGATTAAAATAGGGATACATTGTACAACTAGAGGTTCCACAGGTCCCTTCACTTTATTAAAGATGCCAATCCATATTCTCAATAGTTTATAAACTGAAATCAAAATAGGGATACATTGTACAACTAGAGGTTCCACAGGTCCCTTCACTGTATTATAGATGTCAATCCATATTCTCAATAGTTTATAAACTGAGATTAAAATAGGGATACATTGTACAACTAGAGGTTCCACAGGTCCCTTCACTTTATTATAGATGCCAATCCATATTCTCAATAGTTTATAAACTGAGATTAAAATAGGGATACATTGTACAACTAGAGGTTCCACAGGTCCCTTCACTTTATTGTAGATGCCAATCTATATTCTCAATAGTTTATAAACTGAGATTAAAATAGGGATACATTGTACAACTAGAGGTTCCACAGGTCCCTTCACTTTATTATAGATGCCAATCCATATTCTCAATAGTTTATAAACTGAGATTAAAATAGGGATACATTGTACAACTAGAGGTTCCACAGGTCCCTTCACTTTATTATAGATGCCAATCTATATTCTCAATAGTTTATAAACTGAGATTAAAATAGGGATACATTGTACAACTAGAGGTTCCACAGGTCCCTTCACTTTATTAAAGATGTCAATCGATATTCTTAATAGTTTATAAACTGAGATTAAAATAGGGATACATTGTACAACTAGAGGTTCCACAGGTCCCTTCACTTTATTAAAGATGCCAATCCATATTCTTAATAGTTTATAAACTGAGATTAAAATAGGGATACATTGTACAACTAGAGGTTCCACAGGTCCCTTCACTTTATTATAGATGCCAATCCATATTCTTAATAGTTTATAAACTGAGATTAAAATAGGGATACATTGTACAACTAGAGGTTCCACAGGTCCCTTCACTTTATTATAGATGCCAATCCATATTCTCAATAGTTTATAAACTAAGATCAAAATAGGGATACATTGTACAACTAGAGGTTCCACAGGTCCCTTCACTTTATTAAAGATACCAATCTATATTCTCAATAGTTTATAAACTGAGATTAAAATAGGAATACATTGTACAACTAGAGGTTCCACAGGTCCCTTCACTTTATTATAGATGCCAATCCATATTCTTAATAGTTTATAAACTGAGATTAAAATAGGGATACATTGTACAACTAGAGGTTCCACAGGTCCCTTCACTTTATTATAGATGCCAATTCATATTCTCAATAGTTTATAAACTAAGATCAAAATAGGGATACATTGTACAACTAGAGGTTCCACAGGTCCCTTCACTTTATTATAGATGCCAATCCATATTCTTAATAGTTTATAAACTGAGATTAAAATAGGGATACATTGTACAACTAGAGGTTCCACAGGTCCCTTCACTTTATTAAAGATGCCAATCCATATTCTCAATAGTTTATAAACTGAAATCAAAATAGGGATACATTGTACAACTAGAGGTTCCACAGGTCCCTTCACTGTATTATAGATGTCAATCCATATTCTCAATAGTTTATAAACTGAGATTAAAATAGGGATACATTGTACAACTAGAGGTTCCACAGGTCCCTTCACTTTATTATAGATGCCAATCCATATTCTCAATAGTTTATAAACTGAGATTAAAATAGGGATACATTGTACAACTAGAGGTTCCACAGGTCCCTTCACTTTATTATAGATGCCAATCTATATTCTCAATAGTTTATAAACTGAGATTAAAATAGGGATACATTGTACAACTAGAGGTTCCACAGGTCCCTTCACTTTATTATAGATGCCAATCCATATTCTCAATAGTTTATAAACTGAGATTAAAATAGGGATACATTGTACAACTAGAGGTTCCACAGGTCCCTTCACTTTATTATAGATGCCAATCTATATTCTCAATAGTTGATAAACTGAGATTAAAATAGGGATACATTGTACAACTAGAGGTTCCACAGGTCCCTTCACTTTATTATAGATGCCAATCCATATTCTCAATAGTTTATAAACTGAGATTAAAATAGGGATACATTGTACAACTAGAGGTTCCACAGGTCCCTTCACTTTATTATAGATGCCAATCCATATTCTTAATAGTTTATAAACTGAGATTAAAATAGGGATACATTGTACAACTAGAGGTTCCACAGGTCCCTTCACTTTATTATAGATGCCAATCCATATTCTTAATAGTTTATAAACTGAGATTAAAATAGGGATACATTGTACAACTAGAGGTTCCACAGGTCCCTTCACTTTATTAAAGATGCCAATCCATATTCTTAATAGTTTATAAACTGAGATTAAAATAGGGATACATTGTACAACTAGAGGTTCCACAGGTCCCTTCACTTTATTAAAGATGTCAATCCATATTCTTAATAGTTTATAAACTGAGATTAAAATAGGGATACATTGTACAACTAGAGGTTCCACAGGTCCCTTCACTTTATTAAAGATACCAATTCATATTCTTAATAGTTTATAAACTGAGATTAAAATAGGGATACATTGTACAACTAGAGGTTCCACAGGTCCCTTCACTTTATTAAAGATGTCAATCCATATTCTTAATAGTTTATAAACTGAGATTAAAATAGGGATACATTGTACAACTAGAGGTTCCACAGGTCCCTTCACTTTATTATAGATGCCAATCCATATTCTTAATAGTTTATAAACTGAGATTAAAATAGGGATACATTGTACAACTAGAGGTTCCACAGGTCACTTCACTTTATTAAAGATGCCAATCCATATTCTTAATAGTTTATAAACTGAGATTAAAATAGGGATACATTGTACAACTAGAGGTTCCACAGGTCCCTTCACTTTATTAAAGATGCCAATCCATATTCTTAATAGTTTATAAACTGAGATTAAAATAGGGATACATTGTACAACTAGAGGTTCCACAGGTCCCTTCACTTTATTATAGATGCCAATCCATATTCTTAATAGTTTATAAACTGAGATTAAAATAGGGATATATTGTACAACTAGAGGTTCCACAGGTCCCTTCACTTTATTAAAGATGCCAATCCATATTCTTAATAGTTTATAAACTGAGATTAAAATAGGGATACATTGTACAACTAGAGGTTCCACAGGTCCCTTCACTTTATTAAAGATGCCAATCCATATTCTTAATAGTTTATAAACTGAGATTAAAATAGGGATACATTGTACAACTAGAGGTTCCACAGGTCCCTTCACTTTATTAAAGATGCCAATCCATATTCTTAATAGTTTATAAACTGAGATTAAAATAGGGATACATTGTACAACTAGAGGTTCCACAGGTCCCTTCACTTTATTATAGATGCCAATCCATATTCTTAATAGTTTATAAACTGAGATTAAAATAGGGATACATTGTACAACTAGAGGTTCCACAGGTCCCTTCACTTTATTATAGATGCCAATCCATATTCTCAATAGTTTATAAACTAAGATCAAAATAGGGATACATTGTACAACTAGAGGTTCCACAGGTCCCTTCACTTTATTAAAGATACCAATCTATATTCTCAATAGTTTATAAACTGAGATTAAAATAGGAATACATTGTACAACTAGAGGTTCCACAGGTCCCTTCACTTTATTATAGATGCCAATCCATATTCTTAATAGTTTATAAACTGAGATTAAAATAGGGATACATTGTACAACTAGAGGTTCCACAGGTCCCTTCACTTTATTATAGATGCCAATTCATATTCTCAATAGTTTATAAACTAAGATCAAAATAGGGATACATTGTACAACTAGAGGTTCCACAGGTCCCTTCACTTTATTATAGATGCCAATCCATATTCTTAATAGTTTATAAACTGAGATTAAAATAGGGATACATTGTACAACTAGAGGTTCCACAGGTCCCTTCACTTTATTAAAGATGCCAATCCATATTCTCAATAGTTTATAAACTGAAATCAAAATAGGGATACATTGTACAACTAGAGGTTCCACAGGTCCCTTCACTGTATTATAGATGTCAATCCATATTCTCAATAGTTTATAAACTGAGATTAAAATAGGGATACATTGTACAACTAGAGGTTCCACAGGTCCCTTCACTTTATTATAGATGCCAATCCATATTCTCAATAGTTTATAAACTGAGATTAAAATAGGGATACATTGTACAACTAGAGGTTCCACAGGTCCCTTCACTTTATTATAGATGCCAATCTATATTCTCAATAGTTTATAAACTGAGATTAAAATAGGGATACATTGTACAACTAGAGGTTCCACAGGTCCCTTCACTTTATTATAGATGCCAATGCATATTCTCAATAGTTTATAAACTGAGATTAAAATAGGGATACATTGTACAACTAGAGGTTCCACAGGTCCCTTCACTTTATTATAGATGCCAATCTATATTCTCAATAGTTGATAAACTGAGATTAAAATAGGGATACATTGTACAACTAGAGGTTCCACAGGTCCCTTCACTTTATTATAGATGCCAATCCATATTCTCAATAGTTTATAAACTGAGATTAAAATAGGGATACATTGTACAACTAGAGGTTCCACAGGTCCCTTCACTTTATTAAAGATGCCAATCCATATTCTCAATAGTTTATAAACTTAGATTAAAATAGGGATACATTGTACAACTAGAGGTTCCACAGGTCCCTTCACTTTATTAAAGATGCCAATCCATATTCTTAATAGTTTATAAACTGAGATTAAAATAGGGATACATTGTACAACTAGAGGTTCCACAGGTCCCTTCACTTTATTATAGATGCCAATCCATATTCTTAATAGTTTATAAACTGAGATTAAAATAGGGATACATTGTACAACTAGAGGTTCCACAGGTCACTTCACTTTATTAAAGATGCCAATCCATATTCTTAATAGTTTATAAACTGAGATTAAAATAGGGATACATTGTACAACTAGAGGTTCCACAGGTCCCTTCACTTTATTAAAGATGCCAATCCATATTCTTAATAGTTTATAAACTGAGATTAAAATAGGGATACATTGTACAACTAGAGGTTCCACAGGTCCCTTCACTTTATTATAGATGCCAATCCATATTCTTAATAGTTTATAAACTGAGATTAAAATAGGGATACATTGTACAACTAGAGGTTCCACAGGTCCCTTCACTTTATTAAAGATGCCAATCCATATTCTTAATAGTTTATAAACTGAGATTAAAATAGGGATACATTGTACAACTAGAGGTTCCACAGGTCCCTTCACTTTATTAAAGATGCCAATCCATATTCTTAATAGTTTATAAACTGAGATTAAAATAGGGATACATTGTACAACTAGAGGTTCCACAGGTCCCTTCACTTTATTAAAGATGCCAATCCATATTCTTAATAGTTTATAAACTGAGATTAAAATAGGGATACATTGTACAACTAGAGGTTCCACAGGTCCCTTCACTTTATTATAGATGCCAATCCATATGCTTAATAGTTTATAAACTGAGATTAAAATAGGGATACATTGTACAACTAGAGGTTCCACAGGTCCCTTCACTTTATTATAGATGCCAATCCATATTCTCAATAGTTTATAAACTAAGATCAAAATAGGGATACATTGTACAACTAGAGGTTCCACAGGTCCCTTCTCTTTATTAAAGATACCAATCTATATTCTCAATAGTTTATAAACTGAGATTAAAATAGGAATACATTGTACAACTAGAGGTTCCACAGGTCCCTTCACTTTATTATAGATGCCAATCCATATTCTTAATAGTTTATAAACTGAGATTAAAATAGGGATACATTGTACAACTAGAGGTTCCACAGGTCCCTTCACTTTATTATAGATGCCAATTCATATTCTCAATAGTTTATAAACTAAGATCAAAATAGGGATACATTGTACAACTAGAGGTTCCACAGGTCCCTTCACTTTATTATAGATGCCAATCCATATTCTTAATAGTTTATAAACTGATATTAAAATAGGGATACATTGTACAACTAGAGGTTCCACAGGTCCCTTCACTTTATTAAAGATGCCAATCCATATTCTCAATAGTTTATAAACTGAAATCAAAATAGGGATACATTGTACAACTAGAGGTTCCACAGGTCCCTTCACTGTATTATAGATGTCAATCCATATTCTCAATAGTTTATAAACTGAGATTAAAATAGGGATACATTGTACAACTAGAGGTTCCACAGGTCCCTTCACTTTATTATAGATGCCAATCCATATTCTCAATAGTTTATAAACTGAGATTAAAATAGGGATACATTGTACAACTAGAGGTTCCACAGGTCCCTTCACTTTATTATAGATGCCAATCTATATTCTCAATAGTTTATAAACTGAGATTAAAATAGGGATACATTGTACAACTAGAGGTTCCACAGGTCCCTTCACTTTATTATAGATGCCAATCCATATTCTCAATAGTTTATAAACTGAGATTAAAATAGGGATACATTGTACAACTAGAGGTTCCACAGGTCCCTTCACTTTATTATAGATGCCAATCTATATTCTCAATAGTTGATAAACTGAGATTAAAATAGGGATACATTGTACAACTAGAGGTTCCACAGGTCCCTTCACTTTATTATAGATGCCAATCCATATTCTCAATAGTTTATAAACTGAGATTAAAATAGGGATACATTGTACAACTAGAGGTTCCACAGGTCCCTTCACTTTATTAAAGATGCCAATCCATATTCTCAATAGTTTATAAACTTAGATTAAAATAGGGATACATTGTACAACTAGAGGTTCCACAGGTCCCTTCACTTTATTAAAGATGCCAATCCATATTCTTAATAGTTTATAAACTGAGATTAAAATAGGGATACATTGTACAACTAGAGGTTCCACAGGTCCCTTCACTTTATTAAAGATGCCAATCCATATTCTTAATAGTTTATAAACTGAGATTAAAATAGGGATACATTGTACAACTAGAGGTTCCACAGGTCCCTTCATTTTATTAAAGATACCAATCCATATTCTTAATAGTTTATAAACTGAGATTAAAATAGGGATACATTGTACAACTAGAGGTTCCACAGGTCCCTTCACTTTATTAAAGATACCAATCCATATTCTTAATAGTTTATAAACTGAGATTAAAATAGGGATACATTGTACAACTAGAGGTTCCACAGGTCCCTTCACTTTATTATAGATGCCAATCCATATTCTTAATAGTTTATAAACTGAGATTAAAATAGGGATACATTGTACAACTAGAGGTTCCACAGGTCCCTTCACTTTATTAAAGATGTCAATCCATATTCTTAATAGTTTATAAACTGAGATTAAAATAGGGATACATTGTACAACTAGAGGTTCCACAGGTCCCTTCACTTTATTAAAGATACCAATCCATATTCTTAATAGTTTATAAACTGAGATTAAAATAGGGATACATTGTACAACTAGAGGTTCCACAGGTCCCTTCACTTTATTAAAGATACCAATCCATATTCTTAATAGTTTATAAACTGAGATTAAAATAGGGATACATTGTACAACTAGAGGTTCCACAGGTCCCTTCACTTTATTATAGATGCCAATCCATATTCTTAATAGTTTATAAACTGAGATTAAAATAGGGATACATTGTACAACTAGAGGTTCCACAGGTCCCTTCACTTTATTAAAGATGCCAATCCATATTCTTAATAGTTTATAAACTGAGATTAAAATAGGGATACATTGTACAACTAGAGGTTCCACAGGTCCCTTCACTTTATTAAAGATGTCAATCCATATTCTTAATAGTTTATAAACTGAGATTAAAATAGGGATACATTGTACAACTAGAGGTTCCACAGGTCCCTTCACTTTATTAAAGATACCAATCCATATTCTTAATAGTTTATAAACTGAGATTAAAATAGGGATACATTGTACAACTAGAGGTTCCACAGGTCCCTTCACTTTATTAAAGATGTCAATCCATATTCTTAATAGTTTATAAACTGAGATTAAAATAGGGATACATTGTACAACTAGAGGTTCCACAGGTCCCTTCACTTTATTATAGATGCCAATCCATATTCTTAATAGTTTATAAACTGAGATTAAAATAGGGATACATTGTACAACTAGAGGTTCCACAGGTCACTTTACTTTATTAAAGATGCCAATCCATATTCTTAATAGTTTATAAACTGAGATTAAAATAGGGATACATTGTACAACTAGAGGTTCCACAGTTCCCTTCACTTTATTAAAGATGCCAATCCATATTCTTAATAGTTTATAAACTGAGATTAAAATAGGGATACATTGTACAACTAGAGGTTCCACAGGTCCCTTCACTTTATTATAGATGCCAATCCATATTCTTAATAGTTTATAAACTGAGATTAAAATAGGGATACATTGTACAACTAGAGGTTCCACAGGTCCCTTCACTTTATTAAAGATGCCAATCCATATTCTTAATAGTTTATAAACTGAGATTAAAATAGGGATACATTGTACAACTAGAGGTTCCACAGGTCCCTTCACTTTATTAAAGATGCCAATCCATATTCTTAATAGTTTATAAACTGAGATTAAAATAGGGATACATTGTACAACTAGAGGTTCCACAGGTCCCTTCACTTTATTAAAGATGCCAATCCATATTCTTAATAGTTTATAAACTGAGATTAAAATAGGGATACATTGTACAACTAGAGGTTCCACAGGTCCCTTCACTTAATTAAAGATGCCAATCCATATTCTTAATAGTTTATAAACTGAGATTAAAATAGGGATACATTGTACAACTAGAGGTTCCACAGGTCCCTTCACTTTATTAAAGATGCCAATCCATATTCTTAATAGTTTATAAACTGAGATTAAAATAGGGATACATTGTACAACTAGAGGTTCCACAGGTCTCTTCACTGTATTATAGATGTCAATCTATATTCTCAATAGTTTATAAACTGAGATTAAAATAGGGATACATTGTACAACTAGAGGTTCCACAGGTCCCTTCACTTTATTATAGATGCCAATCCATATTCTTAATAGTTTATAAACTGAGATCAAAATAGGGATACATTGTACAACTAGAGGTTCCACAGGTCCCTTCACTTTATTATAGATGCCAATCCATATTCTTAATAGTTTATAAACTGAGATTAAAATAGGGATACATTGTACAACTAGAGGTTCCACAGGTCCCTTCACTTTATTAAAGATGCCAATCCATATTCTTAATAGTTTATAAACTGAGATTAAAATAGGGATACATTGTACAACTAGAGGTTCCACAGGTCCCTTCACTTTATTAAAGATGCCAATCCATATTCTTAATAGTTTATAAACTGAGATTAAAATAGGGATACATTGTACAACTAGAGGTTCCACAGGTCCCTTCACTTTATTAAAGATGCCAATCCATATTCTCAATAGTTTATAAACTGAGATTAAAATAGGGATACATTGTACAACTAGAGGTTCCACAGGTCCCTTCACTTTATTAAAGATGCCAATCCATATTCTCAATAGTTTATAAACTGAGATAAAAATAGGGATACATTGTACAACTAGAGGTTCCACAGGTCCCTTCACTTTATTAAAGATACCAATCCATATTCTTAATAGTTTATAAACTGAGATTAAAATAGGGATACATTGTACAACTAGAGGTTCCACAGGTCCCTTCACTTTATTAAAGATGTCAATCCATATTCTTAATAGTTTATAAACTGAGATCAAAATAGGGATACATTGTACAACTAGAGGTTCCACAGGTCCCTTCACTTTATTAAAGATACCAATCCATATTCTTAATAGTTTATAAACTGAGATTAAAATAGGGATACATTGTACAACTAGAGGTTCCACAGGTCCCTTCACTTTATTATAGATGCCAATCCATATTCTTAATAGTTTATAAACTGAGATTAAAATAGGGATACATTGTACAACTAGAGGTTCCACAGGTCCCTTCACTTTATTAAAGATGTCAATCCATATTCTTAATAGTTTATAAACTGAGATTAAAATAGGGATACATTGTACAACTAGAGGTTCCACAGGTCCCTTCACTTTATTATAGATGTCAATCCATATTCTTAATAGTTTATAAACTGAGATTAAAATAGGGATACATTGTACAACTAAAGGTTCCACAGGTCCCTTCACTTTATTATAGATGCCAATCCATATTCTTAATAGTTTATAAACTGAGATTAAAATAGGGATACATTGTACAACTAGAGGTTCCACAGGTCCCTTCACTTTATTAAAGATGTCAATCCATATTCTTAATAGTTTATAAACTGAGATTAAAATAGGGATACATTGTACAACTAGAGGTTCCACAGGTCCCTTCACTTTATTATAGATGTCAATCCATATTCTTAATAGTTTATAAACTGAGATTAAAATAGGGATACATTGTACAACTAAAGGTTTCACAGGTCCCTTCACTTTATTAAAGATGTCAATCCATATTCTTAATAGTTTATAAACTGAGATTAAAATAGGGATACATTGTACAACTAGAGGTTCCAGAGGTCCCTTCACTTTATTATAGATACCAATCCATATTCTTAATAGTTTATAAACTGAGATTAAAATAGGGATACATTGTACAACTAGAGGTTCCACAGGTCCCTTCACTTTATTAAAGATACCAATCCATATTCTTAATAGTTTATAAACTGAGATTAAAATAGGGATACATTGTACAACTAGAGGTTCCACAGGTCCCTTCACTTTATTAAAGATGTCAATCCATATTCTTAATAGTTTATAAACTGAGATTAAAATAGGGATACATTGTACAACTAGAGGTTCCACAGGTCCCTTCACTTTATTAAAGATACCAATCCATATTCTTAATAGTTTATAAACTGAGATTAAAATAGGGATACATTGTACAACTAGAGGTTCCACAGGTCCCTTCACTTTATTAAAGATGTCAATCCATATTCTCAATAGTTTATAAACTGAGATTAAAATAGGGATACATTGTACAACTAGAGGTTCCACAGGTCCCTTCACTTTATTAAAGATGTCAATCCATATTCTTAATAGCTTATAAACTGAGATTAAAATAGGGATACATTGTACAACTAGAGGTTCCACAGGTCCCTTCACTTTATTAAAGATGCCAATCCATATTCTCAATAGTTTATAAACTGAGATTAAAATAGGGATACATTGTACAACTAGAGGTTCCACAGGTCCCTTCACTTTATTAAAGATGCCAATCCATATTCTCAATAGTTTATAAACTGAGATTAAAATAGGGATACATTGTACAACTAGAGGTTCCACAGGTCCCTTCACTTTATTAAAGATACCAATCCATATTCTTAATAGTTTATAAACTGAGATTAAAATAGGGATACATTGTACAACTAGAGGTTCCACAGGTCCCTTCACTTTATTAAAGATGTCAATCCATATTCTTAATAGTTTATAAACTGAGATTAAAATAGAGATACATTGTACAACTAGAGGTTCCACAGGTCCCTTCACTTTATTAAAGATACTAATCCATATTCTTAATAGTTTATAAACTGAGATTAAAATAGGGATACATTGTACAACTAGAGGTTCCACAGGTCCCTTCACTTTATTAAAGATGTCAATCCATATTCTCAATAGTTTATAAACTGAGATTAAAATAGGGATACATTGTACAACTAGAGGTTCCACAGGTCCCTTCACTTTATTAAAGATGTCAATCCATATTCTTAATAGTTTATAAACTGAGATTAAAATAGGGATACATTGTACAACTAGAGGTTCCACAGGTCCCTTCACTTTATTAAAGATGCCAATCCATATTCTCAATAGTTTATAAACTGAGATTAAAATAGGGATACATTGTACAACTAGAGGTTCCACAGGTCCCTTCACTTTATTAAAGATGCCAATCCATATTCTCAATAGTTTATAAACTGAGATTAAAATAGGGATACATTGTACAACTAGAGGTTCCACAGGTCCCTTCACTTTATTAAAGATGCCAATCCATATTCTTAATAGTTTATAAACTGAGATTAAAATAGGGATACATTGTACAACTAGAGGTTCCACAGGTCCCTTCACTTTATTATAGATGCCAATCCATATTCTTAATAGTTTATAAACTGAGATTAAAATAGGGATACATTGTACAACTAGAGGTTCCACAGGTCCCTTCACTTTATTAAAGATGTCAATCCATATTCTTAATAGTTTATAAACTGAGATTAAAATAGGGATACATTGTACAACTAGAGGTTCCACAGGTCCCTTCACTTTATTAAAGATGCCAATCCATATTCTCAATAGTTTATAAACTGAGATTAAAATAGGGATACATTGTACAACTAGAGGTTCCACAGGTTCCTTCACTTTATTATAGATGCCAATCCATATTCTTAATAGTTTATAAACTGAGATTAAAATAGAGATACATTGTACAACTAGAGGTTCCACAGGTCCCTTCACTTTATTAAAGATACCAATCCCATATTCTCAATAGTTTATAAACTGAGATTAAAATAGGGATACATTGTACAACTAGAGGTTCCACAGGTCCCTTCACTTTATTAAAGATGCCAATCCATATTCTTAATAGTTTATAAACTGAGATCAAAATAGGGATACATTGTACAACTAGAGGTTCCACAGGTCCCTTCACTTTATTATTGAAATTTGTTTTTAAAATTTTAAAATTAAGCCAATCAGATGATATTCCAGTGTTCCATGCAGACATTATTCTTGCCTAGCTAATTAGTCCCATGGTTTATGAGAAAACTATTTTGGCATGCTTCTACTTCTACTTCTTTCAAATACTGACCGCTTTCAACAAAAGGAAGATTAGGTCAGAGATTGCAATAGCTCACAAACAGTATAAAAAAAAGTCATCTTTTATACTGAGTGAAAACCATATAAGAACCAACATTTTTGGTTGAATACAAGCAACAATTAAATGTATCCCCAGTAATGAGTATATGCAACAATTAAAAATTTGGCACATAGACATACCGTCTGCCTAAAAACACATTTATAGATGTTTCTGGCAAACATGCCACTGGCAGACAAAATGGAGGAGTCAGCAGACGACATTACAGCAGCTGACACTGCTCCTAGACCAAAGAAAGACACCCATACAGGACATAGATACTGTAGAACTAGTGGTAGGATCAGCTTTATATTATCTCCAGCTATGATAGGACTATGACCTTCTACTTGTACATAGTCTGTCATGTTCCAATCTGAAATAAACAAAATTAGAAAATTAACAGATGACATCACAGCAGATGACAATAAGGGAACGAGCATTTAACTTGAAGGGGGGGTTATGTTTTTTTTCTAAAAAAATATTCTGATTCCCAATGTTGCTGAAAAAAATATTCCGATTTCGGTGGAGGAAAAAAAAAAAAATCTGATTCAGAGTTTTTGTCATATAACCTAATGTTAAATTCTGAAAAAAAAATTTGCACTTTGCGTGACAAAAAAAATTAATATTCTAACTCTTGTGTTGTCCGAAAAAAAATTTCTGAACGAAACAAAAAACCATAACCCCTCTTCAAGTTAAATGGTCGGTCCCTAAGGTCTAAATAAGAAAATTCAACCTATAATGCAAAATCACTTACATAAAGAAGACAGCTCTCTCGTTGTCTTAGGGGACCATCGTGGCTGTGATTGTATGGTAGTTGGATTTACAACTACCTAAGCAATCAGTGCCTATCCCCACTGTTTTTGTGAGTTCGAATCTCGATCAGGGGGAGGTGTACAAAATTATGTGATAGTTTGTTAGTGACTTGCGACAGGTCGGTGGTTTTCTCCACTTCCTCCGGTTTCCTCCACCAATAAAACTGACCACCAGGACATAACTGAAATATTGCTGAAAGTGGCATTAAACAGCATAAAACCAACTAAAATCTCTTTGTCTTAATTGACTTAAAAGAATTTCAAACCAAATTTCAATTAAATGTAGTGCTGATACTTGATAGTTCACCTGTGACTTCAGATTTTGTTTACCTAGTGCTGATACTTGATAGTTAACCTGTGACTACAGATTTTGTTTACCTAGTGCTGATACTTGATAGTTCACCTGTGCCTTCAGATTTTGTTTACCTAGTGCTGATACTTGATAGTTCACCTGTGACTACATATTTTGTTTACCTAGTGCTGATACTTGATAGTTCACACGTGACTACATATTTTGTTTACCTAGTGCTGATACTTGATAGTTCACATGTGACTACAGATTTTGTTTACCTAGTGCTGATACTTGATAGTTCACCTGTGACTACAGATTTTGTTTACCTAGTGCTGATACTTGATAGTTCACCTGTGACTACAGATTTTGCTTACCTAGTGCTGATACTTGATAGTTCACCTGTGCCTTCAGATTTTGTTTACCTAGTGCTGATACTTGATAGTTCACCTGTGCCTTCATATTTTGCTTACCTAATGCTGATACTTGATAGTTCACCTGTGACTACAGATTTTGTTTACCTAGTGCTGATACTTGATAGTTCACCTGTGACTACAGATTTTGTTTACCTAGTGCTGATACTTGATAGTTCACCTGTGACTACAGATTTTGTTTACCTAGTGCTGATACTTGATAGTTCACCTGTGATTACATATATTGTTTACCTAGTGCTGATACTTGATAGTTCACCTGTGCCTTCAGATTTTGTTTACCTAGTGCTGATACTTGATAGTTCACCTGTGCCTTCAGATTTTGCTTACCTAGTGCTGATACTTGATAGTTCACCTGTGACTACAGATTTTGTTTACCTAGTGCTGATACTTGATAGTTCACCTGTGCCTTCAGATTTTGTTTACCTAGTGCTGATACTTGATAGTTCACCTGTGACTACATATTTTGTTTACCTAGTGCTGATACTTGATAGTTCACATGTGACTACATATTTTGTTTACCTAGTGCTGATACTTGATAGTTCACATGTGACTACAGATTTTGTTTACCTAGTGCTGATACTTGATAGTTCACCTGTGACTACAGATTTTGCTTACCTAGTGCTGATACTTGATAGTTCACCTGTGACTACAGATTTTGCTTACCTAGTGCTGATACTTGATAGTTCACCTGTGCCTTCAGATTTTGTTTACCTAGTGCTGATACTTGATAGTTCACCTGTGCCTTCATATTTTGCTTACCTAATGCTGATACTTGATAGTTCACCTGTGACTACAGATTTTGTTTACCTAGTGCTGATACTTGATAGTTCACCTGTGACTACATATTTTGTTTACCTAGTGCTGATACTTGATAGTTCACCTGTGACTACAGATTTTGTTTACCTAGTGCTGATACTTGATAGTTCACCTGTGATTACATATATTGTTTACCTAGTGCTGATACTTGATAGTTCACCTGTGCCTTCAGATTTTGTTTACCTAGTGCTGATACTTGATAGTTCACCTGTGCCTTCAGATTTTGTTTACCTAGTGCTGATACTTGATAGTTCACCTGTGACTACAGATTTTGTTTACCTAGTGCTGATACTTGATAGTTCACCTGTGCCTTCAGATTTTGTTTACCTAGTGCTGATACTTGATAGTTCACCTGTGCCTTCAGATTTTGTTTACCTAGTGCTGATACTTGATAGTTCACCTGTGCCTTCAGATTTTGCTTACCTAGTGCTGATACTTGCTAGTTCACCTGTGCCTTCAGATTTTGTTTACCTAGTGCTGATACTTGATAGTTCACCTGTGCCTTCAGATTTTGTTTACCTAGTGCTGATACTTGATAGTTCACCTGTGCCTTCAGATTTTGTTTACCTAGTGCTGATACTTGATAGTTCACCTGTGCCTTCAGATTTTGTTTACCTAGTGCTGATACTTGATAGTTCACCTATGACTACAGATTTTGTTTACCTAGTGCTGATACTTGATAGTTCACCTGTGACTACAGATTTTGTTTACCTAGTGCTGATACTTGATAGTTCACCTGTGACTACAGATTTTGCTTACCTAGTGCTGATACTTGATAGTTCACCTGTGCCTTCAGATTTTGTTTACCTAGTGCTGATACTTGATAGTTCACCTGTGCCTTCATATTTTGCTTACCTAATGCTGATACTTGATAGTTCACCTGTGACTACAGATTTTGTTTACCTAGTGCTGATACTTGATAGTTCACCTGTGACTACAGATTTTGTTTACCTAGTGCTGATACTTGATAGTTCACCTGTGACTACAGATTTTGTTTACCTAGTGCTGATACTTGATAGTTCACCTGTGATTACATATATTGTTTACCTAGTGCTGATACTTGATAGTTCACATGTGCCTTCAGATTTTGTTTACCTAGTGCTGATACTTGATAGTTCACCTGTGCCTTCAGATTTTGCTTACCTAGTGCTGATACTTGATAGTTCACCTGTGACTACAGATTTTGTTTACCTAGTGCTGATACTTGATAGTTCACCTGTGCCTTCAGATTTTGCTTACCTAGTGCTGATACTTGATAGTTCACCTGTGACTACATATTTTGTTTACCTAGTGCTGATACTTGATAGTTCACATGTGACTACATATTTTGTTTACCTAGTGCTGATACTTGATAGTTCACATGTGACTACATATTTTGTTTACCTAGTGCTGATACTTGATAGTTCACCTGTGACTACAGATTTTGCTTACCTAGTGCTGATACTTGATAGTTCACCTGTGACTACAGATTTTGCTTACCTAGTGCTGATACTTGATAGTTCACCTGTGCCTTCAGATTTTGTTTACCTAGTGCTGATACTTGATAGTTCACCTGTGCCTTCATATTTTGCTTACCTAATGCTGATACTTGATAGTTCACCTGTGACTACAGATTTTGTTTACCTAGTGCTGATACTTGATAGTTCACCTGTGACTACAGATTTTGTTTACCTAGTGCTGATACTTGATAGTTCACCTGTGACTACAGATTTTGTTTACCTAGTGCTGATACTTGATAGTTCACCTGTGATTACATATATTGTTTACCTAGTGCTGATACTTGATAGTTCACCTGTGCCTTCAGATTTTGTTTACCTAGTGCTGATACTTGATAGTTCACCTGTGCCTTCAGATTTTGTTTACCTAGTGCTGATACTTGATAGTTCACCTGTGACTACAGATTTTGCTTACCTAGTGCTGATACTTGATAGTTCACCTGTGCCTTCAGATTTTGTTTACCTAGTGCTGATACTTGATAGTTCACCTGTGCCTTCAGATTTTGTTTACCTAGTGCTGATACTTGATAGTTCACCTGTGCCTTCAGATTTTGCTTACCTAGTGCTGATACTTGATAGTTCACCTGTGCCTTCAGATTTTGTTTACCTAGTGCTGATACTTGATAGTTCACCTATGACTACAGATTTTGTTTACCTAGTGCTGATACTTGATAGTTCACCTGTGACTACAGATTTTGTTTACCTAATGCTGATACTTGATAGTTCACCTGTGACTACAGATTTTGTTTACCTAGTGCTGATACTTGATAGTTCACCTGTGCCTTCAGATTTTGTTTACCTAGTGCTGATACTTGATAGTTCACCTGTGCCTTCAGATTTTGTTTACCTAGTGCTGATACTTGATAGTTCACCTGTGACTACATATTTTGTTTACCTAGTGCTGATACTTGATAGTTCACCTGTGCCTTCAGATTTTGTTTACCTAGTGCTGATACTTGATAGTTCACCTGTGCCTTCAGATTTTGTTTACCTAGTGCTGATACTTGATAGTTCACCTGTGCCTTCAGATTTTGTTTACCTAGTGCTGATACTTGATAGTTCACCTGTGCCTTCAGATTTTGTTTACCTAGTGCTGATACTTGATAGTTCACCTGTGACTACAGATTTTGTTTACCTAGTGCTGATACTTGATAGTTCACCTATGACTACAGATTTTGTTTACCTAGTGCTGATACTTGATAGTTCACCTGTGACTACATATTTTGTTTACCTAGTGCTGATACTTGATTGTTCACCTGTGCCTTCAGATTTTGTTTACCTAGTGCTGATACTTGATAGTACACCTGTGCCTTCAGATTTTGTTTACCTAGTGCTGATACTTGATAGTTCACCTGTGCCTTCAGATTTTGCTTACCTAGTGCTGATACTTGACAGTTCACCTATGACTACAGATTTTGTTTACCTAGTGCTGATACTTGATAGTTCACCTGTGACTACAGATTTTGTTTACCTAGTGCTGATACTTGATAGTTCACCTATGACTACAGATTTTGTTTACCTAGCGCTGATACTTGATAGTTCACCTGTGACTACATATTTTGTTTAGCTAGTGCTGATACTTGATAGTTCACCTGTGCCTTCAGATTTTGTTTACCTAGTGCTGATACTTGATAGTTCACCTGTGCCTTCAGATTTTGTTTACCTAGTGCTGATACTTGATAGTTCACCTGTGCCTTCAGATTTTGTTTACCTAGTGCTGATACTTGATAGTTCACCTGTGCCTTCAGATTTTGTTTACCTAGTGCTGATACTTGATAGTTCACCTGTGCCTTCAGATTTTGTTTACCTAGTGCTGATACTTGATAGTTCACCTATGCCTTCAGATTTTGTTTACCTAGTGCTGATACTTGATAGTTCACCTGTGACTACAGATTTTGTTTACCTAGTGCTGATACTTGATAGTTCACCTGTGCCTTCAGATTTTGTTTACCTAGTGCTGATACTTGATAGTTCACCTATGACTACAGATTTTGTTTACCTAGTGCTGATACTTGATAGTTCACCTGTGACTACATATTTTGTTTACCTAGTGCTGATACTTGATTGTTCACCTGTGCCTTCAGATTTTGTTTACCTAGTGCTGATACTTGATAGTTCACCTGTGCCTTCAGATTTTGTTTACCTAGTGCTGATACTTGATAGTTCACCTGTGCCTTCAGATTTTGCTTACCTAGTGCTGATACTTGACAGTTCACCTATGACTACAGATTTTGTTTACCTAGTGCTGATACTTGATAGTTCACCTGTGACTACAGATTTTGTTTACCTAGTGCTGATACTTGATAGTTCACCTATGACTACAGATTTTGTTTACCTAGCGCTGATACTTGATAGTTCACCTGTGACTACATATTTTGTTTAGCTAGTGCTGATACTTGATAGTTCACCTGTGCCTTCAGATTTTGTTTACCTAGTGCTGATACTTGATAGTTCACCTGTGCCTTCAGATTTTGTTTACCTAGTGCTGATACTTGATAGTTCACCTGTGCCTTCAGATTTTGTTTACCTAGTGCTGATACTTGATAGTTCACCTGTGCCTTCAGATTTTGTTTACCTAGTGCTGATACTTGATAGTTCACCTGTGCCTTCAGATTTTGTTTACCTAGTGCTGATACTTGATAGTTCACCTATGCCTTCAGATTTTGTTTACCTAGTGCTGATACTTGATAGTTCACCTGTGACTACAGATTTTGTTTACCTAGTGCTGATACTTGATAGTTCACCTGTGCCTTCAGATTTTGTTTACCTAGTGCTGATACTTGATAGTTCACCTATGACTACAGATTTTGTTTACCTAGTGCTGATACTTGATAGTTCACCTGTGACTACAGATTTTATTTACTTGGTCATGAAACCAAAATGTATTAGGTCTGTTTGACAGACATATAAACATGTCTGTGTTCTGTAATAACTTTAATACTTTAATAACAACTATTCAATAAAGGTCACAATTACCGGTAGTCGACATCAACAATAGCGGCACGTACATAGATATTGTGCGATATGCACGACACTAATGGAGTTTGTGATTTTCTTGACAATATTTGTTTCTATGTATTGAAAATTAGTTAAAATTGGTATTTTCAAAATTATTAAAATTTACCAATATTAGGTGTTTTATGATGTTAGATACATGTATCTGTAAATGATTTTTACTTTTTTTTTTAAATTCACTCCAAAAATATATAATCTGAAGTTAAACTAGGGATTATTTTTCAATATTGCAGAAAGAGACTAAAATGTCCCTCTTTCTGATGAATAATAAATAGAATAAGCTCGCTAATATATCACTTTTTTTTATTACCAGTTTCACATGCAATAGCACCAATTAATACTGCTGGAAGGGCCATAACAATACAACCAACTGCTGCTACATAGGACAATATCTGGGCATTAGCTGCTGTCTTAGCTGATAATACACGTTGAAAATATACCTGTAAACAAGGAGAAAACAAAACGTAGAATTATCACATACTTTCATATTTCTATTGATAACAAGGTTTATAATAAAAATATCTGTTGCATTATCATTTACATTTGTACAGTATAAAATTATATTTTTTGATCAAATATTCCCAGTCAAATTGAGCAATAATTCCTTCAAAAATTGTCTGATCAAATTGTTGTAATAATATGGAAATCTTCATATGGTAATAAGTAAGCATGCAAAGCTTTGAGAAATTCCTATTTAAACTGTCAGAGAAGTTGTGAGTGCAATTTTTTCATGCAATAATCTAATTGAAAAAGGGCAATAACTCCTTCAAAAATGATACAATTATCCTGCCATAATGATATGGCAATCATCAAACAAGCATGCAAAGATTTGAGGAAATCACATTTAAAATGTAGGAGTTGCACATGCAAAGTTTTGAGTCTCTAAAACTTACCTGCAAGGGAATTCTACCAAATGTCAACAACAGAAAACTATCTATATAACTTATCTGACAGGGAATTCTACCAAATGTCAACAACAGAAAACTATCTATATAACTTACCTGACAGGGAATTCCACCAAATGTCAACAACAGAAAACTATTTATATAACTTACCTGCCAGGGAATTCCACCAAATGTCAACAACAGAAAACTATCTATATAACTTACCTGACAGGGAATTCCACCAAATGTCAACAACAGAAAACTATCTATATAACTTACCTGACAGGGAATTCTACCAAATGTCAACAACAGAAAACTATCTATATAACTTACCTGACAGGGAATTCTACCAAATGTCAACAACAGAAAACTATCTATATAACTTACCTGACAGGGAATTCCACCAAATGTCAACAACAGAAAACTATCTATATAACTTACCTGCCAGGGAATTCCACCAAATGTCAACAACAGAAAACTATCTATATAACTTACCTGACAGGGAATTCCACCAAATGTCAACAACAGAAAACTATCTATATAACTTACCTGACAGGGAATTCTACCAAATGTCAACAACAGAAAACTATCTATATAACTTACCTGACAGGGAATTCCACCAAATGTCAACAACAGAAAACTATCTATATAACATACCTGCCAGGGAATTCCACCAAATGTCAACAACAGAAAACTATCTATATAGCTTATCTGACAGGGAATTCCACCAAATGTCAACAACAGAAAACTATCTATATAACTTACCTGACAGGGAATTCTACCAAATGTCAACAACAGAAAACTATCTATATAACTTATCTGACAGGGAATTCCACCAAATGTCAACAACAGAAAACTATCTATATAACTTACCTGACAGGGAATTCTACCAAATGTCAACAACAAAAAACTTTCTATATAACTTACCTGACAGGGAATTCCACCAAATGTCAACAACAGAAAACTATCTATATATCTTACCTGCCAGGGAATTCCACCAAATGTCAACAACAGAAAACTATCTATATAACTTACCTGACAGGAAATTCCACCAAATGTCAACAACAGAAAACTATCTATATAACTTACCTGACAGGGAATTCCACCAAATGTCAACAACAGAAAACTATCTATATAACTTACCTGACAGGGAATTCCACCAAATGTCAACAACAGAAAACTATCCATATAACTTACCTGACAGGGAATTCTACCAAATGTCAACAACAGAAAACTATCTACATAACTTACCTGACAGGGAATTCTACCAAATGTCAACAACAGAAAACTATCTATATAACTTACCTGCCAGGGAATTCCACCAAATGTCAACAACAGAAAACTATCTATATAACTTACCTGACAGGAAATTCCACCAAGTGTCAACAACAGAAAGCTATCAATATAACTTACCTGACAGGGAATTCTACCAAATGTCAACAACAGAAAACTATCTATATAACTTACCTGACAGGAAATTCCACCAAATGTCAACAACAGAAAACTATCTATATAACTTACCTGACAGGGAATTCTACCAAATGTCAACAACAGAAAACTATCAATATAACTTACCTGACAGGGAATTCCACCAAATGTCAACAACAGAAAACTATCTATATAACTTACCTGACAGGGAATTCTACCAAATGTCAACAACAGAAAACTATCTATATAACTTACCTGACAGGGAATTCCACCAAATGTCAACAACATAAAACTATCTATATAACTTACCTGCCAGGGAATTCCACCAAATGTCAACAACAGAAAACTATCTATATAACTTACCTGACAGGGAATTCCACCAAATGTCAACAACAAAAAACTATCAATATAACTTACCTGACAGGGAATTTCACCAAATGTCAACAACAAAAAACTATCAATATAACTTACCTGCCAGGGAATTCCACCAAATGTCAACAACAGAAAACTATCTATATAACTTATCTGCCAGGGAATTCCACCAAATGTCAACAACAAAAAACTATCTATATAACTTACCTGACAGGGAATTCCACCAAATGTCAACAACAGAAAACTATCTATAGAACATACCTGACAGAGAATTCCACCAAATGTCAACAACAGAAAACTATCTATATAACTTACCTGACAGGGAATTCCACCAATCAACAACAGAAAGCTATCTATATAACTTACCTGCCAGGGAATTCCACCAAATGTCAACAACAAAAAACTATCTATATAACTTCCAGTGGATTTAGGATCTAGCTCTTTCACCCAGAGTGTTGTGGCATTGACTGATATACTAGAAGTTGCTTCATTTGTCATAGCAAAAGGAATTGTCAACCACTGAAAGTAAAATCATAAGATACTATATATAGAATCAGGTTATAATATAATATGCTTGTGGACCTTATTCAGTATTGTGTTTGGAGTACCACGCTCCCTGCAATTTAAAGCTACTTTTGTAGATGTTAAGAAGCAGTAGGTATACTGTAGACCACATAAAAGCCTAATCTAACTTGTCACTACCCAACTCTCAATACTTTTCCTGAGTAGCAGTCAAAAGTAATTTCCCATGTTTATCTTTCCCCCTTTTTTACTTTTTATTATTTTCTATTTTCATAATGTGAACTTGTTCTTATCCTGAATATACATGACATATTCCCATTGGACATTAAGCATCAAACAAACAATCAATCAATCAACCTTAAGCCAGTTCTGCAAAATTATTTTTGTTTATTATTCTCAAAATCATTAAAAAATGATGAAAATGACACATTTCATATAACAATGATATTACAGTAAAACCTGCCCATGCCGTCACCTCTATTAAGTCAAACCTGTCCATGTGGTCACCTCTATTAAGTCAAACCTGCCCATGAGGTCACCTCTATTAAATCAAATCTGTCCATGTGGTCACCTCTATTAAGTCAAACCTGCCCATGTGGTCACCTCTATTAAGTCAAACCTGTCCATGTAGTCACCTCTATTAAGTCAAACCAGCCCATGAGGTCACCTCTATTAAGTCAAACCTGCCCATGCCATCACCTCTATTAAGTCAAACCTGCCCATGCCATCACCTCTATTAAGTCAAACCTGTCCATGTGGTCACCTCTATTAAGTCAAACATGTCCATGTGGTCACCTCTATTAAGTCAAACCTGTCCATGTGGTCACCTCTATTATGTCAAACCTGCCCATGAGGTCACCTCTATTAAGTCAAACCTGCCCATGCCATCACCTCTATTAAGTCAAACCTGCCCATGCCATCACCTCTATTAAGTCAAACCTGTCCATGTGGTCACCTCTATTAAGTCAAACATGTCCATGTGGTCACCTCTATTAAGTCAAACCTGTCCATGTGGTCACCTCTATTATGTCAAACCTGCCCATGAGGTCACCTCTATTAAGTCAAACCTGCCCATGCCGTCACCTATATTAAGTCAAACCTGCCCATGTGGTCACCTCTATTAAGTCAAACCTGCCCATGTGGTTACCTCTATTAAGTCAAACCTGCCCATGTGGTCACCTCTATTAAGTCAAACCTGTCCCTGCTGTCACTTCTATTAAGTCAAACCTTCCCATGTGTTCACCTCTATTAAGTCAAACCTGCCCATGTGATCACCTCTATTAAGTCAAACCTTCCCATGTGGTCACCTCTATTAAGTCAAACCTTCCCATGTGGTCACATCTATTAAGTCAAACCTGCCCATGCCATCACCTCTATTAAGTCAAACATGCCCATGTGGTCACCTCTATTAAGTCAAACCTGTCCATGTGGTCACCTCTATTAAGTCAAACCTTCCCATCTGGTCACCTCTATTAAGTCAAACCCGCCCATGCGGTCACCTCTATTAAGTCAAACCTGCCCATGCCGTCACCTCTATTAAGTCAAACCTGCCCATGTGGTAACCTCTATTAAGTCAAACCTGCCCATGTGGTCACCTCTATTAAGTCAAACCCGCCCATGAGATCACCTCTATTAAGTCAAACCTGCCCATGAGGTCACCTTTATCAAATCAAATCTGCCCATGAGGTCACCTCTATTAAGTCAAACCTGCCCATGTGGTCACCTCTATTAAGTCAAACCTGCCCATGTGGTCACCTCTATTAAGTCAAACCTGCCCATGAGGTCACCTCTATTAAGTCAAACCTGCCCATGAGGTCACCTCTATTAAATCAAACCTGCCCATGAGGTCTCCTCTATTAAGTCAAACCTGCCCATGTGGTCACCTCTATTAAGTCAAACCTGCCCATGAGGTCACCTCTATTAAGTCAAACCTGCCCATGAGGTCACCTCTATTAAGTCAAACCTGCCCATGAGGTCACCTCTATTAAGTCAAACCTGCCCATGAGGTCACCTCTATTAAGTCAAACCTGCCCATGAGGTCACCTCTATTAAGTCAAACCTGCCCATGTGATCACCTCTATTAAGTAAAACCTGCCCATGTGGTCACTTCTATTAAGTCAAATCTGCCCATCTGGTCATCTCTATTAAGTCAAACCTGCCCATGAGGTTACCTCTATTAAGTCAAACCTGCCCATGTGGTCACCTCTATTAAGTCAAACTTGCCCATGTGGTCACCTCTATTAAGTCAAACCTGCCCATGAGGTCACCTCTATTAAGTCAAACCTGCCCATGAGGTCACCTCTATTAAGTCAAACCTGCCCATGTGGTCACCTCTATTAAGTCAAACCTGCCCATGAGGTCACCTCTATTAATTCAAACCTGCCCATGTGGTCACCTGTATTAAGCAGTCACCTGTATTGAAAGGTCACCTTTTTCTTGTCCTGTTATAGAAAAGTTCATATGAATTGAACCTCTATTAAGAGGTCACCTGTCTTATAAGGCCACTTTTTTTTATCCCAAAGGTGACCTCTTAATACAGATTTGACTCTATATACAGGTCATTCAAATATCTCCTTCTCCTATGCTGCCTCAATTCAATGTTTAACACAACACAGCATATTAATTAAGATAATCCTAATATTCCAATTAATGAATTAACTAGATGGATATGTAAATAACTGAGAATAAGAGCATTACTCACTAAGCGTACGAGTACACATGCATATAGAAGAGTTGTACAACATCAAGTATACACCACAGAATATAATCCCTCTCTCCCTAAAAGACTGCTTGAGGGCTAAACTCACAAAGCTTATAAATATATAGAAGAGTTGTACAACATCAAGTATACACAACAGATTATAGTTCTTCTCTCCCTCAACACTGAGACCATATCCCTCCAAGTGTATGAATACATAGAGGAATTATACAACACAAATATATACCACTGAATATAGTTCCTCTTTCCCTCAAGACTGAGACCATATCCCTCCAAGTGTATGAATACATAGAGGAATTATACAACACAAATATATACCACTGAATATAGTTCCTCTTTCCCTCAAGACTGAGACCATATCCCTCCAAGTGTATGAATACATAGAGGAATTATACAACACAAATATATACCACTGAATATAGTTCCTCTTTCCCTCAAGACTGAGACCATATCCCTCCAAGTGTATGAATACATAGAGGAATTATACAACACAAATATATACCACTGAATATAGTTCCTCTTTCCCTCAAGACTGAGACCATATCCCTCCAAGTGTATGAATACATAGAGGAATTATACAACACAAATATATACCACTGAATATAGTTCCTCTTTCCCTCAAGACTGAGACCATATCCCTCCAAGTGTATGAATACATAGAGGAATTATACAACACAAATATATACCACTGAATATAGTTCCTCTTTCCCTCAAGACTGAGACCATATCCCTCCAAGTGTATGAATACATAGAGGAATTATACAACACAAATATATACCACTGAATATAGTTCCTCTTTCCCTCAAGACTGAGACCATATCCCTCCAAGTGTATGAATACATAGAGGAATCATACAACACAAATATATACCACTGAATATAGTTCCTCTTTCCCTCAAGACTGAGACCATATTCCTCCAAGTGTATGAATACATAGAGTAATTATACAACACAAATATATACCACTGAATATAGTTCCTCTCTCCTTCAAGATTGAGACCATATCCCTCCAAGTGTATGAATACATAGAGTAATTATACAACACAAATATATACCACTGAATATAGTTCCTCTCTCCCTCAAGACTGAGACCATATTCCTCCAAGTGTATGAATACATAGAGTAATTATACAACACAAATATATACCACTGAATATAGTTCCTCTCTCCCTCAAAACTGAGACCATATCCCTCCAAGTGTATGAATACATAGAGGAATTATACAACACAAATATATACCACTGAATATAGTTCCTCTCTCCCTCAAGACTGAGACCATATTCCTCCAAGTGTATAAATACATAGAGGAATTATACAACACAAATATATACCACTGAATATAGTTCCTCTCTCCTTCAAGACTGAGACCATATCCCTCCAAGTGTATGAATACATAGAGTAATTATACAACACCAATATATACCACTGAACATAGTTCCTCTCTCCCTCAAGACTGAGACCATATCCCTCCAAGTGTATGAATACATAGAGGAATTATACAACACAAATATATACCACTGAATATAGTTCCTCTCTCCCTCAAGACTGAGATCATATCCCTCCAAGTGTATGAATACATAGAGTAATTATACAACACCAATATATACCACTGAATATAGTTCCTCTCTCCCTCAACACTGAGACCATATCCCTCCAAGTGTATGAATACATAGAGGAATTATACAACACAAATATATACCACTGAATATAGTTCCTCTCTCCCTCAAGACTGAGACCATATCCCTCCAAGTGTATGAATACATAGAGGAATTATACAACACAAATATATACCACTGAATATAGTTCCTCTCTCCCTCAAGACTGAGACCATATCCCTCCAAGTGTATGAATACATAGAGTAATTATACAACACCAATATATACCACTGAACATAGTTCCTCTCTCCCTCAAGACTGAGACCATATCCCTCCAAGTGTATGAATACATAGAGGAATTATACAACACAAATATATACCACTGAATATAGTTCCTCTCTCCCTCAAGACTGAGATCATATCCCTCCAAGTGTATGAATACATAGAGTAATTATACAACACCAATATATACCACTGAATATAGTTCCTCTCTCCCTCAAGACTGAGACCATATCCCTCCAAGTGTATGAATACATAGAGGAATTATACAACACAAATATATACCACTGAATATAGTTCCTCTCTCCCTCAAGACTGAGACCATATCCCTCCAAGTGTATGAATACATAGAGGAATTATACAACACAAATATATACCACTGAATATAGTTCCTCTCTCCCTCAAGACTGAGACCATATCCCTCCAAGTGTATGAATACATAGAGTAATTATACAACACCAATATATACCACTGAACATAGTTCCTCTCTCCCTCAAGACTGAGACCATATCCCTCCAAGTGTATGAATACATAGAGTAATTATACAACACAAATATATACCACTGAATATAGTTCCTCTCTCCCTCAAGACTGAGACCATATCCCTCCAAGTGTATGAATACATAGAGTAATTATACAACACCAATATATACCACTGAATATAGTTCCATTAATAACTTACCAATCCTACAAATATACAGAAAAGTTGTACCACATCTGTATACGCTACAGAATATAGTCCTCCAAACAATGTGTAAAACGTAGCTATACATGCTGATATTACAATGGATGTCTTAGTGTCTAAATCTATGATCACAGATAGTGTGGCACCTGAAAAACAATGTGTAAAACGTAGCTATACATGCTGATATTACAATAGATGACTTAGTGTCTAAATCAATGATCACAGATAGTGTGGCACCTGAAAAAACAATGTGTAAAATAATGTTAATTCAATGTCAGGATTTGTTGTATTAATGTGACAATTTCATTAATATGGCAATAAGAATTATTTCAGGGTATCATACACTGTGATAAAATGTACAAGTACCTAACTTCTGAAAATGCTACATTTTGATTGGATAATCAGTGTGAACTATTTTTGAACAGTACACTTGACAACGGGTGAATATACCTAGCTACGGGAACTATACCAGTTTCAAACGATTTCCCACGGGGACTATACTTATGGCATAGATTTTCCCGCGCAATTTTTATATATTTTTGTCAAAATTTATCTCCCTTAAAATAGACTTGCGCTGTCAACAAGGCCAGGTTTGGCAATGCAAATATAATGTTACATTGTAAATTTTATTATTATTATCATATTGAATTTGAGTGTGTTTTTCTTTTATGTCTAGAATGAGATGTTATGTACTAAATATATTATTGTGTTCACCAAACTAGTATCAAACATTTCGCATCGTTTTGGTGATTATATTTTTTTCTTATTTACGTTGAAATATTTCATGGGTAAATGTATTCAATAATATAATTTGTTAACACAACTAAAGTGTAAATTTCCTAACTGTCAATATATCATGTTGATTTCACTACCATAAATACTATCTTATACAAGCATATTGCATGGTCAATATTTCTGTCTGGAGGTTTGAGAATATAGGTGGTTGTTCATTTTGTTGAAATTGATGGAATTATTGATCATCACTTACAATTTCTTTTCATAATAGACAAATGTTTTGTATTCAATCCTTGATAACTCAAGAGGGAGTTAATTGGAGAAGCAAATAGTACTCCCTTCTTATTCACGATACTGTAATCAGATTCTACAACATACCCTCCAGTCCAAGATACATATACATGAATGAAGATTATTTAAGTAGTTTTGCAGATATTTTGTAGAATGTGGTGTATATCTCTTTAAATTTGTGATGACCTGCACAATATATCATATCATGCACATTTCCAACTGGATTTCTGTTCATATTTTCACATTTTTTAAGGAGTTACTTCCCTTTAATGCTGTCAAAATTATCCATTTCATGTAAATTTCAATGAAAATAACATATACTTTTCTCATACTGTATAATCTAAATGAGGAAACAACTTATGAAATTTTTATTTGCTATAAAATTATCCTCTGATTGTTTACAACGTTCAATAAGGGAAATAACTCCTATAATACATCAACAAATGTATAATTTTAGAATTAAATTGAGAATGTGCAAATGGTCTGTTGTCACTAATAAATTATTCAGTTAAAGTAACCTTAACTGCTGCACTTGTTAAAGTAACCTTAACTGCTGCACTTCTATTTTTATTTTTTAGCCGAAGCAGTTTTTTTTCTTGATTTAAAGTTTCCTTATTAATCTATTAAATGACATCAATTTTACCTAGAGCACCTAATATAGCAGCAGACCAGAAGACCTTACCTAGAGCACCTAATATAGCAGCAGACCAGAAGACCTTACCTAGAGCACCTAATATAGCAGCAGACCAGAAGACCTCCCCTAACAGTGCTGGTATGTATAATAGTCCTCCCATTCTCTCTCCATACTTCTGTTGAAAAGGGTCCAACATCGTGACATACCCTTCACTTCTCATTCTTTTGGCAAAGAACATACCACCTGTAATCAAGATATTTAAGGTGCATAAAAAAAAATAGGTTTGTGGCTTATGGTGTCTCACACCACTTTCAACAATATTTCAGTTATATCGTGGCGATCAGTTTTATTGGTGAAGGAAACTGGAGTACCAGGAGAAAACCACAGACCTATCACAAGTCACTGACAAACTTTATCACATAATGTTGTATCGAGTACACCTCGCCATGAACGGGGTTGGAACTCACCACTTTAGTGGTGATAGGTACTGATTGCACAGGTAGTTGTTAATCCAACTACCATACGATCAAGGCCCCTCAAAATTTTTTTTTAATTAACACTACATAATGTACTAATGAATTTAATGCTGGTCTTTGTAAGAATATTTATACAAAACCCATACATGACCCAGACCAAAATGACTGATTAGGAGTAAATAATTCAATGAACTGTCTTATCATCTTTCGAGAAAATCTTTTAAACTGTACAAAACATTATATATTCAATACAAAATGCAATATATTAGTCTTGCAATAGAAAAGCATTACAGATTGAAGCTGTATATTACTTACCAAAAACTAGACTTAGGGCATAACCAAATGGAGCCTGACACCACACGAAGCCCTGGCTATATATAACTTCTGCTGTTCCATTTATAAAGCCTCCTCCTACCCAGGTAGCTGAAATAATAAAATAATTGTTCGGTAAGAGCTTGTAATTAGTATCATTTCTTCTTTAATAATACATCTTTATTTCATATGAAACCTTTGAATACTATTTAAGTTTATATTTTGTGGCAGTTAGTTTTATCAGTGAAGGAAACCAGAGTACCAGGAGAAAACCACTAACCTAAGGCTGAATCAAACCTAGCTTGCTTTTATGATCCCCTGCCTTGTGTATAAATTTCCCATGATTTACTTAAGGGGAACATAAGTAAATGACCAGGACAAAATGTAGGGCGATGTAAGAAGGCACATTGACAGATGAACAGACATGAATAAAACTAAATGCGATCGATGCCTGAGTGGGGGCATAAAAAACCATGGAACTTTCGATAAAACTTCAATCAGCATGTGATAAGATTGTACAACAATAAGATTGTCAGATTTTTACACAATCAATGAAAACACATTAATGTTGACTTGCACTTAAAACTGAATGTTGTGACAGGGCAAAATGTTAACTGATAGATAGTTTCCTGGTGGGCTAATGGAGTCAGCTTACTGAATCTAATTCTGCCAATACTTTTTTTCTATCTAAGGAAATATTTGTCTTATTGTTACTTTATTCTTGTAACAGAAGAATGATTAATTGTAGCTTGTTGTTATCCAAGGTAAGAAGAAGAGATACACTTCCGATTAATGGGGTTTACAGGTGTGATATATGTTACAGTAAGGCTATGTACTGGGCTGGCAACAATCTTGAACAATTAAAAGTCCACTAGCAATGTTATCTATAATTGAAATCCCTCTTTGCATATTAATTAACTAACTGTATCACTATATAATTATTTATAGCCTATAACCTTCCCCTTGTGCTGATTTTAAACCCACATTCTCTCTTTCTGTTTCTATATAAAACCTACAATTTTGGTTTGCTTGCTCTAAAAGACTTTTGAATTATTTGGCATTCCAATCTGTAGACGGTGAGCATACTTGATGAAAGTTATTCCAGAAAAGCGTTTTGCCTGCTAAATAAGATATCTTCATTTTTATTTTGTGATAAAGTTTGTCAGTGGCTTACGATAGATCTTTCGTTTTCTCTGGGTAATCTGTTTTTTCCCCCACTAATAAAACTGACAACCATGATATAACTGAAATATTATTTAAAGTGGCATTAAATACCAATAACTCATCTCCTCCACTTTACTGACTTATATATATATATATAACATACAATCTTTTCTTCTTTCTAAACATTTGCTACCTTTACAGCGGATTAAGTGGAAGTGTCAACGTGGAATGACGCCTACAGGTTTGTTATCTATGTCACGGAATATCCATTATGTTTCTAATGGCAAATAAATTGACTCCACTTAGATTCAATAATTAATTATTACATGGATATTACCATCTAAAAAGGTTCCATATCAACCACTGAAGCCTATTAGATATTACATAACAGAAATAAATCTTGGCCAATATCTCACTTTATTACTGTGGTAATCAAATCTCATCAGGAAAAGTTCCCTGTGGAATATCAGCACAAAATACTAGCATTTGATTAACCAATCTGATTGGAGATGTAAATGTCTGTATGGTTTTCATTAGGAATCTTGCTAACAAATGTGAAAATTTGATTTACAAATACATAAATCTTGACACACCATCTAGCCACTTTACTCCATCAAGAGCAGAAAGTATCAGTATATAAACTGTAGTCATTGTACAGCATTATATTATAACCCAAGGAACAGATACTAAACTCAAAATCTACTGTAGTCATTGTACACAGTTATATTATAACCCAAGAAAAAGATATTAAAATTAAAATCTACTGTAGTCATTGTACACAGTTATATTATAACCCAAGAAAAAGATATTTAAATCAAAATCTATCACGCATCAATATTATACAACAGGAAAAAGTTATATTAAACATGGCAAATGGTATTTTCCCAAGACAGCTTTACACCGACTAGTATCTAGACTTTAACGGCATTCTAAATTACAGAATTTTACCAATTATTGCTTAAATCATGACAATTACCCATTAAAATTGCAACTTGTCAATCAAAAGAATAATATGAGAAACTAACAGTTCTACTCAATGAAATTCATATGCTATCAGAGAAACATGTTAGGAATAATTGACGGAGGACGGAGGAAGGAAACAATTCATGTTCTATTGTTTAGATAAAGAATTTAATTATCAAACATCCTATTCAATTCTAACATTGATTTTTACTTGAAACCTGGCATACTGATAAAAAGATACAAATGTAACAAGGAAAAAAGCTTACTGTGTTTATTGTTGTTTGACGTTATCTGTGGTGAAATACAACACTTCATCGTAAGATGAATATTTTACATGATTTGCAAGAGACATACTATTGTTATTTGACCTTGTATCTACAATATTTATTTTATTATAACAAGACATTATTTTTCTGATGAAAGGTTGGTTGGTTGGTTTTATGGTGCTCAATGCCACTTTCAACAATATTTCAGTTATATCGTAGCAGTCAGTTTTATTGGTGGAGGAAACTGGAGTACACGGAGAAAATCAATGACCTGTCATAATAATGTTGTATCGAGTACAGCTCGCCTGAGCAGGGTTCAAACTCACAATGTTAGTGGCGATAGGCACCGATTGCACAGGTAGTAGTAAATCCAACTACCATATGATCATGATCATGACGGCCTCTATATTAATTTAAGATGAATGTTATGCAAATATAATCTACATGTAAGGAACATTCTGGTGACAAGGCTGAAATCAGAATAGTTAACAGATGACAGATGTAAATTTAGGGGGAAGGTTTGGGATCCCATTAACCAGTTTATCAATCTCATTAACCAGTTTACCGATCCCATTAACCAGTTTACCGATCCCATTAACCAGTTTACTGATCCCATTAACCAGTTTACTGATCCCATTAACCAGTTTACTGATCCCATTAACCAGTTTACCGATCCCATTAACCAGTTTATCCCCACCACATTTTTGTGCCTGTCCTAATCGTGACCTGGATTTTCAAAATCTTATGTCATGTCCTTCATTAGGACTGTGATTGTTTGTTTTGTATATTGTTAAACATCACTGCTTAAACTTTCTTTTCTTAAGGTCATTAGTACTTGAGGTAATTTCAGTCAAAGATTCTGAAAAATGAGATATCATTTAACTGATAACAATTGGTCCATTCAGTAAATTTTACAGTTCAATGAACACTATAAAATTAGGTAAAATGAATAAGAGGAGTTTTGAATTTGTTTATGCTTCACTGGAAAATTCTGGCTTTTAACTATACAATGTAACTTCTAATAACCAACTTGTTCAGAAAATAACTATGGAAGCTGGCCACAAAAACATTTAAGCTATTTAACTATGGGCTCTTAGCAGTGTCAGACACACAAAAAATGAACATTTTTACAAATGACATCAATCACTGATTTGTGATCACAGAAATTAATAAGTTCTTCCAGAATATTCAATCAGAGGCAATATGCTTATTGTCATTTGTTATAATAAAGGATCTCCTTATAAGGTCAATAATATATTTTAATATTCATTGCTGTAAAGAACCAACCTGTAAAGGCCAATATTTAACATTGTAATATTACCTGTCCTGGTAAAAGAACCAACAAGAAGGTCAATATTCAACATTGTAATATCACCTGTCCTGGTAAAAGAACCAACAAGAAGGCCAATATTTAACATTGTAATATTACCTGTCATGATAAAAGAACCAACAAAAAGGCCAATATTTAACATTGTAATAGTACCTGTCATTGTAAAAGAACCAACAAGAAGGCCAATATTTAACATTGTAATATTACCTGTCATGATAAAAGAACCAACAAGAAGGCCAATATTTAACATTGTAATAGTACCTGTCATTGTAAAAGAACCAACAAGAAGGCCAATATTTAACATTGTAATATTACCTGTCATGATAAAAGAACCAACAAGAAGGCCAATATTTAACATTGTAATAGTACATGTAATTGTAAAAGAACCAACAAGAAGGTCAATATTTAACATTGTAATATTACCTGTCCTGGTAAAAGAACCAACAAGAAGGCCAATATTTAACATTGTAATATTACCTGTCATGGTAAAAGAACCAACAAGAAGGCCAATATTTAACATTGTAATATTACCTGTCCTGGTAAAAGAACCAACAAGAAGGCTAATATTTAACATTGTAATATTACCTGTCATGGTAAAAGAACCAACAAGAAGGCCAATATTTAACATTGTAATATTACCTGTCATGGTAAAAGAACCAACAAGAATGCCAATATTTAACATTGTAATAGTACCTGTCATGGTAAAAGAACCAACAAGAAGGCCAATATTTAACATTGTAATAGTACCTGTCATTATGAAAGAACCAACAAGAAGGCCAATATTTAACATTGTAATATTACCTGTCATGGTAAAAGAACCAACAAGAAGGCCAATATTTAACATTGTAATAGTACCTGTCATTATGAAAGAACCAACAAGAAGGTCAATATTTAACATTGTAATATTACCTGTCATGGTAAAAGAACCAACAAGAAGGCCAATATTTAACATTGTAATATTACCTGTCATGATGAAAGAACCAACAAGAAGGCCAATATTTAACATTGTAATGGTACCTGTCATTGTAAAAGAACCAACAAGAAGGTCAATATTTAACATTGTAATATTACCTGTCATGGTAAAAGAACCAACAAGAAGGCCAATATTTAACATTGTAATATTACCTGTCATGGTAAAAGAACCAACAAGAAGGCCAATATTTAACATTGTAATATTACCTGTCCTGGTAAAAGAACCAACAAGAAGGCTAATATTTAACATTGTAATATTACCTGTCATGGTAAAAGAACCAACAAGAAGGCCAATATTTAACATTGTAATATTACCTGTCATGATAAAAGAACCAACAAGAAGGCCAATATTTAACATTGTAATAGTACCTGTCATTGTAAAAGAACCAACAAGAAGGCCAATATTTAACATTGTAATAGTACCTGTCATTATGAAAGAACCAACAAGAAGGCCAATATTTAACATTGTAATATTACCTGTCATGGTAAAAGAACCAACAAGAAGGCCAATATTTAACATTGTAATAGTACCTGTCATGGTAAAAGAACCAACAAGAAGGCCAATATTTAACATTGTAATAGTACCTGTCATTATGAAAGAACCAACAAGAAGGCCAATATTTAACATTGTAATATTACCTGTCATGGTAAAAGAACCAACAAGAAGGTTAATATTTAACATTGTAATATTACCTGTAATGGTAAAAGAACCAACAAGAAGGCCAATATTTAACATTGTAATATTACCTGTCATGGTAAAAGAACCAACAAGAAGGCCAATATTTAACATTGTAATAGTACCTGTCATGGTAAAAGAACCAACAAGAAGGCCAATATTTAACATTGTAATAGTACCTGTCATTATGAAAGAACCAACAAGAAGGCCAATATTTAACATTGTAATATTACCTGTCATGGTAAAAGAACCAACAAGAAGGCCAATATTTAACATTGTAATAGTACCTGTCATTATGAAAGAACCAACAAGAAGGTCAATATTTAACATTGTAATATTACCTGTCATGGTAAAAGAACCAACAAGAAGGCCAATATTTAACATTGTAATATTACCTGTCATGATGAAAGAACCAACAAGAAGGCCAATATTTAACATTGTAATAGTACCTGTCATGGTAAAAGAACCAACAAGAAGGCCAATATTTAACATTGTAATAGTACCTGTCATTATGAAAGAACCAACAAGAAGGTCAATATTTAACATTGTAATATTACCTGTCATGGTAAAAGAACCAACAAGAAGGCCAATATTTAACATTGTAATAGTACCTGTCATTATGAAAGAACCAACAAGAAGGCCAATATTTAACATTGTAATATTACCTGTCATGGTAAAAGAACCAACAAGAAGGCTAATATTTAACATTGTAATATTACCTGTCATGGTAAAAGAACCAGAAAGAAGGCCAATATTTAACATTGTAATAGTACCTGTCATTATGAAAGAACCAACAAGAAGGCCAATATTTAACATTGTAATAGTACCTGTCATTATGAAAGAACCAACAAGAAGGCCAATATTTAACATTGTAATATTACCTGTCATGGTAAAAGAACCAACAAGAAGGCCAATATTTAACATTGTAATATTACCTGTCATTATGAAAGAACCAACAAGAAGGTCAATATTTAACATTGTAATATTACCTGTCATGGTAAAAGAACCAACAAGAAGGCCAATATTTAACATTGTAATATTACCTGGGTAATATTTTGGCATATTACCTGGACAATTAGACACTCAGTATAATAATGATATTAATGTGGTCTTGTCCAGGACAAGATCACATTATTATATAATTGTAATATCACCTGTCATTGTAAAAGAACCAACAAGAAGGACAATATTTAACATTGTAATATTACCTGTCATGGTAAAAGAACCAACAAGAAGGCCAATATTTCTGCCTGCTAACATGACATCTTCACTCTCCAAGTGGCCTTCATCGGTTGTCTTCTTCTTTTTACGTGCTGCCCACAATCCAACCAATAAAATCATAACATAAAAAATAATAACCGAAATCAAACCAGATATGTTCACTGCCATTGTTTACACTGATGTCTAAGATCTGGAAAAGAAGAAGAAGGAGACATTTATATAAGGATAATGATTGATTTTTTGATTTTTGGTGTCTAATGCTACTTTCAGCAATATTTCAGCTATATCATGGTGACAAGTTTTGGTGGTGGAAGAAGCTGGAGTACCAGAAGAGAACCACCGACCATGGGCAAGCAACTGGTAAACTTTATCACTTGCAGCTGTAAGTCGAGTGCACCCTTTTTTGTAATTTACAAAGCCGGGCGCGAACCCACGCCGTATTGGTGATAGGCTTGTATGAGTTGTTAGGTAATCCAACTACCTAACTCATTGAGCCACCTGGGCCCTTATAAGGATAATGTTTATCTTTTTATTATTGTATTGTATTAGATGTATAAGCCTTAATTTGGCTTTGAAATGTACCAATCCTTATATAAGACATACATTTGTTAATGAAAATTACTGGTAATGTTTTTTTGATCTTTTACAACCCACTCACAAATTAATGAACATAAAGGACTTTTAGGTTAAGTGTGCGAGTACATCAATTAGCACAGTTTGCACAAGAATAGACTCAGGAAACAATATGTTTAAGTCTTATATTTATCAAAATAATAATTTCACTACTGATCTTTTTTATTATTTATCAAGATAATGTATCCCCTATTGTCTTTTCTTTTCTTTTTTTTATATATAAGAAAGTAGTTCCAGTCACACAGTTTATTGATATATAAACTGAGAGAAAATCTTCTTATGGAGGAGTCATTAACCAATGAATGTAAAGTATATCAAGATATGCAAATAAGATAAAAATAAGATAAGTTTTATTTAAAGTCGGCATGTTAAAACAACAAATACAACACAAGATCTAGTGAGCTTTTGACCAGAATAAGATCAGAATTACACCAATTCATCTTATCACAAAATTTATCAGCTCAGAAGCAAATAAATTAACAATGTTTATAGAAAGGTATTACACAATGTCTTGACACTGAGACAAATGGTTGCTATGCTTTCTTTATTATGTCACAGAAAGTTAATTATGGATAGAATCACAATCTCCTTTTAGAAAACCAATCAACAAACTCATTGTTTTTTCAGATTTATTTAACTTTACTTTCCGCTAATTAAACTTGAGCTGAAATTACATATAAAGTCTAAACACAGTGAAATTTCATATAGATCTAATCCTGATACAACCTTTGAAGACTGTAATTGTTCAAGTTAAAGATAGTTTAATACTCTTTATATTCATTGTTATTAAATTATCTCCTGTTTTCAGAAAACAATCTAAAATCAACAGTAGCAATCAATACGGCTATTAAACAGAGACTTAAACACTAATTCATTATACCACATAGTATTTATACACCCAAGTATAATGTATAGGATGACGCACTGCTACATATATAGGCATTGGTGTCTAAACTCTGGCCACACTATATGGATTTTTCCACCCACAATGTTTTTACAGAGAAGATCAAGTCAAAACAACGAAAAAACTTTCTTTTAATCTTTTCTGGAAATTAATAAATATAATTTGATACTTGCTCGTATAACAGATACTGATTTTTTATAAAATATCTAAATGTAAAAATAAAAAAACAACAATAAGAGGCTCACATGATAAGCCGATTCACTCACATGGTAAAGATGATTTATTGAACTATTACATACCGTAGAACATGTTAAATTTTTTATATCCATGGACTTTGATATATAGACCCAGAGTCATTTATTGGTAAAGAATTGTATCTGTATATAACAATGCTAGTTCATGTCAAATACAATTCCTTTTACATTACTGATTCTTAAGAGATTTTTGAATTATTTCCTATTGCAGTCCATTTAAAATTTTTGACCACAACGAGTCAGAAACCAAAGATCCTGTGCACGCTTTGGGCAAAATTTTAGCAAACATGAGTCTACATATCACAATGTGTCATGTCTCTTTTGACATCTCCTTAATTCTAGTTTGTGTTAACATTTGGACACAAAAGCCTGGACCTGATTGACCCTGCTGTTTTCATTTGTACTAGGCTAAATCTACATTTTATATACATGCTTTATTTTAAATACAAGTAGAGAATCTGCTGATATAATGAAGAGAAAATATGTCTAGTGAAATGAACTAGATTATGACTACTATCTTAAATCCTTTCCTACTTTCATGATAAACAAATAAAATTATAGATCAGGACTGGGTTGTATAAACTTCAATTAATTCTCAATCAAACCTTGTGTAAATTAATGTTGTGTACATTCGAAAAAAATTTAAGTGTCAATACGGTGGTTTTGAATCATGTCAATTCCGATCACGTTCCGTCTTTTTCGTGTCATGACGTCTGAAATGTTAGGCAGACTACTTCCGGTGTTTATGCTATTACTGTGACAACGTCAACATATCATAGTCGTAGATGTGGTAGATTATAAGTAATTGTAATATGGAGACGCCAAGAAAACGGCTGAGTAAATACTGGTGTTCGGTACCTCACTGTCTGTCTGATAACAGAAATATATCAAGACAGGTCGTTTTCCTTTCATGATGCTGACAGCAGTAAATAAAGAAATTAAACAAATTTAATTCTAAAGAAGTAATTGTCTGTGCATTGAAGCCTTTGATACAAATAAAGTAATTTAATTGATATCTGTCTTTTACAGAAAATGTAAAAAATTCTTTAAGTTGAGTAACATTAAAATGGCACTTATCGATTGGAGTTTTCGTTGTGTGCATTGACACCGGAAGTCCAGTGCCTAATATTCCATCAAAATCACGTGGTTTGGCAGACGAAAATAAAAAGTTTTTGACGGAATGGAAATGATTCGAAACAACCATATTATGTTTTACTTGACACGCAAATTTAATTGAGGTTTGTACAACCCAGTCCTGAACATCAACTTCAAATTTTCATTGTTAAAACAAAAATGGCCCAATTATAATGTATATAAAATTGTAATCTTATGATAAGTTCAGACCTATTTTTTCAAATAAAACTTTAAAAGTTGCACATGTTATATTGGATTCCTTTTTAAAATTTTCCCAAGTTTTCCAATATTTGTAGAAAATTGACAAAATATTTCCTCTGAAAAAAGTCAATAAAAGTCTTCACAGACAGAGACAACGTTCTCACTCACACCAAAGTAAATATAATGACAATGGTACAATGTATAATATTTGCAGAACGTTTTCTTCATATTAATGACAAATCGGTAAACTCTTCAGATAGCTGGTTGCGACAATGTTATGAACAATCACTTAATATTGAGGATCGGAAATCATTTTTATTTGTGTACATCGTTGTTATCTTAGCGGTACTTTCACTGTTTGTTCCATATTGATCAATACATTGGTTTAACAGAAGCTAAACCAACTCGTTATCTAGCTTAAAATAGCGGAATCAATTTTCTGATTTAACGCATTGTAAACCCTACTATTTCTCTGTAATTTCTATTAAAGTATCTTGGTTCGCAGTGATTAACTAACTTAGAACATTACTTGAGACATAATAATGATTTCTTGAGAGAGAATTCTAACACAGTTAAAGAATTTCTTTTTAAAGTAAATTGATTTTTGAATACAAAAATGTAATGAAGCAATATGTAACCTTGATATAGATCTATACATTATAAAAAGTTTGGGCAATTATATAATACACTCTGTCTAGAGACAAAACTAAAATATACATGCATGTCTACAGAGATGTCCAAAAAGGTTTTTTTAGTCATGTAAATTTTTTACTATGTATTTCATTTACAAGTACAATTTAAAAAAAAATTGTCTTGAAGTCAATTCTTGGTCAATTTTTATAAACTTTGTATCAACAAAAGCTAAAGAAAAAGTATGTAGTTTTTTGTGGTAATTTCAGGTGACAGATGCTTAACAGAGATGTACATTCCATGATGCTTACTGAGAAATAGACATGCTCATCAATTACTTTTGCCAAATTCATTCCGACTAATAAGATATTGGTAAAGTTGTGGGGAGTCACCTTTTGGTATAAGTAGATAAGTAGATAAGCTGGAGTTTGAAGAAAAACATTTATTAATTCTCTCAGCATAAAAACCCTACCCATTCATACATTCGCATTACAAAAATCATATCCATTTGTATATTGTACTGTTATTGGTGACCAATTCACATATTAGATTTAGGGATCATCGTGGTCGTGATCGTATAATAGTTGGATTTACAATTAGCTATGCAATCAGTGCCTATCACCACTAACGTTGTGAGTTTGAAGCCTGCCCATGGTGAGGTGTACTCGATACAACATTATGTGATGAAGTATATCAGTGACTTGCGGCAGATCGGTGGATTTCTCCACCAATAAAACTGACTGCCACGATATAACTGAAATATTTGTTGAAAGTGACGTTAAACACCATAACCCTAACCTATAAAATAAGATTAAAATGAATACACAATAATTATTTAATTATACATTAATAATCAAAACACCAAAGACAGTCATCTACGATATAACTGAAATATTGTTGAAAGTGGTGTTAAACACCATAAACCAACCATCAATTTTACACCTTATCGTATTAGATTATAACAGAAACTATTCCTAAGCAATAATAGAATAATTTGTTTTAGCAATAAAATATGGAGCCACATTACTCCCACCATTAGACCCTCGGTAATTGTTTCATGTCTAACTTTAGCAGTTATTTTTAATGACATTGGACAGAAAAAACACTGCTACCTAATGTCTACAGAAAAAACTAATCAATTATGGGACAAGAAGTCTTTGGTTTACAACAAGTTTATATTTAATCAAGCTACTTGTTTCCCCTATAAATGTCAATTGGTGCGACTTAATGTCATTTACTGTGCCCGATCCAGATACAATAAACTGTAAAAGCTTAGTCATCATCTGTAATTGAAACTTGCTTTAAACAGTAATTCTACAAACAATCAAAGATTTTACTTTATAACGTCTTGTAAAATTCATTAACAAACTTATTATCTGCTTTTATTGTATGGTAAACATGCAAACTTCAATGTTAATAATAAAATTACGAAACGTTATACATGTAAGCTTTTCTTTATTTGTTCGTAGTTAAAAATGTGCAATAGAATTAGACTAATTAAAAGTGATTTAGATATTATTATGATGTAAAAGTTCATAAAATGAAATTTCTTATAGTTTTTAAATAGGACATCTCATTTAACAATAGGGAAAAGAAAATGGTTTGTTTAGGTTTATGGTGTTTAATGCCACTTTCAACAATATGTCAGTTATATTGTGGCGGTCAGTTTTATTGCTGGAGGAAACCGGAGTACCCGGAGAAAACCACTGACCTGTTGTAAGCCACTGACTAGCTTTATCACATAATGTTATGTCGCCTGAGAGGGATTCGAACTCACACATTGTGGTGATAGGTACTGATTGCATAAGTAGCTGTAAATTCAACTACCATACGATCACGGCCACGATGGCAGAACATATGATCATGATATATTATGATAATCAAAGTACTTGGACATATTTTCTATTTCAACGGGACACACTTTCATTGAAATATACTGAATAATTTTTTTTATCTTCAAAATACTTACCTTATATTTCAAGGAATATTTGTCTATGCCTATTTCTCCTTTCTTTCCGTACAATCCCCTTAAAGCTTAGACAGCAAACTAGATATATGGAATTCAAGGACTTCTAACTTGATGTTCATTTGTTCACAGATCTTCCTGGAAATATAAACATTATAAACTTAAAAATAGAAAAATAGCTCTTTTGGTAAAAGACATGCGTCATCTGTCCTCATTACTGCTAAATATAGAAATCTGATCAAGGGTCATAACTCATGAAAAACAATAAATCCAGCATACGATACTTGGCTGTTACTTCTACTAAGAGTAATGATAACAACTGTAATACAATCACAACAAAGGTTAATGGAAAATGGCTATTCATTCTCATAAATTTCTGCCTGTCATTTGAAATACAATCCTACCAAGTTTAATTGTGCTATTCCAGTTTTCGCGTTAGCCAACTTGCCCGAAGCCCAGAACAGTAAAACTGGATTCAGACAAGTGAAAATTATGAAAGAATTTGTTTGAATAAATAGAAATTTTTTGTAAATTTGGCTTTCAGGTAAGTAGGTGAACAAAATTAAAGCAAAGACTGCTCTTCTTGGTTGACACATTGAGTTGTTAACAGATTCAAAATACTTTGCTTTAACAATTAGACAAAACTAAAAATGGAAAACTCATATCAATAATGTCTGCACTAAAAGCCAGTAAAATCTATGACTTCCTTCATTGAAATCTTAACGAGTTTGACTTCATTTAAAGAACCAATCAATAACTATCTGGTCGGACCATCATGTCAGACGATCACATGAGTATGTCTGACGTGTGTTGCATTTGGACACCTACTAAAAGGGAAATTGATAAGATCGAAATGGTCCGATGTAGCACTTGTCACCTACAGAGAGAAGAACACTTCAAGAGTTGTTTATATGTTATAACAGCTAAACTTGTGTAGCCTTTAAAGTACTGTACAATGATGATCCTGATTAGAAAATAAAATCAATGAAATCAATGAAAAATAGCTGAAATCTTCTACATCCCCTTTCAAAATGGTCATTTTTCATCTGTTCTGACCATGTCCAGCAACTTTCGATAAACAATTTTCAGAGGAAAATAGCTGAAATCAGTTTAAATAACTGAAAAAAATCATCCCTGACGTTATAACAATATAAGATTTGTTATATCGGATAAAATATCTAATGATAAGTTGTTAATCTTAAAGCTGACAAACTAAACCATTGGACATGACAAATACATTCCTCGTCTTTTGTAATTCCTCCATGGAAGATGAAACAAAGATAAGAATTGTTTCTCCCCTCTACCATCGCTGGACCAGCTACTGTAATTATCAATATAACTAAACTGAGACATTCAATACATTTATTTCTGTAAATTATTTCCATCAATTCTTTAATATGTACATAGTTTTTGAGAGAAGGCTTTAACTAATTATATATCTGTACAATTCAATGGTACTTGCTCTTTTTCCAGTAAATAAAATATGCTTATCATATTTTTCCAGACAAAAGGTCAAAGATATTTTTACTTGATAATATATTTCACTAATTTAAACTAATGGAGATAATTAAGAATCCAATTAAATATTTTGGGAAGCTTCATTTTACCTTCCAACATTGGTAACCAAATATTCCACTAAATATTGTAGAAAGCTTCATTTTACCTTCATATACAGGTAATCAAGCATTAAAATAAATGTTCTGGTAAACTCCACTTTACCATCAATAGACCATTTGCCTATTTCCTACTTGATTCTAAGATTATATGTTTTTAAACATTTTTTAAAGAGTTATTTCCCTTTAATGCAGTGTAAAAAGTGTTCCATTTCATGCAAATTTCAATGAAAATAACATAAATTTTCCTGTTAATCTGTTACAAATTTTAATGTTGTATCAACATGTGAATTTACTATTTTGCTATGAAATTATCCTCTGAGTTTTTTACTGGGATTAAATATTTCCAAATTATCAGAAAATTATACAAAATTATTTGCCCTTTCTGTTGCCTTTGCAAGAACAGGTACCATTTTGCCATCTATATACAAAATAATTCCAAAAGAAAATGTAGAAAAACGTATAATTATAGAAACAAATCAGGAATGTGTAAAAGGTCTATTTACTAGTACTACTAGTAACAAAGTATCCCACTAAATAATGGGATAGACTTCACTATAGCTTCAATAAGTAACAAAGTATCCCACTAAATAATGGGATAGACTTCACTATAGCTTCAATAAGTAACAAAGTATCCCACTAAATAATGGGATAGACTTCACTATAGCTTCAATAAGTAACAAAGTATCCCACTAAATAATGGGATAGACTTCACTATAGCTTCAATAAGTAACAAAGTATCCCACTAAATAATGGGATAGACTTCACTATAGCTTCAATAAGTAACAAAGTATCCCACTAAATAATGGGATAGACTTCACTATAGCTTCAATAAGTAACAAAGTATCCCACTAAATAATGGGATAGACTTCACTATAGCTTCAATAAGTAACAAAGTATCCCACTAAATAATGGGATAGACTTCACTATAGCTTCAATAAGTAACAAAGTATCCCACTAAATAATCGGATAGACTTCACTATAGCTTCAATAACTAGTCATGAAGTACTCAGCTAATTATTGTGGGAGACATCATTTTATCTTTAATTACCAGTGATCATGTCTTCATGTAACTGTTGTGGTGCACTCCATTTTGCCTGTCATTAACAACGAATCAAGAAAATGTGTTCTAAGATAATGATATTCTGGAGAAACATTCTCAAAACTGCAGAAAAAGTAACAGAAATGTCAACCTATGCATTTCACATAAAAATATTGACACTTTATATAGAACAAAAATTTAAGCTTGTGTTTTCAGTATATTGTTCATCTTACTGTTTATTCTATCCTCATATACAAAAAAATCTAACAAAAAAATAGTAAAAATACTTAATACTACAGTAAAACCAGCATAAACCAAACTCTGAATAAAATGTATAAACCAAACCCGAAATAAAACGTAGTCCTGTATAAACCAAACTCTAAATAAAATGTATAAACCAAACTCTAAATAAAATGTAGAAACCAAACTCTGAATAAAATGTATAAACCCAACCCTAAATAAAACGTAGTCCTGTATAAACCAAACTCTAAATAAAATGTATAAACCAAACTCTAAATAAAATGTATAAACCAAACTCTGAATAAAATGTATAAACCAAACCCTAAATAAAACGTAGTCCTGTATAAACCAAACTCTGAATAAAATGTAGAAACCAAACTCTGAATAAAATGTATAAACCCAACCCTAAATAAAATGTAGAAACCAAACTCTGAATAAAATGTAGAAACCAAACTCTGAATAAAATGTAGAAACCAAACTCTAAATAAAATGTAGAAACCAAACTCTAAATAAAATGTAGAAACCAAACTCTAAATAAAATGTAGAAACCAAACTCTAAATAAAATATAGAAACCAAACTCTAAATAAAATGTAGAAACTAAACTCTGAATAAAATATAGAAACCAAACTCTGAATAAAATGTAGAAACCAAACTCTGAATAAAATGTAGAAACCAAACTCTGAATAAAATGTAGAAACCAAACTCTAAATAAAATGTAGAAACCAAACTCTAAATAAAATGTAGAAACCAAACTCTAAATAAAATGTAGAAACCAAACTCTAAATAAAATGTAGAAACCAAACTCTAAATAAAATGTAGAAACTAAACTCTGAATAAAATGTAGAAACCAAACTCTAAATAAAATGTAGAAACCAAACTCTAAATAAAATGTAGAAACCAAACTCTGAATAAAATGTAGAAACCAAACTCTGAATAAAATGTAGAAACCAAACTCTAAATAAAATGTAGAAACTAAACTCTAAATAAAATGTATAAACCAAACTCTAAATAAAATGCATAAACCAAACTCTGAATAAAATGTATAAACCAAACTCTAAATAAAATGTATAAACCCAACCCTAAATAAAACATAGTCCTGTATAAACCAAACTCTGAATAAAATGTAGAAACCAAACTCTGAATAAAATGTATAAACCCAACCCTAAATAAAATGTAGAAACCAAACTCTAAATAAAATGTATAAACCCAACCCTAAATAAAACGTAGTCCTGTATAAACCAAACTCTAAATAAAATGTATAAACCAAACTCTGAATAAAATGTAGAAACCAAACTCTAAATAAAATGTAGAAACCAAACTCTAAATAAAATGTAGAAACTAAACTCTGAATAAAATGTAGAAACCAAACTCTAAATAAAATGTAGAAACCAAACTCTAAATAAAATGTAGAAACCAAACTCTAAATAAAATGTAGAAACCAAACTCTAAATAAAATGTAGAAACCAAACTCTAAATAAAATGTAGAAACCAAACTCTAAATAAAATGTAGAAACCAAACTCTAAATAAAATGTAGAAACCAAACTCTGAATAAAATGTAGAAACCAAACTCTGAATAAAATGTAGAAACCAAACTCTAAATAAAATGTAGAAACTAAACTCTAAATAAAATGTATAAACCAAACTCTAAATAAAATGTATAAACCAAACTCTGAATAAAATGTATAAACCAAACTCTAAATAAAATGTATAAACCAAACTCTAAATAAAATGTAGAAACTAAACTCTGAATAAAATGTAGAAACCAAACTCTAAATAAAATGTAGAAACCAAACTCTAAATAAAATGTAGAAACCAAACTCTAAATAAAATGTAGAAACTAAACTCTGAATAAAATGTAGAAACCAAACTCTGAATAAAATGTAGAAACCAAACTCTGAATAAAATGTATAAACCCAACCCTAAATAAAATGTAGAAACCAAACTCTAAATAAAATGTATAAACCCAACCCTAAATAAAACGTAGTCCTGTATAAACCAAACTCTAAATAAAATGTATAAACCAAACTCTGAATAAAATGTAGAAACCAAACTCTAAATAAAATGTAGAAACCAAACTCTAAATAAAATGTAGAAACCAAACTCTGAATAAAATGTATAAACCCAACCCTAAATAAAACGTTGTCCTGTATAAACCGAACCTTGATTTAAATGGAAACAGGTATAAACTGAACTTTAAATGAAATCTCAATGTAGAAAATCTTTGTTCATTTAACCTGTTAAAGTCAAACACCTGTCTATTCCAAACAAATGGTGCCACAGAGGTTCAGTTTAGACAGTTTTCACTGTATTTCTGAACCAACGTCCTGGTTCCACACAGAATTTTTTGTCTTGGCCTTAAAATAAATGACTCTATTAGGTATCAATGAACTGGAAGAAATTCAGCTGACATTTCTCTCACTCTCCATCAACCTTGTGACAATTATCTTGTGAAACTGAACTTCTTAAAGATCTGTTCAAACAAACGATATGACTAGTGATATCGGCAATTTTATCTTCGTTGGAAATTCAAAGTCTATTAAAATCTGTTTTCTATTTGAAGTAAATATACTGTTGCCACTTACCTGGAATTGTCCTGTGGTATAATTTTTTAAGAGGGATCATCTCAGAGGAGTACTTCTCTTGCAAACATCTTTTTTGAAGTGGTTTGGCTATTTTATTTCCATGCACAAAAAATCTTTTAATACCAATGTATAGAGATGGGATAAATGTGTGAATGGTAGATGAATTGTGCCCCACCTCAGATAGAAAATAAATTTTCTTATATTTTTCTCAATAATACTCTATTTTGTAAAATTTAGAATTGTTCAATAATTCTTTTTCTGATTGATCGACTAAATGAGTTTTGTCTGTCCTTCTTCGAATTAGGGCTTCTGATTACCCCCTGTGGTATCTTCAAGCATTACTGTGGTAAATCAGTGCAAAATATAGCATGTTCTTTCTATTTTTTGGGGGTCAAAATACCACAAAAAAGGACTTTCTTAATTAGATGTGACACACAATAGATATTTTATATCAAATATAATGTTCATTTCTCTAGGTATAAAAAAAATTTAACCAGAAAGGTCCACACCATAAAAAGTGCAGGAAAAAGTGTACATCAGACATTCCCCAAGGACAATAGTCATTGAACCTAAGATTCAAAATTTGATCTTTTAATTGGATAAAATAGTTGTTTTTTCTGTATATAATTTCAAATAGAAGATATATAAGGAGGACAAAGGTATAATCATTTTGTTGATGTAATCTTTATCTTCAAATAAAATCTCAGGTTTATAGGATTTACATCTATTTTTATTGGTTCTTTCCACTGCCATTCTGTCTTAAAATGTGCCATAATACACTTTCCTTAGCTATATAGAACAAAATGATAGTCTCTCTGATGTCATTAGGCATTGCTCCTTATTACAGCTTTAGATTTAAATAACTTTTACAGTGGAGAAATGAACATTATATTTGATATAAAATAACTATTGTGTGTCACATCTAATTAAGAAAGTCCTTTTTTGTGGTATTTTGACATACGATGCAGAGGTCTGTTTATTTAGTTAATATTTCAATTCAGAAATATATGTCATTAGTTTTAGAATGACGTATAAATTAATATCAATTCTTAAGTCAATACAAAAGTGTTAAATCCAACTCAAAATTTGATGGGATTCAATACTCGTGACCTGACTCTATATTCCACCCAGCAGGTTCTTTGTTAACTGTATTGAGTATATTGAGTCAGAAAACCAGACAAAGTACTTCAACAATAATGTACAACTATTTCCAAAACATTTAATAAAACGTAGATATCAAATTTAGTGCACACAACGCGTTTCTGGAATAACCTTCATCAGGTACACTCAAAATAGAAAGGTTGGAAAACTAAATAATTTAAAAAGTTTTGGGAGCAAGTAAATCAAATAGCATTTTAATGGTAAATTTTACCAGTTTATCTGTGTTTTTTTCTGTGTACTCCTTCATCCTCCATTGTCAAAACTGACCTCCATGATGTAACTGACATTCTGATGAAAGTGACGTTATATATAATATATAATATAATACCAGAATTTGTATAGCGTCCTATCTAAAAAATTACCCTAAGGCGCTTTACAACATAAAATACTAGATAAAAGTAGCAAAACATTAAACAGTAACTCCTATGTATATATATAACAATGATAAAATTAAATAATAATAATCTTGAATGCAGTTGATAGCAGACGGAAGAAATAAAAATGGAAAAGGGGGTGGTGTGAGTGCAGAAATAGGCCGATAAGGAGTCTATACAGTCCTAAATTAGACACTCATAACTCAACTCTCTAATCATTTGATTTTTTAGAGTAATTCTAATTGGTAAATCCCGAATTGAAAAACCTTAATTCTAAATTTATCATCTATATTTCAACATATGTTACAAATAGTTATACCTAAAGTATTTTGTACTTCTTATCTAGAACCCAAGATCTAAATAAATAACTCAATTTTAATGTATTCATCATCTAGAACTGAACCTAATGTTTAAAATGTTCCTCATCTAGATCCCAACTTCTGGACAACTAACTTCTTAAGAACTCCCTCATCTAGACCCTAACTGCTCTGAATAACAAACTTCATAAGAATTAACTCCCTCATCTAGACCCTAACTTCTGAATAACAAACTTCATAAGAACTCCCTCATCTAGACCCTAACTTCTGAATAACAAACTTCTTAAGAACTCCCTCATCTAGACCCTAACTTCTGAATGACAAATTTCTTAAGAACTCCCTCATCTAGACCCTAACTTCTGAATGACAAATTTCTTAAGAATTCCCTCATCTAGACACTAACTTCTCTGAATAACAAACTTCATAAGAACTCCCTCATCTAGACCCTAACTTTTGAATAACAAACTTCTAAAGAACCTCCTTATCTGGACCCTAACTTCTGAATAACAAACTTCTAAATAGCCCCCTCATCTGGACCCTCACTTCTGAATAATAATAATAAAAAAAAAAAAAAATGAAAAAAAGACTTCTCAACATTTTTACATATTTCATAATACAACCATGTTAAACTTCTCAATTGATTAATCTGCAAAATTCTTATAAAATTTCTCTTTCCATTTGGATGAAGAAATTCTCCAATATATTGATCATGTTCATTTTGGGTAATGATAAAATTGCTAAGTATTGATTCCAATATCTGGAAACTGTTCCTCATTAAGGGATAGATACCATATTTAGCTAGACCCATCATTAACCAAAGGTCAGAGTCTTTGATCAAGTTTCAATCTTCATATTTCGCCTGAGTTTTATAGTTAATAACTGTGTATTTTATAACTTTGTATCTTGTAGGAATGGTTTAGATAAAGATAGAAATTTTATGGTTCTTTTTTATTGATAATTTACAATTGTATTTCTATTATTCTGTTTATTTAGTATTATTCTAATTATGTCATATTAAAACTTCTCTTTAAGTCATGGATTTTCAATAAATACAGAAAGAAATCATAATGTCAATATACTTCTTTACATAAAGATGTTTTTGTAATTTTTAAAGATCATGATGGCCATGTATTTGCAGTCATATTTAAATCAAGATAGCCATGTTTTGCAGTCATATTTAAATTAAAATGGTCATGTTTTTGCAGTCATATTGAAATCAAGATGGCCATGTTTTTGCAGTCATATATTTAAATCAAGATAGCCATGTTTTGCAGTCATATTTAAATTAAAATGGTCATGTTTTTGCAGTCATATTGAAATCAAGATGGCCATGTTTTTGCAGTCATATTTAAATCAAGATGGCCATGCATGGCAGTCATATTTAAATCAAGATGGCCATGTTTTTGCAGTCATATATTTAAATCAAGATGGTCATGTTTTTGCAGTCATATTTAAATTAAGATGGTCATGTTTTTGCAGTCATATTTAAATTAAGATGGTCATGTTTTTGCAGTCATATTTAAATTAAGATGGTCATGTTTTTGCAGTCATATTTAGATTAAGATGGTCATGTTTTTGCAGTCATATTTAAATTAAGAGGGTCATGTTTTTGCAGTCATATTTAAATTAAGATGGTCATGTTTTTGCAGTCATATTTAAATTAAGATAGCCATGTTTTGCAGTTATATTTAAATTAAGATGGTCGTGTTTTTTCAGTCATATTGAAATCAAGATGGCCATGTTTTTGCAGTCATATTTAAATTAAGATGGCCATGCATGACAGTCATATTTAAATCAAGATGGCCATGTTTTTGCAGTCATATTTAAATTAAGATGGCCATGCATGGCAGTCATATTTAAATCAAGATGGCCATGTTTTTGCAGTCATATTTAAATCAAGATGGTCATGTTTTTGCAGTCATATTTAAATCAAGATGGTCATGTTTTTGCAGTCATATTTAAATTAAGATGGTCATGTTTTTGCAGTCATATTTAAATTAAGATGGTCATGTTTTTGCAGTCATATTTAATTTAAGAGGGTTATGTTTTTGCAGTCATATTTGAATTAAGACAGTCATGTTTTTGCAGTCATATTTAAATTAAGATGGTCATGTTTTTGCAGTCATATTTAAATTAAGATGGTCATGTTTTTACAGTCATATTTAAATTAAGATGGTCATGTTTTTGCAGTCATATTTAAATCAAGATGGCCATGCATGGCAGTCATATTTAAATCAAGATGGCCATGCATGGCAGTCATATTTAAATCAAGATGGTCATGTTTTTGCAGTCATATTTAATTACTCTTTCTTCTTCAATACTAGTTTGTCTAGAAATCATTGAGCACTATATTCAAAATCATATAACTAGAGGCCCCATTGAGTCTGTAATTACTCACCTGATATTAATGGTGAACCATAAATAGTGCCTTCAATATGTTAAATTGTCTGCATTGAGATATACTACTTAACAACAAATTATATAAATTACAAAAAAAACAAGTGTATCAAAATGGTTACTTTTACCAAAAAATACTGTATTGCATAATAATATATGGAAAATATATACAACATTTAAAAATATATACAATATTTAAAGCAGCCGATATAAAAAAGGGAAGCAATTTTTGCAATAATTATCTTATATCTTTTAAATAAGCATATTTCACAAACTTACATTTCTTAAGAGAACTGTTAAGTTATGATTTTACATGAAACCATATTTAAAACCTCATACAACTCTTCATAGATGAACTCCTAAAATTTCAGTCTATTCATGTACAAATTTGACAATTTGAAGAAATGTTATATCTGTCGTAATTGTGGCCATCATACACCCTCCATATAGATATACTTTTGTAAGTTGAGCATACAAGAATAACAGTCAAGTTTGGTTTAAATCAGTTCAGTGGCTTCATAGGAGAAGATATTTATTTCTTTGCTTGTTTGATGTTTGATGGTGTTTAACGCCACTTTCAACACTATTTTAGTTATATCGTAGCGGTCAGTTTTATTGGTGGAGGAAACCAGAGGACCCAGAGAAAACCACCGATCTGTCGCAAGTTGCTGACAAACTTTATCACATAATGTTGTACACCTCGCCCTGGTCGAGATTCGAACTCACAACACCAGTGGTGATAGGCACTGATTGCAATGGTAATTGTAAATCCAACTACCATACGATTTACAGCCACGACGGCCCCCGATATTTATTTGTCTGTACAATATAACAACAAGAGTTAAATATAAGTATACCATTATCTCAAGAATGACATTCAGGTATATATACCAATAAATAGAATATATTTCAGAACTAGGGGTTTCAGGTTTTGGTGTTTAATGCCACTTTCAACAATATTTCAGTTATATCAGTTTTATTGGTGGCAGAAACTGGAGAACCCAGGGAAAACCACTGACCTGTCACAAGTCACTGACAAACTTTATCACATAATGTTGTATTGAGTACACCTTGCCATGAGTGGGATTCGAACTCACAACTTTTGTAGTGATAGGCACTGATTGCATAGGTAGTTGTAAATCCAACTACCATACGATCACGATCACGATAGGCCCTAAACTATAGTATAATCTCTAAAATTCTAGTTTTGGAATAATTTCTGTATTTCAAATGACAGCTTTAAAAATTATAACAAATGATCCTAATATAATTGGTAGCAGAAATTAACAGTATAATCATACATATACCTTGAAACTCTAGGCAATCCCAAATAACCTTGTCTCCTAGTGGTTTAACCTGGGTTTTCAGCTACATCTATGGTATAATATTACTATATTCACTTACAATACTGATAAACCATTAGCTATAATGATTCTTACTCTTAGGCATGTAAATGATGAAGAAGAATTTAATTCAAGATATACCTTTTTGGTTTTTTTAATGAAAATGTTTAATGTACAGTTTTTGTCTACAAAACTCAGTCAGGGGGTATTTTTCATTCAAATTATCTTTATTTCTTGTCTTGTATTTTATAATTTTTTACCACAAAATACTTTTTTTCTCTCAAAAATTAACATTAGTAATTTCACTAAACAAGTTTAAAAGAAAATTTTGCATGATTGTATTAGAATGTGGAAACAATTCAGAGCAGCTTAATTACTTCTTCACTAACATTTTCATTTCTTTAAAACCACTAAAACTGGTTACTTGAAGTTTTAACAACACAAATATATAAAGAATACATACTTTTTACAGTATAAAAATGTAATACAATTTTACCTTAGTTTTAGAAACTCCTAAATCTTTCCAAAATTACTTCTTCAATAAATTTCTTAATTCATCGTGGAACTTTTCACAGTATCTTGCTTCATCTTATTAACACACCACGATCTACAAAGAAATCACAAATATAGATTTTGTAACATAAATTAGCCTTTGTAAAATATCATCACTCCATTAATCCATATAAAACAAGGAAAATCTATAGTACAAACTGCTACCGAAAATATTTCACAATGGATACCAGAATGTAACTATCAGGTTGAGCAGAAATAAAACTTTTTTTCTTGATCACCAAAGCTGGATCAATATTTTCGCCTTCTCTTTCTTTGTGATTGATCATTTACTGATTAATCTGTTAGACTTATGAAATTGACAATTATGGTATGTGTTACTGTTATCCAACAGATTTCTCACCCAATTCCTTGTAATTAACTGGTAACACACAGCTTGGTTCTTAGCTAATTAAAATATCTTCAAACAAAAAGAAACAGTTTTATTCTACTAAATTTTATTTTTCAATAATCGATTTGTTTCTAGAAAAATGCATATCAACTTTAAATTAACCTTTCTACATAAATGTCATAAATTTGAATACTGTATTCAGTGTGAATTGTTATTTATTTATATATATATATATTAACAATTGACACTTAAAATGTAATACAGTATAATAATATATATTTAGATATACAACAAGTATTTCTAAGAACACTTCCTTTTACTGTTGAGTAAAAATATAAGCAACAGAGGACACAATATTTCCTTTGTAGAATATCACTATTTCAACAGTTTAATTCTGATATACTTTAAATTGATTCTCTATATGTATTTCTTCAAATGTCTTTTATTATTGGTAGATTAAACAAGTTTCTACATCTCAAAAATGTATGAAAATAATTTATTTTTATTATTAGTAAGATAAATTCTAAGAATATGATTATTTCCATGAGGACATAACAAGTAAGGTTGTAATAAATGACATGAGAGGGTCCAAGTTGTGTAACATATTTATAGATATTTATAAGCCCCTTGAAATTTTCCTTGTTGCCTGTCTGGACACAACAATACCAAACAACTGTATGGATACAATACAATACCAACTGAAGTCATAATAACACCAAAAGAACTTATTGTAGACTACTCCAGAAAAACTCATTGGAGACAAATAAGGGTAATAACAAAATGACCAAACTCCGAGCAATATTACAAAGGGAAAGTCAATACTCATAAGTATATAAACAGACAAAATCAGTCAACAACCGGAAAACTGAAAACTGTAATGACCCCGACTTGGTACAGGCATTTCTAAAGAAATGGTGGGTTGAATCAGATTCCAAAGCACCAAACCTATTTATAACAATACTTGAACAAAACAGGTAAAACAGTTGTCATAACAGCACCAAACTCAGTGAAGTGAATGTCAAAAACATTTTTACATCACACATTGATAAAAAAATATCTTTGACATTTTTGTTTTTGACCACTTATCTTTATACATTTTCACTATATGAAAATCCATCGTTTATAATCTTCTCTGCAGAGACGGAATATATTTCGACAAGATCTTGGTATCGGAATATAAACTTTTTAAGAGATCGAATAAGGCGAATTTTTTTATAGCCCTGGTCCAGTAGCCTGTTTCTCAGATGAAGATGACGTTTCAGGAAATCAGAATAATTGCTACTGGCCCTTGCATAACGAATCAATTGCGAGATGTAAACACCATATGCAGGAGAAGCTGGTATATTGCTGCACATATTTGGAAAATTTATGATTTTAAAATTGAAGTCGTCCCGTTTATCATATATTTTAGTACTGATTTGACCACTGTCGTCAAATTCGAGGTATAAGTCCAAAAATGATGCGGACGAAGCGGTATCTGTGGTCTCTTTAACTTCCAGCTCTGGAGGATATATCAATGGAAGAAATTCTGCAAATCTAGAATTATTGATAGATAAAACGTCATCAATATACCTGTATGTGAAATTAAAGGCTCTAGCCTCATGAATCTTCTTATCTTTTACAAGCTTTTGAAGAAACGCCGACTCGTATGAGTATAAAAATAAATCGGCTAGAAGAGGGGCACAATTCGTACCCATTAATATGCCGACGACCTGCTGAAACAGTATCCCTCCAAAAGGAGACAAATATGTTATCGATGAGGAACTCCAGCATACTGATCACTTGTTCCTCTGGGTAGCATGTTTTACCTTTTTGAACCCTGTCTGAAAAACATGTGGAACTGCAGCCCAACACAACAAACCCTGAGCCACAGTCTCTATGACTGAAAGCCCTGTGAATTGTCTCTCCCAAGCAGGTCCCTAATTTGCCATGCGGCAGGGTGGTACACAGAGTTGAAAAATCAAAAGTCTCGATGGAGGACACCTGAGAGAAAGATCTTGATTTAAGGTTATCCAAAAGATCTCTAGAGCCTTTCAAAATCCACATGTGATTTATGCCACTACGCGAGTAAACAGTTTCACAATATTTCTGTTGTCCCTCTTTTACTGCAGACAGAATCTTTGTCAGGTGAATAGACAATTCTTTGGTCGAACAAGTTGATGATCCCGCTATGTACCTTTCTTTGTATGGTGTCTTATGGAGTTTAGGTATCCAATATAAATAGGGTAAATCCTCAGACTCTTTACCAGAGGGAATGTTTAAAGAGGTCATGAATGATCTGTGGTTAGCTAGGATTTCATCTTTGTCGAACGATGTAGGTTTGTATGTGGCACCACTAGAGGTGTTGTTATTTATGCCTAATTCCTTGATTAGACATTCTAAGTAATATGATTTACATACAAACACGATATTGTTGGAAGCAAAACAACACAAAAAGAATTAATTGCAGACAAAACAATAATAAAAGAACTCAATAGAGACTAAATAATACTAAAAGAACTCATTTGCGACAAAACAACACCAAAAGAACTCATTGGAAACAAAACAACACCAAAAGAACTCATTGGAAACAAAACAACATCAAAAGAACTCATTGGAAACAAAACAACACTAAAAAGAACTCATTGGAAACAAAACAACACCAAAAGAACTCATTGGAGCCAACACAACACTAAAAGAACTCATTGGAAACAAAACAACACCAAAAGAATTATTTAGAGCCAAAAAGCACCAAATTCACTGCTTGTAAAACAACACCAATATAACTCATTAGAGACAACACAACACTAAAAGAGCTCATTGGAGACTAAAGAATACTAAAAGAACTCACTTGAAGCCAAAACAGCACCAAAAGAACTATTTGGAGCCATAACAGCACCAAATCCACTGTTTGTAAAAACAACACCAGTAGAACTCATCAGAGAAAACACAACACTAAAAGAGTTCATTGCAGACTAAACAATACAAAAAGAGCTAATTGGAGAATAAACAGTACCAAAAGAACTCATTTGAAACAAAACAACACTAAAAGAGCTCATTGGAGACAAAACAATATCAAAAGAACTCATTGGGACAAAACAACACCAAAAGAACTCATTTGAGACAAATCAACACCAATAGAACTCATTTGAGACAAAACAACACTAAAAGAGCTCATTGGAGACAAAACAATATAAAAATAACTCATTGGAGACAAAACAACACTATAAGAACTCATTAAAGAAAAACAACACCAACAGAACTAATTGGAGTCAAAACAGCACCAAAAGAACTAATTGGAGCCAAAACAGCACCAAATCCACTGCTTGTAAAAACAACACCAATAGAACTCATTGGAGACAACACAACACGAAAAGAGCTCACTGGAGACAAAACAATATAAAAATAACTCACTGGAGACAAAACAATATAAAAAGAACTCATTGAAGACAAACAACACTAAAAGAACTATTTGGAGCCAAAACAGCACCAAACCCACCGCTTGCAAAAACAACACAAATATAACTCATTGGAGACAACACAACACGAAAAGAGCTCACTGGAGACTAAACAATACCAAAAGAACTCATTTGAAACAAAACAACACTAAAAGAGCTCATTGGAGACAAAGCAATACCAATAGAACTCACTGGAGACTAAACAATATCAAAATAACTCATTGGAGACAAAATAACACTAAAAGAACTCATTGGAGACTAAACAACACCAAAAAGAACTCACTGGAGACAAAACAACACTAAAAGAACTATTTGGAGCCAAACCAGCACCAAATCCACTGCTTGTAAAAACAACACCAATAGAGCTCATTGGAGACAACACAGCACCAAAAGAACTCATTTCAAACAAAACAACACTAAAACAACTCACTGGAGACAAAACAACATGAAAAGAACTCATTTGAGACAAATCAACACCAAAAGAACTCATTGGAGACAAAACAATACCAAAATAACTCACTGGAGACAAAACAACACCAAAATAACTCACTGGAGACAAAACAACACCAAAAAAAAAACTCATTGGAGACAAAACAATACCAAAATAAATCACTGGAGACAAAACAATACTAAAATAACTCACTGGAGAAAAAACAACACTAAAAGAGCTCATTGGAGACAAAACAATACTAAAATAACTCACTGGAGACAAAACAACACCATAAAAACTCATTGAAGAAAAACAACACTAAAAGAACTCATTGAAGACAAACAACACCAACAGAACTAATTGGAGCCAAAACAACACCAAAAGAACTAATTGGAGCCAAAACAGCATCAAATCCACTGCTTGTAAAAACAACACCAATAGAACTCATTGGAGCCAAAACAGCACCAAATCCACTGCTTGTAAAAACAACACCAATAGAACTCATTGGAGACGACACAACACGAAAAGAGCTCACTGGAGACAAAACAATATAAAAATAACTCACTGGAGACAAAACAACACTAAAAGAACTCATTGAAGACAAACAACACTAAAAGAACTATTTGGAGCCAAAACAGCACCAAACCCACCGCTTGCAAAAACAACACAAATATAACTCATTGGAGACAACACAACACGAAAAGAGCTCACTGGAGACTAAACAATACCAAAAGAACTCATTTGAAACAAAACAACACTAAAAGAGCTCATTGGAGACAAAGCAATACCAATAGAACTCACTGGAGACTAAACAATATCAAAATAACTCATTGGAGACAAAATAACACTAAAAGAACTCATTGGAGACTAAACAACACCAAAAAGAACTCACTGGAGACAAAACAACACTAAAATAACTATTTGGAGCCAAACCAGCACCAAATCCACTGCTTGTAAAAACAACATCAATAGAGCTCACTGGAGACAAAACAACACGAAATAAACTCATTTGAGACAAATCAACACCAAAAGAACTCATTGGAGACAAAACAATACCAAAATAACTCACTGGAGACAAAACAACACCAAAATAACTCACTGGAGACAAAACAACATAAAAAAAAAAACTCATTGGAGACAAAACAATACCAAAATAACTCACTGGAGACAAAACAATACTAAAATAACTCACTGGAGACAAAACAACACTAAAAGAGCTCATTGGAGATAAAACAATACCAAAAGAACTAATTGGAGCCAAAACAACACCAAAAGAACTAATTGGAGCCAAAACAGCACCAAATCCACTGCTTGTAAAAACAACACCAATAGAACTCATTGGAGACAACACAACACTAAAAGAGTTCATTGGAGCCAAAACAGCACCAAATCCACTGTTTGGATACAATACAATACCAAATGCCTGGATATATATAAAAGCAACTGTATTCACAACAGTTTTGACAATAAGAAGCTCCAAAAACAGGAAATTGATAGGGATTTTTTAGTGCAGGAAATGCTGCTTATATTTTAGGCAAAATAAATGCAGGGAAAAATAGAGAAAATCCAAATGATTTTGTTGGGACATGTGTGGCATTGTATACCATGTAGAGATTATGTAACTACTTTATACATTAACATTGTAAGTATTATTTAATAAAGTACATGACAATCTAGCTGTTAAACAACAATAGATAATTAAAAGAAATCAATCCTCATATTACATAACCTTGTCACAAATAGTTGATTCTTTCATTTTCAATGTTTAGTTCTTTTGCTCCAAGTAATAGAGTACAATGAATTTAGGAAATCAATATTGCAGAGCTACTGATGAGTATGCATATATTAACTATCAGAATGTCATATCAGTTAGCAATAACATTTTTACTACCGGTACATTAAGAAAATTTTCCAACTCCTTTACAACTAGAGGGCCCGGGTGACTCAATGAGTTAGGTAGTTGAATTACCTAACAACTCATACAAACCTATCACCATTACGGCATGGGTTCGTGCCCGGCTTTGTAAATTACAATAAAGGGTGCACTTGACTCACAGCCGCAAGTGATAATGTATACCAGTTGCTTGCCCGGGTACTCCGGCTTCTTCCACCACTAAAACTAGTCGCCTTGATATAGCTGAAATATTGCTGAAAGTGGCATTAAGCACCAAAATCAAATCAAATCAAATCAAAATCACCTTTACAACTAATCTTCTAAAAAATGATAGATTTTAGTTTTTCTTGTTAATGGTGTACTACCACTAAACATGGGTACCAGTCGAAAAGAACGTATGGGAAAGTAGTACGTAAACAGAAAATGGATTCCTACATTGTTGGATAAAAAATAAACCCTATTAGATACTGCAAAATACTGAATGTCAGCAGAAACCTACACATTTTAGGATAATTTTAAGCCCATATTTGATGTCCTTGTGGTTTTAAATAAAAAAATTATTGCATTGGAAAGAAACCACCTGAATTTGTGTTAAATCGAAAGTGAAAGTAGGATTTTTGACGGTAGACATCTTCAGACTGTCTGTTTTTTCTTATATGCCATTAAATGTATGTTGATTTTCGGAGTTAAGCTTCCTATTAGGTACCCCTTCCATGAGATATGAGTGTCACTTAGATTAAACTTAAGGTGAATCCTGTATGAAATTTCAAAAAGATGTTATTTAACATAGAAGGCTAGGGAGAATTCTTTAGTGGTATTACACCTTTTAGGCAAAAAACAAGAAACTTAATTTTGATGGTACCACACTCAAATTGGCTTTGAACAGTCACAACAGACCCAGTTTGACATTTTCCACACCAAAATATTACAAAATACATCAAGGTGTCATGTTACAGCTTCAATATGAATATTATGCAATATTTTGGAAAATATTCCCCATGCACTAGATGTACATGCACAGAGGGTATTGAAATATAATTTTATACTTATTTGTGACTTTACAATTATTGAGACTGGTAGATTTAATGTGTTTTTGTAGTAAAAGGGCAGATGATGTTGAAAAAGATTGCTAAAATTAAGAATTTTAACAATTTCATGTTGCGGCATTTAGTCGACTTCAAATGCGGTATATGATGATACCATTTTTGAAAATTTTATAATCCTACTTGTTTTTCCTGATAAATTTTGGTAGTTATAGTTAGAACACATGTAACATGTACATATGAAAAAATATAAGGCTATAGAAAGTGGCTTTATTTCAGAATTATGTACTTAAAACCAGGTAATTTTAGTGATCCCAGGAGAATTGTATTTGTCACTGGACATTTACTGTTAATTTTTCAAATTGTCAATGTGGACTTTATATTTTAGAGTATAAATTGACTGTAAATGTACATTTGTGCATCCGGCTAATTTGAAACATAACAAAAGTTGTCAAGAAATATTCATTTATTGAGTTTTGAAGAAAATTACAGTTGCAGGTCACAAGAAATAACAGAAACCTGAAAATCAACAATCATAATTTTACATATTTTGGGCAATTTGAAGTAATTTTTGCTTAATATCTAGGTATTAGGTCTTATTTAATGTCTTGCAATGCATAATTAATGGGAACATAGCATGAATTATCATAATTTAGTATATTGTGAGATCATTTCTAGGAGGCAAAAAAAAAGGGGGGGGGGGGTATGCTTAAAATAAAAAATTTCATATTAATTAGATGTTAAATGTACAAATGAAGCATATATACATGTCATAAGATGCTTATTGTGTTGAAAATCAGCTTCATACTTGTAATATATTGAGATAAAAAGCCATTGTCATGTTATTTCACAATATCAACTCAACAGCTGAAAAATCAGATTTTTTCGTTAAAAGCTTCATGGAGGTACCTTTGTATATGGACATTAATTCTTTCAAATATTGGACTGCCATATACCTGATATAGTTTTTTTGACTGGATATTGATATAGGAATATAAATAAGGCAAAGAAAAGGTTAAAGAAACAAGTTTTTATTGCTCTTAGGTGTACTACCACTAAACATGGGTACCAGTCGAAAAGAACGTATGGGAAAGTAGTACGTAAACAGAAAATGGATTCCTACATTGTTGGATAAAAAATAAACCCTATTAGATACTGCAAAATACTGAATGTCAGCAGAAACCTACACATTTTAGGATAATTTTAAGCCCATATTTGATGTCCTTGTGGTTTTAAATAAAAAAATTATTGCATTGGAAAGAAACCACCTGAATTTGTGTTAAATCGAAAGTGAAAGTAGGATTTTTGACGGTAGACATCTTCAGACTGTCTGTTTTTTCTTATATGCCATTAAATGTATGTTGATTTTCGGAGTTAAGCTTCCTATTAGGTACCCCTTCCATGAGATATGAGTGTCACTTAGATTAAACTTAAGGTGAATCCTGTATGAAATTTCAAAAAGATGTTATTTAACATAGAAGGCTAGGGAGAATTCTTTAGTGGTATTACACCTAATGTCCCTCAACCCACATCCACCATTGTATAATTATATGTACTTGTCAGGAATCTGTATACATGTACATGTACTAAGTTAGATTAATTTTTAGGGTCTTTTTTATATAATTTCCTTAAGATTAAAAAATACATTTTGAAATTTTTAAAAGAAATAATTTTTTAATTTAAAAAATGGAAAACTTGCAACAAAAAATGAAGGCGTCACATGCATGTTTGTACATCATTAAAATAATTTACAAAACAATTTTAAATGAGTAAAATGACACTAGAATTCATTAATTTACAGAATTATTTCTTCAGACTACAAAATCTTCATAAAATCCTTTAAATAAGTGATATTAAAATAAATCCTGTAAACCTGAAATTTGTTATACCACATTTTTGTGTCTGTCTCAATCCAGAACGTGGATTTCCATCGGCACATTTCATGGTCTTTATTGTGTTCAATGATTTGAGGTGTAAGGTAGTTGTTCATTTTGTTGATATTGGTGTAATTGTTGACCATCACTGTTTAAACTTTCTTTTCATGAAATGGTTATGTTTCTGAAACAACAGCATGCTTCAGTAAGTTCTAGTGATCAGAGAAAATTTATATTTATGTTTTATGCCACTTCAGCAAGTAACAACCTTGCACCTAAGTTCACCCCTGGTTTTTAGTGTTCATGTTGCTCAATCTTTAGTTTTCTGTGTTGATGTTTTGTAGATAATTGTTTGTTGTTTTGTCCTTTTTCTTTCAGCCATTGTATTGTCTGTCACTCTTTGATATATGGCTTTTGATTTGTTTTGTCCTTTTTCTTTCAGCCATTGTATTGTCTGTCACTCTTTGATATATGGCTTTTGATTTGTTTTGTTCTTTTTCTTTCAGCCATTGTATTGTCTGTCACTCTTTGATATATGGCTTTTGATTTGTTTTGTCCTTTTTCTTTCAGCCATTGTATTGTATGTCACTCTTTGATATATGGCTTTTGATTTGTTTTGTCCTTCTTCTTTCAGCCATTGTATTGTCTGTCACTCTTTGATATATGGCTTTTGATTTGTTTTGTCCTTCTTCTTTCAGCCATTGTATTGTCTGTCACTCTTTGATATATGGCTTTTGATTTGTTTTGTCCTTCTTCTTTCAGCCATTGTATTGTCTGTCACTCTTTGATATATGGCTTTTGATTTGTTTTGTTCTTTTTCTTTCAGCCATTGTATTGTCTGTCACTCTTTGATATATGGCTTTTGATTTGTTTTGTCCTTCTTCTTTCAGCCATTGTATTGTCTGTCACTCTTTGATATATGGCTTTTGATTTGTTTTGTCCTTCTTCTTTCAGCCATTGTATTGTCTGTCACTCTTTGATATATGGCTTTTGATTTGTTTTGTCTTTCTTCTTTCAGCCATTGTATTGTCTGTCACTCTTTGATATATGGCTTTTGATTTGTTTTGTCCTTTTTCTTTCAGCCATTGTATTGTCTGTTACTCTTTGATATATGGCTTTTGATTTGTTTTGTCCTTTTTCTTTCAGCCATTGTATTGTCTGTCACTCTTTGATATATGGCTTTTGATTTGTTTTGTCCTTTTTCTTTCAGCCATTGTATTGTCTGTCACTCTTTGATATATGGCTTTTGATTTGTTTTGTCCTTTTTCTTTCAGCCATTGTATTTTCTGTCACTCTTTGATATATGGCTTTTGATTTGTTTTGTCCTTCTTCTTTCAGCCATTGTATTGTCTGTCACTCTTTGATATATGGCTTTTGATTTGTTTTGTCCTTTTTCTTTCAGCCATTGTATTGTCTGTCACTCTTTGATATATGGCTTTTGATTTGTTTTGTCTTTCTTCTTTCAGCCATTGTATTGTCTGTCACTCTTTGATATATGGCTTTTGATTTGTTTTGTCCTTTTTCTTTCAGCCATTGTATTGTCTGTTACTCTTTGATATATGGCTTTTGATTTGTTTTGTCCCTCTTTCAGCCATTGTATTGTCTGTCACTCTTTGATATATGGCTTTTGATTTGTTTTGTCCTTTTTCTTTCAGCCATTGTATTGTCTGTCACTCTTTGATATATGGCTTTTGATTTGTTTTGTTCTTTTTCTTTCAGCCATTGTATTGTCTGTCACTCTTTGATATATGGCTTTTGATTTGTTTTGTCCTTCTTCTTTCAGCCATTGTATTGTCTGTCACTCTTTGATATATGGCTTTTGATTTGTTTTGTCCTTTTTCTTTCAGCCATTGTATTGTCTGTCACTCTTTGATATATGGCTTTTGATTTGTTTTGTCCTTTTTCTTTCAGCCATTGTATTGTCTGTCACTCTTTGATATATGGCTTTTGATTTGTTTTGTTCTTTTTCTTTCAGCCATTGTATTGTCTGTCACTCTTTGATATATGGCTTTTGATTTGTTTTGTCCTTTTTCTTTCAGCCATTGTATTGTCTGTCACTCTTTGATATATGGCTTTTGATTTGTTTTGTTCTTTTTCTTTCAGCCATTGTATTGTCTGTCACTCTTTGATATATGGGTTTTGATTTGTTTTGTTCTTTTTCTTTCAGCCATTGTATTGTCTGTCACTCTTTGATATATGGCTTTTGATTTGTTTTGTCCTTTTTCTTTCGGCCATTGTATTGTCTGTCACTCTTTGATATATGGCTTTTGATTTGTTTTGTCCTTCTTCTTTCAGCCATTGTATTGTCTGTCACTCTTTGATATATGGCTTTTGATTTGTTTTGTCCTTCTTCTTTCAGCCATTGTATTGTCTGTCACTCTTTGATATATGGCTTTTGATTTGTTTTGTTCTTTTTCTTTCAGCCATTGTATTGTCTGTCACTCTTTGATATTTGGCTTTTGATTTGTTTTGTCCTTTTTCTTTCGGCCATTGTATTGTCTGTCACTCTTTGATATATGGCTTTTGATTTGTTTTGTCCTTTTTCTTTCAGCCATTGTATTGTCTGTCACTCTTTGATATATGGCTTTTGATTTGTTTTGTCCTTTTTCTTTCAGCCATTGTATTGTCTGTCACTCTTTGATATATGGCTTTTGATTTGTTTTGTCCTTCTTCTTTCAGCCATTGTATTGTCTGTCACTCTTTGATATATGGCTTTTGATTTGTTTTGTCCTTTTTCTTTCAGCCATTGTATTGTCTGTCACTCTTTGATATATGGCTTTTGATTTGTTTTGTTCTTTTTCTTTCAGCCATTGTATTGTCTGTCACTCTTTGATATATGGCTTTTGATTTGTTTTGTCCTTTTTCTTTCGGCCATTGTATTGTCTGTCACTCTTTGATATATGGCTTTTGATTTGTTTTGTCCTTCTTCTTTCAGCCATTGTATTGTCTGTCACTCTTTGATATATGGCTTTTGATTTGTTTTGTCCTTCTTCTTTCAGCCATTGTATTGTCTGTCACTCTTTGATATATGGCTTTTGATTTGTTTTGTTCTTTTTCTTTCAGCCATTGTATTGTCTGTCACTCTTTGATATATGGCTTTTGATTTGTTTTGTCCTTTTTCTTTCAGCCATTGTATTGTCTGTCACTCTTTGATATATGGCTTTTGATTATTCCTTTGGTATCTTCAATCTTTTCTTGGGTAATAATATTTACCATTACTAAATAAAGAGAACCCTAGATAGTTAATTAGTATGCCCAGGTCTACTAATTTCACATTATCCTCAGTGGTTTTATTTATGAAATAAAACTTTTACATGGTTTTTGGTCAAAATATGCTTAATTAGCCATTACAAATTTTGTAGAAAACATCAAAAGCAACTTATTTCTATGTAGCTACCCTCCCCTTTACTGCTATGTTGCTCTATGTTAGAAGAAATCCCATTACGGCTCACATACGAGTGACCCTATGACATGAATATTTAATGATATGATAAATACAAGTTTTGACCTTTTTCAATCAACCGAATCGAATTGCTCATAGCAAACAAAGCAGTTTAGTATAAAATTATAACACTTTCATAGTCTCGAAAGCACCATTTTCATTGGACAGCAAAGGTCATGACATAGTGTCACTCGCACATGATCCATAATGGCGTTTCTTCAGTTCTCTCACACACTGTGACATATCAGTAAATGAGGGCAAGTGACAGATGTGATTTTGATCAGATTGTATCCCAGTTTACTTGGTTAAAACTGGAAAGAATGCTTTTGGAGAAGATGATTAAAATGCAAAATGTTTCTGGACAGACAACAAATGAAATTAAGCAAGAGCTTACATAGTATTGGACCAATAGCTAAATTTCTGGGATTTCAAGAAACAAACCCTACCAATCTGAAATTTAGAGCTAATCAAGGGAAAAAAATAAATGATCATTCAACTTTAAAAAATGACATATGAGTGTTTATTTCCTCCATCAAATTTAGAAATTTAAACCATTATGGATGTTTCTCTAGTTTACTGACTCATCTTCCATCCAAAATAGTCTTCATTGATTGGTGGTAGTATTACTTTCTGTATGAATCATATGATGATTCCTTGTCAAAATTACAAAATATCTCAGATGGCCACTACATTTAATCATACATAGAAAACTTATACTAGTATGCCATTAAAAGTCAATCCTATTTCAAATAAAATCCATTCATGGAAACTCAAACAAAGGATTAGTTTTTCTTGTTCTGATTATTAACCTTAAGTAACTTACAAGTAGGAACAGAAAAATGCTTCTTTATTTTAACTGTGGTAAGTATATTTAATTATTTTCTTTTGGAAGTATCAGTTTATTAAACTCTCCATGAAATTTGTAGATAATTTACAATATTGATATCTCCCTCCCATAAAAAGATCAAAATGTCCTATTAATCACAACGTTCTTTATAATAAAACCTTGTCACATTCATTAAATCTGCTGTCTGCTGAAAACTGCAATCGTTACTATGGCAACAACGCCATTTCATCAAACTGACCCCAAAAATTTCTTCATGAATCAAATCTATTGCTGACAACCTACAATTAGGTGTATCTGAGTATGATTAAAAAAGACCAAAATGGAAAAACAAGATCTGCTGTCATGTAAAACCAAACAGAAATTGATTAGTATGTTTCTATTTCAAATTTTACTTAGTAAAAGTCTAAAAATAGTATCAATTTAGTGTTTTCAATGGCAAATGCATTTCTGTTTTACACTTTTGACAGAATTTACCCTATCAATATGATTTGAAGGCTGCCAATATAAAAAGGATGTAAATTTCAGATATATTTTACTTTTAATGGACTACATACAATGCTATTGTTCATTTGGCATACCAAGTATAAGTTTTCTATGTATGATTAAATGTAGTGGTCATCTGAGATATTTTGGAAATTTGACAAGGAATCATCATATGATTCATACAGAAAGTAATACCACCACCAATCAATGAAGACTATTCTGGATGGAAGATGAGTCAGCAAACTAGAGAAACATTCATCTAAACCAAGTTGGAATAACATCTTATGAGGATAAATGTACATCATACAATCAATCAGAAGGTTGTGGTGGCAATCTTGGAAATGAATTGGGTTAGTTGCTTCTAAAGTTTATACCATAAAGGTTGTTTAACAGTACATATTTTGCATAATAAACATCCCTTCTTTTAATTATTCAATTGTTAATTGGCATGTAAGAATATATGATTTCTAAATTCTTGTGTCTACATGTATTGGTTTTTGTAGATATCCCCCCCCCCCCCCCCCCCAAAAAAATAATAATAAGAGAAATAATTTATACAGTCATAAGTCATGGATGGATCACAAGACTATCAAATAAAATTTACAAACAGGACCACCAAATGACTAGAAAATAGACACAGAAATTTTAAGTGAAGCGAAGTTTAGGTTAATTTGCAAAACAAAAGGAAAAATAAATGAGTATTAAAATGTGACAGTGTGGTCTACTTTCAGATTAAACTACCTTTCTTTTACTACATTTAGATCAAACTATCTATGATATATAATATGACATCTTAAATAGATACATTTCACTGTTGGTCGTGATATTGTGGTAGTTAGAAGTTGTGAGTTCAGTTCCTGTATATAGTTAGAAGTTGTGAGTTCAGTTCCTGTATATAGTTAGATGTAAGTGATACAACATTATGTGACAAAGGTTATCAGTCACTTGTAGCATGTCTGTAATTTTCTCCACATATTCAGGTTTTTCTCTCCAATAGAATTGACTACCATGATATAACTGAAATATTGTAGAAAGTGGCATTAAACACCATAACACTAACACTGTTAACATTGTACATGTTACATTCCTTACTCAATTTAACAAACAAAAAAGTAAACAAAACCACCAACATTTGTATCACTTTGAATTTCCAGTATATTCAATAAGGCATTATTTCTATCAAATAACTTATAATGTATGTAAATACAGGTGATACTATAGCAGCTTTACCTGTAATGTAAATACAGGTGATACTATAGCTTTACCTGTAATGTAAATACAGGTGATACTATAGCAGCTTCACCTGTAATGTAAATACAGGTGATACTATAGCAGCTTTACCTGTAATGTAAATACAGGTGATACTATAGCTTTACCTGTAATGTAAATACAGGTGATACTATAGCTTTACCTGTAATGTAAATACAGGTGATACTATAGCTTTACCTGTAATGTAAATACAGGTGATACTATAGCTTTACCTGTAATGTAAATACAGGTGATACTATAGCAGCTTCACCTGTAATGTAAATACAGGTGATACTATAGCAGCTTTACCTGTAATGTAAATACAGGTGATACTATAGCTTTACCTGTAATGTAAATACAGGTGATACTATAGCAGCTTTACCTGTAATGTAAATACAGGTGATACTATAGCAGCTTTACCTGTAATGTAAATACAGGTGATACTATAGCTTTACCTGTAATGTAAATACAGGTGATACTATAGCTTTACCTGTAATGTAAATACAGGTGATACTATAGCAGCTTTACCTGTAATGTAAATACAGGTGATACTATAGCAGCTTTACCTGTAATGTAAATACAGGTGATACTATAGCTTTACCTGTAATGTAAATACAGGTGATACTATAGCAGCTTTACCTGTAATGTAAATACAGGTGATACTATAGCAGCTTTACCTGTAATGTAAATACAGGTGATACTATAGCTTTACCTGTAATGTAAATACAGGTGATACTATAGCTTTACCTGTAATGTAAATACAGGTGATACTATAGCAGCTTTACCTGTAATGTAAATACAGGTGATACTATAGCTTTACCTGTAATGTAAATACAGGTGATACTATAGCAGCTTTACCTGTAATGTAAATACAGGTGATACTATAGCAGCTTTACCTGTAATGTAAATACAGGTGATACTATAGCTTTACCTGTAATGTAAATACAGGTGATACTATAGCAGCTTTACCTGTAATGTAAATACAGGTGATACTATAGCAGATTTACCTGTAATGTAAATACAGGTGATACTATAGCTTTACCTGTAATGTAAATACAGGTGATACTATAGCTTTACCTGTAATGTAAATACAGGTGATACTATAGCAGCTTTACCTGTAATGTAAATACAGGTGATACTATAGCAGCTTTACCTGTAATGTAAATACAGGTGATACTATAGCTTTACCTGTAATGTAAATACAGGTGATACTATAGCAGCTTTACCTGTAATGTAAATACAGGTGATACTATAGCAGCTTTACCTGTAATGTAAATACAGGTGATACTATAGCTTTACCTGTAATGTAAATACAGGTGATACTATAGCTTTACCTGTAATGTAAATACAGGTGATACTATAGCAGCTTTACCTGTAATGTAAATACAGGTGATACTATAGCTTTACCTGTAATGTAAATACAGGTGATACTATAGCAGCTTTACCTGTAATGTAAATACAGGTGATACTATAGCTTTACCTGTAATGTAAATACAGGTGATACTATAGCAGCTTTACCTGTAATGTAAATACAGGTGATACTATAGCAGCTTTACCTGTAATGTAAATACAGGTGATACTATAGCTTTACCTGTAATGTAAATACAGGTGATACTATAGCTTTACCTGTAATGTAAATACAGGTGATACTATAGCAGCTTTACCTGTAATGTAAATACAGGTGATACTATAGCTTTACCTGTAATGTAAATACAGGTGATACTATAGCAGCTTTACCTGTAATGTAAATACAGGTGATACTATAGCAGCTTTACCTGTAATGTAAATACAGGTGATACTATAGCTTTACCTGTAATGTAAATACAGGTGATACTATAGCAGCTTTACCTGTAATGTAAATACAGGTGATACTATAGCAGCTTTACCTGTAATGTAAATACAGGTGATACTATAGCTTTACCTGTAATGTAAATACAGGTGATACTATAGCTTTACCTGTAATGTAAATACAGGTGATACTATAGCAGCTTTACCTGTAATGTAAATACAGGTGATACTATAGCAGCTTTACCTGTAATGTAAATACAGGTGATACTATAGCTTTACCTGTAATGTAAATACAGGTGATACTATAGCAGCTTTACCTGTAATGTAAATACAGGTGATACTATAGCAGCTTTACCTGTAATGTAAATACAGGTGATACTATAGCTTTACCTGTAATGTAAATACAGGTGATACTATAGCAGCTTTACCTGTAATGTAAATACAGGTGATACTATAGCTTTACCTGTAATGTAAATACAGGTGATACTATAGCAGCTTTACCTGTAATGTAAATACAGGTGATACTATAGCAGCTTTACCTGTAATGTAAATACAGGTGATACTATAGCAGCTTTACCTGTAATGTAAATACAGGTGATACTATAGCTTTACCTGTAATGTAAATACAGGTGATACTATAGCTTTACCTGTAATGTAAATACAGGTGATACTATAGCTTTACCTGTAATGTAAATACAGGTGATACTATAGCTTTACCTGTAATGTAAATACAGGTGATACTATAGCAGCTTTACCTGTAATGTAAATACAGGTGATACTATAGCTTTACCTGTAATGTAAATACAGGTGATACTATAGCAGCTTTACCTGTAATGTAAATACAGGTGATACTATAGCTTTACCTGTAATGTAAATACAGGTGATACTATAGCAGCTTTACCTGTAATGTAAATACAGGTGATACTATAGCTTTACCTGTAATGTAAATACAGGTGATACTATAGCAGCTTTACCTGTAATGTAAATACAGGTGATACTATAGCTTTACCTGTAATGTAAATACAGGTGATACTATAGCAGCTTTACCTGTAATGTAAATACAGGTGATACTATAGCAGCTTTACCTGTAATGTAAATACAGGTGATACTATAGCAGCTTTACCTGTAATGTAAATACAGGTGATACTATAGCTTTACCTGTAATGTAAATACAGGTGATACTATAGCAGCTTTACCTGTAATGTAAATACAGGTGATACTATAGCTTTACCTGTAATGTAAATACAGGTGATACTATAGCAGCTTTACCTGTAATGTAAATACAGGTGATACTATAGCAGCTTTACCTGTAATGTAAATACAGGTGATACTATAGCAGCTTTACCTGTAATGTAAATACAGGTGATACTATAGCAGCTTTACCTGTACAAAGTACTTGGATTAAAGAGGAAGTAAACAAAAACCATTTTTTTCAAAAATCAATCGCAATTCTTTTTCAAATTACAAAGAAATTCCATTCTGATTATGACTTGGAATAAATAGCTAAATAGAGATGGTTTGTTCTCAGCTAAACAGGGATGGTTTCTCTAATTGCTTGAATAGTTTTCTTCAATAAGAATGACAAAAACAATGGTTTTAATCTCAAGTACAATTTTCCAGTGCAAGTCTTCGATTTTCCTCATTTTCCAAAAAAATAATCAATTTTTCATTCCAACTCAGTTTAGATTACAAATTGAACTTCTGATTATTGTAATTATGATAAAAATTATATCTTCCCACACAAATTTGATTACATACTTTTCTGCCATTAGCTTCCATTACAGTGGCATAATCCTTTTGAAAAAGTGGTCAGTCCTCTTAGAAAGTCCTATAATGTTGCATCAGTATTACCAGAATGGTATACTTCTTACAAGAGGTAAATCCTTTTAAATGTACTATAATTTTGCATCGGAATAACCCGAATGGGATGCCTCTCACAAGAGGTCAGTTTACTTATATAATATCACTTTGTCACTGAAAAGGTCTGGCCATATAATATGGGAGTGGAGCTATGTACCCAACCATGGGGCATACAGCTGTCATCAAATCTGTTTGTGTTTAATGATTTTAAGAGACAAGTGGTTGTTTGTCTTATTGATATTGGTGCAATTGTTGACCATCGCTGTTTAAACTTTATTGTCATATCTTAATATAAACACCATTATTACTTGTTTATTCCATTTAAAAATATTACACTATGTAATACAACATCTAAAGCAATAATAAACTAGATATTCATAAGATACATATGAAGGGAAAAGGAAACGCAGGGCAACATAATATGCTCCTATTTTTTAACTGCGTGGGGTAAAATTACGAAAATTGGGCAGACGAGTGGCTTGGTCAGTGTGCACTAAAATCGGTGTCTAAAGTTACTCAACCGTGAAAGGTATCATGTGACATAGAGAAAGTGATAAAAAGCAAATAACATGTGCAGAATAATGATAACAAGTTCGTCAACACATCGCGTCATACCACTTTATACTCTTGAGGTATATACATCGCTTTCCACTATTTAAAGTTAATTTGAATCTCTTGTAATCATGTCACGCCTGACGGAAGTTCAGAGGGGTCAGGCTATTGCATTGCTAATGCAAGGTCAAAGGCAACAACAAGTTGCTTTGCAATTTGGTGTGAATGTTTCCACCATAGACCGTCATGTCCGTCGTCTGAGAGATACTGGAAGGGTTGCAGACCGTCCACGACGGGGACGTCCGCGCGTAACGGCGCCACGTCAAGACAGGGCTATTCGTCTTACCCATCTGTGTAATCGCCACGTTACTGCCACTGAAACCGCTTTAACTACGGTAGGCAATCATAATCGCCACATTCACCCAAAAACTGTGAGAAACCGATTGCGCGAGTTTGGTCTGCGAGCTTGTCGACCTTACATTGGTTTTCCTCTCACTCGTGCACGTCACAGATGAGTCGCGGTTCACTCTTTTTCATCCGGACGGTCGACGTCATGTATACCGACGTTGTGGGGAACGCTTCGCCAATGCTTGCGTTCTTGAGAGGGAATGGTTTGGGGGTGGCTCTGTTATGGTCTGGGGAGGGATATCTCACGGGTTAATTTAACAGGCGTAAGATATAGGGATGAAATCCTCCGGCCAGTTGCAGTTCCATTTGTGCAACAGCATCACCTAATTTTCCAGCAGGATAACGCCCGGCCCCATGTAGCCAGAGTTTGTCAAGATTTTCTCACCAATCATAACTTTAACCCACTCGATTGGCCTCCGTACAGTCCAGATTTGTCCCCAATTGAACATCTGTGGAACGAAATGGACCGGAGAGTAAGGGGGCATCGGAATGCCCCCGCTACTCTCGACCAATTGAGGGCTGCCTTGTTGGAAGAGTGGGAAAATATCCCCATGAGAAGGATAAATGCTCTGATGAACTCCATGCACAGGAGAATCAGGGCTGTAACAGATGCGCGAGGGGGGGCATACGAGATTTGACGAGTTAATCAATTTCACTTTAACATATTGGGAGGTACTGTTAAATTGGTTTCAATTACTCATGAATTATTGATTAAAATCTAATGAAATTTTTAAAACTTGTTGATTAAATTTGTGTTTTTATCCTTATACATGTATATTAATATTGAAAAAAACAATTCAAATAAATAATATTAAATCACCTAAAATGTTGACCCTGCATTTCTTTTTCCCTTCAGTAAATATATCCCACACCTAGCTTCAATCCAACTTTTCGTTCGCAAGTTGTCATCCAGCAACCAAATCGTGACGTACGAAAGATACCCACTACTATAGTCCCCCTTCTGGGGACAACAAGGGAGATTATTGTATATACCGGTATACATTTTTGACAATTATAAACAAGAGGTAATATCTTTAACATCCTTTAACTAGCCTGACTTTTTAATAGAATGACTATACATGAAACTATAAATTATGCCTCATAAAACTCTTCATAAAGCAAGTACAGCTTAAACCAGCCTACATTAAAACAAAATATATTATTGAACAATCAATTATCATCTACAATATGGCTGAAGGTGGTGTTAAACAACAAATTAAAAAAAAATCAAGCACAAGTGCAGAAGATTTGGCCATTTTAAAAAAAATTCTATTTATAAATAATGGCAGCCATCTTTGATGTACATATATATTCCTGAAGACCTGTAGGTGACCTCCAAAGGATAATCACAGCCAACTTTCGTTTAATTTTGCTTTGTGATTTCAAAGGAGAATATTTTAAAATGATTTTTAGTCGAAACATTCCAAATTTGCTCAAGTGTAAAACAAAATGGCAAAATTACAAAATTTAACTGGAAGAGAATTTGTCTCTCAAGACAGGGCTTATTGTAGCTTACAGGGTATAATAAAAATAGTACAATATTGTTCATGAAATCAATCGATTAACAACAACAAAAATGAAAATAACACATTTTACATGTTATTACAATGTTTATACTTTTAGAGTTATGGCTCCTGTATTTATGTAAAATACTCTTATTTTCTGTTTTATATACCCAGTTTATATCTCAACTATGTTTGTCCTAAAGAGGTTTTATTGTTTGTTACAAATGACAAAATATTTAGTAGTTATTTTCTACCTTTGAGAAATAATTTGCTCTATTTGATAAAAATGAAAAAAAAAAATGTTCACAAATATTGAAAAACAATACTGCACATGACATAACAAACATATAAAATGTGTTAGAACATATTGCAATGAGCTTTTGAATTTTTATAGATATGATTTTTCTCCAACAGAGAAGGAATAGAGTTAATCTCTATATAGCAACTTGTATGGATTTTAATATTAGAAGTATATAGATCCTACAGATGTCTTGGGCTAACATATTTCAATAATCGTTAGAAAAGAACAAACAAAAATTAAAGGAAATCAATAACTTTACTCAACCTTACAAAATTACATCATTTCAATGAAAATGTTCTTGTGTTTACTAAGAAATCTAATACAGCGTAAGAAGAAAATGACAATTTTAATCAAAAATCCTAAAAAATATTGCTTGTTTGTCATTGTTCGTAGACGAAATTAGAGCCATCTGTCATGGAAAATTACAATTAGTTTGAAAATTTAAGAAAATAAATCTAGAATATCTATGGTTCATTCCTGATATTAAATAGTTTACAAATGATCATATTTAGGATTTAAAGATTGGTCACTATTTTCTATATATGTTAGTGTGATATGAGGACATATCAAATCGCAATGGAAAAACATATTTTGTAAATGGCCGTGATTATATGGTAGTTGGATTTACAACTACCTATGCAATCAGTGCATATCACCGCTGATGTTGTGAGTTCGAATCTTGATCAGGGCGAGGTGTACAACATTATATGATAAAATTTGTCAGTGACTTGCGACAGGTCGGTGGTTTTCTCCGGGTACTCCAGTTTCCTCCACCAATAAAACTGACCGTCACGATATAACTGAAATATTGTTGAAAGTGGCGTTAAATACCGTCAAACTAACAAAACAAACAAACAAACAAAATTTTAAAATTTCAATAAGAAATAATAAAATTGATATTGAAGCAAACAATTATAACTTTCCTTGTCCATAGACTTAAGCTTTAAACATGAGTTTTAAAATTAACAATTTAAACAGGTATTAATTAACAAGTTAAACAGGTATTTTTAACAATTCTCCCAACTAAAATAACATGAACAACTAATCTGGTCTAAACAGTAATGAAGACAACAACAAAGGTTGATGGCAAAAAATCCTGGACAGGTACAAGTAAGTGGCAGGGTTTATTCTCTCAAAAATTCTCTTTTTGTTAAATATATGATGGTTTGAATTAAATGAGGAATCTGCTAATTTAAGGAGTTAGGTTGGGTAAAGGTTTTCATCACTATCAGCAATTTTCCCTGCTATATCATAACTATCAGACTTAACAGGGAGGAAAGCATTGGCAACTAAAACGAACTGAACAGATAAACCCTCCAGCTATGAATACATGTCTAGAAACCATAATACTAGAGACGAGTATTGAGGTCTGACAGTGGTGTTAGGCTTGTGAACTGATGTCAATGACTAAGTCGCCCATGTTCTCTATCTAAGGCAATCGTGTATGTAATAATTTCCCATTAACAAAATCTATTAACATATTTGTAATTTGGTCAATTCAGATCAGTATGTCAGTTCTCCTGTTTATGAAATGTGTGTATTTAAGTTGTTTGTAAACCATCAGTTCAATCAAAATTGTAGGGTTAGGGGTTCATGGTGTTTAACGTCACTTTCAACAATATTTCAGCTATATCCTGTCAGGCAGTTTTATTGATGGAGTAAATCGGAATACCCGGAGAAAACCACCGACATGCCACAAGTCACTGACAAACTTTATCACATAATATTGTATCGAGTACACCTTGCCATGCACAGGATTCGAACTCACAACTTAAGCGGTGATCGTTACTGATTGCATAGTTAGTAGTAAATCCAAAATTTTAATACTTCACGTGTTAGTAAAATTATCAAACTGGATATCAAAAGATTAATAATTTACAGAAATTTACTATCTAGAAATATGCCCCAAAAAAAAATTTATTACCATAATTTTCCAGAAAATGTAGAGAACAACTTATTTGGAAGAACATTACCAACATTATATAACAAAATCCAGATATTTGTAGAAAAATTAATATTTTTTCCCTTACCTGTTTAGACAGGTGTTAATTCTGTCAATCTTATTCAGCATAGACTTTCCATCTTAACATTTTCATAGGCATGCACAACCTTGCCCTAAATACATTTTATAAAATATCATTCCATGCTCCTGTAATTAAATAAATATATAAATTAAACTTCTGCAAATAAGCATTTGTACAAAATTATAGGCATGTGTACATGTGTTTAAGTCCAAGAGAAAAATTCCCATAACCCTACTAACACTATATTTACCATATTCAAATGTTGTTATTTCTTTTTCAATTTAAAAAAATCCAATCCACCCTAAAAAAAAAAAAAAAAAATATTTATTTTTACAAATTAAATGAGAAAAGGACACAGTTAGAATTTTAGAATATATAGCTAGTTTAGCATGTCATCAGATCCCTTCAAGCTAATGAGATGTATTTTCCATAGAATACACTTGACTTTTTTTACCAATATTCATTATAATACCTCTTACAGCTTAGCAGAACAGTTTCCTGTACATGTACTAAGGGAGATAACTTAGAATGATTATGGTCAAATGTTACATTACATGTCCTCACAAACAAAAATGTAGAAAATTGCTGCAAGTCCCTTTTTTATTAATAATCACCTAAAACTTGCTGTTATAAAAGTTCAAATCTTGCCTGACCATTTGTATTACTAACAACAATGTATTTAAAGGTGTTATTAATAAGAAGAGGACTTAAGCCTAACAAAAATATACTGATAGTAAATAAAAGTTACCATTTTAACAACTGAGTTAAGTTCCACATATGTCTTCTTCGGGTAGGTTGTATCATCAAGAACCAAAACACATTGCTTTATCAAGTTTTCTCACTAGCAATTCTACATCTGTCTTCTTTATCACAAAGATCACATTTGTATTTGTTTTCATGTGTAATCTTGTAACTTTTCCATACCATAAACACGTATATTTTAAAGGTTTATATAAAAAAAAAACCTGTGTGTTACCGGGGGTATTACATTCACATACATGTTTACGGGGGCTGTCGTGGTCGTGATCGTATGGAAGTTGGATTTACAACTAACTGTGCAAGCAGTGCCTATCACCACCCAAGTTGTTAGTTCGAACCCGTTCATGGCTAGGTGTACTCGATACAACATTTTGTGATCAAGTTTGTCAGTGACTTGCGACGGGTCGGTGGTTTTTTCCGGTTACTCTGGTTTCCTCCACCAATAAAACTGACAGCCACGATATAGCTGATAGTTGAAAGTGGTGCTAAACACCCTAACCCTAACCCATTTAAATTGTCATTTGTAAGTAAACTTTTTCCCATACATGTCACAACTATAAGATATATCACCGGTGTGTGTTATCATTTGCACTTAAAGGTGGGTATTTGTATTGAATTTTTTGTTACCTATTTCACATTTAAAAGGTGTCTCATCTGTATAAATTCTCATGTTTGTCTTTAAATTATGTTTTAAACTAAATCCTTTACTACAAACACTACTCGAATATAGATAAATCATTTGAAAATGTAAAATATTCCATAAAAACACAGTTAAGAAAAGTCGTTACAGAAAAGTATAGAAATAAATTTAAAGAAAAACTTTCATCATACTCTGTTGACGAATCAAAATTATTTCTATATAGTAAACTAAAATCTACCATCGGTCTTGAAAAATAGTTATCTGAATTAACAAGTTTTAAAATTAGACAAATTTTAACAAAATTTCGCACTAGTGATCATTGTTTACAAATAAAAACTGGTCGCTATAAAAATATTTCCCGTTAACAAAGATTATGTAACATTTGTAAAGTTGTTGAAGATGAGTGTCACTTTCTCTTAAACTGTAAATTAAACGAACAAAAAAGAAAATAATTATTAGAAACCATAAAGTTAGACTTCCCAGACTTCGAACATTATACCTCATTTCAGAAAGTTCATTTCCTCCTTAACCCGAACTCAGCCCTTTTACCGGTAGTTTGTACTTTTTTGAAACAATCTGTAGCATTGATATAGGATCCACACCGGTCAGAGAGTCATCTTTTTACTTGTTGAAATAATTCAATATATGATGTTGTATGTTTATAATGCATGTATGTTAAATTATTCTTGTTTTTGCTTGACCCTGAAGGGTGTAATTTGCAATAAAGTATTATTAATATGTAACAGTATTCCAGCAGCACCTGCATATGGTGTATATATCTCTCAGTTACATATTGCAGAGCATGTGGTTCCTATCATGATTTCCTTGATAGAGGGTCCGTTGCTGCTAACAAGGAACCTACTGAACCAAGGGTTCCTGGTCGTGAAGTTGAAGTAATCATTTCCAAAGATTATGGTCGCCACCATGACGTTACAAAATATCTGTGTCACAAATGATCACAGATATGTTCCTTTGTCACAATCACAATTACATTCTTTTCCTGTGTTTTCTGTGTAGTGTTTTGTAAATCATTGTTTGTCCTTTTTCTTTTTGATATTGTATTGTCAGTCCTTTGATTAATGGCTTCTGATTACCCTTTCGTATCTTCAAACTTTTTTAGTGGTGAAGAAAACTGGAAAGAATCACTAACCTTCCTAAGGCTGCTGAAAATTTTTATGGTATACAGCAATCTTATTAAAATAAGATCTCTAAATGATCACTTTCCTGTGATATGTCTGGTATTAAGCCTTATGTATCATATCAAAAAAGGGAGAGCAATTAAAGTTGGTATAGATGAACCCACAAACCTGAATAGTGACGGGCACTGATTTCATGGGATGTGTGTATGGAACAACTACCAATACCATATGGAATCCACAATTGATTAAGAATTACAGAAACAACTTTTGGATGATGATGATGAACATGGTACACTATATATAAATATCAAACACATCAGAGGGACCGTCATGGTCGTGATCGTATGGTAGTTGGATTTACAACTACATGTACCTATAACAACTAAATAGTTCGAATGCCGTTCTATGAGGTGTACTGGATACAATATTATGTGATAAAGTTTGTAAATGACTTGCAACAGGTCAGTGGTTTTCTCTTGGTATTCCACCAATAAAACTGACCACCACCATATAACTGAAATATTGTTGAAAGTGGCATTAAACACCATATCTATAATCATCAAACACATCAGCTGTCAAGTAATGTAGGAAAACATAATGGAAAAACTGACATTGTATAAATTTTATTTGTCCATGTCACACAAAATCAAATATAAGGAATAACTTTCCGTGTGTACATATAATATCTCTTATATTAAATATCAACAAATAACAAAATCATATTATTTTGATACATCTCTAACATGTATGATTGTCACTAAATCTGTAACACTGAAATGTTTGTGTAGAACAAAAATGATTCCAGAGGGCCTATAGGTAAGAACTACTCCATATAAAAAGTGTGGAAATTCTACATAATATATGCAACACAGCACAATAACTAAATATTTATTGATTTCAAAAGTTATCTACTTTTTTAATATTTTTTCCATAGGTTTCAATGTGAAAGAGCTCTTTAGTCTGCATAGAAATGTGATATAATAATAAAATTGGATTCTACCTTCAAAAATCACACACACGTTTCTTATATGCTTCTTTATATCATTCTTAGGTTGTAAAATAGTGAAGCACACAGACAAATAAAAGGCAACACTATATTCTAGTGACCTTGAACCAAATAAAAGGCAACACTGTATTCTAGTGACCTTGAACCCAATAAAATGCAACTGTATTCTAGTGACCTTGAACCCATTAAAAGGCAACACTGTATTCTAGTGACCTTGAACCCAATAAAACGCAACACTGTATTCTAGTGACCTTGAGCCCATTAAAAGGCAACACTGTATTCTAGTGATCTTGAACCCAATAAAATGCTATACTGTATTCTAGTGACTTTGAACCCAATAAAAGGCAACACTGTATTCTAGTGATCTCGTACCCAATAAAAGGCAACACTTTATTATAGTGATCATTCTTGTATCATTCTTAGGTTGTAAAATAGTGAAGCACACAAACAAACAAAAGGCAACACTGTATTCTAGTGACCTTGAACCCAATAAAAGACAACACTTTATTCTACTGACCTTGAACCTGTTTTTTATCACTAAAAATTACTGACAAAGAGGTATACACCTGAATCTTGATTTTAATGAAAAGGTTTATAGGATAAAACATTTCATTTTTACCTGATTTCATTTACAATTTTCAAAGGTGATCCTATTTTGATTCTTTGGATTGGTAAAGAAAAGAATCCATTAAATAATTCACACCTCCTAACCACAAAAACAATGTAATTTGTTCTTATACAAAATTTATGAAAAAATATAATATTCATTTTATATTAATGTATTAATCAATATATTACTGATGAAATATTCTTATATACAAGCATGATATACATTTTTTTGTATTTTCTCTAAAAACCATTAACACAACAAGTGGATAAATAAATTTATTACATAATGATTTTATTTAAACAATTTTATTGGCTATCATGCTGTCACCTGACATTCCGTAAAATTTTATATTGTTTGATTAAAACTCGTATTGACTTGGTTTCACTTTCGTTTTCGTTTAATGCAATAAAACAATTACAGTCTTTTGTATCAGTCAATACAAGTTTTTATGGACCTTAGAAATCAATATTCACCTCAGTCTAAAGGCTTCGGTGAATATCGTTTTTAAGGTCCATAAAAACTCGTATTGACCTCAACAAAAGACTATAATTGTATAAAGTTACCTAATTAACACATTTAATAGAGGTAAACAGTATTATTATATTTATTTGAGTATCAAAGGAGTTTTATTTATACTTCATTTTTTCAATATTTTGTTCCACTACTTGTTAAAATAAGATCTGAACACTTCACTGAAAATTCTGTTCACAGGCTAATAGTGTTAAATGACAGACTTTACTAATAAAATGAATAAAAATGTAGTGTCTGATGTGGAAAACTGTAATATTATTTCTATTTCAATATATATATATTCAGGAAAAAAACAAAACAAAAAATAAATACCATCACATATTACAAACATTTAAATAAATAAAATACAAACTGAGACAATGACAATGTTAAATTCCTGATACACAGTCAATGTTTAGTAGAGTGTAGCACCCATGTGGAAGTTAAAACAATCAAGAAGCTTTCTACTAAACAAAGTTACATTTATCTAACTACAAACTGCTATAATTATACAGAGGAATGGTATGTCATATCGTGTCATTTTATGATGAGCATGTCTGATAATCGTCTTCACACACATTTATACTGTTATCAAATTCTTCACCTGAAATTATTCACTCTGAAAAACAAATTTAAAATATAAAAAAATTATTTCAATTAAGTAGATTCATCATCTGAAGTTATTCACTCTGAAAAACAAACATAAAATTTAAAAAACCAATTTCATTTATTAAGTACATTCTAAACCTGAAGTTATTCACTCTGAAATACAAAACATAAAATAAAAAAAAACAATTTCATTTAAGTATGATGGTGTCACAAATATATATCTTTTTAAAGAATAATAAAAATGTGTTCTTGTTCATTGATAAACATTGCAACTTTCTTATAATTGAATATAATATTTTGCTATGCACTAAAATATAGACTACTGGTATTACAATCACTGTAAGATCGGAAAAAAAAATCTCTTCTAAAAGATTGAAGTGAGTGAGTTGTTTAACGCCAAACGAGCAAGCTACAACATATTTAGATTTTGATAGTGCTAGCGGATAGACATATTGCTCCACAAGTATATCATATAAAGACCTGGCGAGGTGTACTCGATACAACACTATGTGATAAAGTTTAATTTACGGCAGGTCAGTGGTTTTTTCCGTCCGGGTACTCCGGTTTCCTCCACCAATAAAACTGACCGCCACGATATAACTGAAATATTGTTGAAAGTGGCGTTAAACACCATTAACCAACTATAAATATCTGGTTTATCAAGAAACTGTAAGACCGAATTGTATATTTCACTAGTAATATTGTAGATGCACTTGTTCGTGCAACTCCATTTGTAACTGGTACCAAAACCACAATGTTAAGGAACACTGATGTTCTTGGTGTTCTTCACCTCATATTCTACGCGAGGGTCCGGGTGGCTCAATGAGTTAGGTAGTTGGATTACCTAACACCCGATACAAGCCTCACCTCATATTCTACGTGAGGGTCCGGGTGGCTCGATGAGTTAGGTAGTTGGATTACCTAACACCTGATACAAGCCTATCACCATATGGCGTAGGTTCGCGCCCGGCTTTGTACATTACAAAAAAGGGTGCACTCGACTCACAGCCGCAAGTGATCAAGTTTACCAGTTGCTTGCCCATGGTCGGTGGTTCTCTCCGGGTACTCCGGCTTCTTCCACCACTAAAACTGGCTGCCATAATATAGCTGAAATATTGCTGAAAGTGGCATTAAACACCAAAAATCAAATCAAATCAAATCATATTCTACGTCATGTCTTCAAATGATTTCATTCTTTGATTTACAGTTCTAATTACCCTTTGGTATGTATATTTAAACTGATGCATGAAATTGGGTGCAACATCTGTTCACTATTTCATAACAGATGAAATGCTGTCAGACTGATAATCTAATAATCTACAGATTTTGTTTATTTTGGTAAAATGTGATAAAGACACTACCACATAGAGTACTATGAATAGTGTGAAAATAAACCTCCGCCGGTTTATATTTATCTAAAATTAATAATTGTAAAATAATCTCTTTCAGTCTGTAGTTTGTAGTGATTTTTTTTAAAAAAAACCACGGTATTCTTATAGATGGCCAACGACGTCCGCCATTTTATCATGCAGTGCAAATAATTAACATAATAGAAAAAAAACCAGGTTTTTAAATGCAGATATAAAATAACGGAATATGTCAAAGCATAAACAAAATACATATAACAAGGATAAAGTATATTAAAAAAATAAATAGAACAGCTATACTGGGAAACGCAAACAGAAGACAGGATACGTAATCAAACGAACAAGGACTAGTACTATTAGAGGTTGAACAACGTCAGGCAAATTATCAGCAAAGTTAATTCTTAAATCACTAAAGCTGAGTACACTTCTGAGGAAATGGGAAGATTTCTTCTAACAACAACATTGTAAAGAACCATACAAGACAGCATCCTACATAAAACCCGTTTATCAAATATGGAGCGTACTCGGCTTTAGTTACTTCATAGCATGGCAAACAAACGCATCACTACCTAAATACATGTCCTGTGGCGCTGTCCCTAACATCAAAACCAAATCCATCAAAAATATATGTGTGTCTGCAATTTGTACTCAAATCCAACAAATTTCACATCAAAACATGAGGAATGCAACTCCATTAAATGAGAAACAACGATAGTCTTTGCCACCGTGGTTAACCAGACATGCCAGTGTGACCCATGAAGTCGGGCATAGACATCAGTTTAACTTCTCCGATCGTTGCTTTCCCACCTACAAAAGGAACATCTCAAATTTCATAGTTAATAAAATATGAGATTTCCGTGTATTAATATGTTGCATGATGAACACATATAAATGTCAGTCGACACGATAACACATATAATGTCAGTCGACACGATAACATATTAAATGTCAGTCGACACGATAACATATTAAATGTCAGTCGACACGATAACACATATAAATGTCAGTCGACACGATAACATATTAAATGTCAGTCGACACGATAACATATTAAATGTCAGTCGACACGATAACATATTAAATGTCAGTCGACACGATAACACATATAAATGTCAGTCGACACGATAACATATTAAATGTCAGTCGACACGATAACACATATAAATGTCAGTCGACACGATAACATATTAAATGTCAGTCGACACGACAACATATTAAATGTCAGTCGACACGACAACATATTAAATGTCAGTCGACACGACAACATATTAAATGTCAGTCGACACGATAACACATATAAATGTCAGTCGACACGATAACATATTAAATGTCAGTCGACACGATAACACATATAAATGTCAGTCGACACGATAACATATTAAATGTCAGTCGACACGACAACATATTAAATGTCAGTCGACACGACAACATATTAAATGTCAGTCGACACGACAACATATTAAATGTCAGTCGACACGACAACATATTAAATGTCAGTCGACACGATAACATATTAAATGTCAGTCGACACGATAACATATTAAATGTCAGTCGACACGATAACACATATAAATGTCAGTCGACATGATAACATATTAAATGTCAGTCGACACGACAACATATTAAATGTCAGTCGACACGACAACATATTAAATGTCAGTCGACACGATAACATATTAAATGTCAGTCGACACGATAACATATTAAATGTCAGTCGACACGATAACATATTAAATGTCAGTCGACACGACAACATATTAAATGTCAGTCGACACGATAACATATTAAATGTCAGTCGACACGATAACATATTAAATGTCAGTCGACACGACAACATATTAAATGTCAGTCGACACGATAACATATTAAATGTCAGTCGACACGATAACATATTAAATGTCAGTCGACACGACAACATATTAAATGTCAGTCGACACGACAACATATTAAATGTCAGTCGACACGATAACATATTAAATGTCAGTCGACACGATAACATATTAAATGTCAGTCGACACGATAACATATTAAATGTCAGTCGACACGATAACATATTAAATGTCAGTCGACACGATAACATATTAAATGTAGAAGAGAACGATAATATACAATGTCACAATGATATTTAGCACCACTTATTAATTCATTACACAATTCCGTTTAAAATATGCTGACATAACATCTTGTTAGGTCAAAATTAGGAGCTAGCGATCTCATTTTAACTTTTATTACTACACCCTTAGATTCACAGGCGCATGAGGCATGGATGAAAATTTTTAAATAAAGGGGGGGGGGGGGTAGTAGAGAAAAGGGGGAGGAGGAAACGAAATCCATGCCCCATGTGCCTGTGCTTAGATTCAAAGAAATGGTACTGTAGCATAGTCTTGGTAAAAAAAAAACATTTTATAATCAGGAGATAATGATATTATTTTGGTAATTGTCAACATAACTTGTAATTCTGCCCAGATGTCCTAAAAGGAAAGTTTCCATATACCAAAGAGTAATCAGGTGCCGCAAATCGAAGAAGAGCAGACAATACAATGGTCTAATGAAAAAAAGGACAAAAGGACAAACAATGATCAACAAAGTAGTACACAAAAAACTATAGATTGAACACGTGACGAACTCCACTAAAACATGTGTGAGCTTTCTTTATAATATTTATAACTAATTTAGAGAAAAAAGTCAATAAAAGCCAATTTTACGAAACTCCAATGTGCATCACCAAAAATTCCCGAAATAAGTTCTGTGAATGAAACTCGAGTCTAAATTGGGATCCGAGTACTTTATGATTCATAGGCATCACTCGTGTAAAAAGTGACCCGATCATTGAACACTATATGGAATTACATACGGTCTATTTAAAATGATATGTTTGTTGTATCTTTACACTAATATCTAACGGGTCATGTCATTCATCGTTGACCATCCAATCATACGCAAGACAGTTAAATACATTGTCCAATACGATAATAGCTCTCAGCGCGTGTTCGGTTTAATACCTCGAAAATTGGATCAAATTAAATCTTTTCGTCTTCTTCCCCGTTAATTTTTTTTTTCGACAGAGCCGATGAAGCAGGCAATTTGTTCCGGACTGGAAAGACTGTCTTGGCTAGAAGAGCCGATCGGAACAATAGGCAAAGGCTACGTATTCTGGGTTTAAGCAATTTATTTGGACCTTTTTTTCTTTGAATTCTCTAAAGTAAATGTCTTGAAAATTATAGTTTGACGAACATATAATATAAACCACATAAGAATATTTCAATGCCAGTTTGACGACGGATCTTGCTTTCACAGTGCACAAAACTTGACTAGGCGAATATTTCTTATAAAGAACACATATTTTATTTTCATAGAATAGCTATTAAATGTCGGACTACCGGGCTGTTGGACTACTGGACCGTCGGACAATCGGAATGTCGGATTATAGGTCTGACCCCATTTTAAACTGCTTATTTCTTAGCAATTACTCTGGGTTTTTTTTTAATTAAATTAAAACACTGAGAAATAATTAAAGATTTGATAAAGACTTAAATTAAAATTCTCCAAAAACAGATTTTTAAAAGTAGCATTTCAAGGGTGTTGAAAAGGGCTACATTCAATGGCGTCAGATAGGATGCCATATCTATATATAGATCAAAGGCATTCCGTGACGTCATAATATAAATTGTTGCCGTTTTCAACGACTTTTCATGAGGAAAGCAGCATATCTATGCTCGTGATGGAAGATCTTTCAGATGATGATAGTTCATACAACAATTCAACATATAGCTCCTTCTGGAATATTGAGGCATGTGGAGAGTCGCCTTATAGCTGCACTTGGAGCATGGATACCTCAATTTGAAGTAGTGACAGTATATGCAGCGACTCCTCCTACAGGTCCATTTGCAGTAGCAAAGCATATAGAGCCGACTCGCTATGTACCTCCACTGTGAGTACTGATACATTCAGTGACTCGTCTTCAAGCTCCATGTGGAGTGTCACCTCCTTGGTAGGTGATTGGGACTTTGATACACAGAGATTTTGTGGTGTCGAAAGAAGAGGAGTTTGACGGCACAAACAATATTTGTGTAAGTTTAATTAAATTAAGTCATCATATTATACAAATTCCCAACAAAAACAAGCGAATGTTTTTAAACAAATTGTTTTCAGTCTGAAATTAAACATTTTATTAAGTTATTTATGATGAAATAAAAATAGAATTCTCATAATATATATTTCTTTTTATAAGGGTAATAACAAAATTACCAAACTCCTAACAATCTTACAAAGGGAAAGTCAAAACTCATAATTATATAAACAGACAAAATCAGTCAACAACCGTAATAACCCTGACTTGGTACAGGCATTTCTAAAGAAATGGTGGGTTGAATCAGATTTTAAAGCGCCAAACCTCCCGCTTTCATTACGGTTCAAAGGTTCCGGCTGTCACTATAACAGTATTTATAAAATACTGGAACAAAATAGGTAAAATAGTCGTCAAAGCAGTACCAAATTCAGTGAAGTAAATGTCAAAGACACTTTTACGTCACACATTGATAAAAAAATATCTTTGACATTTTTGTTGACTCCTTATCTTTATACATTTTCACTATATATGAAAATGCATCGTTTATTATCGTCTCTGCAGAGACGGAATATATTTCGACAAGATCTTGGTATCGGAATATAAACTTTTTAAGAGATCGAATAAGGCGAATGTTTTCATAGCCCTGGTCCAGTAGCCTGTTTCTCAGATGAAGATGACGTTTCAGGAAATCAGAATAATGCTACTGGCCCTTGCATAACGAATCAATTGCGAGATGTAAACACCATACAAAAGATTCATTTCAACGCAGTACGAATCAAGGAAACTTTTCTATCCATTTTTTAATTAGAAATGGAAATAAACTTGGTGACATGAAATATAAATTTGAGTCGTATCGACTTTAATCTAATTAAAATTAGATCTCCGCACTTGCTCATTTTTTTTCATGCTCGGAAGCTCCAACGCAGTCACCAAGCCAAATTTCAGGAAAAAAACAAGTTGTTATTCATTTCTCATATGGTCCTATGATAAAAAAATAAATAATGGTAATGACTAACGGGTATCTTGGATTCGTAATCTGTTATCACAGATTTGCAAAAAAAAAACAAACCCACATAATTATTATTTTTGTGAGCTGTGTAAACTAAACAAGGTTACCCCTTTCTACTTGACCCTAATGATAGTCGCCCAAAGAAACACAGAGGAATAAAATAAATATACATGTATTATACATCATCAACTGGCTTGCTGCTGTGTATGGTACACCAATGAAGCAGAAGCAGAACGTCTTCAAACAGATAGGAAAATGCCTAAAACATCTACTGATGTGCAACCGCAGATCTAACAAAGTTTTTCCTTTTCCAATGTAAAAAAAACTATTACGGAATATTATGCAAATAATTCATGATATAGAGGGCCATATGACAGTTTATTATATGGACCGAAGCTTTCCTTCGCTACGGTCCATATAATATTTTGGCGATGACAGACCGGTCCATAAACTGCCATTTGACCCAAAGTGCCATTAACTATTTGTTATATTATATACACAACCGACCAAGACTCTTTCAATCAGAACACAATTGGATGCACTATATGGACATTCTTAATACAAAATATTAAAGCAAGCACTAAAATGACAGATATGTACATAGGAAAAATGGAAATCCAAGTATCATCGTTGAAGCTTAATTTCAATCAGTCGGTCGGTTTCCGGGTTTTATATTATATTGGACATTTATCATTTCATAATAAATACTTTGTCCTGATTTGACAGTTTTGGAGTATGAGGACTAAAATCTTACTTGAAAGTTTATATAACCACAAGGCCCTATATCAACATAAACATCGTAGAAAGTCGCCTTATGCTTCAACTTTTTTCTGATATTTTGAGATTATTTAATTTGCACACACTGATATGACATCTTTGTGTTTTTTGGGCATTCATATCTACATGTAGTAGACAAAACTTTATACAGGAGTATAGAACTATATTTGATATTAGTATCTTTGATGTGATGTAAAATGAAAAACATACAAGAGGTGTTCGAATACGACAAAAATTGAGAGGCATTGAAAACCATTACAGTTGTTAAAGTCATCTTTATTTATAGATATTAAACCAGTTTAAAAGTTGTTACTTTATTAAGATTATTTATACAGTAATAAAAATATAGATGTTATTTCTTTTATTGTCTATATTTTAATTGCAAGCCCAAGTCCTATTATTATCTATATCTCAATCCTTATACAGTCAAACTTGTATTAAGAGGTCACCTTTAAGGTGGGACAAAGAAATGGTGGTCTTATAGGACAGATGACCTCTTAAAAGAGGTTCAATTCATATGAAATGTTCTATGACAGGACAAGAAAATGTCACTGCATGGACAGGTTTGGCTGTATATTTGTCTAATAAGTTTTACAGATGTGTGCCTTGAATGCAGTATATTGTGGTTTCAAGTCCGTCTTGTCAAACCAAAGACTGTAAAATTGATATTTGTAGCTTTTCCAATAAGTATGTAGCAATAGGCAGTAAGAGCAAACATGTGTTGGCACGGAATCAGCATAATGTGTCAGAGTGGAGCAACATGTTTACCAACAGACTGTTCTCTCAGAGATCTAGTACTATTAACACCCAATAAAAGCATGCTGGTCTAGTACAAGCAAGTATTACCATCATCTCTTGCACGGATGGTATTTTATGTAACTCTAAATGCGATATTGACCACTTTGATCAGAGTGTCATTTAAACTATTGTCAGCACTTTGAGTCTGTCATCCATAAACTTGTCACATTTCGATCATCTCGGAAACCACTGGACCATATGGAATTATCTTGGATGGTCTTTGATATGCTCCGTGATTTTAATAAATATATACTAAGTCAGTGATATTTAGTCCACACAATATTTGTATTATGAGAGGAAACTGAAGTACCACGAGAAAACCACCATCCTGCCACAAGACATTGACAAATGTTATCATATAAAGTTGTCTTGTGTATAAAAACAAGACATTGACAAATGTTATCATATAAAGTCGTCTTGTGTATAAAAACAAGACATTGACAAATGTTATCATATAAAGTCGTCTTGTGTATAAAAACAAGACATTGACAAATGTTATCATATAAAGTCGTCTTGTGTATACATCACAATTGAGAATTCAACTTATAAAAAACCAACTTTAGTGGTGGTAGGCACTGATTACATAGGTAGGTGTAATGTTGAACTACATGATGTTCTAACTTTAGTGGTAGTAGGCACTGATTACATAGGTAGGTGTAATGTTGAACTACATGATGTTCTAACTTTGCTTTACATACATTTACATGAATAGATATAGTTAATGGTGTTTATCGCCACTTTCAACAATATTTAAGCTATATACATCGCGGCGGTCAGTTTTATTGGTGGAGGAAAACGGAGTATCCGGAGAAAACCGCCAGTCACTGACAAACTTTATCACATAATGTTGTAACGAGTACACCTCTCCATGAACGGGGTTCGAACTGGCGAGATGTACTTGATACAATATTATGTGGTTTGGTTTTATGGCGTTTAACGCCACTTTCAACAATATTTCAGTTATATCGTGGCGGTCATTTTTATTTTTGGAGGAAACCGGAGGAATATTCGCCTTGTGAAGTTTTGTGCACTGTGAAAGCAAGATCCGTCGTCAAACTGGTATTGAAAGATTATTATGTGGTTTATATTATATAATATATTTAAAAATTTGTTCGTCAAATTATAATTTTCAAGACATTTACTTTAGAGAAAATCGTATGGTCGTCACTTTGAGATTATCATTGAATTAAAGAAGTTTACTATTTCTTCCTTGAAGTGAATGAAAATTCCGTCATACAAGTACAAATTCAAACAAATATTCAAGAAAATTGATCAAGTTATGCTTTAGATCTCCGCGAATGTTTACTTCGTTGCTGTTCTTACGATGAAAGTGAAAAACAAGCACTTCTCTGTCGGACTATCGGACTGCGGGACCAATGGGCTGTCGAAATATCGGACTGTCGGACTAACGGGCTGTCGGATTATAGCTACGCTCCCACTATTGCACTGATCGTGAAAATAATTTACATAAAACGTTGTACAAAAACGCTTTAACTTGTTAACATTAGGCTGATCTATAGTCATTTATGGATAAGATTTGATTTCAGCAGACTGGAAAATCCCCTTTTTAACAAACACTGGGATGGTGAAGAGCGAATATTCCATTTCTTCAACGAGTTCATCGAGTGGAAATGCACCATATAACAATACCCACCAGTTTTTTGTTTTTTTTTAACTTACTAGTAAATAAAACATACAAGTTATTGGGTATCACATAGTACGCATGGATCATTGATCTTTCAGATATTTTTTTAAGGTTTCCTTTTTATAGTATATTTAAGGAATATTTTTGAACAGATTATAGAATGGTATGGGGCAGTTTACCCTTAATAAACCGCGAAGCGATTTATGAAAAGCGTAAACTGTTCCAAACCAGGTTATGCAAGTATAACCCGTTCAAAAATTGAAAATATTCCTTATAATTTAATCTTTACAACAAAATTTAACGATTCCTCGATTTTAATTTCGATTATTTCATAGGACTATTTGAATTAGTCGCTTGCGAATGAATACGCTGGCGACATCATAATATCAACCCAGGTTATCATGTATACCCAATGTTGCTCCAGGCAGATCAGCCAATGGCAGATTCCAGTATTCACATCAAATTAAAGTATATTAAAATGGCAAGGATTTTGAGTCGATAGATGGTTGGGCTTTCACTTAAATAGACATGCCCAATACAAATGGACCGTTGGTTGATGTCAAAAGTTCATAGGGCCTGTAACCAGATATACAAATGTGCTTTGAAAATTTATAAGCAATTATGTATTGAAAGGAAGCAATATCCAAACTTGCATGTTAAATTCATTCAATCCATTTTCCGGATTGTGGTCTATTTCTGTGTACATTCAGTCAATGGTGTTGTATCATTGTTCCTAGACAGTTTTCATTTGAATAAGTTACAGATTGTTAAAACTAGTTTTACTAAACACACCCAAATAATAAATTGACATCATTTTAGTAACACATATAATGCAAGGCCGAAACCAAACAACAACAGACAAGTCGAAACTTGAAACAACACGAATTGATAAAATAATTGACGAATAAAAGGAATTGATAAAATAATGGACGAAAACAGGAACAAAACGAAAACGACAATTTGCTAGGTAAATTGTTTACCTCTACACGTTTAACAATAAGTGGCTTTGGGGTTCCACTGTCTACACTGAATCCAAACCCTCGTGTGTCCTGTAATTCTATATTATTACCTTGAGGAGCCTCTGAGTAATTTAACGATTCTTGTAATATTTTAAATGACCTAGATTGAACATTGGGGTTAGTATATCCTCTATAAACGGTCGATTCCTCATCTACTTCAGACCGAGGCTTGCATTTGGTTGTATGTTGGTTTTGGTGTACTCTGTTTTGGCCTACATCCATGGCATTTCTGAAATAAAAGATGGATACTAGTATTACTAAGCTTTTTCGACTGAAGTTTATATTTTTTTTAATCTTAGAATGTTGCAAGTGGTAGCAAACTGTCATTTATATATTTAAAATCCAACGGATTTTTCTAACATGGTTGATTACAATTGACCTAGTGGTTATTTACAAACGCTTACCGACGGCGAAGAAGACAAAAACAACAAGGTAAAAGTGATTGTAATAGTTCACCCGAACCTAATCATTGAGGGAGAACTTTGATCATTTGAGATCAAATTTGGAGAATTAGGCCGCATATTGAGTATGGTAACGGTAAAAGTCCAAAACTTCATTGGGAAGTCCGCAACTAAAAATAGGATGGAGCACACTTTGAATTGCACATTTATACATATCATGACGTGCATGGGAATATTCTAATATAATATGTAAATATACTTGTTTCCAATGAACCTGCTGTTTGTCGCGCTAAAAATATACCTAGAGATGCAGGCAATTAGCCACCGTTAGACAGCGTCGTATATTGTAATAACCCGTAAAATAGAACGTGCTACTAATTACAGTTAATTATATAATTACCCTGTACTGAGTGACGCATAAATCTGCATGTAAACTAATGTTACATAAAGTTATATATTGAAGAGATGTATTAATATGTTTGTTTCCTGGCATACATAATAGAAATAATAAGTCTGGTAGAAGGTGGTATAAGATTATGTTGTGTTATTGACCTACATGTATATATACTAAACTATGCTAAATAATGAGTCTCTTCATCAACGAGGGTCGTCGTAATCGTGATCTTTTGGTAGTTGGATTTAAAAACTACATGTACATATGCAATCAGTGCCAATCAACACTAAACTTGTGAGTTTGAATCCCGCTCATGGCGAGGTATACTCGATAAAACACTATGTTATAAAGTTTGTAAGTGACTTGCGGCAGATCGGTGGTTTTCTCCTGGTACTTCGGTTTCCTCCATCAATAAAACTAACCGCCACACTATAACTGAAACATTGTATATATGGTATGTAAGTAACACTAAAATTCCAGTGATTTCCGAGATACAGCTTGCATCCAAACTTTTACGATGTGTAAAAAACTTGCAGTCATGATTTTGTTTTCAAGTCTTGGTGGCCATATTGAAATCATTAATTACCTTTGAACTACGAAATCCAATTCATTCCCACTTCGGATTATTTCCATTTTAGCTTGTTCGTGATCTAAATAGGTAGCTGGTACATTATTTATTTGTAAAATTCCGTCTCCAGGCCGCATCCCACTCCTGTCCGCAACACCATTACGTGACATCTGAAGAAAAAAAAACACGATAGTATAACTAACGTTTATTTCTCGATCATCATTCTCATTCAATGTATCTTTGCTATCCATGTGGATATATAAATATATCCCTGTGGATAGTAAAGATACAGAGACAGGTTACTGTGGTAAATTTTGTGACTGAACATTCTGATTAAAGCCTAAAGGATATGTTTTCGGCTTCATCGTAATCTTATATAAAAACAAAATACAAAACAAAACTTGTTCTCTCTCGATGCGTGCTTTGGTATAAACAAACATGATGTCATGGTTGGATTGTCACAGTGCTAACTCAACTGAAGCAGGTAGGCATGTCGCTCAGCTAAACAAGATTCAGTAATTTGCCCATGATATACAGCTGAACGTTGTGTGCACAGCAAAGTAGCAACCCATACCAATTCTATAGTCATTGGTTTGACAGGTCAGAGAAACAAGCACACGATCTTCGACACTCGAGGCGACCATGGTAACCACTACAACACTGAGATATGGTCCCATTGTTATTATAATTAGCTCTTAAATTATTAGATTTTTCTTAAATGTCGCATGTACATCAAAACACGGGTGCAATTTAAGAACCTGAGTAATCCAGTGGTCAGAAACTACACTACACTTGTCACAGAAGTATAGTAAACTCAAATTCTAGCAACGTGTCGATATGTTGCGATTCAATGATATATATAAAGTGAAGTTGACTCTTTTGCAATAGCAAGCTGACTTTCGACAATGAAGACTTATAAATATACTATTACCTGCCTGGTTTTCACATTCACACCACACGATACGACAGGACTGCCCTTTCACTTGTTTCTTTATGACGAGTAAACACCTTCAGGCAAGATATTGTTATTAAACAAATGAAGGTACAGTAGTAATAGTCTTTAACTCAGTGCCGTCTTAATGCATAGGCACACTGGTCAGTTGTCCGGAGGCCCCACGAGCATAGGGCCCCATGCTAATCTATGTATGTTGTGTACAACATGTTTTTTAATGTTTAAACACTGATTTTGTTGGAAGTACCAATACACTAAAGATATGTTTAATTTAATCGACCACTTACAATTTTATTCCTGAGAGTGGTTGTGTGGGTAAGTGCCTCAGTGCACTGCTCTGTCTACGGGGATTTATAATGCTGTTAAGACGGCCCTGCTTTAACTAACAAATTCTACCTTCCTATCTAGTAGTCTGTTAGCTACGAGCATTCATTTACCCTGCTATTGTACTGTTCGTGTTTTTTGTGATAGGATGTGGTGTCTTTTATGAAAGCAAATCTGTGGATTTATCTTTACATTTAACGTAATACAATTATCATGAAGGGATCGGGAACCCATTAAGAAGCTTAACCCCGCCACATGTCTGTGCCTGTTCCAAGACAAGACATGTATTTCCAACATCACATGCCAGGGTAAAGATTTGAGGTGAGAGGTGATTGTTCGTTTTCTTGATATTGGTGGAATTGTTGACCATCACTTGATATATTAACCCCACCACATTGTTGTGCGTGTTCCAAGGCAAGTCCTGGGTTTCCAACATCATAGGTCAGTGTCTGTTTGTGTTCAATGATTTGAGGTGAGAGGTGATTGTTGGTTTTGTTGATATTGTTGGAATTGTTGACCATCACTGTTTATACTTTCCTTCCTTAACTAAAGATACACATGCAGGTACTCCAGCAATGATTTGTAAATAGCTCCAAAAGTCGACAATGTCAAACGACGAGAGTACTAGAGATCATAACATAGTTCAAAAGAGGTTCGAGGCTCACTTTTCTTCTCCTTTCTGAAGCTCGTACAAATACATTTTATATTTGCCGAAAATGCGCCTGTATTGTCTTTTCATTTGTGCATTTGCTTTCTTTCTTACTGTCTCTATTTCTAATACACTTGTGTTCTTATATATCATGCTACAGATATTATAATTTATTCCCTTAACTTATCATCTTACTATACATAGGTACTTGATTGTTTTATCCCGTTGTATGTCTCCCCTGTCCGTCCTGTCGTTGCTACACTCCAACATTTTTAAAGGTAATTCCTTAAATCACTTATTACCATATGAATAAAACCGTCGATATGACAAGAATCGCTTGTAGTTACATTAGTTTGAACGGACCATTCTTGAGGGGTCATTTTTAGTTACATAGCTCTAATGCTTTTCCTTTTCTTGGTATTTTAAACATAAAATTAATGTCAAAATCAATAAGAATCCATGAAAACAAAAAATGACCCTCTCAAGGTTAAGTATAATATATATATATACTACTAAATAAATACATGGTTTGTGGTGAGAGATTGTTCTTCGTTTTTGTTGATATTAGTTCAGGGGCGAATCCAGGATTTCAAGTTAGGAAGGGCGCACTTAATTTTTTTGGGGATATTTCGTATGAAAAATCACGATTTTACGCCAAAAAGTCATATTTTTTCCAATTTTAGGAAGGGAGCCCCACCTCCCTGATCCGCCCCTGTAGTTGAATTGTCGACCATCCTTGTTCGTAATGCAAGAAAGACATTCGTCACAGAATGATTGAACCACTTAGAAGTATACTCGGAAACCACTCATCATATATCACAGAATGATTGAACCACTTAGAAGAATAATCGGAAACCACTCTACTTAACAAAGACTCATCATATATCATCCTACAATTGACCTTAATAAATCAAATATAATATAATTATTATTTGTGTAAATACACTAATTATAAGATTTCCTGTAAACTACTAATATTCGAATACATCTTCACACCGTGGTGAAGACTAATACATGCTGAATTCATATGACAGAGTAAGAATTGCCATCTTGTACCCCTTACAGTTTTCAATCATAAATTAATATTATAATGCAACCTTTGTCAAAATTTGAGTTCATGTGACCCTTTCAGAGCGGAAAAGGTTTCAAAACTGTCTTTTTTCTTATGGTTAAATGTTTGTCAACAAAGTCTTGATAGTTTTAAAACACATTTCAACTTACAGATTAAGAAGTTGATATTAAATAGTAGAGGTGTGTACCTGCAAGCAAAAACAAGAGTACATTGGTTTGTTCAAACCCTCCATAGGTTCCCGTGTACAATTATATCCAACAGTAGTGGCTATTGTGGATATCTAACACACATACACAATTAATTTTGTGGCGAACATTCTATCTAAACTTGCCTTCAAAAGGTGGTGTGGTTTCAGAGAAGAATGATTTAAACTTTTAAACTTTGTTCTGTGGTGGTGGCCATCATGGATTTTTCATTAACACAGAAAAATGAACAAAATTTGTATTGGACCATCCAATGATTCTTCATGCAGTTTACATTCAATCAAGTTTAAAATTTCTGGGAACATTAATACCATGTACACATGGATTATGGGAAGAAGATATTTCAGCCAAACAAACAGCAGAATTAGCCTAGCATTCACGTACGCGTACAACTTCCAAACCAACAGAAAATCGCAACTATAAATAAAAACCATCCATGTAACATTTCCTTCAAGTTTGGTTTCAATTCATTTGCTATACTGTGATTTCTGAGAAAGGTATTTTGGAAAGTTTAAAGTTAAAGGTAAAAAAAAGCAAATGATGAGGATGGAAGCAAAGTGGTGATAATATCTTAATATTCTTTTTAGGATTTTAGATATTTTGCAAGGAAAATAAGGGGTCGGTGAAAAATCTGGGAAAAATAAAGTAACGGACGCTTGAAACCCTGTGCTTGACCTTTGATTCTACTATGGTTTAATGTGGAATGTCGTTTCTATGTCAACGTCCTTTTTTCCCTCATTAAAAATGGTGGATGGGTCAGACTATCAAATTATAGCCTAAATAAATCTCATTTTAAAGGATTGCAATGCCTTGTCTACAAAAATATCTCTTATCTAACAAATTAATTGAATGCATTTGTCTTAATGTATTTATCTAATCCCATTCAAAGATCTGATGAAGTTAGCACAGATTAGGCAGTCAAAATGTGCATCCATATTAACACTGGCGTTTACATATGTTATCTTTCTCTAGGTGTACTTATTTTGTCTGTAGAATGCGAGCTACCTGTTGGAGCCTAACTAACCACGTGCAGATCATTATTGCATACATATTTATGGAGAAGATTCGTCCGAAAAAATGTCAGAATAGTATTCGCAAGATTGATTGCTAAAGCAAGCTTAAGTGCTAATAATTAAATAGACCAAAATAAAACAAATATATTGTTTTTATCAATACCTGGTGTGCTTATGAATCGTTGACAAAAAAAGATATCGGTGTTCACAAATAATGTATTACAACTGTGGGAGAGTGTAGAACAGTTAGATCATGTTCTTTGTTAAATGACTTTAAATAAAATTTACTTTATTCTACTTTACTTTAGAATGTCACAAGATTAAATACAAATTCAAATTCAAATTCAAAATTTTATTGTCATTAAACAATACAGTTTGTGACAATTATACAAATTATACAAATAAACATGTAACAAAGAGAACATAAAATCGACATTTTCAAGTAAATATGTTACGAGTCCCCTGTCCTCAGTTCTAATGACTTTTTTTTAAAAAGGAACCCAGTTTATTTACTTGAGATGGTGTTGATGGGTTTAAAATATGTGAAAGTTTTTCTGATTCTGATAAGTTATTAAAAATTTGATTTTCGTTGTTCAAAATGTTTAAAAAAGAAGACCTCAATTCAGAATGTATCGTGCAATGTAAAAGAAAATGCTTCTCGTCATCTATACACTTACAGTGTGAGCATAAACGTTGCTCTCTCGGAATATTTAAATGTCTCCCCTTTAAATAAAATTGTACAAAATTCTGAAATATCACAATAAAATCACTGTGTTATAAATATTAAATTTGGAAAATAAACTCAATAATTTGTTTAAACAATAGGAAAAGGGATGTAGCTACAGCAGATATCTATGAAAAATTAAATAGCGTATACATATGAAGATCATTGCTTGTGCACTATATACAATCTGACAACCCTTAATAATTGTAACAATTTCCCCTTAATCGTTGAAATTATGTGGCAATAACATGTTTTATGTGAGACAGTTACAGGGAGACAGAAATCTACATGTATATCTAACTGTGATAGTTGTCAAGGCTATCAATAATATTGTTGTTGATTTTATACATCTGGTAGAGCAGTTTTTCGTAATATTACTAACAAAAACTTGGCAAGTAAAACTTTTGACAATTCAGCAAAACGATGCACAGTAGAATTAATTGATCATGTCAATGAAAATGATAATGAACACCTATCATGATCTACTGTTCACGTAGCTTGAAGTCAATGAAATCTGACAAGATCTATACATTTGACATTAAGTGTGCATATTCGCAGAGACTTTGAAGATTTGCAGCAGTGAGAAGGTTAGATTCAAAACTACCACTTTCTACCTGTTTTCTATCGGTTGTTTACTAAATTTAGTCGCCGTAAGGGACCGACCATTTAACTTGAAGGGGGGGGGTATGTTTTTTTGTTTCGTTCGGAAATTTTTTTTCGGACAACACAAGAGTTAGATTATTTAATTTTTTTGTCGCGCCAAGCGCGAAATTTTTTTCAGGAATTTAACATTAGGTTATATGACAAAAACTCTGAATCAGATTATTTTTTTTCCCTCCACCAAAATCAGAATATTTTTTTCAGCAACATTGGGAATCAGAATATTTTTTCTAGAAAAAAAACCATAACCCCCCCTTCAAGTTTAAAGGTCGTTCCCTAATTGAATTCGCTACCCATTTTATTTTTTACGTTCTAAGTCTTGGCAATCATCCCATATATCACTATTAAATAACCGGTCAAAAATCCACTTCAGTTTCAGTTATACTATATGTCAAAAGTATAATATCTTCATGTTTAATGTTAATACGTACATGTTAAATGTCCCAAATACACTAATTAGCGTTGTAAAGATGTATACCAGTGAACAGTTGAAAAATAGCCTTTTGTCACGGTAATGATTGTTATGAATAATGAGGGCGTACAACAACCCGTTTCAGGTACCTCTAGGTTATATTCTTTATAGTCTTTACTTTATAATAATTAGGTCTTCAAACGAATTACGAAACGATGAACGAGGATCAAAAGCTTTTTTCTTGATATTGTATTTAAAATGCTAACTTTGTTGTTTAGTGTCGCTTCTAATTGTGTCAACCAAAGACAAATCGTCTTTTTCGATGCCACGATTACTGCATTTGACACATGCATACAAACTGAGTAGGTCTGATATCGACATCTTTTTTTCCTCAACAAGTGATGCCCTTTTTATATAAAAATATACCCAAAAAGGTTTTATATGCAATAAAAGATTATTATTTATATAAACTAATTTACGAGAGGAAAATAACCTGTATATAGTGATAGTTTAAAAAACTAGAATTTCACCTCGTATAAATATGTTAAAATGACATATAAAAGTAAATTTGATCTTATAATTGTACAAACAGGCGTTTTAATACGGTCAGATTTTTATCGCCTTATATGATTTGAAATTCTATCGGCATTCATTTCAATTGAAAAATAGTTTAATTGGACCGGAGATTCCAGTACTAAACACTAAACTTCATACTCCTGTATTTTGTATGTGACCACATTAAAGTTTAATTTAACTATTATTAAGCATATCTTCAAATAAATCCTGTATATCAACTATGGAATGTGTAAATAATTCAGAAGTAATCACAGATTTTTAACGATAAAATGAAGAAAACATACCCCCTTTGTCTACACATTGGTGGTACAATTTACCTTGAGGATATGCATTTTATTTTGATTAAATATTGCACAAAAAATATTTCTGTTGAAATTGCAATGATTTAAGATGATAAATGAAAAACGTACGCCTGTGGTCTTTAATATATTTTAAACATTTGAACATGTTTGTCATTTGTAAATACATTTTTTTTTGTATACTGTAAATGCAATAAAACAAATAGTAGTACGCCGACTATTATATGATTTTATATAATGCAGATGTCCTCAACGCATCTACACATTGGTCACAGATATACAATACAGACATACGATTGTACAAATGGGGTGGGGGTGGGGGTGGGGGGGGGGGGGGGGGGGGATTTTTTCACCAAACAGACGCAAATTTTATTTCCACGAAGCTCCGATTTTCTTTAGCATCACAAATTTTTAAACGCTTGAACTGGGACAAAACTAATTTCTGCGTATATTAAAAATCTTATTCAATTTAGGTGGGTTTTTTTCACATCAGAAAAGATCTTTATCATAAAACTTATATATTTTACGTCTGCAAAATAGATAATGCCACCTCCCACTCAGATCCATCTGTATAAACGAAGATAAGATACTATTGTTATCAAAAGCAGCATCCTTCATCTATAACCTTCATAGATATACTTAACTGCAACTATGAACTCTAAAAACTTACCTTTTGAATATATAAAATAGATCCTTGATCTCTGCCGCCATTCATACGAAATCCCCACTGAATAGAAGAGTCCCTTCTCCTTAGTTGAACTAAGATGGGTTGGTCCTCCGACATTTTTTCCACTTTTCCGAAATGTTATAAATATATATATATCCAATTTGTTCGTCTGCTACTCTTGTCGAAGGAAAGTGGGTCAATTACACCAAACGAAGATCCCGGATGTGCGTACTTTTCAATAGTTTTGTTTTGTTGCTAATGATGATTTCTCGGTCTCATCACCTTTCTTGTATTATCATACTACAAGACAAAATGTAAAGCAAACAATCTTCTAATGATGTCTTCGACATATGGTTACACTTAAGCACCTAAAAATATGACTTGCAACTTTTCCCCAATAATCCTTCTAAACATTAAATATAATGGGATAATGTGACCTGATGCTCATAATAGTATAGCTCTTGACTTAACTGACATCCGTCATCATGAGCTGTTCACTTTTTTATTTGATCTCTGATACCACCATACCAAATTATACAAGTATTGGTCTCCGATTGCCTTTTTAAAGTAAACGATATGTGACACCCCCTCCTTCTGTCCAAGATGGTCTTACCAAATGTAGTTTTTAATTTAGCTCTCGACTATTCCTTAACTGACATCCGTCATCATGAGCTGTTCACTTTTTTATTTGATCTCTGATACCACCATACCAAATTATACAAGTATTGGTCTCCGATTGCCTTTTTAAAGTAAACGATATGTGACACCCCCTCCTTCTGTCCAAGATGGTCTTACCAAATGTAGTTTTTAATTTAGACAGTGTCCAATATAACAAGTTGATTTATTGCGAGGTTTACTATGACATTGTATTATGCTTATAATGTAAATTACGTCCGTAAGATTGATTAGGATATCCTAGATACGATAACGTAACCATCAGTCCGCTTGTGCTCCTCACTGGAGCACAAACGGACTGAGGGTTACGGTATCTAAGGATATCCCTGTGCATTTGAACGTTTCTTTCTAATGTTCTTGATTAGGCTATTATCAAAATCATATGTCTTTGATAACATACATTTTGTCTTCATCTTCTAGTCTATATTTGGTTGTGCTTGTGTGCAAGATTGATTAGGATATCCTAGATACGATAACGTAACCATCAGTCCGCTTGTATTTCTCCTCACTGGAGCACAAGCGGACTGAGGGTTACGTTATCGTATCTAATGATATCCCTGTGCATTTGAACGTTTCTTTCTAATGTGCTTGATTAGGCTATTATCAAAATCATGTCTTTGATAACATACAGATCATGATTATTCTTAGAAAATACAAGTCACTCTCCTGGTTCATGGCTTCAAACTAGTTTTGACAAGAACAGTGGTTGAAGCAGGATTTGTTCTTCCAAACTCAGTTTCTGAGTCTGAGCTCTCCTCTTCATTCAATGTGCTTCATGTTATTTATTTGTATGCTTACCTGGCCTTTTGCTTTTGCAAGTCTTCAATATTTCATAGCCATGTCTAAATAAGCAGAATGTACTCTGAAAGTTAACAATAAATTGTGGGCAATGGGATCCAATTAGATAAATTGTTTGTGATGAGTGTATGTTGGGTTTTGTCCTTCCGCCATGGGTAACCTGTCTGTATTGTTTACATGGGAAATAAGATTTATTGAACTATTATAAAATATATTGTAGCATTTGTTCTATTTTGACTGAAAGGACTTGAATTTCATACATCTTGGGTCATTTAATGGTACAATATCTCATCTTAATATCGCAATATTGCTTCATGCCAAACACAATCAAACTTATAACATCCTTGGTTCTTAAAGGCATACAGACTTGATTTTTTTTTGTTTATATCAAAAGTTGCCAATATTCGATGTTTTATACTAATAAAATGTTCTGAACAAGAAGCCAGGTTTAAAAAATATGTTATAAATGTCGTAATTAGTGAAAAGAATTTGAATGTCTGTCGGTGGAATCGCCATTAACACACCTAAATATAAGTCGGTTTCTTTTCCGAAGTTTGTCGAATACTGACAACTGCTATAAATAACCAGGAAGCATGTTCTTCTGTATGTTGCATGTAAATTCTTTAGAATTAATATAATTTAAGAAATATATCTATGAAATTGGATCCCGGGGTAATCAGTTAATATTATATAATGGTATTTAGTAAGAATGACACTTAAAATCGGAAATACGTGATGAAATCAATAAAAACAAACCCAAACTCTGCAAAGGGAAAATTGCAAACAAATTGTATTGCATATTATTGACAACAATTGAGCTGTCTTGATTACATTTTTTTTCGAAAAAAACAAAAAAAACAGACATGAAGTTCATTATTTTAGTCTCTAATTTAAGAGACATCACCTAGCGTTTTCTCCTGAAAAAAATAATATATAAAAATCTACGATGCAATTCTGTCAAAATACAATTCGGCCGAAAAAAGATACTAAATTATGCTTACGTGTTGAAAAATGGAGTAGGTCGGTATAACATCTTTTTAAAATTTTTACACAAAGCTTGCTGAATCCTCCTTTTTGTGTCGTTTTCGTGTAGAATCAGTCAATATTTTTGTTTGTGCCATGTGCTTTTTCTTCAAACAATTTCGCACATGTGCAAACGCTTTACCGAATGAGTTCAGTGAGTAGGTCGTATGAATGTATGATACAGAATAAGTTTATTAACCAAATCAGGGCCCCAGGAGGGCATATACAAATAACAATTATGATTGATACACAACAACAATACAAATAACAAGTGCGGGTAAACATTGGAGTCTTGACTGGATGGAAGAAAATCGAACAGCGACGTATTTCCTTGTTCTAGGCTTATTTACGTACGATATTATGAAAAATTTCAACTGCAATTAGTATAAAACATCAAATATTGGCAACTTTTAATATAAAAAAAAATTCAATTCTGACAGCCTGTATAGGCATAAGAAGATTTTTCAATTTATTCTCATTACATGCCGATTTTAAACTTTGGACCACAAGGGCTCAAAATCATATAGACACTGGGGCCCTAAATATCTACATATCAAAATAATGTTTCATGCCATTTTTGAAATTTTCTCCATTAGTCTGTGCTAATGTTTAGAATTGAATAGGAATTTTACAAGAATACTTCAATTCAAATACAAGAGGAACTGCCATTTTGATTAACTAAAACATGTCTCTCTTTTATTTGGTCACAGAAACCTTTTCAATAATAAAAGAACAAGACAGTGTATGAATGTGCAACAAATCTCCCCACAATTGCACCAATAATAGGTAAGAGTCTTCCAAGAAATTTACCATTGATGGAATTCAAATATTTTGAAATCCAGTTGTTCATCAATATCTTTATAATTACAACATAATATACTTATTTTTGTCTTTTCTACAAGTTTCAAGCTTGTGAATTCATTATAATTTTTCCATTTTCTGAAGTAATTTTTTTTTAGTTGTGTAAATGCATTCAACAATTGTGCATGTGAAGTAATTTATATACATGTAGTGGTCATACGAATTAAAATGGTTGCCAACCACCATGTCTGGCTAATGTTCTATGTTCTTAAAGTGTTCTGTCATTCTCCAAATGTTATTACGTTTCTCCAACGTAAACTGTGTCTTTACATTTTGTACACCACAATGAAAGTATTGTATTAGTCTGGAAAAAAGTATCTCCGAGGTTCATTTTCTACCAAATTCCTGTAGAAAATCTAATTACAGAAATATACATTTTAACACTACATTGATGTACTTAACCCAGTGTATGTTCTAGAAACATAGAGAACATTAAAGACATTTAGCAAATATGAAGTTACTTTATAGTTTTTATTCTTTCAGATGTAGCATCACCACTAACGTTGTGAGTTTGAATCCAGCTCAGGCGAGGTGTACTCGATACAACATTATGTGATAAAGTTTGTCAGCGACTTCCGACAGGTCGGTGGTTTTCTCCAGGTACCTCCATCCATTAAAACTAAACGCAATGATATAACTGAACTATTGTTGAAAGCAGGGCTCACCAAACCAGGCGAAGTGGGCGAAATTCTCACCCTATATCTGCTGAAATCGCCCTCTCTTGACTCCAAGGCGAAATTCAAGTCGCCTTGTTTCTTTTTGCAAGTCGCTCCTTTCTTGCAAATAATCTGCGTTTTATGGTAAAGCTGATTTCGATTGACAAAGCAATTGTAATCAATGTTAAAATACAGAAGAATGAGACTAGAGACCCACTGAGCCCGTGTCGCTCACCTTTCATTCTGCCCTGAGGAAACGTAATACAGAACCTTCCATAGCCTATAGGTGCTTCCCACCAGATTTCGGTTCATTTTGGCAAAGCAGTTTCAGAGAAGAAGATTTCTAGAAAGCGACAATCTAAAACAAGAATTGCCTGTGGCAGCCATGTTTGTTAATGGATCAAAACGAAATGAGCAATCTCTATAGAGGACCTTCCATAGATGCTTCTTACCAAGTTTGATATCATTTGGCCAAGCGGTTTCAGAGGAAAAGCTGTTTTAGAAATCAAACAATAAGAAACCAGAGGCTCTCAAGAGCCTGTATCGTTCACCTGGTAATAAAAAAAAACAATTGGTCCTATGTAAAAACTATGTCCTGCAGTGGTAGTCATCTTGGAATTACGATCAACATAAAAAAACACAAAGTTTGTAAAGGACCTTCCAATGATTGATGCACAGTTTAGGTTCAATCAGTGCAATAGCTTCTGTGTTAATACTATGACCTGTGGTGGCAGCCATCTTGGATTTCCGATCGGCATAAAAAACAGAGGACCTTCCAATGATCATTCCTGGGCAGTTTGGTTTCAACTGTCCAAGTGGTTTCAGAGAAGAAGCATTTTGAACAAAATTTCCCATAGGGTCCAATGTTAAACTAAGTCCTGTCATAGCCGCCATTTTGAATTTCATATCAGAACAAAAAACGTAAAGTTTGTAGAGGACCATCCAATGAACATTCATGTACAGTTTGGCTTTAATCATATTTGTAGTTTCTGAGAAGAAGGCAGTTGAACATTTTCCCATAGGGTCCAATGTTAATCTATGTCCTGCGGTGGTGGCCATCTTGGATTTCCGATCGGCATAAAAAACACACACCTTGTAGAGGACCTTCCAATGATCATTCCTGGGCAGTTTGGTTTCAATTATCCAAGTGGTTTCAGAGAAGAAGCGTTTTGAAACACTTTTCCCATAGGGTCCAATGTTAAACTAAGTCCTGCCGTAGCCGCCATTTTGAATTTCATACCGAAACAAAAAACGTACAATTTGTAGAGGACCATTTAATGAACATTCTTGTACAGTTTGGCTTTAATCATATTTGTAGTTTCTGAGAAGAAGGCATTTGAATATTTTCTCATAGGGTCCAATGTTAATCTATGTCCTGCGGTGGCGGCCATCTTGGATTTCCGATCGGCATAAAAAACAGAAACTTTGTAGAGGACCTTCCAATGATCATTCCTGGGCAGTTTGGTTTCAATTATCCAAGTGGTTTCAGAGAAGAGCGTTTTGAAACATTTTTCCCATAGGGTCCAATGTTAAACTAAGTCCTGCCGTAGCCGCCATTTTGAATTTCATACCGGAACAAAAAACGTACAATTTGTAGAGGACCATTTAATGAACATTCTTGTACAGTTTGGCTTTAATCATATTTGTAGTTTCTGAGAAGAAGGCATTTGAATATTTTCTCATAGGGTCCAATGTTAATCTATGTCCTGCGGTGGCGGCCATCTTGGAATTCCGATCGGCATAAAAAACAGAAACTTTGTAGAGGACCTTCCAATGATCATTCCTGGGCAGTTTGGTTTCAACTGTCCAAGTGGTTTCAGAGAAGAAGCATTTTGAACAAAATTTCCCATAGGGTCCAATGTTAAACTAAGTCCTGTCATAGCCGCCATTTTGAATTTCATATCAGAACAAAAAACGTAAAGTTTGTAGAGGACCATCCAATGAACATTCATGTACAGTTTGGCTTTAATCATATTTGTAGTTTCTGAGAAGAAGGCAGTTGAACATTTTCCCATAGGGTCCAATGTTAATCTATGTCCTGCGGTGGTGGCCATCTTGGATTTCCGATCGGCATAAAAAACACACACCTTGTAGAGGACCTTCCAATGATCATTCCTGGGCAGTTTGGTTTCAATTATCCAAGTGGTTTCAGAGAAGAAGCGTTTTGAAACACTTTTCCCATAGGGTCCAATGTTAAACTAAGTCCTGCCGTAGCCGCCATTTTGAATTTCATACCGAAACAAAAAACGTACAATTTGTAGAGGACCATTTAATGAACATTCTTGTACAGTTTGGCTTTAATCATATTTGTAGTTTCTGAGAAGAAGGCATTTGAATATTTTCTCATAGGGTCCAATGTTAATCTATGTCCTGCGGTGGCGGCCATCTTGGATTTCCGATCGGCATAAAAAACAGAAACTTTGTAGAGGACCTTCCAATGATCATTCCTGGGCAGTTTGGTTTCAATTATCCAAGTGGTTTCAGAGAAGAGCGTTTTGAAACATTTTTCCCATAGGGTCCAATGTTAAACTAAGTCCTGCCGTAGCCGCCATTTTGAATTTCATACCGGAACAAAAAACGTACAATTTGTAGAGGACCATTTAATGAACATTCTTGTACAGTTTGGCTTTAATCATATTTGTAGTTTCTGAGAAGAAGGCATTTGAATATTTTCTCATAGGGTCCAATGTTAATCTATGTCCTGCGGTGGCGGCCATCTTGGAATTCCGATCGGCATAAAAAACAGAAACTTTGTAGAGGACCTTCCAATGATCATTCCTGGGCAGTTTGGTTTCAACTGTCCAAGTGGTTTCAGAGAAGAAGCATTTTGAAACATTTTTCCCATAGGGTCCAATGTTAAACTAAGTCCTGCCGTAGCCGCCATTTTGAATTTCATATCGGAACAAAAAACCTTAAGGTTGTAGAGGACCATCCAATGAACATTCATGTACAGTTTGGCTTTAATAATATTTGTAGTTTCTGAGAAGAAGGCATTTGAACATTTTCCCATAGGGTAAAATGTTAATCTATGTCCTGCGGTGGCGGCCATCTTGAATTTTCGATCGGCATAATAAAACAGAAACTTTGTAGAGGACCTTCCAATGAACATTCCTGGGCAGTTTGGTTTCAATTATCCAAGTGGTTTCAGAGAAGAAGCGTTTTGAAACATTTTTCCCATAGGGTCCAATGTTAAACTAAGTCCTGCCGTAGCCGCCATTTTGAATTTCATATCGGAACAAAAAACGTAGTTTGTAGAGGACCATCCAATGAACATTCATGTACAGTTTGGCTTTAATCATATTTGTAGTTTCTGAGAAGAAGGCATTTGAACATTTTCTCATAGGGTCCAATGTTAATCTATGTATTGCGGTGGCGGCCATCTTGGATTTCCGATCGGCATAAAAAACATAAAATTTGTAGAGGACCTTCCAATGATCATTCCTGGGCAGTTTGGTTTCAACTGTCCAAGTGGTTTCAGAGAAGAAGCGTTTTGAAACATTTTCCCCATAGGGTCCAATGTTAAACTAAGTACTGCCGTAGCCGCCATTTTGAATTTCATATCGGAACAAAAAACGTACAATTTGTAGAGGACCATCCAATGAACATTCATGTACAGTTTGGCTTTAATCATATTTGCAGTTTCTGAGAAGAAGGCATTTGAACATTTTCCCATAGGGTCCAATGTTAATCTATGTCCTGCGGTGGTGGCCATCTTGGATTTCCGATCGGCATAAAAAACACACACCTTGTAGAGGACCTTCCAATGATCATTCCTGGGCAGTTTGGTTTCAATTATCCAAGTGGTTTCAGAGAAGAAGCATTTTGAAACATTTTTCCCATAAGGTCCAATGTTAAACTAAGTCCCGCCGTAGCCGCCATTTTGAATTTCATACCGAAACAAAAAACGTACAGTTTGTAGAGGACCATCTAATGAACATTCATGTACAGTTTGGCTTTAATCATATTTGTAGTTTCTGAGAAGGCATTTGAATATTTTCTCATAGGGTCCAATGTTAATCTATGTCCTGCGGTGGCGGCCATCTTGGATTTCCGATCGGCATAAAAAACAAAAACTTTGTAGAGGACCTTCCAATGATCATTCCTGGGCAGTTTGGTTTCAACTGTCCAAGTGGTTTCAGAGAAGAAGCATTTTGAAACATTTTTCCCATAGGGTCCAATGTTAAACCAAGTCCTGCCGTAGCCGCCATTTTGAATTTCATATCGGAACAAAAAACCTTAAGGTTGTAGAGGACCATCCAATGAACATTCATGTACAGTTTGGCTTTAATAATATTTGTAGTTTCTGAGAAGAAGGCATTTGAACATTTTCCCATAGGGTCCAATGTTAATCTATGTCCTGCGGTGGCGGCCATCTTGAATTTTCGATCGGCATAATAAAACAGAAACTTTGTAGAGGACCTTCCAATGAACATTCCTGGGCAGTTTGGTTTCAATTATCCAAGTGGTTTCAGAGAAGAAGCGTTTTGAAACATTTTTCCCATAGGGTCCAATGTTAAACTAAGTCCTGCCGTAGCCACCATTTTGAATTTCATACCGGAACAAAAAACGTACAGTTTGTTGAGGACCATCTAATGAACATTCTTGTACAGTTTGGCTTTAATCATATTTGTAGTTTCTGAGAAGAAGGCATTTGAATATTTTCTCATAGGGTCCAATGTTAATCTATGTCCTGCGGTGGCGGCCATCTTGGATTTCCGATCGGCATAAAAAACAGAAACTTTGTAGAGGACCTTCCAATGATCATTCCTGGGCAGTTTGGTTTCAACTGTCCAAGTGGTTTCAGAGAAGAAGCATTTTGAAACATTTTTCCCATAGGGTCCAATGTTAAACTAAGTCCTGCCGTAGCCGCCATTTTGAATTTCATATCGGAACAAAAAACCTTAAGGTTGTAGAGGGCCATCCAATGAACATTCATGTACAGTTTGGCTTTAATAATATTTGTAGTTTCTGAGAAGAAGGCATTTGAAAATTTTCCCATAGGGTCCAATGTTAATCTATGTCCTGCGATGGCGGCCATCTTGGATTTCCGATCGGCATAAAAAACAGTAACTTTGTAAAGGACATTCCAATGATCATTCCTTTACAGTTTGGGTTCAGTCAGTTCATTAGTTTCAGAGAAGAAGATCTTTGAAATTTCAGCCAATCAGAGCATATTATTGGCCCTGGCAGCCATATTGAATATTCGACTGGAACGAAAAACAGTAACTTTGTAGAGGACCATCCAAGGAACATTCCTGCTAAGTTCGGTTCCAATCGGCCAAGTGGTTTCGGAGAAGAAGCTTGAAATGTGAAAAGTTTACAGACGACAGACGCCAAGTGATGGCAATAGTTCACATGGACCTTTGGTCCAGGTGAACTAACAAGAATTGTCTATGACAGCCACGTTTGTTAACGGATCAAAACGGAATGAGCAATTCCCATAGAGGACCTTCCATAGATGCTTCTTACCAAGTTTCGGTCTATTTGGCCAAGCCGTGTCGGAGAAGATTTTTAGAAATTGACCGATCAGAAAAAAGAATTGTCTGTGGTGGCCATGATTGTTAACAGATTGGGACAAAATGAGCAATCTTTATAAGAGGACTTTCCATAGATGCTTCCTACCAAGTTTCGGATCATTTGGCCATGCGGTTTCAGAGAAGATTTTTTAGAAATAGACCAATCAGAAACAAGAATCACCTGTGGTGGCCATGTTTGTTAATGGATATGGGAAGGAATGAGCAATCTTTATAGAGGACCTTCCATAGATGCTTCCTACCAAGTTTCGGTTCATTTGGTCATGTGGTTTCAGAGAAGATTTTTAGAAATAGACCAATCAGAAACATCGATTGGCGGCCATGTTTGTTAATGGAATGGGAACGAAATGAGTACTCTTTATAGAGGACCGCCTATAGATGCTTCCTACCAAGTTTCGGATCATTTGGCCAAGCGGTTTCAGAGGAGAAGAATTTTTAAAATCAGCCAATAAGAAACAAGAATCGCCTGTGGTGGCCATGTTTGTTAATGGATTGGGACGGAATGAGCAATCTCTATATAGAGAACCTTCCATAGATGCTTCCTACTAAGTTTCCGATCATTTGGCCAAGCAGTTTCAGAGGAGAAGATTTTTAGAAATCAACCAATCAGAACTAAGAATTGCCTGTGGTGGCCATGTTTGTTAATGGATTGGGACGGAATGAGCAATCTCTATAGAGGACCGCCCATAGATGCTTCCTACCAAGTTTCGGTTCATTTAGCCTAGCGGTTTCAGAAGAGAAGAATTTTTAAAATCAGCCAATCAGAAACAAGCGTCGCCTGTGGCAGCCATGTACGTTAATGGATCGGGACGAAATGAGCAATCTTTATAGAGGACCTTCCATAGATGGTTCCTACCAAGTTTCAGTTCATTTGGTTGAGGGGTTTTAGAGGCATATTTATCTGTAATTCAATTCAGAGATAACTGCATTTTGAATAGATACAAAATGTATCTATATTTAAACTAGATTTATCTCCCTTTTAACAGAAAAAAAAATGATTTTTTAGATATCACTCAATCAGAAACAAGAATCGCCTGTGGTGGCCATGTTTGTTAACAGATCAAGATGAAATTAGCAATTTTTATAGAGGACCTTCCATAGATGCTTCCTACCAAGTTTCGGTTCATTTGGTTAAGCAGTTTCAGAGAAGATTTTTAAAAATAGGCCAATCAGAAACAAGAATTGCCTGTGGCGGCCATGTATGTTAATGGATCGGGACAAAATGAGCAATCTTTATAGAGGACCTTCCATATATGCTTCCTACCAAGTTTCAGTTCATATGGTTGAGGGGTTTCAGAGGAGAAGATTAAAATGTGAAAAGTTAACGGACGACGGACGCCAAGTGATGGCAAAAGCTCACATTGCCTTTGGCAAGGTGAGCTAAAAAAGGCTTTATTTATGCAATAAAGAAAATTTAACTTGTGAAGACAAAACTGTCACAAGTATCACGACAAATTTCAAAAAGTGTACCGACAAAATTCCAGATGAAAATTAAATCCCAAATCTAAAAATAATCAAACAGACACTTCCTGTACGAAATGTGTTGTTGGATTGTGTTACCGTATTTAGGGTTGTATAATGCGCATTTGTGCATAATGCACACCCCCTCTTGGCCTTGAAAATCTCCAGAAAAAAACTAGTTCGTGTCTATAATGCCCATGGACTTAAAAAAAAATCGCCGTCGGAAATGTAAGAATTAAATATCAATCGTATATATTTTTCAGTCCTTTGAGCATGTTTCATTTGCTGGGAGAATTTAAGAACCATTTATCTCTTTTCATCTTCAATAAAGTTGCAAAATATTAAATGTGTTGGGTTTTATTGGCGGACATGTGATTTCCCGGTCTGGGAAAGAGTGACACACATTATTCCTGTTTATAATGCGCACCCCTCCTACAAATTAAAGAATCTGGGCAAAATCCTGTGCATTATACAACCCTAAATACGGTATCTTTTTTATCATTTTAACACAACTCGAGTTATTTGTAGCTTTTTCAAAGGTAAACAATCAACTTGTCAAGTTTTAAACACGACAGCATATTAATAGAAACAAGGGCAATGCAAAGTGTGGCATATCCCCTCGCCTAAACATTTGACCCAGTGACCTTGACCTTTGAATTTGAAAACAACAAAATTTCGTGAAGATCCATCAGTCCAATATCAAAACCATATTTCGTGAAGAAAAGTTCAAATGGTGAATTTCTATGTTTGAATGCACATAACTGCACATTAGAATCTAAGGATGTACAAGTGCATAGTTTTGGGCATAACTCTAGAAAAACTCAATGGACCGGTATATGGTACTAATGTGCACATCTTCATATTAGGATCTTGCAATATACTAAGTTTCACAAACATCTCATTAAGCATGTGGGAAGAGTTGTGATGACAAAGCGGATGGTGAATTGTCTCAAAATTTCCAAGTCCAAAAAAGCATATCGGGGGTAAACCTCAATGGACTGGGATATCCTACTAATGTGCACATCTTCATATTAGGATCTTGCAATGTACAAAGCTCCATGAACTTCAGATTAATCATGTAGGAGAATTGGCGATGACAAAGTGCATACTGAATTGTCTCAAAAATTTGACCTGGTGATCTTGACCTAGAAAATCAATAGGGTTCCAGATTCTCTTAAGGACTAAGTATGTACCAAGTTTGGTCAAAATCCATTGAAGGATGTTGATTCTAGTGTTCACAAGGATGTTACGGAAGGACGGTAGCGTTACTATATCCCTTCGCAACTTCGTTGGCGAGGGGATAACAAAGGGAGGAACTCGTATTTTGAAAAAAAAAAAATTTTTTAGATTTCAATGTGAAACGAATAAAATCTAAAATCGACAAATTTAAGATCAACAACAATAATACAAGTACAAAACATGAATTTAAAGTTAAATATGAAGGATATTAACAAGATATTAGCAAAGGCACACTTAAAATGCATTTGTTTTTAAATGGTGCAAAGAAACAACACATTTTTGAACAAACATGTCTCTATGAAGCTGTTGGAAGTCTCACTTCTTCCTCCTGGAGAAGTGAGGTCTCCCTGTTTTTTTTGCAAGTGTGGTGAGCCCTGGTTGAATGCAACATACACCGACCATCAACCGCCACAATATAATTGAAATATTTTTGAAAGTGGCGTTAAACACCACAACCCTAACCCCTCATGTAACAGGTTGGATAGTATAATACACTTACTAGTGATGGGAATCGGTAACATTTTCAAGATCGATGATCGTTATATCAACATCGACCGATGATTGATCATCGGTGACAATTGCCTGCTAAATGTATTTACTGACTATAATTAATCAAATAGTCTTTATTTCAAGAGTATGATTGACAAAAGTAAAGATATGAATAAAATTGTATCATAAATTTATAAACTATAATTTTTCCATTAGTAAACATTAACTTTAAAATAGAACAAAACAAAAGATCGTTTTCCATATGTGCAACACCTGATATAGAATGGACTATTCCGGGAAGTAGAAAAATAATAGACTAGTCCAAATATGTGTATTGACCGAGTGTCAAAAGTAGGCTTGGACAAAATTGTCAGATGTTTGTCAGTATGAGGGCAAAAAAACCAGCTGGGATAAAACTGCAATATTTTTGTCAGTATGGAGACAGAAAAAAACCCAACCAAAGAACAAAGTTAAGCCAGAATCGACCATCGGATCGCATGATGACGTCCGACTGATTAGTCAATGTTTCCGATGATCGGTACACCACTAACACTTACAAAGGTTTATGGCATAAACAAGGAAAATATTTTGAATATATTACAAAATATAAAAATATGATCAAGATTATTTATTCATGATATACAGGTATATTCTTAACAATAAAATCCTTGATGATTTGCATTAAAAGTAAAAGATAGAAATGAAATAAAAAATGTAATGGACAATTCATTATTATATTCCTGATACTGACAAATTTCAGTAAATCATGAATTTCATTATCTTCTTCCTTGTACATCAACTCTCCATATCAAATGTAGGTTGTTGTAAATATATGTAGTTTATAACTGAACTGGCATCTTAATTTGGAGGTAAATGTCTAGATATCACTACAGGAGACATTATTCTTAGTTCATCATATAACAATTATGGTGAGCTTATTACTGTAAGCCGTTTCATGATTTTTAATATATTTTTTTTTTTTTTGTAAGTGGTTCACGTTTTTTTTTTTTATATCAGAAGTTTCTCTATGGCCTGTTGTATTGTTTGGATCTGTGGTCTTAAGTTTGACCCTTCATTCACAGTCACTGAACAGGAAATTACAGGTCTTGACACACCACATGCTCTTCCCAATGCTGCAAAACAATTTTTATTTTTTACACACAATTTCAAACTGTTGAAATTATTACTTGCAAGGAAAGTATTTAAAATCATTAAAAAAAAACACCAATCCAAGATGCACAAGTTGAATTGCATTATTAGAATTCTAGATGAAAAGGTCTAGTTTTTGAACTTGATCGATACAAATGTATGGTTGATATATAGTTTGTGCATACATTTGGTTTAATACATTTATGTTTAAATTTGGGAACTACTTTGCTAGTGTACTAAAGATAATAATTTCACACTTTTCGACATCTGAAGGAGGTTAATTCTCTAAAAAAAAAAAATTCTAGAAGAAAGGTTCTGGTTTTTTTTTACGAAACTAAACTGAGATATTGTCCATATATAGCTTCCTTGTGTATTAATTTGGTTTGAATATGTCATGAAATAAAAACAAACAAGAACATTTACATCTTCAAAGGATACAAATTTATTGAGGAACAATTATGAATTTCAAACTTGACCTGAAATTTAACTTGCCTACTCCAAACAAAAAAGTTATTCAATTTAGACAGGCTTCTATGAACAGATTACCAAGTGATTTTGCTTACTTAAATTTACCTTTAATTATTGGTCTTTCTTCCTGAAGAAAGTTTCCCAATTTGCCAAAAAATGTGATCTTTATCTTCCCAAATAGAAAAGTATTATCCCCTAAAGCTAGATGAGTTGAGTTAGCCGATTCTGTGTTCACTATTTGTTACTCATGTTGCTGTTGTTGTTATGAACCTGATGAATGGCTGTGATGTTTGTCTGTTAGTGCAGTCGTAATATCTATTTTTTCTCCTTTCCTAATACACTTGTGTGGAAATGTCAATTAATTTGAAATATTAAGATATTCGAGATTGACAAAAGATGCTGAATGTCTCCAAACAAATTACAAATGACACGTGCTAAAAAAAATTATCATCAAAAGTATGGACAATGACACAGGTAAACATTTCTGTGATCTGATTAAAATAATATCTTTCTCTTGTTCCCCTTTACTAATATGTCCTCACATGGGAGATCTAATGAAACCCTATTACAGCTCGCATGCAAGTGACCCCATGTTTCAGCCATTTAAAAGGGTGATGGTGAAAATATGATAACACTGCTTTGCATGTTACGACCAATCTGATTGGCTGAAAAAGGTCATAACAGAATTTATCATATTATTACATATTCATGACATAAGGTCATTCACATGTGACCCTTAATGGAGCTTACTCACATACTACGTGACATATCAGTAAAGAGGAGCTAGTAAGAGATCTGATTTTAATAAGGTTGACATCACTGCAACCTCACCGAGTCAATACAAGAGCAGGAGGAATATGTTATATTGATATATGACCTCTTTGTTACTACATGTATCTCTCAATTTACCTTGTTTTGATCTGATGAATACATATGGAACATTCTGGAAGAAAAAGAAAAGCTATGTTTGATTTTTAAACATCAATGTCCTTCTTCATACAATTTGAGTCCACATATTTACAATCACAATATATCATAAATATTGTCCAGTGTTCTGCAGCAAACTACATTACATGAATAATTTTCATAGACTAATTATGATTGATTTCAATTTAAACATACTTCATATACATTTTTATAATTATCTTATTAAATTTGTTTAATGAACCATATTCTTGATGAATACTCATTTTAATTAGTTATATTTATAGCCTGGCATGTTCCAAATTATCTATTTAATATTCAATGATCATACATGTGCATTATGGGTTCAATCAAGACTTAATTTATGTTTTCTAAGAACATATTTTAACATTTCTCAGTTGTTCCTTTTAAACATTTTACAGCTTTTGTAGCTATTTTTGCTTATTTCTGATACACCTCTAAAATTTGTTTTGGATATGCATGTCCAATCTCCAAAAGATAGTGTATTTGTACACCTCATTACGGTAATAATAATAATAATAATACCTTATCTTCACACAACAATGGAAGATGTAACAAAATTTCCAAAGGTTCAGCGTCAGCTGCCATGACAATGAACTCAGATATCCCTCTGTTTAATGTCTTAGTGGCTGTAACAAATAAAGGTCTCAATTAGAAAGATAAAAATAGCTATTGTGAAGAGTACAGGAATATCATTTACAGAAGCAGAGGCATCGGGAATTAGTGTTCATAGAAGTAATAATAAACTTGCTACCTCCTGAAATAATCAGTTTATAACTACTTGGTGTAAACTCTACAAGCAATTGAAAATAGCATTTCCCCAATAGATTCTTATGTTCAAAACTTTCACATTTGCAAAAATTATTCTGGGGATTTATGATTGATTGATTATTGCTTAACGTTCAGCGACCAGTATTTCTCCTATATGCGGGACGAGAACAAGTAAGTTCAATAATATATAAAAACTATATAGAAATGTGGGGAGGAATGGGTTCAATAACATTTGATTGCCACTGAAAAAGAATGGGGAGATGGGTAGGGACGAAAATTTTGTCTTTTGTAGCAGCTACAATGCACCTACTTTTTTTTTTAAATCTACAAGAGATCTTTAGCGTGCAGTCAGCGAGACACTCTCCAATCATATTACCCACTATGATCCATGGTCAAGCTTTCAGTAATATAACCCGACAACCTCCCATCTAGAGGGCTCCTATCTGCCAATACGACACGTTGAGCAGTTCTATGGGCTTGAGCCCAGGGAACCTTTACCAGTACCGGGGATTTACGCAATGTAATATTTCCAAACATTTATATGCAAAAAATATGCTATATATATATATATATATCTGAAAATTAAACCAAACAGTGTTAGAATTAGATTTTTGAGCTGTCAAATTTTTGTTCTTCCCTCGACGGGATTTGAACTCACACCAGATACACTGCAGCACCATTCGCTTAGACTTATGTCCAGCACCCTAGACCACATCCAATATATGACACAATCCACTCAGATAGCCCTTATCAATCTTACATGTGTGTCTAAACTTACCTTCATTGGCCCCTTTCTTTAATTCTTTACAACTAGCTGCCTTTTGTACCAGATCTAAGATATTCTGTGTCAGATTTGGATCAGCCAATGGGTAGGCTTTAGGATTTACTTCATCAGTCTAAAAAATAATATTTTACACGTAAATATTTATTTTGATGGAAAACTTTGGCAGAAATCTATTGTTTTTTATTACATTAGTAAAGATGTGCATATCTAACAAGGGCATTTGAGAAGCTAAATGTACTTTTAAGATGAATATTTCTTTCAAACGTTGAATAAGCCAAATAAATTCATTCAATAATAACAAAAATGCAAGTAATTTTCGCTAAGAGTAGATATTCAGCAATATAACGGCACCAGTGGTGTAATGGTTAGTGTGTTCTCCTTGATTGAAGTAGATTATGGATTCAAGCTTTGGTCAGATCAAACCAGATTATAAAATTGGTATTTGTTGCTTCTCCGCTAAGCAAGAAGTATTATGGAGTAAGAGCAAACATAATCATATCATCAAAATGCAACTTGTTCTAGCAATGACATACAGGTAGCTGTGACGGAAAATTTAATTCTTTGTAGCAGCTTCAATGCACCTATTCTTTTTTGAAATGTGCAAGAGATTCATAATTTGCAGGGAGCACGGCACTCTCAAAACATGTTAACCACTATGGTCCATGATCAGGCACTTCATATTATAACATGACAACCCATCTGATCAAGAGGACTCTCCTTAAAGTATGATAACATACTTTTTGAAATTTGTTTTCATGTCCAGTTTCTGCTGGACCCTCTGAATTTTTGCTGGACATACATTTTTTATGTAAAATTGTTTTAAAGCCAAGCAATGTCATACCGTTATTATTTTAGCTTAGCAGAGCGCTTTCTGTATTTAACTTCATTAGTACTGGTAGAGATCTAAAAATAGGAAGACCAGTCACCATCCAGAATAAACCAAAAAGTTGAAACCATGCACCAAAAAAAAGAGTAGCTAGGGATACCCTCAAACTTTGAAAAAGTTACCAGATTTAAAACATTTTTTTTTTTTTTATTGAGTCATTAGAATCTCTCAATCTCCAGTTCAATTTCCCTATGCAGTCTCTCAATCATGTTGTCATTTAACGACCACATTTTTATGATCGACACATTGCCATGTTGCCGGAACTGTAAACAAAATTCTAAATAGAAACGTATTCGGTGAAGGGAACGATACAAATCAGGGACGTCGTGTTTTTTTAAATTTTATTAACTTTTTGGAGGCTTTTCACTCGAAAAGATCATCTTACGCATCACAATATATTCAAATATATTTATTTTCATGACAGTTACCAATAATATTTATCAAAAACAGACAAAATATCACGTATTCAATGCGGTTACGAATTCCGAATTTGTTCCGGTATTTACAATACGACCTGCATTTCCGACAAAAAAGTAAACACATCATTCAAAAATGTTTGGCGAACATGAGAACCGGCATTACCGACGTAATTGGCGGACCTCATGATTTTCTGCCCCCTACGTCCGATGAATTTCAAAAACTCTGTGACAATATGATTTTTCTTGGCGATTTAAATTATGATTTACTTTCAGTAGATAAAGGTACACCATTAAACACAGCTTGTGATATTTGTGGAATTGAAAACATAACTAGAGGCTCCCAGGAGCCTGTATAGCTCACCTGGGTATAATAACAACATCAGTCAATAAAACTTGATAACTTCGGTAAAAAAAATTAACAAATGTAGCCTTCGTCATTGCAGACCCTTTCTACAAAAAAAATTGGGCAGGGTTTCCCCCTTTAATGTAAGTTATCAAAATTGCTGTAAAAAAACATATATGTCAATGATTCTCAAAATTTAGCTTTTCCTACTTCACATTTTGTAACAGAGTTGCTTCCCTTTGATTATTTGAGTAACCAAAAGCAGAGAGTCAACAAAAAAATGCATTTCAAGAGGAATAATTTCATCCCCCTTTTTTCTATTTTTTGCCTGGTGGCCATCTTGGTTGGAAGTCAGGATCACCGGACACAAATTTGGAAGGGGCCATCCAAGGATCATTCCACAAAAGTTTGATTGCAATTGGCCCAGTGGTTTCTGAGGAGAAGATTTTTATGTGAATTTCCCATAGGGTCCTATGTTAAGCTAAGTTCGGCTGTGGGGGCCATCTTGATCGAAGGGCCGAACCGCCGGACACATTTTTGGAAGAGAACCATCCAATGACTATTTCATCAAAATTTTGTTCTTATTGAGCAAATGGTTTCAGACAAGAAGATTTTTATGGGAATTTCCCATAGGGTCCTGTGTTAAATTAAGTTCGGCTGTGGCGGCCATCTTGGTCGGTGTTCTGAAATGCCGGACACATTTTGGAAGAGGACCATCCAAGAATCATTTCAGCAAAGTTTGGTTGAGATTGGCTCAGTAGTTTCAGAGGAGAAGATTTTTTTTAATGTCATCCCCCCTTTTTTCTAATTTGCATAATCGGTCAAAATCGACAAAAGTTCAAAGTTCATAAAAAAAAACCCGTAATATATGTTAAAAAGCTCATCATTATGCTTATAGTTCAAATTTGGGCACTTTCTGGCTTAAAATAGAGCAGTTTTGGTCATTTGAAGAAATTTCTATTTTTAGTAATGGCGGCCATCTTGGAAACAAGACGGCGCTGACGGACACAATTTTGAAAGGGGACCATCCAAGGATCATTTCAGCAAAGTTTGGTTGAGATTGACTCAGTAGTTTCAGAGGAGAAGATTTTTTTTTAAATTTCATCCCCCCTTTTTCCTAATTTGCATAATCGGTCAAAATCGGCAAAAGTTCAAAGTTCATAAACAATCCCGTAATATATGTTAAAAAGCTCATCATTATGCTTATACAGTTCAAATTTGGGCACTTTCTGGCTTAAAACAGAGCAGTTTTGGTCATTTGAAGAAATTTCTATATTTAGTAATGGTGGCCATCTTGGATACAGGACGGCACTGATGGACACAATTTTGAAAGAGGACCATCCAAGGATCATTTCAGCAGTTTGGTTGAGATTGGCTTAGTAGTTTCAGAGGAGAAGATTTTTTTTTAATTTTATCCCCCCTTTTTTCTAATTTGCATAATCGGTCAAAATCGACAAAAGTTCATAAAAAATCCCATAATATATGTTAAAAAGCTCATCATTATGCTTATGCAGTTCAAATTTGGGCACTTTCTGGCTTAAAATAGAGCAGTTTTGGCCATTTGAAGAAATTTCTATTTTTAGTAATGGTGGCCATCTTGGATATAGGACGGCACTGATGGACACAATTTTGAAAGGGGACCACCTAAGGATCATTTCAGCAAAGTTTGGTTGAAATTGGCTCAGTAGTTTCAGAGGAGAAGATTTTTTTTAATTTCATCCCCCCTTTTTTCTAATTTGCATAATCGGCAAAAGTTCAAAGTTCATAAAATATCCCGTAATATATGTTAAAAAGCTCATCATTATGCTTGTACAGTTGAAATTTGGGCACTTCCTGGCTTAAAATAGAGCAGTTTTGGCCATTTGAAGAAATTTCTATTTTTAGTAATGGCGGCCAGCTTGGATACAGGACGGTGCTGACGGACACAATTTTGAAAGGGGACCACCTAAGGATCATTTCAGCAAAGTTTGGTTGAAATTGGCTCTGTAGTTTCAGAGGAGAAGATTTTTTTTAAATTTCATCCCCCCTTTTTTCTAATTTGCATAATCGGTCAAAATGGGTAATGGGATTTACTTCAAAATTGCAGGGTAGGTAGATCTTGACATGCTGCACATTTTTGCAATTTAAACTTAACATCTATCTCTAAATAGTTTTTGAAATACAAGACGAAAAGTATTAAAAAAAAAAAAAAAAAAATTGATGAAAAAAACTCCAAGATGGGTAATCAAATTTACTTCAAAATTGCAGGGTATGTAGATCTTGACATGCTGAACATGTTTGCAGTTTCAACTTACCATCTGTCTCTTATAGTTTTTGAAATAAAGGACGAAAAGTATTAAAATTTTGAAAATTTGATGAAAAAAAGGAAATAACTCCAAAATGGGTAATGGGATTTACTTCAAAATTGCAGGGTGGGTAGATCTTGATATGTTGCAATTTAAAGTTAACCTTTATCTCTTATAGTTTTTGAAATACAAGACGAAATTATTTTTTTTTTTTTTTTTTTTACAAATTTGATGAAAAAAGGGCAATAACTCCAAGATGGGTTATCAGATTTACTTCAAAATTGCAGGGTAGGTAGATCTTGATGTGCTGATCAGTTTACCCCATGTAAAATTTTTGATATTATTAACTGTTTTTGAGTTATTACCCAAAACCTGCAATTTTACCATATGTTCTATTTTTAGTAACAGCGGCCATGTTGGTTGGTGCACGGCATCATCGGACACAATTTTGAAACTAGACACCCTAGTAATGATTCAGACCAAGTTTGGTTTCCATTGGTCTAGCACTTTCAGAGGAGAAGATTTTTGAAAAGGTTTACGACGTACGACGGAGACGGACGCCAAGTGATGGCAATAGCTCACCTGACCCTTTGGGTCAGGTGAGCTAATGTGCAACTTGTTTCACAAAAAAAATGCAAAATCTACATTAAATGACGTCCAGGGCTCACGTTGGAGGGTGATTCGGGCGAAGAAGTCGCCTTGTGACTGCTCACTTCGCTTTGTACTAGTGCCAAAAGAGAAGTGGAAGTCGCCTAGCTGCAATAATGTAGCTCCTGTGACAAACTTGTGTCTCGGCAGAGCTACAACGCGGTCCCATTCGTCACAATGGAGCAAAAAAAAAGTTGCAATTGAAACATAAAAACTCACTATTTACGCTTCAAACATTTCATTATAACAATTACTGATGATCCCAGTCCTTGTTAAATCGGTTTGGCTGAGAAATGTTGCTTTTCAAAGTTAGCAACAATCTTGTTCAAATTTATCGATCGATTTCCATAACCGGAAACTACGGAAGGCGGAGCTTTTCTAAATAGGGTATTTCTTATTACAAGCTGATGTAAACATTCCAATCGTAACTACTCGGCCATTCTCGCTACCCTGTTATTTGCAGGGTAGCGAGAATGGCCGAGTAGTTACGATTGGTAAACATTCACGCCTAAATCGCCAAATATGGTATCGACATCCAAATAGTGAGGCTGGAAATGACGAAATTCAAAATTTTCAAAGAGGAGATGTTTATTTTGTGGGAATTACATTCTAAAATACTGGTAGGTGATAAAAACTTGTTATAATAATGGACAAAAGGAAAGGTTATGTCTTATTATTGATAAATGCAGGCGGCAGAAGCTCTGTAAGCGAGCGCAAAAAATCTTGGCGGCTGCTCCATTACGTGTAATGGCATCCCGTTATAACCCTTGCGAGTAAGCGAGCATTTAGGGTTTTATTATTAGAACTAGAAGTCGCCCTGTAATTTTACCAAGTCGCTTTGCTAATTTTAACTATTTTAACAGTAAAACATCGGTATATTTTTACTACAAAATTTCCGTTTTTCAAACCGCCATTGTAAAGGGACGTAATCGAAACAGTTACGAATATAAAAACTGTACTACGGATCCGTACTCGGGGAAAGTAATGTCGGTATTGTTTCATTTCATTTATTTGGGGTTTGATGGAGGCTATCCAAAGGGATTGTTAACTTTGTGGATATGATTAGTTTCTTAATTAATATCAATCAGTGATTAAAGAGAAGCAATGTAAATAATATACACTCATTAAAATTTGATTAAATAATTAGCGATTTCACAGCTTGTGATAATGTGATATACCAGGGTTTGAAATTAGCGGTCGCCCACTCGCCATTTGGGGGTAAATTTCAGTGTGGGCCCTTAAAAATCTCATCTCAGTCGTCCACTTGGCGAGTGAAAATTAGAAAAAATAAAATAGTGTAAATCTATATGTAATAATTCTTATTCACCAAGATCGAAATCCGAAAAATATTGACATTTCCATCGATCGATTTTAAGCCCCGATTTTTTGTTTTGATATTAAACTGATATCCGCTTATATTATGCTTCGCTTTATGAACTGAGTAACGAAGTGTAGTAGCTTGGGAACCAGCTTATTTTGATGTATGCGAATCTTATCTCCAGTTAAGGAGATCTACGGCGGTTCTATTTAACACCTCTGTATAAGGATGTCAATTTTTGCATTAATTTTGCGTCATTTAAAGATTGAAATAAAGAATTTAGTTGTTGCTGTAAAGGGATTTAGGTAACAAATAATTATTTTAACAACGATGATTTCTCTGTTGTCTTTATATTGCACAAACCATGCCGTTTCCTGTTGAGTCATATTACGGAATTTTATAGTATAGTCCTTTCTCTCCTTTCCGGTGTAACCTCATACACCTTTCCGATTTTGATTTTTAATTTTACATGTTCGTTCAAAATATCCGGTTGGCGAAATGTTTCGCCAAGACGATTTAAGTCAGTTCTTTTTGGGGAACGCTGGGCCTCTTAAAAAGCAAAATGAACAGAGAACACAATATTTTAGAGATTACGAAAAGTCCAAACGCTCTAGACAATTTTTAAAGGAATGGAAACAAAGCCGTCCATGGTTAGTTGATACTGAAAGTGAAACCGGCATGGTTTGTTAATAAATAAATAAAATAAATAAATAAAGTTTTATTTAAAGTCGATACATATCACAACATACATATTGCAAAGAACAAAATAAATGAAAATTCATTTACTACAGGATGTACAAGCTACAAACATCCCCACCATATGTCAAGCTCTAAATCGCCTCGAAATTTGACTTCAACTATAAATTTCTGAAGTCATAGTGTATTGTTGCATGTAAAATAATTTTATTTTGAGGAAAATGTTTTGGAAATTTGTTATCTTCTGTATTAAATTATAGTTTCTGAATGGCCAATTTTGCTGCCAGGAAATGGCCAGAATGCAGGATTTTACACCATTTATCCCAGGGCTTCCGGGGGCCTTCAGCGGACCCCCTGCCGTAGGGCACCTTGCAAGTGAGGTGGCAGGCGAGCTATGCGTGCCTGATGGGCCCCTAACAAGTTGTGTGGGCTACCAAAATTAATTTGGTGGGAGCCCACTTGGCCCCTAAAATATTTCCTTAGCTTCAAACCCTGTATACCTTTGTAGCTTGGTCGATTGTTTGATTGTATTTGTATACGTAGATCAAAGAAGGTGAGTAAATTTATTTAAAAGAACAAAGGTGGTTATGTTTTCCACCCAAGCCTGTAAGAACAAGACAAAACAAAGAATCTGAAAAGGGTTTATTTAATACAAACAAACAAAAAACAAGGATATATGTAAATTAGAGAGATGATATGCTAACAAAAACAAGGAATTAAACAACTACTGAATATACCTTAATGCATAACAAATACATTATAACATACGAATGCCACGATAATGCCCAGCGAATGTGAAAAGTGGTACAATTAGAGAATTCTCAAGAAATATTTTCACTTCTCCCTGTTGTCTCTCACTTCTCTTTTGTCAGTACTTGAAAGAGAAGTCACTTCTCCCTCTGATTTCAAAGTAGTGGGAGCCCTGACGTCATCCTAACAAACAGAAAAAACTTGCTCCAAAACCACCCAAGGATCATTTCAGCAAAGTTTGGTTGAGATTGGCTCAGTAGTTTCAGGGGAAAAGATTTTTGTTTAATTTCACCCCCCTTTTTTCTATTTTTAGCTTGGCGGCCATCTTGGTTGGAAGTCGGAATCACCGGACACACTTTTGGAAGGGGACCATCCCAGGATCATTCCACCAAAGTTTGGTTGCAATTGGCCCAGTGGTTTCTGAGGAGAAGTGTTTTATGTGAATTTCCCATAGGGTCCTATGTTATGCTAAGTTCGGCTGTGTGAGCCGTCTTGGTTGAAGAGCCGAACCACCGGACACATATTGGAAGAGAACCATCCAATGACTATTTCATCAAAATTTAATTCTTATTAAGCAAATGGTTTCAGACAAGAAGATTTTTATGGGAATTTCCCATAGGGTTCTATGTTAAATTAAGTTTGTCTGTGGCGGCCATCTTGGTCGGAGGTCTGAAATGCCGGACACAATTTTGGAAGGGGACCACCCAAGAATCATTTCAGCAAAGTTTGGTTGAGATTGGCTCAGTAGTTTCAGAGGAGAAGATTTTTTTTAAATTTCATCCCCCACTTTTTTCTAATTTGTATAATCAGTCAAAATCGACTTGAAAATTGAGTTCTAACGGGCTTTTTGATTGGCTGAAACAGATTATTCAGCCAATCAAAAAGCCTGTTAGAACTCTCAATTTTCCTGTCTGGCGTTTGTCAAGGATGCAAAGGGGATTTCTTTCAAAAACATACTTAAAGGGCATATAAATTGGTGAAAGGTAAGAAATTTTAACGTAATTTGAATGGATGAAAGTATTTAGCTAGTCAAAATGTACACAGATGGGAAGTGGTCAACCCAGCGTTTGTACGACTTCGGATTTTCACGCCATTTTGTTTTGGTTCGTGTATGATACCTCAGCAGTTCGTAGGCCTACACTAACAATTGGGGTCTCTTTGGAAACGAAAATTATTTGACTTTCGACTGGTGAAAACATTTTTTGAAAATATTAAGGCGTTCCGAAGTTACGATCAATTTAACACGACGACTTAAAAAAATGGAAGCAAGTGAGTTCGCCCCCTTGTAGTATTATATAGCATTTTTTTTTTCGGACCCTCGCTGGGAGCAAAAGCGGACCGAGGGTTACGTTATCGTATCTACCTGCGCACTAGTCCGAGATTCCTCTGTCGTTTAACGGCTTTTATAAAGTTGCTGTAGCCATTCAACGTCAGAACGTGATACATACGGAAAACAGCGGATTTGCTTCTCCAACTCCGGGTCAGCACATTTCCATGTTTCGTGGCTATCGGATTTTATTTTCTATCAGAAACCCTTACATAAATCGCTTCACCAATCATTTTTCTATTCATTCATAAACATCTTACCCTCAGAAAGTGGTGTTACACTCCATTACAGCACGATTTTGCCTTAGAACCTATGATTTCGACATTTGTTTTCCATTTTTCAAACATTTGTCACGTGACTACGAGAAAACTACGATTACCGCAATGTATCATGGGAGATGATTTGCATATAAACAAACAAACAAATATTTTTATTGCCAATCATAGGTGTCTGTTAAGGCAGAACAATTAACATAAAATTTAATACAGTTGATTATATTGATTGGTAATGATTTTAACAGCAAATTTAGTGAATTACAGATAACCATAAAAAAAAAAAATGTTGTAGTACCTTGTCCAAAAAGGGGGAACGTAACACATGCTCTTTCCGAAGCCCGTTGGTAACACTCTGCCATTGAATTCTGTATTATTTCCTTCTGCTCTGCTTTGATCTGTAGATGGACTGTTTGTCCTGCAGAATACGCTTAAATGTATCGTCTTCCATGTGATTTGAATGTTGTTTACGTATGCAAATAATGCTCCAAATAATTTGGCATGCTGCATTAATTAGCTCCCATCATGCAATGCGTTGCTGTCATCATTCAGTGTGTAGATTCGAAAATGGAAGTCAAATGGCGGAATAATAGGATCCAAGGCAAAATCGAGCTGTAATGGAGTGTAACACCACTTTCTGAGGGTAAGGTGGTTATGAATGAATAGAAAAATGATTGGTGAAGCGATTTATATAAGGGTTTCTGATAGAAAATAAAATCCGATAGACACGAAACGTGGAAATGTGCCGATCCAGAGCTGGAGAGGCAAACCCGCTGTAATCCGTATATATCACGCTCTGACGTTGAACGGCTACAGCAACTTTATAAAAGCCGTTAAACGACTGAGGAATCTCGGACTACCTGCGCACATATAAATTGCATTTAAATCATTGGTCTAAACGAGTCTTATGACAGTATGACTTACATATAGAAATATATCAGTATCTGGTACCTGCTCTCAAGATATGCCCTATAAATGAATATATAAAGCATCCGTCTACAAAGAAATCGGCAGCACGTGTGACGACGTAAAAAGCCAATATTCTTGTTTTTTATTCTGGAATAATAGTGGAAATTTTGTTTTTAATGTTAGATTCAAGTTAACTGTTAAATGTGATATTTCGACTTTTGATTTTGTTGATATTTACCATTTTCTTTTATAATTATTTCCCTCCGCTTTTTTAGCTTCACTGGGCCCTCGTGGTCGCAATGTTTTCGTTTTCGTCTCGTTTTAAAAACGGAAGCGGAAAAGAACACGTCATATAAATGTTTGAAAATACTTTTGTGAAGAACGCTATAATCAAACATTTTAGTGATCCATATATTTTAGCAGACGATAGGATAAGTGGTCTTGCCGTTAGCCTGTAAATCAGTTGTCAGTAAGTTAAATTTATAATGAACTCTTTGTCGTCACTATGTCAGTGTATTTATTTTTTGTATCCCAATTGTTGACATTTATTTCTTCTTCTTCAAACTTCATGCCAATCATGCCATTCATGGATTGCCCGACTGCTCACATTGAACCGGTATTTGCCTATCTTTTATTTGGTTTTATAATTTATTGCTCCCAAACGACCAAAGATTATGTGGCTAAAGTTCAAGTTCCAAACCTTCGATTTTGAGCGTACAGAAGGAAGGTTATTCCAGAACGTATCAATAAATGTGATATCTACGTTTTTATTTATTTTATTTTTTTCGTACCAGGCCCAGGGAAAGGGCAGACCACAGGGCCTTGTCACTATCCACGTAAATATACTATCAATGTACATTGATAATATATTTACGTGGATAGTGACAAGGCCCTGTGGGCAGAAAAGGAAAATCTAGCCTCTGGCTTTAGCAGTCTAGCAGTTATGATGTGATTGGGGAATGGAATTGGCCCCCCCCCGGTTTTATTTTTAAAGTTTTTGTTAATCTCGTTGAGATTAGGATTCCGAAGAGGATTTCCTTTCTTCCTCTTCTTCTTCCAGGTAAGGAACCGAATTCGTTAAACGAATGTATTTGGTTCCTTTATTTGCTGTATTTAACATGTTGCCTGTTGGTGTCGATATGATATATCAAATTTTTTTTTATAGTATGCTGCTAACTTATGGTATTGATAACAACAGCTTGCATAGGAGGAAAGATTGAAATCCTAAAAGTCTTACAACCACTCGCATCCAGTAGGTTTAACCACTTTTCTAAATTGTCATAGTCATTCAAACTTAGACATGTATCAACTCAAAAAGACATCTCAGGGCCCGGGTGGCTCAATGAGTTAGGTAGTTGGATTACCGAACAACTCATATAAGCCTATCACCAATACGGCGTGGGTTCGCACCCGCCTTTGTATATTACAAAAAGGGTGCACTCGACTCGCAGCCACAAGTGATAAAGTTTACCAGTTGCTTGCCCATGGTCGGTGGTTCTCTTCGGGTACTTCGGCTTCTTCCACCACTATAACTGGTCGCCATGATATAGCTGAAATATTGCTGAAAGTGGCATTAAAAAACACAATAAATCAATAAATCAAAAAGACATCTCTTTTTGCTTCTGTTCGTGTTTTGTATGTACAACAACTCGGTTATCCAGAAATCTAAGATTTTTGCTCTCTTATCACCACATTTTTCGTCCAAGTAGATACTCATCATAGTTTTATTCAATGCACTGTTGTAGCTAGTGAACTTCAAATTTAATGAATGCAACAATAAGGTAGAAAAGGTTAGGGTTAGCCATTATGGTGTTTAGTGCCACTTTCAACAATATTTCAGTTATATCGCGGCGATCAGTTTTATTAGTCATAGTGGAGGACATACACATGTACTATTTGTTTACAATGGTTGTTATGCTTGAAAAATTAAAATATTTCTCAGACAACCTGAAATTTTTACCTGGCTACCAAAACTCTGAATTCTCCGCTAAATATTAAAATCTGGTGGTCATTGGGCCACTTCATTTCAAATGCTACTTTGGGATGCAGCTAATAGAATGATTTCCTTATGTATTAAGTGATACACTATTAATTTACATACATTTATACCATTATGAATGTAGTATAAATATGTTTGGATAGGGATTTCTGATTTTATTTTTAGTGATTAAAATAAATATAGTATTCAGAAACCGATTATTTTTTTCTTCAAGTAAATATTCAAAATCAGACTAGGGTTGTCTTTCATTTTCCAATAATAATTCTCAGGAAAACCACTTCTGACAATGATATAGATGTCGATTATTTTGTATTATATATTATGTCATTTGCTTCCACGCGGCGACTACAAAACTTTACAACCGATAGAAAATAGGGAGCAAGTGCGGAGATCTAGTTTTAATTAGATTGTGCCATTTGACAATTAAGCTGAAATATGGTTTTTACTAAATGTGAAAAATATACATGTCTGAAGTTAATTTTCAATCTAAAGATATAAAAATTGGACATTGCATACATGTGAACTTCCCGGTTTTCTGCTGGAGAATCACATAAATTGATACCAATACCTATGCTATGACATCTCATTAAGTTATTATATATAAAATGTTGTATTTTTTCTTCTTCAAATTTGTACTATTGTGAATACTGATGTAGTATTAATTAATTATTTAATTAATTTGGGTCCATAAATCTAGTTTTTTTAAATGCCTGTGCCAAGTAGGAAAGTGAGCAGTCATGTTTTTGTGTGTTGCAGGTATCGATTTTGCCTCTTTCTACAATTTTTCTATTGGATTTTGTTTCGACTGTGTCATGTTTTTTGTTTTTCATTTTATTATTAAAGATTATTCAACTGATTAAAACAAAATAATAAAGATAATTCTTATTTTTGCAGTTCTAATTATGTTGTATCTAAATTGTTTGTTTGTTTGATGGTGTTTAATGCCACTTTCAACAATATTTCAATTATATCGTGGCAGTCAGTTTTATTGGTGGAGGACTAAATTGTTTGAAATGGACAATCAATAAGTCAGTTAGTGATCCAATTTAAATAATTTCTGCAAGCAATTTATGTATAGTATACTACACTGGGGTTAGTATTGGTAGAACTTAAAATAATTTTGAACTATAGAAATACCAATTCTACACGTATTTTACCTGCAAAACTGCATTGGAGAGAAATTGTGAAACTTGCTAATGTAAAGGTGAACAATACAGAAGTCAGGTGTACAGACACTGAAGTATCTAAATCATATTTGTATCTACATAAATAATGTTTCTTTCAAAATTCAGATCAAAATGCAAGAAGATCAAGTAGTTGAAGAAGAGGTTGTCAATGAAGAAGAAGGGGAGGTAAGTAAACAATCTGTGTTTCCTTTGTAATTATAAGAAATGCAACAGTCTGCATCTGTAATAATGGTCATTCTGAAGGTCAGTCTGTTATTGGGAAAAGTCCAATAAGAATTGGTTTGGTCCATAAATTGTTCTAATTTACTGTATCAACTGTCTTGTCATACTTGTATATATATAATTTATAGATTAAAAGATGTAGGACAATATCTATGACATGGAACAATTGGATTTCAATTTGTTTTATTTTAACTTGCTTAATATCCTGGAAGACTTTCAATCCTATCATTTTTTTTTTTTTTTTTGGAAAATTGCCAACATACGTTTCTGGGACCAGACGATAAAAAGCATCCCGACACATGGAACAATTGGATTTCAAAATATTAGAATTCCAACTAAAAATGGGTAAATATTGTGGAATATTCTCAGACCTATTATTTATTGGAAAAGTAACCAACAACCATACATTTCTGGAACCAAAAGAAAAATAGCTAATGGTTATCATTCTTATATGGAATGATCAAAATCACGATTCAAATTAGAGTCAGTTATATGCCAAAGTCTTTGTGTAATTGGTACATGTTTCTTATTTGTTTTGAATGCCATAAACTAATCAGATCCTGTGATTTTTTGGTTACATTGTAGAAAGATCGCAAACTGTCCATGTCGACTTATTTGTATACTATATGTACAAGGGGGTGAATGTACATCATAATTGGAAGACATTTTGTGCCGCTTGAAGGCAAGTTTTTACTCATAGCATTAGTTATTGTAAGGATAACATTAAATGTGATAGTGCGTCAAATGCCCCTAAATGTCTGCTAAACAACGGTGTGTCCATCGTTCAAAAACTTCTTGTCAAACTCTCAAACACTTGGACGATGTTATTTCCACTTGTTGCGAAAACGATGGACACACCGTTGTTTAGGGGCATTTGACGCACTATCACATTTAATGGTATCCTTACAATAATTAATGCTATAAGTAAAAACTTATCTTCAAGTGGCACAAAATTATGACGTACATTCACCCCCCTGATATATATGAATATTAGCACTGCATACCTTAATTTTACAGCAAATGTAATGATTGAAGGATTAAAAAATGATTCCACGAAGTTATGAACATTAAAACACAATATTATAATAACATACCAAGTTATTAAAGAAATATGAATCTAGTATCTTTCAATGTCAATAGCAACCTAGTGGAACTTTTTCATATTTTTATGAAATTAGCTATTGTTGAAGTTGCATATACAAACTAAGTTAAACTTAAGTCTGTTTTTATATTGTTTTTTATAGGAATCTTTATTCCAAGATATTGACCTATTACAGAATCATGGGATAGTAAGTATTATAGAAAGTCTGTGCTTAAGCTATAAAATGAAGGCTCTAGATAATAAGCCATGCAAATTGTGTATTTCTTTTTAAATTCAATTACACACTGTTCATGTTTTATAAAGAGACATATTAACATTATTGGTAAAAATTGAAAAATTCACAAAAAATAATGTTAAAAAAAGGACAACTTTTCACAATTTAACAATTACACACAGTTCATATTTTATAAAGAGACATATTAACATTATTGGCGAATGTTGGAAAATTCACCAAAAGTAATGTTGGCATCCAAAAAAGTGAAAACGTTTTACATCAGTTATGTCTTATAACTTTTCACAATTTAACAATTAAGATACCATGACCACATGTAAGGCAGTTAATTTGATTGTATGATAATTACAATTTGCATTTTTTTACATATAATTTGTTCAAATAAAATACTGTTGCATGTTTTCTAAACCAAAATAAAAAATATATTTCTATACATTCCAATAATTTAAATACAATCATTCTAACTAGTGTTCACACAGATCCATAACCTTAGCACTTTTGAGTGTTTTTATTAAGTTATTCTATCACTTGGCATCTGTCATCAGTCCATCTATAGATTTTCACATTTAATATTTTAAGGAACCACTGGGCCAAATTTGACCAAACTTGTCATGGCATATGCATAAAGGAATTAAAAGTAAATATTAATTCAAAAATCTGTGTGCCAGTAATTTTCAAATTGTTTTTGATTCAAGTGTTACTGGTGAAGGTAAATTACAAAACATGAATGGAAAATTTAGGCAGTATAAATGTTCCTATTGCATAACTAGTTGGTTCTTAAATGTATAGGGTGTTAGTTGCGACATAATCATATATTTTTCTTATAATTGTATAGATGGTAAGACAAGAATAGAACTGTATCTTTTAATGGTGAATTTTATTAAAAAATAGCAATGGTTTAGTTTGGTTTATGGTGTTTAATGCCACTTTCAACAATATTTCAGTTATATCGTGGCAGTCAATTTTATTGGTGGAGGAAACCGGAGTATCCGGAGAAAACCACTGACCTGTCGCAAGTCACTGACAAACTTGATCACATAATGGATAACAATGATAAATCATACAAATGACATTTTCTTCTACAGAATGTAGCTGATATCAAGAAATTAAAGCAAGTGGGGATATGTACTATTAAGGTATGTATATATTACTTCAGTGTTCTATACTGCACACAACCACATCAGTGGTGTAATGGTTGCCGTGCGGTAGATCGTGGGTTCGAGCCCTGGTTAGGTCAAACCAAAAAATATAAAATTGGTATTTGTTGCTCCTCCGTTAAGCATACAACATAAAAGAGCAAAAGCAAAGACTGGTTGGCTCGGAATCAGGATAATATTTTCCAGGTGGAACGACATGTCTACCAGAGTACTGTTGTTTCAGTGAGCTAACACTATAAAAATCCAACTAATCGTGTTGGTCTAGTAGTACAAAGCGGCATCATCATCATTCTATGGAATGTAACTTGTTCTTGCCATGATATAGCTGAAAATTGCTTATTTGGTTTTAAGCAACAACCACTGACTCTACATTCACCCTATACTGCACACTCTATACTGCACACATTTTGAGACAATTGTGACACATTCTGAAATTTTAATTTGCAGGTATTATTTTTTCTATGCATTTTTACCCTGCTATTTCAGCTCTTTCAGACATACAATAATGGAATTCTAGGATTTACAATTTGTGCCATCCAGATTGTTTCTTCTGTTCTGATATAATATCTTAAAAAGTATCTTTTTAGCATGTGTCATGCTTGTGTACATGCGTTTATAGTAGTAAGTGACTTCCTCGTATATTTATGTGTGCAGTAGGTAGCATGCATTTGTACTTATGCTTGCAGTAAGTGACCTGCTTGTGTATATACGATTGCAGCAATATGCTTGTATAACATGTCGATACATAACATGGTTGTGTACTTAATGTAAGCGACCTTCTTCTGTACTTATCATATGCATTATAAGTTATATGTTTGCAGTAATTGACCTGTTTGTGCACTTATGCTTGCAGTAAGTAACCTATTTGTGTATAAATGCTCTACTGTTACATTTGTGTACTTATTATAAGAAACCTGCTTGTGTATTAACTTATGCTTGCAATAAGTGACCTATTTCATATTTATACCTACATTAAGTAACATTAGTTTGTATACTTTATCTGCTTACTGTGACATGATTGTGTATTTATTTTTCTTTTAAATGACTGAAATCAATATCAATTTGACTCTTTTAAAAATGTTCAGGTATATCATCATCATGCCTTCTGGTATGATTAACATGAGCCACAAACAATCACTGCAAAACTTGCAATTACAGTACGTTTGTGTACACTGTAAAAAATTGTAATTGATAAATTAAGTAATAGTTGTGGAGGTGGAAATTACTATAGTTGGTATAATTCAATGGAAAAATATTATAGAAAATTAGAATCATTTTAATATATTATATAATTAAGGGAATTCAAATGACAACAAAGAAAAAGCTGTGTGCAGTGAAAGGAATTTCTGAAGCAAAGATGGAGAAAATCAAAGAGGCATCTAACAAGCTCTGTGTAAGTTTACAGTTTTTCCCCCGCATGGTACATAAATATACAAAATGTAGTTTGATCTTCAAATTAACTAGAGTAAAAAAGTTGAAGGTAAAATAAGGTTTTTGTTGTCTAAAAGAGATTTTTTAACAGACTTGAATGCTCTGATAACTGCAGTAATTTGTCACAAAATTTGTGTGCGGGGAAAATCCGAAATGCAGGGTAATTGCAACGATGGTATTGTAGCTTGAATTACACCTAGCTGTGCAACTAGTGTCCATTACTGCATTTTCTAATATGACGACCTATATATTGTCAACCAGTATATGTTGGTATATATCTACCTTTAGCACCTGCACACTCAAATTATCGATTGGAAACAAAAAAAACAATTTAAAAAGTTTCTGTAATGAATAAAAGCCTACAAGGCCGTTTCTGTGAGGTCATACACAACAACTACACATTATATTACTTTGTTTACATGTATATACAGTATACACAAATATGCGATGAAAACACACTCATCTGGGGTTTTCCCTGACGGATGTTACGGCCACCTCCCACATGAAATTTTGACGACGTAAACAACCAATATTCGTATTCATATGTGAAGGGGGCTAAACGGAACAGCCGTTGTGTGGCTGATTCTAAGGTATCCTAGGGTCATAAAAATTACCGTATTTGTCATATTAGAAAAGAAATAATTCATGGCAGCCGTAGATTTGTGTACATTTAACCATGGGTTGGGCATTTATATTCGTATTTTATCCCTCGCTAGCGCTTGGGGGCAAAAATAATATAAATGCCCAACCCATGGTTAAATGAGCACAAATCTACGGCTGCCATGAATTATTTCTTAAATATAATCTTAGAGTTGCACCAGTTTATGATGTTTGACTCCCTACTCCATAATATATTTGATCTTCAGATAAAGAATTTGAATTGGAAATATTTATATATTTACTGTTCCAACTTTAGATACGACTGCATGAAGTTTTTTTTTAACTAGAGGTGTAATACCACTAAAGAATTCTCCCTAGCCTTCTATGTTAAATAACATCTTTTTGAAATTTCATACAGGATTCACCTTAAGTTTAATCTAAGTGACACTCATATCTCATGGAAGGGGTACCTAATAGGAAGCTTAACTCCGAAAATCAACATACATTTAATGGCATATAAGAAAAAACAGACAGTCTGAAGATGTCTACCGTCAAAAATCCTACTTTCACTTTCGATTTAACACAAATTCAGGTGGTTTCTTTCCAATGCAATAATTTTTTTATTTAAAACCACAAGGACATCAAATATGGGCTTAAAATTATCCTAAAATGTGTAGGTTTCTGCTGACATTCAGTATTTTGCAGTATCTAATAGGGTTTATTTTTTATCCAACAATGTAGGAATCCATTTTCTGTTTACGTACTACTTTCCCATACGTTCTTTTCGACTGGTACCCATGTTTAGTGGTAGTACACCTAGAGGTATGTTATCTCTAAAATTCAACCAAATGAGACACATGTACAATTATGACATTGATATTCTTTGCAAGAAAATTGCATATGCTGGTTTGTGTGAATTAGAAACAATTACTGGTAGAAAGAATTAAAGAAACCAAATGCTGATCAAAACGTTGTTCATTATAGAATTAATTTCAGTATAAAGTTTCAGGGATTGGGAAGAATTTTTTGTCAAATAGACTATGGCCCCTTACTTGACCACATCAAGGGGCCATTTTAGAGAATAATGTGCCATTTCAAATTAGCAACGGACCACAACTTTGGTTAGTTAAACTGCGTGCTAGCCTATGCATTGATAAATATCATTTTTTAGACTTGTATGGATTGTGTAACATGAAAAAGCAAATAGTCAAACCAAGACATCCAAATTAAGAAGATGTTTTGTACATGTTGTATAGGTTAGATCTGAAACAAGCAAACCTAGCAATCATACAGTTGTTAAGTTTGCTTGTTTCAGATCTAACCTACAACATGTACAATGTTTTATGTATCTTCTTAATTTAGATGTCTTGGTTTAAAGAGCTTTGGAAGTCATCCCTTGCCTTGTGTTCTTACTCTTAAAAGTCTGTCACTGATTTTAGGATTTAGCTTAGACCTAAGTCTGGTAACTATCAAGTTTTGGTTACTGAACACTCTTTCACAGCTACAAGTGTAAAGTGGTAAAGTGAGTGCATATTGAGCCAATTAGATAATTTCAGGCACTTCATCCTTGTGAAACAGAGTGATAGTTTTCCAAAGGGATGGCATATTATCAACTGGGTACTTTGCTGATTTGACAATTGTTTTCACATGTTCTAAACAAATATCAGTTCATGTTATGATTGCATTTTGGATTACACAATTTTTTTTCTCAAAATTTAACACAGGAACGTGACTTGAAGTATTAACTGTCAAAATGTACCCAAAGAAAAAAAAAGTATGATAAAAAAAAGTCCATTTTGGGTTGGAAATAGCGTATCACACTCCCTGATAATTTTCGGTTATTAGTTATACCAAGCGCATGGTTTCGGTTTACGATTTTTATTTATAGATACAGCTTTCACTCAAATAAAAAGATTGGCGTGGTATACTTGTACCAATTAATTGTAATTAGATTCTATTTAACCAGAAAGTAGAATACACTCCACCGAAACCGACCAATTATTCAGAAAAGAGAACGAAACACCAGGACAAATGTGTTTTAAATATGCTAAATTTAAAATCGAAAGAGTGAATCCTTTTGTCTGATTGGTTGACACAAATAACAGTTCTAAACATAGAAAGGGAAAATCAAGGAACCGCCATTAAAGGGAAATTAACGACGAGTGAAGACAGTGACAAAATCACGACACAAAATAGAAAACGACTAATGGACACATGAAATAATAAAATAATTAATCAGAATTTACAGGGCACACAAGGGTGCATAGATAACGGACCTCAATGCACCACAATCAACTTGGAAGCACCAATGGCGCGTGGCCTTCCCAATCCCTGAAGTTTCTTAAAAGACAAATTAGTCGGAAGGAATATTTTTAACCTGATGTTGTATTGCATATAATATATGACTGATTTTTGTCATTTGACTCTGCATCATTTTCATTGATCATTTGAAATATTGAATCAAAATGTCATGAAGCAAATGAAATATTACTGTAAAAAAAATGATGTCGTTTTGACATTAATCTTTCATTGCCAAATACCAAATCAATTAGTCATTACCTGATTATTTGAGCTTTTTTATTTTATTTATTTAATTTAAGAACAAATTAAAAAATTGGGGGGGGGGGTTAGAGATAGAAAGCATTGATTTTTAAGTAAATAATGATTTGTGTTTTCCCCTGGTATGTACATACTTAATAGTTTGTACCTTGCTGATGTAGATGTAAATTTTAAACTTTTTATGGGTTTTTTTAGGATCCAGGATTTTTGACAGCATTAGAATATTCAGATAAAAGAAAATGTGTTTTTAGAATATCAACTGGTAGTACAGAACTTGAGTAAGTATTTTCTTCTTCAATCTTTCTGATATTTCAGAGCTTGTGTTTCCTATCAGGAATTCTTTGATAGAGGATTGCTGCTAACAAGGAAGCTACTGAACCAAGGGTTCCTAGAGGTAAGTAATCACTTAAATGTTTTAGATAATGTGGGTTGTCACCAATAACCATGAATATGTTCTGTTTACCATACTTACAATCCCTTTCATTCTTCCTCGTTCGTGAATGATAACCAAAAATTACTTATCACCAGATTTTTAACATGAGTAACATGACAGGCTCTACTAATGGTCATTTGAGCTATTGCCATATTTTCGTGTCTGTCATTGTCGTTGTCAGCGACAATAAAATTTTTATTTTAATCTTTTTTTCTGAAACCCCTGGGCCAATATTTACCGATAGACAAAGCTTAGTAGGAATGTTCATTGAATGTTCTCTATGAGAATCTGTATTCTAATGTAGTTGTTTAATATTCCTGGTTTGTGATTGGACAATGCTGTAATGTTCACAGTATCAATTCCACGGTTGAAATATCATGAGATATTTTTTAGAATTATAGCCGATTACCGCCTACGTCATCTTATCAATAATGTAGCGATACACATGATTACATTAGAATAAAGATAACTGTATTTTATTTGAAAATTTCACAGCATCAATTGTCGATTTATTGGTGTAATTTTCATGGCATCAATTCCACGGTTGAAATAGCATGACATATTTTTAAAATATTAAATAGCTGATTACCGCTTACGTTATCGTGTCAATAATGTGGCAATATACATCTATCCTACACATGATTACATTAGAATGGAAATAACTGTATTGTATTTGAAAATTTCACAGCATCAATTGTCGATTTAATGGTCGCAAATATCCGTTTACTGGCTCCGCTAATGCGTCGCCAGTAAACTCAATATGCGACTATCAAATCTCCAATTAATGACGTGAAATTTTCAAATACAATACAGTTATCTCCTAAATCTGAGGAACTCTTTACAATTCTTGACACAATAAGCTTTTAATATTATACTCCCTAATCTTCCCACAGCCAGTGTATTGACATTGGACCAATAGAATAAGACGAATGCTAGCATAACTGCTTTTTTCATTTTGAAAGGTATATATCAATTTGGGTGAATAAGTTTTATCTGGGCCTGTCTTAATTAATATAACCTTCTGGTTCAGCTTTGCAGTGCAAGGAATTTTTTTATGTCAGCCTCTGCAAACCAGACAAAATTGTTTGTGAATTTTCATTTATAGTTAAAAGGATAAATCAGCTCAGAAAGGTAATTTTGTATTCTTTTTATACTATGTGAAAATGTGAAATTTATTTATAGTAAATTGATGGGAGGTGGATTAGAAAGTATGGCTATAACAGAGGCATTTGGAGAATTCAGAACTGGAAAAACACAACTCTCTCACACGTTGTGTGGTAAGTATGGAGAAATTAAAACTGGAAACACAGCTGTCTTAATACATTGTGGTTTTATAATTGAATGAATGATTGTTGTTTAATATCAAGTGAGCACTACTAAAGCTATATTCATCACAAGAACAAGTTTACAAACAGCTATTAAGCATGTAGGTTAAACAGTTCCACTAGAGTGTGTGTTCCACACTGTATGTGTTTTGATCATTAAAGAGCTGTTTCAAGTTTGATTCATGATTACATTAAAATGAAGATAACTGTATTTTATTTGAAAATTTCACGGCATCAATTGTCGATTTAATGGTGTAATTTTTTTATCATTAAAGAGCTGTTTCAAGTTGTTGTTTTTTTCACTTGCAATTGGTTGTAACATGCAGCAGTGAAATTATGTCCTGTTTGTATAACTCACAAGGTTCCCTTATATTGTGTGGTAATATTGGAGAATTTAATGATTTAATCAAAACACTTAGACATAGTGACATAAGTATGAGAAATTTACAACCAGAAAAAAACTCCTACATTTGTCATGTATGACTGTGTAGTGTACCTAATGGTATTCTAACATTTACTTATGTCCTGCCAATTCATGTTAAAACTCCCAACATATACCTTCCATAAATTAAAATTATATAACAAATGCGAAATGGATAAATAACTGCTTTAGATCACAGCAATTGTATTCAAAGTGAAATTGAAAAAAAAAACATTATATTTTGATTTTTGATTTTAATTTTCATATTTCTTTATGTAATAAAGTTTTCTCTCTTTTTATATGTTTGTATATTTTCAGTTACTTCACAACTTCCTGGAGCAAATGGATACACAGGTGGCAAAGTAGTTCTTATTGACACAGAAAACACATTGTATCCTTTGTTAAAAACTCTTACAGGGGGAGATAAATTTTGAAATAATAATTTCTCTTTGTATATGTAAAAAAATGTGCAGATGTGATATTTTGAATTCAATATTCTTTTTGTCAAGTACTAGACAACTATCAATTTTTAAGAAAAAAATTGACACTGAGGTCTTATTCCAGAAATATGTAGTGAACACTTAATTGGAGATCTACTTTTTGAATACTATCACTGGGTCAATGCAACAGTTTTCATTTATCATTGTTCAACATTTGCACACACACCTGTACTACATTGTTATAGTTATATATTGTACACATAAAATACATAGTCATTTCCCCAAATGTTACAGTTCAAAATGTGGTCAGTGTTATGCAGTGGACAGGTCCAGACCTAGTTCTAATAATAAAACCCTAAATGCTCGCTTACTCGCAAGGGTTATAACGGGATGCCATTACACGTAATGGAGCAGCCGCCGAGATTTTTTGCGCCCGCTTACAGAGTTTCTGACGCCTACATTTATCAATAATAAGACATAATCTTTCCTTTTGTCCATTATTATAACAAGTTTTTATCACCTACCAGTATTTTAGAATGTAATTCCCACAAAATAAAAATCCATGTTTACTAAACTCTCTGAACATTTTGAATTTCGTCATTTCCGGCCTCACTATTTGGATGTCGATACCATATTTGGCAATTAAGGCGTGAATATTTACATCAGCAGTCGTAGGCATCGTAGTAAGAAATACCATATTTAGAAAAGCTCCGCCTTCCGTAGTTTCTGTTTATGACAAACAATCGATAAATTTGAACAAGGTTGTTGCTACCTTTGAAAAGCATATATTTCTCAGCCAAACCGATTTAACAAGGACTGGGATCATCAGTAATAGTTATAATGAAATGTTTGAAGTGTAAATAGTGAGTTTTTATGTTTCAACTGCAATTTTTTTTTTGCTGCATTGTGACGAATGGGACCGCGTTGTAGCTCTGCCGAGACACAAGTTTGTCACAGGAGCTACATTATTGCAGCTAGTCCAGACCTGACTTGTCTTGTTTAATATCATATTTGCATTATAAATGTTTATATTCTGATTGAAATTTTGCTGGCTTATTTCAAAACACTTGTAAGTCAATATTTTTTCCTTGACATATTATTAGTCGTCCGGACAGACTTAGAACAATAGCTGACAGATTTAATCTTGACCAAAATGCTGTATTAGATAATGTGATTTATGCAAGAGCTTATACAAGTAAGTCTTTTTCAGACCTGTAAAAACCAGTTAAAATGTCTTAATTAAATCAAATAGTTCATAGTAATAACTTCATCAGTTAGTTTATTAGTGGAGGAAACTGGAAAAAACCACCGATCTGCTGCAAGTTGCTGACAAACTTGATCACATATAGTTGTATTGAGTTCCCTTCTCCACAAATAGAATTCAAACTTCTAACTTTAGTGGTGATAGGCATCATCTGTATAGGAACATGTAAATTCATCCACCATTATGAATGTGGCCACTACATAGAAATGATATATAATTGTTGACTTTTAACTGTTTTAGTGAACATCATTTGTATAATTTCTATCTATTGTATGAAATTGTAGTTACCAGTATCTACATTTGTACAGTAACTACTTCATCTAGACTGTACAGTATGCTGTTATAATCCTTCATTATCTATTTAGGTGAACACCAACATGAATTACTAGATTTTGTAGCAGCTAAATTTTATGAAGAACCAGGAGTTTTTAAACTTTTGGTATGTATTAAAACACCTGGGGAGAGTCATTTTGTTGTTGTTTCGTTACTGAAGGCAAAACGTGAATATGATACTTATATGTGGCAGCATTAAGTTTTATTAGCTTCAAAACTGTTTCCACATATCTTTCGCTTATTAAAGATGGTTAATTATCTTATGGTAAATAATCTGTCTTATACATGGTGCTTACTTAATTGACATGTCTACAAAGATAACTCCTTCATGGGTTTTATACATACAGTGAAGATGTTCATGTGGAAATTGATTTTTTTTTCACAAAACTACAGATTTTTTTTATTGTAGTCATTTTTGGCCTAGCATGCTTGTATACTTTTCCCACAGTTTTTTGCTAGATCCTCGATTGTACAACTTTGGTAGGATGTATGAATGAAATGTTTATATGGTTTTTGATAAGAATTTTATAACTTGTAGACATAAATTATAGTCACTTAAGCCATTTTTAAGTGTTGCTTAAACTTTTACTCCATCAAATGCATACTTTTTATCATATATAGCACAGCAAGGGCCTAAAAAAATAACGAAAGTATGTATGATAGTATGTAAATTTTTTTAGATTATGGATTCCATCATGGCATTATTTAGGGTTGATTTCAGTGGTAGAGGTGAACTGGCAGATAGACAGCAGAAACTAGCCCAGATGTTATCTAGACTACAGAAAATCTCAGAAGGTAGGAAGTAATCTAAATAGAAATATTTTGAAATGCATTTATTTGATATTTCCCTGCATTTCTGTTTTTGTGTTGTTTGTGACAATTGTGCAAGGTCTCTGTAGGGACAACTTTGGTTAATTTTTTTTTTTATTATATTGAATATGTTTTATCAAATATGCATATCATTTCATGAAACAAAGAGAGATGTTTATGTTTAATATTTACCAATATGCAAAGTAATAAACAAAAAGCTTTGATATATTTTCTGTGGGTTATTAATGTTTTTTTTTAATCCTGCTAAATTGTCAAACCTCACAAAATTTAATGAATCTTGGTTGGAAGCTCAAAAATAATACTTTATATAACCAACCCCTCTTACGGCTTTCAATCAAGATTCTTAAAACTTAACAGAATGATTTACATACACATTAAAGTTTTTGCACATCATATTGTAAAAGCATTTAAGACTTTTGTTTCTCATATATTGAAACTTTGTAATTTTTATATTTTTGTGAGAAAGAATTTCAACAGATGTTCATAACTTATGTAACCTACTCCTTCCATTGTCTTCAACACAGGTCATTTAAACTTTATAAAATGTTTATACACATTATACAGGTGTGCATCTCACATTGGCAAGTTATTTGAGAATGCAACACAGCCATTTGAGTCTTTGATCCGTTTTCATTTATTTTTAAGAGTACAATGTTGCTGTATTTATAACCAATCAGATGACAGCAGATCCTGGAGCATCTTTATCGTATGTATTTTAATAAAAAATAAAGAATAATGTTTCCTCGGTTTTAGATTATTTTTCTATAATGATTTGGTATCACATTAGAATATTTGTCAGTCTAATTGTAACTGAAATCTTTTAATTCAGCGAAATTTAAGGTTGAAAAATATGTCATTGAAACTAAATGAAAAACGTTTTTAAGATTTAATGTCCAAGACAAATTTGGGCTAATTTCATAAAAAAAAATGTCATTTGTGAGGGAGGATAGGATTCATATTTCCATAGCATGGGTTTTTGCCATCAGTTTGTTTCCATTATATAATAGTCTTAGTCAGGAAACGAAAGTATTTTGGTTATGGGTCACTATTAGTTCATCTTTTAAAATACCTGAAATTTTTTATTTTATTTAGTTTCCAGGTAGATCCAAAGAAACCGATTGGAGGAAACATTCTTGCCCATGCATCTACTACCAGAATTAGTTTACGTAAAGGTAGAGGAGAAACTAGAGTTGCTAAAATATATGACAGGTAATTAAAATATCTCTTTCATTGATGAACTGTAAAAAAAAAATTGGTTTGTTTTTCAAAGTCAGCTATTTTAGCCAACATGGCATGTGTAATTGGGTGTTTTAGTTATTTTTTTCCATCAAATGTTTTAGAAAGTATAACAGGAAAGTATGACTTTGGAGAACAGATTTTGAGTGGGGATTAAAGTGGGATGGGTTTATTTGGATTACATATTGTTTAAATATCTCGGTAACAAGACAATACAATGATATCATTAAAAGGAGCAAAAAAATGCAGAATCTTCTTATATCAAATGATTTGTGGGCTTTTCTTACACCTTCTACAACAATACTAATCTTATGGCTATTATAGGTTGGTATATGGTGCTTAATGCCACTTTCAACAATATTTTAGTTATATTGTGGCGATCAGTTTTATTGGTGGAGGAAACTGGAGAAAACCACTCTCCTGTAGCAAATCACTGACAAACTTTATCACATAATGTTGTATCGAGTACACCTCGCCATGAACAGGGTTCGAACTCTAAACTTTAGTGGTGATAGGCACTGATTGCACAAGTAGTTGTAAATCCAACTACCATACGATCAAGACCACGACAGACCCTTATAACACTACAAAAATAAAATATCAGTATGACAATTAAGTTTTGCAAAATCTAAAATAAAAAAAGAAGCATGTTTACACTAGCAGGATTATGCCAGTATCTAATTAAACAAATACATTTAGGTATTTGACAAAGTCTTAAGGAAGTTTAATACAAATATATAATTTTTTTCAGTCCTGATCTACCAGAAAATGAAGCAACCTTTGCTATAACTTCTGGAGGAATCAATGATGCAAAAGAATAGAATTACTATAGGGAGTATGCATTGTCAGAATTAGAATGTAACAGAACAGATCTTACACAATAGTTTGATCAATACAGAGAAAAAATAATATCAGGTCAATAGTACAGATACATGAATGTAACAGAACAGATCTTACACAATAGTTTGATCAATACAGAGAAAAAATAATATCAGGTCAATAGTACAGATACATGAATGTAACAGAACAGATCTTACACAATAGTTTGATCAATACAGAGAAAAAATAATATCAGGTCAATAGTACAGATACATGAATGTAACAGAACAGATCTTACACAATAGTTTGACCAATACAGAGAAAAAATAATATCAGGTCAATAGTACAGATACATGAATGTAACAGAACAGATCTTACACAATAGTTTGATCAATACAGAGAAAAAATAATATCAGGTCAATAGTACAGATACATGAATGTAACAGAACAGATCTTACACAATAGTTTGATCAATACAGAGAAAAAATAATATCAGGTCAATAGTACAGATACATGAATGTAACAGAACAGATCTTACACAATAGTTTGATCAATACAGAGAAAAAATAATATCAGGTCAATAGTACAGATACATGAATGTAACAGAACAGATCTTGCACAATAGTTTGATCAATACAGAGAAAAAATAATATCAGGTCAATAGTACAGATACATGAATGTAACAGAACAGATCTTACACAATAGTTTGATCAATACAGAGAAAAAATAATATCAGGTCAATAGTACAGATACATGAATGTAACAGAACAGATCTTGCACAATAGTTTGATCAATACAGAGAAAAAATAATATCAGGTCAATAGTACAGATACATGAATGTAACAGAACAGATCTTACACAATAGTTTGATCAATACAGAGAAAAAATAATATCAGGTCAATAGTACAGATACATGAATGTAACAGAACAGATCTTGCACAATAGTTTGATCAATACAGAGAAAAAATAATATCAGGTCAATAGTACAGATACATGAATGTAACAGAACAGATCTTACACAATAGTTTGATCAATACAGAGAAAAAATAATATCAGGTCAATAGTACAGATACATGAATGTAACAGAACAGATCTTGCACAATAGTTTGATCAATACAGAGAAAAAATAATATCAGGTCAATAGTACAGATACATGAATGTAACAGAACAGATCTTACACAATAGTTTGACCAATACAGAACAAAACTGTATCAAGTTATTATTAAAGATACATGAATGGAACAGAAAAAATCTTGCACAATAGTTAGACCATTATAGAGAGAGATATTGTATCAAGTCAGTATTAAAGATACCATATTTATATAAAGAGGATGGTGTAGAATGTACTAGAATATATTTACCATAATTTTGATCATTGAGTAATAGTATAGAGCAGTACAGTGTTTATTACAATACTAAAGAACTTGTAACACATTTCCATTCATAAACTGATTCCTATAATATAAGAATTTTCTTTAAATTTGATTATACTGCTTTTCTTTAAAATTGAATTGACAGTTGAAGCAATACAATATAATTTTAGTTATATCATTATGGAGTTATTTATTACATTCATAAAACTGAAATTTAATTATCAAATAGTTTTGATATTATCTGTATTAAAGAGAATGCAAGACAGTCTATGTTTTGTTCGTGGTTATATTTTACAAATTAGTTCTGCATACATGTCAACCTTCTTGCATAAATGCTGAAAATTTCATAATCCCTTGCATGCGAGTGTGGACCACTCTGGAGCATAGAATCTCTTGCACTTCTCTTTTTCATGTACAATGGCTTGCATTTTGTGAAATACAATGTACTGCCTTTATCTATTGGTTGATTGATGTATAAATTACATATCTTCAATGTCAATCTGATAAATTTTGTAATTTTAAACATGGCTTCTTAGGAAAGCAACCAACCAATCTTCAAGTGGACCAATGTACAGTGTAATATTATTATAGTACAACTGTACTTTGCAGCCAGAAATGGAGGAATATTATTACAGGTATTCAACAAATAACCAAAAAAAATTCTTGTTGAGCATAGTTTTGAATGTGTTAGGGTGCATGTATTTTGACTTTCTAAATATTCTGGGAATATTGTCTATTTGTTAGAGGGAGAACCACTCGCAATGTCCTAGAGTATATATATGTAAAAGTTTTGTATATTCAGTAAATTGTAAAATGAATGGATTTGCTTGTTTCTTTTTTGTGGAAAATTATTTAAATGAGCAATATTATGAAACCATTTTTATACGCCCGTCTCGAGACGGGGCCGTATTATGTGATTGGGTATGGCGGGCGGGCGTCCACACAGGTTTCCGCACAATAACTTTAGTTCTGTATATCAGATCTTTACCAAACTTGGCCACATGATTCCCCTGTGGTAGGGGAAAAACCCTATTTATTTTGGGGTCATTAGGTCAAAGGTCAAGGTCACCGTTACTATAAATAGAATTTTTGACAACATGGTCGTTTCCGCACGATAACTTTAGTTCTGTATATTGAATCTTTAACAAACTTGGCCACGTGATTCCCCTGTGGAAGTGGAAGAACCCAATTTATTTTGGGATCATTAGGTCAAAGGTCAAGGTTACTATACATATAATTTTTGACAAGTCATTTCCACATGATAACTTTAGTTCTGTATATTGGATCTTTACCAAACTTGACCACATGATTGCCCTGTGGAAGGGGAAAAATCCTATTTATTTTGGGGTCATTAGGTCAAAGGTCACTTACTATAAATAGAATTTTTGACAACGGTCGTTTCCGCATGATAACTTTAGTTCTGTAAATTGGATCTTTACCAAACTTGACCACATGATTCCCCTGTGGAAGGGGAAGAACCCTATTTATTTTGGGGTCATTAGGTCAAAGGTCAAGGTCACTGTTACTATAGATATAATTTTTGTCAACGGGGTCATTTCCGTATGATAACTTTAGTTCTGTATATTGGATCTTTAACAAACCTGGCCACACGATTCCCCTGTGGAAGGGGAAGAACCCTATTTATTTTGGAGTCATTAGGTCAAAGGTCAAGGTCACCGTTACTATAAATAGAATTTTTGACAACAGGATCGTTTCCGCACGATAACTTTAGTTCTGTATATTGGATCTTTACCAAACTTGGCCACATGATTCCCCAGTGGAAGGGGAAGAACCCTATTTATACCCCCTGCAAACAAAGTTTTGGGGGGTATATAGGAATCGCCTGTCCGTCAGTCCATGTACCTTGTAAGCGCAACTCCTCCTAAACGGCTTATTGGATTTTTATGAAACTTTACACATTTGTAGTATACTACCTTGCAGATGTGCATGAAGGAATATGGTTGCTGTCCAAAATTTAAAAGGGGAGATAATTCAACTTATACTTTCACGAAAAGGGGGGGCATGTACCTTGTACCTCCTACTAAACTGCTTATTGAATTTTTATGAAACTTTACACAGTTGTAGTACACAACCTGCAGATGTGCATGAAGGAATACCGTTGCTGTCTAAAATTTAGAAGGGGAGATAATTCAACTTATACTTTCACGAAAAGGGGGGTTGTGTACCTTGTAAGCACAACTCCTCCTAAACGGCTTATTGGAGTTTTGTGAAACTTTACACAAATGTAGTATACTACCTGTAGATGTGCATGAAGGAATATGGTTGCTGTCCAAAATTTAAAAGGGGAGATAATTCAACTTATACTTTCACGAAAAGGGGGAGCATGTACCTTGTAAGCACAACTCCTATTAAACTGCTTATTGAATTTTTATGAAACTTTACACAACCTGCAGATGTGCATGAAGGAATACCGTTGCTGTCTAAAATTTAGAAGGGGAGATCATTCAACTTATACTTTCACGAAAAGGGGGGTCGTGTACCTTGTAAGCGCAACTCCTCCTAAACGGCTTATTGGAGTTTTGTGAAACTTTACACAGTTGTAGTACACTACCTGCAGATGTGCATGAAGGAATATGGTTGCTGTCCAAAATTCAAAAGGGGAGATAATTCAACTTATACTTTCACGAAAAAGGGAGGGGACATGTACCTTGTAAGCGCAACTCCTCCTAAACGGCGGATTGGAGTTTTGTGAAACTATACACAGTTGTAGTACACTACCTGCAGATGTGCATGAAGGAATATGGTTGCTGTCCAAAATTTAAAAGAGGAGATAATTCAACTTATACTTTCACGAAAAGGGGGGGCATGTACCTTGTAAGTGCAACTCCTACTATTGCAAGCGGGGGGTATCACTCAGTGAGGTCACTCACAGTTCTAGTTATTTTTGGGTCATTACCATTATACCATTTGATAATTTATATAGACGGGTGTATTTTGTGATGCACACATTTCTTGTTAATACATTTTTTGTATAATAATTTTATTTTTATCATCAAAATCTGTGATATTTCAATATTGTTAAACATTTTTAAATTTGATTGTATTCAGCCATGTTATTGTTAAGTTTGTTGTTTTATGTTTGCAATATTAGAAAACTGCCATATTTGTACCTCGCCTGAACCAAAAGGTCAAGTGAGCTATTGCCATCACTTGGCATTCATCATTGTGTCTGTCTGTCTATCTTGTGTAAACTATTTTATAAAGCTTCTCCTCAGAAACTATCTGCCAAATTTCAACCAAAGTTGACCTGAATTATCCTTAGCTTGAGATTGAAACTTTGGCTACCAGGAGCAGTAATGCATTCTAATCGGCTGAAATGTCAAAAATCTTCTTCTCAGATATAGCTCGGAAGATATAATTGTGATATTGTGTAAAAAAAATTCTTGCATGGTTTTGAGTGGGTTCTCTTTAGAAACTGTATCTCAAATTTAAGCCAATTCAACGACAAATGATACTAGGGTAAATTACCTCTACCAAAATTGTTACTTTGGCACTGATCTGAAATCCAAGATGACCTCGACATCTGATGAGAAATTTCAGATGTTTTGTTCATTTCCTATATTAATCTGCTGAGCAATACAGGCTCTCAAGAGACTCTAGTTATTTTTTTGTTATTAAACTACTGATCCATAAATGTGATATCATGTTTTGTTGTAAATAATTGTTGTTGTTTTTTTATTTGTTGATCATGGCATAATTGTTATTAGTTAATTGTTCATATTTGTTGAATTAAATAAATATTTTTTTTTGTATACATTTTATTTATTTACATCATTTTTAGATGTTTTTAGCCATGTAATGGAAACCAATTTTATTAATGAGGACAAAGAAGAACCTTCAACAGATAATGACCAAAGTATTCTCTTTATCTCAGATTATTATTGTAGTCGTCTGTCATCTCCCCCCAATGGAACCCCCAAGTTTATGGAAATATGACTTGGGTTTCTCTACATAGAAAGTGATGTCTGCTGCATGAATGAAATACACAACTGGCTATTATTAGAATATGTGTTATGTATGAAAATGTCACTCCCCTAGCACTGAAATAAAATAATTGCAGTATGTTTATGAGAAACATTTGGTAAGTAGATCTTGATGGCTTGTTGCTGGGTGAAACATTCTGACCCTACCCATTATCTCCCTTTATTGTTAACCTAGAGCCATCCTAGTACTACCTTTTACATGCTCTTGCTTGTTAGTGGCTTTTTTAAAGTACAACAGTTTCCTCCACCAATAAAACGGACCATCAAGATATCACTGAAATACTGTTGAAAATGGTAGTAAATCCCTATAATTCTAATCTTCTGTTATAAAGACAAGTACAACAAAAGATGATTCATGGTTTATGACGTTTAACTCCACTTTCAACTATATTTCAGATATATCGTGACGGTCAGTTTATTGGTGGAGGAAACCGGAGAAAACCACTAACCTGTCGCAAGTCACTGACAAACTTTATCACATAATGTTGTATCGAGTACACCTCACCATGAACAAGGTTTGAACTCACAGCTTTAGTGGTGATAGGCACTGATTGCACAGATAGTTGTAAATCCAACTACCATATGATCACGACCACGACGGCCCCTAACACAAGATGGCACACATAGTAATTAAATATACAGTGAAACCTGTCTAAACCGAACTTCATTAGGGCCAACTTTGTGTTCGGAAGACGGGTGTTTATACAGGTTAAATTGACAAAGACTTCCTACATTGGGACTTTATTTAAAGTTCCGTTTATACAAGATACTGGTTTATTTAGGGTTTGGTTTATACAGGTTTCACCGTACTTCTTAGTTATGCAGTGTGAACAAAAAGTCGTCTCATCCTGAAGTTATAATCAATCAATCAATCAAAGTTATCAATAATAATTGAATTGAATTGAAGGATTATTGCTGAATGTCCAGTGAGCAGTATTTCAGGTAGTAAACAACTTCAATAATATATAAAAACTATATAGAAAATAGGAAGGGATACGACAACCAGAGCTACGATTTTTGACTGCTACTGGAAAAGCATGGAGAATTGGGTAGAGATGGGAAATTTAGTCTTTTGTTACAGCTACAATGTGCCTAGTCTTTAAAATCTACAAAAGAAGTCTTTAATGTGCAGGGTGTGTGGCACTCTCCTAACACGTTGCCACCATGGTCCAGCTATATTATAACTAGGAAATCTCCCATCCAGATGCTCCCCTATCTGTGACTGAGCAGCTGAGGGTATGAGCCTTGAGAACCTTCACCAGTCAATAATAATCAAAACTTATCATCAAGACACCACAAGCACTTTATATACCAGAATCCTAGAAACAAAAATTGTCTACTCTAAATGTGTGACTATGCAAAACTCTTCTTTAAAGCTGAACTTCCAGCTAACAAGACCTAATTTAGATATATGTTTTACAGTTATATCCCCAAATTTAATTCTTACATTTGATATTAAATCTGTTGGAAGTATCAGTTTGTTGTATATGTGTTTAGATTTAGAGTGGTCCTGTGTGGTTGGTTGTTTTGAAAGCCGACAGCCCAGTGGTTTCCAAGGAGACAATGTTTTAAAGCTTACGACAGACAGACAATGATGAATGACAAGTGATGGCAAAAGCTCACATGACCCTTTGTTCAGTTCTGTTCAAAATATGAAGTCCATATCAAAAATGTGTGTGTAATCAAAGTGCAAAGTTTGAATAACATTGAATGAAAACCGTCGAAGTTATTGATTACATAAACTAGGAATCTTCTCAGTGATTTAGACAGATGAATCGAAAATGAGGTTCCTGGACCTGCCCTCCACACTGGCAACCAGAGTAAAATTTAAGCCATGTACTATACAAAAAATTCCATTAATGTTAATTTTAAAGAAATCCTACTGAATGACAAATAGAAAACGATTTGTGGTTTGACAAACTAATTCAAAATTGACAGAAACAGTTTCTTTATTTAATCATCAATAAAAAATATATAATATAACCATTTATGAAAAAAAATAGATTTGCATTACTGCAAGTTATATTGGTAATAGACAAATAAATATACATATACCCTTTTGTAGTTTTATAAAATATTACAAAATGAAGCTGTATAACACATATAGTAAAATATATTCCATGCCCATCCCCTTTAATTGTAATAAAAATATATTAATTAATAGTACAGTAGTTCCTCTCTTGTAAGGCAAGCCCTTCTGTAATGAAAAAGTGGCATTATAAGAGGGTTGACCTCTCTTGAGGGGGGAAATTTTGTAGTATTTTACTATCTCAGTGCATCTGAAATCTGGCCTGATAAGAGAGGACGGACTTCAGTGGAAGGGGCTTTATAAAAGGGGGAATACTGTACACCCTTTACACAACAAAATAGCACAATTTAATTTGTGGTGAAAAAATTAAATACGATTTGATTAACAATAGAGCAAATATATATCAGTCTATAATAAGGTACCAAATATCATGTCTTTGTATAATAAAAACAATATTGCTCATATTTTAACTGGCCTTTTTTTATAAATATACCTAAAAGAGTCAAGTATTTCCCAAGCGAGTAGAAAGCAGACTAGAGTAAAAAACAAAGATGGGGAAACAGGACCTTGTATCTATGTTGGAGGGAAGGAGAGCTGTATAACATTTGTACTATATTATAAAAGTGTTACTGCATTACTACTGAGAAATATTGTCCATCGCAGTATATTGCAGGAGCTGGTGAGTTATTGAGTAATATAGTCTATTGTATTATATCATATGGCATTCGCAAGCACATGCAACGTGATATACTGATCAGCACAATATTCCTCAGTATTAGAGCAACAACCCTAATCTTAACTGATGAAAAGTAACTTAAGGTAGTACAAAAATATAACTTCTATCTGAAGCTATAATACAATTGCTAGTTAGTTTTTATTTTAAACCATAAAATACTCTCATTGATTTTAGAAGGACTCGTTTCAATTTTTGAAAATTAAATGTAAACCAGCTCATCTGAGCCTATATTTCTTGTTATAAATGATTGTTCGTTGTCCAGTGGTCATATCTTAACAGTTGCAATATAATCAGTTTTGTAATTGATGAGAATATTTTTTTTTACATTTTCACATATGGTCTAATAAACCATGTTCTATCTTAGATTTCTGATCAACACAAATAAAACTGACTTTGTAAAGGAGTAATTACTTTTAAATGGTTTGGTGGCTTTAGAGACGATTTTAAAACAAATTTCCCATACAGCCCTACCTGAGTTCACCCCTGGTTTTTAGTGGGGTTCGTGTTACTCGATCTTTAGTTTTATGTGTATGTTTTGTAGATCGTTGTTTGTCTTTTTGTACTTTTTCTTTCGGCCATTGTGTTGTCTGTTCTTCTTCAATATACGGATTCTGATTACCCCTTTGGTATCTTCAAACTCTTCTTAAAATGGTGGCATATTGAATTTCTAATAAACACAAAAACATAAAATGTGCTAAGCCTAATGGACAATGCAACGATCATTCATATACAACTTGTCCTGCAACAGTGCACCAATTACCATCCTGAGAAACTGTTGTGCATTAGGTGCTGCTCGAAAACATCTTTTATATGCAAGCAGTGATACATTCTCAAAATATATGGCACTCCTATATGATTCATGCTATGGATGAATTGTGTCAATTTGATTCGAACCACATATAATGTTCACACAGTAAATGTAATAAAAACAAAACAAAAACAAAAAAATAACTGCCATAGCTTCAACATTTTAAGTTCTTGAAAAAAGGCTAAACTCTGACGAATCAAATATATAGCTTAATAAATTTAATATATTGTCTAATGAATTTAATATATAATCTGATAATTTAATATATTGCCTAATAAATTTAATATATATTCTGATAATTTAATATATTATACTTCACATTTTTATTTTCCCTATTTGTCTTTGTTAGCGCAGCCGGTCAATATAAAGTTATATGGACCGGGACTGGACTGCCTCGTTTTCGATTCGGTTCCGGAATGGTACCTGCATTATTATTTTAGATAAAAAGTATAATATAGCAAATAGTTCATGTCACTTCGGGTCATATGGCGTATATGGACCGGTCCGTCACCAAAAAAATATTATATGAACCTCAGAAGCTTCGGTCCATATAATATTTTTTGGGTGATGGACCGGTCCATATACTGCCATATGACCCTCATTGCCGTGACGGACCGGTCCATATACTGCCATATGACCCTCAGTGCCATGAACTATTTGCTATATATAGTCTGATACATTTAATATATGCCAGGTCTAATAAATTTAGTATATAGTCTGTTAAATTTAATATATGGTTTAATAAATTTAATATATTGTCTAATAAATTTAATATATGGTCTAATAAATTTAATGCCCAGTCTATAAAAATATGATTGTTATTAGGACAATGTTATATAATATGTATATTGTTATACTCTTGATTGTACAAAGAACTTATAATATTTACAATTAAAGCATGTATATCAACAATAATTGTGTGGGATATCAAGTATATTTTGTATTAGGCATCGCACTTATTAAACATAATGCAATCTTGTATCATAGTCCAAAAAAAACTTTGAAACAGCTTTACCAAACACTACTGAACTTTGTACGATATACGTACAACTTCAACTCTTGAGGCGAGTATCGGGACACAATCCCATATTAATGGTAACAGACTTATAGTCAGACTAGTTAACCACTTAGCCATGTATGGCCCTTCATCATCAGGTATCGGGACACAATCCCATATTAATGATAACAGACTTATAGTCAGACTAGTTAACCACTTAGCCATACATGGCCCTTCATCATAAAGTCTTTATTAGAATACTGGAAATAAAAATATAAATCAACTGTAAAATGAAAAATGCTACAAAAAATGATGTCCTTTATATTGAACAGGAAAACACACACACACACACACACACACACTATCTAATTAAAAAATACTTCCAACAAAATAAGCATGACTAACATATATTGCCATGGTTACTGATTTACTGACCAAAAATTAATTAATACAAATCATAAAATAAAATTGATGTAAATTATATATTTGAGCAAGACAGGAAACATTAAAACAATTGAATAATTTTGGAAGTGATTAAATATATAATCTGTATATCATGAACTGAAAAAAATAAATGATTCACAACAAAATAAAATTAAAAAAAATAAACAATTGGCCACTCACAGCAATAAAATAAAAACCAACCAGATGAATTAAATATACTTCACAAAGGTAAATACAACTCTAGCTTTAGAAAAAAAAAATAATGGTATAATAACATTGTATAGTAAGCACAACCCATAACTAATAATAAGATAACTGATCTCTGCACTCGACTCGCAGCCGCAAGTGATAAAGTTTACCAGTTGCTTGCCCATGGTCGGTGGTTCACTCCGGGTACTCCCGACTTTTTCCATCACAAAAACTGGTCACCATGATATAGCTGAAATATTGCTGAAAGTGGCATTAAACACCAAAAATCAAATCAAATAAAATCATCTCTGCATTCAGAATATCTAAAAATAAATCGTGAGTAACCGAACAATGCAGTAATTTACGCATACGTGTTGTTCTGTTACGTGATTTATTTTTCAATATTTAGAAAGTTATACTATTTATTACATAGATTTTACTCTATTGTTTGCACTAATATGACATTTAGTAAATACTAGAGGCTCAGTGAACCTGTGTCGCTCACCTTTCATTCTGCTTTGAGGAAAATTAATACAGAACCTTCCATACATGTAGATGCTTCCTCCCAAGTTTTGGTTCATATGGCTAAGCAGTTTCAAAGGAGAAGATTTTTTTAGAAATCGACCAATCAGAAACAAGAATTGCATGTGGTGGCCATGTTTGCTAACCGATCGGGATGAAATAAGCAATCTTCATAGAGGACATTCCATAGATGCTTCCTACCAAGTTTTGGTTCATTTGGCCTAGCGCTTTCAGAGGAGAAGATTTAAAAAAATCGGCCAATCAGAAACAAGAATTGCCTGTGATGGCCATGTTTGGTAATGGATCATAACAAAATGTGCACACTTTAGAGAGGACCTTCCATAGATGCTTCCTACCTAGTTTCAGTTCATTTGGTACAGGGTTTTCAGAGAAGATTAAAATGTGAAAAAGTTAACAGACAACGGACACCAAGTGATGGCAAAAGCTCATATTGCCTTTGGCAAGGTTTGCTAAAAAGAATATTAAAATGTGAATACCTACTTGTAATGTATAGAATAAACATGTTACACTATATCAGCATTAGTTAATTTCTAAAGGAGACAATGGTAAGAGTTATCTTTCTTACAACAGAGGAGAAGATTTTTTAGAAATCAACCAATCAGAAACAAGATTCGGTTCATTTGGCCAAGCGATTTCAGAGAAGAAGATTTTTTTTAATTGGCCAATCAGAAACAAGAATTGCCTATGGCGGCCATGTTTGTTGATGGATCGGGACAAAATGAGCAATCTTTAGAGAGGACCTTCCATAGATGCTTCCTACCAAGTTTCACTTCGTTTGGCTGAGGGGTTTCAGAGGAGAAGACTAAAATGTGAAAAGTTAAAAGACGACGGACGCCAAGTGATGGCAAAAGCTCACATTGCCTTTGGCAAGGTGAGCTAAAAAAAACTTGTTTTTCGTTGTTGGACACTCAATGATATTATTTTGTGACAACATTGATGCTGTGAGGTCACGCTGAAATATACGTTTTTATTTCACAGACATCTATGTAATAATGAAATATAATGATAATACAAAATACAACCCTGGTAACTATAGTTACCCTGTAATATGTAAATACAACTATTTTTTTACCTCTTTTTTATATTACATAATCATAATTAACAAAACATTTAACCCTAAAATGCAACAATATCAAAATAGTTCAAATTTCCTGTAAATAATCAGAGTTTGGTTTTATTTCAACATTCTCATAAAAATCTCAAAAAATAAAAACAGAATCTGCAGAAAAATAATACATAATACCCTTTTTCAAACCAAAAAACAGGAAATATGGATAATGAATACACGATGAATTTACTTGTACATAAAATTTGATCGTAATCACTGAAAAAATATTATGATTCTGTATAAAAATAAAAACATTTCAAAATATTATTCTGAAATAACAATTTGGCACAATTTAGGATTCATGTTTTTCATATAGACCCTGAATATTTTTCTTGAAAAACTGTCGAAGTTGTGGTCTTTTATTCTTGAATGTTGAAGTCAGCAGGTTGTTTTCCACAGAGAACAACTCTGGATAAAGGTAGATATCTTTCACCTACAAATACAGAGGCAGATAATTATTTGTTTTAATATATTCTTGATAATTGCCTTTTCTTTTTATTCCTTTCTGATACATCATACAGGGGCTGGTATGGTCGTTGGATTTACAACTACCTATGCAATCAGTGCCTATCACCACTTATTTTGTTAGTTCGAATCCCGCTCAGGGCGAGGTGTACAACATTATGTGATAAAGTTTGTCAGTGACTTGCAACAGGTCGGTGGTTTTCTCTGGGTCCTCCAGTTTCCTCCACCAATAAAACTGACCACCACGATATAACTGAAATATTGTTGAAAGTGACGTTAAACACCATCAAACCAAACTATATATCATACATGTAGGAAATATAGTGTGACAAAGGGTTAGCACTTTTATGGTAATCTGTACAGAATTCTGGTCTCCTGCCTAAAAACAAATACAAGTATATACCACATTTTGGTATTTGCTAAACACATATCATACATGTACTTAATGTTTCCTCATGATAGACAAAATCTAGTGATCAAGAAATCATTGAAATTTCCTAGGGATGTCAATATCGTCATGAACTTGACAACTATTCCTAACAATATTTTCTTACCTACTAAACAAAGTGAATCAGTTGATCAATCATTGGACGATTGACTCCACTTTCAACAAAATTTCATCTATATTCAATTTCATTGGCAAAGAAAAAGAAGGACCCTCAAAATAAAGGGTGTGTTTTGGAGGTCAAAAGAGGCGATGGAACTCCATTCCTTCTGAAATCTATACTTTATAATTACAATAATCATTTTAATAAAATACCTGTTCAAAAGACTTCAATCCAAGAGACTTTCCAACTGCTATAACATCTTTAAGAATTATGTCTTTAATTTTCTGAAACACACAGCAATAAGACATGAACTGAATAATTTGACAACAGTGACTTCAGGGGAGATAACTATGTAGACAAATTCACAAGAAATGATTCAGACTAACAATCCTTTGCTTAGGATCTATATTTCCATCAGTTTTTACGATCACGATCTTCTTTTTATGCTTGGAGTTTCAGAAGAGCAGGACTTGTGCTGCGATTGATCAAATTGTGGACAATTAATATTTAACCTTCTTTTTTTATACCTCTGTCTGTTTACCCAAATGATAAATTACTACCAGAAGAAAATGTAATAAGATATAATCAAACATTCTAACATGATTCTGGATGTTTGGAGAAACAATGTGTTCTGTATTAAGATTACTTTATTTGGCTCATATGGGAGAGATCTTGGAAATTAAACCATATTACAGAATTTCGAGGATTTGTTTACCTTTGCAAATACGATGACAGTTTCAGATCCCAATAAATATATCTCTTTCTATTATAAATAATACAGAAACACGACAGCAGCAAATGTAATTGCATGCATAACAAAATGAACATGGGAAAATATTATATATACAATGTATATAAATATATATTTTTTAATCTGTTCCATTATGAATACAATACGATTGATTCAACAAATACTTTTTGTTTTATTGAATCAGGGCAACCTAACAATTGTCTTATTTTCAAACACTGCAAACTTAGTGAAAAAAAATCTGATTCATCTTGGGTTTAACAAGTTCAAAACTTTTCAAAAAGATTTAATAAAAATAATCCTGTACAGTGGTAAATTAAAATTATATTGCACAGGAGTGGCCTCATCAGATTTCAAATTTTTCACCAAAAGTAAAAAAAAATTTGAACACCATCCAAGGATCATTTTACAATATTACAATTCCATCAGTCATATGAATTCACAAAAGATTTTGAAATTTCAGAAATCAGAAGACATAATTGGCACTGATAGCCAGCCACACTGGAGTTTCTATATACATCAGCTAAAAAAAACACATCAGTGGAACAGCCAAGATACTTTTCTACCATCTTTGATTTCAACATTGGCATAGTGGTTCCAAGGAAGAATACTTGAACAAGAAATATCTACAGTCGATATACTACCATGACAACAAAGGATGTAAAATGATGTCAATAACTTACACGAAGTTTGGACAAGTGAGCAAATAATTCAACTACCATGATTTAAGAAATAAAAATAATATTCTAACACCTGAAAGAGTTAAAGAATAAAAAATTGACAACATACCTGACTCTGACAAACAGATGCCATAGTTTCTGTGATTCCATTTTCTTTAGCCACTGACATGATAGTCTCTGCATCTGGGACTATAACACCCAGTAGGAATGGCTGAAATATCAATATACAAAATGTATAGTCAAACTTGTATTCAACTACCACCCTTAGGACACAGGAAATATGACAGCACAAGACAATGGATGCTTATTTTAGAGCCGCCACGATAAAACTGAAATATTGTTGAACGTGTTAAACACCATAAACAAACCAAACCCTTATTTTAGATTGGTCGATCCAGATTGCTAGTTCCAGTGTGCAATGACTCATGTATTACTGAACCTAATGGAAAAATCTTCACTCTCTCAATAACATAAGAATTTTTTTTTAATTTATACTGAAATCATTAAAATTTAGATTCAAAGAGTTTTGCTTTAGTCATCAGTAAAAACAAACATACAAGTCAAATATAGAAATTTTCCAGGAAAATGTTTTTCATCAAAAACCTGAAAAGTTATAAATGTATCCTTTATTATGAAATAAAACATCATATTTTGAAAACTTCTAAAAACTCCTTAATTAAGTATATACTGATAATAATTAACGTACAAATTTAAATTTAAAAAAACATAACTGTTAAAACAAGGGAATGTATATTAAAAGCTGTATGCTTAGGTCATAGGGTTAGGTGTTTAATGCCACTTTCAACAATATTTCAGCTATATCGTGGCAGTTAGTTTTATTGATGGAGGATCCAGAGTACCCGGAGAAAACCACCGACCTGTCGCAAGTCTCTGACAAACTTTATCACATAATGTTGTATAGAGTACACCTCGCCATGAACTGGGTTCGAACTTACAACTTTAGTGGTGATAGGCATTGATTGCACAGGTAGTTATAAATCCATCACCACGATGGCCTCCATCTAAAATAGAACAGCCATTAGTTACAATAATGATACACATACCTTCAAACTGTCACCTTCTATGAAGACTTGAGCAGCATACTGACTTCTCATGTAAGCTATTTCTATCTTCTCTGGTGCAATATATTCTCCCTGAATGAATATTAGAAAAATGTGAGGAAGGTCTAAATTAAAAGCATACTTGTTTTTCTGAGAATGCATTTCTTAATAAATACATCATGTACCATATCTTTCGTTAAATAAGACGCTATTTTTTTCCAGAAGAAAACAAGGGACGTGTTATTTAAGGGTGTGACCAAAGATCATATTTGTAGGTGACCAGACAAAATAATTGTAAGATGAATATCAACTGTAACCTGTAAAGCTATCACAAGAACTCAATTGGATTGTGAACATCTATTTTTGAAATAAACAATTATTTACTTTTTATTTGTTTGTTTTTATGTGACGTATTATCCCTGTTTGTAAATCATTTTCAAGTACGACAGTATAACTCTTTCTAGACGTGACGGGAGGCATTGTGAAACTCATAAGCAAGACAAAATAATGTCCATATTTAAGGCATTTCTTATTAAACTTGGATGCCTTAGTTATATAATTTCATTTTTTTTTAGTTTCTTTCTACAAACACGACCCAAGCTGAATTTGTTTTTACAATTAAGAATTCTTTTCAATTAAAATTACAAAAGGTTCTGCCGACCACTTGAGTAAAATTCATATAAGATTATCATCTATTAATTAAAAGCAATTAAAAATTATGAATGGAAGAATAAAATTTAATGACAAATGTTTTCAACTTCAATCACTCGCTGGTAGCTATATATAGCCTCATCATACAATCAGCTCATGTTTACCTTGACCTGTTACCACACTTTAAACGAATGTTGACAGAAATATATGCTGAGAATCAGTACTTGATAATTCAATAAATTTCAAAGACCCGGTTATTTATTTAAAAAACTGAAAGATTTAAGCGGTATTTGCTTTTGTAAGCAATTTTAAATATAAAATAAATCAAAAACAAAACAATAATAAATATATTTTTATCATGTACCGGTATACAACTGACCTGTAAAAAAAATGGCAGCCCTACACAAATGACGTGCCATGTCTTCATTTAAAATGAAAAATCTAGTATTGTGTATATGTAAGGACTTTTAGTGCGGAAAGTACGGTATATGCAGATCCCAAACTTTCACTTGAATTTCTCAAGGGCATCATTTATTGAATATGTTATCATTGATATGACATTTTACTTTCAGAAACAAGAGGTTAAATTTACAGATATAGTGATAGAATGTGGCATAAAGTGTTCTATACATATCAATCAATTAGATCTTATTCTTGTATGAACATTTAGCAAAACCCAAACCAGATTGAAAGGATTTTTTCCCTTTAAGATGCTGTGTACAATTTTCTTTACAACAGCAACAGGTTGTACTCGGCAGTTTTTATCTGCTATTTTACCCAAAGTTAGAAGCATCCAATGTTAGTATTTATCATTAACTACTCATAATCAATTAAAACAGTCCCCTATATCCTCTCACCTGTGCTAGTTTAAATATGTTTTTTTTCCTATCAATAATCTTCAAAGTTCCATTCTACAAAAAAAGTGAATCACATAAGTAAAAATATATATAAAATAATACAATATAAGGAGAAAAAAGTCAAGAATAGAACCACAATACTAGTATAAAGTGTAAATATATAGGACAGTCTCCTGAGGTCCGTACTTGTATAATGAGCTGTCATGGTCATGATCGTGTGGTAGTCATATTTACAACTACCTATGCAATCAGTGTCTATCACCACTGATGTTGTGAGTTCAAATCTTGCTGATGGCAAGGAGTACTTGATAAAACATTATGTGATGAAGTTTGTCAGTGACTTGCGGCAGGTCAGTGATTTTCTTCGGTTTCCTCCACCAATAAAACTGACCCCCACGATATAACTGAAATATTGTTGAAAGTGGCGTTAAACAACATACCCCTAACCCATACTGGTATACCAGTATTACAGATACATGAAGATACTGGAAAATATGTGTGAATAACCAGTATTATACAGACACAATACTAGTAATTACAGTTGAACTTGTGTAATCCGATAACCGAGTTTTCCGACATCCTTTGACATCCGACAAAAATGCATGGACCCAAAGTATTTCTGTTAACTAAAATAATATCTGAATATTCCGACCTTCTGTAAAATCTGACACATTACCCTGGTCCCTTGGTGTGTTGGATTAGACAGGTTCTGACATCCTGTAAAATCTGACACATTACCCTGGTCCCTTGGTGTGTCGGATTAGACAGGTTCCACTGTAGCAATATTATATTATGAACAATATTCATACTATTTGTATTACCAGTTTTGTTTGAACAGAACTAGAATATATTGATATTGTTCAACCAAAGTACCATTTTCTGTCAAATATTTGTATAATTCTCAAATAAAATAATTAGTACAGATCAAAGGACTGGGAGCTATAAGGGCCAAAATCGGCCCCACTTCAGATGTCGATAAAATTTTCTCCAAAATGTATTCACAATATGTGCTTTTCATAAATAAATACAGTTAGTTAATATGTGCATCTAATTCCTCACAGCGGACCGACAAAATCAGGTAATGAAAAGCACTGAACGTCATTTTTTTCAGAATACAGAATGTACGTATCATTGTATTATAATGCATATCTTTAAAAAACAAAAGCAAAAAGAAAAACAAAGCATAATAAAACTCAATAAACAAAGCATAAATTTGACTTAATATGCAATGTGGATTGATTTCAGGAATAAAAACATGTTCTGAAACTGTATTATGAAATTAAAGTGAACGAATAGTAATGTCGCAACGTCACCCATTTTCGATGGTCTCCTGTTTTCGACGGTTTGCTTCACGTAATAAAATCTCTCATTATTTTGATTGCTTTATTTGTCGGAGTTTATTATTCGGAGTTCGGTAATTTTGTTATTACCCTTATTTGTCAGAGGTTATATTATGATGCTGAAATTGCATGAATGATCTCAAAAAATCTGATCTAAAAATGTCATCTTTAAATGTAAGAACTACGTACCACATCTATTATTTCACGTTCAAATTGTATTTTTTCGTAGTTCATTTTTTCGTCACCTTAACAAAGCTTTAATCATTTAAAAAATATATCTCATACAGACCAATTTTGGTTTCATCTTCTGCTATGACATTGATAATGTACATATTGAGATCATATCAATTCAGAAACTTATTAACATTGATTGTCGAAAACTGGTCGAAATTTGGGTATTAACCTTAAAGAAGTAATAGATAGATTTATTTGAGGAATAGAACTTTGTCATATTTGAAATTTTTTTAACACTTTTTTAACCGTACTTTATCCTTAACGACAACTAATGTTATGATATATTCCAGTACATGTTTACGGACAACCATCATAAATCTATAAAAAAAAATGCCAAGGTGCGGGTTGAGAGAACTTGATAACATAAAATAAAGCATTTGGTTTTGCAGTTTCTAAGAAAAAGATTAAATATTAATATGAAAAGTTATGGATAACAGACGACGGACACTAAATGATATTATTTCTACGATTTTTCTATTGAATGTTGGAACTGTTCCGACAGTGTGATATATATTTTTTCATTTTATTATATGTTATGAAAAAAAACAGCCGAGTTGCAATTGTTGAAAAAAATATGGTTGTGATCGTCTTTAAAATCGTCAAAATGAAATACAACCGAATTGATATCAAATGGCGACATGTTTCAACCTCATTTAAAATATACCTTGAAATGCTTTCATACTTTTACATCACGTTCACGATATTCTATTACAACACTATTTCACTCAAGGGTAAAAAAAATTCTGTTCTAGTTAAAAGGACTTTATCAAACAGAATAATACAGTTTACATGTAATGCAGTTAATACGCATTTAAACCACAGAAGAATATTTCTATTTTCCACACCTTGGGGTGGTGGGTCGCTATTGTGCATGCGAAATATTAATTGCAAACCCCATTGACTGGCTATATGCTGCCTGTCTAGAATATTTTATTTTTTTCTCGATCGACAGTTCAGAAGCTAGAAAACAATATGATGAATATTGTCTGTCAATCATGCAAACAATAACTTATGCACATGACAGAACGCATATACGGATTCTGATTGCCCCTGTGGTATCTTCAAACGCTCTTCTTAAGGATATGTTGGATTGTGCCCAAAAAATATCTACTCCTTTTGGATCAAACTATTTTACTTCATTTTAGAAGTACAGCATGTGGACAAAAGTGATTCCGTTTCCTCCATCTTCCCTATATATTCCATATAAAACCATTCATTTTCATAACATTCTCATGAAGTCATTCCTTATCTGATTTTCATGAAATTTTCAGCATTAAATGCAGAAATAAATATAGTTTCTTCTTCGTATGATTTGCAAATAATTTTATTTCTACTTTCTCTTAAGAATTGATTTAAAAACAAAGTTGAATTTTTTCACCAAATCTTACTATATAATCATATAAAATTGTGACGTCAGGAATTTACATTTGTGTTTAAAACATAAATGCTTGCAACTAAGTTCGAAAAAATTACATGAGGATATTAAGATAAACTCTAATTAATTCTGTTTTTAAAGGTGAACATTTCATGAAAATCGGTTAAGGAATGACTTCATGAGAATGTTATGAAAACAAATGGTTTTATATGAATTATATAGGAAAGATGGTGGAAACGGAATCACTTTTGTCCACATGCTGTAGCATCGATAGACCATTAAACCTACCTCAGTATCCAGGTAGTAATAACTATTTCAGTATCCCGGAAGAAAATATATAATCAATAATTGGGGGCTTATGAAAAAAAACTATTTTGGATAAAGTGGTGTTTATTTTATTTTTATGTTATATAACTGTTACGTGCCGACATACCATCGTTTTTTATGGCAAATATTGCTTCTCAAACATCAAAACGTCATCTAAGCGCTTGTAATATTTGAACATTTTCCCGTCGTTTTTCAAGAAATTTAACACCTCGTGCACCAAAAAAATACTTTAACAGTAGTTATGTTTTATTTATTTTAATAATCTGGTAAAATATTGTCTGGTGCACGACTACGGAGGTGCTTAATTTCTTCGAAAACCGTCGAAATATCGCGGGCAAAATCCCACGAAATACAGAAAACAAATAACGCTCATGACGTCACAATGACGTCAAATACGTATCGATTTTGTTGGAAACAAGTTTTAACATCAAAAGTATGAAGTCGTCTATAAAATAAAACACATCAAATTTTAATCAAGTATTTTCTAAGATAATGATTCATTAAATATGGGGTCATATATGGAACTTATAGTCCCCAGTTCTTTTTATTGCGTTGACGCCGGACTGCATGCACTGAGTTTTTCTCCTGGTTTCAATGTATACAAACTGTATTTAAAATAAATACAATTATTTACAGAAACAAGTTATTTACTGATGAATTTCATTACTTGAAATGAATCATAAAATGTACAGAGATTGTGTATATATACATAATGGTATCATATATACAATCAGAAGAGTGAAAATATTGATCTTAAGGGTCTGACCAAGGTTATAAATAAATTAATATTTAACAACCTTCACAATCCTCCACCAACAAAATATTTTGATACAATCATTAACCCTCTATACTCAAAACAACTGCTCAATTTGGTGTTGGTGGAAGACTGTGGAGGTATATAAAATAGCTAAAATGTACATTGAATATGTCGTTTATAGTCCATTTTTAGCATTATCCGTCTAATCATGATGTCATTATGACGTCATAGCGCACCCAATCTCACGGAAAGATATATTTTTTGAAAATTTGTAAATATAGCAATTAAATTAGTAAATTGTTTTTATTCTATGTCAAGCATGATTTTTTTTATAAAATGTGGGGCCAATTTTGCACCTTAACGCCTCTCCCTCTTTGATCAATTTTTCAGCAATAAGATGATAATGATATCTATTCACACAAAAGCTGGTGTTTTATAGTTCTAGCTCACTGAAACAACAGTCTACAGGTAGACAATAGACATGTCACTCAGATACAGGTAGACAATAGACATGTCACTCAGATACAGGTAGACAATAGACATGTCACTCAGATACAGGTAAACAATTAGACTTGTCACTCAGATACAGGTCGACAATTAGACATGTCACTCAGATACAGGTAGACAATTAGACATGTCACTCAGATACAGGTAGACAATTAGACATGTCACTCAGATACAGGTAGACAATTAGACATGTTACTCAGATACAGGTAGACAATTAGACTTGTCACTCAGATACAGGTAGACAATAGACATGTCACTAAGATACAGGTAGACAATTAGACGTGTCACTCAGATACAGGTAGGCAATTAGACGTGTCACTCAGATACAGGTAGACAATTAGACTTGTCACTCAGATACAGGTCGACAATTAGACATGTCACTCAGATACAGGTCGACAATTAGACATGTCACTCAGATACAGGTAGACAATTAGACATGTCACTCAGATACAGGTAGACAATTAGACATGTCACTCAGATACAGGTAGACAATTAGACTTGTCACTAAGATACAGGTAGACAATTAGACATGTCACTCAGATACAGGTAGGCAATTAGACATGTCACTCAGATACAGGCAGACAATTAGACTTGTCACTCAGATACAGGTAGACAATTAGATATGTCACTCCAATCTGACACATTATTAACCAGTCTAAGCTCTTACTCCTTAATGTTACATGTTTAGTGGAGAAGCTGCAAATACCAATTTCATAGTTCTTTATTTAACCAGACCAGAGATCAAACCCAAGATGCACAACACTCGAGACAAGCATGCTAACCATTAGATTACCTTACTTACTGGTAACCAGACACCAGTCTCCTGTATGTAACCAACCATATACTTACTGGTAACCAGACACCTATATCTCCTGTATGTAACCAACCATATACTTACTGGTAACCAGACACCAGTCTCCTGTATGTAACCAACCATATACTTACTGGTAACCAAACACCAATGTCTCCTGTATGTAACCAACCATATACTTACTGGTAACCAGACACCAGTCTCCTGTATGTAACCAACCATATACTTACTGGTAACCAGACACCAATGTCTCCTGTATGTAACCAACCATATACTTACTGGTAACCAGACACCAGTCTCCTGTATGTAACCAACCATATACTTACTGGTAACCAAACACCAATGTCTCCTGTATGTAACCAACCATATACTTACTGGTAACCAGACACCAATGTCTCCTGTATGTAACCAACCATATACTTACTGGTAACCAGACACCAGTCTCCTGTATGTAACCAACAATATACTTACTGGTAACCAGACACCAATGTCTCCTGTATGTAACCAACCATATACTTACTGGTAACCAGACACCAATGTCTCCTATATGTAACCAACCATATACTTACTGGTAACCAGACACCAATGTCTCCTATATGTAACCAACCATATACTTACTGGTAACCAGACACCAATGTTTCCTGTATGTAACCAACCATATACTTACTGGTAACCAGACACCAATGTCTCCTATATGTAACCAACCATATACTTACTGGTAACCAGACACCAATGTCTCCTGTATGTAACCAACCATATACTTACTGGTAACTAGACACCAGTCTCCTGTATGTAACCAACCATATACTTACTGGTAACCAGACACCAATGTCTCCTGTATGTAACCAACCATATACTTACTGGTAACCAGACACCAATGTCTCCTGTATGTAACCAACCATATACTTACTGGTAACCAGACACCAATATCTCCTGTATGTAACCAACCATATACTTACTGGTAACCAGACACCAATATCTCCTGTATGTAACCAACCATCTTTATCAAGTGTTTCTTCTGTTTTCTCTTTGTTGTTATAGTAACCAATGAAGTTGTTCGATCCATAACTACAAACCTATAATATATTAATTTTGGTAATTTTAGAAAGTCATTGACAATCTTTTTTCAAATAATGTTGTATCGAGTACACTTCGCCTGAATAGGATTCAAACTCACAACGTTAGTGGTGATAGGCACTGATTGCATAGGTAGTTGTAAATCTAACTACCATAGGATCACGACCACAACAGCCCTTAAAATGAAATAGGTGTTGTACAGTAAGTTATGAGAAAAAAATAATAAATAAAAGCTTGGTTAAATAAATTATGTATGATAAGAGGGGTTGCAGATTAACAGCAGTGATGGTGATGTGGACAACGCTTTAAAATGCAAGATCATGATCTCTATAAAATAGGGTGGGTAGGTTGTGGTGTTTAACTGCACTTTCAACTATATTTCAGTTATATTGTGGCGGTCAGTTTTATTGGTGGAGGAAACCGGCGTACCTTTTAGAAAACCACTGACCTGCTGCAAGTAACTGACAAACTTTATCACATAATGTTTTATCGAGTACATCTCGCCTGAACGGGATTCGAACTTGCAACGTTAGTGGCGATAGATACTGATTGCATAGGTAGTTATAAATCCAACTACCATGCGATCATGACCATGACAGCCCCCCCCCCTATAAAATAGCTTTACTATACAGATGACACAATAAATATATCATCTTACAATGACACTCAGCCTTACAGCAATACAACTTTTGAATATGATTTTTGTATTCATTCTACTAAATTGTCAAATACTGTATTTGTTGGATGCAGAAATCAGATTGGTTTTATAACCGAAAGGCCTGATTAAACTGTAAATGTATTCATGTGATAATGTTTCTGTAGTAATGCATGTTGTATACTAAGTATACTTTATGGTGTCTAGACTTCTTATTGCATCTTATATATTCAGACATTTACCATGCAGTTAGAAACATACAATATCATGAGTACCTACTTAAAATAAGCTTGACTATATTCATTTAATTGACCTAAGGGGCCATCATGGTTGTGATCGTATGGCAATTACTGTTGCAATCAGTGCCTATCACCACTGAAGTTGTGAGTTCAAATCCTGCTCAGGCGAGGTGTACTCGATACAACATTATGTGATAAAGCGACTTGGACAGGTCGGTGGTTTTCTCCAAGCATTACAGTTTCCTCCACCAATGATATAACTGAAATATTGTTGAAAGTGACGTTAAACACCATAACCCTACCCCCACCCTTTATTGACCTAAATCTAAAGTTAGCCAACACATAAGATGTCACCTACACGTTAAGTCCATATAGACTATTAAAATTACAATGGGGTTATCTAAAGATAGGCAAGTTTCAGGGACAGACAAAGATAGTTTCCATCATTAATTACCTCTCCTTTGCCATCTTTGGCAAAATATCCCATTTCTGGAACATCTACTACTTTTATCTTACATCCTGGTAGGGGGGAACCAACATGACCTGAAAACATCACATAATCAGTTATTGAATGATATAGTAACTAGTAAGAAAGGATAGGAATTTACATGAGAAACTATTCAATTTTACATTAGGACACAAATTAAAGTTATAGAACAGTGCTTTTATTGCTGTTCTACATTTCACAGTCACAGTAGTCTTCAACTAGTATTACTGTGAGCAAAGCTCAATAAGATATACCGCCCGCTTCCCACATCTGTCCAACCTATTTCCATAACCAAAACATTACTGATTGTTAAACCAAAAATGAAAGGAACCCTCCTCTCTACACCGGTAAGCTGCTGATAAAATTTCAAAACATTCTGAGAAACACTACTCAAGTTATCATACGACATAGGGTAAAAATCCTATTTTCCGTCATATCAAGTCCAATAACTCTGGAACGGCAAAAGTGAAAATCATCAAAAATGAAAGGGATTCTCCTCTCTTTACCGGTAAGCTGCTGATAAAATTTCAAAACATTCTGAGAAACACTACTCAGGTTATTATACGACATAGGGTATAAATCCTATTTTCCGTCATATCAATTCCAATAACTCTGGAACGGCAAAAGTGAAAATCGTCAAAAATGAAAGGGATCCTCCTCTCTTCACCAGTAAACAGCTGATAAAATTTTAAAAGATTCTAAGAAACACAACTTAAGTTATCGTACGACATAGGATTTGTCTACAGACGGACGGACAGATGGACATGGTGAAACCAGCATACCCCCCTACAAATTTGTTGCAGGGGGGTATAACAATGAGAATAACTAGTGCCCTAAAATGTGTGTGAAATGGCTCCTTCTAATTGAAATGCACTTTTTACTTCTGAAGATAAAATGAGTGTGAAATGACTCCTTGTAGTTGAAATGTACTCTTTACTTCTGAAGATAAAATGAGTGTGAAACAACTCCTTGTAGTTGAAATGTACTCTTTACATCTGAAGATAAAATGAGTGTGAAACAGCTCCTTGTAGTTGAAATGTACTCTTTACATCTGAAGATAAAATGAGTGTGAAACAGCTCCTTGTAGTTGAAATGTACTCTTTACTTCTGAAGATAAAATGAGTGTGAAACAGCTCCTAGCTTGTAGTTGAAATGTACTCTTTACTTCTGAAGATAAAATGAGTGTGAAACGGCTCCTAGCTTGTAGTTGAAATGTACTCTTTACTTCTGAAGATAAAATGAGTATGAAACGGCTCCTTGTAGTTGAAATGTACTCTTTACTTCTGAAGATAAAATGAGTGTGAAACAACTCCTTGTAGTTGAAATGTACTCTTTACTTCTGAAGATAAAATGAGTGTGAAACAGCTCCTTGTAGTTGAAATGTACTCTTTACTTCTGAAGATAAAATGAGTGTGAAACAGCTCCTAGCTTGTAGTTGAAATGTACTCTTTACTTCTGAAGATAAAATGAGTGTGAAACAGCTCCTAGCTTGTAGTTGAAATGTACTCTTTACATCTGAAGATAAAATGAGTGTGAAACAGCTCCTTGTAGTTGAAATGTACTCTTTACTTCTGAAGATAAAATGAGTGTGAAACAGCTCCTAGCTTGTAGTTGAAATGTACTCTTTACATCTGAAGATAAAATGAGTGTGAAACAGCTCCTTGTAGTTGAAATGTACTCTTTACTTCTGAAGATAAAATGAGTGTGAAATGGCTCCTAGCTTGTAGTTGAAATGTACTCTTTACTTCTGAAGATAAAATGAGTGTGAAACGGCTCCTAGCTTGTAGTTGAAATGTACTCTTTACTTCTGAAGATAAAATGAGTGTGAAACGGCTCCTAGCTTCTAGTTGAAATGTACTCTTTACTTCTGAAGATAAAATGAGTGTGAAACAGCTCCCTTGTAGTTGAAATGTACTCTTTACTTCTGAAGATAAAATGAGTGTGAAACAGCTCCTAGCTTGTAATTGAAATGTACTCTTTACTTCTGAAGATAAAATGAGTGTGAAACGGCTCCTAGCTTGTAGTTGAAATGTACTCTTTACTTCTGAAGATAAAATGAGTGTGAAACGGCTCCTAGCTTGTAGTTGAAATGTACTCTTTACTTCTGAAGATAAAATGAGTGTGAAACAGCTCCTAGCTTGTAGTTGAAATGTACTCTTTACTTCTGAAGATAAAATGAGTGTGAAACAACTCCTAGCTTGTAGTTGAAATGTACTCTTTACTTCTGAAGATAAAATGAGTGTGAAACAACTCCTTGTAGTTGAAATGTACTCTTTACTTCTGAAGATAAAATGAGTGTGAAACAGCTCCTAGCTTGTAGTTGAAATGTACTCTTTACTTCTGAAGATAAAATGAGTGTGAAATGGCTCCTAGCTTGTAGTTGAAATGTACTCTTTACTTCTGAAGATAAAATGAGTGTGAAACGGCTCCTAGCTTGTAGTTGAAATGTACTCTTTACTTCTGAAGATAAAATGAGTGTGAAACAGCTCCTAGCTTGTAGTTGAAATGTACTCTTTACTTCTGAAGATAAAATGAGTGTGAAACAGCTCCTTGTAGTTGAAATGTACTCTTTACTTCTGAAGATAAAATGAGTGTGAAACAGCTCCTAGCTTGTAGTTGAAATGTACTCTTTACTTCTGAAGATAAAATGAGTGTGAAACAACTCCTTGTAGTTGAAATGTACTCTTTACTTCTGAAGATAAAATGAGTGTGAAACAACTCCTAGCTTGTAGTTGAAATGTACTCTTTACTTCTGAAGATAAAATGAGTGTGAAACAACTCCTTGTAGTTGAAATGTACTCTTTACTTCTGAAGATAAAATGAGTGTGAAATGGCTCCTAGCTTGTAGTTGAAATGTACTCTTTACTTCTGAAGATAAAATGAGTGTGAAACGGCTCCTAGCTTGTAGTTGAAATGTACTCTTTACTTCTGAAGATAAAATGAGTGTGAAACAGCTCCTAGCTTGTAGTTGAAATGTACTCTTTACTTCTGAAGATAAAATGAGTGTGAAACAGCTCCTTGTAGTTGAAATGTACTCTTTACTTCTGAAGATAAAATGAGTGTGAAACAGCTCCTAGCTTGTAGTTGAAATGTACTCTTTACTTCTGAAGATAAAATGAGTGTGAAACAACTCCTTGTAGTTGAAATGTACTCTTTACTTCTGAAGATAAAATGAGTGTGAAACAACTCCTAGCTTGTAGTTGAAATGTACTCTTTACTTCTGAAGATAAAATGAGTGTGAAACAACTCCTTGTAGTTGAAATGTACTCTTTACTTCTGAAGATAAAATGAGTGTGAAACAACTCCTAGCTTGTAGTTGAAATGTACTCTTTACTTCTGAAGATAAAATGAGTGTGAAACAGCTCCTTGTAGTTGAAATGTACTCTTTACTTCTGAAGATAAAATGAGTGTGAAATGGCTCCTAGCTTGTAGTTGAAATGTACTCTTTACTTCTGAAGATAAAATGAGTGTGAATCAGCTCCTTGTAGTTGAAATGTACTCTTTACTTCTGAAGATAAAATGAGTGTGAAACAGCTCCTTGTAGTTGAAATGTACTCTTTACTTCTGAAGATAAAATGAGTGTGAAACAGCTCCTTGTAGTTGAAATGTACTCTTTACTTCTGAAGATAAAATGAGTGTGAAATGGCTCCTAGCTTGTAGTTGAAATGTACTCTTTACTTCTGAAGATAAAATGAGTGTGAAACAGCTCCTAGCTTGTAGTTGAAATGTACTCTTTACTTCTGAAGATAAAATGAGTGTGAAACGGCTCCTAGCTTGTAGTTGAAATGTACTCTTTACTTCTGAAGATAAAATGAGTGTGAAACAGCTCCTTGTAGTTGAAATGTACTCTTTACTTCTGAAGATAAAATGAGTGTGAAATGGCTCCTAGCTTGTAGTTGAAATGTACTCTTTACTTCTGAAGATAAATGCTGCAACTGGGCAACTTTGTCGTCTTGATGTTATTTAGTGTATAGTATTTCATTTCTCAGAAACAAAATATAGTGAAGTAATCTTGGTAGGGTTAAACTAGTTTTATGAGACCAAACATCTCCAATTAGTGAAATGATACATTTCTTATATAATTTCAATAATAAAATATACAAACCTGAAGAGCAATCTCCTGGTATTGTAAATGTTATACCAGCTGTACCCTCAGTTTGACCATAACCTTCCAGGACCTTAAATAAATGTAAAACAAATATAATTACCTTCCATGACCTTACATAAACATAAAACAAATATAATTACCTTTCATGACCTTAAATAAACATAAAACAAATATAATTACCTTCATGACCTTACATAAACATAAAACAAATATAATTACCTTCCATGACCTTAAATAAACATAAAACAAATATAATTACATTCCATGACCTTAAATAAATGGAAAAACAAATATAATTACCTTCCATGACCTTAAATAAACATAAAACAAATATAATTACCTTCCATGACCTTAAATAAATGGAAAAACAAATATAATTACCTTCCATGACCTTAAATAAATGGAAAAACAAATATAATTACCTTCCATGACCTTACATAAACATAAAACAAATATACAAATGTAATTACCTTCCATGACCTTACATAAACATAAAACAAATATAATTACCTTCCATGGCCTTAAATAAACGTAAAACAAATATAATTAAAGGAGTTATGATTTAAAAACATAGATATCTAATTTAGTGCCCACGACATGTTTCTGGAATAACCATCATCAGGTACACTTATGTCAAAAGATTGGAACTCAAAATAACTTAAAAGTTTTGGGAGCAAGAAGAACCTAAACAGGATAGCTAGAATGGGCTATGGTCACCTATGACTGAGGGAGAAGTATCTCAGCTTTAATAATAACTAGATACGATTGAGATGGGAGCCATCTCATGAGGGCCCCACCAGTGTGTCATGTGAAGATGGAATTTGTGTACCTGAAGGACAAGAAAAATGGATGTATGGTAATTGTGTACAATTTTTAATATTGGTATGCGGCACATCGTCTCCTGGAAATGCATATACATGCCAAATGTCATAAACCTATGTGAAAAAATAAAAAAATTCTGGGGCAGACACGAATATACTCCTCCATAATTAATCATAATTTAAAACTCAAGTGATTCAGACAAAATGATAGAAATAAATGTGTACAGTGAATGATTGAATTTTTTTTCCAACACTCTTTTTTTCAAAAATGCATATAAAGACAATATTAATTTAAACCTATAAATAATCTGCTTCTTATAAATAACTTTCCACCATAATTATTAATTCTAACTCCATGTTTAAGCATTATAGAATTTGATTGGAAAATGTTTTCGTAAAATTCATAATCTAAATGTCATAACTAAAAGATTCTACTTTGAACAAGCTGCCATATTAAATTTGTAAAATCACAGGTCAAAGCAAATGGTTGCTACGGAAATACTGAAGTATCAATTTTAGAAATTTTCAACATACAGTAAAACCCTGTTTTATTGCCCCCCCGATTCATCGCCAAACTCTCATATCGCCATGAAATTATCAAGTCCTGTTTTCTTTCCATGTAAAAAACCTCGCTATAATGCCAAACTCGCATAGCGCCATACGCCCAGGTGTCAAAAGATCAAATGGTCAATTTACTGTTGATCGTCCCTCGATATAATGCCAATCAGTTATGTCACACGTCGATGATTTTACAGGTGTTTGGTATTTTTTACAAGCAATTAAGGTAAATTGAAGTTCTTGTATAAACACTCTGATGACAGTTAACTGTTGGATAATTAAAAGTTGAAATCCTAGTGTCAGTTTCAAAGTTTGTGGTCTCTTTTAATTGTAAATAAAATTTGCTTGAAGTTCTCACAATGTTTTCAATTTCATAGCGTAAAAATGTCTACTCCAAATCGGAAAAGAAATCTGCTTGATTTCAAAAAGAAACGTGAAATCATAGACTATGCAATGAAACATCCTAAAGCATTCAGCAACAAATAGCAGATTATTTCTCTATTTTTTTTTGGAATTACCCGTAAAGCGTAGAACTGTAGGAGATATCCTATCAAATAAAGAAACTTACAAGTCTGTTTGATGTCGAAATGTACATGTAAATAAGTTTGATGACTTACAAAAACGTTATTTACCGTATGAACAATAATTTCTGTATGTCATGTTTGTATCATGAAATATCGTTTCTATAAGTTAAAATAAATTATTATTGTTTATTTATTTATTTCTTATCAGATAACAATAACCATCCGTATATTTGTCATTCTATTTCCGATGGTCATTATAAATTGTATGTCTGTGTCCATACTTCTGGTTTAAGGCTTCCCTCAGTTTATCGCCAAACTCGTTATAACACCAAATTATTGATGAACAAACAGTGGCGGCTTAACAGGGCTTGACTGTATTGTTTTTAATTTCATATGATGTTGCTGTGAATTGTAGTATTCAAACTATAAGATATGACAATTCTGTTCTTTGAATAGATTATTTTACCACTATAAGATAGCATAGTCATTTGACTAAACACCATACAATCTTTCCACACATCTGCTAAAGGTCATGAACCCTACATGTATATGTAATGATCTTGTAAACTTACCAAACAACCAAAAGCACATCTGCTAAACTCCATGACCTTAGGTTCTATTGGAGCTGACCCTGTCAAGATAATCCTAACATTTCCTCCTAGCTGATTCTGTATTTTACCAAACACCAGATAGTCCCAGATACTGTTATTTCTGATAATTCCACTAATAGCAAACAAGATATAAAATTAAATAAACATTGTTTGCCAAATGATGATATGCTAGCAGACTTATTTTCATTGGTTAGTTTGCTTGGCAGGTGAGACTTATTTTCATTGGTTAGTTTGTTTATTTGATGTAGCTAAATGGTTTTAGCAGGTTCAGCTGTACATGAAAGGTATTGTGATCTTTTACTCTATATCAGCAATACTCATTTTTAATCAGTTCATTTAACAAATAAATAGTGATCACTGCCTCTTCAATGTATTATGTCAAAACCTGGAATTTTTTTTAGTTTTTTCCTAATTTGGTAGGATTATCATGTGACATACAAAGTCAGAATAATCACTTCACAGGGTGGGTTATGGTGTTTAATGCCACTTTCTACAATATTTCAGTTATATCTTGGCAATCAGATTTATTAGTGGAGGAAACCAGAGTACCCGGAGAAAACCACAGACCTGCCGCAAGTAACTGACAAACGTTATAACATAATGTAGTAACACCTCATCATGAGCGGGATACGAACTCATCAGCACTTCATCAATTTTACTCTCTAGCAGTTCATTATAATGTAGATATGATTTATAATTAAAGTTATAGCTTTAAATTTCACTACACATAGGAAAACCATGTTACTTTAATTAATTTTTAAATTCCAAAGCCACAATTCCTGAACATTCATGGAAACTAAACCTGATATCCTTAATTCCACATATCAACTACTTATGAATCTTATCTACATATAGTGCTCACAGATATGTAATAGGTTTGTGCAAGTTTTGTCTCTATAAAGATAAGTGTGTTAAAATTATTGAATGGTCCTAACGTTTAACACAAGATAACACAAATATTCTGACCTTATGTTACACTACAGTATCAATGTTATACCTATGAATTTCTTTCCTTTTCTGTGATAACGCCAGGTTAAACAGCCATGACTTGAAAGAGCTTGATTTTGTAGCAGCTAGTACCTATTAATACAGAATATAATTTAAATCTAACTTGTATACAGTCAAACTTGTGTGACATTCCAAGGGAACAGTGAAATATGTTCACAAAAGAAGGTGGTCGCTTAATATAGGTTTAATTGATATGAAATGCACTGTGAAGGGAAATAAAAATTAAAGTTACATAATACAAGTTATTGCTTAATAAAGGTGGTCACTAAAGCAGGTTTAACTGTACTTCCTGTCTATAAATATCCATACTATACTTAAGATAATATTATTTGCATATAGACCTCATATTTACCTTGTCATAAATTCTGTTTAACAAACGAGGTACTGTAGGGAAAAAGTGTGGTTTAAGACTTTGTAGATCTTCTGGCAGTTTTCTGATATCTCCACTGGAAAATCCCACCTGGCAACCATGCATATACATTAGTACCTATAAATATAAGACAATTAACATTACTAGTAAACTTAGCAAATGAAAAGAAAAGAACAAGAACAAACAGTCAAACCTGTACTAAGAGGACATCTTTAGAACAAAGAAAAAGGTGCCTTATAAGACAGGTGACCTCTGAAAAGATATTTAATTTATATCAAAATTTCTATTACAAGACAAGACTGCTCAGTGCATGAAAATTAGCATTTCCCGTTTCCTGGGGAAAATAAAAATAAACACCGGAAAGTGACATGCTGATCAGTACTTCTCGTGTGTTATATGTTCGTTGCTGCTCCTTGTTGTACTTTGCGGTTATCAAATATATGAGTTTCAAATGGGTTTACGATTTATTTTAAGTCTGAATTCCTTATGTAAAGGTGTAAAATTGTATTTACATGAGGTACCAGATATCGACATAGTAGTTTGCAATCCTCTGTGGTTTACAATGTCGAACTTACACAGATATTTTGAAATCAAAAGTATTACAGGGCTCACATTTGAGGGCGATTCGGGCGAAGAAGTCGCTAGTGGAGGTTGACTTCATTTTCTCGTTGGTTAGTAGTGAAGTTCAAATCGCCTTGTAATTTTGAAGAGTCTTTCTATGTCGCCCGCATATTTTTACCACGTGTCATTCATGAAAATATCAATATTGTGTTTATTGAAATCTATTGTATCCATTAAGTATTTTGAAAGTGATTTTCTTGAAATGCAATCCATTTCGGCTAAAAGAAACTGTCATTTTGGTCAGTAACAAATAAAAATGCCAACATCGGAAAGGTTTCGCAATCAGGCACTGTGAAACAGGAAATGTTGATCGAAGCTACTTTTAACCAAACAAACTTTTGATTTATTTATTTCATTTCTGTGACATAAAATCTTAGTTCTCATATTTAATATGTTCATATATGCACAGGTTTGCCATTCAAAATTCGCTGAAACCAAATGCACGGGGACGCTTCAAATTTTTATTGATCCGCATCCAAGTCCGATTGGTATTTTATTCTTAAAATTGTGATCTATTTATAGAACTGTTTACATGCAGAGACATGTGAATGTTAATAACAAAATAGACTTTGAATCTCAGTAGTTTTATTCCATTGTTGCAATCTGATTTAAGGTCTGACAAATAATAATTATAGCCTTTACTTGCATCAGTTTTTGACTATCAGTGTCAATATACATTTGTGAAAACTAAGCATAAATTAGATATATATAAAGGGAAATGAGACGGTGACAAAAAACAAAGAGACTACAATTATGATAAAGAAAAAAGGATCAGACGAATTTCTGTGGGTAAGCTACGAAAATGAAAAGATGTTTTGTACCCTCTGTGTAAAATTCCCCGACTTATCCGGTGGAATGGTTTGTAGTTTTGTCTCTGGGTCGACTTAGCAACTCTAAAAAGCCATGATCAGTCTATAAAACATTTAGCTTGTGTAAAGTATGCCAGATTAGTGAGTTTACACGATAAATCTTCCAGTGTTCTACAAACTGTGAGTAAAATTCCAAATCTCAAATTGATTATAATCAGCAAAACAAAGTAAGAAAAATATGTTTATTTTCAAACATCAAAATCCTTTCAGATATGCTCAAAATGCAGGATTTTGCATTAAATATTTCAAACATTTCAAGGAGGCATGCTCCCAAACCATCTAGAAAATTTGGCTTGCTTTCCTGGCCTCAACGGGAAAGTAGAAATTTGGACTCCATAGATCTGTCAACAGGACTTGGACTCCATAGATCTGTCAACAGGACTTGGACTCTATAGACCTGTCAACAGGACTTGGACTCCATAGACCTGTTAAAAGGACTTGGACTCCATAGATCTGTCAACAGGACTTGGACTCTATAGACCTGTCAACAGGACTTGGACTCTATAGACCTGTCAACAGGACTTGGACTCCATAGATCTGTCAACAGGACTTGGACTCTATAGACCTGTCAACAGGACTTGGATTCTATAGACCTGTCAACAGGACTTGGACTCCATAGACCTGTCAACAGGACTTGGACTCTATAGACCTGTCAACAGGACTTGGACTCCATAGACCTGTCAACAGGACTTGGATTCCATAGATCTGTCAACAGGACTTGGACTCTATAGACCTGTCAACAGGACTTGGATTCTATAGACCTGTCAACAGGACTTGGACTCCATAGACCTGTCAACAGGACTTGGACTCTATAGACCTGTCAACAGGACTTGGGCTCTATAGACCTGTCAACAGGACTTGGACTCTATAGACCTGTCAACAGGACTTGGGCTCTATAGACCTGTCAACAGGACTTGGACTCTATAGACCTGGCAACAGGACTTGGACTCTATAGACCTGGCAACAGGACTTGGGCTCTATAGACCTGTCAACAGGACTTGGGCTCTATGGATCTTAGGGTTTTCATTTGAACAGTAGTCCCCCTCTAACAAGACCTCCCTATTTACATCAAGTTTGAGGTTGTATAATGTGATTGGTCTTTCTTAAGGAGTAACTATGTAAAATGAAAGTGAAGGGTCAGGGGGGAAATCTGCTTTTTGCATATTGGATAACAAATATACATGTACCTCATATATGAATTCCATGTAAACAGTAGACGAATATCAAATATTCATTTTACATTTAGTTTTGCTGTCAGTTGTTTGTTGTAAGTTGTTTGTTCTTGATTTACTTATGATATTGTGTTATGACTCCCATACATACTTATATTGTTTTTTAACTTGTCAAATTATATCAATTAAATTTTGCTTGAACAAATCTTCATGAGAAACACATCATCAATTTTGCATGGCCTTAATTGATACAATTTACAACTGTAGACAATAAAATTTAAAAAATATAGTGTCAATTTGCTGTACTTTATAATTTCATCAAAGCATGTTTTACTAAGCCAGATACAAATGTATACCTTGTTCTACTTTCACAAAAAAGTCTTGTTATCTATTTATTAGGGGTGTAACGATACACTTTTTTCACAAGCGATACGTATCGCGATATTTGATATGTATTACGATACGTATCACGATACGCTTTATAGGAAACTGTAACTATTCCTTGAAATCCATGCTGGTCGACATGGGCGCTGCCATGGTTTTTTTTTTCTATATGAGGTCGCTTACGTACTAGCGGAAATTATAGATATTTGATTAATTAATTTTAAAAGCGTAAATTAATCGATTCACTTTTCTCAAAATATTAATTAAATGATCACCAAAAGAAGAAAACAGAAGTTCAACAATACTTTTTTCAAAAAATGAGCATCATATCATTTGTATCGTAAGCGGCCTCCACTTATCGTGAACTGAACCGTCCCCAAAATAATCGCAATTTCGGTACATATGGTGAATCGTTTCCCCCTTACTATTTATAGACGAGAGCTAACTATTGAAAAATATTCATGAATACAAATTGCCATAATAGAAAACTTGTATATTTCATCAAATCATGTGTTTAGTTTTACAATTTAAAAACTTGACTTAACAAACAACAATAAGTTAGTATTCTTACATTCATTCCTCTTTCAAAGTTATGTGCTAATGGTAAATATGACAAATGTCTGTCCCCTGGTCCCACATTGGCAACTCTCTGTAAAATAATAAATAAGAATAATACAGTCTAGACCATTTAAAATGAAATCATTTTTAGCTATATCATGGCGAGAACAAATTCGATGAGATGATAATGATGTTTGTTTTGTACCATCACATTTAGCTGGATTTCTATAGTGCTATCTCACTGAAACAACAGTCCACTGGTAGACATGTTGCACCTCACTGAAACAGTCCACTGGTAGACATGTTGCTCCACTCGGACACATTAACCTGATTCTGAAACAACAAGTCTTTGTTCTTTCTTCTTAGTGCTGCATGCTTAGCGGAGAAGCAACAAATACCAATTTTATAATCATTGGCTTGACTCAACTGAGCTCAAACTCATGATCTACCACACTTCAGGTAAGCGTGCTAACCATTACACCACCGATGTTGTTTTCTCTGAATATGAATATCTTTACCTAGCGATCTTAAAAAAATCAATGGAGTACATTAATACAACAGGCATTGCCTTGTGTTCAAAATACTTACATGCAAATTATACATAAACTAGGAAGAACTGTTTTAGATACCTAAAACGTATGTCTCCCCTTAATGCGGCCATCTGTACAACAATAAGTTACACATTATGAGTTGAATGATACTATTTAAAAAACAATTATTTGACCTTGAGGTCAAAGGTCAAGGTCCCACAAAGGTCATTATGGTATGTGATACACCGCCTTATGGTCATGCACCCACATACCAAATATCATTGACCTATCTCGAAAGACAAAAATGTTATGGCCTGGACAAGAAAATACTATTTAAAAAACAATTATTTGACCTTGAGGTCAAAGGTCAAAGTCCCACGAAGGTCATTATGATATGCGACACACCGCCTTATGGTCATGCACCCACATACCAAATATAATTGACCTATCTGGAAAGACAAAAAAGATATGGTCCGGACAAGCTTCGCAGAGAAGAAGCAGAAGCAGAAGAAGCGGAAGCGGAAGAAGCAGAAGAAAAAATCAGACTAAAACAATATGTCTCCCTTCGTTCGAAGAGGAGACATAAAATATATATACTATCGTTGATTTGTTTTGCGAGAATGGATTTATCAGAGCCTCACATTGAAGACAAAGCCAGAGATATGAGATGTGATCAGATGTCTATTTAGATGATAGTATGTTTATCAATGATAGTACATTTATCATTATTAAATGACTCTGAATTTTCTTAATTCTGATTGGCTTAGAAGGTTCATTGCTTCCTCTAACAGAACTACATGTCCACCGCGCAATTTTGCGCGCGAGGTTAATAATCTCATGTCGCAGTTAGTACGTACCCAAATATAGTAACAGGGGAAAACCAGTAGACTGATTAATATCGATAAATTTGATTGGCCGACATTTTGAACCTCAGCCAATCAGAAGCGGTCTTGCTAACGAACTTCGGTAATCAGCAGACGACTGTTAGTAAACAAAAATGAACGAAGCAGCTTCGTCAGTAGAACCAAAAGTTAAGACACGTTTTGCTACAGTTGATGATGCAGAATTTGAAAGACCGCAAATGCAATTTCCTGTGTTCAATAATTGCTCTAACATTACTATAAACTACAAAATAAATTAATTATACTTACCTATGTTCTTTAAAAATTGTTTAAAAATGTTAATGAAACTGATATTTTATTTGTTAAAATTTTGAAATTGTATTCGTTTTTTCTTAATCAATTTTATTTTTTGAAACATTAGAAATGTCAAGCTTTAAAAACTGGTGTTTGTTGATTTGAAGCAGCTACATATAAAAAAAAATAAATGGAAATGTCTAAGAAACAGCAACAATTCACAATTTTCACCCCAAAATTACACTTAGAATGTGTCATTTAATAAAACAATTGATGACTTTTCATTTCGGTGGACACTGATTTATCAACCTTTTGGAAGTAATATTCACCTCAGCCATTGGCTTCGGTGAACATCATTTCCTCAGGGTTGATAAATCACAGTGTCCACCTTATGAAAAGTCATTAATTGTATAATGATAGTATGCTTATCAATGATAGTATGTTTATCAATGATTATATGTTTATCAATGATAGTATGTTTATCAATAATAGTATGTTTATCAATGATAGTATGTTTATTAATGATAGTATGTTAATCAATGATAGTATGTTAATCAATGATTGTATGTTTATCAATGACAGTATGTTTATCAATGATAGTATGTTAATCAATGATTGTATGTTTATCAATGATAGTATGTTTATCAATGATAGTATGTTTATCAATGATAGTATGTTAATCAATGATTGTATGTTTATCAATGACAGTATGTTTATCAATAATAGTATGTTAATCAATGATTGTATGTTAATCAATGATAGTATGTTTATCAATGACAGTATGTTTATCAATGATAGTATGTTAATCAATGATAGTATGTTTATCAATGATTGTATGTTTATCAATGATAGTATGTTTATCAATGATAGTATGTTTATCAATGATAGTATGTTTATCAATGATTGTATGTTTATCAATGATAGTATGTTTATCAATGATAGTATGTTTATCAATGATAGTATGTTAATCAATGATTGTATGTTTATCAATGACAGTATGTTTATCAATGATAGTATGTTAATCAATGATTGTATGTTTATCAATGATAGTATGTTTATTAATGATAGTATGTTAATCAATGATAGTATGTTAATCAATGATTGTATGTTTATCAATGACAGTATGTTTATCAATAATAGTATGTTAATCAATGATTGTATGTTTATCAATGATAGTATGTTTATCAATGATAGTATGTTTATCAATGACAGTATGTTTATCAATGATAGTATGTTAATCAATGATAGTATGTTTATCAATGATTGTATGTTTATCAATGATAGTATGTTTATCAATGATAGTATGTTTATCAATGATAGTATGTTTATCAATGATTGTATGTTTATCAATGATAGTATGTTTATCAATGATAGTATGTTTATCAATGATTATATGTTTATCAATGATAGTATGTTTATCAATGATAATATGTTTATCAATGACAGTATGTTTATCAATGATAGAATGTTTATCAATGATAGTATGTTTATCAATGATTGTATGTTAATCAAGGTTTGGTAACATGATGTCAGAAAACAGAGATATTATGTTAATTTCACGGTAGTTGCTTGATAATAAATATTATGGCATGTAAAGATCATTGTGAAAAATGTACAAATAATGGATAAATGAGTCTAAACATTCAAGTGGGGTCAAATCAGTAAATGGGATCACAACCCACCCCCTTTTGACATCTAGATTTACCCTATATTCATATACACTTAACATCTTGATGGTTTAATATTGATATGTTAATTGCCAACTAAGGGGTGAAGGTATTCCATTCTACACTTAACATCTTGATGGTTTAATATTGATGTTAATTGCCCACTAAGGGGTGAAGGTATTCCATTCTACACTTAACATCTTGATGGTTTAATATTGATATGTTAATTTTTCCTCTAAAGGGGTGTAGATATTCCATTTTTGGACTTACCCAGTTTGTGCAGAGTTCCTTTAGACAAGAATAAATAAACATAGCTATAGAACCATACCTTTATACAATAAGTAACAGACGACATGTTGGAAATCATGGCTTTATGAGATATCATTACACCTTTAGGGTCTCCTGAAAATAAACAAGGATAAAATATGGTTGGATCTTGCTATATTGTAAGGACCAATTTTTTTTACTTCAAAATAACATGGTATTTGAGTTATCTGAAGAATATAAATATAGCTACTACTTCTAAGAGATAGTAATATCACCTTTGAATTAAAACAATTTATCAAAATTTGAGATGATGAAATTCTATTTGTCAACAAACTTATGTATACATTCAATCAATCAAGACTTTTATTTCTATTTGAGGTTAATTTTTTTTTCTCTTGTCTACAAGATTTGCTTAAACATTCCACCTTGTTATTTTAAAAATGTTCTTTGAGCAACAATTTTCACATATAATTCAACTGTTACTATGGTTACGAGATAAGATTGTGGCCATACATACCTGTAGTTCCACTAGTATAACATACAGTCATCAAATCTGTTGTTTTTGGAGGCTGAAATATAAAACATGTAGTTTATATAGCTGTCATTTTGTATAGATATCAATTATTTGCTATGCTACACAATATGAGACAACCAGAAATTTGAGTGAACAAGCTTGAATTATGGAGCCAACAAGTTTACAATTCTACTGAGCAGCTGATTTTTGACAATATAAATCATAAGAAAACAAGATAATATTTCATTCTATTTCAAAATCTTTGATTTCATGGTGTCAAACTACAAAAAAGGAGTTATCTCCCTTGATCAGTGCTTATTGTTAAATTCTTCTGCTTACATTTTGATTGTTGTAAGCAAGCTGAATACATTAAATATTGTGTAATTGTATACTGTTTTCTTTTGAAAATGTGTTGGTTGAATTTCCTTTCTAATCTCTTTTCAAGAAATTACGAAAAAGTGGTGCATAATTACTTCCCTTGTCTGAAGCATGGATTTAAGAAATTGTCTTATTTTAATTACAGATCATGTATTATTTCTGCTTTAATTATTGTTTTCAAAAATGTTAACTGAAGATGTCAGATAAAGAAATATTTTGAAAAATGATGAATTTCAATAAATTTCTTTAAAACATTCAACAATTGTTGTTAATTGCAAGAAATAGATATTTACACAAGAATTAAGTACAACAAATTTTACCAGTACTATTGTTGATGGGACTAGAAAATTTCTTTACAATTGGCATTTTTTGTCATAAACTTTCAAAATAATGTTGTTTAAATGACAAGCAGGAGACTGTTCATTTGCTCGTTATATGGCTATAAATGAACTCGACTGTATACATGAATCATGGTCTTTTCATGCCTTTTTTTCTAAATTAAATTATTCCTATCATAGTTTGCAAATATAACACCATACCACAGGTTCTTGTAAAGCTTTTTCACCATCAGCCTGCAAAAGAACAACATATGAGAAATAGCTATGAATGTAAATCTGTTTTTATTTTGACAAATTTAGGGATTAGGGATAGGGTTTTTGGTGTTTAACGCCACTTTCAACAATATTTCAGTTATATCAATCATGGCGGTCAGTTTTATTGGTTGAGGAAATCGGAGTACTCGGAGAAAACCACCGACCTGCCGCAAGTCACTGACAAACTTGACAAATTTAAGATTCATAATGATTGTATATACTTATATCTATAATATGCAGGAATACAACATAAACAATAAAATTAACATGAATAAACAGTAGTATCATATGTACATGATACATCTCCCAAATAATATCAAGTGCCATAACTCTTGCACAACAAAAGTGAAACATGTCATTATATAAATAGACTCCTATCCTAATAATCTAGTAAGTTTTGAAGAAAGTTTGTTGAGGAAGGAAACACATTTACAACAAGACTATTTGTTCCTTGGAAAAAGTCTAACAAGTCTTGAACCACAACTTTGAAAATCATCAAAAGGTATACAAATCCTCAGATCACCATCTAATAATCTTGTAAAGCTTAAAGAAAATCAGAATAGGTATAGTAGATTTAGTGCATGACTAAATGAATGGACGTTATACTATAATACACCCTGTAAAAAATACACGTCTGTTAAAGTTATGAAAAGAACGCTTAAACTGTGATGGTCATCAATTCCACCATTATCAACAAAATCAAATCACATCTTAACTGAACTCACTGAACACAAAAGACCATGACATATGATGTTGGAAATCCAAGTCCTGGCTTGGGACAGGCACTACAATGTGGTGGGGTTAAATGCAGAAAGTTGTTGAAATGTAAACAATATCATCACAGGATCTTAAATGCTTGAATTACTACTAATCTTTAATTCTTCAAAAGTAGTGACAACTGTAATTCAACCTACCTCTAAATCAGAAAACTTGACAATTTTAATATTTTTCTTTGTTGCCAGTGATACAGTTTCTGAGCTGACAGTATCTGTTATGATGATACAAGCTAATGTAAGCATTTTTTCTGAATTCTCCAACAAATGCTTCACTTTATCTTCCTTATCACATAGAACGTGAGATATCCCAACTGAAATGGAAGAAATGTTTCTATATATAATATATTAATATAATAATAAAAAAAAGTCAAGAAAGACAAACCTCGTTGTCTCGAACTCGAAGGGACCACCCGAAAATACTCGAGTTATCCAAGGTTCGACTTATCAGAGATCGACTATGACGTCAGCTTTTTTATTGATAAAGGTTCAGATGTGTGTTTCCATCAAGTTTGAAAATGTGTAAAATATATATTTGATTGTCATGTTTACCGTTTACGCTTTGTTCGATATGTACTAGATGTTTTTGTTTGTTTCAATAAACGTATAAATAAAGAAATATCGATACACAAAACTTTTATTTATTATTCTATGAATTTGATATTTAATAAAAAATGAATGTGAACTGTTTAAACGAAATAAAAAAAAACGATATCACAAATTATTATTAATCACGTTTTCAATAAAGATGAAAGAAAATCAATCACCAGTGATCGTATTGTTTGTCAATTATAATCTTCTTAATCAATGTTAATTAAAGCTTCCATAATTGTGAATTATTGTGAAAAATTCAATACAAATTACGACAAATTGGCTTGGGTATTAAAATTCGCTTCAATAATTTTCTAAGGTAAAATTTTGTTCCACTTGAGCACGCCGATCTAAAAAAAGAATTAAAGATGTAGTAGATGTTTACATTTAACATGTCAACGTTAACAAAGTCAATCAAATTGTTAAACAAACATGTATAATCAAAATGTTTGTGTCGGAATTATCCGAGAAATCGACACAAAAGAGATCGACTTATCAAAGGTAAAAATGCATTAGGTCAACGGCAACTTTGCAGGGGCCAACAAAAATGCTTGACTTATCCGATATCGAGACAAGCGAGTTCGAGACAACGAGGTTCGATTGTAATGTGTATTTATTATATTAGGGTACATGTTAAACTGTGTTCTGCAGTGGCATCCACTTTGATTTTCTAATTAACACAATAAATGTACATTTTGAAAAGGATCATACTTAGAATGTTCATGTACAGCTTGGGTTCAATCATGTTTGTGGCTTCAATCATGTTTGTGAGTTCAAGGGTTTAATCAAGTTTGTGGGTTCAATCATGTTTGTGGGTTCAAGGGTTTAATCAAGTTTGTGGGTTCAAGGATTCAATCTAGGATGTGGGTTCAAGGGTTCAATCAAGTTTGTGTGTTCAATCAAGTTTGTGGGTTCAATCAAGTTTGTGGGTTCAATCAAGTTTGTAGTTTGTGAGAAAAGACTGGTAATTCATTTTTCCATAAGGTTCTGTATTAAACTATGTTCTGTGGTGGTGGCTTATCTTGGATTTAAAAAACTGCAATTAGTAGAGGACCATCTAAATAACATTCCCTCAATGAAACAGTACATCACATCGTGTGGCTTTTGAGAAGAAAACTTTTTGAAATTTCATTTAATAATGCATTATAGCAGCCATGTTGAATTTCCAATCAGCATGAAGAACATAGAAGAAGATTGAAATGGGAAATGTTTAGGACAACAATGGCAATGATGATGGATGCCCAGCCACATTCATAGTTCACATAAGTCTTCTTGTTTTAATTGCCTTTGAGATTGTGCCTCATTTATTAGTGGCATAGGACTCACAAAATATCCGTCATTTTGATATTCACTCTTACGTGTATACAAGTGATAATATACAGCCTTTTCTGTTAAAACGTTATTTTACCTTATCTTCCTTCCTTTAAAGATTTATTTCAAAATTGAAAACTAAAATTTGTATTCCCTAAGAAACAGCTGTTCCTGGTCTATGAGAAATTTAATATGGCACACACCTCCCTGGCTCTTAAATTAGCTTACTTTGGTTGATAATAAACCTGCAGACATCTGGTCCCAGTGTGTCATACAAAGGGACACTAACCATAGAAAACATGGCACAAGCTAGATCTGTAATTACCCACTGAAAAAAACAAAACAAATACTGTTACTAATGATTCAAGGTTAAAATTGTTGTCACTACATTTTAAACACATTGTTACTACTGCAAAATTTGAGGATTTCACATTTTTTTTTATATATTAAATCAATAATTTCAAGAATATATGAAAATAATAAATATACATTTGAAATAAAAAAAAAAAATTTACAAATAATATTTTAATATTTAACTTTGTAACATGTTTAAATTTAAGACATTTCACAGTCCTCCTTCCTTGCCCAACTGATTTAGGGTTTGGGTTTATGGTGTTTAATGCCACTTTCAACAATATTTCAGTTATAATCGTGGCGGTCAGTTTCATTGGTGGAGGAAACCGGATTACCCGCAGAAAACCACAGACCTGTCGCAAGTCACTGACAAACTTTATCACATAATGTTGTATCGAGTACATCTAGTCATTAATGGGATTCGAACTCACAACTTTAGTGGTCAAAGGCACCGATTGCACAGGTAGTTGTCAATCCAACTACCATATGATCACGACCATGACAGTCTCCTTATAAAAAAATGTATAATAATGAAAAATGAGAAGTGAAATGTTAAGGAACTGCTTTTTTTTAATATCAAATATTATCAGTTACTGACAACAAAAATGAACTTGATGACTCATTTGTTAATGGGGATTCTTTTCTCATATATCTGACATTTTCCCCTCAATCTCTTAGTTAACATTTGACAAGTCCTGCCATTATTTCTTAAAAACAAGATAAATTGGAATAAATGCAGATCTGTTTAACCATTTTGAATTAATGTCATATTTTTTAGAAGAGTTGTCCATATTATCTACCTATTACCAATAAAACCACTGCGTTGGTGTAATGGTTAGCGTGCTCAAGAATGGTGGGTCATGGGTTCAAGCCCCAGACGGATCAAACAAAAACATTAAAATTGGTATTTGCTGCTTCTCCACTAAGCATGCAGCATTAAGGAGTAAGTGTAAAGACTGGTTGGCACAGAATTATGATAATGTCTATGAGTGGATGTCACATGTCTACCCGTGGACTGTTATTAGTCAAAATTATGAATCTTTGTAGAGGACTTCAAATATGATTGGTACTATATATGTCCATAACAAAACATTTAGATCTATAGTTTTAAAGAAGATTTTCCCGCCAATTAGAAACAACCATTGCCAATGGAAGCCAATTTTTTGCCAGATGAAATGAGTTCCCCACATACATCATTTGTATCAAGTTAAAAAATTCATCTAGTCTTGTAGTTCTGAGAATTTTTTATTTTTTTTATTTCACCCATTCAGAAACAAGAATTGACCATAGTGCCATTTATGTCATTTTCTTTATAATATGAGAATTAGTTTGTTGAGACAATAATAGATGATTGGTTGTTAAATTTATGCCATTACCACTAAATCTTGTCATTCCAATATTGCTTCAAATTACTAACTGAGACATAAAGAAAAAAAAAAACTTTTCCCACATTGCTTGACATTATTTTACCTCAGGTCTATTAATACTGTATATACCAATAAATGTGTCATTACGTGGTTCTAATCCATCTGCTATCAAACCTGATCCAACCGCCTGGGATCTGTTATAGATCTACAATATAATGATATCATTCATAAAGGATAGATAAACTTTAACTTATTTTGAGCGTATCTGATGAAGGTTATTACAGAAATGCGTTGTACACACTAAATTTGATATTCACATTTTTATTATATAACGGTCATACTTTGATCAAGTTTTTTTCTAGGAACTATCGTAATCTCCCTCTTATAAGGCTACCAAGTCTGCAATTAACAAGTGGCCTTATAAAAGAGGTAGCCTTCTCTTGAGAGGAACAATGTTGTAGTGGTCTAATAAAAGAGGTCCTTCTCTTGAGAGGAACAATGTGAAGTAGCCTTCTCTTGAGAGGAACATTGTGAGGTAGCCTTCTCTTGAGAGGAACAATGTTGTAGTGGCCTAATAAAAGAGGTAGCCTTCTCTTGAGAGGAACAATGTTGTTGTGGCCTAATACAAGAGGTAGCCTTCTCTTGAGAGGAACAATGTGAGGTAGCCTTCTCTTGAGAGGAACAATGTTGTAGTGGCCTAATACAAGAGGTAGCCTTCTCTTGAGAGGAACAATGTTGTAGTGGCCTAATATAAGAGGTAGCCTTCTCTTGAGAGGAACAATGTTGTAGTGGCCTAATACAAGAGGTAGCCTTCTCTTGAGATGAACAATGTTGTAGTGGCCTAATAAAAGAGGTAGCCTTCTCTTGAGAGGAACAATGTTGTAGTGGCCTGATCTTTGATGGGATTGTCCTTATAACAGAGGTAGTACTGATCTTTGATGGGAAGGTCCTTATAACAGTGGTAGTACTGATCTTTGATAGGAAGGACCTTATAACAGGGGTAGTACTGATCTTTGATGGGAAGGTCCTTATAACAGAGGTAGTACTGATCTTTGATGGGGGGGTCCTTATAACAGATGTAGTACTGATCTTTGATGGGAAGGACCTTATAACAGGGGTAGTACTGATCTTTGATGGGAAGGTCCTTATAACAGAGGTAGTACTGATCTTTGATGGGAGGGTCCTTATAACAGAGGTAGTACTGATCTTTGATGGGAGGGTCCTTATAACAGGGGTAGTACTGATCTTTGATGGGAGGGTCCTTATAACAGGGGTAGTACTGATCTTTGATGGGAAGGACCTTATAACAGGGGTAGTACTGATCTTTGATGGGAAGGACCTTATAACAGGGGTAGTACTGATCTTTGATGGGAGGGTCCTTATAACAGAGGTAGTACTGATCTTTGATGGGAGGGTCCTTATAACAGGGGTAGTACTGATCTTTGATGGGAGGGTCCTTATAACAGGGGTAGTACTGATCTTTGATGGGAGGGTCCTGATAACAGGGGTAGTACTGATCTTTGATGGGAAGGATCTTATAACAGGGGTAGTACTGATCTTTGATGGGAAGGACCTTATAACAGAGGTCGTACTGATCTTTGATGAGAGGGACCTTATAACAGGGGTAGTACTGATCTTTGATGGGAGGGACCTTATAACAGTGGTAGTACTGATCTTTGATGAGAAGGTCCTTATAACAGAGGTAGTACTGATCTTTGATGGGAGGGATCTTATAACAGGGGTCGTACTGATCTTTGATGGGAAGGACCTTATAACAGGGGTAGTACTGATCTTTGATGGGAGGGATCTTATAACAGAGGTAGTACTGATCTTTGATGGGAAGGACCTTATAACAGAGGTCGTACTGATCTTTGATGAGAGGGACCTTATAACAGGGGTAGTACTGATCTTTGATGGGAGGGACCTTATAACAGTGGTAGTACTGATCTTTGATGGGAAGGTCCTTATAACAGAGGTAGTACTGGTCTTTGATGGGAGGGTCCTTATAACAGGGGTAGTACTGATCTTTGATGGGAGGGTCCTTATAACAGGGGTAGTACTGATCTTTGATGGGAGGGTCCTTATAACAGGGGTAGTACTGATCTTTGATGGGAAGGACTTTATAACAGAGGTAGTACTGATCTTTGATGGGAAGGACCTTATAACAGTGGTCGTACTGATCTTTGATGGGAAGGACCTTATAACAGGGGTAGTACTGATCTTTGATGGGAGGGACCTTATAACAGAGGTCGTACTGATCTTTGATGAGAGGGACCTTATAACAGTGGTAGTACTGATCTTTGATGGGAGGGTCCTTATAACAGAGGTAGTACTGATCTTTGATGGGAGGGTCCTTATAACAGGGGTAGTACTGATCTTTGATGGGGGGTCCTTATAACAGAGGTCGTACTGATCTTTGATGGGAGGGTCTTGATGGGAGGGTCCTTATAACAGGGGTAGTACTGATCTTTGATGGAAGGGTCCTTATAACAGAGGTAGTACTGATCTTTGATGGGAGGGTCCTTATAACAGGGGTAGTACTGATCTTTGATGGGAGGGTCCTTATAACAAGGGTAGTACTGATCTTTGATGGGAGGGTCCTTATAACAGGGGTAGTACTGATCTTTGATGGGAAGGACTTTATAACAGAGGTAGTACTGATCTTTGATGGTAAGGACCTTATAACAGTGGTCGTACTGATCTTTGATGGGAAGGACCTTATAACAGGGGTAGTACTGATCTTTGATGGGAGGGACCTTATAACAGAGGTCGTACTGATCTTTGATGAGAGGGACCGTATAACAGTGGTAGTACTGATCTTTGATGGGAGGGTCCTTATAACAGGGGTCGTACTGATCTTTGATGGGGGGGTCCTTATAACAGGGGTAGTACTGATCTTTGATGGGAGGGTCCTTATAACAGGGGTAGTACTGATCTTTGATGGGAAGGACCTTATAACAGGGGTAGTACTGATCTTTGATGGGAGGGTCCTTATAACAGTGGTAGTACTGATCTTTGATGGGAGGGTCCTTATAACAGGGGTAGTACTGATCTTTGATGGGAGGGTCCTTATAACAGAGGTAGTACTGATCTTTGATGGGAGGGTCCTGAAAACAGGGGTAGTACTGATCTTTGATGGGAAGGACCTTATAACACTGGTAGTACTGATCTTTGATGGGAGGGTCCTTATAACAGGGGTAGTACTGATCTTTGATGGGAAGGATCTTATAACAGGGGTAGTACTGATCTTTGATGGGAAGGACCTTATAACAGAGGTAGTACTGATCTTTGATGGGAGGGATCTTATAACAGGGGTCGTACTGATCTTTGATGGGAAGGACCTTATAACAGGGGTAGTACTGATCTTTGATGGGAGGGATCTTATAACAGAGGTAGTACTGATCTTTGATGGGAAGGACCTTATAACAGAGGTCGTACTGATCTTTGATGAGAGGGACCTTATAACAGGGGTAGTACTGATCTTTGATGGGAGGGACCTTATAACAGTGGTAGTACTGATCTTTGATGGGAAGGTCCTTAATAACAGAGGTAGTACTGGTCTTTGATGGGAGGGACCTTATAACAGGGGTAGTATTGATCTTTGATGGGAGGGTTCTTATAACAGGGGTAGTATTGATCTTTGATGGGAAGGACCTTATAACAGTGGTAGTACTGATCTTTGATGGGAGGGTCCTTATAACAGGGGTAGTACTGATCTTTGATGGGAAGGACCTTATAACAGTGGTAGTACTGATCTTTGATGGGAGGGTCCTTATAACAGGGGTAGTACTGATCTTTGATGGGAAGGACCTTATAACAGGGGTAGTATTGATCTTTGATGGGGGCGGTCCTTATAACAGTGGTAGTACTGATCTTTGATGGGAGGGTCCTTATAACAGGGGTAGTACTGATCTTTGATGGGAAGGACCTTATAACAGGGGTAGTATTGATCTTTGATGGGGGGGGGGGGGAGTCCTTATAACAGTGGTAGTACTGATCTTTGATGGGAGGGTCCTTATAACAGAGGTAGTACTGATCTTTGATGGGGGGGGTCCTTATAACAGAGGTAGTACTGATCTTTGATGGGAGGGTCCTTATAACAGTGGTAGTACTGATCTTTGATGGGAGGGTCCTTATAACAGGGGTAGTACTGATCTTTGATGGGAAGGACCTTATAACAGAGGTAGTACTGATCTTTGATGGGAGGGTCCTTATAACAGGGGTAGTACTGATCTTTGATGGGAAGGACCTTATAACAGTGGTAGTACTGATTTTTGATGGGAGGGTCCTTATAACAGTGGTAGTACTGATCTTTGATGGGAGGGTCCTTATAACAGAGGTAGTACTGATCTTTGATGGGAGGGTCCTAATACCAGAGCCTGCAGACATGGGGTAACCGTAATTTGTAATCGATTACATTTTTTCATGTAATCGCATGTAATCTGTAATCAACCATTTTTTAGATTACATGTAATTGTAATGTAATTGATTACATTCATTTTAACCCCGTAATCATGATTACTTTCTGATTACATTTAGATTACATTTCTTCATTTTGACTTATTTTGTCTTAACTGAAACATATATCTCCTTAGATATTTAATGTATGATTTATGAAAATGAATTTTCTGCATGAAATTTATTAAACAAATAATGTAGAATGGCTTACTAGAAAAAATGTGAAGTTTATTGACATCTAAATAAAAAAATATGTTATGAAATTCAATTGTTAAAAAACTCCAAAAAAATCTATTAAAATAAAGGGGCAATCAGAACATGATCAAGATATTATTCTATGTTTAATTGCAATCAAAACTATAACAGCTACAAAAAATATTAAGTATTAATTATGGCTTCAAAGACTTGATATCAAAACAAATAATATCTCAATTTCAATTTCTTTAGGGTTTCAAAATTTCAGTGAAAACAGTTTGTCGGCTTGTGTAAAACACAACAAGCTCTAAAATTTTAAATTATCTGACACAACTTTCAAGATTTCATATATGAAATTGATTCTATGAAAGACTATCACCATGTCCTCATGATTCCCATAAGATCAAGACATATTTTATATCAACCAAACCATACATAGGTATCTCATGAAGATTTCTTATACAAGTTTATTTATGATGCTCGTAGTAGAATAACAAAAATTTTTCAATCATGCATATTACAAATTAACTGATAAATAGCAAGTTGTAATATTTGTAAAATTTTGGATTTGGGGCTTGTATCTGATATTCAGAGATATGTGATATTTCTGCTACTTATTTTGGTGCAGATTTTCCTTTTAATATTGATTTATATGATAATTTTCATTATTTGTGGGTTATAGTAATACTACGCAACTTGTAATGGATATTTTATTAAATCTATTTTAAGGATTTAGTTTTCATATTTAGACTGAGAAATTGTACATATTTTTAATCAAGTTTTTAGAATCAGAATGACTTTTGTTTATTTATCTTCTGAATTATATATCAAGGACACACATTAAAATGGTGTGAAATTTAGTAATGGTGATTGTTACATAATTTGGTGTTATAAATAAGACCTTAATTACAAATTTTATCTTTGGCACAGGTTAACTGCTAGTTTATTATCCACAATAAACTTTTGACAGGATGCTTGAAATTATTTGATATATATTATTAAAATGTGCAAATGCATGTTATAATATTTACTAATAGTATAAGATGGAATGAATATTGGTCATAGTAATAAGACACAACATATTTTATTTTATGAAAAAAGGAAAATGAGAATTGCTGTTTATAATTTACAATGTACTGTATGTTATTGCATCATACAATGATCACATTAAACTGAATTGTAATTCATAGTTCTGAGTCAGAAATACATTAAATAAGAGATATTGGACAGATGCACATGAGACAAAATAACATAAAACACTAATATATTAGTTGTCATGACATTAAATGTAATCAGTAATGTAATCGATTACATTTACAAAGTAATTGTAATTTAATCGATTACATTTGAAAATTGATGTAATCGTAATGTAATGTAATCATGAAAATTGCAAAGTAATTGTAATGTAATCGATTACATTTGAATGTAATTGACCCCAAGTCTGAACAGAGGTAGTACTGATCTTTGATGGGAAGGACCTTATAACAGAGGTAGTACTGATCTTTGATGGGAGGGACCTTATAACAGGGGTAGTACTGATCTTTGATGGGAGGGTCCTTATAACAGAGGTAGTACTGATCTTTGATGGGAAGGATCTTATAACAGGGGTAGTACTGATCTTTGATGGGAGGGTCCTGATAACAGTGGTAGTACTGATCTTTGATGGGAAGGACCTTATAACAGGGGTAGTACTGATCTTTGATGGGAGGGACCTTATAACAGAGGTCGTACTGATCTTTGATGAGAGGGACCGCATAACAGTGGTAGTACTGATCTTTGATGGGAGGGTCCTTATAACAGGGGTCGTACTGATCTTTGATGGGAGGGTCCTTATAACAGTGGTAGTACTGATCTTTGATGGGAGGGTCCTTATAACAGTGGTAGTACTGATCTTTGATGGGGGGTCCTTATAACAGGGGTAGTACTGATCTTTGATGGGAGGGTCCATATAACAGTGGTAGTACTGATCTTTGATGGGGGGGTCCTTATAACAGTGGTAGTACTGATCTTTGATGGGAAGGACCTTATAACAGTGGTAGTACTGATTTTTGATGGGAGGGTCCTTATAACAGTGGTAGTACTGATCTTTGATGGGAGGGTCCTTATAACAGAGGTAGTACTGATCTTTGATGGGAGGGTCCTAATACCAGAGCCTGCAGACATGGGGTAACCGTAATTTGTAATCGATTACATTTTTTCATGTAATCGCATGTAATCTGTAATCAACCATTTTTTAGATTACATGTAATTGTAATGTAATTGATTACATTCATTTTAACCCCGTAATCATGATTACTTTCTGATTACATTTAGATTACATTTCTTCATTTTGACTTATTTTGTCTTAACTGAAACATATATCTCCTTAGATATTTAATGTATGATTTATGAAAATGAATTTTCTGCATGAAATTTATTAAACAAATAATGTAGAATGGCTTACTAGAAAAAATGTGAAGTTTATTGACATCTAAATAAAAAAATATGTTATGAAATTCAATTGTTAAAAAACTCCAAAAAAATCTATTAAAATAAAGGGGCAATCAGAACATGATCAAGATATTATTCTATGTTTAATTGCAATCAAAACTATAACAGCTACAAAAAATATTAAGTATTAATTATGGCTTCAAAGACTTGATATCAAAACAAATAATATCTCAATTTCAATTTCTTTAGGGTTTCAAAATTTCAGTGAAAACAGTTTGTCGGCTTGTGTAAAACACAACAAGCTCTAAAATTTTAAATTATCTGACACAACTTTCAAGATTTCATATATGAAATTGATTCTATGAAAGACTATCACCATGTCCTCATGATTCCCATAAGATCAAGACATATTTTATATCAACCAAACCATACATAGGTATCTCATGAAGATTTCTTATACAAGTTTATTTATGATGCTCGTAGTAGAATAACAAAAAATTTTCAATCATGCATATTACAAATTAACTGATAAATAGCAAGTTGTAATATTTGTAAAATTTTGGATTTGGGGCTTGTATCTGATATTCAGAGATATGTGATATTTCTGCTACTTATTTTGGTGCAGATTTTCCTTTTAATATTGATTTATATGATAATTTTCATTATTTGTGGGTTATAGTAATACTACGCAACTTGTAATGGATATTTTATTAAATCTATTTTAAGGATTTAGTTTTCATATTTAGACTGAGAAATTGTACATATTTTTAATCAAGTTTTTAGAATCAGAATGACTTTTGTTTATTTATCTTCTGAATTATATATCAAGGACACACATTAAAATGGTGTGAAATTTAGTAATGGTGATTGTTACATAATTTGGTGTTATAAATAAGACCTTAATTACAAATTTTATCTTTGGCACAGGTTAACTGCTAGTTTATTATCCACAATAAACTTTTGACAGGATGCTTGAAATTATTTGATATATATTATTAAAATGTGCAAATGCATGTTATAATATTTACTAATAGTATAAGATGGAATGAATATTGGTCATAGTAATAAGACACAACATATTTTATTTTATGAAAAAAGGAAAATGAGAATTGCTGTTTATAATTTACAATGTACTGTATGTTATTGCATCATACAATGATCACATTAAACTGAATTGTAATTCATAGTTCTGAGTCAGAAATACATTAAATAAGAGATATTGGACAGATGCACATGAGACAAAATAACATAAAACACTAATATATTAGTTGTCATGACATTAAATGTAATCAGTAATGTAATCGATTACATTTACAAAGTAATTGTAATTTAATCGATTACATTTGAAAATTGATGTAATCGTAATGTAATGTAATCATGAAAATTGCAAAGTAATTGTAATGTAATCGATTACATTTGAATGTAATTGACCCCAAGTCTGAACAGAGGTAGTACTGATCTTTGATGGGAAGGACCTTATAACAGAGGTAGTACTGATCTTTGATGGGAGGGACCTTATAACAGGGGTAGTACTGATCTTTGATGGGAGGGTCCTTATAACAGAGGTAGTACTGATCTTTGATGGGAAGGATCTTATAACAGGGGTAGTACTGATCTTTGATGGGAGGGTCCTGATAACAGTGGTAGTACTGATCTTTGATGGGAAGGACCTTATAACAGGGGTAGTACTGATCTTTGATGGGAGGGACCTTATAACAGAGGTCGTACTGATCTTTGATGAGAGGGACCGCATAACAGTGGTAGTACTGATCTTTGATGGGAGGGTCCTTATAACAGGGGTCGTACTGATCTTTGATGGGAGGGTCCTTATAACAGTGGTAGTACTGATCTTTGATGGGAGGGTCCTTATAACAGTGGTAGTACTGATCTTTGATGGGGGGTCCTTATAACAGTGGTAGTACTGATCTTTGATGGGAGGGTCCATATAACAGTGGTAGTACTGATCTTTGATGGGGGGGTCCTTATAACAGTGGTAGTACTGATCTTTGATGGGAAGGACCTTATAACAGTGGTAGTACTGATTTTTGATGGGAGGGTCCTTATAACAGTGGTAGTACTGATCTTTGATGGGAGGGTCCTTATAACAGGGGTAGCACTGATCTTTGATGGGAAGGACCTTATAACAGTGGTAGTACTGATCTTTGATGGGAGGGACCTTGACAGGGGTAGTACTGATCTTTGATGGGAAGGACCTTATAACAGTGGTAGTACTGATCTTTGATGGGAGGGACCTTGACAGGGGTAGTACTGATCTTTGATGGGAAGGACCTTATAACAGAGGTAGTACTGATCTTTGATGGGAGGGACCTTATAACAGTGGTAGTACTGATCTTTGATGGGAGGGTCCTTATAACAGGGGTAGTACTGATCTTTGATGGGAGGGTCCTTATAACAGGGGTAGTACTGATCTTTGATGGGAGGGTTCTTATAACAGGGGTAGTACTGATCTTTGATGGGAGGGTCCTTATAACAGAGGTAGTACTGATCTTTGATGGGAAGGACCTTATAACAGGGGTAGTACTGATCTTTGATGGGAGGGTCCTTATAACAGTGGTAGTACTGATCTTTGATGGGAGGGTCCTTATAACAGGGGTAGTACTGATCTTTGATGGGAGGGTCTTTATAACAGTGGTAGTACTGATCTTTGATGGGAGGGTCCTTATAACAGGGGTAGTACTGATCTTTGATGGGAAGGACCTTATAACAGTGGTAGTACTGATCTTTGATGGGAGGGTCCTTATAACAGGGGTAGTACTGATCTTTGATGGGAAGGACCTTATAACAGGGGTAGTATTGATCTTTGATGGGGGCGGTCCTTATAACAGTGGTAGTACTGATCTTTGATGGGAGGGTCCTTATAACAGGGGTAGTACTGATCTTTGATGGGAAGGACCTTATAACAGGGGTAGTATTGATCTTTGATGGGGGGGGGGGGAGTCCTTATAACAGTGGTAGTACTGATCTTTGATGGGAGGGTCCTTATAACAGAGGTAGTACTGATCTTTGATGGGGGGGGTCCTTATAACAGAGGTAGTACTGATCTTTGATGGGAGGGTCCTTATAACAGTGGTAGTACTGATCTTTGATGGGAGGGTCCTTATAACAGGGGTAGTACTGATCTTTGATGGGAAGGACCTTATAACAGAGGTAGTACTGATCTTTGATGGGAGGGTCCTTATAACAGGGGTAGTACTGATCTTTGATGGGAAGGACCTTATAACAGTGGTAGTACTGATTTTTGATGGGAGGGTCCTTATAACAGTGGTAGTACTGATCTTTGATGGGAGGGTCCTTATAACAGAGGTAGTACTGATCTTTGATGGGAGGGTCCTAATACCAGAGCCTGCAGACATGGGGTAACCGTAATTTGTAATCGATTACATTTTTTCATGTAATCGCATGTAATCTGTAATCAACCATTTTTTAGATTACATGTAATTGTAATGTAATTGATTACATTCATTTTAACCCCGTAATCATGATTACTTTCTGATTACATTTAGATTACATTTCTTCATTTTGACTTATTTTGTCTTAACTGAAACATATATCTCCTTAGATATTTAATGTATGATTTATGAAAATGAATTTTCTGCATGAAATTTATTAAACAAATAATGTAGAATGGCTTACTAGAAAAAATGTGAAGTTTATTGACATCTAAATAAAAAAATATGTTATGAAATTCAATTGTTAAAAAACTCCAAAAAAATCTATTAAAATAAAGGGGCAATCAGAACATGATCAAGATATTATTCTATGTTTAATTGCAATCAAAACTATAACAGCTACAAAAAATATTAAGTATTAATTATGGCTTCAAAGACTTGATATCAAAACAAATAATATCTCAATTTCAATTTCTTTAGGGTTTCAAAATTTCAGTGAAAACAGTTTGTCGGCTTGTGTAAAACACAACAAGCTCTAAAATTTTAAATTATCTGACACAACTTTCAAGATTTCATATATGAAATTGATTCTATGAAAGACTATCACCATGTCCTCATGATTCCCATAAGATCAAGACATATTTTATATCAACCAAACCATACATAGGTATCTCATGAAGATTTCTTATACAAGTTTATTTATGATGCTCGTAGTAGAATAACAAAAAATTTTCAATCATGCATATTACAAATTAACTGATAAATAGCAAGTTGTAATATTTGTAAAATTTTGGATTTGGGGCTTGTATCTGATATTCAGAGATATGTGATATTTCTGCTACTTATTTTGGTGCAGATTTTCCTTTTAATATTGATTTATATGATAATTTTCATTATTTGTGGGTTATAGTAATACTACGCAACTTGTAATGGATATTTTATTAAATCTATTTTAAGGATTTAGTTTTCATATTTAGACTGAGAAATTGTACATATTTTTAATCAAGTTTTTAGAATCAGAATGACTTTTGTTTATTTATCTTCTGAATTATATATCAAGGACACACATTAAAATGGTGTGAAATTTAGTAATGGTGATTGTTACATAATTTGGTGTTATAAATAAGACCTTAATTACAAATTTTATCTTTGGCACAGGTTAACTGCTAGTTTATTATCCACAATAAACTTTTGACAGGATGCTTGAAATTATTTGATATATATTATTAAAATGTGCAAATGCATGTTATAATATTTACTAATAGTATAAGATGGAATGAATATTGGTCATAGTAATAAGACACAACATATTTTATTTTATGAAAAAAGGAAAATGAGAATTGCTGTTTATAATTTACAATGTACTGTATGTTATTGCATCATACAATGATCACATTAAACTGAATTGTAATTCATAGTTCTGAGTCAGAAATACATTAAATAAGAGATATTGGACAGATGCACATGAGACAAAATAACATAAAACACTAATATATTAGTTGTCATGACATTAAATGTAATCAGTAATGTAATCGATTACATTTACAAAGTAATTGTAATTTAATCGATTACATTTGAAAATTGATGTAATCGTAATGTAATGTAATTGTAATGTAATCGATTACATTTGAATGTAATTGACCCCAAGTCTGAACAGAGGTAGTACTGATCTTTGATGGGAAGGACCTTATAACAGAGGTAGTACTGATCTTTGATGGGAGGGACCTTATAACAGGGGTAGTACTGATCTTTGATGGGAGGGTCCTTATAACAGAGGTAGTACTGATCTTTGATGGGAAGGATCTTATAACAGGGGTAGTACTGATCTTTGATGGGAGGGTCCTGATAACAGTGGTAGTACTGATCTTTGATGGGAAGGACCTTATAACAGGGGTAGTACTGATCTTTGATGGGAGGGACCTTATAACAGAGGTCGTACTGATCTTTGATGAGAGGGACCGCATAACAGTGGTAGTACTGATCTTTGATGGGAGGGTCCTTATAACAGGGGTCGTACTGATCTTTGATGGGAGGGTCCTTATAACAGTGGTAGTACTGATCTTTGATGGGAGGGTCCTTATAACAGTGGTAGTACTGATCTTTGATGGGGGGTCCTTATAACAGGGGTAGTACTGATCTTTGATGGGAGGGTCCATATAACAGTGGTAGTACTGATCTTTGATGGGGGGGTCCTTATAACAGTGGTAGTACTGATCTTTGATGGGAAGGACCTTATAACAGTGGTAGTACTGATTTTTGATGGGAGGGTCCTTATAACAGTGGTAGTACTGATCTTTGATGGGAGGGTCCTTATAACAGAGGTAGTACTGATCTTTGATGGGAGGGTCCTAATACCAGAGCCTGCAGACATGGGGTAACCGTAATTTGTAATCGATTACATTTTTTCATGTAATCGCATGTAATCTGTAATCAACCATTTTTTAGATTACATGTAATTGTAATGTAATTGATTACATTCATTTTAACCCCGTAATCATGATTACTTTCTGATTACATTTAGATTACATTTCTTCATTTTGACTTATTTTGTCTTAACTGAAACATATATCTCCTTAGATATTTAATGTATGATTTATGAAAATGAATTTTCTGCATGAAATTTATTAAACAAATAATGTAGAATGGCTTACTAGAAAAAATGTGAAGTTTATTGACATCTAAATAAAAAAATATGTTATGAAATTCAATTGTTAAAAAACTCCAAAAAAATCTATTAAAATAAAGGGGCAATCAGAACATGATCAAGATATTATTCTATGTTTAATTGCAATCAAAACTATAACAGCTACAAAAAATATTAAGTATTAATTATGGCTTCAAAGACTTGATATCAAAACAAATAATATCTCAATTTCAATTTCTTTAGGGTTTCAAAATTTCAGTGAAAACAGTTTGTCGGCTTGTGTAAAACACAACAAGCTCTAAAATTTTAAATTATCTGACACAACTTTCAAGATTTCATATATGAAATTGATTCTATGAAAGACTATCACCATGTCCTCATGATTCCCATAAGATCAAGACATATTTTATATCAACCAAACCATACATAGGTATCTCATGAAGATTTCTTATACAAGTTTATTTATGATGCTCGTAGTAGAATAACAAAAAATTTTCAATCATGCATATTACAAATTAACTGATAAATAGCAAGTTGTAATATTTGTAAAATTTTGGATTTGGGGCTTGTATCTGATATTCAGAGATATGTGATATTTCTGCTACTTATTTTGGTGCAGATTTTCCTTTTAATATTGATTTATATGATAATTTTCATTATTTGTGGGTTATAGTAATACTACGCAACTTGTAATGGATATTTTATTAAATCTATTTTAAGGATTTAGTTTTCATATTTAGACTGAGAAATTGTACATATTTTTAATCAAGTTTTTAGAATCAGAATGACTTTTGTTTATTTATCTTCTGAATTATATATCAAGGACACACATTAAAATGGTGTGAAATTTAGTAATGGTGATTGTTACATAATTTGGTGTTATAAATAAGACCTTAATTACAAATTTTATCTTTGGCACAGGTTAACTGCTAGTTTATTATCCACAATAAACTTTTGACAGGATGCTTGAAATTATTTGATATATATTATTAAAATGTGCAAATGCATGTTATAATATTTACTAATAGTATAAGATGGAATGAATATTGGTCATAGTAATAAGACACAACATATTTTATTTTATGAAAAAAGGAAAATGAGAATTGCTGTTTATAATTTACAATGTACTGTATGTTATTGCATCATACAATGATCACATTAAACTGAATTGTAATTCATAGTTCTGAGTCAGAAATACATTAAATAAGAGATATTGGACAGATGCACATGAGACAAAATAACATAAAACACTAATATATTAGTTGTCATGACATTAAATGTAATCAGTAATGTAATCGATTACATTTACAAAGTAATTGTAATTTAATCGATTACATTTGAAAATTGATGTAATCGTAATGTAATGTAATCATGAAAATTGCAAAGTAATTGTAATGTAATCGATTACATTTGAATGTAATTGACCCCAAGTCTGAACAGAGGTAGTACTGATCTTTGATGGGAAGGACCTTATAACAGAGGTAGTACTGATCTTTGATGGGAGGGACCTTATAACAGGGGTAGTACTGATCTTTGATGGGAGGGTCCTTATAACAGAGGTAGTACTGATCTTTGATGGGAAGGATCTTATAACAGGGGTAGTACTGATCTTTGATGGGAGGGTCCTGATAACAGTGGTAGTACTGATCTTTGATGGGAAGGACCTTATAACAGGGGTAGTACTGATCTTTGATGGGAGGGACCTTATAACAGAGGTCGTACTGATCTTTGATGAGAGGGACCGCATAACAGTGGTAGTACTGATCTTTGATGGGAGGGTCCTTATAACAGGGGTCATACTGATCTTTGATGGGAGGGTCCTTATAACAGTGGTAGTACTGATCTTTGATGGGAGGGTCCTTATAACAGTGGTAGTACTGATCTTTGATGGGGGGTCCTTATAACAGTGGTAGTACTGATCTTTGATGGGAGGGTCCATATAACAGTGGTAGTACTGATCTTTGATGGGGGGGTCCTTATAACAGTGGTAGTACTGATCTTTGATGGGAAGGACCTTATAACAGTGGTAGTACTGATTTTTGATGGGAGGGTCCTTATAACAGTGGTAGTACTGATCTTTGATGGGAGGGTCCTTATAACAGGGGTAGCACTGATCTTTGATGGGAAGGACCTTATAACAGTGGTAGTACTGATCTTTGATGGGAGGGACCTTGACAGGGGTAGTACTGATCTTTGATGGGAAGGACCTTATAACAGTGGTAGTACTGATCTTTGATGGGAGGGACCTTGACAGGGGTAGTACTGATCTTTGATGGGAAGGACCTTATAACAGAGGTAGTACTGATCTTTGATGGGAGGGACCTTATAACAGTGGTAGTACTGATCTTTGATGGGAGGGTCCTTATAACAGGGGTAGTACTGATCTTTGATGGGAGGGTCCTTATAACAGGGGTAGTACTGATCTTTGATGGGAGGGTTCTTATAACAGGGGTAGTACTGATCTTTGATGGGAGGGTCCTTATAACAGAGGTAGTACTGATCTTTGATGGGAAGGACCTTATAACAGGGGTAGTACTGATCTTTGATGGGAGGGTCCTTATAACAGTGGTAGTACTGATCTTTGATGGGAGGGTCCTTATAACAGGGGTAGTACTGATCTTTGATGGGAGGGTCTTTATAACAGTGGTAGTACTGATCTTTGATGGGAAGGACCTTATAACAGGGGTAGTACTGATCTTTGATGGGAGGGACCTTATAACAGGGGTAGTATTGATCTTTGATGGGAGGGTCCTTATAACAGTGGTAGTACTGATCTTTGATGGGAGGGACCTTATAACAGGGGTAGTATTGATCTTTGATGGGAGGGTTCTTATAACAGGGGTAGTATTGATCTTTGATGGGAAGGACCTTATAACAGTGGTAGTACTGATCTTTGATGGGAGGGTCCTTATAACAGGGGTAGTACTGATCTTTGATGGGAAGGACCTTATAACAGTGGTAGTACTGATCTTTGATGGGAGGGTCCTTATAACAGGGGTAGTACTGATCTTTGATGGGAAGGACCTTATAACAGGGGTAGTATTGATCTTTGATGGGGGCGGTCCTTATAACAGTGGTAGTACTGATCTTTGATGGGAGGGTCCTTATAACAGGGGTAGTACTGATCTTTGATGGGAAGGACCTTATAACAGGGGTAGTATTGATCTTTGATGGGGGGGGGAGTCCTTATAACAGTGGTAGTACTGATCTTTGATGGGAGGGTCCTTATAACAGAGGTAGTACTGATCTTTGATGGGGGGGTCCTTATAACAGGGGTAGTACTGATCTTTGATGGGAGGGTCCTTATAACAGTGGTAGTACTGATCTTTGATGGGAGGGTCCTTATAACAGGGGTAGTACTGATCTTTGATGGGAGGGTCCTTATAACAGAGGTAGTACTGATCTTTGATGGGAAGGACCTTATAACAGGGGTAGTACTGATCTTTGATGGGAGGGTCCTTATAACAGTGGTAGTACTGATCTTTGATGGGAGGGTCCTTATAACAGGGGTAGTACTGATCTTTGATGGGAGGGTCTTTATAACAGTGGTAGTACTGATCTTTGATGGGAAGGACCTTATAACAGGGGTAGTACTGATCTTTGATGGGAGGGACCTTATAACAGGGGTAGTATTGATCTTTGATGGGAGGGTCCTTATAACAGTGGTAGTACTGAACTTTGATGGGAGGGACCTTATAACAGGGGTAGTATTGATCTTTGATGGGAGGGTTCTTATAACAGGGGTAGTATTGATCTTTGATGGGAAGGACCTTATAACAGTGGTAGTACTGATCTTTGATGGGAGGGTCCTTATAACAGGGGTAGTACTGATCTTTGATGGGAAGGACCTTATAACAGTGGTAGTACTGATCTTTGATGGGAGGGTCCTTATAACAGGGGTAGTACTGATCTTTGATGGGAAGGACCTTATAACAGGGGTAGTATTGATCTTTGATGGGGGCGGTCCTTATAACAGTGGTAGTACTGATCTTTGATGGGAGGGTCCTTATAACAGGGGTAGTACTGATCTTTGATGGGAAGGACCTTATAACAGGGGTAGTATTGATCTTTGATGGGGGGGGGAGTCCTTATAACAGTGGTAGTACTGATCTTTGATGGGAGGGTCCTTATAACAGAGGTAGTACTGATCTTTGATGGGGGGGTCCTTATAACAGAGGTAGTACTGATCTTTGATGGGAGGGTCCTTATAACAGTGGTAGTACTGATCTTTGATGGGAGGGTCCTTATAACAGGGGTAGTACTGATCTTTGATGGGAAGGACCTTATAACAGAGGTAGTACTGATCTTTGATGGGAGGGTCCTTATAACAGGGGTAGTACTGATCTTTGATGGGAAGGACCTTATAACAGTGGTAGTACTGATTTTTGATGGGAGGGTCCTTATAACAGTGGTAGTACTGATCTTTGATGGGAGGGTCCTTATAACAGAGGTAGTACTGATCTTTGATGGGAGGGTCCTAATACCAGAGCCTGCAGACATGGGGTAACCGTAATTTGTAATCGATTACATTTTTTCATGTAATCGCATGTAATCTGTAATCAACCATTTTTTTAGATTACATGTAATTGTAATGTAATTGATTACATTCATTTTAACCCCGTAATCATGATTACTTTCTGATTACATTTAGATTACATTTCTTCATTTTGACTTATTTTGTCTTAACTGAAACATATATCTCCTTAGATATTTAATGTATGATTTATGAAAATGAATTTTCTGCATGAAATTTATTAAACAAATAATGTAGAATGGCTTACTAGAAAAAATGTGAAGTTTATTGACATCTAAATAAAAAAATATGTTATGAAATTCAATTGTTAAAAAACTCCAAAAAAATCTATTAAAATAAAGGGGCAATCAGAACATGATCAAGATATTATTCTATGTTTAATTGCAATCAAAACTATAACAGCTACAAAAAATATTAAGTATTAATTATGGCTTCAAAGACTTGATATCAAAACAAATAATATCTCAATTTCAATTTCTTTAGGGTTTCAAAATTTCAGTGAAAACAGTTTGTCGGCTTGTGTAAAACACAACAAGCTCTAAAATTTTAAATTATCTGACACAACTTTCAAGATTTCATATATGAAATTGATTCTATGAAAGACTATCACCATGTCCTCATGATTCCCATAAGATCAAGACATATTTTATATCAACCAAACCATACATAGGTATCTCATGAAGATTTCTTATACAAGTTTATTTATGATGCTCGTAGTAGAATAACAAAAAATTTTCAATCATGCATATTACAAATTAACTGATAAATAGCAAGTTGTAATATTTGTAAAATTTTGGATTTGGGGCTTGTATCTGATATTCAGAGATATGTGATATTTCTGCTACTTATTTTGGTGCAGATTTTCCTTTTAATATTGATTTATATGATAATTTTCATTATTTGTGGGTTATAGTAATACTACGCAACTTGTAATGGATATTTTATTAAATCTATTTTAAGGATTTAGTTTTCATATTTAGACTGAGAAATTGTACATATTTTTAATCAAGTTTTTAGAATCAGAATGACTTTTGTTTATTTATCTTCTGAATTATATATCAAGGACACACATTAAAATGGTGTGAAATTTAGTAATGGTGATTGTTACATAATTTGGTGTTATAAATAAGACCTTAATTACAAATTTTATCTTTGGCACAGGTTAACTGCTAGTTTATTATCCACAATAAACTTTTGACAGGATGCTTGAAATTATTTGATATATATTATTAAAATGTGCAAATGCATGTTATAATATTTACTAATAGTATAAGATGGAATGAATATTGGTCATAGTAATAAGACACAACATATTTTATTTTATGAAAAAAGGAAAATGAGAATTGCTGTTTATAATTTACAATGTACTGTATGTTATTGCATCATACAATGATCACATTAAACTGAATTGTAATTCATAGTTCTGAGTCAGAAATACATTAAATAAGAGATATTGGACAGATGCACATGAGACAAAATAACATAAAACACTAATATATTAGTTGTCATGACATTAAATGTAATCAGTAATGTAATCGATTACATTTACAAAGTAATTGTAATTTAATCGATTACATTTGAAAATTGATGTAATCGTAATGTAATGTAATCATGAAAATTGCAAAGTAATTGTAATGTAATCGATTACATTTGAATGTAATTGACCCCAAGTCTGAACAGAGGTAGTACTGATCTTTGATGGGAAGGACCTTATAACAGAGGTAGTACTGATCTTTGATGGGAGGGACCTTATAACAGGGGTAGTACTGATCTTTGATGGGAGGGTCCTTATAACAGAGGTAGTACTGATCTTTGATGGGAAGGATCTTATAACAGGGGTAGTACTGATCTTTGATGGGAGGGTCCTGATAACAGTGGTAGTACTGATCTTTGATGGGAAGGACCTTATAACAGGGGTAGTACTGATCTTTGATGGGAGGGACCTCATAACAGGGGTAGTACTGATCTTTGATGGGAAGGACCTTACAACAGGGGTAGTACTGATCTTTGATGGGAAGAACCTTATAACAGGGGTAGTACTGATCTTTGATGGGAAGGACCTTATGACAGGGGTAGTACTGATCTTTGATGGGAGGGACTTTATGACAGGGGTAGTACTGATCTTTGATGGGAAGGACCTTATAACAGGGGTAGTACTGATCTTTGATGGGAAGGATCTTATGACAGGGGTAGTACTGATCTTTGATGGGAGGGACCTTATGACAGGGGTAGTACTGATCTTTGATGGGAAGGACCTTATGACAGGGGTAGTACTGATCTTTGATGGGAGGGACTTTATGACAGGGGTAGTACTGATCTTTGATGGGAAGGACCTTATAACAGGGGTAGTACTGATCTTTGATGGGAAGGATCTTATGACAGGGGTAGTACTGATCTTTGATGGGAGGGACCTTATGACAGGGGTAGTACTGATCTTTGATGGGAGGGACCTTATAACAGCGGGGACTACTGTATAAGTCCAATACATCCATTTACAGGATGTAATAACTATTTTCATTGGTCTGGAATATATTGTAAATTTTATATAAAATGACTACACATTCTGACTAATTTTAGTGTTCAAATTTAGTGTTTAACGCCACTTTCAACATTATTTCAGCTATATCGTGGAGGTCAGTTTTATTGGTGGAAGTCGCAAGTCACTGACAAAGTTTATCACATAATGTTGAATCGAGTACACCTCACCATGGGCAGGATTCAAACTCACAACATTAGTGGTGATAGGCACTGATTGCACAGGTAGCCATGACAGCCCCAGTTCCAAGTGTATTTTATTACATGTGTACTAATAATGCATACATGTACATGTAGTCAACAAAACTGAATGTCAACAATATTTTCTAAGAAACAAATTTAAAGGAATAATCTTGACAAAACACAACATTACAAACACAAAGGTCAAACAAAACATCAAACAACATGACCATCCACAAAATTCTACATCTGTTATTATTTCCTGCTCTATATATGGGACCTGTCCTGAACCAGAAAAAAACAATTCCTGAGGCACTAAGGGAAACAATTTCCATTGAAAATATGTCTTCAATCAGTCAAGACAAAGAAATGCTTGAAGAAATAACTTGTGTATCCATTAACAGGAAAAGTGAACCAAATTAATGTCAGTTATGGCTGGAAGTGAATCTGCACATGTTTTTTTTTATTGTTAGTTTGTACATTTTGTATCTGTATAGCCATTGGAGATCCAATTACCAATAGGGGGGGTTGGGATTCTATTAACCAGTTTAACTCTGCCACATTTTTGTAGCTATCTCAAGCATGACCTGGGTTTCCAACATCATATGTCATGGTCTTTTTTATGTTCAACGATTTAAGATGAGAGATGGCTATTTACTTTGTTGATATTGGTGGAATTGTTGACCATCACTTTTTCAAAAAAAAAATTCCTAAAATATTCATATTTGATATACAGTAAAACATGTCTAAACCGAACCTCTATCAGACTGAAGAATCTTTTCAGTTTAGACAGGTATTCGGTTTACACAGGTTCAAAATACATAGACATTTAGTATATAGGATTGTAAAGTCTGTCGGGTTTAGACAGGTTTTCAATTTACTCAGGGTTCAGTATATAGGATTGTAAAGCTTGTCTGGTTTAGGCAGGTTTCCAGTTTACTCAGGGTTCAGTATATAGGACTGTAAAGTTTGTCTGGTTTAGGCAGGTTTACGGTTTATTCAGGGTTCAATATATAGGATTGTAAAGTCTGTCTGGTTTAGGCGGGTTTCCGGTTTACTCGGGGTTCAGTGTATAGGACTGTAAAGTTTGTCTGGTTTAGGCAGGTTTCTGGTTTACTCAGGGTTCAGTATATAGGACTGTAAAGTTTGTCTGGTTTAGACAGGTTTCTGGTTTACTCAGGGTTTGGTTTAGACAGGCTTCATTGTATTTATTATAAGTTCTCGTATAACAGTTTATACACATTTTAATGGCAATTTTATATTGATGAAAATGTCATCTGTATAAAAGAACTTCAATGTTTCCCTGTATTTAGTATTTAATTTCTTTATATTTTACCTGTTGATAGGACTGCCAAACATATTCACTACTTCCAGGAGGTCTATGACCAAGACAGGGACCATTGTCTATAAATATAACAGTAGTATATATGAAAACCTATGATAGTAATAAATGATCACCTAAGAACAAATAGCTATTCACATTTAATCTTTAACAATCACATTTAATCTTTAACAATTCACATTCAATTTTTAACAATTCACGTCTAATCTTTAACAATTCACATTTAATCTTTAATCATTCACATTTAATCTTTAATAATTCACATTTAATCTTTAACCATTCACATTTAATCTTTAACAATTCACATTTAATCTTTAACAATTCACATTTAATCTTTGCTATTCACATTTAATCTTTGCTATTCACATTTAATCTTTAACATTAACAATTCACATTTAATCTTTGCTATACACATTTAATCTTTAACAACTTATATATCAAAATTTGATCATTTGAAAAGATAGCATGTATAGTGTACAGAAGTTTTTTGGCTTGTTGTACTATAAACATCATCGGTAGCGCACGTTAATCACGCTCCGATACTTTCCAGTCAAGACGAATGGGTCACTTAAAATGAAAACTGTCGTCCATATTTTATTTTAGTCGTTTCAAAAAGATGACAGCACTCATCACCTCTGGGTCAACTGACAGAGAAAGCCTCTCAGTCATGAATTACTTACAAGTAAAAAACATTTTAATTAGTTCAAACACCATGTTTTACAGCCAATCAAATCACAGTTTTTAAAGAAAATGATTTCCTTGAAAATTTAAGTGACAACGGGAAGGGAAAGGGATGCAAATGTTGACAATGAATGTATCTTCATCTTTCATGTTTTGCTAAATCCGGCCAATATACTTACTTGATACCCGTAAGCCTCGTTGAAATCCTTCAAAAGTTGTAGTAACATCGTCATAATAATATTCTAACAGTTTTCCATCTCTAACATACTTAGAAATACGTGATCCATCCTACAAATTATATATGTATTAAGAACATAAATGAGACCTGCTCCATAGATTTAGTTTTATTTTTAAGTAATATTTTTTATATCCTACCTGTAAATACACTAGTATCACAACCTAAATTGAAATATTTCTCAAACTTTCATAAAAAGCATTTGACTTTGTATTATCAAATTAAATTAAAATATAGTATCACATTGTTAAATTCCCCCTTTCCTCATCCACATATTGAGTGGGAGGGGTGCTATGGTGTTTAACACCACTTTCAACAATATTTCAGTTACTAGTATATCATTGCGTTTAAAAAGGTAATACACTGTTTAACATACATCAATAAAAAGTGTCAACTTCCTGTCTTTTGTGAATGGAAAATAAAATATTTGTGTTATATAAGACATTTTGTAGATGTCATAGGTCAATTCCAAGTAATTTTCTACATATGATTTTCCTTCTTGAAAATGGCTGTCGTGCAGATACAGCGAAACCTATCAAAACAGAATCCTGAATAAACCAAAATCTTGTATAAACCAAACTTTATATACAGTTCATATGTAGGAGATATTTGCCAATTTAACATGTATTAACCAAACACCTGTCTAAACCAAACACCTGTCTAAATCAAACACCTGTCTATCCTGAATGCAAAAGTTGGTCCAAAAGAGGTTTAGTTTATACATGTTACACTATATTTAGTGACAAATCTCATTCACATCTGTGATAAGGTCAGTTTTTGGTCCTTTGACTCCCTACTCCTATGTTTTTTCCAAGAAATGTTTTTATATATTTTCTGACAGAGTCGTATGGGTAACTTTGTCCTACATGGCAGTAGCCATCTTGGATTTCTCATCACTTAAAAATGAAACTTCATTGGAAGTCATATAAAAAGCATTCCTAACAGATAACAATCCAGTTTCTGAGAAGAAGATATCTGAAATACATTTCGACCAATAGGAAAATATAATTAATTGGTTCTACGGTCATATATAATTTCCAAATGGATTTTTTTTTTATTAAATCACAAAAAAATGTAAAGAGACCATAATGATTATCTGTCTGCCAAGTTTGGTCCATTTGGTGACAAGTAGTTTCTAAAGAAAAATATTCAAACATGAAAAGTTAACTCACACACACACACACCATGTGATGATGATAGCTCATATTGCCCTTAGGGTCTATTGAGCTGAAAATACAATTTTATCTAGTCTGTTAAAATTTCAGTAAAAACTCAATCAACCATGACAGGATGATCGCAGGGTGGTGTTGAACCTGTATTTTTGCAATGTCAGCTTTAATTGAAATTAATTTTACATTACCTCTAAAACAGTGGCTTGATCGCTTAAATCTAAAGGTGGTATAAGTGGCTCTGGTCTGGTGGCTATGTAATATGTGGCTGCTGCGGCAGTCGCAGCAGTAACAGCACCAATTGTTACTCCTATGGAACCACCAACTTCTCTAATGTGCTGCATTATCTCTTGGAAATCCTAGAATTACAATTTCCTCCTTGCAAATTGCTATTGTTGATATGCTTTGTGAAGATGGATTTCTCAAATCAATATTGCATCAAAAGCGAAGCCCGAGATGTAAGATTCAATGAGAAATTCATTTCGAGAAAAACATATTCATGATAGTATGTTTATCGAGGATTTGGTAAGTGGTAACGTGGCGTCATTATAACGTCATATTAGAAACAGCGACATTATGTTAATATTGCTTGATAACAGATATTATTATATTTCATGCAAATTTCCTGTCTTCTCATTGGTTAAGGAGTGTGTGCCAATTTAGTCTATCACATGGCAGAGGGTGATAATTTAGTCTATCACATGGCATAGCTGACAAAATTGCTCACTTTTCATTTAAGAACACCCATCTGTATAAAACATACACCAAAATGGCAGAAAAATATTAACAAATACAAAAAATGTATGTAATCTTATTTATTACACATCATCGATATCACAGTTTAACACATTTAAAGACAACAGCAATGGAAATTCAGGGCATCAAAATCATAAAAAAGAATGAAACCAGGAGAAAAGAACATTCAGTATAATAAAACAAATAACACATAGCTGAGAGGGTGGTAGAGCAGATTGCTACCCCTAGACTCGGTTGACAATGAATTTCTCGGGGTAACAATCTGCTCTACCACCCTCTCAGCTATGTGTTATTTATATATTATCAGTGTAAAGATCATTATAACGTCATATTAGAAACAGCGATATTATAGTTAATATCACACAAGTTGCTTGACAACAGATATTGTCACATGTAAAGATCAAATGGAAAATGTACAAATCATTGATAATAATTCTTATACATGCATAAGGATTATATTTTTATATCCTATACTGGTACTGTAAGGTACAAAGACATTTTTGGGGAAGCAATGATCGACCGTTTTATTTAAGTACAATTCTGTGTAAACGTCTACTGTGATCCACCAATAGCAATTATTTTTACATAGTGGGGATTAGCAAATATAATTTTATGTGAAATCAGAATTTTTATTTTATTTTAAAGGAAATATAACTTGAAGAGGTCCTAATTTTTTTTCAATAAATAGGATCCAGGGGGGGCACGCACCCGGCATGTGCCCCCCCCCCCCCTAAAATTAGAAAAAATATGATTTTTTGGCATAAAATCGTGATTTTTCACATGAAATACCCCAAAAAAAATTGCGCCTCCCTCCGCTCGGTGCAATTTTTTTAAGTGCACCCCCCTCCCTAACTTGAAATCCTAGATCCGCCCCTGATGGGGTCATCTTGAATGGAGTTTGGACAAATCATGTACACTTTAAAATGGTGACCACCTAAGGATCAGTCCTGTCAAGTTTGGTTAAAACTAGTCCATTGGTTTTTGAGAAGATTTTTTTTTGCTTAAATAAGATATCAGCAAAAATTAGCTAAACTGTAAATTTAACAAAAAAAAACCCAGAAATATTGAAGAATTTTCTATTTCTAATTATGGCAGCCGTCTTGGATAAAGTTCTGACCTATCAGTATCAGATCAAATTTAGAATGGGATTACCCAAGGATCACTCTTGTCCAGTTTGATTTATGTTGGAAACACATCTGGCTTCACAAAATAATCCTGTGGAGAAAAACTTAATCTTATATTACAACACATCAAAAGAAAGTGCCCCTAATCCAACTAAGAAATATTGGTCTACTTTTTATGTTTTGTAGTCTTTGCAATATAGTCAGAAGAGTTAAGGTCAAGTACATTTGTATATGCCTGTGTGAACGGTAATGTGAAAGCACAGGTGACAGGCACTTGCTCCCAGACACAATTTTCCTGGGAAAAGGTTTACTATAATTAAATATATCAATGTGCAACCCGCTGAAAAGTAACGGTGAGTTTAACATTGTCATTGATACAGTATGTGGCCAAATGTATTGCAACATGTAAAAAAATCCCTATGTATTCAACCAAAACCATATTTTTTCAAAAAATTATTGTGAAGTCATTTCTGGATTGATTTTAACAAATTTTACACCAAAACATTCAGAATTGTTTATATTTTGATTGTTTATTTGCTCATTATGCTTATATGAGTGGTTTTTATTTGTTCATAATTTAAACATAAAAAATAAAAATTGACTTTGATTTTCCTATATATTTCAACTAAAAATAAATCCCAAAAATTAACAATCCTGTTTAAATTATGAACAAATAAAAACCACTCATATAAACATAATAATGAGCATATAAACAATCAAAATATAGACAATTCTGAATGTTTTGGTGTAAAATTTGTTAAAATCTATCCAGAAATGACTTCACAATAATTTTTTGAAAAAATATGGTTTTGGTTGATTATATAGGGATTTTTTGTACGTGTTGCAATACTGTAGTAAGCTTTTCAAGTGGTCGGGAGCAAGTCCCTGCGTCGTAGTTCAAGAAAAAGAAATCCAATTTTGTAGACAAAACTACTTTGATCGGTTCCTCTCTGCTAGTTCTCCAACTAAACAAATCAATGTTGTTTTTTTCAAAAAGGGGGGATATGGTGAGGACGATACAATCTTAATATTGTCACTTATTTTAGGTAGCACTATACAAAGATTTTTTTCTTTCAATCTTCCATAAACGTACGATAAAGATGTCACACCAAGTTGATTTTTTCCCCAAGTTTTAAGAGCTACATCGCGTAGGTTATATTGATTATTATTATATTTTCAACGCATGATGCCTTACCTTAACCTTACAACGACAGTCAATCACTGGACTTTGTTCGGGATTTATCTAATTTTAGGTACATTTCACGAGTAACAATTCCAGTAATGAGCGTACGGAGCTGGTTGTAGGGGATATAGATACCAGTTTATTAAAGGACAAGGTGGATAAAACTGTCACTACGTTGATTCTTATGAGAAGCTAGAGTTTTCCCGCCGGAAAAATGAATGGTTCACCAAAACGAATTTTACAGGAAAATAGGGAGAATCTGCGAGAAAAGAAACTGAACACCTTTAAAACGTACCCCCTCAATACTAAAGAATAACTTATAACTACAAAAATATTTAACTACAAGAAAGTGTTGCATGATCTCAATATATAAGCCTCCTGATTGCACCTGTGCAAGTTTCCCATTCATATATAATCCGACTGGCCACGTTATTACTGGTGACCATAAAACTATCAACAATACCCGTCTTCGAGATGTGTTCGCCAAAGGGCCTAAATATCGTGAACCTAAATCCATAAACTGCAAACATAACTTTAAAATTCTTATGGATTCCGTCGATGTTTGTTTGTTTGTTTTATTGTGTTTAACGCCACTTTCAGCAATATTTCAGCTATATCATGGCGACCAGTTTTAGTGGTGGTGGAATCCGGAGAGAACCACCGACCATGGGCAAGCAACTGGTAGGATTTATCACTTGCGGCTGCGAGTCGAGTGCACCCTTTTTGTAATTTACAAAGCCGGGCACGAACCCACGCCGTATTGGTGATAGACTTGTATGAGTTGTTAGGTAATCCAAGTTCCAACTACCTAACTTATTGAGCCACCCGGTCCCCTTTGTATTCCGTCGAGGATTATGCCAGACTGACCGTGGGCAAAACGTGAAAAGGAGGACTTAGATACTCTTTCCGAATGGGTGAATAGTGTGAGGTCGCGGATGCAAATTAGAATAAAAAAAACTCAATGGTTCTATGAGCACTCGCTCTACATCAATCTTTAAAGACCCAAATGTTGCTAAACACCTGTCTCTCCTTACTTGACAAATATGTTATTGTGTCCGCCGACAAGACCCCTAACAATATTGTTTTTGTGTGTAAGTCACATTACATAGACTGTTTGATAAAGGAATTAGGTATTTACAATTCACTTGGCAACCCTACATATACCCTGACGACACTTACGAAAAAGAAAATCATGGACAATCACAAGTCTGTTTTATGTTACTTTGGAATTTCAACCAAAGATGAAGACTGGATCTATGGTCACTCTACTGGATTCCCAAATTACACAAGTGTCCTTTCAAATAGCGTTATATTGCTGGGTCTGCCAAATGCTCCACGAAACCTCTTTCCAAATTATTAACATGTATTCTATCAACGGTCAAAACTGAAAACAGAGTCACTGTGACACTAGCTACTCAAGGGGTGGTGTGAATCAGATGTGTATTCTGAAGAACTCTAAAGATCTGTTAGAGTACATACAATCTAGGTTCCTCTCCTCCTGCAATAGCATTAAACATTTGACATCTCTACCCTCTACACAACTATTCCACACTAATAGCATTAAAACATTTGACATCTCTACCCTCTACACAACTATTCCACACTAATAGCATTAAAACATTTGACATCTCTACCCTCTACACAACTATTCCACACTAATAGCATTAAAACATTTGACATCTCTACCCTCTACACAACTATTCCACACTAATAGCATTAAAACATTTGACATCTCTACCCTCTACACAATTATTCCACACTAATAGCATTAAAACATTTGACATCTCTACCCTCTACACAACTATTCCACACTAATAGCATTAAAACATTTGACATCTCTACCCTCTACACAACTATTCCACACTAATAGCATTAAAACATTTGACATCTCTACCCTCTACACAACTATTCCACACTAATAGCATTAAAACATTTGACATCTCTACCCTCTACACAACTATTCCACACTAATAGCATTAAAACATTTGACATCTCTACCCTCTACACAACTATTCCACACTAATAGCATTAAAACATTTGACATCTCTACCCTCTACACAACTATTCCACACTCTAAGCTGAAAGACAGATTACGGGAGTTGGTCAAATATCTTGTGCTAGGAAGGGACAGATCTTATTTTGTAAAACAAAAAAAACAACAAAAAAAACACTCTGATTCTACCAAAAAGTTCTATGAAACTGATATCATCAACATGTACGAGTTTTTGATTGACAACATATGTTTGATGGCATGGCCGTAGCACAATGGAGGCAAATGAGACAAATGCCTCACTTTTGAAACGGCAAGTGTAACCTTTTGAAAGCAAATACAATCTTTTTTTTCAAAATTTGTCTAAATTCACCTCCTTTGCCTCACTTTATTCAGACCCGGCCTGCGGCCGTGGATGGACGTGCTTTTTAACTGACAGTTGGCATACCTATGGGTATAAACTGTGCTCCTCTTCTCGCCGACTTGCTCCTTTATTCGTATGAGACAGACTTCATATAGGGGATTCCGCTATATAGATGATGTCCTTTCACTAAATAATTCTAGATTTGGTGATTTCGTTGATCGCATCTATCTCATTGAGCTTGAAATAAAGGATACAGATAGGTCTGCTTCATACCTTGACCTACACTTCGAAGTTGACTGTGAGGGGCAGTTAAGAACGAAACTTTACGACAAAGGAGATGATTTCTATCTTCTCATTATGGAATGTCCATCTATGTGTAGCAACATTCCAGCAGCAACTGCATATATCTCAGTTGATACGATATCCCCGAGCTTTTGGTTGCTATCAGGATTTCCTTGACAGAGGGTTGCTGCTAACATGAAGCTACTGAATCAATCGTTTTTCTTGATGTGTCTTCCGTAGGATTGATAAATCGCGAAAAAGATGACGCTGCACAATTAGAATTGTATTGTATTGTTGTGTTATCTATTGTTATTTATATATGTTTATTGTTCACTAGTAAAAAATGATAGCGCCATCGAAAGCTCCAAGACTGGTTGGCTCATTATCATGATGATGTGTCCGGATGGGGCTACATGTCTATCCGCGGACTGTTGTTTCAGTGAGCTAGCACTATAAAAATTCAACCAAGTGTGTTGGTCTAGTACAAATCGGATCTCATCAACATCTCATTGAAAAATAACTTGTTCTCGCCATGATATAGCTGAAAATTTGCTGAGTTGGCGTTAAACAACAATCACACACAGAACCCATCGACCCTCTAGACCTTTGTTTAGCCAACAATATTTGATTCTACCTTCAACGTTCTTTAAAATAAACTAACGCATATATAGCGGCAGAAATTCGTTGTCGGTGTCCTATGGACAGTTAAAGTATATATATCAACTATTCCACATGTTCCCATTTTTCAACCATTACAGACCCCTTCGACCGCCCTAAGCCTTTGTGAAGCTGATACAAACCCATTCCTACTTCAACATTCTTTAAAATTAAACTATCGCCTATTGCGGCAGAAATTCGTTGTCGATAATTTGATAATCTGTAGATCGTCGTTGATTTTAATTTGATGTTGCTCTCCTAGAGTGTGGTAGATCGATAGTTCGAGTTGGGTCAAGCAGAAGACTACACAAATTGGTATTTGTTGTTTCTCCACTAGGTGTGACACATAAATGAAGCAAGAGCAATTTAGACAGGTTGGCTCGACATCGAGATAGTGTGTCTAGAGGAGCGACATGTCTACCCGCGGACTGTTGTTGCCCTGAGCTAACATTATAAAAAACAATCCAAACAAGCGTGTTGGTACAGTACAAAGCGCACATCATCATCATCTGATCGAGTGTAACTTGCTCTCGCCATGATACGACAGAAAAATTGCTCATTTGGTGTTAAACAACAGGCACTCACCCACTCACTTAATTTGATGTTTGTTGAGTAACTGAAAAGCAGTAAGTGATTGATTAATTTATTGTTTATTGATTGTTGTTTAACGTAATGTGAGCAGTATTTCAGCTATATTCAAGAACAAGTTTACACAAACTAAATCATGAAGCACTATGATTGGGCTTTGGGCGGATCTTTCAATTGTCTGCAAATAAATGAGGGAGTGCATAGGGTATGAAAATTGTCTTTTAATTATGTGCAAAGAGTGTGCATTTGCTTTATCCCACAAGGAATGACTTTGAGAATCTTGGTAGCTAGTGCCGGATTTAGATAAAGTGAGGCCCTAGGCTATTCCACTTGTGAGGCCCCTCCTAATTCTCCACCTTCACGAGTGGAGGCAGGAAGTGTGTTTAATCAATTTCAATAAAGGCGAAGATGATGAGGGGTGTTTAAAATTCTGCAATATTCTGAAATGGAGTGCAACTGTGTAAGGAAAATTACTGAAGGGTTGTTTTGAAAGTACAGTACGGTATGACAGCATAAGTGTGAAAGTCCAATAACAGTGTTTAAATTAGTATACACCTTGGCCGGAGGCCCCCAAAGCTTTGAGGCCCTAGGCTTCAGCCTATCGAATCTATAGGGAAATCCGGCACTGTTGGTAGCAGTGACGACTGAACAGAACCTATGCGTTTTGAAGAACTACGCCATTTGAAATCCAAGAAATGAGAAAAATATACGTATACCTGATTTGTGGTTTATATGTCATGGTCCAAATAGGTTGAAATCGACACATGACTAAACTTTAAAGATAAAAGAACCATGATTGTTTTGATAGTGTTGTGGTAATTATTTACCAACAATACTATAAATAGAATTGGGAGATAGTCGGAAACAGGTTGAAATCGACATCAAAATAAACATTATTATTTTGTTCTAAGCTGTGCTTAATCACTTTTCAGCCACTTAATCCTTAGTTCTGGACAACACTCGTGAACATTATAAGTTTGTTACTAAGGTGTATGAAGTTTGACAATCTAAGTGTTCATTGTGTCATGGTTTGGTGTGTTTTCAATAGGGTATGTCCATTCTATAAATCAGAAAGAAGCTTGAAGGGAGGAGCCAACCTGTACTATAACTTCCAGGTTAGTGACGTCATACCGTACTATAACTTATTTACCATGTGTTATGGTACAGCATGACGTCACTAGCCGGAATCGACCATACATATGATCCAATATTTTCCCCTGATTTCAGCTAGCTAGCCAAATACTTTTCCTTCAAAACAGCAACTCGAAACCTTATTAAACCATAAAAAAAGAGTATTCCACAAAACACACGACGAACGCCTCCTGCTTTCTATTTCTATTTGCAGACGACATTATCTAGACTCTTAATTAAGTAGCAATAAAAACCGTCTGCAGTCTGTTTGTTTATCTTAAACTTTTAACCTTGAATCTAATCAGTAATTACGCAGACGATAATCTGACAATTTTATGAATTTCACACAGTTAACGATTTCTCAAATAAAATGTCAAAAATCAAATTTGAAAATAATCAAAAGTGTAAAAAATTACCTTAACTCTTAACTTCAACTAATCAGCTAATTAACTAAAAATCTAATTAAAAGTTATTAAAATTCATTGTCTTTTTACCACATTTAATATTTTTGTTTATTTTTTAAAAGACGTACGTTCAATGACACTTCAGTTTGATAAAAATAGGGGAACAAAATCATACCTTCAATACAGTAATGTTTAATGTTTGTTGCTCAAGTCCATATGGGAAATCCCTCCTTTGTACATTTTAGACTGTCTTCCGATGAATATCTCCCTCGTCCATCATGTCCGACATATTTCTTGAAAGTGCACCGATTGTTTTTGTGAATGAAAATTCTCCACGGACCGCGGGAAAAGCCTCATGAATATATATGCATGACCCAAAACATTTACAGTATTATTTAAAATCTGTAACTGATTGACAAGACAGGGGCGTGGAAATCAGTTAGAGATCCTAAATAATACTGTAAATATAACATATTTCTTTCTATGTCCTTTCCTCGTCCATGACTTTTCACCGGTAACACGAATGGTGTCACCAGTGGAGTTGGTACTATGCACCTTTCCGGGGCACCTGAGGTCAGACTCACCCCCGATTCTTAGTGGGGTTCGTGTTGTCCAATCATTAGTATTATGTGTAGTGTTTTGTAGATCATTGCTTGTCTGCTTTTAAATAAGACTTGACTATGTCAAATATTGCACCGAGGATTTTACAAGAATGTGTCACTTATTTTGTTAAACTATTTGCTCGAAGTTTATTCAGATGGCGCGAAAGATAATACTCTGCAGTTAGTATATGGAGGGCCATTTGGAGAGTTTCTAATTTGGTAATAACATTTTGTAATTGGGTGACATTACTGCTGCGCCCATTTAAACCACTTTTGTTCGTCTAACAGACACACTTTGTATATGAACAAGATAATCCAACAGGTTAGTGCTTTTATTACGGTTCATCATATTAGTCACTACAACTTCAATAACGAATATAACTCTACCTACACGAGGCTGTCCCTAGAATGATCTCAAGTTTTAACCAATAAACACCGCATTCTATCTTTTTCTTTGCACAAATTTAGAGGTATCAGAATGTTTATTTAATATTAGTACAGATAGCATAGAAATACCCTCAATAATATACACAATACGCAATTTTCTACAGGTCTGTTCAAGGAACATTCATGCTAAGTTTTCTTTCCAAATGTTCTGCTGTTTCAGACAAAACATCTCCATGTTAAACTAAATCCTACAGTGGAGGCCCATCTTAACATTCCGATAGGCACAATTAATGTATACAGTCAATTTTAAAAAGGGCCATCTACGTAACATCTACGCAATCTTTCTTTTAAACTGGTTCAGTGGTTCAAGAAAAGGGTTTTTAAACTAGTCATATGTTAAACTTTGTCCCTTCAGTTATATAGTGGCGGTCAGTTTTATTAGTGGAGGAAACCGGAGTACCCGGAGAAAACCACCGATCTGTCACAAGTCACTGACAAACTTTATCACATAATGTTGTATCGAGTACACCTCGTCATGAACGGGATTCGAACTCACAACTTTAGTGGTGACAGGTATTGATTGTACATGTGGTTGTAAATCCAACTACCATACGATCACGACCACGACGGCCCCTAAATGTTGGATTGGTACCAAAATCAGAAAAGGACACATTACTACAAACTTTCTTTCCGTTGTGCCTATAGTTGGTTCAAAGAAGAAGGTAAAATTACAGTACGACGACAACACCTGCAGACGAAGCGTCTGGGCTGATAGGCATCGTCTCTCGGGATGAAGCGTCTGGGCTGATAGGCATCTTCTCTCGGGATGACACCCTGTCCGATATATATAGGACAATTGCGCTAGAAACACACAGTAGTCATTGCAATAACATTCCGCTGAGACAGGTTGTGTTCAGCAGAAACGTCCAAAACAAAATGTAAAGTTATTTTTATATACAACGTCTGAAAAACCAGTCAACGATCAATCTTACGGGGTGTTGGATCGTTACGGTATAACGATACTATACAAGTAAAACAATTATAAACGTCTAAAATGGTTTGTAAAACAACACCAAGTACACAAAACAAAGTGATAAAGAATTAAACACTTCGTTGAATGACAAAATTTTCGTCCCACCGAGGGACTTTATCAATGTCTAATTAAATAAAATCTCGAAACAATATAGCGACTTTTCAAATTTAAAAAAAAAACCGTCTGAAAATTAAACCAAACAGTGTTAGAATTAGATTTTAGAGCTGTCAAATTTTTGTTCTTCCCTCGACGGGATTTGAACTCACACCATATATATATATGGTATATATACCTGTATATGGTAATGTACCTTTTACTATGATTTATAGCTATATCTACATATTTGTGTACATATTTATCTTAAAAGTCATGTTTCTGAAGACACAGTTATTGCAATACATTGTGTACTATTGTAAATGACATGAATCACCATTGCACATAATGAAAACGGTGGGATTTACGGTGTTCTTGCCTTAGAATAGAAAGCTTAGTATAGCATAGGCTACGAGGGGAAATCTTAAAAAAAAAATGAAATACAAAGATAAATGATATTTTTTTTCCATTGAAATCGAGCAACAGTAAAAAGAAAATGACCACTGTCGGCTAAAGGTAGTTGTGCCGCTATTGTGTGATAAATGATTATTTACACCATTGTCTGATATCATTAAAGTTGTGAGTTTGAATCCCACCTAGCTAGGTGTACTCGATGTGATATTGTGTGATATAAAGTGTGTCACGTTTTCTGGGTATTCCGATGTTCTCCATGAATAAAACGGACGTCCACAACATAACCGAAAGTGGCCCCGTTAAACACAAATAGCCATAACCTATCCATGATTGTCAAATTAGTTGGTCTAAATCGTGGTATAAATAACAAATCGATACAGATAACCTACAAGTTTCAAGTTTTGGCTGTTGGCAAAAAGACTTATGATAAAAACCCTTCTATACATATTCAAAATTCTGATCTTACTTGTGAAAAAACAGTTAAATTATTAGGTATTGAAATTGATTATCAGTTAAACTTTGATGCTCATGTCAGTTAGATCTGCAGGAAGGCTTCACAGCAATTAAATGTTTTAAAACGTTTGGGCTCTCTTTTGAACAGACTAAGTAAACTAACAAATTTTTCATTCTTTTATTCTTAGTAATTTTAACTTTTGCCCTTTGGCATGGCACTTCTGCACTGAGAAAAATTCAAAAAAGCTAGAAAAGGTGCAGGAAAGAGCACTCCGTTTTGTTTATGAGGATTACAACAGCTCCTACGAGGAGCTCCTACATAAAGCTAAGGTGCCTTCCTTGCAGATCAGACAGATAAGAACAATGGCTCTAGAAACTTTTAAAATTGTGAACAAAATAGCTCCTGTGTGCTTACAAAATTTAGTCAATGTAAAAAATTCTAAATATTCTTTCAGGCATGTAAATGTTCTGGACGTGCCCCGGGTAAAGTCAACTTATTACGGTAAAAAGTCTTTCAAATTTGCTGCCGCAACATTATGGAACAGCCTTCCGAACCATTTCAGGACTGAAAATAGTTTTTCACATTTTAAAAGTTTGATCCAGTCCTGGAGTGGTTCGAAATGTCGCTGTTCTGCTTGCAGATAACACATTTGTTTTAGCTGCTTTTCATTTACTCTTGCTTTTTGTTGCTATTGGACTGTTATTGCTGTATTTTTTTGTTTGATTTCTGCATGAATCTTATTTTAATTTCAAATTGCATTATTTGCACATCATTCCAGTAATTGGGTAATCAATACAAGTTGATATTATTTTATTCTTTTCGAAATTTGTATAATCCTAAACATATGCTATAGTTTTAAGGAATTCTAATTCTTTCTAATTTGTTGCCAAATTTTTACTGCATGATATAGCTGATCTGTGTATGTTTTAAATTAGTAATGCATGTTGTTATCTTGTGTTGTTTTAAGTTATGTATATGATTTTATATTCGGTCAAGGGCTCTTCAGAGCTTGTGTTGTGCGTTTGATTTTATGCCGAATCAAAATGGATTTTTCTTATCTTATCTTATGTTAGTGCCAGTTTCAAGTATTCAGTATAAATTTTTAACTGCTGCTTCTTTTTTAACTGCCGTGCTTTATGTTGGAGCATCTGTGTGTGGATCTTGAACAAGAGTCCAAAGAGGCACTTGCCACGTGGGTTCTTGTTCAGATCTATACACAGTCCTCCTTTTTTGCCTGTATTTCTTAGCTATTTTAGTTTGTAACTTTGCATGCGACTTGTGTTGTATATTCGGTAAAAAGCTCTGTAGAGCTTATGTTGTACTGTTTTATTATGTGCCGAATCAAAATAAAGTTTTCTTATCTTATCTTACATGTAATGATTGTTATATTTCTAACGGCTATTATAGAAGCACATGCACTTGTCACAACCACAGGCGCTCGTGGCACTGAATTAGCACCCCTTTTTAAACTTTCTGTTTACATACCGGTATTTATTTTCAATAAAAAATTCTTTATTATTTCACCTCTTTTTCCTTAATTTAACTTGTTCGTGTTCATATTTATACAATCTTATGTTAACAACAAATTACATTTGTCGACTCTCTATGTCAGTTGTTGTTAACATAAGATTGTATGTATATGGGCACGTATAAGTTAAATTAAGGAAAAAGAGATAAAATGAAAAAGAAATTTTATTGAAAATAAATATGTAAAGAGAAAGTTAAAAAAAAAAGGGGGGGATAATTACGTGCTTACGAACGCCTGTGGTCACAACCAATCGTAAGTGTTAAGCGTTGTGACAAACAAGGATCTGTGTTCACACAATAAAGCAGATTATTACGGTTTGTGGACATAAACACATATTTGTCGCAAAACAATTTATAAACCCTATGCAAATAGTTGTGGAAAGAAGAGCCTGTTATAGAAGCAAATCAATGATGCATCCGATATTTTAAAACCACATTTTTATTCACAGAATTACAGATATTTATTTGTAATCAAAAGATGACAAAGATGACCCATCGTTTGTAACTACATACAATTTTGTGTAATCTTTGTTGAAACAGATGGCGTTTAGTGGACCATATCCTTCATCACCACGGAGTATAATGTCATCAAGATCTCCATTTTCAGATATGCGCAATAACTGACCGTTAGAACATGAAACAAAAATAAAATTGTCGTCACCTTCACAGAGGCCTCTGGGTTTCCCATCCTTAACTTCATATTTGAAGACAGCGTTTCCGTCTGTTGTGATACAATTAACCGTAGTAGACGTGTAACATAAACGTCCACTTTGTGTTGTTTGAAGACATTTTACGGCCGTACGATCATCTGGTAAATCTATAGTTTTTGCAAGAGCGCCCTCAAAGTCATGTGATTGAATCGTATTCCACGAACCAAGCGAAAGGTAATTTGCGCTACAAGTTATTCCGAATGGCGTTGATTCGAGTTGTACCTCTTTGACTAACTTCATAGAAATAATGTCTATAAACGCAATAAAACCTGGTTTCCTACTGAATCTGGACTCTTGTAGAGTAACTACGGCCTGGTTAGAGTCTGGCACTGTGCTAACGTCTCTGGGGTAATATCCTATTTTACAACTGTTCTCATATTGTCCAGTGTTGCTGTATTTCAGCACGCATCGATTATTTACGTCGCACAGTAAAATTTCTCCGTCACGTGTTACCGTAATTCCATGAATATCAGGTTCGGTATTTGAATGGGAAATAAATTTGGAATCAAAGTAAAGTTTTCGCTTTGGATTTTCAGAAGCGCTCATTTTCAAAAGGTGCTTTATAAATAACAATTGCTTTATAGATACTACTGTAGGTACAATGGATATGTAGATAAGTACACTCTTATCCTGAGCTGTTGATGTTATATATTTCCTGCAAAATAATATTTCGAAAGGGTAAATACATCAAACAAACAAATAATGTGATTTTATTTTAAAAATGTGCCGAAGCGTATACCATATAACTGGATATACAAATGTAGTTAGAAGTCTGCATTTTCGCATTATGTGAAAAGGGAAAATAATTAAAGAACAGATACATATGAACACAATAATATAATTGAAGCACTATAAAATATTACAACTTTCCAATAAAAGAAGAGAAGCGTCCATCGCATTCCCATCGTCATTACCAGGGACTCTTCCCGACGTAAGTGAATATAGAGCCCAGCTGGCGACCGTTTCACTAAAGTGATCGTAAATCGTAAGTCTAAGATCACTCTTAAGATTTCCTTACGTGCACGTATACGTGCGTTTCACTAAACTAGTCCTAATCGTAAGAGTTACGACTTACGACTTGCGACAAGTAACATCTCCTATAATGGAGGTAAAAAGATACATTGTATCATATATAATGATTGATTTTTGGTATTTAACGCCACTTTAAGCAGTATTTCAGCTATATCATAGTGGTGGAAGAAGCCGGAGTACCCGGAGAGAATCACCGACCATGGGCAAGTAACTGGTAAACTTTATCACTTGCGACTGCGAGTCGAGTGCACCCTTTTTAAAATTTGGTGATAGGCTTGTATGAGTTGTTAGGTAATCCAACTACCTAACTCATTGAGCCACCCGGGCCCTATATTTTATTTATAAACCCAACAGATCGGAAGCTGATTACATTAATAATCACATTTTAAATGTGCTTAAATACATTTTTAATATTCAACTAATTATAAAACTCTAAAGTGTTTTTTTAAATGAATAAACCAAAGCTATCAGAAAAAAATTTGTTAAGTGTAAAATTTTACCGAAATTTGAGAAGAAATTTATTTTATGGAATATATTTTAACAAATTTCATGCTATATGCAGTCACTTGAAGTTTCAAAAATAAGGGGAAAAAATAAGAAAAACTTCGAAACATGTTGGTTATCTATATAATAAATAGAAATTTCCAAAATGTGACCATAGATTTGGCAATACATTCACATTCTGCACCGATATATCCTACATTTACGTGAAGAACTTAAACACATGACAATTGTGCGGATTTTTTGTACCTTTCTTTAAAGCATATTTCGCATTTTCATAATATTTTATGGTTTTTATAAGTACTGATGTACAACTTCTTTTTTACCTCTTTATTTACTCCTTTCGCCATCCAGAAATTACTTAATCTGTAACCACTGCCCACCATGGGGTAGGGTGGGGGTGGGGGGGGGGGGGGGGGGTGTTTGGATTTGGGTAGTTTTATTGTATCACTACATTAAACAACAAAAATGCACATCTTACAATATTATACCTTAACATGTACATGTACTGTTGATTTAAATTCATAGTGTGCGTTTTAACCCTTTATATAATCAATAAAAACTACCAATGAATATTAACACTTGGACTGCTAAAATATCTGTTGCCTTCAAAATTATTGGTTTTTTTAATACATGTATGTTACAAATTTTTGCTTTAATTTATATTTCATATATGTGTATCTATGTTATTCTGATATTTTTTGTTTTCATTTTAAAGGATGACGAAAGAGGTGAATAATCGATATTGCATCGTCAGTCATGCTTCAAAATGCAGAAAATGTTATGAGTAAATTAAATATATTCTAAATAACAGGTAATCCGCGCAAATGCAAAAAAAAAGGTATCACGCAAATGTAATGCGCCCTCTGTGTGTGCTTAATTTTATTTTTGAACTATTGTTTGTACATGTACCCGATATAGTTCTTTTCTAGAAATTTCTTCTAGGTACACATTCGTTAATAAAATATGTTGATAAATTGTAAATGCAGAACTGAAACAAACAATAACGTGTAGTTTCTTTTAATGATTTTTTATGACTCTCGAAATATAAAAAAAATGTAGCGTGCATCTAATATGTATTGCTTGCTTCATTTGATTAATGTTCATATTAAAAAAAATACAGATAGCATTTTTTCTCTTCAAAATTAGGTTTACGATTTACGACTTGCGAGTACCTTCCACCACTCTTAACTTTGCGATCACTTTTTGTCGCAAGTCGTAAATCCTAACTATTAGTGAAACGGTCGTAACTCTTAAGAGTACACTTACGTCTACGTTTACGACTTACGACCTTTAGTGAAACGGTCGCCATCAAAACGTTTTATTTAAAGTCGGTACATTTTATAATACAACATAAGTTCTCAAGAGCTTTTTAAACCGACATGCATAATAAATTACATAAATTAAATACAGCACAATAAAACATGTCATGCAATACAAAATTAATACATATCCAGATAATATTTATGCATACATTTCTGTGTTTTGACTTCTGGACCCCTACAGCCAATGCCTCTCTGTGCACTTATTGTCATAGGACCAGAAGTCAAAACACAAAACACAAAGATATAATCTTTTTAAAACACCAACGAATACACATTTTTGTCAATTGCACGTTTATTGCCAATTTAATCAGAAAGGTTACATTTTTTTTTCAAATCAGAATTGACCGTAGTATTTTTTCCAATTCTTCTGAAAAGTCTGAAATGGCTACCACCGACTTATTATTAGGGATAGGATCCATAATTTGACTGGAGCTATGTCTTTCCGCGGTCCCCTTGACAACCTCCAGAAATGTTTACTTTTATTAGCAGACTTTACGCCATTATCCGTTTAGAATTTCAGTTTATTATTCCACTCTTCACGTTTGATTACTTTGTGTAAAAGTGGTTTACGCTTTCGGTAAACACTGGAGATTTGCTTGCCTAATTCGCTATTGTAAGAATTCGTTTTGTAATGCATGTGTTGAAGATTTATTTGATTCGTGTCTTACAGTCAGTATCTTGTCTGTGTAAATTAACTTGTTTATAATTTAATGCCATTTATTTACAGTTTGGATTCAATCAATTTCAATGTTCTGACTTATAATAAATAAATAAATAAGCTTTATTTAGAGTCGGCATGGTTAAAACAACATACAACATAAGCTCTGTTGAGCTTTTAACCGACATACACAGACACAGAATAAATAACAAATAACAAGCATGCAACATACAGCTAAAATACAAGACTAAGTTAGCACTACATGTAAAATACTAACAGTTACAAGATAAGCAAAAAAGCAGATTAAAAGCTGATGTTATAAGCTAAGCATACCAAGAGTTAATGTAGCAAACTATGAACAACTAAAAGTTGATATTATGAGCAAAGCATAACATTTTTATAAGCACAATAAATAAAAACTGGATATAACCTAGATGGTAGAAATTTAAACAAATTTAAAAGTCAGCACAAACTGAACATTTACATACATTTCCATTCCAAGATTTTAAAATATTCTTAAACTGATTAAAATTGGAAATTTTTCTAAAATTATCAGGTAGGCCATTCCATAAAACAGCTGCTGCATATTTAAAACTATTCTTACCGTAGGTAGATGTTCGCACCCTAGGTATATCTACAATATTGGAATATCTAAAATTATATTTACAATCTTTAAAAACAACTAAATCATGTAAACAAGATGGTGAAAGTTTGTTTAAAATCTTAAAACATTCAATAGCCATGGTACGCATTCTTCTAACTTTCAGAGATGGAACTTTAGCTTTTTCTAATAACTCATCATATGTGCTCTCATAGTCCTCGTATATAAATCGTAAAGCCCTCGCCTGGATTTTTTCTAATTTAGAGGTATTACTTTTATTGCAAAAATGCCACGTCAAAGGACAAAAATTAATATTAGACAAAATGAAAGTATGAAAAATTGTTAATTTATTTAATTTTGAAAGAAAACAACCAATGCGCTTTAAAACATTCAACTGTTGAGAAGCTTTACGACATATATTTTTAATATGATAATTGAAATTAAGTTGGTAATCAATATCTATTCCTAGTAATTTTACCACTTCATCACAAGTAATTTCAGCTGAATCTATTTTAAATACTGGTGTCTTGGCATGTGTCTTATTGCCAACTGCAATGGCTTGAAACTTATCTGGATTAGCCTGCATACAATTGAATTTGAACCAGTCTATCAATACTGAGCTTTCTTTTTCAAGTATATCAATTAATTTCTCATAATTATCATTTATATAAGACAAGGTGTTATCATCAGCATAATTATACAATGTACCATATTCAATAAAATAAAAGATGTCGTTAATAAAAATGTTAAATAACAAGGTGCCAAGTATAGAGCCTTGAGGTACCCCTTTTTGTATATCAGCCCAACTGCTGAGATCTCCCTGAAGTTTGATTTGTTGTTTACGACCAGTTAAATAATTTCTAAGTAATTCCACAGATTTTGGAGATGGGCCGTATGCAGACAGCTTACAAAGGAGAATGTCATGTGGCAGAGTCAAAAGCCTTCGAAAGATCCATAAGAATTGCTGCCACATACTGATTTTTATCTAGAGCTGTTTTCCAATCTTCAAGGAGTCTCAGCAAAGTTGTCTGACAACCATGACCCTTTCTAAAAGCGCATAAAAAAGTATGAAAAATATTTTCAAATAAATCAGTTAGTTGGTCAGATAAAACCATTTCATAAACTTTAGAAATTGTGGGTAAGATGCTAACTGGCCGGTAGTTCTTTTTGTCTAAAGGGTCATTTTTTTATGTAGTGGAACAACCTGAGCTTCTTTTAACCTGGTTGGAAAAACACTGGTTTTGATAGTGTTATTAACAAGTGTTGTTATATGCTTGTTAAGTACAGGTGCACCAGCACGTAAAAGTTTAGATGAGATCTGATCTACACCAGTAGCTTTCTTGATGTTTATTTTGCTAACCAGTTTGTTTATAGTGTCAACATCTGTAGGTTTAAAATCAAACAGTGTATTATGTTGTGTATTGTTCTTAATTTTCAATATACTAGGGTGACTATTTCCATCAAAAATAACATCTTTGCCAATGTCATTTGCAACATTTACAAAAAAGGTGTTAAAGGTATCACATATATCTTAAGTGTTCTTCACAATCTTATCATTTTCTACTAGTACAATTTTCTGTTGACTACCTGTAGATTTTTTTGATAGAAATGGTTTGACTGTGGTGTAAAAATGTTAAAATTTTTGTCCACCAGTACATCTTTCTTGAAAATATGTGTTAATAGATTTTCTTTTTAGTTTGGTAACAAGATTTCTTTGTTTTCTGTATGCTTCCCAGGTTTTATTTGTTTTGTATTTCTCAAATTTCGATCGTAGCATTTGTTTTTTGTATATGGCTTTTCTCAGCTCTCTGTTCATATACGGTACTGAGTTTTTTCGAGGGTATTTATACTTTATGGGTGCATGATGATCAATGACCTGCGAGACTTTAGTTTCAAAATCATTATACATAGTGTTTATATCATCTACACACTCACTAGAATCATGTAAATAAACAGTATTATCTAAATCACTAATATATGTATTAACATCAAAATCTTTAAAACTTCTATATTGTATCTTGCTGTTTACACAATTTGGTGTATTACCTTTAATAAATGTCGATATCATATGATGACAATCACTGACTCCAGTATTAAAATTAAGTGTCTTAAAACAAAGATTGTTTTTATTAGATTTTTTTGCTCAACATTTTCCACTAAGATTCTGCTCTCAACGTAATATCGATGTTGAATGTCAACTTCGTCAAGCTCCATACAGAGAACATGCTATTTATTTTACCGTTGAAATGGTATACATGTATTTGTTTGACGGGAGAAAGTATTTTCCCAACAATGTCTTAGATTACAATATGTGATATGCTGAAGGCCACCATGGCTGTAGTATACAATCATCACAAAAACATACAATTTGTAAAAGGGCATTCCAATGAACTGTCTTGTACAATGTCGTTCAATCGAGCTTGTACTTTACAATAAGTTGTTTTACTGTTTCCCACGGGGTCTTGCGATGTCGTTGACGAGCACAAAAATTAACGCAAATTATGCCCATACAAATTTGAATCAAATTTTCTTGTAAATTGTACGTTGGATATAAATAACACGACTTTTACCCATTGGTTTAATTGGTCTAAGCTTAAATCATGTCCTCCAGTGTCCGACGTTTGGTATTTCAGAATCACACAAAAATGTTAAACTACCCAATGATTATCCATTTACAACTCGGGTTCAATCAAGTCTGTGGGTTCTGAGAAGACACGTTTTACACTTTTGCCTATAAGATCCCATGTTAAACTATATGTCCTACATCGGCCGCCATCTTGGGTGTCGGATCAGAATCAAAGGGTTATCTAGAGGGCAATTAATATAGGATTCGTGTATAGCTTCAATTCAATACGGCTTGTGGTTTCTTGGAAATCGTTTCCTCATGGATGTTATATTGATTATTTGATCGGATACATTGGATATCATCGATGACAAATCCCACACTCTCTGTTACATTACCATAAAAATGACAGAATATACAAAAATGTATGATACACTGTTCAAAGACAAACCCATTGTCAGAAGTGGGATCCACGTTGTGGTGTTTAGGGTTGAAATCTAGGTGTTCAGGGTGACCGCCTCGTCCTCACCTCAGCGGAAACAAGGTAGATACTTAGTAGAGGACGACAAGTGGGGTGAAGCCCGTCCCCCATCAGGAAGCCCCTTAGGTTTGATGAATTACAACCATTACTATTCTGATCAAATAAATGCCGCATAGGTGGGACACACCCAGCACGCCCCGTCTTAATCCACATCGGATTTTAGGCATAATTATGTGCGTGTTAACACGTCGGGGAAGAATGGTTATCGCATTTCATTTCTTTGTTGAAATCAATGCCATTTCGAAATTAGAAAATCGAACACGCGTTTAACGACATTATAATTTTTTGTTAAATAAGCATAAAAATATGAGTACAAAAGTATAATAATTGTGCACTTCCTAATTGCAAGGTTAATTTATATACTACACAATATAACATACCTGTACGTCTAACCAGTAATCATGAGAAGTGATCCCGACACAACACAACAAGAACGTAGATATACGGTCCTACATAATATGAAGTAGATATAAACTTATAATACCTATCTCGCAGTGATTAATATGCTGAGCTCCTATACTCCCTTGTTGTTCTTTTTATATCGTATAAAACGACAATCTTTGTTATTATCACGCAATGGATGTACTTTTTCGTCTACATACCGTCTCTTCTTCGTTTCGTTAATGCGTATTGTCATTAACAATGACTAAATTGTGTAAATATTTAAGTTCCGGATCAATAAAATACTGCAGGCATTAAAATGATTTTATAGGACGTGATAGACATGTGCACCTTTTACACTTGAGACAAGAAATCGTTACCTCAATTGGTGGCAGTTCGGATCATCCCATATTTTTGTCTCTCTATGGTCGTCGTTGTTGTTTTTATATTTTTGTTGTGATTATATTTTAGTCTCTGGAGATATCGTTAGATTTGTCATAGATGACAGTAACTGATACCGACAACTACATTGTTAATACACATTATAGAATAGCATTATGTTGAGAATTACACTATTAACACGACGTAAAGCTTGACAAGAATAATGATATTGTCGAAGCCAAAGGCTCATAAAGCTAGTGTTTCCTTGGAAACAAATGATACGAATAAAGAAACGATATAAATGTAATGTGGCAATCAAAGAGAGAAGTGCAGTACGAGACAACCAGGAACGCCAGATCAACACAAGTTAAGCATCAGATCGAAATACTATGGAACCGTTACCGCGAACTCTGATACGTCGTTCCTCTGGATAGCTTGAAATGAAAGTCTGTCCATTTATAATAGCTTTTAGGGCCGTTAACGTTTATCCCAAAGTCCGTCCATTTATAATAGCTTTTAGGGTCGTTTATCCCTGATAACTTGTATAATCTCCTATTAAGTAAAAACCATCGGTGCGCTCAACTTTGACACAGCAGGTTAGACATTGAATAATAAAAGGAATGACTTGACAACATGAAATCCTATAGCAAACCAGGAGATAGCTGCGGAACCGTCGCTCTTATTGTCTTTTTTATTGCGTTACTTGCCACAATATTAAAAAAAAAGAATAAGAAAACAGGTAAGCGATTTGAAAAATACGAAGAGAGTATCCTCAGATCTCCTAACCCGTGAGATATGATGATTGTGTACACGATTATTGTTCTTCCCGAAAGAATAGAATTTTAGTGTTATGTACAGTCAAATTAAAGAACACAAAACAACTTTCTATAACAAAAAAATTCGTTTATAAAAATTCGTCTACGATTTATATATTTATAACGTATTCATATACAAATTAATAAGAGAGGCTGTTCACTAAGATATGTTCAGTGAAAGGATATCATCTATTTTTAAGGAAGAACGGTATACAGTGAGTATCAGTGTATTCTTGTTAACATCCACTATATTGAAATAGATATCAAAGATATAACTAGGGCTACTTCATACTTTGACCTACACGTACAGGTAGGGGGTTCTTTCAAAGGTTTTATGGTCATTATCATGTCGAATCGGTTAACAGTAGCAATGTCTATGTCATAGAAAATCACGGATATGTTCTGTTTTTCTTAGTCAATGTCTGTGTCATATAAAATCACGGATATGTTCCGTTTGTCTTAGTCAATGTCTATGTCATAGAAAATCACGGGTATGTTCCGCTTGTCTTAGTCAATGTCTATGTCATATAAAATCACGGATATGTTCCGTTTGTCTTAGTCTATGTCATAGACAATCACGAGTATGGTCCGCTTGTCTTAGTTAATGTCATAGAAAATCACGGATATGTTCCGTTTGTCTTATTCAATGTCTATGTCACAGGTAATCACGGGTATGTTCCGTTTGTGTTAGCCAATGTCTATGTCATAGAAAATCACGGGTATGTTCCGTTTGGCGTAGTCAATGTCTATGTCACAGATAATCACGGGTATGTTCCGTTTGTGTTAGCCAATGTCTATGTCATAGAAAATCACGGTATGTTCCGTTTGGCGTAGTCAATGTCTGTCATAGAAAATCACGGATATGTTCTGTTTGTCTTAACCAATGTCTAAGGCATAGGAAATCACGGGTGTGTTCCGTTTGTCTTAGTCAATGTCTGTGTCATAGAAAATCACGGATATGTTCCGTTTGTCTTAGTCAATGCCTGTCATAGAAAATCACGGGTATGTTCCGCTTGTCTTATTCAATGTATATGTCACAGATAATCATGGGTATGTTCCGTTTGTCTTAGTCAATGTCTATGTCACAGATAATTACGGGTATGTTCTGTTTGTCTTAGTCAATGTCTATGTCACAGATAATCACGGGTATGTTCCGTTTGTCTTATTCAATGTCTATGTCACAGATAATCACGGATATGTTCTGTTTGTTTTAATCAATGTCTATGTCACAGATAATTACGGGTATGTTCTGTTTGTCTTAGTCAATGTCTATGTCACAGATAATTACAGGTATGTTCTGTTTGTCTTAGTCAATGTCTATGTCACAGATAATTACGGGTATGTTCTGTTTGTCTTAGTCAATGTCTATGTCACAGATAATTACGGGTATGTTCTGTTTGTCTTAGTCAATGTCTATGTCACAGATAATTACGGGTATGTTCTGTTTGTATTAGTCAATGTCTATGTCACAGATAATCACGGGTATGTTCCGTTTGTCTTATTCAATGTCTATGTCACAGATAATCACGGGTATGTTCTGTTTGTCTTAGTCAATGTCTATGTCACAGATAATCACGGGTATGTTCTGTTTGTCTTAGTCAATGTCTATGTCACAGATAATTACGGGTATGTTCTGTTTGTCTTAGTCAATATGCCTATGTCACAGATAATCACGGGTATGTTCCGTTTGTCTTATTCAATGTCTATGTCACAGATAATCACGGATATGTTCTGTTTGTTTTAATCAATGTCTATGTCACAGATAATTACGGGTATGTTCTGTTTGTCTTAGTCAATGTCTATGTCACAGATAATTACGGGTATGTTCTGTTTGTCTTAGTCAATGTCTATGTCACAGATAATTACGGGTATGTTCTGTTTGTCTTAGTCAATGTCTATGTCACAGATAATCACGGGTATGTTCTGTTTGTCTTAGTCAATGTCTATGTCACAGATAATTACGGATATGTTCTGTTTGTTTTAATCAATGTCTATGTCACAGTTAATTACGGGTATGTTCTGTTTGTCTTAGTCAATGTCTATGTCACAGATAATTACGGGTATGTTCTGTTTGTCTTAGTCAATGTCTATGTCACAGATAATTACGGGTATGTTCTGTTTGTCTTAGTCAATGTCTATGTCACAGATAATTACGGGTATGTTCTGTTTGTTTTAGTCAATGTCTATGTCACAGATAATTACGGGTATGTTCTGTTTGTCTTAATCAATGTCTATGTCACAGATAATTACGGGTATGTTCCGTTTGTCTTAGTCAATGTCTATGTCACAGATAATCACGGGTTTGTTCTGTTTGTCTTAGTCAATATGCCTATGTGACAGATAATCACGGGTATGTTCTGTTTGTCTTAGTCAATGTCTATGTCATAGAAAATCACGGGTATGTTTCGCTTTTCTTAGTTAATGTCTACGTCATAGAAAATCACGGGTATGTTCCGTTTGTCTTAGTCAATGTCTATGTCACAGATAATAACGGATATGTTCCATTTGTCTTAGTCAATGTCTATGTCACAAATAATAAAGGATATGTTCTGTTTTTCTTAGTCAGTCTGTGTGGTACACGGACTATTGAACAAAATGGGCTGCTTATGCAAATCATCTTGGACGGCACCTCATATAAAATAAACCAACTGATTCCATATACAAACCAGGATTTAGTGCAAATTGAAAGAGCCACGCAACACTACTGCTTTGTGTTACACCAAAAGAGAACTGAAATATTGAAGAACATTATGTAGAAAGGCAGATAATCAATAGCTGATAGTACATTTATAGAACTGTTTCCTTTTTTTCTGGAATTTAACAAACATATATAAGTCAGCTAATAGTATATTTTTCTTACTGTGTCCAGCACCCGATCCGTTCATTAAAGAGATTATTTTACATTTTAAACAGTATATACGCATACTTAAATGATGATTTTACCTTTCATGAGTCAATTTGTTTTAACAACGGAAGAATTGCTGTATTCGGAGAGTGCGTGAAGGAAAGAACATTGTATAAATTACGACTGCGCTTTTATCTTTTAGTGTTGTGTGTATATACGTTTTTACTAATATGAATAATTAAACAGGTTTTTTGCTTCGTTCAGAATTTTGTTTTCGGATAACACGAGAATTAGAATATTTATTTTTTTGTCGCGCAATGCGCGAAAATTTATTCCAGTATTCAACATTAGATTATATGACAAAAACTCTGAATCAGATTATTTTTTTTTTCCTCCACCAAAATCAGAATATTTTTTTCAGCAACGTTGGGAATCAGAATATTTTTTTTAGAAAAAAAACATAACCTCCCCCCCCCCCCCCCTTCAAGTTAAATAGTCGTTCCCTAATGATTTCTTTATAAATGTGGCAAAAGATATTGGAAATGTAACTGTTGTAGATAAAAATCATTCTAGTATCATTGAAATTAACAAAAATAAAAAAGATATACCTAATCTTGAATTTAAAGAAATATCTGATGAATTTGTACATAAACAAATAAATAAGACCAGTGTTAAAAAAGCAACAGGTAGAGATGGTATATCAACTAAATTATTAAAACTAGCTAAACCTGTAATTGCAAAACCAATAACACAAATGATAAATAAAACAATAACAAATTCTGTGTTTCCAGACCAACTAAAACAAGCACAAGTTGTTGCACTACACAAGAAGAACAATGCACTAGACAAAAGTAACTATAGACCGGTAACCATACTACCTGTTATTTCAAAATTCTTTAAACGGGCCATTCACGAACAGTTAACAGAATATTTTAACAATCACTTCCATCCATTTCTGTCAGCTTTCAGATCGGGCTACGGATGCAATACTACACTACTAAAAATTATAGAAGATTGGAAACAGGCACTAGACCAAAATAAATACATTGCAGCAGTACTAATGGACCTTTCCAAGGCCTTTGATTGCCTACCACACAAATTATTATTACTCAAACTTGAAGCATATGGCATGTCAAAATCTGCATTACAGTTAATTGAAAACTACCTTACTAACAGGAAACAATGCGTCAAAGTTGGTACCACACTAAGTAACTGGCAAGACATCTACAAAGGCGACCACAAGGGTCAATTCTAGATCCTGTACTATTTTGCATCTTTTTAAACGACATTTTTCATTTTACCACAAGCAGCACACTTTATAACTATGCAGACGACAACACTCTCACACATGCAGATGATAATATTGATAAAGTAGTTGAACATTTAGAAAAAGACAGTTTGGCATTAATAGAATGGTTTTCATGTAACCAGATGAAGGCAAATCCTGATAAATTTCAGGCCCTAACTATTGGCAAAAAATCAATGGATAAAAATATTGTTCTTGATTTAGCAGGAAATAAAATTAAATGTGAAAAAGAAGTAAAATTACTAGGGGTTACAATTGATTTTGAACTTAAATTTAATTCTCATATTTCAAACATTTGTAAAAAAGCATCTAGGCAGTTAAATGTGTTAAAAAGGCTAGGTAAATATTTAAATAAATTGGTAAATTAACCATATATCATTCATTCATATGGTCTAACTTTAACTTCTGTCCACTTTCATGGCACGTTTGTAGTGAAGCCAATACAAATAAAATAGAAAAAATTCAGGAGCGAGCACTAAGATTTATTTATAATGATTATAATAGTACATATTTACATGACTTAATCAAAATTAAAGATACTAAATATTGTTTTAGGTACGACAACATTACAGAAATCCCTTCAGTACGAACAACAAGGTATGGTCTAAAATCCTTTCGATATGCTGCTGCTAAACTGTGGAACGAGTTGCCAAACCACTTTAGAACACAAACATCTTTTAATCAATTCAAAAATTTAATAAACTCATGGAATGGCAACTCGTGCCGCTGCAATGCTTGCTGCTAGTATACATTTTTTTCTAGAATAGACATTGCATGAAATTTGCCTTACTGCTGCCTTCTTGCTTTTGTATGCTTTTCAGTTTAATTTAATTTTATTTTAGTTTTTATTTTAGTGCTTGGCTATTTCTGCATGAATATTTTAAAAATATTTTTAGAATGTTTTTGAAATATTTTTGGAATATTTTTAAGATATGCTTTAGAGTGTGTTTTAGGAAGTACATGAATATTTTACTTTGCATGCTTTTCAGTTTAACTTGTGTTTTATTTTGGTGCTTAGCTATTTATGCATGAACATTTTTAAAGTGTTTTTGGAATATTTTTGAAATATGTTTTAAAAGTACATGCATATTTTATATGTGTTTTGAGTTAATTTGCTTATTTGCTTAATTATAGACTGCTTAAAATTTGCATGAATGTACTTGTATGTGTAATGGGTGCTATGAATGTCGGCATCTATTTTGTGTTTTGACTTCTGGTCCTATGACAATAAGTGCACAGAGAGGCACTGGCTGTAGAGGTCCAGAAGTCAAAACACAGAAATGTATGCATAAATATTATGCATGTCGGTTTGAAAAGCTCTTGAGAGCTTATGTTGTATCGTTATAAAATGTACCGACTTTAAATAAAACTTTTTGATTTGATTTTGATTTTGACAAAGATACAGTAAAAGGAGAGAAAAAAATAAAAAAAACAACTTAGGCTGTGAGCATATCCGTATTCCACACTAGAGAGGCGCCTTTAAAAAATGGCGATTTAAAATCATATGCTCTACACATAATGTTTGTGAATAAGACTTCATTTTTTTCTGTCGACATTAAAATAACAGTTAATTTTTTTCTCGTCCAACCGATTTCACTTTCACTTTATTTTACAATTCGGTTTTATGATCTACCTTCATAATTAAACTGGTACTGAATAATAATATCGATATCAAGGTATTGTACTTTGAACGTTGGGAAACCAGTTTGCTGCCGTAAAAAAGTCACATGACATAAAATGTCGACAGTTAAAATCTCCAATTTTGGACGGAGATATAATTTATTCACGTTTCTATGAAATATTTGAAGATGTCTTATTCGTGGAAAGCCAGAGATGTAATCGGTTACCATAGAAAATTTTCTTACATTCAAAAAATCATATTGATATTTTTGATTTTAGGAATATTGGCCTTATTTTCTTTAAAATTATTATTCGTTTTCATCTTTTACATTTTCGTTACTGGATCAACATTTGTAGTTTGTCAGTATCTCATTTCATCAAAGCATAATTTCAAATTCTTATTGACGATCTACCTCCACCTACGTGGATATGGACATTTGTTTATAACTGTTTTAAACATAAAAGCAAAATTACAAGAAATTTTCACTACCAACGAGGAATCATTGATCGAGGAAGAATTTAAAAGTGAAGATGGAGAGTGTTTTTATGATGCAAATGAATCAAATGTTATAAATGAACCAGATTCTGTCAATATACAACTTACTAGTAGACAAAATGATGTAAGTTGGCAAGAAGAAGTTGTCTTGATAACAAATTTAATTCAAAAACATTTTATATATACATGGTTAAAAGATTTTGATCCGCATATAGATTTTATTACTGAGTGTGACAACGTTCTTCAAGATGGGACAAGAAGTTTAATTAGTCGACTGCAGGCAGTTGATCCAAATGACATGGTTAAGGAACTCTGTTTATATAGCAGACAACACTTGCGCACATTACAAATTTCTCGTGATAAATTCAAAACGCAACCTAGGCGAAGGCTAAGCTTAGGTCGTAGAGATTCAGGTAGTGGCTATGCATCAGGTCGCAAGTATGCTTCAGTGGAGGAAGCTTTTGAGATGATATCAACATACCATATAGGGTTGTATGGAAATGACAATGAGGTAAACTACTTATATAGCATCTGTGATATTTTATTGAACAGAACATTTGGTAGTACAATATTGAATTGCCAAGTGTCAAACTTTTTACTCTCAGAGATTTTAATGTGCAATGTGTTTTACCCAGTGGTTGATATGTTATCAGAACCTGATTTTATATTTGAAAAAATGATATTGATATTATCAAATGAACCACTTGATGTTCCTCTGAATGATGAAGATTTATTACACGATGAAAGTGTGCCTGTTCAAAGAACAGAAATTAATGAAAATAGTTCAAATTGCATAAATACTCACAATCAAATACCACCAGAAAGACTTCTAAATCAAACAGGATCAGAAGCTTTTGAAAATAATCATTTACAATCATTAATAGATAATGATAAAGGAGAGAAATTCCTACCTAAAGTACCAATGGCTCTGATACAACCAGCGTTATTTATTTCTGAAATTGAAAAAGAAACTTTATCCACAAAAAAGAATTCTCTAAAGCTCAAATTGGATAAAAATGAAGTGAATGATATTGTATCAGTGAAACAAACAAAACCTGATTTTTTCTTAAGTTGTGAAGAAGAGCAACCTGAAAATTATATGAGCAGCCTTGAAATAATTGAACAAAAACCTGCGATATTTCAAGATGTGTTGATTGTGGATAATGAAATACATAATGAAAGTAGAAGTACATCACAATTTGTTCTATATACTCTACAGGTATGTATTTTATGGCTAAAGCCCATTCCTCACACAGTCCTCATGATGAGCACTGCTCCTCCAGCTGAAGGCCAGTAAAACTTTGTTCAGAACTTCAGACCAGTAAATTTTTCAGTTTTTATTTTAGAAATATATAAAAATAAATTCAAAAATTTGATTCGGACCAGTAAATCCAAATTTTCATTTTGAAGACTGCCCACATGCAACAAAGACTCAATGAAGAACAGCAATCCAAGCATTGTGTTCATACATTTATGTGTACCATTAATAAAGTATTTGTTGCTTCTCCACTTGGCATGCAGCTTTAAGGAGCAAGAGCAAAGACTGGTTGGCTTGAAATCAGAATAATGTGTCCGAGTGGAGTGACATGTCTACACGTGGACTGTTGTTTCAGTGAGATAGTACTGTCAAAATCCAAGTAAGCATGTTAGTCTAGCACAGAGCGGACATCATTATCATTCCGAAGCTTATTAACTTATTCTCACCATGATATAGCTGAAGAATTGCTCACTTGGCGTTACAACAATCATTCAGTATTCACTCACTTTATATGGAATGACCCTTCAATCATATCATTCACTCTTAAAATTGGCCTAGTGATTCGTAATACTTTAGGTTAAACTGAATTTTGAGAGCATTGTTTTTTTATTTTCCAGAAAAGGTCATTATTTTATTATCTTGCAATTCATGCAAAAAAAATATATATTATGTTGTCTGTCAGAATATTGATCTTTGCATGAAGCTCAAAACTGATTGTGATTGAGGTATGAGCTTAAAAAATCCTTAATAAAGGTGATTTCTAATGCCAATCTAACTAATGATCACTTGATCAAGTGATTTCATTTAACAAGTCTCTGAAATTTTCATTTCTGTGCAAATGAATATTTAGTAGTTTGATTAAGTTATTTCATATACAAGTAAACATCTAGTTTTAAGATATCGCAGGTTACACAATTTTGAAATTTTTAAAAGAAATGAATGTATTTACAAAAATATAGCTAGATTACATACTTTCTAGATATACGGTTTTATCTTTTAATATTTCTTTTATTTGTATATATGCATGTAATACAATTGTTTTATAGACCAGTGTGTTTTATTTCTAAGGGTCTTGTAGGTGTCTTAAGATAAAAATAAAATTTGTTCACACCACGATATAGCTGAAATGTTTCTAATGTTGGCATTTAACACCAATCAATCAATCAATCAATCAATCAATCAATCAATCAATCAATCAATCAATCAATCAATCAATCAATCAATCTAGTTTTAAGAGAAAATGCTTGTATGTACAAAAAAACCTATAATACAAAATAACTTTCCCATAATTAATTATTTTAGTGTGATGCTCTGTACTGGATTGATGCACAAAAAGATCCAGTGTTACGAACAAGACAAGTTAAGAGGCGCCACAGAGAGTTCATTAATTTACATGCCAGATTGACAGATAATCCAAACTACAAGATAAGTTTGAAAGGTAAAATCCAAACTACATGATAAGTTTGAAAGGTAAAATCAATCCAAACTACAAGATAAGTTTGAAAGGTAAAATCTTTTATGTTATTTCAAGATTTATATAGTAGAAGGATACGAATCTCGTATCATCTCACGTGGCGAAGTTTTATGCTACAACAGAGCAAAAATGAATTCATTCATTTTGTAATGCCTTGAGAATTCGTAGGAAAATCAACCAATTACACCAAAGTTCTTGCTATGCATCGTCTATATACTACACTACACAAAACAATCCTTGGATTTGCCGATATAGGTTCAATGGAAATTTTTTGGGGATTTTTTCTGTATCACCCCTCTTACACGTAAAATAAAAAAAAAGGTACAGTAGAGTTTCATACATCTAAAAACATATTAAAAATGATAAAAGTATAAAACAAAAAAACCAATCACGCCAAGATTTGTTCTATATATTGAATACACATTTATACACTTTGGTATGTCGATTTCATGTAAACAAGGAAGTTTATTGATTTCTAAATAGGCCACCGCCCAGAACGCCGCCATTTTGACAAATGATGGTAAACAATCCTTAATAAATACAAATGGGGAGCACTGTTTTCAATAAAACTCCTTCTATTCATTGAAAAATATTTATATTATCACAAAAATGACGGCTCCACTTCAATATTCGGTATGATGAGAGAAGAGAGGGGTTTGAAATTTAAATTCGAGTCTTGACTGCCCATAATAGGCGGGATTATGAAGGTCAAAAGGGCAAATCGATTAATGTCAATTATTGATGAAATATGGGGGATACATCTACAAAAAGTCGATACTTTATTAATGATTGGTATTTAGTACAAATATTTTCACTTTATACCTGTAATTATGGTTTTATATATTTACAAATACTGGTTTAAAATGTTGAAACAATGAAAATTTCCACCATTGATCAATGCACACGCATAGTCAACGAATTGCACTATGGGTAATCTCACTTGTTCTCGCCACGCAACATACTTGCATACAATCTATGTTAAAGCTCGCGAGATTCATATCCTTTCTAGTATATAAATCCTTGGTTATTTTTTAAAAAACCTCAGTGTTAAGAAATACAAATATTTTGTCTATTTACATGCATCGCACATATAATGTACATTTAGTACTTCTATGATATCAGGGTTAGGGTTAAGAAGGTATCTCTCTCTAGATCTCTCAGAAATTACACACAAATATTCATGACATTTTGCAGGATTCCTTTGTGTTATAAAGTGCAGTCAAACCTGTATATAAAGGGCACTCAAGGAAACCTGAAAATGTTCCCTTTATATACAGGTTAGAATTATATGGACTATTCATTGATGGGGAAAATGAGGCTGCCCTTTATAGACAGTGATTTGTTATATAGAGGTGCCCTTTATAGACAGTGATTTGTTATATAGAGGTGCCCTTTATAGACTGATTTGTTATATAGAGGTGCCCTTTATAGACAGTGATTTTTTATATAGAGGTGCCCTTTATAGACTGTGATTTGTTATATAGAGGTGCCCTTTATAGACAGTGATTTGTTATATAGAGGTGCCCTTTATAGACAGTGATTTGTTATATAGAGGTGCCCTTTATAGACAGTGATTTGTTATATAGAGGTGCCCTTTATAGACTGATTTGTTATATAGAGCTGTCCTTTATAGACAGTGATTTGTTATATAGAGCTGCCCTTTATAGACAGTGATTTGTTATATAGAGCTGCCCTTTATAGACAGTGATTTGTTATATAGAGGTGCCCTTTATAGACAGTGATTTGTTATATAGAGCTGCCCTTTATAGACAGTGATTTGTTATATAGAGGTGCCCTTTAATGAAGGTTTGACTGTAGTTATATTAGATTTTTCCTATGAACTAAATTACTACAAGCTAATGATCTACTCAGCTGAGCAGAGAGAACAAACATTCTTCCGTAAATGACCGTTTTCGGGTGGAGACGACCGTGGTAAGACGAGTTCACGTGCACTCGTCTTTACTCGTTGTGACATCCAATCAGAACGCCTCTAACAAGAACAAAATCGTTTAAATATATATCCTAAGCCGGGAATGTCACATTATATACCTTGTCTGATAGCTGAATAACAGATATATTACGGATTTAACTATTGTTTTTTTTTAAATACAGAATCCAACCGTATTAAATATATTTGTGTCTTTTTTTTCATTTTTTCGTATTTCTAGATGTCCTTTTCCATACCTTTGACGTCATTCTTCAATGACGTCAAAATATGTGTCACGTCATATTTCATGTATGGGGTGTCTCATGAAGGAAAATACTGTACTTTCAATAAAATGTTAGTGAAAAAAGCTCAAATTTTATATCAGTAGAAAGCTACTTAGTTTATTATAATAAGTCGGTGTCACAAAAGTCAATTTTATGTGATGTGTATTTCATAACGCTCAATGATATTGATCTGATAATTTATGCAAATTAGTTACTGATCAGTGGCGGGGGTCTCTAGGAGTTTGCTATAATGAAAGGTGTTGGTTTACGGAAGAAATAGGTACTTATATGCGCTCCACTCGCGAAAAGGCATAAAATTTCTATCACTCGTGGAAGATCACCCGGCCTTTCCCAAGAACGTATGTAAGAACCTATTAGTCTAAAATACTACAAGCTAATGATCTACTCAGCTGAGCAGAGAGAACAACAACATGTATTGTCAAATAAAAGTTGGAAAATTTTTAAATTTGAGGATTGATTTAAAGTTGAAAAGTTGTGAAAAGAACAAAATTATATCTCTCTCATGTGCTGAATGAAAAATGGAAGACTTCGTGATAAAATTACTTTCCATCTACAGAGCATTGGCACAAAGACAAGTATACAATGGCATTACCCTTTAAATGGGTTGGAATGTGAATATTTTGCTAAAACTTTTTTTTAGCCAACAAACCTTAAAGAGCATTTCATACATGTACCTTACATATTGTCAATTTGTTAAAATATCATTAACTACAATTCTTTCCAGTTAGGTCATCCAAAGTTTAATATAGAATGCCATGGGGTGTAATTTGAAATTCATTTTCTTAATAACTTGATAATCAATAATGCAAATGCAGTTGACTCATGGTTGTATATTTGTATATGAAAAGAAACATTATTGTGATATTCTGATTTAAGCTTCCACAAATTAAGACTCCAGGTTCTATGAGGTCTCAACAACGGCATGACTGGGTGTCCAAAGCTTAACACATAAGTTGTAGTGAGAAATAAAATTTCTTCTTGAGAACCAATTATGGAAATGTAATTGTGTTTAACATAATTGCAGATTCAAGCTTCCACAGATAATTAAAATTCTCAAGATTCTATTGGTGCTAGCCATAGGGTACAAGAAGTTTAAAATAGGTTGCAATGTGGAAAATTAAAAATTCATTTTCTTAAACCGGGACCGTGGGTATAAATAGCTGTGGGCGGAGCAAGCATTCAGATTGTTCATTATTTTGACCACAGTTATCTTAAGGAGGAAAAATCAATGATACATATAGTTTCACAGTTACTTTTGGAGCAAAATATTTGACAGGCATGGTCACTAGTGTTCCTCCCTACGAAACCTTTAGTCTTATTAAAAATAATATTCTTCATCAGTCTAAAAACTACAATAATCACTTCGAAAATTCAAATTTCTGAGGTATGTGACCTTTAGGTCACATTGGTCATGTGACATACAGTTTCATAAATATGCTGTTCATATCAACAGGAATTTGTTATGATAAGCCCCGCCCACAAATTTTGCCAGTAGGCACTCCCCTTTAAGAACCAAGAATGCAATTGTAATTGGCATGAAGTCCCAGGGGATCAGAAATTAATATACATACACCTACTATACATGTAGGTACATGTAATAGTTAATAAAAAAAACATTCTTTGCCAGGTAAGTATTACAGGTTCATGTGAGTCTCTAGTAGTACTATATTTACAAAGTAAATATTATGGTAAATATTTTACTGATAGTTACAATTTGACACACTTGAACTTGTAGGTATTGACAATTTACAATTATTTTACTGGAAAAATTGTTTTTAGTTTACTTTGAAAATAATGAAAAGAAGAAGAATATTAAGATTGTGATTAACAATTCAAAAAAATATACAAAAGTTACTGAAAATGCACTTCAATAAAATTTCACAAAATTAAAGGTCAAACATATTTTAAAATCAATGAAATATGAAAGACTCTGGTGAAATATATTTATTATTTCAACATATTTGAATCTATTTTTAAAGTAGGTTTTTTTTTGCTTAAAAATATACGATGGGTAGACAAGTTCTATAGAACACAGAAATAAACAATATCTTGACATTTATTATTGTTTCTAATTTAATTTTCATGTGTTTATTCCAGGAATTAAAGGCCCAAAGCGATGGCAGACATTACCATTTGGTAATTTAAATAAGAAAAGCATTGAAGACAGGAGGAAAACTCTAGAGACTTACATAAAGGTTTGTTTATTAATAGTTTTACCATTACAATGTGTTGTCACTAAACAGGACAGGAGTAAAACTCTAGAGATATACATAAAGGTTTGTTTATTAATAGTTTTACCATTACAATGTGTTGTCACTAAACAGGACAGGAGTAAAACTCTAGAGACTTACATAAAGGTTTGTTTATTAATAGTTTTACCATTACAATGTGTTGTCACTAAACAGGACAGGAGTAAAACTCTAGAGATATACATAAAGGTTTGTTTATTAATAGTTTTACCATTACAATGTGTTGTCACTAAACAGGACAGGAGTAAAACTCTAGAGATATACATAAAGGTTTGTTTATTAATAGTTTTACCATTACAATGTGTTGTCACTAAACAGGACAGGAGGAAAACTCTAGAGACTTACATAAAGGTTTGTTTATTAATAGTTTTACCATTACAATGTGTTGTCACTAAACAGGACAGGAGTAAAACTCTAGAGATATACATAAAGGTTTGTTTATTAATAGTTTTACCATTACAATGTGTTGTCACTAAACAGGACAGGAGTAAAACTCTAGAGATATACATAAAGGTTTGTTTATTAATAGTTTTACCATTACAATGTGTTGTCACTAAACAGGACAGGAGTAAAACTCTAGAGATATACATAAAGGTTTGTTTATTAATAGTTTTACCATTACAATGTGTTGTCACTAAACAGGACAGGAGTAAAACTCTAGAGACTTACATAAAGGTTTGTTTATTAATAGTTTTACCATTACAATGTGTTGTCACTAAACAGGACAGGAGTAAAACTCTAGAGATATACATAAAGGTTTGTTTATTAATAGTTTTACCATTACAATGTGTTGTCATTAAACAGGACAGGAGTAAAACTCTAGAGATATACATAAAGGTTTGTTTATTAATAGTTTTACCATTACAATGTGTTGTCACTAAACAGGACAGGAGTAAAACTCTAGAGATATACATAAAGGTTTGTTTATTAATAGTTTTACCATTACAATGTGTTGTCACTAAACAGGACAGGAGTAAAACTCTAGAGACTTACATAAAGGTTTGTTTATTAATAGTTTTACCATTACAATGTGTTGTCACTAAACAGGACAGGAGTAAAACTCTAGAGATATACATAAAGGTTTGTTTATTAATAGTTTTACCATTACAATGTGTTGTCATTAAACAGGACAGGAGTAAAACTCTAGAGATATACATAAAGGTTTGTTTATTAATAGTTTTACCATTACAATGTGTTGTCACTAAACAGGACAGGAGTAAAACTCTAGAGATATACATAAAGGTTTGTTTATTAATAGTTTTACCATTACAATGTGTTGTCACTAAACAGGACAGGAGTAAAACTCTAGAGACTTACATAAAGGTTTGTTTATTAATAGTTTTACCATTACAATGTGTTGTCACTAAACAGGACAGGAGTAAAACTCTAGAAATATACATAAAGGTTTGTTTATTAATAGTTTTACCATTACAATGTGTTGTCACTAAACAGGACAGGAGTAAAACTCTAGAGATATACATAAAGGTTTGTTTATTAATAGTTTTACCATTACAATGTGTTGTCACTAAACAGGACAGGGGTAAAACTCTAGAGACTTACATAAAGGTTTGTTTATTAATAGTTTTACCATTACAATGTGTTGTCACTAAACAGGACAGGAGTAAAACTCTAGAGATATACATAAAGGTTTGTTTATTAATAGTTTTACCATTACAATGTGTTGTCACTAAACAGGACAGGAGTAAAACTCTAGAGATATACATAAAGGTTTGTTTATTAATAGTTTTACCATTACAATGTGTTGTCACTAAACAGGACAGGAGTAAAACTCTAGAGATATACATAAAGGTTTGTTTATTAATAGTTTTACCATTACAATGTGTTGTCATTAAACAGGACAGGAGTAAAACTCTAGAGATATACATAAAGGTTTGTTTATTAATAGTTTTACCATTACAATGTGTTGTCACTAAACAGGACAGGAGTAAAACTCTAGAGATATACATAAAGGTTTGTTTATTAATAGTTTTACCATTACAATGTGTTGTCATTAAACAGGACAGGAGTAAAACTCTAGAGATATACATAAAGGTTTGTTTATTAATAGTTTTACCATTACAATGTGTTGTCACTAAACAGGACAGGAGTAAAACTCTAGAGATATACATAAAGGATTGTTTATTAATAGTTTTACCATTACAATGTGTTGTCATTAAACAGGACAGGAGTAAAACTCTAGAGATATACATAAAGGTTTGTTTATTAATAGTTTTACCATTACAATGTGTTGTCACTAAACAGGACAGGAGTAAAACTCTAGAGACTTACATAAAGGTTTGTTTATTAATAGTTTTACTATTACAATGTGTTGTCGCTAAACAGGACAGGAGTAAAACTCTAGAGATATACATAAAGGTTGTTTATTAATAGTTTTACCATTACAATGTGTTGTCACTAAACAGGACAGGAGTAAAACTCTAGAGATATACATAAAGGTTTGTTTATTAATAGTTTTACCATTACAATGTGTTGTCACTAAACAGGACAGGAGTAAAACTCTAGAAATATACATAAAGGTTTGTTTATTAATAGTTTTACCATTACAATGTGTTGTCACTAAACAGGACAGGAGTAAAACTCTAGAGATATACATAAAGGTTTGTTTATTAATAGTTTTACCATTACAATGTGTTGTCATTAAACAGGACAGGAGTAAAACTCTAGAGATATACATAAAGGTTTGTTTATTAATAGTTTTACCATTACAATGTGTTGTCACTAAACAGGACAGGAGTAAAACTCTAGAGACTTACATAAAGGTTTGTTGATTAATAGTTTTACCATTACAATGTGTTGTCACTAAACAGGACAGGAGTAAAACTCTAGAGATATACATAAAGGTTTGTTTATTAATAGTTTTACCATTACAATGTGTTGTCACTAAACAGGACAGGAGTAAAACTCTAGAGATATACATAAAGGTTTGTTTATTAATAGTTTTACCATTACAATGTGTTGTCATTAAACAGGACAGGAGTAAAACTCTAGAGATATACATAAAGGTTTGTTTATTAATAGTTTTACCATTACAATGTGTTGTCACTAAACAGGACAGGGGTAAAACTCTAGAGATATACATAAAGGTTTGTTTATTAATAGTTTTACCATTACAATGTGTTGTCACTAAACAGGACAGGGGTAAAACTCTAGAGATATACATAAAGGTTTGTTTATTAATAGTTTTACCATTACAATGTGTTGTCACTAAACAGGACAGGAGTAAAACTCTAGAGATATACATAAAGGTTTGTTTATTAATAGTTTTACCATTACAATGTGTTGTCACTAAACAGGACAGGGGTAAAACTCTAGAGATATACATAAAGGTTTGTTTATTAATAGTTTTACCATTACAATGTGTTGTCACTAAACAGGACAGGAGTAAAACTCTAGAGATATACATAAAGGTTTGTTTATTAATAGTTTCACCATTACAATGTGTTGTCATTAAACAGGACAGGAGTAAAACTCTAGAGATATACATAAAGGTTTGTTTATTAATAGTTTTACCATTACAATGTGTTGTCACTAAACAGGACAGGAGTAAAACTCTAGAGATATACATAAAGGTTTGTTTATTAATAGTTTTACCATTACAATGTGTTGTCACTAAACAGGACAGGGGTAAAACTCTAGAGATATACATAAAGGTTTGTTTATTAATAGTTTTACCATTACAATGTGTTGTCATTAAACAGGACAGGAGTAAAACTCTAGAGATATACATAAAGGTTTGTTTATTAATAGTTTTACCATTACAATGTGTTGTCATTAAACAGGACAGGAGTAAAACTCTAGAGATATACATAAAGGTTTGTTTATTAATAGTTTTACCATTACAATGTGTTGTCACTAAACAGGACAGGAGTAAAACTCTAGAGACTTACATAAAGGTTTGTTTATTAATAGTTTTACCATTACAATGTGTTGTCACTAAACAGGACAGGAGTAAAACTCTAGAGACTTACATAAAGGTTTGTTTATTAATAGTTTTACCATTACAATGTGTTGTCATTAAACAGGACAGGAGTAAAACTCTAGAGATATACATAAAGGTTTGTTTATTAATAGTTTTACCATTACAATGTGTTGTCACTAAACAGGACAGGAGTAAAACTCTAGAGATATACATAAAGGTTTGTTTATTAATAGTTTTACCATTACAATGTGTTGTCACTAAACAGGACAGGAGTAAAACTCTAGAGACTTACATAAAGGTTTGTTTATTAATAGTTTTACCATTACAATGTGTTGTCACTAAACAGGACAGGAGTAAAACTCTAGAGATATACATAAAGGTTTGTTTATTAATAGTTTTACCATTACAATGTGTTGTCACTAAACAGGACAGGGGTAAAACTCTAGAGATATACATAAAGGTTTGTTTATTAATAGTTTTACCATTACAATGTGTTGTCACTAAACAGGACAGGAGTAAAACTCTAGAGATATACATAAAGGTTTGTTTATTAATAGTTTCACCATTACAATGTGTTGTCATTAAACAGGACAGGAGTAAAACTCTAGAGATATACATAAAGGTTTGTTTATTAATAGTATTACCATTACAATGTGTTGTCACTAAACAGGACAGGAGTAAAACTCTAGAGATATACATAAAGGTTTGTTTATTAATAGTTTTACCATTACAATGTGTTGTCACTAAACAGGACAGGGGTAAAACTCTAGAGATATACATAAAGGTTTGTTTATTAATAGTTTTACCATTACAATGTGTTGTCATTAAACAGGACAGGAGTAAAACTCTAGAGATATACATAAAGGTTTGTTTATTAATAGTTTTACCATTACAATGTGTTGTCATTAAACAGGACAGGAGTAAAACTCTAGAGATATACATAAAGGTTTGTTTATTAATAGTTTTACCATTACAATGTGTTGTCACTAAACAGGACAGGAGTAAAACTCTAGAGACTTACATAAAGGTTTGTTTATTAATAGTTTTACCATTACAATGTGTTGTCATTAAACAGGACAGGAGTAAAACTCTAGAGATATACATAAAGGTTTGTTTATTAATAGTTTTACCATTACAATGTGTTGTCACTAAACAGGACAGGAGTAAAACTCTAGAGATATACATAAAGGTTTGTTTATTAATAGTTTTACCATTACAATGTGTTGTCACTAAACAGGACAGGGGTAAAACTCTAGAGATATACATAAAGGTTTGTTTATTAATAGTTTTACCATTACAATGTGTTGTCATTAAACAGGACAGGAGTAAAACTCTAGAGATATACATAAAGGTTTGTTTATTAATAGTTTTACCATTACAATGTGTTGTCATTAAACAGGACAGGAGTAAAACTCTAGAGACTTACATAAAGGTTTGTTTATTAATAGTTTTACCATTACAATGTGTTGTCACTAAACAGGACAGGAGTAAAACTCTAGAGACTTACATAAAGGTTTGTTTATTAATAGTTTCACCATTACAATGTGTTGTCATTAAACAGGACAGGAGTAAAACTCTAGAGATATACATAAAGGTTTGTTTATTAATAGTTTTACCATTACAATGTGTTGTCACTAAACAGGACAGGAGTAAAACTCTAGAGATATACATAAAGGTTTGTTTATTAATAGTTTTACCATTACAATGTGTTGTCACTAAACAGGACAGGAGTAAAACTCTAGAGATATACATAAAGGTTTGTTTATTAATAGTTTTACCATTACAATGTGTTGTCACTAAACAGGACAGGAGTAAAACTCTAGAGATATACATAAAGGTTTGTTTATTAATAGTTTTACCATTACAATGTGTTGTCACTAAACAGGACAGGGGTAAAACTCTAGAGATATACATAAAGGTTTGTTTATTAATAGTTTTACCATTACAATGTGTTGTCACTAAACAGGACAGGGGTAAAACTCTAGAGATATACATAAAGGTTTGTTTATTAATAGTTTTACCATTACAATGTGTTGTCACTAAACAGGACAGGAGTAAAACTCTAGAGATATACATAAAGGTTTGTTTATTAATAGTTTTACCATTACAATGTGTTGTCACTAAACAGGACAGGGGTAAAACTCTAGAGATATACATAAAGGTTTGTTTATTAATAGTTTTACCATTACAATGTGTTGTCACTAAACAGGACAGGAGTAAAACTCTAGAGACTTACATAAAGGTTTGTTTATTAATAGTTTTACCATTACAATGTGTTGTCACTAAACAGGACAGGAGTAAAACTCTAGAAATATACATAAAGGTTTGTTTATTAATAGTTTTACCATTACAATGTGTTGTCACTAAACAGGACAGGAGTAAAACTCTAGAGATATACATAAAGGTTTGTTTATTAATAGTTTTACCATTACAATGTGTTGTCACTAAACAGGACAGGAGTAAAACTCTAGAGATATACATAAAGGTTTGTTTATTAATAGTTTTACCATTACAATGTGTTGTCATTAAACAGGACAGGAGTAAAACTCTAGAGACTTACATAAAGGTTTGTTTATTAATAGTTTTACCATTACAATGTGTTGTCACTAAACAGGACAGGAGTAAAACTCTAGAGACTTACATAAAGGTTTGTTTATTAATAGTTTTACCATTACAATGTGTTGTCACTAAACAGGACAGGAGTAAAACTCTAGAAATATACATAAAGGTTTGTTTATTAATAGTTTTACCATTACAATGTGTTGTCACTAAACAGGACAGGAGTAAAACTCTAGAGATATACATAAAGGTTTGTTGATTAATAGTTTTACCATTACAATGTGTTGTCATTAAACAGGACAGGAGTAAAACTCTAGAGACTTACATAAAGGTTTGTTTATTAATAGTTTTACCATTACAATGTGTTGTCATTAAACAGTACAGGAGTAAAACTCTAGAGACTTGCATAAAGGTTTGTTTATTAATAGTTTCACCATTACAATGTGTTGTCATTAAACAGTACAGGAGTAAAACTCTAGAGATATACATAAAGGTTTGTTTATTAATAGTTTTACCATTACAATGTGTTGTCACTAAACAGGACAGGAGTAAAACTCTAGAGACTTACATAAAGGTTTGTTTATTAATAGTTTTACCATTACAATGTGTTGTCATTAAACAGGACAGGAGTAAAACTCTAGAGACTTACATAAAGGTTTGTTTATTAATAGTTTTACCATTACAATGTGTTGTCACTAAACAGGACAGGAGTAAAACTCTAGAGATATACATAAAGGTTTGTTTATTAATAGTTTTACCATTACAATGTGTTGTCATTAAACAGGACAGGAGTAAAACTCTAGAGATATACATAAAGGTTTGTTTATTAATAGTTTTACCATTACAATGTGTTGTCATTAAACAGTACAGGAGTAAAACTCTAGAGATATACATAAAGGTTTGTTTATTAATAGTTTTACCATTACAATGTGTTGTCACTAAACAGGACAGGAGTAAAACTCTAGAGATATACATAAAGGTTTGTTTATTAATAGTTTTATCATTACAATGTGTTGTCACTAAACAGGACAGGAGTAAAACTCTAGAGATATACATAAAGGTTTGTTTATTAATAGTTTTACCATTACAATGTGTTGTCACTAAACAGGACAGGAGTAAAACTCTAGAGATATACATAAAGGTTTGTTTATTAATAGTTTTACCATTACAATGTGTTGTCACTAAACAGGACAGGAGTAAAACTCTAGAGATATACATAAAGGTTTGTTTATTAATAGTTTTACCATTACAATGTGTTGTCACTAAACAGGACAGGAGTAAAACTCTAGAGATATACATAAAGGTTTGTTTATTAATAGTTTTATCATTACAATGTGTTGTCACTAAACAGGACAGGAGTAAAACTCTAGAGATATACATAAAGGTTTGTTTATTAATAGTTTTACCATTACAATGTGTTGTCACTAAACAGGACAGGAGTAAAACTCTAGAGATATACATAAAGGTTTGTTTATTAATAGTTTTACCATTACAATGTGTTGTCACTAAACAGGACAGGAGTAAAACTCTAGAGACTTACATAAAGGTTTGTTTATTAATAGTTTTACCATTACAATGTGTTGTCATTAAACAGGACAGGAGTAAAACTCTAGAGATATACATAAAGGTTTGTTTATTAATAGTTTTACCATTACAATGTGTTGTCACTAAACAGGACAGGAGTAAAACTCTAGAGACTTACATAAAGGTTTGTTTATTAATAGTTTTACCATTACAATGTGTTGTCACTAAACAGGACAGGAGTAAAACTCTAGAGACTTACATAAAGGTTTGTTTATTAATAGTTTTACCATTACAATGTGTTGTCACTAAACAGGACAGGAGTAAAACTCTAGAGACTTACATAAAGGTTTGTTTATTAATAGTTTTACCATTACAATGTGTTGTCATTAAACAGGACAGGAGTAAAACTCTAGAGATATACATAAAGGTTTGTTTATTAATAGTTTTACCATTACAATGTGTTGTCACTAAACAGGACAGGAGTAAAACTCTAGAGACTTACATAAAGGTTTGTTTATTAATAGTTTTACCATTACAATGTGTTGTCACTAAACAGGACAGGAGTAAAACTCTAGAGATATACATAAAGGTTTGTTTATTAATAGTTTTACCATTACAATGTGTTGTCATTAAACAGGACAGGAGTAAAACTCTAGAGATATACATAAAGGTTTGTTTATTAATAGTTTCACCATTACAATGTGTTGTCACTAAACAGGACAGGGGTAAAACTCTAGAGACTTACATAAAGGTTTGTTTATTAATAGTTTTACCATTACAATGTGTTGTCATTAAACAGGACAGGAGTAAAACTCTAGAGATATACATAAAGGTTTGTTTATTAATAGTTTTACCATTACAATGTGTTGTCACTAAACAGGACAGGAGTAAAACTCTAGAGATATACATAAAGGTTTGTTTATTAATAGTTTTACCATTACAATGTGTTGTCACTAAACAGGACAGGAGTAAAACTCTAGAGATATACATAAAGGTTTGTTTATTAATAGTTTTACCATTACAATGTGTTGTCACTAAACAGGACAGGAGTAAAACTCTAGAGACTTACATAAAGGTTTGTTTATTAATAGTTTTACCATTACAATGTGTTGTCACTAAACAGGACAGGAGTAAAACTCTAGAGATATACATAAAGGTTTGTTTATTAATAGTTTTAACAATACTATGCAATTAATGACTTTTAATGACTAAATGAGGTGGATACCAGGATTTATTAACACAAGAATATTGTATTTACCGAGACCAGAGACCAAGGTAAATATATTATTCTTGGGTTAATAAATCCTGTTATCCATCGAATTGAAAGTCATTATCGGTAATTGTTTTATTATTTGACACATTTATATATGTTGCTTTCACCCTTAAAATAAGTTTTTATCACAGTGTTTTCTTTGGTTTAGCTTGTTGCAAGACGTTAGAATGTTATATTCACTGCATGTTACGTCGAGCCAATTAGAAAGGACATTATCTGAAGTCATATTATAAAATGTGTTGTCACTAAATCGGATAATAAAACAGTGCATGGAATGAGAATTTGATCTACAATGTATGTTTAAAAGTAGAATAGATATTTGCATAACCATGGAACAGTGTCTAATTATTTTGAAGCATAATTATCGGGCACCTTTTTAATTTCTTGATGGACATGTTCTTTTTTATCTAGAATCAATGTAAAAAAAATTAAATTGACAAAAAAAACAATTTAAGGGACAGTTGGGTAACAACATAATTATATGTCTCAAACTAATATTTACGGGGCCCGGGGGGATCAATGAGTTAGGTTGTTGTAGGGCCCGGGTGGCTCAATGAGTTAGGTTGTTGTAGGGCCCGGGTGGCTCAATGAGTTAGGTTGTTGTAGGGCCCGGGTGGCTCAATGAGTTAGGTTGTTGTAGGGCCCGGGTGGCTCAATGAGTTAGGTTGTTGTAGGGCCTGGGTGACTCAATGAGTTAGGTTGTTGTAGGGCCTGGGTGGCTCAATGAGTTAGGTTGTTGTAGGGCCCGGGTGGCTCAATGAGTTAGGTTGTTGTAGGGCCTGGGTGGCTCAATGAGTTAGGTTGTTGTAGGGCCTGGATGGCTCAATGAGTTAGGTTGTTGAAGGGCCTGGGTGGCTCAATGAGTTAGGTTGTTGTAGGGCTAGGATGGCTCAATGAGTTAGGTTGTTGTAGGGCCCGGGTGGCTCAATGAGTTAGGTTGTTGTAGGGCCTGGGTGGCTCAATGAGTTAGGTTGTTGTAGGGCCTAGGTGGCTCAATGAGTTAGGTTGTTGTAGGGCCCGGGTCACTCAATGAGTTAGGTTGTTGTAGGGCCTGGGTGGCTCAATGAGTTAGGTTGTTGTAGGGCCTGGATGGCTCAATGAGTTAGGTTGTTGTAGGGCCTGGGTGGCTCAATGAGTTAGGTTGTTGTAGGGCCCGGATGGCTCAATGAGTTAGGTTGTTGTAGGGCCCGGGTGGCTCAATGAGTTAAGTTGTTGTAGGGCCTGGGTGGCTCAATGAGTTAGGTTGTTGTAGGGCCTGGGTGGCTCAATGAGTTAGGTTGTTGTAGGGCCCGGGTGGCTCAATGAGTTAGGTTGTTTTAGGGCCCGGGTGGCTCAATGAGTTAGGTTGTTGTAGGGTCCGGGTGGCTCAATGAGTTAGGTTGTTGTAGGGCCTGGGTGGCTCAATGAGTTAGGTTGTTGTAGGGCCTGGATGGCTCAATGAGTTAGGTTGTTGTAGGGCCTGGGTGGCTCAATGAGTTAGGTTGTTGTAGGGCCCGGATGGCTCAATAAGTTAGGTTGTTGTAGGGCCTGGGTGGCTCAATGAGTTAGGTTGTTGTAGGGCATGGGTGGCTCAATGAGTTAGGTTGTTGTAGGGCCCGGGTGGCTCAATGAGTTAGGTTGTTTTAGGGCCCGGGTGGCTCAATGAGTTAGTTTGTTGTAGGGCCCGGGTGGCTCAATGAGTTAGGTTGTTGTAGGGCCCGGGTGGCTCAATGAGGTAGTTTGTTGTAGGGCCCGGGTGGCTCAATGAGTTAGGTTGTTGTAGGGCCTGGGTGGCTCAATGAGTTAGGTTGTTGTAGGGCCTGGATGGCTCAATGAGTTAGGTTGTTGAAGGGCCTGGGTGGCTCAATGAGTTAGGTTGTTGTAGGGCCAGGATGGCTCAATGAGTTAGGTTGTTGAAGGGCCCAGGTGGCTCAATGAGTTAGGTTGTTGTAGGGCCTGGGTGGCTCAATGAGTTAGGTTGTTGTAGGGCCTAGGTGGCTCAATGAGTTAGGTTGTTGTAGGGCCCGGGTCACTCAATGAGTTAGGTTGTTGAAGGGCCTGGGTGGCTCAATGAGTTAGGTTGTTGTAGGGCCTGGATGGCTCAATGAGTTAGGTTGTTGTAGGGCCTGGGTGGCTCAATGAGTTAGGTTGTTGTAGGGCCCGGATGGCTCAATGAGTTAGGTTGTTGTAGGGCCCGGGTGGCTCAATGAGTTAGGTTGTTGTAGGGCCTGGGTGGCTCAATGAGTTAGGTTGTTGTAGGGCCTGGGTGGCTCAATGAGTTAGGTTGTTGTAGGGCCCGGGTGGCTCAATGAGTTAGGTTGTTTTAGGGCCCGGGTGGCTCAATGAGTTAGGTTGTTGTAGGGTCCGGGTGGCTCAATGAGTTAGGTTGTTGTAGGGCCTGGGTGGCTCAATGAGTTAGGTTGTTGTAGGGCCTGGATGGCTCAATGAGTTAGGTTGTTGTAGGGCCCGGGTGGCTCAATGAGTTAGGTTGTTGTAGGGCCCGGATGGCTCAATGAGTTAGGTTGTTGTAGGGCCCGGATGGCTCAATGAGTTAGGTTGTTGAAGGGCCCGGGTGGCTCAATGAGTTAGGTTGTTGTAGGGCCCGGGTGGCTCAATGAGTTAGGTTGTTGTAGGGCCTGGGTGGCTCAATGAGTTAGGTTGTTGTAGGGCCTGGGTGGCTCAATGAGTTAGGTTGTTGTAGGGCCCGGGTGGCTCAATGAGTTAGGTTGTTTTAGGGCCCGGGTGGCTCAATGAGTTAGGTTGTTGTAGGGTCCGGGTGGCTCAATGAGTTAGGTTGTTGTAGGGCCCAGGTGGCTCAATGAGTTAGGTTGTTGTAGGGCCCGGGTGGCTCAATGAGGTAGTTTGTTGTAGGGCCCGGGTGGCTCAATGAGTTAGGTTGTTGTAGGACCCGGGTGGCTCAATGAGTTAGGTTGTTGTAGGACCCGGGTGGCTCAATGAGTTAGGTTGTTGTAGGGCCCGGGTGGCTCAATGAGTTTGGTTGTTGTAGGGCCCGGGTGGCTCAATGAGTTAGGTTGTTGAAGGGCCTGGGTGGCTCAATGAGTTAGGTTGTTGTAGGGCCTGGGTGGCTCAATGAGTTAGGTTGTTGTAGGGCCCGGGTTGCTCAATGAGTTAGGTTGTTGTAGGGCCTGGGTGGCTCAATGAGTTAGGTTGTTGTAGGGCCTGGGTGGCTCAATGAGTTAGGTTGTTGTAGGGCCCGGGTGGCTCAATGAGTTAGGTTGTTGTAGGACCCGGGTGGCTCAATGAGTTAGGTTGTTGTAGGACCGAGGTGGCTCAATGAGTTAGGTTGTTGTAGGGCCCGGGTAGCTCAACGAGTTAGGTTGTTGTAGGGCCCGGGTGGCTCAATGAGTTAGGTTGTTGTAGGGCCCGGGTGGCTCAATGAATTAGGTTGTTGTAGGACCCGGGTGGCTCAATGAGTTAGGTTGTTGTAGGACCCGGGTGGCTCAATGAGTTAGGTTGTTGGATCTAACAGCTCATTCAAGCCTATCACCAACACGGCGTGGGTTCGCACCCAGCTTTGTAAGTTACAAAAAAGGGTGCACTCGACTCGCAGCCGCAAGTGATAAAGTTTACCAGTTGCTTGCCCAGGGTCGATGGTTCTATCCGGGTACTCCGGTTTCCCCCACCACTAAAACTGGTCGCCATGATATAGCTGAAATACTGCTGAAATTGGCGTTAAAACACCAAAAATCAAAAATCAAATCTGATATTTACATTTCAGTCCCTGATAGAAAAAGAGGATATCTGTAATGGTCCTGAAATGAAGGAATTCCTGGCCTATGAAGGAGATGCTCATATAGCTTTTGTGAGGAAAACACCAGAAATTAGTGTTCCTAGGTTTGACAAGGTTAGTTGTAAAACTATTTGTATGAAATGACATTGACAGGTTTCAGATGGTAAACCACTATAGAAGCAAAGTCTGAAAACATTATTTTTAGAAGAGTTGCCATGGATACGTCTGATTGTAAAATTACCATGGTATAAAATTACAGATCAGCACTAGAGTAGAGGAAATGAAATTTTATAATGAAAAGAAAATTTGAATTTAAATTGTCTAATCCAAACTTTTGTTTCTAATCTAACTACATATACATGTATGTCATGAATATTGATCTTAAATTATTATAAGCCATATGACTTACATTAGGAAATAGAAAACACAGCATGTCCTTTAAATATTGAGTGTTCACATTGTTCAAAATTCTCATTAATAGCTTTCTTCTAGTTTATGTACATACCGGTATTTCCTTTGATTTTAGAATTTTTAGCACACCTGGCAAAAGTCCATGTGAACTTTTGCCATCTACTGGTGTCATTTGTAGGCCTCAAAGTGGGATTTTAATTTTAGTGGCCAGCTGGCCATCAACTTTACTTTATAATGATTTTATTGTCAATATATTATACAATTGGATTGGGAACAAGTTTTTACAACTTACTAGTCCCTCTCCATACAAATACATTAATAGCATAAACAAAACAAATCAAATGACAGCAAATGTACAGGCTATACCAATTATAATTAGTAAATTAAGCAAAATCATGTCAAACTAAGTATACATATGATATTAAATATTGTTTCAATATTTAACAGAAAAAAAAGGGGGGGGGGGGTAAAACTAATACATTGTGTTGAGATAAAATCACGGTTGGAGATAATTAATGATTAAATCTACAAGTTTGTTCAATAAATTTATGCACTGATTTGAACAATAAAGTATTCAATTCTCCATCAACTCCAAATATCTGGTGACCAAGCTCAAATTTTAGTGGCCAAAGTAAAACAATTGGTAGCCAAAGTCAAACAATTGGTAGCCAAAGTCAAACAATTGGTAGCCAAAGTAAAACAATTGGTAGCCAAAGTAAAACAATTGGTAGCCAAAGTAAAACAATTGGTAGCCAAAGTAAAACAATTGGTAGCCAAAGTAAAACAATTGGTAGCCAAAGATCAGGTAAAAGGGCAAAAATGACTTCCAATATGACGATCACTAAAATCAAATCAATGACGGAAAATTATCCAGAATTTCTGGTCGCCAACCTCAATTACGCTGGTGGTCACGCTGGCCACCAGATTTAAATTTTGGTCGCCAAAGACGAAATTTGGTCGCCTAGGCGACCATTTTAGTAGACAAAATTGAGTCCTGTGTTGTCCATTTGATGTCGTAAATTTTCATATTTAAATATTCTCTAAAACCACTGTGCAAAATTGAACTAAATTTGGTCAGTCAGTATTATGTCTGACAGCCCCACCCATCATTCAAAGTGGCCATACTGTAGTTACTAAAAATTTCTTTTTAATGGACAATTACTGCTTTATTTAAGTAAAAATGAGCTTATATTTAAACTGCAGCTGAGTTAGTTCCACTTCTTGGTTTTGATGTGAATATCTTCTTAATCAGCCAATGTATACCATTTGTGCAAATTTAGCTTATTTTGATATGATTAAAAAACAACACATTAATATCTTATCCTCAGAAACCATTGATCCAATTGAAATCAAATTGGACAAGGCTGGTTTTTGGGGTGTCCTCTATTAAGATTGTGTCTGGTAGCCTCTCATTCCACCCAAGATGGCTGCCATTAACAATAGAAATTTATTTGAATGGCAAAAAAATAGTTTCATTTGGGTTCTGGAATCAGTTGAAAATTTAATTGAAGTCCAATTGAAAACTAGGTGAGCAATTACAATCTCCTGTGAGTCTCTGGTTACATACACAAAAGGATTTGATTTATTGTGTTTCATGCCACTTTCAACAATATTTCAGCTATATCATGGCGACCAGTTTTAGTGGTGGAAGAAGCCAGAGTACCCGGAGAGAACCACCGACCATGGGCAAGCAACTGGTAAACTTTATCACTTGCGACTGCGAGTTGAGTGCACCCTTTTTTGAAATTTACAAAGTCGGGTGCAAACCTATGCCATATTATGTACAAAAGGAAAGTTATTCAGCAGAGCATATATAAAACATAATTATATCTTTAAATTTCTGTACAGATGATAGCTAGGACAATGTCTGGAGTGTTTGATGAAATTATAAAGATTCCCAGTCGAGTGAGCTTTCCTACTCTTCCCGGAAAAAAAGATGTCAACAAAGAACTGGAGAAGGAGGATTCTGACCAGATCAACATAGAATTTGACATAGATTCAAAATATGTATGTGAGCATTTTTTGTATAGGAGTTATTTCCCTTTAGATGGGAAAAATGGTACCCATTCAGATTCTAGTAAGAGCAACGGAATGGACAAAGAATTTGAAAATAATTATCTGATAATTTGTAGATATTTGAAACCTTGTAAAAAATCAAAGGATAATTTTATAGCATATAGAAAATTCACATGTTACCAGATTAAAATTTTGTACATATTATGGGAAAAATATATGTTATTAATATTTTCATTGAACTTGAAATGAGACATTTAGTCCAGAAACCAGAAACATCCGATCAGCCTGATCGGGAGACATGTGCATTAAAATGTCATTATTTATAGTAAAGTGGGCTGAGAGTTACTGATAAACAACAGCTGATAATGGTAAACATAAGCACAATGACATGGATGAGGACTCTTAAGTGAATATATAAACACAGCATCAAACACATAAAATTAGATTTCTAAATTTTCATACTTAAAATGTTACGTCTTTAATGAGATATAACTCCTCTAAAGGTTACATCTTTAATGAGATATAACTCCTCTAAATGTTACGTCTTTAATGAGATATAACTCCTCTAAATGTTACGTCTTTAATGAGATATAACTCCTCTAAATGTTACGTCTTTAATGAGATATAACTCCTCTAAATGTTACGTCTTTAATGAGATATAACTCCTCTAAATGTTACGTCTTTAATGAGATATAACTCCTCTAAATGTTACGTCTTTAATGAGATATAACGCCTCTAAATGTTACGTCTTTAATGAGATATAACTCCTCTAAATGTTACGTCTTTAATGAGATATAGCTCCTCTAAATGTTACGTCTTTAATGAGTTAAACTCCTCTAAATGTTACGTCTTTAATGAGATATAACTCCTCTAAATGTTACGTCTTTAATGAGATATAACTCCTCTAAATGTTACGTCTTTAATGAGATATAACTCCTCTAAATGTTACGTCTTTAATGAGATATAACTCCTCTAAATGTTACGTCTTTAATGAGATATAACTCCTCTAAATGTTACGTCTTTAATGAGATATAACTCCTCTAAAGGTTACGTCTTTAATGAGATATAAATCCTCTAAGGGTTACGTCTTTAATGAGATATAACTCCTCTAAATGTTAAGTCTTTAATGAGATATAACTCCTCTAAATGTTACGTCTTTAATGAGTTAATCTCCTCTAAATGTTATGTCTTTAATGAGATATAACTCCTCTAAATGTTACGTCTTTAATGAGATATAACTCCTCTAAATGTTACGTCTTTAATGAGTTAAACTCCTCTAAATGTTACGTCTTTAATGAGATATAACTCCTCTAAATGTTACGTCTTTAATGAGATATAACTCCTCTAAATGTTACGTCTTTAATGAGATACAACTCCTCTAAAGGTTACGTCTTTAATGAGATATAACTCCTCTAAAGGTTACGTCTTTAATGAGATATAACTCCTCTAAAGGTTACGTCTTTAATGAGATATAACTCCTCTAAATGTTACGTCTTTAATGAGATATAACTCCTCTAAATGTTACGTCTTTAATGAGTTAAACTCCTCTAAATGTTACGTCTTTAATGAGATATAACTCCTCTAAATGTTACGTCTTTAATGAGATATAACTCCTCTAAATGTTACGTCTTTAATGAGATATAACTCCTCTAAATGTTACGTCTTTAATGAGATATAACTCCTCTAAATGTTACGTCTTTAATGAGATACAACTCCTCTAAAGGTTACGTCTTTAATGAGATATAACTCCTCTAAAGGTTACGTCTTTAATGAGATACAACTCCTCTAAAGGTTACGTCTTTAATGAGATATAACTCCTCTAAATGTTAAGTCTTTAATGAGATATAACTCCTCTAAATGTTACGTCTTTAATGAGATATAACTCCTCTAAATGTTACGTCTTTAATGAGATATAACTCCTCTAAATGTTACGTCTTTAATGAGATATAACTCCTCTAAATGTTACGTCTTTAATGAGTTAAACTCCTCTAAATGTTACGTCTTTAATGAGATATAACTCCTCTAAATGTTACGTCTTTAATGAGATATAACTCCTCTAAATGTTACTTCTTTAATGAGATATAACTCCTCTAAAGGTTACGTCTTTAATGAGATATAACTCCTGTAAAAGTTACGTCTTTAATGAGATATAGCTCCTCTAAATGTTACGTCTTTAATGAGATATAACTCCTCTAAATGTTACGTCTTTAATGAGATATAACTCCTCTAAATGTTACGTCTTTAATGAGATATAACTCCTCTAAATGTTACGTCTTTAATGAGATACAACTCCTCTAAAGGTTACGTCTTTAATGAGATATAACTCCTCTAAAGGTTACATCTTTAATGAGATATAACTCCTCTAAATGTTATGTCTTTAATGAGATATAACTCCTCTAAATGCTACGTCTTTAATGAGTTAAACTCCTCTAAATGTTACGTCTTTAATGAGATATAACTCCTCTAAATGTTATGTCTTTAATGAGATATAACTCCTCTAAATGTTACGTCTTTAATGAGATATAACTCCTCTAAATGTTACGTCTTTAATGAGATATAACTCCTCTAAATGTTACGTCTTTAATGAGATATAACTCCTCTAAATGTTACGTCTTTAATGAGATATAACTCCTCTAAATGTTACGTTTTTAATGAGATATAACTCCTCTAAATGTTACGTCTTTAATGAGATATAACTCCTCTAAATGTTACGTCTTTAATGAGTTAAACTCCTCTAAATGTTATGTCTTTAATGAGATATAACTCCTCTAAATGTTACGTCTTTAATGAGATATAACTCCTCTAAATGTTACGTCTTTAATGAGATATAACTCCTCTAAATGTTACGTCTTTAATGAGATATAACTCCTCTAAATGTTACGTTTTTAATGAGATATAACTCCTCTAAATGTTACGTCTTTAATGAGATATAATGCCTCTAAATGTTACGTCTTTAATGAGATATAATGCCTCTAAATATTACGTCTTTAATGAGATATAACTCCTCTAAATGTTACGTCTTTAATGAGATATAGCTCCTCTAAATGTTACATCTTTAATGAGATATAACTCCTCTAAATGTTACGTCTTTAATGAGATATAACTCCTCTAAATGTTACGTCTTTAATGAGATATAACTCCTCTAAATGTTACGTCTTTAATGAGATATAACTCCTCTAAATGTTACGTCTTTAATGAGATATAACTCCTCTAAAGGTTACGTCTTTAATGAGATATAACTCCTCTAAATGTTACGTCTTTAATGAGATATAACTCCTCTAAATGTTACGTCTTTAATGAGTTAAACTCCTCTAAATGTTACGTCTTTAATGAGATATAACTCCTCTAAATGTTACGTCTTTAATGAGATATAACTCCTCTAAATGTTACGTCTTTAATGAGTTAAACTCCTCTAAATGTTACGTCTTTAATGAGATATAACTCCTCTAAATGTTACGTCTTTAATGAGATATAACTCCTCTAAATGTTACGTTTTTAATGAGATATAACTCCTCTAAATGTTACGTCTTTAATGAGATATAACTCCTCTAAATGTTACGTCTTTAATGAGTTAAACTCCTCTAAATGTTACGTCTTTAATGAGATATAACTCCTCTAAATGTTACGTCTTTAATGAGATATAACTCCTCTAAATGTTACGTCTTTAATGAGATATAACTCCTCTAAATGTTACGTCTTTAATGAGATATAGCTCCTCTAAATGTTACGTTTTTAATGAGATATAACTCCTCTAAATGTTACGTCTTTAATGAGATATAACTCCTCTAAATGTTACGTCTTTAATGAGATATAATGCCTCTAAATGTTACGTCTTTAATGAGATATAACTCCTCTAAATGTTACGTCTTTAATGAGATATAGCTCCTCTAAATGTTACGTCTTTAATGAGATATAACTCCTCTAAATGTTACGTCTTTAATGAGATATAACTCCTCTAAATGTTACGTCTTTAATGAGATATAACTCCTCTAAATGTGATGTCTTTAATGAGATATAACTCCTCTAAATGTTACGTCTTTAATGAGTTAAACTCCTCTAAATGTTACGTCTTTAATGAGATATAACTCCTCTAAATGTTACGTCTTTAATGAGATATAACTCCTCTAAATGTTACGTCTTTAATGAGATATAACTCCTCTAAATGTTACGTCTTTAATGAGATATAACTCCTCTAAAGGTTACGTCTTTAATGAGATATAACTCCTCTAAAGGTTACGTCTTTAATGAGATATAACTCCTCTAAATGTTACGTCTTTAATGAGATATAACTCCTCTAAATGTTACGTCTTTAATGAGTTAAACTCCTCTAAATGTTACGTCTTTAATGAGATATAACTCCTCTAAATGTTACGTCTTTAATGAGATATAACTCCTCTAAATGTTACGTCTTTAATGAGTTAAACTCCTCTAAATGTTACGTCTTTAATGAGATATAACTCCTCTAAATGTTACGTCTTTAATGAGATATAACTCCTCTAAATGTTACGTCTTTAATGAGATATAACTCCTCTAAATGTTACGTCTTTAATGAGATATAACTCCTCTAAATGTTACGTCTTTAATGAGATATAACTCCTCTAAATGTTACGTCTTTAATGAGATACAACTCCTCTAAAGGTTACGTCTTTAATGAGATATAACTCCTCTAAAGGTTACGTCTTTAATGAGATATAACTCCTCTAAATGTTAAGTCTTTAATGAGATATAACTCCTCTAAATGTTACGTCTTTAATGAGATATAACTCCTCTAAAGGTTACGTCTTTAATGAGATATAACTTCTCTAAATGTTAAGTCTTTAATGAGATATAACTACTCTAAATGTTACGTCTTTAATGAGATATAACTCCTCTAAAGGTTACGTCTTTAATGAGATATAACTCCTGTAAAAGTTACGTCTTTAATGAGATATAGCTCCTCTAAATGTTACGTCTTTAATGAGATATAACTCCTCTAAAGGTTACGTCTTTAATGAGATATAACTCCTGTAAAAGTTACGTCTTTAATGAGATATAGCTCCTCTAAATGTTACGTCTTTAATGAGATATAACTCCTCTAAATGTTACGTCTTTAATGAGATATAACTCCTCTAAATGTTACGTCTTTAATGAGATATAACTCCTCTAAATGTTATGTCTTTAATGAGATATAACTCCTCTAAATGTTACGTCTTTAATGAGATATAACTCCTCTAAAGGTTACGTCTTTAATGAGATATAACTCCTCTAAATGTTACGTCTTTAATGAGATATAACTCCTCTAAATGTTACGTCTTTAATGAGTTAAACTCCTCTAAATGTTACGTCTTTAATGAGATATGACTCCTCTAAAGGTTACGTCTTTAATGAGATATAACTCCTCTAAATGTTACGTCTTTAATGAGATATAACTCCTCTAAATGTTACGTCTTTAATGAGTTAAACTCCTCTAAATGTTACGTCTTTAATGAGATATAACTCCTCTAAATGTTACGTCTTTAATGAGATATAACTCCTCTAAAAGTTACGTCTTTAATGAGATATAACTCCTGTAAAAGTTACGTCTTTAATGAGATATAGCTTTTCTAAATGTTACGTCTTTAATGAGATATAACTCCTCTAAAAGTTACGTCTTTAATGAGATATAACTCCTCTAAATGTTACGTCTTTAATGAGATATAACTCCTCTAAATGTTACGTCTTTAATGAGATATAACTCCTCTAAATGTTATGTCTTTAATGAGATATAACTCCTCTAAAGGTTACGTCTTTAATGAGCTATAACTCCTCTAAATGTTACGTCTTTAATGAGATATAACTCCTCTAAAGATGTATATTTTTAGAATCAAGTCAGAAATGTACAAATGATCTATTGTTTTAGAGGAGTTATTCTTGACTATTCTCTGAAATGGAAATTGATTCATTAACAGTTTATTGATAAGTAGTTGTACACAAACTCTTGTAAAGCTGAGGTACAATGAAAAGTATATCATTTTGTAGTCTCAAGGTAGCTGTGTACAGCAATTGTTGTGAAAACTTAGGTATATTTATGTTATGGCTGTGTTATGACATGCATAACATTTACAAGTATTTGAGATAAAGACAGGAAGTAGCATCAACATGTACCAGTATTTTTCATGTTTTTATTGAAAAACATATAATTTGTAATACAGCTGAATCTTGTTATATGTCAAAATTGGTTTGATTAAAATTTCTGTCGAGTTTAAATTTTTCTGAAATCCTGTTAAAATCTCAGTGCTTTTCAATTTAGTATACCCCTCTTTACTCACAATTTGAAGTGTTGACATTTTAGATGTCTCTAAGTAACTTTTCAAACCCCTAATATACAAATCTAATCAAATTATACTCGTTATGTTGAAGTCGATTAATAAACATGTCAAGATGTCAACAACGTTGCCTCCAGTTTTTACTATGGCCACCAAAGATTAGGGTCAGCTGTTTCAATAGCTGTAATTTAATGATATTTTGCTTTTATATGATACAATGTAATAGAAGATTTTAATTTACAGAATTGTGTCATACTTTACTTAATAGGTATTAAGATCTTTAAAACAAATTGTAGGGAAGCCAAGAGGAAACAATACAAGAATTTGTTGTTATTTGTGATGAAAATTCAGAACTCACAGAAAATATTCCTGAAAAGAAGTTGAACAAGTTACCAGGTAAGATTGATACTGTATTGTGTTTAGTTATTTAGAATAGCAGTAGTTATGAAGGTAGAGACAGATATTATTTCTAGTATTACAGTGAGTCCAATAGGACGATCTGTGATACTTATAATGAAGTATGTTTAAATCTTCAAAACTGACGATATCATTTTTATCGGTAATGTCATAATGTGTTTACCATCACACTGACTGATAATATTGAGTAGCAGTGTCAGTCTATTGATACTGATATTATATTGAGTAGCAGTGTCAGTCTATTGATACTGATATTATATTGAGTAGCAGTGTCAGTCTATTGATACTGATAATATTGAGTAGCAGTGTCAGTCTATTGATACTGATAATATTGAGTAGCAGTGTCAGTCTATTGATACTGATATTATATTGAGTAGCAGTGTCAGTCTATTGATACTGATAATATTGAGTAGCAGTGTCAGTCTATTGATACTGATAATATTGAGTAGCAGTGTCAGTCTATTGATACTGATATTATATTGAGTAGCAGTGTCAGTCTATTGATACTGATAATATTGAGTAGCAGTGTCAGTCTATTGATACTGATAATATTGAGTAGCAGTGTCAGTCTATTGATACTGATAATATTGAGTAGCAGTGTCAGTCTATTGATACTGATAATATTGAGTAGCAGTGTCAGTCTATTGATACTGATATTATATTGAGTAGCAGTGTCAGTCTATTGATACTGATAATATTGAGTAGCAGTGTCAGTCTATTGATACTGATAATATTGAGTAGCAGTGTCAGTCTATTGATACTGATAATATTGAGTAGCAGTGTCAGTCTATTGATACTGATAATATTGAGTAGCAGTGTCAGTCTATTGATACTGATATTATATTGAGTAGCAGTGTCAGTCTATTGATACTGATAATATTGAGTAGCAGTGTCAGTCTATTGATACTGATAATATTGAGTAGCAGTGTCAGTCTATTGATACTGATAATATTGAGTAGCAGTGTCAGTCTATTGATACTGATAATATTGAGTAGCAGTGTCAGTCTATTGATACTGATAATATTGAGTAGCAGTGTCAGTCTATTGATACTGATAATATTGAGTAGCAGTGTCAGTCTATTGATACTGATAATATTGAGTAGCAGTGTCAGTCTATTGATACTGATAATATTGAGTAGCAGTGTCAGTCTATTGATACTGATAATATTGGGTAGCAGTGTCAGTCTATTGATACTGATATTATATTGAGTAGCAGTGTCAGTCTATTGATACTGATAATATTGAGTAGCAGTGTCAGTCTATTGATACTGATAATATTGAGTAGCAGTGTCAGTCTATTGATACTGATATTATATTGAGTAGCAGTGTCAGTCTATTGATACTGATAATATTGAGTAGCAGTGTCAGTCTATTGATACTGATAATATTGAGTAGCAGTGTCAGTCTATTGATACTGATAATATTGAGTAGCAGTGTCAGTCTATTGATACTGATAATATTGAGTAGCAGTGTCAGTCTATTGATACTGATATTATTGAGTAGCAGTGTCAGTCTATTGATACTGATAATATTGAGTAGCAGTGTCAGTCTATTGATACTGATAATATTGAGTAGCAGTGTCAGTCTATTGATACTGATATTATTGAGTAGCAGTGTCAGTCTATTGATACTGATAATATTGAGTAGCAGTGTCAGTCTATTGATACTGATAATATTGAGTAGCAGTGTCAGTCTATTGATACTGAAAATATTGAGTAGCAGTGTCAGTCTATTGATACTGAAAATATCCCCCAGTGATCATGATATCAAAGGAAAAATGTATAAATTACCAATAAATGTAGAAATTTACACAACCATATACATGTATAGTGTCAGTGAAATCTGTCTAAACAGAAACTCTTTGGGACAAACTTTTGTGTTCAGAATAGATAAGTGTTTGGTTTATACAAAGTTATTTTAATAAAGATTTCCTACATTGGGACATTATTTAAAGTTTGGATTTACAACTACCTATGCAATCAGTGCCTATCACCACTAAATTTGTGAGTTTGAATCCTGCTCAGACGAGGTGTACTCGATACAACATTATGTGATAAAGTTTGTCAGTGACATGCGGCAGGTCAGTGGTTTTCTCCGGGTACTCCAGTTTCCTCCACAAATAAAACTGATCGCCATGATATAACTGAAATATTGTTGAAAGTGATATTAAAAACACCATAATTCTATCCCTATCCCTACATCGTAATGTCTTGTTTCCCCCCCCCTGGAGATCATGCTTCTCTTATCAGATTTCTCCTTCACACTGATAAACTACATTGTAGTATGACCAGTACTAAGGCCAAGAGGAGACAGTTTCAATTTTTTGTTTAATTTTGCAAGTGGGATTATGAGCTTTGAAAATGTGAATATTTTAAGCAGTTAAGTTTGAACTTTGACATTAACCTTAACCTTCACAAAGTTCACAATGTCACACTGTTAAATGTAATCTGTTTCAGGTTTATTGAAGGAAGATGACATATCATTAGCTGAAGCTGTTGTTGACATTGGTGTACAGACTTTACAGGGACGAGATAACTGGATTTGTCGTGAGAGAGTGATTATCATAATTAAACACTTGATTGGCGTCATTCTTGACAGGTATGCTTTAGAATTTATAAGTAATGATTTTTAATTTTGTAGCCTAAATTCTAATTTATTGATTTAAAATACACAATTTTGATAGTGTAAGTTGGACAGTAGCCCTCCTCTTATATGACCAACGCTCTATCCGTGGATGCCCTACAGAAGACCACCAGATTCGTAGCGGACACTGAAATCCAAGTGTAAAGGCAAATGAAAAGAAGAAGAACCAATGCTCTTTTCAAACCAGATTTCAGATGCACCGAGATACTTAAATATTACTAAATTGTCCCCCTCTAGAAAGGCTACCCTCTTATAAGGCCACCTTTTCACTGCAGAAGGGGGGGGGGGGGGGGGGGGTCTTAAAAGAAGGGGAACTACTGTATTGTTAAAAATGTCCTTCATCTTTTGTATTAATTAAAACGTAAATTCCTTCATTTAAGAATTGAATGCATTCAATTCTTATAATTATATTTAAATCACACCAAAATTTAATTTAGTTGAATTTTTCATTGTGAATTTATTTGTGTTAGATTATTTGCTGTTGGAAATTACTACGCCATTGATTGTTTATATCTGACGTCGTCATGGAGGCACGTGCAAGTTCAGGTTTGAGTTTTATTGGGATGTAAAACATCTCTTTTATAATCATGTGACCACTTCATAACCAATCATATTGTAACATTTCAATGAAAAACAGAGATTAGGAGAAACACCTAAAAATAGAACTCAAATGGAACCTTAAGTGACACAATATTTGGAAGTGACCTTTAATGCTAAAGGGTTTCATTTTGAACCTCAATACTGCAGAAAACATCTCAAATAAGCAATAAATGTATATTTATTTTCTTTAAAAATGGGGTGTAATTGTCGGTTTTCATTGTGACTATTTCCATGTCATTTAAACCACAGTGGTTGTGTAATGATTAGCATGCTCGCCTCAAGTGCGGTAGATCATGGGTTCAAGCCCCGATCAGCTCAAACCAAATACTATGAAATTAGTATTTGTTGCTGCTCCTCTAAGCACGCAGCATTATGGAGAAAGAGCAAAGACTGGTTGGCTTGGAATCTGTCCGAATGGGGCAACATGTTTATCCGTGGACTGTTGTTTCAGTGAGCTAGCACTATAAAAAACCCAACTAAGCGTGTTGGTCTAGTACAAAGCGGACTTCATCATCATCTCATAAAAATTATCTTGTTCTTGGCATGATATAGCTGAAAAATTGCTTAGTTGGCATTAAGCAACAATCATTCACTACATGCTATTTGTAGATGGTTAAAAGAACAAATAGAAGATTTAACATCAGAAGAAATGTGTGTAAAGTATCTTAGGTTGTTGCGAGAGACTGTTTGGCCTGAAGGGGAATTATTTGAAGGCGGTAGACCAGTCAAGACGGACAGACAGAAATCTGCTACTAAGGAACAGGCCAGGAGATGTCTGGCTGAGTTCTTTCCAGGTAAAATTTGCTAATAAAGAACAGGCCAGGAGATGTCTTATCGAGACCAGATTAAAGTTCTGGGTTTTATCGATTACATGGACAATTTTTGGAGGTTGTCATTTTCACTAACTTAAGCGTAAATTTTAAACACAGAAAGTGTTTTTTTTTTATACAATATACTGTTACATCTGGTATCATAATAACTTTTAAATATTCTATTATTTATTTTATTAATATTATGCTATTATTTATTGTATTGAATCATATAGTATGAGTATGCTATATATCAGGTTATACTTTAGAATAAAATATCTATCCACAGTTTAACCTGCCCATGTGGTCACCTCTATTAAGCAGTCACCTGTATCAAAAGGACAACTTTTCTTAACCTGTCATAGAAAATTCATATGAATTGAACGTCTTTTAAGAGGTTACCTGCCTTAGAAGACCACTTTTTCTTTGTCCAAATGGTGACCTCTTAATACAGGTTTGACTGTATATGTAATGTCTGCTGTATTTTACCTAGATACATTGAAGAGTGTTATTGGGAAGGAAGACTGTGACCATGGCATCAATGAAATAATAGAATCTCTACAGTACAAAAAACTCAATAGGTAAATCTAAAGTATTAAATTCATCAATAAAGTTATTACGAAATGTAATCAACCATGTAATGATTAGTATACTTACCTGGAGTGAGATACGTCAATAATCAAGCTCAGATCTTGCCAAACCGGATAACTTTGTTTATCGGTAATTTGTGCCGCATTCCTTTGAGGTGTGCCGATAGATAAAGCTAGGGTCGACGTACTAGACCATATCAGAAATTTATGGGGTCAGTTCATCATTTGACATGCAGAAGGATCTATTTTATCAATTAGCCAATGAAATTAACCTACTTCATATGTACTGTGATGCAATCATGCTAGGTCAATGTTGGTCGTCGCTAATGAAAACAATGATGTCACGCTGTTTCGGGAAGTTAATTGTAAAATGCAGTTATTTGCAATGAAATATGCAATTGAATTTGAAGAAAAAATAAATTAATATAATTCACTTTGTTTCCACGGTAAATCCCTATTAATTACACTACATCTTGGCGAGATTTCCAGTAGGAAATCGTCTGCTATACATAATTAACAATGGATCCATACAGTGCAATTGTTAACGACAAGTCACAACCATCTTACGACGATGACAGTTTGAATTCTTAAAATATAATAATATATGTTCACTTACTGCAATTTTAAATGAATCAATTTCCAAATTATGCGGATTATCCACAAAATATGCACAAATCTGAGGAACGGTGAAAATTACGCCCTGTCACATTCATAGTTCAACTGAAAATGAAGCACGCACGGTTTGAATAAATGACGCTCCACAAACCAAAATACGCTAAAAAAGTAGTCCAAAAAAAGAATAGTTTTTGCATGGAAATAAATAGAGTTTAGATCCGAAATCTTTTCTGTAACTGCAAAATTTGTTTTCCAACGTTTTAATGATTTTTGTAATGTAAATTACTGATAAACAAAATAAAGGGCTATTTGTTTTCACTACTGTCTTTATCAGGAGCATCATCTGGCTCACCCTATTGGCTTTGCCAGATAATGGTCCTGATAAAGACAGTATCGAAAACAAAATGCCTTTTATTATACCCCCACTCGCAGAGTGGTGGATATACTGGAATACCCTTGTCCGTCCGTCCGTCCGTCCGTCCTTAAACCTTGTGTACGTAACTAGTCATTTGTCTTTTGTTGGATTTTATTCATATTTGGTATCTTGATTGGCCATGATCTGAGCATGCGCATATTATACCGATTTCATGGATGGTTGATTTTTGCGAGAGTTATAGCCCTTTTAATGTTTGTTTGACCATACATCCATCCGCACATCTTGTGTAATCAACTAGTCATTTGTCTTTTGTCGCATTTTATTCATATTTGGTATCGTGGTTGGCCATGTTCTGAGCATGCGCATATTATACCGATTTCACGGATGGTTGATTTTTGCGAGAGTTATAGCCCTTTTAATGTTTGTTTGACCATATGTCCGTGCGTACATCTTGTGTATGCAACTAGTCATTTGTCTTTTGTTAGATTTTATTCATATTTGGTATCTTGGTTGGCCATGATCTGAGCATGTGCATATTATACCGATTTCACGGATGGTTGATTTTTGTGAGAGTTATAGCCCTTTTCATGTTCCCTTACGAGCTATAAATTATTTCCTTAATCAGCTATGTATAATATTTATATCCAATAATCTGTAATACATAATTTTTCATCATTCCAAACGTTTACTAGCCAACTGCCCTGGGAGGATACACATCTCTTGATTCCAACACTCTTTACACTCCTTTATGCCTCTCCACCACGTTAAGTCCCACTATAATATAATACTTTACTACACATCAACTTATGTAGAGCGAGTGGGGGTATCACAGCACGACAACGTGTGCAGTTTCATTCTATATATAATTGGTACTTGCTGCTTATTCACTAATTATGAAGCATTAAAAGCAGACAGAACAAGCATGTACTGATCTGACTGTCAGACTAATATGTTGTTTTAGTTAAAAGCAGACAGAACAAGCATGTACTGATCTGACTGTCAGACTAATATGTTGTTTTAGTTAAAAGCAGACAGAACAAGCATGTACTGATCTGACTGTCAGACTAATATGTTGTTTTAGTTAAAAGCAGACAGAACAAGCATGTACTGATCTGACTGTCAGACTAATATGTTGTTTTAGTTAAAAGTAGACAGAACAAGCATGTACTGATCTGACTGTCAGACTAATATGTTGTTTTAGTTAAAAGCAGACAGAACAAGCATGTACTGATCTGACTGTCAGACTAATATGTTGTTTTAGAATAACTGTAAATCTTTCATTGAGCTAGCAGTATAAAATTCCAGTTTAATGTACCAGTCTAGTACAGGCTGACATTAAATGTATGCATTGTACAATATCATTTATTCTAATATGGCATCCTGTGTTTGCTTTATGGTATGTTCCATGTTAAGATAATAAAGCATGACCGGCACAAATTGACGACATCGCAATAGCTTTTAGACTCAAATTCATCAATGACATTGTTCATTTACAGTACAAATTTAGATCTTTTTTGGACATTTACCCAATACATGTAGAATTAATTTATGTAATTCCATGGTTTATTTACGTGGTTAGGGCTAAGGGTTAAGGCACTGATTGCATAGGTAGTTGTAAATCCAACTACTATAAGATCACGACCACGACAGCACCTTGTTATTGATTGATGTTTATATGCATCATTTGATATATACTCTATTGGACCACCTTTGTCTGACATGTGATAATGTTATTGTTCTATATTTATCATTACAGACATTTGATATATACTCTATTGGACCACCTTGTCTGACATGTGATAATGTTATTGTTCTATATTTATCATTACAGACATTTGATATATATTCTATTGGACCACCTTGTCTGACATGTGATAATGTTATTGTTCTATATTTATCATTACAGACATTTGATATATATTCTATTGGACCACCTTGTCTGACATGTGATAATGTTATTGTTCTATATTTATCATTACAGACATTTGATATATACTATTTTGGACCACCTGGCTGACATTTTGTATCCAGAGATTAGGAGTAGAAGAAGCTCAAAGATGTAAATGGTACTTGACAGACTTCATACGTCATCAAAATCATCATCAGATTCTATCTTAGCTACTAGTCAGTTACCTACATGTATTCACTAACATTGATATTATAAAGTCTATAGACGTCGTTGTTTCTGTGATAATACATGTATGTGGTGTTCTTGGGTTAAAGGTAATCTGTGCAGGTCTTGTATTGTTTGTTTGTATCTGCTTCGTTTCTAGGAATCTAAAGGGGGGTCGTCATGAGCGTGATCGTATGGTATTTGTATTTACAACTACCTATGTAATCAACGCCTATCACCACTGATGTTGTGAGTTTGAATCTCGATCAACATGATGTGATAAAGTTTGTCAGTGACTTTCGACAGGTCGGTGGTTTTCCTCCATCAATAAAACTGACCGCCACAATATAACTGAAATATTGTTGAAAGTCACGTTAAACACCATCAAACAAACAAACAAACAAAATCTAGGCATCTAAGAATCTAATTATCAGGATGGGAGGTTTAGGAACTCATTTACCAGTTTAATCCGGACACATTTTTGTGGCATGTCTCAAGACCATATCTGTCGACTTCAAAGAGAACAGAAAACAGGTGATGAAATGACTTGCTTAAATGTTCATATATCATAGGTAAATTTCCAGGTGTGACCTACAGAATACATGTAATTTTACACATATAATCCAGAGCCTGTACTCTGTACGTTGTGGAATGTAAAGTGACACAGAGTAGTGGTTGTATTGTTGTGATTGGTGCTATTGTCAACTATTATTTTATAACTCTTAATTTCAATTCAACAGGAGGAGATAACTTGACCAAGTCTGTGTTATTTTGCTTCTAGAGCTACATTGTACCATTAAAGTTAAGTACAGTTTATATTCCTATTGAATGATATCTTGTACAAGGCATTATATGTTTGATTAATCTGTCACTTCATCATTAGTTACACATTCCAGGGTAATATTTCCATAAATAGAAAACAATTTGTATTCCAGGATAACATTTCAACAAATAGAATATTCCAGGATAACATTTCAACAAATAGAATATTCCAGAGTAACATTTTAACAAATAGAATATTCCAGAGTAACATTTTAACAAATAGAGTATTCCAGAGTAACATTTTAACAAATAGAATATTCCAGAGTAACATTTTAACAAATAGAATTTTCCAGAGTAACATTTTAACAAATAGAGTATAAGCCTGTAACAATTTTTTTTAACATTTATTCCTTAACAATATTGTCAATCCTTGTAATCATGAACATGATTAAGACATAACCTAATATAAATCAAGGTAAAATTAGGGTATGTTTGTAGAAGATGTTAACTTTATTTATCATGGATCAATTGAGTTGGTTAATTAAATATACGATATTGGTGTATTGATGGTAAATATAGAATTTGTGTGACAAGGCTCAGAAACGGAGAAAGACGAGATTCAGCAGGATAAAAAACATTGTTTGTTCCTTGGTCTTTGACATAATGTTAATGTACATCATACTAGGTCTTTCATTTATGACTGTAATTATTGTATGGTTATTTTTTATATTTTTATGTCCATTTTTTTTAGACTTCATCAGTAGTGTAATGGCATTACTACTAGATTAGATTTTGTTTCACTATTATGTCATACAATGGTGTTATGTACTATCTAATATTTAGATAATGGTTGAGAGGCCATCGGTTCTGTTTAATAGAACTAATATTATACATATGACAACTTCTATCTAAAGAAGATTAATTATATACAAATGACTACTTCTGTCTAAAGAAGATTAATTATATACAAATGACAACTTCTGTCTAAAGAAGATTAATTATATTGTGTATAATGTTCAAGGGTTGACATTTTACTCACACGTGGAGAGAACTTGCATGACCACATCATTTCACTGTTAGAGGAGGTTTGGGCCCATAAAACTGGTTTACCCCGGCCATGTTTTATTGAGGTGTCTGTACCAAGTCAAGAAAGTGAACGGTCATGTATTAATTTGTGTGTTAGGGATATTGATTTTATCTCTTTCTACCATTTTGATAATGATTTTGGAATTGTTCCGACAGTGTGGTATCTTTTTGTTTTCATTTTATCTACTTGTACAATCAATGCCTATCCTTACTGAAGTTGCCAGTTTGATTCTTGCCTGTGGTGAAGTGTATTTGATACAACTTTATGTGGTAAAGTTTGTCTGTGACTTACGGCAGGTTGGGGTTCTCTATTGGTACTCTACTTATGTGAGGTCTGTCTGTGACTTGTGGCAGTTTGAGGTTCTCTATACAGTATAGGTACTCTACTTATGTGAGGTCTGTCTGTGACTTGTGGCAGTTTGAGGTTCTCTATACAGTATAGGTACTCTACTTATGTGAGGTCTGTCTGTGACTTGTGACAGTTTGAGGTTCTCTATACAGTATAGGTACTCTACTTATGTGAGGTCTGTCTGTGACTTGTGGCAGTTTGAGGTTCTCTATACAGTATAGGTACTCTACTTATGTGAGGTCTGTCTGTGACTTGTGGCAGTTTGAGGTTCTCTATACAGTATAGGTACTCTACTTATGTGAGGTCTGTCTGTGACTTGTGGCAGTTTGAGGTTCTCTATACAGTATAGGTACTCTACTTATGTGAGGTCTGTCTGTGACTTGTGACAGTTTGAGGTTCTCTGTATAGGTACTCTACTTATGTGAGGTCTGTCTGTGACTTGTGGCAGTTTGAGGTTCTCTATACAGTATAGGTACTCTACTTATGTGAGGTCTGTCTGTGACTTGTGGCAGTTTGAGGTTCTCTATACAGTATAGGTACTCTACTTATGTGAGGTCTGTCTGTGACTTGTGGCAGTTTGAGGTTCTCTATACAGTATAGGTACTCTACTTATGTGAGGTCTGTCTGTGACTTGTGACAGTTTGAGGTTCTCTGTATAGGTACTCTACTTATGTGAGGTCTGTCTGTGACTTGTGGCAGTTTGAGGTTCTCTATACAGTATAGGTACTCTACTTATGTGAGGTCTGTCTGTGACTTGTGGCAGTTTGAGGTTCTCTATACAGTATAGGTACTCTACTTATGTGAGGTCTGTCTGTGACTTGTGACAGTTTGAGGTTCTCTGTATAGGTACTCTACTTATGTGAGGTCTGTCTGTGACTTGTGGCAGTTTGAGGTTCTCTATACAGTATAGGTACTCTACTTATGTGAGGTCTGTCTGTGACTTGTGGCAGTTTGAGGTTCTCTATACAGTATAGGTACTCTACTTATGTGAGGTCTGTCTGTGACTTGTGGCAGTTTGAGGTTCTCTATACAGTATAGGTACTCTACTTATGTGAGGTCTGTCTGTGACTTGTGGCAGTTTGAGGTTCTCTGTATAGGTACTCTACTTATGTAAGGTCTGTCTGTGACTTGTGGCAGTTTGAGGTTCTCTATACAGTATAGGTACTCTACTTATGTAAGGTCTGTCTGTGACTTGTGGCAGTTTGAGGTTCTCTGTATAGGTACTCTACTTATGTGAGGTCTGTCTGTGACTTGTGACAGTTTGAGGTTCTCTATACAGTATAGATACTCTACTTATGTGAGGTCTGTCTGTGACTTGTGGCAGTTTGAGGTTCTCTATACAGTATAGGTACTCTACTTATGTGAGGTCTGTCTGTGACTTGTGGCAGTTTGAGGTTCTCTATACAGTATAGGTACTCTACTTATGTGAGGTCTGTCTGTGACTTGTGGCAGTTTGAGGTTCTCTGTATAGGTACTCTACTTATGTGAGGTCTGTCTGTGACTTGTGGCAGGTTAGGGTTCTCTATACAGTATAGGTACTCTACTTATGTGAGGTCTGTCTGTGACTTGTGGCAGTTTGAGGTTCTCTGTATAGGTACTCTACTTATGTGAGGTCTGTCTGTGACTTGTGGCAGGTTAGGGTTCTCTATACAGTATTGGTACTCTACTTATGTGAGGTCTGTCTGTGACTTGTGGCAGTTTGAGGTTCTCTATACAGTATAGGTACTCAGCTTATGTAAGGTCTGTCTGTGACTTGTGGCAGGTTAGGGTTCTCTATACAGTATTGGTACTCTACTTATGTGAGGTCTGTCTGTGACTTGTGGCAGTTTGAGGTTCTCTATACAGTATAGGTACTCAGCTTATGTAAGGTCTGTCTGTGACTTGTGGCAGGTTAGGGTTCTCTATACAGTATAGGTACTCTACTTATGTGAGGTCTGTCTGTGACTTGTGGCAGTTTGAGGTTCTCTATACAGTATAGGTACTCAGCTTATGTAAGGTCTGTCTGTGACTTGTGGCAGGTTAGGGTTCTCTATACAGTATTGGTACTCTACTTATGTGAGGTCTGTCTGTGACTTGTGACAGTTTGAGGTTCTCTATACAGTATAGGTACTCTACTTATGTAAGGTCTGTCTGTGACTTGTGGCAGGTTAGGGTTCTCTATACAGTATTGGTACTCTACTTATGTGAGGTCTGTCTGTGACTTGTGGCAGTTTGAGGTTCTCTGTATAGGTACTCTACTTATGTGAGGTCTGTCTGTGACTTGTGGCAGTTTGAGGTTCTCTATACAGTATAGGTACTCTACTTATGTGAGGTCTGTCTGTGACTTGTGGCAGTTTGAGGTTCTCTGTATAGGTACTCTACTTATGTGAGGTCTGTCTGTGACTTGTGGCAGTTTGAGGTTCTCTATACAGTATAGGTACTCTACTTATGTGAGGTCTGTCTGTGACTTGTGGCAGTTTGAGGTTCTCTGTATAGGTACTCTACTTATGTGAGGTCTGTCTGTGACTTGTGACAGTTTGAGGTTCTCTATACAGTATAGATACTCTACTTATGTGAGGTCTGTCTGTGACTTGTGGCAGTTTGAGGTTCTCTATACAGTATAGGTACTCTACTTATGTGAGGTCTGTCTGTGACTTGTGGCAGTTTGAGGTTCTCTGTATAGGTACTCTACTTATGTGAGGTCTGTCTGTGACTTGTGGCAGTTTGAGGTTCTCTATACAGTATAGGTACTCTACTTATGTGAGGTCTGTCTGTGACTTGTGGCAGTTTGAGGTTCTCTGTATAGGTACTCTACTTATGTGAGGTCTGTCTGTGACTTGTGGCAGTTTGAGGTTCTCTATACAGTATAGGTACTCTACTTATGTGAGGTCTGTCTGTGACTTGTGGCAGTTTGAGGTTCTCTATACAGTATAGGTACTCTACTTATGTGAGGTCTGTCTGTGACTTGTGGCAGTTTGAGGTTCTCTGTATAGGTACTCTACTTATGTGAGGTCTGTCTGTGACTTGTGGCAGTTTGAGGTTCTCTGTATAGGTACTCTACTTATGTGAGGTCTGTCTGTGACTTGTGGCAGGTTAGGGTTCTCTATACAGTATAGGTACTCTACTTATGTGAGGTCTGTCTGTGACTTGTGGCAGTTTGAGGTTCTCTATACAGTATTGGTACTCTACTTATGTGAGGTCTGTCTGTGACTTGTGGCAGTTTGAGGTTCTCTGTATAGGTACTCTACTTATGTGAGGTCTGTCTGTGACTTGTGGCAGGTTAGGGTTCTCTATACAGTATTGGTACTCTACTTATGTGAGGTCTGTCTGTGACTTGTGGCAGTTTGAGGTTCTCTATACAGTATAGGTACTCAGCTTATGTAAGGTCTGTCTGTGACTTGTGGCAGGTTAGGGTTCTCTATACAGTATTGGTACTCTACTTATGTGAGGTCTGTCTGTGACTTGTGGCAGTTTGAGGTTCTCTATACAGTATTGGTACTCTACTTATGTGAGGTCTGTCTGTGACTTGTGGCAGTTTGAGGTTCTCTGTATAGGTACTCTACTTATGTGAGGTCTGTCTGTGACTTGTGGCAGGTTAGGGTTCTCTATACAGTATAGGTACTCTACTTATGTGAGGTCTGTCTGTGACTTGTGGCAGTTTGAGGTTCTCTATACAGTATAGGTACTCTACTTATGTGAGGTCTGTCTGTGACTTGTGGCAGTTTAAGGTTCTCTATACAGTATAGGTACTCTACTTATGTGAGGTCTGTCTGTGACTTGTGGCAGTTTGAGGTTCTCTATACAGTATAGGTACTCAGCTTATGTAAGGTCTGTCTGTGACTTGTGGCAGGTTAGGGTTCTCTATACAGTATTGGTACTCTACTTATGTGAGGTCTGTCTGTGACTTGTGACAGTTTGAGGTTCTCTATACAGTATAGGTACTCTACTTATGTGAGGTCTGTCTGTGACTTGTGGCAGTTTGAGGTTCTCTGTATAGGTACTCTACTTATGTGAGGTCTGTCTGTGACTTGTGACAGTTTGAGGTTCTCTGTATAGGTACTCTACTTATGTGAGGTCTGTCTGTGACTTGTGGCAGGTTAGGGTTCTCTATACAGTATTGGTACTCTACTTATGTGAGGTCTGTCTGTGACTTGTGGCAGTTTGAGGTTCTCTATACAGTATAGGTACTCTACTTATGTAAGGTCTGTCTGTGACTTGTGGCAGTTTGAGGTTCTCTATACAGTATAGGTACTCTACTTATGTGAGGTCTGTCTGTGACTTGTGGCAGTTTGAGGTTCTCTGTATAGGTACTCTACTTATGTGAGGTCTGTCTGTGACTTGTGGCAGTTTGAGGTTCTCTATACAGTATAGGTACTCTACTTATGTGAGGTCTGTCTGTGACTTGTGGCAGTTTGAGGTTCTCTATACAGTATAGGTACTCTACTTATGTGAGGTCTGTCTGTGACTTGTGGCAGGTTAGGGTTCTCTATACAGTATTGGTACTCTACTTATGTGAGGTCTGTCTGTGACTTGTGGCAGTTTGAGGTTCTCTGTATAGGTACTCTACTTATGTGAGGTCTGTCTGTGACTTGTGGCAGTTTAAGGTTCTCTATACAGTATAGGTACTCTACTTATGTGAGGTCTGTCTGTGACTTGTGACAGTTTGAGGTTCTCTGTATAGGTACTCTACTTATGTGAGGTCTGTCTGTGACTTGTGGCAGTTTGAGGTTCTCTATACAGTATAGGTACTCTACTTATGTGAGGTCTGTCTGTGACTTGTGACAGTTTGAGGTTCTCTATACAGTATAGGTACTCTACTTATGTGAGGTCTGTCTGTGACTTGTGGCAGTTTGAGGTTCTCTATACAGTATAGGTACTCTACTTATGTGAGGTCTGTCTGTGACTTGTGGCAGTTTGAGGTTCTCTATACAGTATAGGTACTCTACTTATGTGAGGTCTGTCTGTGACTTGTGACAGTTTGAGGTTCTCTGTATAGGTACTCTACTTATGTGAGGTCTGTCTGTGACTTGTGGCAGTTTGAGGTTCTCTATACAGTATAGGTACTCTACTTATGTGAGGTCTGTCAGTGACTTGTGGCAGTTTGGGGTTCTCTATATAGTATAGGTACTCAGGTGATTGAGGTCTGTCTGACTTGTGGCACAGATTTTCTATTAGTACTCGGTTTACCTCCATCAATATAACCAACAACAATATACCAGACTCCAGTAACTAGAATAATGTTAAAAATGGCATTAAATACCCATAATTGATCACCATATACTGAACAAGAAAGATTTTATTTATCAATATTCATCAATCATTCCATATAAAACATGTTTGTACTATTGATAATTATTTTTAGAAAACCATTCCATACTTATTGTACCGGTGCTATAATAATTTCTTATCAATTTGTCTGTTCCATCAAATTTCTTGAAATGATGTCGTGTGAACTTGTTGGAATGTAGGGTCAACGGCTTCCCTTCTCTAATAATGATGGTCATTGTTTGACATGATTCTTCATTAGTATTCATGGATAAGTTTCCATCTCAAACTATCAACACTGCAGTATATTTACATCTACTGACAGGATCACAGAATTAAATGTAGTCAAGTTCAAGGTCATTAACTAGTCTTTTTATGGGATCAATTAGTACTAATAACACAATACATTTTTTTTAATAAGACAAAAAATCACAGGCCCCTTTGACTTGGACTCAACAAAGTTTGACTGTTTAAATCCTTCATATTGGCCAATAATTGTTATCATGTACAGAAATAGACTAGAACTTGTATTAAATAGGAAATATTGGATATACAGTTGTTGGTGCATGACCATAAGGCGGTGTGTCGCGTACTGTAATGACCTTCATGGGACCTTGACCTTTGACCTCAAGGTCAAATAATTGTTTTTTAAATAGTATTTATTTGGTATGTGGGTGCATGACCATAAGGCGGTGTGTCGCATACCTTAATGACCTTCGTGGGACCTTGACCTCAAGGTCAAATAATTGTTTTTTAAATAGTATTTTCTTGTCTGGGCCATAACATTTTTGTCTTTCGAGGTAGGTCAATGATATTTGGTATGTGGGTGCATGACCATAAGGTGGTGTGTCACGTACCATTATGACCTTCGTGGGACTTTGACCTCAAGATCAAATAATTGTTTTTTAAATAGTATTTTCTTGCCCGGGCCACAACATTTTTGTCTTTCGAGATAGGTTGTTGTACAGATGGCCGCATTTAGGGGAGACATAAGTTTTAGATATCTAAAACAGTTCTTCCTAGTTACATTTAAATCACACCAAAATTTAATATAGTTGAATTTTTCGTTGTGAATTTTAATTGTGTTAGATTATTTGCTGTTGGAAATTACTACGCCATTGATTGTTTACATCTGACGTCGTCATGGAGGCACATGCAAGTTCGGGTTTGAGTTTTATTGGGGTGTAAAACATCTCTTATAATCATGTGACCACTTCATAACCAATCATATTGTAACATTTCAATGAAAAACGGAAGTAATGTAATTATAGCAAAATGTACCTCATACGTGTTTGTAGCAGAATGTTCATACATAAGTGATACTTAACACAAAATATGTTGGAAACGAGACAGTATTATTTATGTTGAATCTAGTCTACAATTTACAACATTTTTATGGATGTGTGCTTTGCCTGACATATTTTTTTTTTACATAATATTGGCAAACAAGAGAGCTTTCTATGAAAAGCCCAAATAATTTATTTGAAATGCATACGAAGCAAGATAATTTATACTTAAAGAAATGAAAAGCCATATGTCTTTTTTCAATTTGTACATCTATGATTGTAGGGTACCATTTTACAAAATGAAATGTGTGTTCTGTTCATGTTTTGTCTTGTCTTAAAGAGAAGGCTACCAGTTATTTTCTACAGAGAATCTTGTTTACAAGTTTATTTTTACTATGATTCACTGAAGCCTTACTGTAAAATGGGTCGCCAAAAGAAATGGCATAACAGTGTTGTTAATTTTATTAGTATTTGTACATTTAGACAGAATATTAATGTCATTTTCAGTTTATATATTTATATAAAGAGTGTGACAAGAAATAATAATGGTGGAATAATTTGGACAGGATATCATGCTATTACCAATAAAATGTGTTGTTTTATTAACTTGTACAGAGAAAATTAACTGGTACTTTTGTTAACTCCCAGTACTACATTTGTCCCCACAGTCACCGTGGTAATAGTTGCAAGTTGTGTACATGTATATGGCTCATCATACAATTCATGGTAGTTTTGTATTCATCGTAATGGTTATAAACATTGTAACCAGTAGCAGATATTAGTAACTTAAATGGCCGTATAGAGTACACTTTTATGTAAAATGTGCATTTCTTCTTCCGACTTTTCTGTAATTAAATGTAGATGTTTGTTTTAGTTTTTTTTTATGGTGTTTAACGCCATTTTCAACAATATTTCAGTTATATCGTGGCAGTCAGTTTTATTGGTGGAGGAAACTGGAGGACCCGGAGAAAACCACCGACCTGTCGCAAGTCACTGACAAACTTTATCACATAATGTTGTACACCTCACCCTGATCGTGATTCAAAATCACTACATCAGTGGTAATTGGCACAGATTGCATAGGTAGTTGTAAATCCAACTACCATACGATCACGGCCACGACGGTCCCAAATGTAGTAGTGTTTTATATTATTTGTTTAAGAGTTCAGTACTAAATTTGCCACAAATTTGATATGACTTTACTGTGGTGAAGCTTGTCATAAATAGACAGACATTATTACAAGAAAGAACCAGGAAAATAAATGTTAAGTTTTACAAAAACTGGCCAGTTTACCACTATTAATAATTATGTTAATTTTATGGTTTTGTTAGAAATATTTTACTCTACATGTACAAAGGTTTTATGAATTAGTATTGTATAATAATTTTACATAAACGTTATTTACCTAAAATAAATGCGATAGCCTACAAAGTCATGTATTTAAAATATGACCAAAAACCAAACTGTTACATACCACCTAGTAATAGCATGATTCTGATGTTCATAGAATTTGTTTTTAAATGTGTTAGGGGGCAGTTGTTTTATACACAAGGGAGGTTATCATTGTTTTATTTGACAAAATGTTTGAAAAAAATACAAATACAACAAACATTAAACAAGGTTTCACAGTATGTATCAGTTAACATTGTTGTGTAAAATTGTGTTGTTTATAATTTGTTGAAAATACATAAATTTTTAGCATGAATATGTGTGTGCAATTTAATTTTTTATGCATCATTTCCATGATTGTGTTCAATATTTAATATATTAGTGATTATATAAAATGTGTAAGACTCATGTTGTCAGAAATTGTTATACAAATTAAATTATTTTAAAATTTGGTGTTTTATTATTTATTTTTTGAGTCAAGGGTCTATTTACAGGACAGTTTAAAGCAAAAACAAAGTTTAAACAGTGGTGGTCAATATCAACAAAACAAACAATCACCTCTCACCTCAACTCATTGAACATAATCAAAGTGCTGAAAGCACTGATGGCAGTGTTGCTTTCTGTGTTTTTTTTATTGTGTGCAACAATATTTCATTTGTTTTACAATAACTGTTAAGCATTTGAAGCAACTATAACAGTTATTGAAGAATCACTCAAAACAAGTTGATGTTTTATGTTCAATAATAGTATTTGAATTTTTTTCAATAAATAAATAAATCCCAACCTTAATCCTGTACCATGCTTCATTGTGTTGAATTTGGAAAGAATTGGTCAACTAGAACAAACATTATCATTTGGTAGCAATTTGCATACAGATGACAACAACATCATACAATAAAATAACTGCAACGTGTTGGCAGTTGAATAATAACTAGAGACTTAGTGGGCTGAGACTGCATCACTCACCTGGTATCAGATTTGGCTTGGGTTATCAGAATTCAGCCAATCAGAAACAAGATTTTCCTGTGGCAGCCATGTTTGTTATCCGACTGCGTTGAAATGTGAAAAGTTTATAGAGTTCAATCGTTAGAAGATTTATGTCAAATTTCAGATCATTTAGCCAAGTGGTTTAAGAGGAAAAGATATTTTAGGATGCATTCTAATTAAGTTGGGTTGTTGTGGCCATCTTGAATTTTAAATTGTCACAAAAAACTACTTAATAAGGGACCATCCGAGTATCATCCAAACAACAGAAATACAGAACATTTTAACTGGTAAACAGTTCTTTTGTAGTTTATGGTCTTCAGAACACATTATCTGCTCCTTGCAGCCTTGTGAATATCTGAGTTGCACCAATATCACATACTTTGTAACGTACCATCAGGAACATATATGTCAAGTTTGGTTCAATTTGGTTCAAAATTATGAGAGAAAATCCAAATATGAAAATGTTGATCGACGACGGATGGAGGCAAAGTAATGTCATCACTGGCCCAAATTGAAAACTGGTAGCCCAAATATTTCAATAATTTTTTTTTGTGTTGTTGACTAATAAAGCAGTTTGTTACGTTTTATTCTTCAATTTTTCCCTCCCTACACATATCCCTATAAACCCTTCCCTCATCCCGATAATCTTCATCATTGTCACTAGTCATCACTATCAGTATCATAATCTGCCCCATCCATTGGTCGACTCGGTGATGGTTTGTCTTCACTACTAGGCATTTCTTCCATAGTTAAATCGTTCTCATTCATTTCCTTGACTTGGTCCTCCACTTGCTCTGATGCTATAACAGGGTTTCAGCTGGATTTTATTATACTATGGTTAAATTACCTAACTCATATAAATTCCTCAGGCCTTTTGTCCTGAAAGGCACTTATTCAATAGGTCAATTGTGTCCTAATTTGCCTAAAACTTATAGGTCATTTAATGCATACTTATTATGATATTTGGAATTGACAGCCAGACAGGTTTTCAGAGGTCACCATCTCTTTCCAAAAAAAAAAAAGTTAAACTTAAGTGAAAATAAATATAAATTAAAATCAAATTCCCCAATGAGGAATGAGTCTAAGACTTAAGAGAAAGCTACCCTAAATAGGTTACAAAAAAAGTCTGCTTTGAAGTAAACATTTTGTAGAATTTATTTTTATATATATATATATATATATTAAAAAAAAAAAAAAAAAAATCTACAAAACGTTTTATATATAAATTAAAGCAAAGTATTCTATTTAAATTCACAGAGAAATAAAAAAAAACGATGAACTGTGAGCTAATGCTCACTTATGATACCCCCGCTCTTCGGCAAACAGGAAGTAGGAATCTGATGGGTCTAAAAACATTTTCCACGATATGTGGTACCTATATGAAGCTTGTGACCAAATATCAGATCTCTGCCATCAATAGTTGCTGAGAAAAATGTGACGAAAAATGTGCATATATGTTCAATGTGTATAAAAACCAACTAAGTCGGCAAACAGGAAGTAGGAATCTGACGGGTCCAAAAACGCTTCCCACGATATGGGGTACCTATATGAAGCTTGTGACCAAATATCAGATTCCTGTCATCAATAGTTGTTTAGAAAAATGTGACGAAAAATGAGCATATATGTTCAATGTGTATAAAAAATCAACAAAGTCGGCAAACAGGAAGTAGGAATCTGATGGGTCCAAAAATGCTTCCCACGATATGGGGTACCTATATGAAGCTTGTGACCAAACATCAGATCTCTGCCATCAACAGTTACTGAGAAAAGTGTGACGAAAAATATCTTGGACGGACGGAAGGATGAAAGGACGGACAGAGGTAAAACAGTATACCCCCCTCCCCCTTCGGGGAGCGGGGGTATAAAAAGTGGCTCTTTTAAACCATTTGTCTTAATCAGGAAAAAGCTTGTAATATTTGTCCATTTCAAAGGTTTCAATATTTCCCAAAAACCTAAACCTCTGTCGTATTTTGCACAAGACAAGTTTAAATTCGGCACCAAATTGATATGCGATAATAGTTACGTGTCCGGTCCAGAGCGATTCTTGTTCTTATATTTCAAATATTGATATTTTTGTTCATTAAAGCGTTTCTGAGATTGCGACTTTAATTTTGTCAATGTCCTTGAACTTCATCAAAGCATGGAGAAATGATAAATGATACGAGTTTTGATCTGGCGTTTCACTTTAGTTTTAATCAAAATAAATTATGGACAAATTGGAGATCAAACAGGGCTCTTTTATACAACAAACCCAGTATTTTATACCGGACAGTCGGTCCGGTGGAAACCAATGTTTGGTTTCGTAACCTCAATATGAAAATAGAATACATTAAATGCTGCAGACAGTTAAAAAAATCATTACGTGCAGTGAGATCCTTTTTGCAAATAAATGTCGTTTCCCCGTATATTAAAAGATTGAAATCAATTATCGTTAGTACAAATATTTGTTCCAAACTATAAAAAATAATTGATGATAAGCATGAACAGCTATTGTGCTAGAGTAGGTGGATTATATTTTGTCACTTACACCTTTCTGAATGCGCCTTCGATTTTGCTGTATTGTCTATTGAATCGGGCGACAACATAGGAAGTGTGTTGCCATGGCAACAACTTCCAAAAACAAACCAATACATAGGACTTTGGTAATCAGGCTTAGGGCAGGGTTTAACCTGTTAATGAAATCCTCCTCTCTAGATAATTGATCTCCAATGGCAATATATATCTAAACAATTGATTGAATGCATTGTAATAACTAGTCAAACCTGTATTAAGAGGTCACCCTTCCTTGGGACCAAGAAAAAGTGGCTTTATAAGACAGGTGACTTCTTAAAAGAGGTTCAATTCATATAAAATTTTATATGACTGGACAAGAAAAGGGCGACTGCTTAATAGAGGTGACCACATTGGCAGGTTTGACTATATCCAAAATTGAAATGCCCTGAATTGTTGATGATCTTGCTCAAAGGGCCAAGTTAAGTATGGTAATCATTTTGCGTTCTTTATTGTTTGTAATCTTTTTCTCACAATCCACTGGAGCAAAACTTGGATAAACCTCAACACTGTAGTTTAAAGTGAATTTGGAAATGAAACGTGGCTGCTAGGGCCAGTATTGCTTTTGAATTGGCTTAAATTTTTATACCTCGTTGTTTTGAATTACCTGTGTATATGAATTACTTGAGTAAATTTAGCTAACAATTACTATTAATATATGATGGACTCAGATCAGCGTCCACACTCAAATCGGCATTCACTGACGTCATTATCTCAAATCACGGTCGGATTTAAGGGTAGTTTCAAATCGGTGTCCTTTCCAAAATCTCAGATCTATGGCCGATTTATTGGTTACAGTTAGGGTTGGGGTAAGGGCATACCTGTGCTAAAGGTGTAGGGACCTATTTTAAGCAAATATGGATGTTACCAAGTATTTGACCATATTAGATATGATGTTCCCAATTTGTTTTTCCAGTTCATTAGTATACCATATGGCTATATCTTGTTTTTCCAGTTCATTAGTATACCCTATGGCTATATCTTGTTTTTCCAGTTCATTAGTATACCCTGTGGCTATATCTTGTTTTTCCAGTTCATTAGTATACTCTGTGGCTATATCAAGTTGTTGTACACTAGGTGTAGGGACCTATTTTAAGCAAATATGGATGTTACCAAGTATTTGACCTTATTAGATATGATGTTCCTAATTTGTTTTTCCAGTTCATTAGTATACCCTATGGCTATATCTTGTTTTTCCAGTTCATTAGTATACCCTGTGGCTATATCTTGTTTTTCCAGTTCATTAGTATACTCTGTGGCTATATCAAGTTGTTGTACACTAGGTGTAGGGACCTATTTTAAGCAAATATGGATGTTACCAAGTATTTGACCTTATTAGATATGATGTTCCTAATTTGTTTTTCCAGTTCATTAGTATACCCTATGGCTATATCTTGTTTTTCCAGTTCATTAGTATACCCTGTGGCTATATCTTGTTTTTCCAGTTCATTAGTATACCCTGTGGCTATATCAAGTTGTTGTACACTAGGTGTAGGGACCTATTTTAAGCAAATATGGATGTTACCAAGTATTTGACCTTATTAGATATGATGTTCCTAATTTGTTTTTCCAGTTCATTAGTATACCCTATGGCTATATCTTGTTTTTCCAGTTCATTAGTATACCCTGTGGCTATATCTTGTTTTTCCAGTTCATTAGTATACCCTGTGGCTATATCAAGTTGTTGTACACTAGGTGTAGGGACCTATTTTAAGCAAATATGGATGTTACCAAGTATTTGACCTTATTAGATATGATGTTCCTAATTTGTTTTTCCAGTTCATTAGTATACCCTATGGCTATATCTTGTTTTTCCAGTTCATTAGTATACCCTGTGGCTATATCTTGTTTTTCCAGTTCATTAGTATACCCTGTGGCTATATCAAGTTGTTGTACACTAGGTGTAGGGACCTATTTTAAGCAAATATGGATGTTACCAAGTATTTGACCTTATTAGATATGATGTTCCTAATTTGTTTTTCCAGTTCATTAGTATACCCTATGGCTATATCTTGTTTTTCCAGTTCATTAGTATACCCTATGGCTATATCTTGTTTTTCCAGTTCATTAGTATACTCTGTGGCTATATCAAGTTGTTGTACACTAGGTGTAGGGACCTATTTTAAGCAAATATGGATGTTACCAAGTATTTGACCTTATTAGATATGATGTTCCTAATTTGTTTTTCCAGTTCATTAGTATACCCTATGGCTATATCTTGTTTTTACAGTTCATTAGTATACCCTGTGGCTATATCAAGTTGGTGTACACTAGGTGTAGGGACCTATTTTAAGCAAATATGGATGTTACCAAGTATTTGACCTTATTAGATATGATGTTCCTAATTTGTTTTTCCAGTTCATTAGTATACCCTATGGCTATATCTTGTTTTTCCAGTTCATTAGTATACCCTGTGGCTATATCAAGTTGTTGTACACTAGGTGTAGGGACCTATTTTAAGCAAATATGGATGTTACCAAGTATTTGACCTTATTAGATATGATGTTCCTAATTTGTTTTTCCAGTTCATTAGTATACCCTATGGCTATATCTTGTTTTTCCAGTTCATTAGTATACCCTATGGCTATATCTTGTTTTTCCAGTTCATTAGTATACCCTATGGCTATATCTTGTTTTTCCAGTTCATTAGTATACCCTATGGCTATATCTTGTTTTTCCAGTTCATTAGTATACCCTATGGCTATATCTTGTTTTTCCAGTTCATTAGTATACCCTGTGGCTATATCTTGTTTTTCCAGTTCATTAGTATACCCTGTGGCTATATCAAGTTGTTGTACACTAGGTGTAGGGACCTATTTTAAGCAAATATGGATGTTACCAAGTATTTGACCTTATTAGATATGATGTTCCTAATTTGTTTTTCCAGTTCATTAGTATACCCTATGGCTATATCTTGTTTTTCCAGTTCATTAGTATACTCTGTGGCTATATCTTGTTTTTCCAGTTCATTAGTATACCCTGTGGCTATATCAAGTTGTTGTACACTAGGTGTAGGGACCTATTTTAAGCAAATATGGATGTTACCAAGTATTTGACCTTATTAGATATGATGTTCCTAATTTGTTTTTCCAGTTCATTAGTATACCCTATGGCTATATCTTGTTTTTCCAGTTCATTAGTATACTCTGTGGCTATATCTTGTTTTTCCAGTTCATTAGTATACCCTGTGGCTATATCAAGTTGTTGTACACTAGGTGTAGGGACCTATTTTAAGCAAATATGGATGTTACCAAGTATTTGACCTTATTAGATATGATGTTCCTAATTTGTTTTTCCAGTTCATTAGTATACCCTATGGCTATATCTTGTTTTTCCAGTTCATTAGTATACTCTGTGGCTATATCAAGTTGTTGTACACTAGGTGTAGGGACCTATTTTAAGCAAATATGGATGTTACCAAGTATTTGACCTTATTAGATATGATGTTCCTAATTTGTTTTTCCAGTTCATTAGTATACCCTATGGCTATATCTTGTTTTTCCAGTTCATTAGTATACCCTATGGCTATATCTTGTTTTTCCAGTTCATTAGTATACCCTGTGGCTATATCAAGTTGTTGTACACTAGGTGTAGGGACCTATTTTAAGCAAATATGGATGTTACCAAGTATTTGACCTTATTAGATATGATGTTCCTAATTTGTTTTTCCAGTTCATTAGTATACCCTATGGCTATATCTTGTTTTTCCAGTTCATTAGTATACTCTGTGGCTATATCTTGTTTTTCCAGTTCATTAGTATACCCTGTGGCTATATCAAGTTGTTGTACACTAGGTGTAGGGACCTATTTTAAGCAAATATGGATGTTACCAAGTATTTGACCTTATTAGATATGATGTTCCTAATTTGTTTTTCCAGTTCATTAGTATACCCTATGGCTATATCTTGTTTTTCCAGTTCATTAGTATACCCTATGGCTATATCTTGTTTTTCCAGTTCATTAGTATACCCTGTGGCTATATCAAGTTGTTGTACACTAGGTGTAGGGACCTATTTTAAGCAAATATGGATGTTACCAAGTATTTGACCTTATTAGATATGATGTTCCTAATTTGTTTTTCCAGTTCATTAGTATACCCTATGGCTATATCTTGTTTTTCCAGTTCATTAGTATACCCTATGGCTATATCTTGTTTTTCCAGTTCATTAGTATACTCTGTGGCTATATCTTGTTTTTCCAGTTCATTAGTATACCCTGTGGCTATATCAAGTTGTTGTACACTAGGTGTAGGGACCTATTTTAAGCAAATATGGATGTTACCAAGTATTTGACCTTATTAGATATGATGTTCCTAATTTGTTTTTCCAGTTCATTAGTATACCCTATGGCTATATCTTGTTTTTCCAGTTCATTAGTATACCCTGTGGCTATATCAAGTTGTTGTACACTAGGTGTAGGGACCTATTTTAAGCAAATATGGATGTTACCAAGTATTTGACCTTATTAGATATGATGTTCCTAATTTGTTTTTCCAGTTCATTAGTATACCCTATGGCTATATCTTGTTTTTCCAGTTCATTAGTATACCCTGTGGCTATATCAAGTTGTTGTACACTAGGTGTAGGGACCTATTTTAAGCAAATATGGATGTTACCAAGTATTTGACCTTATTAGATATGATGTTCCTAATTTGTTTTTCCAGTTCATTAGTATACCCTATGGCTATATCTTGTTTTTCCAGTTCATTAGTATACCCTATGGCTATATCTTGTTTTTCCAGTTCATTAGTATACCCTGTGGCTATATCAAGTTGTTGTACACTAGGTGTAGGGACCTATTTTAAGCAAATATGGATGTTACCAAGTATTTGACCTTATTAGATATGATGTTCCTAATTTGTTTTTCCAGTTCATTAGTATACCCTATGGCTATATCTTGTTTTTCCAGTTCATTAGTATACCCTGTGGCTATATCAAGTTGTTGTACACTAGGTGTAGGGACCTATTTTAAGCAAATATGGATGTTACCAAGTATTTGACCTTATTAGATATGATGTTCCTAATTTGTTTTTCCAGTTCATTAGTATACCCTATGGCTATATCTTGTTTTTCCAGTTCATTAGTATACCCTGTGGCTATATCAAGTTGTTGTACACTAGGTGTAGGGACCTATTTTAAGCAAATATGGATGTTACCAAGTATTTGACCTTATTAGATATGATGTTCCTAATTTGTTTTTCCAGTTCATTAGTATACCCTATGGCTATATCTTGTTTTTCCAGTTCATTAGTATACCCTATGGCTATATCTTGTTTTTCCAGTTCATTAGTATACCCTGTGGCTATATCAAGTTGTTGTACACTAGGTGTAGGGACCTATTTTAAGCAAATATGGATGTTACCAAGTATTTGACCTTATTAGATATGATGTTCCTAATTTGTTTTTCCAGTTCATTAGTATACCCTATGGCTATATCTTGTTTTTCCAGTTCATTAGTATACTCTGTGGCTATATCAAGTTGTTGTACACTAGGTGTAGGGACCTATTTTAAGCAAATATGGATGTTACCAAGTATTTGACCTTATTAGATATGATGTTCCTAATTTGTTTTTCCAGTTCATTAGTATACCCTATGGCTATATCTTGTTTTTCCAGTTCATTAGTATACCCTATGGCTATATCTTGTTTTTCCAGTTCATTAGTATACCCTGTGGCTATATCAAGTTGTTGTACACTAGGTGTAGGGACCTATTTTAAGCAAATATGGATGTTACCAAGTATTTGACCTTATTAGATATGATGTTCCTAATTTGTTTTTCCAGTTCATTAGTATACCCTATGGCTATATCTTGTTTTTCCAGTTCATTAGTATACCCTATGGCTATATCTTGTTTTTCCAGTTCATTAGTATACCCTGTGGCTATATCAAGTTGTTGTACACTAGGTGTAGGGACCTATTTTAAGCAAATATGGATGTTACCAAGTATTTGACCTTATTAGATATGATGTTCCTAATTTGTTTTTCCAGTTCATTAGTATACCCTATGGCTATATCTTGTTTTTCCAGTTCATTAGTATACTCTGTGGCTATATCAAGTTGTTGTACACTAGGTGTAGGGACCTATTTTAAGCAAATATGGATGTTACCAAGTATTTGACCTTATTAGATATGATGTTCCTAATTTGTTTTTCCAGTTCATTAGTATACCCTATGGCTATATCTTGTTTTTCCAGTTCATTAGTATACCCTATGGCTATATCTTGTTTTTCCAGTTCATTAGTATACCCTGTGGCTATATCAAGTTGTTGTACACTAGGTGTAGGGACCTATTTTAAGCAAATATGGATGTTACCAAGTATTTGACCTTATTAGATATGATGTTCCTAATTTGTTTTTCCAGTTCATTAGTATACCCTATGGCTATATCTTGTTTTTCCAGTTCATTAGTATACCCTATGGCTATATCTTGTTTTTCCAGTTCATTAGTATACCCTGTGGCTATATCAAGTTGTTGTACACTAGGTGTAGGGACCTATTTTAAGCAAATATGGATGTTACCAAGTATTTGACCTTATTAGATATGATGTTCCTAATTTGTTTTTCCAGTTCATTAGTATACCCTATGGCTATATCTTGTTTTTCCAGTTCATTAGTATACTCTGTGGCTATATCTTGTTTTTCCAGTTCATTAGTATACCCTGTGGCTATATCAAGTTGTTGTACACTAGGTGTAGGGACCTATTTTAAGCAAATATGGATGTTACCAAGTATTTGACCTTATTAGATATGATGTTCCTAATTTGTTTTTCCAGTTCATTAGTATACCCTATGGCTATATCTTGTTTTTCCAGTTCATTAGTATACTCTGTGGCTATATCTTGTTTTTCCAGTTCATTAGTATACCCTGTGGCTATATCAAGTTGTTGTACACTAGGTGTAGGGACCTATTTTAAGCAAATATGGATGTTACCAAGTATTTGACCTTATTAGATATGATGTTCCTAATTTGTTTTTCCAGTTCATTAGTATACCCTATGGCTATATCTTGTTTTTCCAGTTCATTAGTATACCCTATGGCTATATCTTGTTTTTCCAGTTCATTAGTATACTCTGTGGCTATATCAAGTTGTTGTACACTAGGTGTAGGGACCTATTTTAAGCAAATATGGATGTTACCAAGTATTTGACCTTATTAGATATGATGTTCCTAATTTGTTTTTCCAGTTCATTAGTATACCCTATGGCTATATCTTGTTTTTCCAGTTCATTAGTATACCCTATGGCTATATCTTGTTTTTCCAGTTCATTAGTATACCCTGTGGCTATATCAAGTTGTTGTACACTAGGTGTAGGGACCTATTTTAAGCAAATATGGATGTTACCAAGTATTTGACCTTATTAGATATGATGTTCCTAATTTGTTTTTCCAGTTCATTAGTATACCCTATGGCTATATCTTGTTTTTCCAGTTCATTAGTATACTCTGTGGCTATATCTTGTTTTTCCAGTTCATTAGTATACCCTGTGGCTATATCAAGTTGTTGTACACTAGGTGTAGGGACCTATTTTAAGCAAATATGGATGTTACCAAGTATTTGACCTTATTAGATATGATGTTCCTAATTTGTTTTTCCAGTTCATTAGTATACCCTATGGCTATATCTTGTTTTTCCAGTTCATTAGTATACCCTATGGCTATATCTTGTTTTTCCAGTTCATTAGTATACCCTGTGGCTATATCAAGTTGTTGTACACTAGGTGTAGGGACCTATTTTAAGCAAATATGGATGTTACCAAGTATTTGACCTTATTAGATATGATGTTCCTAATTTGTTTTTCCAGTTCATTAGTATACCCTATGGCTATATCTTGTTTTTCCAGTTCATTAGTATACCCTGTGGCTATATCAAGTTGTTGTACACTAGGTGTAGGGACCTATTTTAAGCAAATATGGATGTTACCAAGTATTTGACCTTATTAGATATGATGTTCCTAATTTGTTTTTCCAGTTCATTAGTATACCCTATGGCTATATCTTGTTTTTCCAGTTCATTAGTATACCCTGTGGCTATATCAAGTTGTTGTACACTAGGTGTAGGGACCTATTTTAAGCAAATATGGATGTTACCAAGTATTTGACCTTATTAGATATGATGTTCCTAATTTGTTTTTCCAGTTCATTAGTATACCCTATGGCTATATCTTGTTTTTCCAGTTCATTAGTATACCCTGTGGCTATATCAAGTTGGTGTACACTAGGTGTAGGGACCTATTTTAAGCAAATATGGATGTTACCAAGTATTTGACCTTATTAGATATGATGTTCCTAATTTGTTTTTCCAGTTCATTAGTATACCCTATGGCTATATCTTGTTTTTCCAGTTCATTAGTATACCCTGTGGCTATATCAAGTTGTTGTACACTAGGTGTAGGGACCTATTTTAAGCAAATATGGATGTTACCAAGTATTTGACCTTATTAGATATGATGTTCCTAATTTGTTTTTCCAGTTCATTAGTATACCCTATGGCTATATCTTGTTTTTCCAGTTCATTAGTATACCCTGTGGCTATATCAAGTTGTTGTACACTAGGTGTAGGGACCTATTTTAAGCAAATATGGATGTTACCAAGTATTTGACCTTATTAGATATGATGTTCCTAATTTGTTTTTCCAGTTCATTAGTATACCCTATGGCTATATCTTGTTTTTCCAGTTCATTAGTATACCCTATGGCTATATCTTGTTTTTCCAGTTCATTAGTATACCCTGTGGCTATATCAAGTTGTTGTACACTAGGTGTAGGGACCTATTTTAAGCAAATATGGATGTTACCAAGTATTTGACCTTATTAGATATGATGTTCCTAATTTGTTTTTCCAGTTCATTAGTATACCCTATGGCTATATCTTGTTTTTCCAGTTCATTAGTATACCCTGTGGCTATATCAAGTTGTTGTACACTAGGTGTAGGGACCTATTTTAAGCAAATATGGATGTTACCAAGTATTTGACCTTATTAGATATGATGTTCCTAATTTGTTTTTCCAGTTCATTAGTATACCCTATGGCTATATCTTGTTTTTCCAGTTCATTAGTATACCCTGTGGCTATATCAAGTTGTTGTACACTAGGTGTAGGGACCTATTTTAAGCAAATATGGATGTTACCAAGTATTTGACCTTATTAGATATGATGTTCCTAATTTGTTTTTCCAGTTCATTAGTATACCCTATGGCTATATCTTGTTTTTCCAGTTCATTAGTATACCCTATGGCTATATCTTGTTTTTCCAGTTCATTAGTATACCCTGTGGCTATATCAAGTTGTTGTACACTAGGTGTAGGGACCTATTTTAAGCAAATATGGATGTTACCAAGTATTTGACCTTATTAGATATGATGTTCCTAATTTGTTTTTCCAGTTCATTAGTATACCCTATGGCTATATCTTGTTTTTCCAGTTCATTAGTATACTCTGTGGCTATATCTTGTTTTTCCAGTTCATTAGTATACCCTATGGCTATATCTTGTTTTTCCAGTTCATTAGTATACCCTATGGCTATATCTTGTTTTTCCAGTTCATTAGTATACCCTATGGCTATATCTTGTTTTTCCAGTTCATTAGTATACTCTGTGGCTATATCTTGTTTTTCCAGTTCATTAGTATACCCTATGGCTATATCTTGTTTTTCCAGTTCATTAGTATACCCTATGGCTATATCTTGTTTTTCCAGTTCATTAGTATACCCTGTGGCTATATCAAGTTGTTGTACACTAGGTGTAGGGACCTATTTTAAGCAAATATGGATGTTACCAAGTATTTGACCTTATTAGATATGATGTTCCTAATTTGTTTTTCCAGTTCATTAGTATACCCTATGGCTATATCTTGTTTTTCCAGTTCATTAGTATACTCTGTGGCTATATCTTGTTTTTCCAGTTCATTAGTATACCCTATGGCTATATCTTGTTTTTCCAGTTCATTAGTATACCCTATGGCTATATCTTGTTTTTCCAGTTCATTAGTATACCCTATGGCTATATCTTGTTTTTCCAGTTCATTAGTATACTCTGTGGCTATATCTTGTTTTTCCAGTTCATTAGTATACCCTATGGCTATATCTTGTTTTTCCAGTTCATTAGTATACCCTATGGCTATATCTTGTTTTTCCAGTTCATTAGTATACCCTATGGCTATATCTTGTTTTTCCAGTTCATTAGTATACCCTGTGGCTATATCAAGTTGTTGTACACTAGGTGTAGGGACCTATTTTAAGCAAATATGGATGTTACCAAGTATTTGACCTTATTAGATATGATGTTCCTAATTTGTTTTTCCAGTTCATTAGTATACCCTATGGCTATATCTTGTTTTTCCAGTTCATTAGTATACCCTATGGCTATATCTTGTTTTTCCAGTTCATTAGTATACCCTGTGGCTATATCAAGTTGTTGTACACTAGGTGTAGGGACCTATTTTAAGCAAATATGGATGTTACCAAGTATTTGACCTTATTAGATATGATGTTCCTAATTTGTTTTTCCAGTTCATTAGTATACCCTATGGCTATATCTTGTTTTTCCAGTTCATTAGTATACCCTATGGCTATATCTTGTTTTTCCAGTTCATTAGTATACCCTATGGCTATATCTTGTTTTTCCAGTTCATTAGTATACTCTGTGGCTATATCTTGTTTTTCCAGTTCATTAGTATACCCTATGGCTATATCTTGTTTTTCCAGTTCATTAGTATACCCTATGGCTATATCTTGTTTTTCCAGTTCATTAGTATACCCTATGGCTATATCTTGTTTTTCCAGTTCATTAGTATACCCTGTGGCTATATCAAGTTGTTGTACACTAGGTGTAGGGACCTATTTTAAGCAAATATGGATGTTACCAAGTATTTGACCTTATTAGATATGATGTTCCTAATTTGTTTTTCCAGTTCATTAGTATACCCTATGGCTATATCTTGTTTTTCCAGTTCATTAGTATACCCTATGGCTATATCTTGTTTTTCCAGTTCATTAGTATACCCTGTGGCTATATCAAGTTGTTGTACACTAGGTGTAGGGACCTATTTTAAGCAAATATGGATGTTACCAAGTATTTGACCTTATTAGATATGATGTTCCTAATTTGTTTTTCCAGTTCATTAGTATACCCTATGGCTATATCTTGTTTTTCCAGTTCATTAGTATACCCTATGGCTATATCTTGTTTTTCCAGTTCATTAGTATACCCTGTGGCTATATCAAGTTGTTGTACACTAGGTGTAGGGACCTATTTTAAGCAAATATGGATGTTACCAAGTATTTGACCTTATTAGATATGATGTTCCTAATTTGTTTTTCCAGTTCATTAGTATACCCTATGGCTATATCTTGTTTTTCCAGTTCATTAGTATACCCTGTGGCTATATCAAGTTGTTGTACACTAGGTGTAGGGACCTATTTTAAGCAAATATGGATGTTACCAAGTATTTGACCTTATTAGATATGATGTTCCTAATTTGTTTTTCCAGTTCATTAGTATACCCTATGGCTATATCTTGTTTTTCCAGTTCATTAGTATACCCTATGGCTATATCTTGTTTTTCCAGTTCATTAGTATACCCTGTGGCTATATCAAGTTGTTGTACACTAGGTGTAGGGACCTATTTTAAGCAAATATGGATGTTACCAAGTATTTGACCTTATTAGATATGATGTTCCTAATTTGTTTTTCCAGTTCATTAGTATACCCTATGGCTATATCTTGTTTTTCCAGTTCATTAGTATACCCTGTGGCTATATCAAGTTGTTGTACACTAGGTGTAGGGACCTATTTTAAGCAAATATGGATGTTACCAAGTATTTGACCTTATTAGATATGATGTTCCTAATTTGTTTTTCCAGTTCATTAGTATACCCTATGGCTATATCTTGTTTTTCCAGTTCATTAGTATACCCTATGGCTATATCTTGTTTTTCCAGTTCATTAGTATACCCTGTGGCTATATCAAGTTGTTGTACACTAGGTGTAGGGACCTATTTTAAGCAAATATGGATGTTACCAAGTATTTGACCTTATTAGATATGATGTTCCTAATTTGTTTTTCCAGTTCATTAGTATACCCTATGGCTATATCTTGTTTTTCCAGTTCATTAGTATACTCTGTAGCTATATCAAGTTGTTGTACACTAGGTGTAGGGACCTATTTTAAGCAAATATGGATGTTACCAAGTATTTGACCTTATTGGATATGATGTTCCTAATTTGTTTTTCCAGTTCATTAGTATACCCTATGGCTATATCTTGTTTTTCCAGTTCATTAGTATACTCTGTGGCTATATCTTGTTTTTCCAGTTCATTAGTATACCCTGTGGCTATATCAAGTTGTTGTACACTAGGTGTAGGGACCTATTTTAAGCAAATATGGATGTTACCAAGTATTTGACCTTATTAGATATGATGTTCCTAATTTGTTTTTCCAGTTCATTAGTATACCCTATGGCTATATCTTGTTTTTCCAGTTCATTAGTATACCCTGTGGCTATATCAAGTTGTTGTACACTAGGTGTAGGGACCTATTTTAAGCAAATATGGATGTTACCAAGTATTTGACCTTATTAGATATGATGTTCCTAATTTGTTTTTCCAGTTCATTAGTATACCCTATGGCTATATCTTGTTTTTCCAGTTCATTAGTATACTCTGTGGCTATATCAAGTTGTTGTACACTAGGTGTAGGGACCTATTTTAAGCAAATATGGATGTTACCAAGTATTTGACCTTATTAGATATGATGTTCCTAATTTGTTTTTCCAGTTCATTAGTATACCCTGTGGCTATATCTTGTTTTTCCAGTTCATTAGTATACTCTGTGGCTATATCAAGTTGTTGTACACTAGGTGTAGGGACCTATTTTAAGCAAATATGGATGTTACCAAGTATTTGACCTTATTAGATATGATGTTCCTAATTTGTTTTTCCAGTTCATTAGTATACTCTGTGGCTATATCAAGTTGTTGTACACTAGGTGTAGGGACCTATTTTAAGCAAATATGGATGTTACCAAGTATTTGACCTTATTAGATATGATGTTCCTAATTTGTTTTTCCAGTTCATTAGTATACCCTATGGCTATATCTTGTTTTTCCAGTTCATTAGTATACCCTGTGGCTATATCAAGTTGTTGTACACTAGGTGTAGGGACCTATTTTAAGCAAATATGGATGTTACCAAGTATTTGACCTTATTGGATATGATGTTCCTAATTTGTTTTTCCAGTTCATTAGTATACCCTGTGGCTATATCTTGTTTTTCCAGTTCATTAGTATACTCTGTGGCTATATCAAGTTGTTGTACACTAGGTGTAGGGACCTATTTTAAGCAAATATGGATGTTACCAAGTATTTGACCTTATTAGATATGATGTTCCTAATTTGTTTTTCCAGTTCATTAGTATACCCTATGGCTATATCTTGTTTTTCCAGTTCATTAGTATACCCTATGGCTATATCTTGTTTTTCCAGTTCATTAGTATACCCTGTGGCTATATCAAGTTGTTGTACACTAGGTGTAGGGACCTATTTTAAGCAAATATGGATGTTACCAAGTATTTGACCTTATTAGATATGATGTTCCTAATTTGTTTTTCCAGTTCATTAGTATACCCTATGGCTATATCTTGTTTTTCCAGTTCATTAGTATACCCTATGGCTATATCTTGTTTTTCCAGTTCATTAGTATACCCTATGGCTATATCTTGTTTTTCCAGTTCATTAGTATACCCTGTGGCTATATCAAGTTGTTGTACACTAGGTGTAGGGACCTATTTTAAGCAAATATGGATGTTACCAAGTATTTGACCTTATTAGATATGATGTTCCTAATTTGTTTTTCCAGTTCATTAGTATACCCTATGGCTATATCTTGTTTTTCCAGTTCATTAGTATACCCTATGGCTATATCTTGTTTTTCCAGTTCATTAGTATACCCTGTGGCTATATCAAGTTGTTGTACACTAGGTGTAGGGACCTATTTTAAGCAAATATGGATGTTACCAAGTATTTGACCTTATTAGATATGATGTTCCTAATTTGTTTTTCCAGTTCATTAGTATACCCTATGGCTATATCTTGTTTTTCCAGTTCATTAGTATACTCTGTGGCTATATCTTGTTTTTCCAGTTCATTAGTATACCCTGTGGCTATATCAAGTTGTTGTACACTAGGTGTAGGGACCTATTTTAAGCAAATATGGATGTTACCAAGTATTTGACCTTATTGGATATGATGTTCCTAATTTGTTTTTCCAGTTCATTAGTATACCCTATGGCTATATCTTGTTTTTCCAGTTCATTAGTATACCCTGTGGCTATATCAAGTTGTTGTACACTAGGTGTAGGGACCTATTTTAAGCAAATATGGATGTTACCAAGTATTTGACCTATTAGATATGATGTTCCTAATTTGTTTTTCCAGTTCATTAGTATACCCTATGGCTATATCTTGTTTTTCCAGTTCATTAGTATACCCTATGGCTATATCTTGTTTTTCCAGTTCATTAGTATACCCTGTGGCTATATCAAGTTGTTGTACACTAGGTGTAGGGACCTATTTTAAGCAAATATGGATGTTACCAAGTATTTGACCTTATTAGATATGATGTTCCTAATTTGTTTTTCCAGTTCATTAGTATACCCTATGGCTATATCTTGTTTTTCCAGTTCATTAGTATACCCTGTGGCTATATCAAGTTGTTGTACACTAGGTGTAGGGACCTATTTTAAGCAAATATGGATGTTACCAAGTATTTGACCTTATTAGATATGATGTTCCTAATTTGTTTTTCCAGTTCATTAGTATACCCTGTGGCTATATCTTGTTTTTCCAGTTCATTAGTATACTCTGTGGCTATATCTTGTTTTTCCAGTTCATTAGTATACCCTATGGCTATATCTTGTTTTTCCAGTTCATTAGTATACTCTGTGGCTATATCTTGTTTTTCCAGTTCATTAGTATACTCTGTGGCTATATCTTGTTTTTCCAGTTCATTAGTATACCCTATGGCTATATCTTGTTTTTCCAGTTCATTAGTATACTCTGTGGCTATATCTTGTTTTTCCAGTTCATTAGTATACTCTGTGGCTATATCTTGTTTTTCCAGTTCATTAGTATACCCTATGGATATATCTTGTTTTTCCAGTTCATTAGTATACTCTATGGCTATATCTTGTTTTTCCAGTTCATTAGTATACCCTATGGCTATATCTTGTTTTTCCAGTTCATTAGTATACTCTGTGGCTATATCTTGTTTTTCCAGTTCATTAGTATACTCTGTGGCTATATCTTGTTTTTCCAGTTCATTAGTATACCCTATGGCTATATCTTGTTTTTCCAGTTCATTAGTATACCCTATGGCTATATCTTGTTTTTCCAGTTCATTAGTATACCCTGTGGCTATATCAAGTTGTTGTACACTAGGTGTAGGGACCTATTTTAAGCAAATATGGATGTTACCAAGTATTTGACCTTATTAGATATGATGTTCCTAATTTGTTTTTCCAGTTCATTAGTATACCCTGTGGCTATATCTTGTTTTTCCAGTTCATTAGTATACCCTGTGGCTATATCAAGTTGTTGTACACTAGGTGTAGGGACCTATTTTAAGCAAATATGGATGTTACCAAGTATTTGACCTTATTAGATATGATGTTCCTAATTTGTTTTTCCAGTTCATTAGTATACTCTATGGCTATATCTTGTTTTTCCAGTTCATTAGTATACCCTATGGCTATATCTTGTTTTTCCAGTTCATTAGTATACTCTGTGGCTATATCTTGTTTTTCCAGTTCATTAGTATACTCTGTGGCTATATCTTGTTTTTCCAGTTCATTAGTATACCCTATGGCTATATCTTGTTTTTCCAGTTCATTAGTATACTCTGTGGCTATATCTTGTTTTTCCAGTTCATTAGTATACCCTATGGCTATATCTTGTTTTTCCAGTTCATTAGTATACCCTGTGGCTATATCAAGTTGTTGTACACTAGGTGTAGGGACCTATTTTAAGCAAATATGGATGTTACCAAGTATTTGACCTTATTAGATATGATGTTCCTAATTTGTTTTTCCAGTTCATTAGTATACCCTATGGCTATATCTTGTTTTTCCAGTTCATTAGTATACTCTGTGGCTATATCTTGTTTTTCCAGTTCATTAGTATACTCTGTGGCTATATCTTGTTTTTCCAGTTCATTAGTATACCCTATGGCTATATCTTGTTTTTCCAGTTCATTAGTATACTCTGTGGCTATATCTTGTTTTTCCAGTTCATTAGTATACCCTGTGGCTATATCAAGTTGTTGTACACTAGGTGTAGGGACCTATTTTAAGCAAATATGGATGTTACCAAGTATTTGACCTTATTAGATATGATGTTCCTAATTTGTTTTTCCAGTTCATTAGTATACCCTATGGCTATATCTTGTTTTTCCAGTTCATTAGTATACCCTGTGGCTATATCAAGTTGTTGTACACTAGGTGTAGGGACCTATTTTAAGCAAATATGGATGTTACCAAGTATTTGACCTTATTAGATATGATGTTCCTAATTTGTTTTTCCAGTTCATTAGTATACCCTATGGCTATATCTTGTTTTTCCAGTTCATTAGTATACCCTGTGGCTATATCTTGTTTTTCCAGTTCATTAGTATACCCTGTGGCTATATCAAGTTGTTGTACACTAGGTGTAGGGACCTATTTTAAGCAAATATGGATGTTACCAAGTATTTGACCTTATTAGATATGATGTTCCTAATTTGTTTTTCCAGTTCATTAGTATACCCTATGGCTATATCTTGTTTTTCCAGTTCATTAGTATACCCTATGGCTATATCTTGTTTTTCCAGTTCATTAGTATACCCTATGGCTATATCTTGTTTTTCCAGTTCATTAGTATACCCTGTGGCTATATCAAGTTGTTGTACACTAGGTGTAGGGACCTATTTTAAGCAAATATGGATGTTACCAAGTATTTGACCTTATTAGATATGATGTTCCTAATTTGTTTTTCCAGTTCATTAGTATACCCTATGGCTATATCTTGTTTTTCCAGTTCATTAGTATACCCTGTGGCTATATCAAGTTGTTGTACACTAGGTGTAGGGACCTATTTTAAGCAAATATGGATGTTACCAAGTATTTGACCTTATTAGATATGATGTTCCTAATTTGTTTTTCCAGTTCATTAGTATACCCTATGGCTATATCTTGTTTTTCCAGTTCATTAGTATACCCTATGGCTATATCTTGTTTTTCCAGTTCATTAGTATACCCTATGGCTATATCTTGTTTTTCCAGTTCATTAGTATACCCTGTGGCTATATCAAGTTGTTGTACACTAGGTGTAGGGACCTATTTTAAGCAAATATGGATGTTACCAAGTATTTGACCTTATTAGATATGATGTTCCTAATTTGTTTTTCCAGTTCATTAGTATACCCTATGGCTATATCTTGTTTTTCCAGTTCATTAGTATACCCTGTGGCTATATCAAGTTGTTGTACACTAGGTGTAGGGACCTATTTTAAGCAAATATGGATGTTACCAAGTATTTGACCTTATTAGATATGATGTTCCTAATTTGTTTTTCCAGTTCATTAGTATACCCTATGGCTATATCTTGTTTTTCCAGTTCATTAGTATACCCTGTGGCTATATCAAGTTGTTGTACACTAGGTGTAGGGACCTATTTTAAGCAAATATGGATGTTACCAAGTATTTGACCTTATTAGATATGATGTTCCTAATTTGTTTTTCCAGTTCATTAGTATACCCTATGGCTATATCTTGTTTTTCCAGTTCATTAGTATACCCTGTGGCTATATCTTGTTTTTCCAGTTCATTAGTATACCCTGTGGCTATATCAAGTTGTTGTACACTAGGTGTAGGGACCTATTTTAAGCAAATATGGATGTTACCAAGTATTTGACCTTATTAGATATGATGTTCCTAATTTGTTTTTCCAGTTCATTAGTATACCCTATGGCTATATCTTGTTTTTCCAGTTCATTAGTATACCCTATGGCTATATCTTGTTTTTCCAGTTCATTAGTATACCCTGTGGCTATATCAAGTTGTTGTACACTAGGTGTAGGGGCCTATTTTAAGCAAATATGGATGTTACCAAGTATTTGACCTTATTAGATATGATGTTCCTAATTTGTTTTTCCAGTTCATTAGTATACCCTATGGCTATATCTTGTTTTTCCAGTTCATTAGTATACCCTATGGCTATATCTTGTTTTTCCAGTTCATTAGTATACTCTGTGGCTATATCAAGTTGTTGTACACTAGGTGTAGGGACCTATTTTAAGCAAATATGGATGTTACCAAGTATTTGACCTTATTAGATATGATGTTCCTAATTTGTTTTTCCAGTTCATTAGTATACCCTATGGCTATATCTTGTTTTTCCAGTTCATTAGTATACCCTGTGGCTATATCAAGTTGTTGTACACTAGGTGTAGGGACCTATTTTAAGCAAATATGGATGTTACCAAGTATTTGACCTTATTAGATATGATGTTCCTAATTTGTTTTTCCAGTTCATTAGTATACTCTGTGGCTACATCTTGTTTTTCCAGTTCATTAGTATACCCTATGGCTATATCTTGTTTTTCCAGTTCATTAGTATACCCTGTGGCTATATCAAGTTGTTGTACACTAGGTGTAGGGACCTATTTTAAGCAAATATGGATGTTACCAAGTATTTGACCTTATTAGATATGATGTTCCTAATTTGTTTTTCCAGTTCATTAGTATACCCTATGGCTATATCTTGTTTTTCCAGTTCATTAGTATACCCTATGGCTATATCTTGTTTTTCCAGTTCATTAGTATACTCTGTGGCTATATCTTGTTTTTCCAGTTCATTAGTATACCCTGTGGCTATATCAAGTTGTTGTACACTAGGTGTAGGGACCTATTTTAAGCAAATATGGATGTTACCAAGTATTTGACCTTATTAGATATGATGTTCCTAATTTGTTTTTCCAGTTCATTAGTATACCCTATGGCTATATCTTGTTTTTCCAGTTCATTAGTATACCCTGTGGCTATATCAAGTTGTTGTACACTAGGTGTAGGGACCTATTTTAAGCAAATATGGATGTTACCAAGTATTTGACCTTATTAGATATGATGTTCCTAATTTGTTTTTCCAGTTCATTAGTATACCCTATGGCTATATCTTGTTTTTCCAGTTCATTAGTATACCCTGTGGCTATATCAAGTTGTTGTACACTAGGTGTAGGGACCTATTTTAAGCAAATATGGATGTTACCAAGTATTTGACCTTATTAGATATGATGTTCCTAATTTGTTTTTCCAGTTCATTAGTATACCCTATGGCTATATCTTGTTTTTCCAGTTCATTAGTATACCCTATGGCTATATCTTGTTTTTCCAGTTCATTAGTATACCCTGTGGCTATATCAAGTTGTTGTACACTAGGTGTAGGGACCTATTTTAAGCAAATATGGATGTTACCAAGTATTTGACCTTATTAGATATGATGTTCCTAATTTGTTTTTCCAGTTCATTAGTATACCCTATGGCTATATCTTGTTTTTCCAGTTCATTAGTATACCCTGTGGTTATATCAAGTTGTTGTACACTAGGTGTAGGGACCTATTTTAAGCAAATATGGATGTTACCAAGTATTTGACCTTATTAGATATGATGTTCCTAATTTGTTTTTCCAGTTCATTAGTATACCCTATGGCTATATCTTGTTTTTCCAGTTCATTAGTATACCCTATGGCGATATCTTGTTTTTCCAGTTCATTAGTATACCCTATGGCTATATCTTGTTTTTCCAGTTCATTAGTATACCCTGTGGCTATATCAAGTTGTTGTACACTAGGTGTAGGGACCTATTTTAAGCAAATATGGATGTTACCAAGTATTTGACCTTATTAGATATGATGTTCCTAATTTGTTTTTCCAGTTCATTAGTATACCCTATGGCTATATCTTGTTTTTCCAGTTCATTAGTATACCCTGTGGCTATATCAAGTTGTTGTACACTAGGTGTAGGGACCTATTTTAAGCAAATATGGATGTTACCAAGTATTTGACCTTATTAGATATGATGTTCCTAATTTGTTTTTCCAGTTCATTAGTATACCCTATGGCTATATCTTGTTTTTCCAGTTCATTAGTATACCCTGTGGCTATATCTTGTTTTTCCAGTTCATTAGTATACCCTGTGGCTATATCAAGTTGTTGTACACTAGGTGTAGGGACCTATTTTAAGCAAATATGGATGTTACCAAGTATTTGACCTTATTAGATATGATGTTCCTAATTTGTTTTTCCAGTTCATTAGTATACCCTATGGCTATATCTTGTTTTTCCAGTTCATTAGTATACCCTATGGCTATATCTTGTTTTTCCAGTTCATTAGTATACCCTGTGGCTATATCAAGTTGTTGTACACTAGGTGTAGGGGCCTATTTTAAGCAAATATGGATGTTACCAAGTATTTGACCTTATTAGATATGATGTTCCTAATTTGTTTTTCCAGTTCATTAGTATACCCTATGGCTATATCTTGTTTTTCCAGTTCATTAGTATACCCTATGGCTATATCTTGTTTTTCCAGTTCATTAGTATACTCTGTGGCTATATCAAGTTGTTGTACACTAGGTGTAGGGACCTATTTTAAGCAAATATGGATGTTACCAAGTATTTGACCTTATTAGATATGATGTTCCTAATTTGTTTTTCCAGTTCATTAGTATACCCTATGGCTATATCTTGTTTTTCCAGTTCATTAGTATACCCTGTGGCTATATCAAGTTGTTGTACACTAGGTGTAGGGACCTATTTTAAGCAAATATGGATGTTACCAAGTATTTGACCTTATTAGATATGATGTTCCTAATTTGTTTTTCCAGTTCATTAGTATACCCTATGGCTATATCTTGTTTTTCCAGTTCATTAGTATACTCTGTGGCTATATCTTGTTTTTCCAGTTCATTAGTATACTCTGTGGCTATATCTTGTTTTTCCAGTTCATTAGTATACCCTATGGCTATATCTTGTTTTTCCAGTTCATTAGTATACTCTGTGGCTATATCTTGTTTTTCCAGTTCATTAGTATACCCTATGGCTATATCTTGTTTTTCCAGTTCATTAGTATACCCTGTGGCTATATCAAGTTGTTGTACACTAGGTGTAGGGACCTATTTTAAGCAAATATGGATGTTACCAAGTATTTGACCTTATTAGATATGATGTTCCTAATTTGTTTTTCCAGTTCATTAGTATACCCTATGGCTATATCTTGTTTTTCCAGTTCATTAGTATACTCTGTGGCTATATCTTGTTTTTCCAGTTCATTAGTATACTCTGTGGCTATATCTTGTTTTTCCAGTTCATTAGTATACCCTATGGCTATATCTTGTTTTTCCAGTTCATTAGTATACTCTGTGGCTATATCTTGTTTTTCCAGTTCATTAGTATACCCTGTGGCTATATCAAGTTGTTGTACACTAGGTGTAGGGACCTATTTTAAGCAAATATGGATGTTACCAAGTATTTGACCTTATTAGATATGATGTTCCTAATTTGTTTTTCCAGTTCATTAGTATACCCTATGGCTATATCTTGTTTTTCCAGTTCATTAGTATACCCTGTGGCTATATCAAGTTGTTGTACACTAGGTGTAGGGACCTATTTTAAGCAAATATGGATGTTACCAAGTATTTGACCTTATTAGATATGATGTTCCTAATTTGTTTTTCCAGTTCATTAGTATACCCTATGGCTATATCTTGTTTTTCCAGTTCATTAGTATACCCTGTGGCTATATCTTGTTTTTCCAGTTCATTAGTATACCCTGTGGCTATATCAAGTTGTTGTACACTAGGTGTAGGGACCTATTTTAAGCAAATATGGATGTTACCAAGTATTTGACCTTATTAGATATGATGTTCCTAATTTGTTTTTCCAGTTCATTAGTATACCCTATGGCTATATCTTGTTTTTCCAGTTCATTAGTATACCCTATGGCTATATCTTGTTTTTCCAGTTCATTAGTATACCCTATGGCTATATCTTGTTTTTCCAGTTCATTAGTATACCCTGTGGCTATATCAAGTTGTTGTACACTAGGTGTAGGGACCTATTTTAAGCAAATATGGATGTTACCAAGTATTTGACCTTATTAGATATGATGTTCCTAATTTGTTTTTCCAGTTCATTAGTATACCCTATGGCTATATCTTGTTTTTCCAGTTCATTAGTATACCCTGTGGCTATATCAAGTTGTTGTACACTAGGTGTAGGGACCTATTTTAAGCAAATATGGATGTTACCAAGTATTTGACCTTATTAGATATGATGTTCCTAATTTGTTTTTCCAGTTCATTAGTATACCCTATGGCTATATCTTGTTTTTCCAGTTCATTAGTATACCCTATGGCTATATCTTGTTTTTCCAGTTCATTAGTATACCCTATGGCTATATCTTGTTTTTCCAGTTCATTAGTATACCCTGTGGCTATATCAAGTTGTTGTACACTAGGTGTAGGGACCTATTTTAAGCAAATATGGATGTTACCAAGTATTTGACCTTATTAGATATGATGTTCCTAATTTGTTTTTCCAGTTCATTAGTATACCCTATGGCTATATCTTGTTTTTCCAGTTCATTAGTATACCCTGTGGCTATATCAAGTTGTTGTACACTAGGTGTAGGGACCTATTTTAAGCAAATATGGATGTTACCAAGTATTTGACCTTATTAGATATGATGTTCCTAATTTGTTTTTCCAGTTCATTAGTATACCCTATGGCTATATCTTGTTTTTCCAGTTCATTAGTATACCCTGTGGCTATATCAAGTTGTTGTACACTAGGTGTAGGGACCTATTTTAAGCAAATATGGATGTTACCAAGTATTTGACCTTATTAGATATGATGTTCCTAATTTGTTTTTCCAGTTCATTAGTATACCCTATGGCTATATCTTGTTTTTCCAGTTCATTAGTATACCCTGTGGCTATATCTTGTTTTTCCAGTTCATTAGTATACCCTGTGGCTATATCAAGTTGTTGTACACTAGGTGTAGGGACCTATTTTAAGCAAATATGGATGTTACCAAGTATTTGACCTTATTAGATATGATGTTCCTAATTTGTTTTTCCAGTTCATTAGTATACCCTATGGCTATATCTTGTTTTTCCAGTTCATTAGTATACCCTATGGCTATATCTTGTTTTTCCAGTTCATTAGTATACCCTGTGGCTATATCAAGTTGTTGTACACTAGGTGTAGGGCCTATTTTAAGCAAATATGGATGTTACCAAGTATTTGACCTTATTAGATATGATGTTCCTAATTTGTTTTTCCAGTTCATTAGTATACCCTATGGCTATATCTTGTTTTTCCAGTTCATTAGTATACCCTATGGCTATATCTTGTTTTTCCAGTTCATTAGTATACTCTGTGGCTATATCAAGTTGTTGTACACTAGGTGTAGGGACCTATTTTAAGCAAATATGGATGTTACCAAGTATTTGACCTTATTAGATATGATGTTCCTAATTTGTTTTTCCAGTTCATTAGTATACCCTATGGCTATATCTTGTTTTTCCAGTTCATTAGTATACCCTGTGGCTATATCAAGTTGTTGTACACTAGGTGTAGGGACCTATTTTAAGCAAATATGGATGTTACCAAGTATTTGACCTTATTAGATATGATGTTCCTAATTTGTTTTTCCAGTTCATTAGTATACTCTGTGGCTACATCTTGTTTTTCCAGTTCATTAGTATACCCTATGGCTATATCTTGTTTTTCCAGTTCATTAGTATACCCTGTGGCTATATCAAGTTGTTGTACACTAGGTGTAGGGACCTATTTTAAGCAAATATGGATGTTACCAAGTATTTGACCTTATTAGATATGATGTTCCTAATTTGTTTTTCCAGTTCATTAGTATACCCTATGGCTATATCTTGTTTTTCCAGTTCATTAGTATACCCTATGGCTATATCTTGTTTTTCCAGTTCATTAGTATACTCTGTGGCTATATCTTGTTTTTCCAGTTCATTAGTATACCCTGTGGCTATATCAAGTTGTTGTACACTAGGTGTAGGGACCTATTTTAAGCAAATATGGATGTTACCAAGTATTTGACCTTATTAGATATGATGTTCCTAATTTGTTTTTCCAGTTCATTAGTATACCCTATGGCTATATCTTGTTTTTCCAGTTCATTAGTATACCCTGTGGCTATATCAAGTTGTTGTACACTAGGTGTAGGGACCTATTTTAAGCAAATATGGATGTTACCAAGTATTTGACCTTATTAGATATGATGTTCTTAATTTGTTTTTCCAGTTCATTAGTATACCCTATGGCTATATCTTGTTTTTCCAGTTCATTAGTATACCCTGTGGCTATATCAAGTTGTTGTACACTAGGTGTAGGGACCTATTTTAAGCAAATATGGATGTTACCAAGTATTTGACCTTATTAGATATGATGTTCCTAATTTGTTTTTCCAGTTCATTAGTATACCCTATGGCTATATCTTGTTTTTCCAGTTCATTAGTATACCCTATGGCTATATCTTGTTTTTCCAGTTCATTAGTATACCCTGTGGCTATATCAAGTTGTTGTACACTAGGTGTAGGGACCTATTTTAAGCAAATATGGATGTTACCAAGTATTTGACCTTATTAGATATGATGTTCCTAATTTGTTTTTCCAGTTCATTAGTATACCCTATGGCTATATCTTGTTTTTCCAGTTCATTAGTATACCCTGTGGTTATATCAAGTTGTTGTACACTAGGTGTAGGGACCTATTTTAAGCAAATATGGATGTTACCAAGTATTTGACCTTATTAGATATGATGTTCCTAATTTGTTTTTCCAGTTCATTAGTATACCCTATGGCTATATCTTGTTTTTCCAGTTCATTAGTATACCCTATGGCGATATCTTGTTTTTCCAGTTCATTAGTATACCCTATGGCTATATCTTGTTTTTCCAGTTCATTAGTATACCCTGTGGCTATATCAAGTTGTTGTACACTAGGTGTAGGGACCTATTTTAAGCAAATATGGATGTTACCAAGTATTTGACCTTATTAGATATGATGTTCCTAATTTGTTTTTCCAGTTCATTAGTATACCCTATGGCTATATCTTGTTTTTCCAGTTCATTAGTATACCCTGTGGCTATATCAAGTTGTTGTACACTAGGTGTAGGGACCTATTTTAAGCAAATATGGATGTTACCAAGTATTTGACCTTATTAGATATGATGTTCCTAATTTGTTTTTCCAGTTCATTAGTATACCCTATGGCTATATCTTGTTTTTCCAGTTCATTAGTATACCCTGTGGCTATATCTTGTTTTTCCAGTTCATTAGTATACCCTGTGGCTATATCAAGTTGTTGTACACTAGGTGTAGGGACCTATTTTAAGCAAATATGGATGTTACCAAGTATTTGACCTTATTAGATATGATGTTCCTAATTTGTTTTTCCAGTTCATTAGTATACCCTATGGCTATATCTTGTTTTTCCAGTTCATTAGTATACCCTATGGCTATATCTTGTTTTTCCAGTTCATTAGTATACCCTGTGGCTATATCAAGTTGTTGTACACTAGGTGTAGGGACCTATTTTAAGCAAATATGGATGTTACCAAGTATTTGACCTTATTAGATATGATGTTCCTAATTTGTTTTTCCAGTTCATTAGTATACCCTATGGCTATATCTTGTTTTTCCAGTTCATTAGTATACCCTATGGCTATATCTTGTTTTTCCAGTTCATTAGTATACCCTGTGGCTATATCAAGTTGTTGTACACTAGGTGTAGGGACCTATTTTAAGCAAATATGGATGTTACCAAGTATTTGACCTTATTAGATATGATGTTCCTAATTTGTTTTTCCAGTTCATTAGTATACCCTATGGCTATATCTTGTTTTTCCAGTTCATTAGTATACCCTGTGGCTATATCAAGTTGTTGTACACTAGGTGTAGGGACCTATTTTAAGCAAATATGGATGTTACCAAGTATTTGACCTTATTAGATATGATGTTCCTAATTTGTTTTTCCAGTTCATTAGTATACTCTGTGGCTACATCTTGTTTTTCCAGTTCATTAGTATACCCTATGGCTATATCTTGTTTTTCCAGTTCATTAGTATACCCTGTGGCTATATCAAGTTGTTGTACACTAGGTGTAGGGACCTATTTTAAGCAAATATGGATGTTACCAAGTATTTGACCTTATTAGATATGATGTTCCTAATTTGTTTTTCCAGTTCATTAGTATACCCTATGGCTATATCTTGTTTTTCCAGTTCATTAGTATACCCTGTGGCTATATCAAGTTGTTGTACACTAGGTGTAGGGACCTATTTTAAGCAAATATGGATGTTACCAAGTATTTGACCTTATTAGATATGATGTTCCTAATTTGTTTTTCCAGTTCATTAGTATACCCTATGGCTATATCTTGTTTTTCCAGTTCATTAGTATACCCTGTGGCTATATTTGTTTTTCAAGTTGTTGTACACTAGGTGTAGGGACCTATTTTAAGCAAATATGGATGTTACCAAGTATTTGACCTTATTAGATATTATGTGCCTATATCTTGTTTTTCCAGTTCATTAGTATACCTCTGTGGCTATATCTTGTTTTTCCAGTTCATTAGTATTATCCCCTGTGGCTATATCTTGTTGTTGTACACTAGGTGTAGGGACCTATTTTAAGCAAATATGGATGTTACCAAGTATTTGACCTTATTAGATATGATGTGGCTATATTTGTTTTTCCAGTTCATTAGTATACCCTATGGCTATATCTTGTTTTTCCAGTTCATTAGTATACTCTGTGGCTATATCTTGTTTTTCCAGTTCATTAGTATACCCTATGGCTATATCTTGTTTTTCCAGTTCATTAGTATACTCTGTGGCTATATCTTGTTTTTCCAGTTCATTAGTATACTCTGTGGCTATATCTTGTTTTTCCAGTTCATTAGTATACCCTATGGCTATATCTTGTTTTTCCAGTTCATTAGTATACTCTGTGGCTATATCTTGTTTTTCCAGTTCATTAGTATACCCTATGGTGGGGCTATATCTTGTTTTTCCAGTTCATTAGTATACCCTATGGCTATATCTTGTTTTTCCAGTTCATTAGTATACTCTGTGGCTATATCTTGTTTTTCCAGTTCATTAGTATACCCTATGGCTATATCTTGTTTTTCCAGTTCATTAGTATACTCTATTGGCTATATCTTGTTTTTCCAGTTCATTAGTATACCCTATGGCTATATCTTGTTTTTCCAGTTCATTAGTATACTCTATGGCTATATCTTGTTTTTCCAGTTCATTAGTATACCCTATGGCTATATCTTGTTTTTCCAGTTCATTAGTATACCCTATGGCTATATCTTGTTTTTCCAGTTCATTAGTATACCCTATGGCTATATCTTGTTTTTCCAGTTCATTAGTATACCCTATGGCTATATCTTGTTTTTCCATTTATTTAGTATTACTCTATGGGCTATATCATTGTTTTTCCAGTTCATTAGTATACCCTATGGCTATATCTTGTTTTTCCAGTTCATTAGTATACCCTATGGCTATATCTTGTTTTTCCAGTTCATTAGTATACTCTGTGGCTATATCTTGTTTTTCCAGTTCATTAGTATACCCTATGGCTATATCTTGTTTTTCCAGTTCATTAGTATACCCTATGGCTATATCTTGTTTTTCCAGTTCATTAGTATACCCTATGGCTATATCTTGTTTTTCCAGTTCATTAGTATACCCTATGGCTATATCTTGTTTTTCCAGTTCATTAGTATACCCTATGGCTATATCTTGTTTTTCCAGTTCATTAGTATACCCTATGGCTACATCTTGTTTTTCCAGTTCATTAGTATACTCTGTGGCTATATCAAGTTGT